>CM077675.1:279022826-280272826 GCA_039707655.1 Elymus sibiricus | reverse complement strand
GGATAATATCATTGATGATCATGCACTTAAAATGAAAGGTTTATTGAATCTTGATCGTAGTAATACACATGTTCATAACACGAATGCCAAAAGATAATGATAGTACCACATATTTGTGGCACTGCCACTTAGGTCATATCAGTGTTAAACACATGAAGAAACTCCATACAGATGGGTTTTTGGAATCTCTTGATTATGAATCATTTGAGACATGTGAACCGTGCTTTATTGGCAAGATGACTAAAACTCCGTTCTCCGGAACAATGGAGCGAGCAACCAACTTATTGGAAATAATACATACCGATGTATGCGGTCCGATGAGTGTTGAGGCGCGCGGTGGATATCGTTATGTTCTCACGTTCACAGATGATTTGAGTAGATATGGCTATGTCTACTTGGTGAAGCATAAATCTGAAACATTTGAAAAGTTCAAAGAATTTCAGAGTGAAGTAGAGAACCATCGTAACAAGAAAATAAAGTTCTTACGATCTGATCGTGGAGGAGAATATTTGAGTTACGAGTTTGGCAATCACTTAAGACAATGTGGAATTGTTTCACAGCTCACGCCACATGGAACACCACAGCGTAATGGTGTGTCCGAACGTCGTAATCGTACTCTATTGGATATGGTGCGTTCTATGATGTCTCTTGCCGATTTGCCACTATCATTTTGGGGTTATGCATTAGAGACAGCTGCATTCACTTTAAACAAGGGCACCGTCTAAATCCGTTGAGATGACACCGTATGAACTGTGGTTTGCAAGAAACCTAAGATGTCGTTTCTGAAAGTTTGGGGATGCGATGCTTATGTCTAAAGGCTTCAGCCAGATAAGCTCGAACCCAAAGCGGATAAGTGCGTCTTCATAGGATACCCAAAGGAGACCATTGGGTACACCTTCTACCATAGATCCGAAGGCAAAGTATTCGTTGCTAAGAATGGATCCTTTCTAGAGAAGGAGTTTCTCTTGAAAGAAGTGAGTGGGAGGAAAGTAGAACTTGATGAGGTAATTGTACCTCCTCTGGATAGTAGTACGCCACAGAAAGATATTTCTGTGACACCGACACAGACTAGAGAGGAAGTAGATGATGATGATCATGAAGCTTCGGATCAAGTTGCTACAGAACTTCGTAGGTCAACCAGGACACGCTCCGCACCAGATTGGTACGGCAATCCTGTCTTGGAGGTCATGTTGTTAGACAACGGTGAACCTACGAACTATGAAGAAACGATGGCGAGCCCGGATTCCGACAAATGGCTTGAGGCCATGAAATCCGAGATTAGATCCATGTATGAGAACAAAGTGTGGACTTTGGTAGACTTGCCCGATGAACGGCGAGCTATTAAAAATAAATGGATCTTTAAGAAGAAGACGGACGCTGATGGTAATGTCACCGTCTATAAAGCACGACTTGTTGCTAAAGGTTATCGACAAGTTCAAGGAGTTGACTACAATGAGACTTTCTCACCCGTAGCGATGCTAAAGTCTGTCAGAATTATGTTAGCAATTGCCGCATTTTATGATTATGAAATCTGGCAAATGGACGTCAAAACGGCATTCCTTAATGGATTCCTTAAGGAAGAATTGTATATGATACAGCCGGAAGGTTTTGTCGATCCTAAAGGCGCTAACAAAATATGCAAGCTCCAGCGATCCATCTATGGACTGGTGCAAGCATCTCGGAGCTGGAATACTCGCTTTGATGAAGTGATCAAAGCGTTTGGGTTTATACAAGTTTATGGAGAAACTTGTATTTACAAGAAAGTGAGTGGGAGATCTATAGCATTTCTAATAGTATATGTGGATGACATATTGTTGATTGGAAATGATGTAGAATTTCTGGAAAGCATAAAGAATTGAAAGGAGTTTTTCAATAAAAACCTGTTTTTGAGTTATCCACAGATTGGGCATCGAGATCTATGGAGATAGATCAAAACGCCTGATAAAAGTTCACACATCTTGATGAGTTTTTTTGAAGTAGTTCAAAATGGATCAAGTCAAAGAAATGAGTTCTTGCCTAGTGTGAAGTGGAGTAAGACTTGAAAATCTAGGTAAAAGTTGTTTTACTTGTTAGGCATCAAAATCTATAGAGATAGATTGAGACGCCTCATAGGACTTTCACGAAGCACATACCCTGACAATATTTTGAAGAAGTTCAAAATGGACCAGTCAAAGAAAGGGTTCCTGCCTGTATTGCAAGGTGTGAGATTGAGTAAGACTCAAAGCCCGACCACGGCAGAAGACAAAGAGAAGATGAGTGCCATCCCCTATGCCTCAGCCATAGGCTGTATTTTGTATGCCATGCTGTGTACTAGACCTGATGTGTGCCTCGCTATTAGCTTGGTGGGAAGGTACCAAAGTGATCCAGGAGTAGATCACTGGAGAGCGGTCAAGAATATCCTGAAGTACCTGAAAAGGACTAAGGAAGAATTTCTCAGGGATAGAGGTGATAAAGAGTTCGTCGTAAAGGGTTACGTCGATGCAAGCTTTAAACACCGATCCGGAAGACTATGAGTCTCAGACCGGATACGTAAAGTGGGACAGTCGTTTTTGGAGTAGCTCCAAGCAGAGTGTGGTAGCAGCATCTACATATGACATAGAGATTTGCCAAGAACACACGGATCTGAATATTGCAGACCCGTTGACTAAAACCTCTCTCACAAGCAAAACATGATCAGCCCTAGAACTGATTGGATGTTAATTACATGGAGATGTAAACTAGATTATTGACTCTAGTGCAAGTGGGAGACTGTTGGAAATATGCCCTAGAGGAAATTAATAAAGTGTTTATTATCATATTTCTCCGTTCATGATAATGGTTTATTATTCATGCTAGAATTGTATTGACCGGAAACTTAATACATGTGTGGATAATAGACAAATACTGAGTCCCTAGTAAGCCTCTACTAGACTAGCTCGTTAATCAAAAGATGGTCAAGATTTCCTGACCATGGACATGAGTTGTCATTTGATAACGGGATCACATCATTAGGAGAATGATGTGATGGACTTGACCCAACCGTTAGCATAGCAAATGATCGTTCAGTTTATTGCTATTGCTTTCACTGTGTCAAATACACGTTCCTCTGACCATGAGATCATGCAACTCCCAGATACCGTAGGAATACTTTGGGTGTATCAAACGTCACAACGTAACTGGGTGATTATAAAGGTGCACTACAGGTATCTCCGAAAGTGTTTGTTGAGTTGGCATGGATCAAGATGGGGATTTGTCACTCCGACTATCGGAGAGGTATCTCTGGGCCCTCTCGGTAATGCAGCACACAGAAGCCTTGCAAGCACCGTGACTAAAGAGTTAGTTGCAAGATGATGTATTACGGAACGAGTAAAGAGACTTGCCGGTAACGAGATTGAACTAGGTATTGGATACCGACGATCGAATCTCGGGCAAGTAACATACCGCCAGACAAAGGGAACAACGTATGTTGACATATGAGGTTCACCGATAAAGATCTTCGTGGAATATGTAGGAACCAATATGAGCATCCAGGTTCCGCTGTTGGTTATTGACCGGAGAGTCGTCTCGATCATGTCTACATCATTCCCGAACCCGTAGGGTCCGCACACTTAAGGTTCGATGACGATTTAGTATTATATGAGTTATGTGATTGGTGGCCGAAGTTTGTTCGGAGTCCCGGATGAGATCACGAACATGACGAGGAGTCTCGAAATGGTCGAGAGGTAAAGATTCATATATTGGAAGGCTATATTCGGACGTCGGAAAGGTTCCGAGTGATTCGGGTATTTTTCGGAGTACCGGGGAGTTACGGGAATTCACCGGGAGAAGTAATGGGCCTTATTGGGCCATACGGGAAAAGGAGAGGCAGGCCACGTGAGGAGGCGCACGCCCCCCCTTGCCCAAACCGAATTGGACTAGGGGAGGGGGCGCATCCCCCTCTTTCCTTTCCCTCTCCCTTCCCCCTTTCCTACTCCGTATGGGAGGTGGAATCCTACTAGGACTAAGGAGTCCTAGTAGGACTCCCCACACTTGGCGCACCCCTAGGGGGCCGGCCTCCTCCCTCTCATCCTTTATATACGGGGGCAAGGGGGCACCCCAAGGTACACAATTGTCCCATAGCCGTGTGCGGTGCCCCGATCTCCGTTTTCCACCTCGGTCATATTTTCGGAGAGCTTAGGCGAAGCCCTGCCGGAATCACTTCACCGTCACCGTCGCCACGCCGTCGTGCTGACGGAACTCATCTACTACCTCGACATCTTGCTGGATCAAGAAGGCGAGGAACGTCACCGAGCTGCACGTGTGTAGAACTCGGAGGTGCCGTACGTTCGGTACTCGATCGGTGGAGCTCGAAGGATTGTTCGACTACATCAACCGCGTTGTGAGACGCTTCCGCTAACGGTCTACGAGGGTACGTAGACACACTCTCCCCTCTCGTAGCGATGCATCTCCATGGATAAGATCTTGCGTGAGCATAGGAAATTTTTTGAAATTCATGCTCCGTTCCCCAACAGACAATACCTAGATCTATTGCGTTATGCCTAGCTAGGGGCGTTAAACAATAGCGCTTGTTGGGAGGCAACCCAATTTTATTTTTATGCTTTTGTTTTTGCTTATGTTTTTGAGTGTTTTGCACATTATTACCGCTGTAGTAATTGTGTTTTATTGTTTAAATTAGCGTTTGAGCCAAGTAAGACCTTTGGGATGGTCTACGGTGTTTGTGATTTCATTTTGCTGAAAAACAGAAACTTTTGCTCTCAGTCCAGGAATTTTGTAAATTCACTGGAACGTGATTTTGATCTGAAATTTTTACACAAGATTGATATATAAATTTCCCTGATTTTCCTAATTTTTCAGAATTTTTGGAGTTACATAAGTATTCGATGTCTATAGATTGCTACAGACTGTTCTGTTTTAGACAGATTCTGTTTTCTTTGTGTTGTTTGCTTATTTTGATGTATCTATGGGTTGTATCGGCGGGTATGAATCATGGAGAAGTTAGAATACAGTAGATATTACACCAAAATAAATAAAGAATGAGTTCACAACAGTACCTAAAGTGGTGATTTATATTTCTTATACTAACAGATCTCATGAGTTTTTTGTTGAGTTTTGTGTTGTGAAGTTTTCAAGTTTTGGGTAAAGATTTGATGGACTATGGAATAAGGAGTGGCAAGAGCCTAAGCTTGGGTATGCTCAAGGCACCCCAAGACATATTCAAGGATACCAAAAATCCTAAGCTTGGGGATGCCCCGGAAGGCATCCCCTCTTTCGTCTTCAATCCATCGGTAAATTTACTTGAGGCTGTATTTTTATTCACCACATGATATGTGTTTTGCTTGGAGCGTCTTGTATGATATGAGTCTTTGCTTTTTAGTTTGCCACAATCATCCTTGCTGAACACATCTTTTTGAGAGAGACACGCTGAATCGTGAATTTATTAGAATACTCTATGTGCTTCACTTATATCTTTTGAGCTAGGCAATGTTGCTCTAGTGCTTCACTTATATCTTTTTAGAGCACGGTGGTGTTTTATTTTATAGAAATAATTGAACTCTCGTACCTCACTTATATTATTTTGAGAGTCTTTAAACAGCATAGTAATTGGTTTAGGTTATGAATTTAGTCCTAATATGATAGGCATCCAAGAGGGATATAATAAAAACTTTCATATTAAGTGCATTGAATACTATGAGAAGTTTGATTCCTTGCATATAGTTTTGAGATATGAAGATGGTAATATGAGAGTCATGCTAGTGAGTAATTGTGAATTGGAAGAAATACTTGTGTTAAAGTTTGTGATTCCCGTAGCATGCACGTATGGTGAACCGTTATGTAACGAAGTCGGAGCATGATTTGTTTAATGATTGTCAACCTTTGTGTGAGGGTCGGGAGCGCGCGATGGTTAACTCCTACCAACCTCTCCCCTAGGAGCATGCGTCTAATACTTTGCTTCGATAACTAATAGACTTTTGTAATAAGTATGTGAGTTCTTTATGACTAATGTTGAGTCCATGGATTATACGCACTCTCACCCTTCCACCTTTGCTAGCCTCTCTAGTACCGCGCAACTTTCGCCGGTGCATTAAACCCACCTTCCTCAAAACAGCCACCATATATTTTCCTCAAAACAGCCACCATACCTACCTATTATGGCATTTCCATAGCCATTCCGAGATATATTGCCATGCAACTTCCACCGTTCCGTTTTTCATGACACGCACCATCACTTTCATATTGCATATAGAGTCATATTTTGTTCTAGGTATCGAGTTGTAAGTAAATAAAAGTGTGATGATTTCCATTATTAGAGCATTTGTCCCGTGAGAGAAAAGGATGATGGAAGCTATGAATCCCTCATAAGTTGAGATGAGTTTCCGGACTTTACAAAAAAATAAAAGAGGCCAGCGAAGCCCACAAAAAAAAGAGGCCAAAGATGCCCACCAAAATAAATAAATAAAAGAAAAAAAACAGAAAAAGAAAAAAAATGAGAGAAAGAGAGAAGGGACAATGCTACTATCTTTTTCCACACTTGTGCTTCAAAGTAGCACCATGATCTTCATGATAGAGAGTCTCCTATTTTGTCACTTTCATATAACTAGTGGAATTTTTCATCATTTTGCACAACCACTTAGTTTTATTTTTGAGCTTTCATACACTTATAGCTCTAGTGCATTCGTTGCATGGCAATCCCTACTCACTCACATTGATATCTATTGATGGGCATCTCCATAGCCCGTTGATACGCCTAGTTGATGTGAGACTATCTTCTCCTTTTCCCTTGCAACCTCCACCATATTCTATTCCACCTATAGTGCTATATCCATGGCTCACGCTCATGTATTGCGTGAGAGTTGAAAAGGTTTGAGAACATAAAAAGTGTGAAACAATTGCTTGACTTGTCATCGGGGTTGTGCATGATTTAGATACTTTGTGTGGGGAAGATGGAGCATAGCCAGACCATATGATTTTGTAGGGATAACTTTCTAAGGCCATGTTATTTCGAAAGGACACAATTGCCTTGTTGGTATGCTTGAAGTATTACTGTTTTTATGTCAATATTAGACTTTTGTTTTGAATCTTATGGATCTGAATATTCATGCCACAATAAAGAATATTACATGGATAAATATGTTAGGTAGCATTCCACATCAAAAATTCTGTTTTTATCATTTACCTACTCGAGGACGAGCAGGAATTAAGCTTGGGGATGCTTGATACGTCTCCAACGTATCTATAATTTTTTATTGTTCCATGCTATTATATTATCTGTTTTGGATGTTTTATATGCATTAAATATGCTATTTTATATTATTTTTGGGACTAACCTATTAATCTAGAGCCTAGTGCCAGTTTCTGTTTTTTCCTTGTTTTTGAGTATTGCAGATAAGGAATATTAAACGGAGTCCAAACGGAATAAAATCTTCGGAATGATTTTTCTTGGACCAGAAGAAAGCCAGCAGACTTGGAGATGAAGGCAGGAGAGCTGCCGTGTGGCGACAAGCCACAGGGGCGCGCCCTAGGGGGGGCGCCCCCCTGGCTTGTGGCCCCACGGCAGCCCTCCTAACCCTATTCTTCGGCCTATAAATTCCCAAATATTCCCTGGATACGAAAAAGAGCCACGAAAATACTTCTCCGCCGCCGGAAGCCTCTGTTCCCGTGAGATCCAATCTTGAAGCCTTTTTCGGTAATCTGCCGGAGGGGGATTCGATCACGGAGGGCATCTACATCAACTCCATTGCCCCTCCGATGATGCGTGAGTAGTTCACCACAGACCTTCGAGTCCATAGCTAGTAGCTAGATGGCTTCTTCTCTCTCTTTGTTCTTCAATACCATGTTCTTCATGATCTTCATGGAGATCTATCCGATGTAATACTCTTTTGCGGTGTGTTTGTCGAGATCCGATGAATTGTGGATTTATGTTCAGATTATCTATGAATATTATTTGAATCTTCTCTGAATTCTTATATGCATGATTTCATATCTTTGCAAGTCTCTTCGAGTTATTGGTTCAGTTTGGCCAACTAGATTGGTAATTCTTGCAATGGGAGAAGTGCTTAGTTTTGGGTTCAATCTTGCGGTGTCCTCACCCAGTGACAAAGTAGGGGTAGCGAGGCACGTATTGTATTGTTGCCATCGAGGATAAAAAGATGGGGTTTTCATCATATTGCTTGAGTTTATCCCTCTACATCATGTCATCTTACCTAATGTGTTACTCTGTTCTTCATGAACTTAATACTCTAGATGCAGGCAGGAGTCGGTCGATGTGTGGAGTAATAGTAGTAGATGCAGAATCGTTTCGGTCTACTTGACACGGACATGATGCCTATATGCATAATCATTGCCTTGGATATCTTCATAATTATTCGCTTTTCTATCAATTGCTCGACAGTAATTTGTTCACCCACCGTATTATTTTCCTTCATGAGAGAAGCCTCTAGTGAAACCTATGGCCCCCGGGTCTATTTTCCATATTATATTTTCAGATCTATAAACCAAAAATACCAAAAATATCTTGCTGCAATCTTTTTACTTTTGTTTTACTTTTCGTTTTAGCAATCATATCTATCTATCTCTATCAGATCTCATCCTTGCAAGTAACCGTGAAGGGATTGACAACCCCTTTATAGCGTTGGGTGCAAGTGTTTGATTATTTGTGTAGGTACATCTATTGGGGACTTGCTTGTATCTCCTACTGGATTGATACCTTGGTTCTCAACAACTGAGGGAAATACTTATCTACTTTGCTGCATCACCCTTTCCTCTTCAAGGGAAAACCAACGCATGCTCAAGAAGTAGCAGTTTGCCACGAACTAAAAATGGCCATGATTCCATCTTTGTCGTTGTGGACCGCTTTTCCAAGATGGCTCATTTCATTCCATGTCACAAGATAGACGATGCTTCACATATTGCCCATCTCTTTTGTAGGGACATCTTGCGACTACATGGCATCCCCAAGACCATTGTCTCGGATCGTGACGTCAAGTTCTTGAGTTACTTTTGGAAGACCCTATGCGTCAAGCTCGGAATCAAGCTTCTTTTCTCTTCGGCATATCACCCTCAAACCGATGGACAAACGGAGGTGACGAACCGGACGCTTTCTTCCCTACTTCGAGTGTTGATCAAGAAGAACATCAAGGAATGGGAAGATTGCCTCCCCATCGCCAAGTACGCCTACAACTGCGCAAGTCACTCAACCACCGGCAAGTCTCCGTTCGAAGTGGTCTACGGCTTCAATCCTTTGTCCCCATTGGACATCCTACCTCTAGCTCTCCAAGAGCGTGTCAACATGGACGCAAGTGCAAGGGCAAGCTACATCAAGAGGATGCATGAAGATACAAGACGCATGATTGAACGTCAAGTGGAACGCGTCACCAACAAGCGCAACATCAACAAGCACCCCATGGTGTTCAAGCCCGGTGATCTTGTGTGGCTACACCTTTGCAAGGACCGCTTCCCCAACGAACGCAAGTCAAAGCTACTCCCTCGAGCCGACGGTCCATTCAAGGTGTTGGCACGCTACAACAACAATGCCTACAAAATCGACATACCACGCGACAAGTACAACGTGAGTGACACCTTCAACGTCACGGATCTATCCCCTTTCCATGGTGATGAAGATCTTGATCCGAGGACGGATCTTCCCCAAGGGGGGGGAGGAGATGATGCGGAGCATCCCAACATCATCCCCATGGACTCTACACCATTGCATCAAGCCACAAGGGGACCCATGACTAGAGCCAGGGCACGTGCTATTGAACACGAGGTGACATCTCTCCTATATGATTCTCTCCTTGATGTTCATGGAACTTGGGTGCTACCTCAATCGGAGATCCTTTGCATGATCAGGTACAATGGGGATGAAGAAGGCCTAGAAGATGCTCGTGGTGAAGGACAAGTCCCCATGGGAACGGACACGCAAACGGTGGCTAGAACACCCTCCAGGCCCTGGACACCCGCCCCCTAGAGACTGCACCAGCACCAAGGGCCAGCAGCAGGAGCTACAGGCGCCGGACATCCGGCCCCAGACCGGACATCCGGCACCACCCCAGATTTCCGGCCGCCACCCCCGGAAATCCGGCGACACAGGACCAGAACCGAGCAAAACCCGGCGCCTCTAGCCCGGACATCCGGCCACTCCCAAAGCCCCGGACATCCGGCCTCCGCCCGAGACATCCGGCGCGAGGCACCCACGTCCACAGCTCTCTGACCAGCTCCAGGCCGGACATTCGGCCCGTGCACCAGACATCCGGCACCCCTGAGATTGGCCGGACATCCGGCGCCTGCCTGCGCGCATGGACGGGCCCGAGGCCCATGTATCTCCCTCTCCCTTTCCCCCTTCGTGGGCTAGCACTATATAAACTCCTCTTCCCCTCTCTCTAGGGTTAGCTTTGTTTAGCAAATACATCTTTGTTGAGCTTAGCTCCATTACTTACTTTTCCCTAGGAGATTGTCCTCCGTTGAGAGAAGATCCAAGTGATGCCATGGCCCCTCTAAGGGAAGATGCCACGGGATTCAAGACCTTCTCCTTCGGAGCGAGGAGACTATCGTTACTTGTATCCTTTTGTTGATTGTGGATCGTGCTACTCGTGTACTCGTGTGTTTCTAGTGGATGTGTGATCGAAGGTTGTCCTTGAGTGTTTGATTTCCTCTTGTGTTTCTCTTGTGTTCTTCGTGTTCCTCGTGAGATCCCCTCCAATTCGTGAAAGATCGACATACACGGGCGTGCCCCGTATCATGCTCCCTTGGTGGTTTTGATAATTCATGACAACATACATTGTCTCTTGGACTAATAGTTTTATCTAGCTTATTTCAGGTTTAGTCCAAAGAGAGGATTGGCTAAAAGATTGTGTGGAGAACCTCATCAAGGAAAGGAAGGAATAGGACTGACCATGCTTCAAGATCAAGGACTCTACATTTTACATTTTGTGAGAAATCACTTTGAGTTCATAGGAAAGCCAATACTATTAAAAGGGGATGAGGTAAATATGATGATCGGGTTGCTCAAGTGCTTAGAGGTAGCCACCAAAAATACTCACCCACTTTCCCACACATATCACATGTCCAAAGCCTAAAGTCAAAATTCGGTGCCACCAATATTCCATTTCGGATCCACCGAGTTTATCCAAGACAGAAGCCAAACCAAACCCTAGCATCTCGGCACTGCCAACATTCCATTCGGTGCCACCGAAAAAGTGACCAACTTCCTGGTTAGCCATTTTCTAGATTCGGTCCCATCGAGTTTTGAGAATCGGTACCATTGAGAAGTTGGACCAACTTTCTGTTAGCCCATTTCTCTAAATCGGTCCCACCGAGTTTGAGGAATCGGTCTCACCGAGATTTGGTAACTGCCTAGGTCACCCATATCGGTACCACCGAGATTCATATATCGGTTCCACCAAAAATGCCAAAGTTGCCACATTTTTTGAACTAGTCGGTGCCACCGAGTTTCTACTTCGGTTTCACCGAGTTGGGCAATAATGTTGTAACAGTTGCATTTTTGGAGAAGCCTATATATACCCCTCCACCACCATTCACTCGTAAGAGAAGCACTCAGAACACACACCCACTTGTCATATCCAATTTTCTGAGAAAGAACCACCTACCCTTGTGTTGAGGTCAAGATCATCCACTCCAACCATATGGATCTTGATTTCTAGCCTCCCTAAGTTGCTTTCCATCCAATCAATCTCTTCTATCCATGCCAAATCTGTGAGAGAGTGATTGAGTGTTGAGGAGACTATCTTTTGAAGCACAAGAGCAAGGAGTTCATCATACTACCACATCTATTACGTTTTGGAGGGTGGTGCCTCCTAGATTGGTTAGGTGTCGCTTGGGAGCCTCCTTCTTCGTGATTGTGGAGTTGAACCAAGAGTTTGTAAGGGCAAGGAGATCGCCTACTTCGTGAAGATCTACCCCGAGTAAGGCTAGTCCTCCGTGGACATAGGTCATCATGGAATAGACGAGGTTGCTACTTCGTGGACCCTTCGTGGGTGGAGCCCTCTGTGGACTCTCCCGATCGTTACCCTCCATGGGTTGAAGTCTCCATAAACGTGGACGTACGATAGCACCACCTATCGGAACCACGGGAAAAATCTTCGTGTCATCTATTGCGTTTGATCTTCCTATCTCTACTCTCTTACATATGCTTGTCTTTACTTTCTGCTGCCATACTTGTTGACTAGCATGTGTAGGGTGCACTAGACTTGTTAAAATTGCTAAAATCTGACAACCAATTAACCTGGGAAAAGGTTAGGTTTTTAATTTGTCAAGTAGTCTATTCACCCCCCCTACATCCCTTCTAGTGATCCCACAAATGGCAGTGAGGGCTTTGGTTGAAGATTTACTTTGTGGGGCCTCACATCAAGGATAGGCCGAGAAGAGCCGGTGGAGTTATTTTTATTTGTGATGGCATCAGATTTGGCCATCTCTTCAGCAGTAGCAGTTGGCACAGTTTCAGTGTCAGTGGACTGAACAAAGCCTTCAGGCTGAGGAATTTGAACAACAAGTTCTTCAGCGGGAGTCTGATTTGTAACTTCTTCAGCTGATGCAGCTGAAATTTCTTCATGAATTGATTTGAGGGGAGTGGGATGCCCTTTAGAGCCAGTCATCAATTCTTCAGTCTGCGCTGGGGACTGAGGAATTTGTAAGAGAGGAGTGATGATGGATGAATTTGGATGTGCCGCTTCCCAATATTCATCATTTATCAAGGAAGTGGTGGAGCCAATGAAAGTTAGAATATTTAACAAGTGTTTTGTTTAAAAAAGGGTTATGTATTACTCAAAAAAAATGAAAATATACAATTTTTTGAGACAGAAATGAAAATGTACATGAAAAACACAACAAACATAAAATTAAAATAAAAACCGGAAGAGAGAAGAAGCACAAACAGAGAAAAAGGTCCCCTAAAAAAAACAGAGAAAAAGATCTCCAGAACTTATTGGGCCCGGCCCACCCCGTAAGGCATCGGTCCCGGTCCTGTTCGCCGTTCCCATCGAGGCATCGACTGAAGCAAACGCCGCCGCCGGCCGCTGCCTCCACTACTGGCCTAGCCGCTCGGCGCCCCGCCTCCACGACTCCCCCGGCGCCGGCAGCCTGCCCCGCCTCGCCAGTCCTCCTCCCCTTGCTTCCCAGCCCCCACCCCCCGTTCAGCCGTCCTCACCCTCGCACGCCAGCGGCCCGCGGCGGCGCCTGAGTCCGAACTTAGCGCCCTCCGAGCGCGAGCAGTCTTGCCGTCTTGTCCATTTCTGCCGGCGAGCACCGAGTGGGACGTCCTGAATACCTGAACCTCACTGCTAAACGCCATCGAGGTCTGATGGCGCAGGCTTCGGCCGCGGCGGCGCTGCGCCGCTTGAGGCGTCCCCGCGATCCCTCCGCGGCATTCCTCTCCTCGATCTTACATTCTTGCCTCCTCTCATCCACCCCCGCGCACTCTCCGGGAGCGCCGCACGGGCCGAAGCCGCCCGGCGGGGCCGGCTCTTCCATCAGCAGCAGCACGTGCAGTTGGTTCCACCGGCGGCAGTCTGCGGTGGCTACGACTACGACGAGAGCCCTGCACCAAGCTCCGAGGTAGAAGTTTTCGTGTCACGCGCCTCTCTAGTTTTCTCTTAGCCATTGACTGTCCTAACAACGCCGCCATCTTCTGTCTCGCAGCTCTGACGGCCCCGTGGCCACCGTCTCAAGTGAGAGTATACCCAGCTCGCAGTCTCAACTCTTACATTTCATCAAATCCACATTTGGGACACTCGAAGGTGATCTCCTTTCATGTGCTCACTGCGAATGTTGACGAAATACTCATTTCAACCGCAAGTCGTAACATACTGCAATATCAATATCATATCCCATGCCGTGCCATTTTGTGGAACTATATGTTCTTGTTGATAGTTTGGGTGCTCTCGTTGTTGTGTCTGCCCACACAGCTTTGCTGGTTATGGTGGAGAAGTATGCTCTTCTTAATTTTCATCTGCCATTTACAAACCCACAAAATTTTCAATAAATTTCGTAATGCTTGATGAAAATGATGCTCTTCAGTTTTCATTGTGCAACACTCCAGGAGTCTTGTGGTATTTCATCATTTGTTCATAGCACTGGTGTGACAAAACTAAATAGGACGAAAGCCACAAGAAGTACAGTACACAATTACAAATAATTTCCAAGGATAAGATTGCGCTGTTTTTTTCTCGAATTTATTCTGAAAGATGACATGGACTTGCATGTGATACAAATGACATAACAAGGATAATTTTGGCTATTCCTAGATGTAAGTAATGAATGTAAATATGTAATGCACAGTCCTTTTCTTCAGGGGTTATTGCTATCTGTTAATTCTTGCTTTACTGTTGTGATGCAGGAAAAAATCATTGTTGGTTGAATGCCGTGGATGGCATTTGGAAAACATTTAATCAAGAAGGAATATATCTTGTTCTGCTGTATCAGTCACATGAAACATTAGACGGGGACAGTAAACATTCAGATGCTTTTAGAAAATTGAAATATCTTCATCAGAGGTAGTTGTGTAAAATCTGGTTGCTTTGTGATTTGGCAAAAGTCTCAAATTTCTCTATTGTCTTATTATCTGTTCATTGTAGGTACCCACACCTAAATGTTTTTGCTATGCAATATGGCAGTGGTATTAGTTCCTTAGCCACTCAAAGCCAAGCAGTTCGTACAATAATGGAGGAATACATTACATTTCCTATCTTGTTGTCAGACAAAGACTTTACCAATGTGAGGCAAATATCCTTGTAATTTTCACGCCACTAGAGAAGTTCAGAAATGTTTTGTGATCATTGGCCATGCATTTTATATATACGATGCATACACTTTGTTTTATTCTGTCTTCACTGGGAGAATCCAAGTACCAGTATTTCAGATATGCTATGGATATACATTGAGATGGTCCATTTTGATATCGTTAGACATGTTTAATTTATCACATTAAAGAAGCGAAACACGGTTTCATACAATGGGAATACAGTGCAATGCCAAGCACGACGGAATATGTGTCAAATAAATTTTGTAGATCTATATGGATCAGATTAATGCATGCTTGATTAAAACATGGTCTGTCTGTTTGATGGGTGTTCAGATGACAAATGGTGCTTGCTACTTGCTATTTGAAGGCTCTAAGGATGATATACTCTTCGCAAAATTGGATGGGGACCCTGAGCCCATGATCAGGGGTAAGCTCTAGACAGCATTAACTATTTATTTTATGCTATTATTGTTGGCTTGCCTGTGCACATCTGTTTCACTTAAGATTCTCTAGAATGTTGCTCGGCAAATTGGATGTTCCTCACATGTGCTAATTTTCTAAAACCTCCTATTTGTTATTAAATGCAGGTATGGAAGGATTTAGTGCATTGAGTGCAGAACCTTCTGAAAATGTTCTAGAATCAGGAGTTTCGTGGCAGAAAGAAGAGGTTGTCAAAGAGCCATATGTAGGTTCTCTCAGAAACTTGTTACTTTATCATCCAGGTACTTGGTTGCAGCTTCTTCCCTCGGGCAATTTATTTTACTAAACATCAATTTTGCAGCCCAACCACAAAATCTAACATTATAACTAAAATTTAATGTTCTGCAGGTGGCCTATCAGTTGATGAGGACGGTGATCGCATTTTTATCTCTGATAGTAACCACCATAGAATCATCATTAGCAACGGTGATGGGGTGATTTTAGACTGTGTAAGCATGAGTTGCTGTTTCCCTTGGGTTCTAAGTTTACTCATATGTTTTGAAGGCCTGCAGAATTCAGTGTAATGAATTGATATTTACTTTACAGATTGGATCTTCCCCAGGTTTTGAGGATGGTGAATTTGAATCTGCCAAGTTATTGCACCCTGCTGCATCATTTTACCATGATGCTGAAGATTGTCTATATATTGTGGATTCGGAGGTAATTATCCATAATGGCTTGCCTCTGTTTACTCGGTTTGACGGGTATGTCTCTTTCACTGGCTACTGAGATTTCACACAAGTAATAGAGCTATAATAACCCGTAAGGTGGTTGTCACAAGTTTTAGGTGTCAATTAAAGTTTTTCTGTTCCTTTGTCTTGTACATGCAAAAATTTATGACTGACCACAAAAATCATGAATCGTCAATCATGTACAAACTTTTGAATAGCCGGCTATAGCAAATAGCCGCGGCATTTTTGGAGGCTACAAAAGGCTATAGCCGGGCTATAGCGCAGCTAAAGCCCTATAGCTGTTTTGCTAAATAATTTAATAAATTTAAATTTTGGGCAGCATATATTTGTGTATATATCAATAATTGACAGATATATAGCATATAAACAGCAATTTTGATAAACATAGATATAAATAACAGGAGTTCCAGGCATAGTTCTCCACATATTACAAGTTTACAACATTAAGTAGCATCAGAAGACAGTCTTGTCCAAATATTACAACAAAAGCTAGCATGTAGCAAGACGAAGGTAAGGACATAGTTCATCACAGATACAAAATCTTCACAGCAAGCAACAAGTTCACATTGCCCATAAATACATGCATGTGATCAATCTGAGTCTGAAGCATCAGAGAGCACATCATCATCTTGATGCTGATTACCTTCTGTTTCCGAAGATGAAGAATTGGAAGAATCAGAAAGTACAGTGTCTTCTTGAACACAATGAAGCAAAGAATGCATACTTTTCTTCCGCTTCTTCCTAATGTGTGCATGTCGCTTTCCTCGGGCCTGTGATGTTGATGTTTCTGGTTCTTGAGTAGAAGTATCAGGTTGTTCTTGTTCACCTTGAACATTTTCTTCAGGAACAATCCCAGTAATGAACTCGTTCTCAACATCTTCAAAAACATCATCCACTATCTTCTCTATTGGCTCTTTTCTCCTGTTCTCTTTCTTATCCATCATCTGTGAGTTGACTTTGACAAAGACAAGATCCCTAAGCCTATCACTAAGTAGCCTTCTGCGCTTCTTTGCATGGACCTGTGTATTATATTCAAATTTTAGTAACCAACAACAGTTATATAAATGTAAATTCTGCAATAAACTAGAAGCTGATCTTTTTATTCACTGTATGTTGGTTTGCAGCTTTGCACAATATGTAACTAGTACATAGTAACCAAAAATCATGCATTACAGGCAAAGATGACAAAAGAGAGTTTGTTGTTGATTAAATCATAACCAGGAAGGAATAGTATAAGATGACTTACTTGTTCAAATGCTGAAAAATTTCTCTCACAACCTGAGGAGCTGCATGTCAAACTAAGAATAAATTAAGAATGCAAAAAATAAATTTTCTGTCCATAAATCAGTATAGAATTTAGGAAGAGACTCCACCATCAGCAACAATTCTATAGCAAATTCTACCGTTCATGTAGCATAAAATCCATTTTTTCTCTCCAACAGATGTACAGAACTAATTAGAACTTGGTGGCATCGAGTACTAGTAGTCTAGTACTAGATCTGACAACCAAAACGAGTAGGAATTAATTAATGAGTCCATACGTCTTCTAACTGGTAGCAGAATTCTCCATGTTAAATTGCTGTAAACCAAACACTAGCCATCCATCTGTCGTGCGGCCATACCAGATATGAGGACAGGGAGTCAGGAACATGCGTACCTTGATGAGACATCGCTGCTTGTAGTTGAGGTCGGGGCGAGGAAGAGCGGGCGTGCGGCGGTCGGGAACGGCGAGGGCGGCGGCCGGTTCAGCGCGAGGACGGCGGCCGGTTCAGCGCGAGGACGGCGGCCGGTTCAGCGCGAGGACGACGGCCGGTTCAGCGCGAGGACGACGGACGGGAAGCGCGAGGCGGCAGCCGGGAAGTGCGATGGCGGCAGCCGGTTCAGCAGCCAGGGCGGCGGCCGGAAAGAACTCGTGTGCGCGGCGCCGCCATGTCGCCTGCCATTTGGGGAGAGAGGAGGAAGTGAGGACTGAGGAAGCTTTTGGGCTAGGGTTACAACGAGGGCGGTCAGTTTTGGCCGCTGAATTGGGCCGCGCCCGCAAATTTTGGTCCAAAAATTTTTGGGCTCCAAGAGCGGGAGTATAGCGGCTATGAGGCTAAATTAAGGCTAAATTAGCTTAGCTGGGCTATTAGCGGCTAATGTCCATTTAGGCTATAAAGGCCTTAGCTGTAGCCGCAGACCTCCCCAAAGGCTATAGCCCGGCTATAGCCGGTCAATAGCCGGCTATTCAAAACTTTGATCATGTATCAAAGATTCCTGACTAGCTTTTCTTATTCTTTTGCAGAATCATGCAGTTAGAAAAGCAGATTTCGGAAGAAGGTTTCTGGAGACGGTTTATCCAGTCTTCAATAAAAAAGGAAGTGGTGTCTGGAGTTGGATAATTGATAAGCTTGGTTTGACAAAGGACGACGCTTCAAAAAAAGACGAGGCTTCAAACATTCAAGATTTCGATGCTGACTCAGTAGTGTTTCCATGGCATTTGCTTCAAATTTCCGAGGACAATTTGTTAGTAGCAGATCGCAGGTATGTGCCTCTATTTATTTCCTCCATCTTGTCCTTTTCCCACTATCAAATTGATTTAGTGATGAATTTTCGCATAATGCTTCAGTTAGATGGTTTCATCACCTGAGATCTGACTTATCTCATGAGTTGTTATGTACTGTAGTGGCTGTAATTCATTTTTGGGTTTTACATGTTGTACAGTTCAACCTTTTCTCAGGTTTAGTTTGATTTTGACATTGAAGCTCAATGATATTTATGTAAACTTTAACTGTCATTTTGTCTCGAACACTTGCTTAATTACATGTCATTGTGTGCTTAACTGTCAATTTGATGCATGTGTTAAAAAAAGGTATTAGTGAAGTAAAAGCGTGTTCCACTCTTCCATCAATATCATTCGATGTATATTGCTTAATTCTACCCTATGTTCTGTTATTGATGCGGCATACACATAAGTACCATAGGTCAACTGTGTCTGGCTTTAGTTAGGGACATTACAGACCTAACTAGCTGTTTGGCACTATTGCTGCTTCCCAGCTTTGAAACATCATGGATCCTCAGCATGTCAACTGGTGAAAAACTGAATATTGTAAGAGGTTAGTACAAATTCTTTTTTTACACATGTTGGAGCTATCTATTTACAGCTCACTGAGGAGTTAAAGTGATGTGAAGGTAGAGCTGAAGCAATGGAGTTGTGTCAGCAAATGATTGATGAGAGGCATACCCTCCTTAAAGATATACACATCAATGGGTCATCAGGTGATAAAGACCATTCTAATCTGGTGGAGAAGATCCCTTGCAATGGACTTGTATCGTCAATTTCAAGATTCCGGAAATGCATTGTCTTCTGTGATACAGGTTGATCTATAAGCTGTTAGTGCTTTCATTTAGAGTCATACCGTACCATAAATAATTAGAATTCCTTTTCTTTGTCTTGAAGATGGTCAAAGGGTTCAGAAGCATGACTTGGATACCAAAGAAACCTCGAATATTCATTTTACAAATGTTGGGGTTCTTGGGTTTCCATATTGGTTTGTTTGCCGTCTCGAGAAAGTATCTACCTGGTGAGCTTTTGGTTCTCCGCTTATCTTCATCATGTTTGCAGCGAGCACAGAAATTATCTGCTGCTGACAAAAGTCTGCGTGCTGCATGGTTTCATCATTCCTTTCTCACTGTTTTGTAATGAATTGGCAGGGGACATTCATCTGGACAATTTCAAGAGCACAGCCGTAAAGTAAATGTGCTCCCTGGTAATTGATATATTTAACAGAAGCTATTTTGTCATGATAGTAGTTTTTGCATTTGTGCCATATAACCATGGGTGACTTTCCTGCAATTTTAAAGCCTTTAATTGAAAGTTATAGCTTAGTTTGAACCATTTCCCCCACTTTTGGCACTGGTAACTATGATATCGTGTAGTCTTCAATACTGCAGGACAGCAAACTTATTACCTTACAACAAGGGTATCATTTTTTATATTCATTACCTCTGCTTTTCGCATTCCTTGTAACTAGCTGTGCTTTCAGTTTCAAATGATTTTGAGTTGACAACACAGGTTAAAAAATTAGTGTTTAATCCTGTATTTCATCTGCACAATGCATAAGCTCCAAATTTGAAATTAACTTTACGGTTCAGATAATCATGTGGATTGCTGAAGTTATTCTGTTGCATAAATTGAAGGGGTACTGCCATATGAGATTTGGTTTAAGATAGCTGTTTAACTGGGGGTATTCAACTTAACAGGAAGGTGCAACATCAAGGTCTCTGTAGACATCCCAGTTGATACTGAGCTTGCCACACCTTTGGTTGAGAGCTGTATTTGGCGCCAAGTAAGGGGATCTGGTGCTGAGATTTCTGAATCTGACGCACAAGACACAACATCTGAGAAGGTAAAGTACCTTTGTCCGTGCATTGTGAATTTTCACTATCGAAGTTACTTCAAACATAGTTGGCGATATGCTAGCTCTTGAGGCTGAATTGCTAATGCACATGCTATCAGGTTGGTATAGCACAACAATGGTACGATGAAATAGACAACCTAGCGTTTTCTGAAGCTGCTGAGGAACCTGCTGTGCATAAAGGTGATGATAAACCCTCAGATGAAAGTCACCAAGACCAGAAAAGCGTGCATTTTACCTGTGCAGTTAATGTCAGCCCTGGGACATGCGAGGTGCTATTCTTCCCTCTCTTAAAACTAAACAATCTTCCTGTGTTATATTATATGGAGTGAAATCACTTGAAAAAAGGAATCAAAGACCATAACACTGTTATTGCTCCTGCAGCTGGTGGCCTCTGCTGTGTTGTACCTGAAGGTTGACCGAACTAAAGCTGACCACGAGGACCAGAAAGCAGTGATCAAGAGGATCCTCCAGTGCCAGGGCCACGAGGAGCATGCGGGCGTCGAGCTCCTGACGGAGAATCACAGAGACGCGAGGGATCTGGTCATCATGAAGCCGGTTCATCTCAGGCTGAGGTTGGAGTGCGCCGATCACCCTGCTGGAACCACCAACAAGGAGACCATCAGCACCGAGTCCAGTCTCGAGATCAGCATCTCTTTAGAGTAGCCATTTCCATTCCACTGAGAACACAATAGTGGACGTTACATGCTAGGGTAGAATGATTTGTTCGTAAGAGACCTAATCCTGGGGATCTTGTCACTAGAGAAAGATATTCAACCCATTTGAGGTAGTCTTGCAGAGTTGCAGTTGCCCTGTCTACAGAAACACATGGCTTGGAGATGAACAGAGCTTTAGACATAGCGAGAATTAATGAAACATTGTAGATACTCGTCTGAGATTTGGGGAGGTCTTTTTATTCAAAAGATTCTCAAAGAAACTTTGGATGATTTTATCCGTGGTATTTTTAAAATTAAGACACACACATGGGTTGTATGATTTGCATAATATTGATCCATATGAGTTTCCCTGAGATATTCATTTGAACTATATCCGGTAGGATTCTTTTCATTGACTACATAATTGTCTGTGTGTTGCAACGGCGAATGTTCGCTGCAGAGAACACCTGCACAACCATGTGATGGGAATCAAACGGATGGCATTTGACACAAAAATGTGTTTGCTGGCAATTTTTTGGTACACATGGCAAGTTTTCCTATTTGCCATGGCAAGTCCTTAACAAATGCATGCATTTTTAGTTGTTTTCACGTGACAACTCAGGTACCACATGACATACTCCCTCTGTCCCAAAATAAGTGTCTCAAGCTTAGTACAACTTTGTACTAGAGCTAGTACAAAGTTGAGACACTTATTTTGGGACGGAGGGAGTATGTGGTAAGCAACTTAAATTATTCAAAAAAAAAAAACATGACAACTCAAGTGTTTGTTGGCAATTTTACTCCCAGCGAACATTCCTCAGATATTGCGGTCCTAAATATACTAATTTGTTAGTCCGTGATTTACCTATCCATATTAATACTATATGATTCTATAGATAAATGTTTATGAGATCCTACCCTTCACTACCTACCTAAATAAAAGTAATCATTTATTTGAAAAGAACTTGTTGACTTATACCAAAAAAAATAATTTTATTTAGTAGTCAATAAATATGAGACAACTAAGATGGTTTTCAAGAAATCAGCGAAAAAAAGACAGAGATAGTAGGAAAAAAAAATTAAATGGAGGGGAAGATAGAGAAGGAATGTACTGACAGAAATGGAAACAGTACGTCTTTTTTAAGTGTGTAGAGATAGAGAAAGTTTTTTTTTTTTTTGGAGGAAAAAAAACCGCGAACTTTCCTCGAGGGGTAACCTGGAGAACGTTCTTTTCAGTGTTACACGAAAACTTGGAGCAACCCCCTAGCCATGTAGGATTTCCGAAGTCGTTCACTATCAGCTGAATCCGGACGAGTGCTCTCTGTTTCTTTTTCCTTTTGCAAAAACAATGCGGCCAAGTTTCTGCGCGATGTGTGGGATTCGAATTAGCCACCTCATGCGGTTACCACTCGACTGAGATGGGATGTTTGTGAACACTTTGGGACAAAAACTTCTAAATTCGGTTTTTCATTGTTTTTGAAAATCTGTTTTTTTTTTTACATTTTTTAAAGAACAAAAATCAATCGCAAAGGGAAACACCAGTTATTGGGGTCCAAAAAAGATTTGAAAAGATATCTATGGTATTCAATCAGAATGGATTTGGCTTGACAATTCTACTTCTATTTATTGCACTCCAAGGGTTATATGAATCGCAAAGGGATTTGCATTCCAAGGGTTCTATGAATCGTAAAGGGAAACAATTGCGTTCAGCCGATCTGCTGCCTCCCCTATGTGACGTGTGTCCTTTCCTTGTCTTTTTATGCTATTTGTTCTGCAACATCATGTGTGTTGTAAATTGCCTCACGCAACAACACTCATGTTGCAAGAAAAATGAAGACGAAAAGAAACTGTAAATATTTTCTCCAACATCATCCGTTTTGCAAAATTTCTTTCGCAATAACACCCATGTTGCAAAAATAGTAAAGAAAACAAATCTGCAATATCACCTACGTTGCGAAAGATTTCCGCAACATAAGCTTTGCTATAAAGGATTCTGCAACATAACCCTTGTTGCAGTGATGAAGACAATGCTAAATGCTAGATAGTTATAGATCTAATGGCCGCCCAAAGGATGGATGTTTCAAAAAGATCCGTCGGCCGACGCGTAACGTGGCCCAGTTGCAAAAGCCCTACCGTGTAAAATAGTGGTGAATCTGGAGTGTTAGAGCATCTCCAGCCCCCCCCCCCCCCCAACAGGCCCCGAGGCCCCTTTTTTATCGTCGGAGCGAAAAAAATCGCCCAGTTGTGCCCCCAGGTCCTCGTTTTTCGCCGGTTTGAGCCGAAATTGGCGCCGGCGGACCCAGGCCGAACCCAGCGCGCCGGGGGCGCCTGGGGGCACCGGCTGAAGCGAAAAGGCGTGTGGGGCCGCACTGTCGGCGACGCCGGTCGATTTTCCCACCGTTTTTGCCTTTCCCTCCCTTTCCCTCCACATCATCCACCATGTCCCCCCGTTGTTCCCGCCATTCTCCCCATCTCTCCCCGACATGCCGCCGAAGAAGTACGCCACCCCTTGTCTAGCCATCAAACCCGTAACGCCAAAGCCGAGGAAGTCGAGGACGCCGATGCCAAGGCCCCCAGGCTTGACGAACGCCCAGTGGAAGGCCGACGTTGATCGTCGGGCGGCGGTCACCAACGATCGGCGAAACAGGCTCAACACGAAGAAAGCCAGGGACGCGGCGGCGGAGAAGGAGGTGTAGTCTCGCACAGCCATGGCGAACGAGCGCCAGATGTTTCCACCTCAACAGGCGGGTCAGTTCCCACAAGGCGCGTGGGGTAGCCAGCAGAGCGTCGCATGATACGTCCATTTTGCATCATGATCTCCTACTGTTATTTATAATGTTTTTATGCATAATAATGCTTTAGGGAGTGATTCTAATGCCTTTTCTCTCATAATATGCAAGGTTTACACAAAGAGGGAGAATACCGGCAGCTGGAATTCTGGACCTGAAAAAGCATATCAGAGATACTTATTCTGCACATCTCCAAATAAGCTGAAACTTCACGGAGAATTATTTTGGAATATATGAAAAATACTGGAGCAAATAACTACCGTAGGGGGGGCACCTGGTGAGCACAAGACACCAGGGCGCGCCAGGCCCCCCATGCGCGCCCTGGTGGGTTGTGCTCAGCCCAGCCCACCTCCGGTGCCCATCTTCTGGTACTTAAGGTCTTTTGACCTAGGAAAAATAAGGAGGGGGGATTTCGGGATGGAACGCCGCCGTCTCGAGGCGAAACTTGGGCAAGAGCGCTTTTGCCCTCCGGCGGAGCGATTCCGCCGGGGGAACTTCCCTTCCGGAGGGGGAAATCGAAGCCATCATCATCACCAACACCCATCTCATCTTTGGGAGGCCAATCTTCATCAACATCTTCAACAGCACCATCTCCTCTCAAACCCTAGTTCATCTCTTGTGTTCAATCTTTGTACCGGAACCTCATATTGGTACCTATGGGTGACTAGTAGTGTTGATTACGTCTTGTAGTTGATTACTATATGGTTTATTTGTGGAAGATTATATGTTCAGATCCATTATGCTATTTAATACCCCTCTGATCTTGAGCATGAGTATTATTTGTGAGTATTTACCTTTGTTCTTGAGGTCACAGGAGAAGTCATGTTGCAAGTAATCATGTGAATTTGATATGTGTTTGATATTTTGATGATATGTATGTTGTGATTCCCTTAGTGGTGTCATGTGAACGTCGACTACATGACACTTCACCATCTTTGGGCCTAAGGGAATGCATTGTGGAGTAGTTATTAGATGATGGGTTGCTAGAGTGACAGAATCTTAAACCCTAGTTTATGCGCTACTTCGTAAGGGGCTGGTTTGGATCCAAACGTTTAATGCTATGGTTAGATTTTATATTAATACTTTTCTTATAGTTGCGGATGCTTGCGAGGGGGTTAATCATAAGTGAGAGGTTTGTTCAAGTAAGAATAGCACCCAAGCACCGGTCCACCCACATATCAAATTATCAAAGTAGCGAACGTAAATCAAACCAACATGATAAAAGTGACTAGATGAAATTCTCGTGTACCCTCAAGACCACTTTGCCTATTATAAGAGACTGTCCTGGCCTGTCCTTTGCCACAAAAGGATTGGGCTACCTTGCTGCACTTTATTTACCGTTATCGTTACTTGCTCGTTACCAATTATTTTGCTATCAAACTATCTGTTACCTACAATTTCAGTGCTTGCAGAAATTACCTTGCTGAAAACCGTTTGTCATTTCCTTTTGCTCCTCGTTGGGTTCGACACTATTACTTATCGAAAGGACTACGATTGACCCCCTATACTTGTGGGTCATCAAGACTCTTTTCTGGCGCCGTTGCCGGGGGAGTGAAGCGCTCTTGGTAAGTGGAAATTGGTAAGGAAAAACTTATACTACGTGCTGAAATTTATTATCACTTGCTACTATGGAAAACAATCCTTTGAGGGGTTTGTTCGGGGTATCTTCACCTCGACCGGAACCATAATTAGTTGCCCCTCAACCTACTGCACCTACTGAAAATATTGGTTATGAAATTCCTTCAGGTATGGTAGAACAAGTGCTAGCTAATCCATATGCAGGAGACGG
This sequence comes from Elymus sibiricus, assembly GCA_039707655.1. Taxonomy (NCBI): domain Eukaryota; kingdom Viridiplantae; phylum Streptophyta; class Magnoliopsida; order Poales; family Poaceae; genus Elymus; species Elymus sibiricus. Next base: position 280,247,292 of record CM077675.1, on the reverse strand, counting down.
AAGTGAACATCCTGATATGCACCTAATACATGTGAATGAAATTTGTGGATTATTTAAGCTTGCAGGTTTATCTGGAGATGAAGCTAAGAAGAAGGTTTTCCCTTTATCTTTGAAGGGAAAAGCATTGACATGGTATAGGCTATGTGATGATATTGGATCATGGAACTAGAATCGATTGCAATTAGAATTCCACCAAAGGTTTTATCCTATGCATCTAGTTCATCATGATCGGAATTATATATATATATTTTGGCCTCGTGAAGGAGAAAGCATCGCTCTAGCTTGGGGGAGGCTTAAGTCAATGTTATATTCATGCCCCAATCATGAGATCCCGAGAGAAATTATTATTCGGAATTTTTATGCTCGGCTTTCTAATAATGATCGATGCATGCTCGATACTTCTTTTGCTAGTTCTTTTATGAAGAAGACTATTGAATTCAAGTGGGATCTCTTGGAAATAATTAAACGCAACTCTGAAGATTGGGAACTCGACGAAGGTAATGAGTCAGGTATTAAGCTTGAGTTTGATTGTGTTAAATCTTTTATGAATACCGATGCTTTTCACAAGTTTAGCACTAAATATGGACTTGACTCTGAGATAGTAGCCTATTTCTGTGAATCATTTGCTACTCATGTTGATCTCCCTAAGGAGAAGTGGTTTAAATATCATCCCCCTATTAAAGAACTGGTAAAAGCTAAGGATGAAACCATCATTTACAATGTTGATCCAGTTGTGCCTAGTGCTTATATTGAAAAACCACCTTTCCCTATTAGGATAAAGGAACATGCTAAGGTATCAACTGTGGTTCACAAAAGTAATATTAAAGTGCCTAAGCCCTCTGAGCAAATTAAAGTAGAACCTAGTGTTGCTATGGTTAAAGATCTCTTGGCAGAAAATATTGATGGGCATGTCATTTACTTATGTGATGAAGCTGCTAGAATTGCCAAACCTGATGAAAAAGATAAACATAGACCCGTAGTGGGCATGCCTGTTGTCTCAGTCAAAATAGGAGATCATTGCTATCATGGTTTATGTGATATGGGTGCTAGTGTGAGTGCTATTCCTTTTACCTTATACCAAGAAATTATGAATGAAATAACACCTGCTGAAATAGAAGACATTGATGTTACTATTAAACTTGCTAATAGAGATACCATCACACCACTCAGGATTGTTAGAGATGTTGAAGTCTTGTGTGGGAAAATAAAATATCCTACTGATTTTCTAGTTCTTGGTTCCCCACAAGATGACTTTTGTCCCATTATCTTTGGTAGACCTTTCTTGAACACCGTCAATGCTAAGATAGATTATGAAAAACAAACCGTCGGTGTTAGCTTTGGTGATGTGTCTCATGAATTTAATTTTTCCAAGTTTAGTAGACAACCTCGTAATAACGAATTATCTAGTAAGGATGAAATAATTGATCTTGCTTCTATTGTCGTACCTCCTACCGATCCACTAGAACAATATTTGCTAGACCATGAAAATGATACACACTTGCATGAAAGAAATGAAATAGATAAAAATTTCTTTGAACAACAGCCTCTCCTAAAACACAATTTGCCTATTGAAACTCTAGGAGGTCCTCCTCCACCTAAAGGTGATCCTGTGTTTGAATTAAAACAATTGCCTGACACTTTTAAGTATGCTTATCTTGATGAGAAAAAGATATATCATGTTATTATTAGTGCTAACCTTTCATAACATGAAGAAGAAAGATTATTAAAAATTCTGAGGAAGCACCGGGCTGCTATTGGATATACTCTTGATGATCTTAAGGGCATTAGTCCCACTCTATGTCAGCACAAGATTAATATGGAACCTGATGCCAAACCCGTTGTTGATCACCAACGACGATTGAATCCTAAGATGAAAGAAGTGGTAAGAACTAAAATATTAAAGCTTCTTGAAGCAGGTATAATCTATCCCATAGCTGATAGTAGATGGGTAAGTCCCGTTCATTGTGTGCCTAAGAAAGGAGGTATTACTGTTGTTCCTAATGATAAAAATGAACTTATCCCGCAAAGAATTGTCACTGGCTATAGAATGGTAATTGATTTTAGAAAATTAAATAAAGCTACTAGAAAAGATCATTACCCTCTGCCTTTCATTGATCAAATGCTAGAAAGATTATCTAAGCACACACACTTTTGTTTTCTGGATGGATATTCTGGTTTCTCTCAAATACGCGTATCACAATCTGATCAAGAGAAAACCACCTTTACTTGTCCTTTTGGAACCTATGCTTATAGACGTATGCCTTTTGGTTTATGTAATGCACCTGCTACCTTTCAAAGATGTATGACTGCTATATTCTCTGATTTTTGTGAAAATATTGTGGAGGTTTTCATGGATGATTTTTCCGTTTACGGAACTTCTTTTGATGATTGCTTAAGCAACCTTGATCGAGTTTTGCAGAGATGTGAACAAACTAATCTTGTCTTGAATTGGGAGAAGTGTCACTTTATGGTGAATGAAGGTATTGTCTTGGGGCATAAAATATCTGAACGAGGTATTGAGGTGGATAAAGCTAAAGTTGATGCAATTGAGAAAATGCCATGTCCTAAAGATATTAAAGGTATTCGTAGTTTCCTTGGTCATGCTGGTTTCTATAGGAGGTTCATTAAAGACTTCTCTAAAAATTTCAGGCCTCTTACTAATCTTTTACAAAAGGATATTCCATTTGTTTTTGATGATGATTGTGTAGAAGCCTTTGAAACACTCAAGAAAGCCTTAACTTCTGCACCTATCATTCAACCACCTGATTGGAACTTGCCTTTTGAAATTATGTGTGATGCTAGTGATTATGCTGTTGGTGCTGTTCTAGGACAAAGAGTCGATAAGAAATTAAATGTTATCCATTATGCTAGCAAAACTCTAGACAGTGCCCAAAGAAATTATGCTACTACTAAAAAAGAATTATTAGCAGTTGTGTTTGCTTGTGATAAATTCAGATCCTACATTGTTGATTCCAAAGTCATTGTTCACACCGATCATGCTGCTATAAAATATCTTATGGAAAAGAAAGATGCTAAACCCAGACTCATTAGGTGGGTTCTCTTGCTTCAAGAATTTGACTTACATATCATTGATAGGAAGGGAGCTGAGAACCCCGTAGCTGATAACTTGTCTAGGTTAGAAAATATTCTTGATGACCCACTACCTCTTGATGATAGTTTTCCTGATGAACAGTTAGCTGCAATAAATGTTTCTCAAAATACTCCTTGGTATGCTGATTATGCTAACTACATTGTTGCTAAATATATACCACCTAGTTTCACATACCAACAAAAGAAAAAATTCTTCTATGATTTGAGACATTACTTCTGGGATGACCCACATCTTTATAAAGAAGGGGTAGATGGTATTATTAGATGTTGTGTACCTGAGCATGAACAGGAACAAATCCTACGGAAATGTCATTCTGAAGCTTATGGAGGACATCATGCGGGAGATAGAACTGCTCACAAGGTATTGCAATCTGGTTTTTATTGCCTACTCTCTTCAAGGATGCCCGTAAGTTTGTATTGTCTTGTGATGAATGTCAAAGAATTGGTAATATCGGTAAGCGCCAGGAAATGCCTATGAATTATTCACTTGTTGTTGAACCATTTGATGTTTGGGGTTTTGATTATATGGGACCTTTTCCTTCCTCTAATGGGTACACTCATATTTTGGTTGCTGTTGATTATGTTACTAAGTGGGTAGAAGCTATTCCAACTAGTAGCGATGATCATAACACCTCCATTAAAATGCTTAAAGAATTTATCTTCCCGAGGTTTGGAGTCCCTAGATATTTAATGACTGATGGTGGTTCATGACGTGGCTTGAGACTGCGTCGGTATTTCCCCAAAGAGGAAGGGATGATGCAGCACAGCGACAGTAAGTATTTCCCTTAGTTATGAAACCAAGGTTATCGAACCAGTAGGAGGATCACCACCACCCAATAAGCAGCACCTGCACACAAACAACAAATACTTGCAACCCGACGCGAAAGAGAGGTTGTCAATCTCTCTACGGTAATAAGATAGATTAGGTAGTGATAGATAGGAGAGATAGATCTCTCAAGAACACAAATAAAAAGAGTAAATATGCAGCAATATATTTTTGGGTTTTTGGTTTTGTAGATCTGAAAACAAAGATTGCAAAAACGTAGATCGGAAAGCAATATGATGGAAAAGTAGACCTGGGGGCCGTAGGGTTCACTAGTGGCTTCTCTCATGAGTATAGCGCACGGTGGGTGAACAAATTACTGTTGGGCAATTGATAGAAAATCGAATAGTCATGACAATATCCAAGGCGATGATCATTATATAGGCATCACGTCCAAGATAGATAGACCGACTCCTGCCTGCATCTACCTCTATTACTCCACACATCGACCGCTATCCAACATGCATCTAGTGTATTAAGTTCATGAAAAAACGGAGTAATGCAATAAGAACGGTGACATGATGTAGACAAGATCTATTCATGTAGGAATAGACCCCATCTTGTTATCCTTAATAGCAACAATACATGTGTGTCTTGCTGCCCCTTCTGTCACTGGGAAAGAACACCACAAGATCGAACCCATCACAAAGCACCTCTTCCCATGGCAAGAAAAATCGATCTAGTCGGCCTAACTAAACCAAAGATTCGGAGAAGAAATACGAGGCTATAAGTAATCATGCATATAAGAGATCAAAGAAAACTCAAATAATATTCATGGATAGAAACTGATCATGAACTCAAAATTCATCGGATCCCAACAAACACACCGCAAAAGTTTACATCAAATAGATCTCCAAGAGACCATTGTATTGAGAATCATAAGAGAGAGAGAAGAAGCCGTCTAGCTATTGTCTACGGACCCGTAGGTCTATGGTGGACTACTCACGCATCATCGGAGAAGCACCTATGAGGAAGATTAACCCCTCCATGATGGTGCTTAGATTGGATCTCGCGGTTCTGGAACTTGTGGTGGCTGGAATTGTGTTTTGTCGACTCCCCTAGGGTTTTTGGAATATTTGGGAATTTATAGGCATCAGAGGCGGTGCGGAAGGGGGCCGAGGAGGGAACAACCCATCAGGGCACGCCGGGGCCCCCTGGCGCGCCCTGGTGGGTTGTGGCCTCCACGGCCCACCTCTCCGGCAGTTCTTTGGCCCACTGGGTGTCTTCTAGTCCAGAAAAAATGTCCAAAAAGTTTCGTCGCGATTGGACTCCGTTTGGTATTGATTTTCTACGAAGTAAAAAACAAGCAAAAACAACAATTGACACTTTGGCACTATGTCAATAGGTTAGTCCCAAAAAATGATATAAAGTTGTTATAAAATGATTGTAAAACATCCAAGAATGATAATATAACAGCATGGAACAAGCAAAAATTATAGATACGTTGGAGACGTATCAGTTCACACTTTATTCATGGTGCTTTCCGCAAGATGCTTGCTAAATATGATGTTAACCATAGAATTGCATCACCCTATCATCCTCAATCTAGTGGTCAAGTTGAACTTAGCAATAGAGAAATAAAATTAATATTACAAAAAACTGTTAATAGGTCTCGAAAGAATTGGTCTAAGAAACTAGATGATGCACTTTGGGCCTATAGAACAGCTTATAAAAATCCTATGGGTATGTCTCCATACAAAATGGTATATGGAAAGGCTTGTCATTTGCCTCTAGAGTTAGAACATAAAGCATTTTGGGCAATTAAAGAACAAAATTATGATTTCAAACTTGCCGGTGAGAAGAGGTTATTTGATATTAGCTCACTAGATGAATGGAGGACCCAAGCTCATGAAAATGCCAAACTATTCAAAGAAAAAGTTAAAAGATGACATGACAAAAGAATCCAAAAGCGGGAATTCAAAGTTGGAGAATATGTTCTTTTGTACAACTCTCGTTTTAGATTTTTTGCTAAGATGTAGGTACCATAAGAGGTCCAGACGACAGTGATCGTGTATAGTCCCTGACCTCACTATGAAGATCGTATGCCAGCTCAGCCTGCAATTGTCACGATGATTATTAATTATGGATGACAAAGTATGTACCAGAAGATGCATTAGATAAAGACAATAGATATTACCGCGTACTGCCTAGAGCCCAAAGTATCATAGCTCGGGTATGTATCAGACATAACGGGATCTGGTATCTCCTCTGGATGAGGGTGCTGCACGATGCGTAACCTTGTCCTGCCCATGTACCGATGCAAATAGGCATTGAATTCATCAACATCAAACCTGCCAACCTCTTCCTAGAGGCGCGTCGTCGCAGTATCCCAGCCTGTCATGTATGGCTGAAGCCTTTGGAGCCACTGCTCCCGTGTCCTGCTTATCCCCTTCCTTGTGTTCCTGCAATTGAGGTGTGTGTTTAACAATTAACTGGTGATTCACTGTGAACAGATTTGAATGACAATGAAACATTGAATAAGTATGCAATACCTGTGGACTACTGCTGGCAGTGGGTTCTCTATAGGGGGGTCGACCATCTGCTGAAGACCAAATTGCCTCATAACTCGCTATTGTGCCATCTCCTCGACGAAGATATCGAAGATAATCTTCGATTTCGTCATCCAGTAACCCTGATCTCTTGTGCATAGCTCAGAAATACCACCCGGGTACCTGGCATGTATGGCTGCTTGCATGTATGGCTGCCATATCACCCCGGTGTACGTATCGAACTGCTCATTTAGTGCCGTGTAGGCTCGCCTAGTCTGCTCAGCAGCATAGCATCTCTGCACAGATTATAAGTGAGTTTTCGGTCATAGTGTGAGCAAAGAACATGCGTTAAATTATAAGATGAGACATACCTTGCGACGCGTCCAGCACAGACCGAAAGTAGGCATGTCGATTCCGTCAGCATGAAACAGGTGGCCCGCAGGATAACCCTCCTAGACATCTATGTTCGGCCGTCCTATAGAGGACCTCTGCCAGGACCACAGCTGTAAAAATAGAGGGCAGACTTCTCCGACGTAAGCTGGCAACCGTTGCACATACCTCGGTATGTAGCTGCTAAGACCGCCGAACCCCAACTCCTAGGTGTGATCTGATTCGGCATCTCAGCTCTCACGATCTCGAGTGCAATAGGGATGTAGCGCGCACTTACAGTGGTGACATGGTTCTCTGTGAACATAACCTTCCCGAGAAGCCACAGTAGGTACGCCTTCAGGCTACGAGTGATCTGTGTCGCATTCAGAGGGACATTTGGGTACCCTGGGAAATTATTGATCTGTATTGAGTAAAGAGAAGGTATTAGTAAACAACAAATTTAATTGTAAAACCAGAAACACGACAAACGAAAGATATGTGGCTGAGGAACTAACACTGAAACGTTGCAGCCAATCATACTTAGGTCCATGAGGCTCCGACGCAAGAACCGGAGCCCCATCATAAACACCCTCGAAATGTTGTGCCATAGATGCCTCCCAACCAGGCGGTGCATCCAACGGTCCTATGGCAGGACCCGCCAAGGGTAGGCCCAGCAACAGTGAGACATCCTCTAGAGTAGGAGCCATCTCTCCCCAGCGGAAGTGGAATGTGTGGGTCTCAGGTCTCCATCGGTCCACTAAGCAGGTGAGCAGAGAGGAGTCAATGGCGACGCGTCTGGAGGTATCAATGGCCTCTACTAGACGCGCGAAAGGTAAAAGTCCAGCCCATTTCAACCTGCATATCAGAAAGCATAACAATTCATTTAGTGTGGCACATTAAATCCGGCTTGAAATAAATAAATAAAACACGTACCTGTCAACCCAATCCGGGTGTATCTTCCCGTCCACCTTAGAAGTGCGAGTGACAAGGGGGTCGAGCTTGCGCTCACATAACAGCGCGGCACGATGTTTACTATCAATCTCCGGATTTAGCAACGACGGTTCCTCCATTCTATTATAGTGCATTTAAAGATAGTGCCACACTTAATACAAATTTAAAACATAGTGCCACACTTAATACAAATTTAAAACATAGTGCCACCCTTAATACAAATTTAAAACATAGACCCACACTTAATACAAATTTAAAACATAGTGCCACACTTAATACAAATTTAAAACATAGTGCCACACTTAATACAAATTTAAAACATAGTGCCACACTTAATACAAATTTAAAACATAGCCTAGCTTCTTCCTCTTGCTCTCCCTCTTCCTCCTCTTCGTCCACGACTGCCTCGTCCACGCCTAGCGCCCCCCCTGGTAGTGACGAAAGTGGGACATTCAGGGTCCCTATGTCCAAATTCATTGCATAGAATGCATTGCATGGTGCGCCAGCCGGCATCAGATTCATCCATATCATTCCGGATGCGCTGACACTGTCGTCTACCTCTACTTGTACGCATAAACTCAGGGTGTGGAATGTATCTCCGTTCAGCAGGGTCGACTGTGTTGAAGGTACCCATTGATCGAAAACCAAGCAACTCACCTGTCCAGGTATTGAGGACGGACTCTTTCAGAAAGTATGGAGATACGAATGAGATTGCGTCCAGTCCTAACTGCCCGCAACCAGCAAGTACATGCGAGCAAGGTAGGTGAAGCAACTTCGGTTTGTTGCATGTGCACTCGCACGTTGGCCGGACTTCGTTTCCAATTTTCACCTCGTGTGTCCTCGACACACTGAATTTGCTGTTAGCTAACCGGACCTCATACCTTCGCTCTAGATTTGCGATGGCAACAACAGTGTGTGACCGGGCTTTTTCCATATTTTCATTCATGTACTTCATAACCCTTTCACAGTAACGTGTGTTCGGGTTGTTAGTGATATGCAGGGCGGCGCTTTGACGTCTATCTTTGAAATACTTCACCATACCATAGAAAATTCCCACAACTATAGCTGTAAGTGGCAAAGCCCTATTTCCTCTGAGGACAAAGTTATATGTTTCAGCGAGGTTGGTAGTCATGACACCGTACCTTGCTCCATGTGTGTCATGCAGCAAAGACCACCTCTCAAAAGGCTCATGCTCTATCCACTGATCAAAGGTTTTAATTGTCCTCCCAAGCCTTCTCCTAGTACCAGGTGGATCAAATCATGGCAAGTCACAAAGCCCAACAGGCTCCTCCTCGATGGCAGCTGATCCTGTTGCTAACTGTGCAGCTACTGCTTCAACATGTGCCCTCACAGCTGCATCTCGTGTAGCTCTCCTGTCCTTGACATGTCTCAACGTGCAAGTATTTAGTCTGTTACGTATCAAAGTGTACTTCCATAGCTGGTTCTGCCTGCAGAGTTTCTTGAATAGATTCATGAGGTTCTTATTTCTGAACTGCGAGAAGAAATTGGCCCCAAGATGGCGCATGCACCAACGGCTCTGCAAGTCCTGACATGGAGTTTGTTCCTCGGGACAAGGGTTTGACAATGTCTTTATCGCACTGAGTATACATGCATGTCTGTCATGAAGAATGCACACATTCGGCTTATCCTGCACAATAGCTATTTTCAATTGCCTGAAGAACCATGTCCAACTTTCAATGTTCTCGCTTTCCACAAAAACAAATGTCAGAGGAACGACTTGGTTTTGCCCGTCTTGACCAATGGCGGTCAGGATCTGACCCTTGTACTTGCCAGTGAGAAAAGTGCCATCCACACATATCACTGGTCGACAATGTCTGAAAGATTCTATGCACACACCGAAAGAGAAGAACAATCGATGCACCACCTTTACATTTGGGAACTCTGGCATGAACAAGTCTTGGATATCGACATAGGTGTCTGGATTCCGGTCCTGCAGTGTGTGGAGGAGCCGGACAACAGAGTCATATGCATCAAAATACGAACCAAATCTGGTCTCAAGTGCCCTCTGCTTAGCCCTCCAAGCCTTGCCATAAGATATTTTGTACTTGAACCTGACGAAGACTTTTGTCTGGATAGCCTTCACTTCCATAGCTTTGCCCTCCACTATCTCGCTATAAAGCAACCGAGCAATGAGGGTGGACGTAAGGTTTGGATGATCTTGAGGGATGCAGGGAATAACACAAGTGTGATGAACTAAGTCACTGATCACCCAGTTTGTGCCATACTTAGGGAGATAGCCATGCACCCTCGCGGGACAACCCGGGTTCTTGCATACCATTGTCAAGTTTTTCGGACTTGACACATCTGCTACAAAAACCCTTTGCGTGGACATTGCCCAACTAATTATCGCATCCTTGAGAGCTTGCTTGTTTGGATACATGGCACCCGTCGCAATGTTGTTCTGGTGATATTGCCACGCAGAATCATGGCTATCATTCACGGTCATTGCATTTGAGAAGTCCTAATTCCATGATGCAGGATTAGGCACCTGCTGGACGTTCTCTTCTTCGTCTGACTCGTCAGAATCATCAGCAATATCACCATCTCTATCTTCATTTTCCATCTGGTTTTGCATGTGTCCATCTACCTCATCAGCATCCGCCTCGCCACTGGCATAATCATCGTCATTTCCTCCTTCTACATGACTGCTCTGCCCTGATTCGTAAACACCACCTCCAGCATGGGACGCATAATTTGACATTGAATCATGCATCCCTTCACTGCTCTGGCCATAATCGTAACCACCGTCTGGTTCAGTTGCACTGACCTGCTTCACGACGGGAAGCACTAAGGCGACAGGATTAACTCCCTTGCTCGAGCAAGCTTGTAACCAGCGCACCCAATGAGAGTCCCGCTCTATTTCCTTCAAATAGAAGAAAATATTCGAACTGGATCAGGTCCATAATGCATGAACACCCACGGTGTGTGTTTCAGTATTTAACCCTAAACACCCGGCAAGCCATTCTGTCAACTGACTAACAGACCATGTTTCAGGGTCAGTCACTGGCAATTCAACGTACTGAAATTCACTCAGATCAGCTCCTGTCTCAGTCATTTTTGGACATTACCAGGGCCGTAGTAAAACACTAACTTCACTAAATCAGACATATCTGTTGACCTAAAAAATTATTCAACAAGGACAAATATTAAGCAAAAGGCAAACTGATAATTTTACCGAACCAACTAAAAATTACGACAGCTACCCAAATATTACCCAAAGCTACCGGACCAACTAAAAATTACCACACAACTAAATATTTGACATCTACATATTCTATCGAACCAACTCTAATTGACAATCCTAGATATATTACCCAAAGCTACCGGATTAACTAAAATAATCGACACACTTTAATATTCACACAACATAATACTACGGGAATAGACATTGAATATATTACCCTTGAAGCGTGTGAAGAAACGACGAACGGCGGCCTTCAAACACGCGAACGGACGACGAACACCGGAATCTCCACCTCCACCGCCTCCACCTCCACCTCCACCTCCACCACCTCCACCTCCACCACCTCCACAATGGTCACCACCACCACTACGAGCTACCCCATCACGAGATCGAGGTTACCCTAGCATCCCCTAGCACTCTAGAAGCAATCTACGGTGAAAAACTAGGAAGAAATCGGCTAAATATGCGCGCAAAAATTGGGGGGCTTCGGTTGAGAGAGAAGAGAAAGAACAGAGAAGAGAGGAAGAGAGGAGGAAGAAAGGAAGAGAGGGCGCGGCCGAAGGAGTACTGGGTCCTATCGGCTTCGGCGTAGCCGATATGGCCCAGTCGGCCTTGGCGTAGCCGACTAGAGGGCATCAGGCCGAGTGACGTGCTTGGCCCAATAGTCGGCCACCACGTGGCCGAGTGGCCACTTATCGGCTGCCCAGTGGCAGACAGGATCCTGTCGGCTTCCCCGTGGTCGACTGGAGCCAGTCGGCTTCCTCTAGGCCGACAGGATCACACTTCTGTAAATTTTGCCAACGGTGTAATATGTGAGAAAAATAATAATAAAAGATAATATTTTTAAAAAATTAGCCCAAATGGGAAGGACCATATATTATCGAAGAGGTTTATCATTCTGGAGCTATCAAGATTAATAATGCCGAAGGTACTAACCCGAAGGTGGTCAATGGACAAAGAATTAAACACTATATCTCAGGTACGCCTATTAATGTTGAAAGCAATGTTATCCAAACCATGACACCGGAGGAACGCATAAAAGAAACCTTCCGAAACACTCCAGAATTCTGAAAAAGAGGAGGTACGTGATACGGTAAGTAAACGGACTCCGAAAAATCCGCAAAAATATTTTCTGTCAGTTTTGGAATCTTACAAAAACTAGGAAATTAAGAAATAAACAGGAAAGCAGCCGAGGTGAGCACGATACACCAGGGCGCGCCAGCCCTGCCAGGCGCGCCCTGGTGGGTTGTGCCCACCTCGGACAACTTCCCGACTCCGTTTTCCTTCCATATTCTTGTTTCCCAAGATAAAAACATTCTTTATATATACCCCCGATTGTTTTGACCACCGCATCGCAAAAAAATTATCTGTTCTTGTTTCGTGCTGTTTTCTCATCAGATCTAGATCTCCATGGCTCCACCAAGCTCCTCCAAGGACAAGTTCTTCGAGAAGGTCATCAACCCGTAACTTGCCGGAGGTGATGAAGCACCCTCAAACCATTGAGATGCGTGAGGGGGTGCTCCACATCCGAGATGTTCAGGGACCCAAGAGGATGGGGAGCATGGAGGCTAGGCTCGAGGCGGTGGAACAAGACATCTTCAAGTTCCAAAGAATGGCGGAGCGTGGACTTAGTGCCAATCACTCCATGATCACGGAATTCACCCGTGATCAGATGTTGGATGGCCGGTCTATGAAGGACACCGTCTTCACCTTCTATGAGCAAATCAATTTTCTGCAAAGTCAAATCTATGATCTTCAAAACCAAGTTTTTGAGTATGAAGCAAGATTTAAAGGTATGAGTTTAGCTGCCAGTTCCAGGACTTGGGGGACTCGTGCGTCAACTTTTGATGGTGATCCCTTGCCTTGGAAGCCGGATGACAAACCTACCACTTCATCACCACCACCTTCATTATCTTCACCACCAAAGGAGACTTGAGGACACGGGTATGGGCATGATAACCCACAAGTATAGGGGATCGCAACAGTTTTCGAGGGTAGAGTATTCAACCCAAATTTATAGATTCGACACAAGGGGAGCCAAAGAATATTTGCGAGTATTAGCAGTTGAGTTGTCAATTCAACCACATCTAGAGATTAAATATCTGCAGTAGAGTGATCAATAGCACAGTAGTATGATAGTTTTGATAGCAGTGGTAACAGTAACGGTAACAGTAGCAGTGATAGAAATAGTAACTCAGCAAGAACAATATATGGAAAACTCGTAGGCACTAGATTGGTGAACTCGTTGGATGATATTCATCATAAAACAGTCATAACCAAGGGCGACACAGAACTAGCTTTAGTTCATAAATTTAATGTAGGCATGTATTCCGTAAATAGTCATACATGCTTATGGAAAAGAACTTGCATGACATCTTTTGTCCTACCCTCCCATGGCAGCGGGGTCCATAAGGAAACTAAGGGATATTAAGGCCTCTTTTTAATAGAGAACCGGAACAAAGCATTAACACTCGGTGAATACATGAACTCCTCAAACTACGGTCATCACCGGAAAGTATCCCGACTATTGTCACTCCGGGGTTTAAGGATCATAACACTTAATAGGTGCATATGACTAGCAAGATCGGATCAAGAACATAGATATAATGGTGATAACATAAACGGTTCAGATCTGAATCATGGCACTCGAGCCCTAGTGACAAGCATTAAGCATGGCAAAGTCATAGCAACATCAATCTTAGAACATAGTGGATACTAGGGATCAAGCCCTAACAAAACTAACTCGATTACATGATGAATCCCATCCAACTCCTCACCGACCAGCAAGCCTACGAAGGAATTACTCACTCCCGGTGGGGAGCATCATGGAATTGGCGATGGAGAAGGGTTGATGATGACGAAGACCGAAGATTCCCCTCTCCGGAGCCCCAAACGGGCTCCAGATCTGGCCTCCCGATGAAGAAAAGGAGGTGGCGGCAGCTCCGTATCGTGAAACGCGATGAAACTTTCTCTCTGATTTTTTCTCCAAAAATAGGATTTTATAGCGCTGGAATTAGGGTCAGTGGGGCCACGAGGTGGGCACAACCCACTAGGGCGCCTGGAGGGGATGGCGCGCCCTGGTGTATCGTGCCCAGCCAGGGATCCCCTTCTGGTGGTTCTTGGCTCCAGTATTTTTTTATTTATTGTAAAATAAATCTCCAAAAAGTTTCGTCCAGTTCTGAGAACTTTTATTTCCGCACAAAAACAACACCACGGTAGTTCTGCTAAAAACAGCGTCAGTCCAGGTTAGTTTCATTCAAATCATGCAAATTAGAGTCCAAAACAAGAGCAAAAGTGTGAGGAAAAGTAGATACGACGGAGACGTATCAACTCCCCCAAGCTTAACCCATTGCTTGTCCTCAAGCAATTCAGTTGACAAACTGAAAGTGATAAAGAAAAACTTTTACAAACTCTTTGTTGGAAATATGCCCTAGAGGCAATAATAATTTAGTTATTATCATATTTCCTTGTTCGTGATAATCGTTTATTATCCATGCTATAATTGTATTGATTGGAAACTCAAATACATGTGTGGGTACATAGACAACACTGTGTCCTTAGTATGCCTCTAGTTAACTAGCTCGTTGATCAAAAGATGGTGAAGGTTTCCTAGCCATGGACATGAGATGTCATTTTATAACCGGATCACATCATTAGGAGAATGATGTGATGGACAAGACCCAAACTGTAAACGTAGCATATGATCGTGTCAGTTTATTGCTATTGTTTTCTGCATGTCAAGTATCTGTTCCTATGACCATGAGATCATGCAACTCCCTGACATCGGAAGAGTACCTTGTGTGTATCAAACGTCGCAACGTAACTGGGTGACTATAAAGGTGCTCTACAGGTATCTCCGAGGATGTCTGTTGGGTTGGCATGGATCAAGACTGGGATTTATTACTCCGTGTGACGGAGAGGTATCTCAGGGCCCACTCGGTAATACAACATCACAATGAGCCTTGCAAGCAATGTGACTAAAGTGTTAGCCACGAGATCTTGTATTACGGAACGAGTAAAGAGACTTGCCGGTAACGAGATTGAACTAGGTATAGAGATACCGACGATCGAATCTCGGGCAAGTAACATACCGAAGAACAAAGGGAACAGCATACGGGATTAACTGAATCCTTGACATAGAGGTTCGACCGATAAAGATCTTCGTAGAATATGTAGGAGCCAATATGGGCATCCAGGTCCCGCTATTGGTTATTGACCGTAGAGGTGTCTCGGTCATGTCTACATAGTTCTCGAACCCGCAGGGTCTACACACTTAACGTTTGGTGACGATATAAGTATAGTTGAGTTGTTATGTTGGTGACCGAAAGTTGTTCGGAGTCCCGGATGAGATCCCGGACATGACGAGGAGCTCTGGAATAGTCCGGAGGTAAAGATTGATATATGGGATAATAGTGTTTGGTCTCCGGAAGGGTTCCGGAATTCACCGGAAGGGGTTCCGGATGTTTCCCGAAATGTTCGGGTACGAGAACACTTTATTTGGGCCAAGGGGTAAAGCCCACGAGGCTTTAGGAAGGTGCAAAAGGAAGTTTTGCGGAGGCCAGGGGCCAGACGCCAGGGACCCTGGCGTCTGGGGCCAGACGCCGAGGACCCTGGCGTCTGGTCCTGGAGTCCGAGCAGGACTCTTGCCTTGCGGGCCAAACCGACTTTGAGGAGGCTCTTTCTCCAAGTTTCGACCCCAGGGCTCAACATATAAATAGAGGGGCAGGGCTAGCACCCAGGATACATCAAGATTTCCCCAAGCCGTGTGCGGCAACCCTAACCCTCTAGTTCCTACGTCATAATCTCCGTAGCGCTTGGCGAAGCCCTGCAGAGATTGTTCCTCACCACCATCACCACGCCGTCGTGCTTCCGGAACTCATCTACTACTTCACCATCGCTCGCTGGATCGAGGAGGTGAAGGCGTCATCAAGCCGTACGTGTGTTAAACGCGGAGGTGCCGTCCGTTCGGCACTAGTTCGTGATCGGTTCGAGGGACGACTTGCGATTTGGATCGCGGAGACGTTCGACTACATCAACCGCGTTTCTTAACGCTTCCGCTTAGCGATCTACAAGGGTATGTAGATTCACTCTCCCTCTCGTAGATGCTCATCACCATGGATAGATCTTGTGTGTGCGTAGGAAATTTTTTGTTTCCCATGCAACGTTCCCCAACAGTGGCATCATGAGCTAGGTCTATGCGTAGATGAGATCTCGAGTAGAACACAAACAAGTTGTGGGCGTGGGTGTATACATATTGCTTGCCGTTACTAGTTGATACTTGATTCGGCGGTATTGTGAGATGAAGCGGCCCGGACCGACATTACGCGTACGCTTACGCGAGACAGGTTCCTTCAACTGACATGTAACTTCGTTGCATAAAGATGGCTAGCGGGTGTCTGTCTCTCTGACTTTAGTTGAATTAATTTCAATGAAGAGGGTTCTTTTAGAAGATCAAAAAGCAATCACTACACCACGTTGTGGTTTTGCGTAGGTAAGAACGGTTCTTGCAAACCCGTAGCAGACACGTAAAATTTGCAACAACAATTAGAGGACGTCTAACTTGTTTTTGCAGGGTATGTTGTGATGTGATATGGCCAATTACATGATGAGATATATGTGATGTATGAGATGATCATGTGTTGTATAGAATATCACGACTTGCATGTCGATGAGTACGGCAACTGGCAGGAGCCATAGAGTTGTCTTTAATTATTGTATGACCTGCGTGTCAATCATTAAGCGCTATGTAATGCTTTACTTTATCGCTAAACGTTAGCAATAGTCGTGGAAGCAACAGTCGGCGCGACAACCTCATGGTGACATGTTGATGGAGATCAAGATGATGGAGATCATGGTGTCATGCCGGTGACGATGGAGATCATGCCGGTGCTTTGGAGATGGAGATCAAAAGCACGAGTTCATGGCCATATCATGTCACTTATGATTTGCATGTGATGTTAATCCTTTTATGCATCTTATTTTGCTTAGGACGACGGTAGCATTATAAGGTGATCCCTCACTTAAATTTCAAGATAAATTGTGTTCTCCCCGAGTGTGCACCGTTGCGAAAGTTCGTCGTTTCAAGACACGCCGTGATGATCGGGTGTGATAGACTCTACGTTCACATACAACGGGTGTAAGCCATGTTGCACGTGCGGAACACTCGGGTTAAACTTGACGAGCCTAGCATGTACAGACATGGCCTCGGAACACAAGAGACCGAAAGGTCGAACATGAGTCATATAGTAGATATGATCAACATGAAGATGTTCACCATTGAAACCACCTCAACTCACGTGATGATCGGACTTGAGTTGGTGGATTTGGATCATGTGACACTCGAATGACCGGAGGGATGTCAATTTGAGTGGGAGTTTTTAAGTAATATGATTAACTAAACTCATTATCATGAACATAGTCAAAATGTCTTTGCAAATTATGTTGTAGATTACTAGCTCGCGCTGTAGCTCCCTTGAATTTTTATATGTTCCTAGAGAAATAGATTTGAAAGATGATGGTAGCAATAATGCGGACTGGGTCCGTGATCTGAGGATTGTCCTCAATGCTGCACAGAAGGCTTATGTCCTTAATGCACCGCTCGGTGCGCCACCCCCTCAAGCGTCGTCTGTAGATGTTGTGAACATCTGACAGGCACGTTCTGATAACTACTTGATAGTTCAGTGCGTCATGCATTACGGCTTAGAATTGAGGCTCCAAAACGTTTTGAACGTCACGGAACATATGAGATGTTCTAAGAGCTGAAATTGGGATCTCAGGCTCGTGCCCGTGTTGAGAGGTATGAGACCTCCAACAAGATTCTTTGCCTGCAATATGATGGAGAATAGCTCAATCGTTGAGCATGTGCTCAGATTGTCTGGGTACTACAATTGCTTGAATCGAGTGGAAGTTGATCTTCTAGATAAGATAGTGATTGGTATAGTTCTCCAAGTCACTGTCACTAAGCTACTAGAGCTTCGTGATGAACTATAAAAGGCCAGAGATGGAAATAATGATCCCTGAGCTATTCGCGATGTTTGACCCCGCGAAGGTAGAAATCAAGAAGGAGCATCAAGTGTTGATGGTTAGTAAAACCACTAGTTTCAAGAAGGGCAAGGGCAAGGAGGGATACTTCATGGATGGCAAGCCAGTTGCTGCTCCAGTAAAGAAACCCAAGGTTAAACCCAAACCCGAGACTGAGTGCTTCTATTATGAGGAGAACGGTTGCTGAAGTGGAACAACCCTAGATGCTTGGTAGATAAGAAGGTTGGCAACGTCGACAGAAGTATATTTGATATACGTGTTATTGATGTGTACCTTACTAGTACTCCTAGTAGCACCTGGGTATTAGATACCGGTTCGGTTGCTAAGTGTTGGTAACTCGAAATAAAAGCTACGGAATAAACGGAGGCTAAGGGTGAGGTGACGATGAGTGTTGGAAGTGTTTCCAAGGTTGATGTGATCACCATCGCGCGCTCTCTCTACCTTTGGGATTAGTGATGAACCTAAATAAATGTTATTTGGTGTTTGCGTTAAGCATGAACGTGATTAGATCAAGTTTATTGCAATACGGTTATTCATTGCAGTTAGAGAATAATGGTTATTCTATTTACATGAATAATACCTTCAATGGTCATGCACCCAATAAGAGTGGTTTATTGAATCTTGATCGTAGTGATACACATGTTCATAATATTGATGCCAAAAGATACAAAGTTAATAATGATAGTACCACATACTTGTGGCACTGCCGCTAAATGTCATATTGGTGTAAAACGCATGAAGAAACTCCATGCTGATGGATCTTTGGACTCATTCGATTTCGAATCGGTTGAGACATGCGGACCATGCCTCATGGGCAAGATGACTAAAACCCCGTTTTCTGGTATGATGGAGCGGGCAATTGACTTATTGGAAATGATACATGTTGATGTATGCGGTCCAGTGAGTTTTGTAGTGGGCGGTGGATATCGTTATTTTCTTACCTTCACTGATGATTTGAGTAGATATAGTGTATATTTACTTAATGAAACACAAGTCTGAATCGTTTGAAAAGTTCAGAGTGAAGTTTGAGATCATCGTGACAAGAAGATAAAATGTCTACGATATGATCGTGGAGGTAAATATCTGAGTTACGAGTTTGGTATATAACTTAAGACAATGTGGAAGTTGTTTCACAACTCACGCCACCTGGAACACCATAGTGTGATGGTGTGTCCGAACGTCGTAGTTGTGCTCTATTAGATATGGTGCGAACTATGATGTCTCTTATCGATTTACCACTATCGTTTTAGGGTTATGCATTAGAGACAACCACATTCACTTTAAAAGGGGCACCATAAGTCCGTTGAGATGACACCGTATGAATTTTGGTTTGGCGGAAACCTAAGCTGTCATTTTTTAATGTTTGGGGCTGCGACGCTTATGTGAAAAAGGGTTTTCACCTAATGAGCTCGAACCCAAAGCGGACAAATGCATCTTCATAGAATACCCTAACGTAATAGTTGGGTGAACCTTCTATCTCAGATCCAAGCACAAAGTGTTTGTTGCTAAAACGGGTCCTTTCTCGAGAAAAAGTTTCTTTTGAAAGATTGAGTGGGAGGAAGATAGAACTTGATGAGGTTGTTGAACCTTTGTTTCAACCAAAGAGTAGCGCAGCGCAGAAAGTTGTTTCTGTGGAGCCTACGTTAGTTGAAGAGGAAGTTAATGATGATGATCATGAAACTTCGGATCAAGTTACTATCGAACCTCGTGGGTCGACAAGGACGCGTACTGCTCCTGAGTGGTACGGCAACCCTGTCTTAGAGGTCATGTTGTTGAACAACGATGAACCTACGAGCTATGGAGAAGCGATGATGGGCCCGGATTCTGAGAAATGGTTAGAGGCCATGAAATCCGAGATGGGATCCATGTAAGAAAACAAAGTATGGGCTTTGGAAGTATTACCTGAAGGGCGTAAGGCCATTCAGAACAAATGGATTTTTTAAGAGGAAGACGGACGTGGACGGTAATGTCACCGTCTATAAAGCTCGACTTGTGGCAAAGGGTTTTTCACAAGTTCAAGGAGTTGACTACGATGAGACTTTCTCACCCGTAGCGATGCTAAAGTCTGTTGGAATCATGTTAGCAGTTGCTGCATTTTTCAATTATGAAATCTAGCAGATGGATGTCAAAACATCGTTTCCTTAACGGTATCCGTAAGGAAAGGTTGTATGTGATACAACCGGAAGGTTTTGTCAATCCTAAGGATGCTAAAATGTATGCAAACTCCAGCGATCCTTCTATGGACTGGAGCAAGCATCTCGGAGTTGGAATATACACTTTGATGAGGTGATCAAAGTTTTTATGTCTATACAAAGTTTATGAGAAACTTGTATTTACAATAGAGTGAGTGGGAGCACTATAGAATTTCTGATAATTATATGTGGTTGACATATTGTTGATCGGAAATAATGTAGAATTTCTGTAAAGCATAAAGGGTCGTTTGAAAGGAGTTTTTCAAAGGAAGACCTGGAATGAAGCTACTTAAATATTGGGCATCAAGATCTATAGAGATAGATCAAGACGTCTGATAAGACTTTCAATGAGTACATACCTTGACAAGATTTTGAAAGAGTTCAAAATGGATCAGTCAAAGAAAGAGTTCTTGCCTGATTTGTAAGGTGTGGAGTTGAGTGAGACTCAAAGCTCGACCACGGAAGAAGAAAGAGAAAGGACGAAGGTCATCCCCTATGCCTTATCCATAGGCTCTGTATAGTATGCCATGCTGTGTACCGCACCTGATGTGTGCCTTGCCATGATTCTGTCAAGGGGTACAAGAGTGATCCAGGAGTGGATCACTGGACAGCGGTCAAGATTATCCTTAGTAACTAGAGGACTAAGGAAATATTTCTCAATTATGGAGGTGATGAAGAGTTCGTCATAAAGGGTTACGTCGATGCAAGCTTTGACACCTATCCGGACGACTCTGAGTAGCAGTCAGGATACATATAGTGGAGCAGCCATTTGGAATAGCTCCAAGTGGAGTGTGGTAGAAGTGTCTATAGTATGACATAGAGATTTGCAAAGTACACACGGATCTGAATGTCGCAGACCCGTTGACTAAAGACCTCTCTCACATGCAAAGCATGATCGAACCCCAGAACTCATTGGGTGTTAGAACAATGTAAATCACACGGTGATGTGAACTAGATTATTGACTCTAGTGCAAGTGGGAGACTGTTGGAAATATGCCCTAGAGGCAATAATAATTTAGTTATTATCATATTTCCTTGTTCGTGATAATCGTTTATTATCCATGCTATAATTGTATTGATTGGAAACTCAAATACATGTGTGGGTACATAGACAACACTGTGTCCCTAGTATGCCTCTAGTTAACTAGCTCGTTGATCAAAAGATGGTGAAGGTTTCCTAGCCATAGACATGAGATGTCATTTGATAACGGGATCACATCATTAGGAGAATGATGTGATGGACAAGACCCAAACTGTAAACATAGCATATGATCGTGTCAGTTTATTGCTATTGTTTTCTGCATGTCAAGTATCTGTTCCTATGACCATGAGATCATGCAACTCCCTGACATCGGAGGAGTACCTTGTGTGTATCAAACATCGCAACGTAACTGGGTGACTATAAAGGTGCTCTACAGGTATCTCCGAGGATGTCTGTTGGGTTGGCATGGATCAAGACTGGGATTTGTTACTCCGTGTGACGGAGAGGTATCTCAGGGCCCACTCGGTAATACAACATCACAATGAGCCTTGCAAGCAATGTGACTAAAGTGTTAGCCACGAGATCTTGTATTACGGAACGAGTAAAGAGACTTGTCGGTAACGAGATTGAACTAGGTATAGAGATACCGACGATCGAATCTCGGGCAAGTAACATACCGAAGAACAAAGGGAACAGCATACGGGATTAACTGAATCCTTGACATAGAGGTTCGACCGATAAAGATCTTCGTAGAATATGTAGGAGCCAATATGGGCATCCAGGTCCCGCTATTGGTTATTGACCGTAGAGGTGTCTCGGTCATGTCTACATAGTTCTCGAACCCGCAGGGTCTACACACTTAACGTTTGGTGACGATATAAGTATAGTTGAGTTGTTATGTTGGTGACCGAAAGTTGTTCGGAGTCCCGGATGAGATCCCGGACATGACGAGGAGCTCTGGAATAGTCCGGAGGTAAAGATTGATATATGGGATAATAGTGTTTGGTCTCCGGAAGGGTTCCGGAATTCACCGGAAGGGGTTCCGGATGTTTCCCGAAATGTTCGGGTACGAGAACACTTTATTTGGGCCAAGGGGTAAAGCCCACGAGGCTTTAGGAAGGTGCAAAAGGAAGTTTTGCGGAGGCCAGGGGCCAGACGCCAGGGACCCTGGCGTCTGGGGCCAGACGCCGAGGACCCTGGCGTCTGGTCCTGGAGTCCGAGCAGGACTCTTGCCTTGCGGGCCAAACCGACTTTGAGGAGGCTCTTTCTCCAAGTTTCGACCCCAGGGCTCAACATATAAATAGAGGGGCAGGGCTAGCACCCGGGATACATCAAGATTTCCCCAAGCCGTGTGCGGCAACCCTAACCCTCTAGTTCCTACGTCATAATCTCCGTAGCGCTTGGCGAAGCCCTGCAGAGATTGTTCCTCACCACCATCACCACGCCGTCGTGCTGCCGGAACTCATCTACTACTTCACCATCGCTCGCTGGATCGAGGAGGTGAAGGCGTCATCAAGCCGTACGTGTGTTGAACGCGGAGGTGCCGTCCGTTCGGCACTAGTTCGTGATCGGTTCGAGGGACGACTTGCGATTTGGATCGCGGAGACGTTCGACTACATCAACCGCGTTTCTTAACGCTTCCGCTTAGCGATCTACAAGGGTATGTAGATTCACTCTCCCTCTCGTAGATGCTCATCACCATGGATAGATCTTGTGTGTGCGTAGGAAATTTTTTGTTTCCCATGCAACGTTCCCCAACACTCTTTTGTTCTTGTTTACATATATATGCTTAAGTAGCACCCAGGTTTTCAGCAAAGATTATGACTAACCATGCCAGCAATAACTCTTAGGAATTATATTAACTCATATAATTGACATAAGCAACTAGCAAGCAATAATAAAATATCTCAAACGCCAACACTTTGTCAAAATAATCATGATGTAACATGACAACAGTGGTATCTCGCTAGCCCTTTCAGAGACCGCAAAACATAAATGCAGAGCACCTCCAAAGTTCAAGCAGCGACTAAAAATTGTAATTCATGGTAGAAAAGATCGAGTCATGCTGCACCCAACATTAATTATACACAATGCATGAGGATTACAATAGTGCTCTCAGGTCTGGCGCTTATTTGAGAAGGTGATGACTCAACATGAAAGTAAATAGATAGTCCCTTCGTAGAGGGAAGCAGGGATTTGCAGAGGTGCCAGAGCTCAAAGCTTAAAACAGAGATAGATATAATTTTGGGAGGTACACCCTTCCTGTCAATGTTACGACCAAGAGTTATCAATATCTTCCATGCTAAACACATTAGCGGCGTGGCGTGGCTTGAGACTGCGTATCTATCTCTGTTTTAAGCTTTGAGCTCTGGCACCTCCGCAAATCCCTGCTTCCCTCTGCGAAGGGGCTATCTATTTACTTTTATGTTGAGTCATCACCTTCTCAAATAAGCGCCAGACCTGAGAGCACTATTGTCATCCTCATGCATTGTGTATAGTTAATGTTGGGTGCAGCATGACTGGATCTTTTCTACCATGAATTACAATGTTTAGTCGCTACTTGAACTTTGAGGTGCTCTGCATTTATGTTTTGCGGTCTCAGAAAGGGCTAGCGAGATGCCACTGTTGTCATGTTATATCACGATTGTTTTGACAAAGTGTTGGCGCTTGAGATATGTTATTATTGCTCGCTAGTTGCTTATGTCATTGATATGAGTTAATATAATTTGTAAGAGTTATTGTTGGCATGGTTAGTCATAATCTTTGCTGAAAACTTGGGTGCTACTCAAGCATATATATGTAAACAAGAACAAAAGAGTTCGTAAAAGTTTTTTTTATCACTTTCAGTTTGTCAACTGAATTGCTTGAGGACAAGCAATGGGTTAAGCTTGGGGGAGTTGATACGTCTCTGTCGTATCTACTTTTCCTCACACTTTTGCCCTTGTTTTGGACTCTAACTTGCATGATTTGAATGAAACTAACCTGGACTGACGATGTTTTCAGCAGAACTACCATGGTGTTGTTTTTGTGCAGAAATAAAAGTTCTCGGAACTGGACGAAACTTTTTGGAGATTTATTTTACAATAAATAAAAAATACTGGAGCCAAGAACCACCGGAGGGGGGGCCCCTGGCTGGGCACAAGACACCAGGGCACGCCCCCCCCCCCTCCGGCGCGCCCTAGTGGGTTGTGCCCACCTCGTGGCCCCACTGACCCTAATTCCGACGATATAAAATCCTATTTTTGGAGAAAAAATCAAAGAGAAAGTTTCATCGCGTTTTACGATACGGAGCCGCCGCCACCTCATGTTTTTCATCGGGAGGCCAGATCTGGAGCCCGTTTGGGGCTCCGAAGAGGGGAATCTTCGGTCTTCGTCATCATCAACCCTTCTCCATCGCCAATTTCATGATGCTCCCCACCGGGAGTGAGTAATTCCTTCGTAGGCTTGCTGGTCGGTGAGGAGTTGGATGAGATTCGTCATGTAATCGAGTTAGTTTTGTTAGGGCTTGATTCCTAGTATCCACTATGTTCTGAGATTGATGTTGCTATGACTTTGCTATGCCTAATGCTTGTCACTAGGGCCCGAGTGCCATGATTCATATCTGAACCGTTTATGTTATCACCATTATATCTATGTTCTTGATCCGATCTTGCTAGTCATACGCACCTATTACGTGTTATGATCCGCAAACCCCGGAGTGACAATAGTTGGGATACTTTCCGGTGATGATCGTAGTTTGAGGAGTTCATGTATTCATCGTGTGTTAATGCTTTGTTCCGGTTCTCTATTAAAAGGAGGCCTTAATATCCCTTAGTTTCCTTATGGACCCCGCTACCACGGGAGGGTAGGACAAAAGATGTCATGCAAGTTCTTTTGCATAAGCACGTATGACTATTTACGGAATACATGCCTACATTACATTTATGAACTAAAGCTAGTTCTGTGTCGCCCTTGGTTATGACTGTTTTATGATGAATATCATCCAACGAGTTCACCGATCCAGTGCCTACGAGTTTTCCACATATTGTTCTTGCTAAGTTACTACTGTTGTTGCTACTATTACACTTGCTACAAAACTATTGCTATCACTGCTAATGTTACCGTTACTGCTACTACTACTATCCAAAACCATCATACTACTCTGCTACTGATCACTCTGCTGCAGATATTTAATCTCCATGTGTGGTTGAATTGACAACTCAGCTGCTAATACTCTCAAATATTCTTTGGCTCCCCTTGTGTCGAATCTATAAATTTGGGTTGAATACTCTACCCTCGAAAACTGTTGCGATCCCCTATACTTGTGGGTTATCAGCATCTCGCATCGAGCTTTCACTTGGCTCAACATAAGATTATCGGACTGAGCTTCCACTTGATGAGGCCTCCGAGGACCTCCTCCTCGAAGAACTCCTAAAGAATTGCATTTTTACCTGCGAACAAATTTCTGGAAAAAAAAATTGGACACAAATTTTTTGTCAACAAAACTTCATAAGATTGATAGCAACTACTCCTAAGGATGCATAGAGGCCATATTAAGCATTCAAACTACTTAGAACTCTAAGAATTCAACATGCAAGCCCATCTACAACAGCACCAAGAGTAGCTAATTATTCTAAAAATAACCTACTAAATCAAAAACTAATTGGAGCAATGGAGGAGTCACATACCAAGTAGCAATCCCCCAAAACAGTTTTGGAAACGGAGCTTTGAGCAAAGAGATCGAAATCCGCGGATTTGAGAGCAAGAACACGGGAGTGAGAGATATGGTGTTTTTTCTGAAGGTAGGAGATGACATGGGCTAAAGGAATAAGTGAGGGGGCCCACGTGGGGGCCACAACCCACCAGGGTGCGCCTGGGGTTGCTGGCGCGCCCTGGTGTCTTGTGATCACCAGGTGCACCCCCTCTCATGTTATTTGCACCAGAATTTCAGAAATATTCAGGAAAAATCGTATCAAATTTTCAGGAGGTCATTTTTTTATTGCACGAAGAAAACAGAAAACAGGATAAACATGGCATTTTATTTTATTTGACTAAGTAAAACAGAAAATAAAAGGTGGGAGCAGAAGATTGTGCTTACTAGATTCATCAACTTCATACCTCTAAAAAATGATCCATTAATAAGGTTGATCCAGTCTTATTAACAACCACTTCCGATTAGCATGAAACCGAAGAACTTTCATAAAACACTAAGTTACCTCAATGGGGATATGCATATCCCCAACAATAAGTATATCATACTTCTTTTTGGCAGTAGGTAGAGGTAATTGAAAACTTCCAATAGTGAGTGTTGGAGATTCTTCAATAACACTTATACCATTCACTTGGAATTGTTTCTTAGGAAAGTGCACCGTATGCTCATTACCATTGATATGAAAAGTGACTTTGCTTTTATTGCAATCAATAACAGCCCCTGCAGTATTCAAAAAGGGTCTACCAAGGATAATCGACATGTTGTCGTCCTCGGGCATCTCAAGAATAACAAAGTCCGTTAAGATAGTAATATTTGCAACAACAACGGGCACATCCTCACAAATACCGATAGGTATGGCAGTTTATTTGTCAACCATTTGCAATGATATTTCAGTAGGTGTGAGTTTCTTTAAATCAAGTCTTTCATATAAGGAGAAAGGCATAACACTAACACCGGCTCCCAAATCACACAAAGCAGTTTTGACATAATTTCTTTTAATGGAGCCAGGTATAGTTGGTATTCTAGGATCTCCAAGTTTTTAGGTACTCCATCCTTAAAAGAATAATTAGCAAGCATGGTGGAGATTTTAGCTTCAGGTATCTTTATTTTATTAGTGATGATGTCCTTCATGTATTTTGCATAAGGGGCCATCTTTAGGATGTCAGTTAAGCGGGTACGCAAAAAGACTGGCCTAATCATTTCAGCAAAGCGTTCAAAATTTTCATCATCCTTTTTCTTAGATGGTTTAGGTGGAAAGGGCATGGGTTTCTGAACCCATGGCTCTCTTTCTTTACCATGTTTTCTAGCCACAAAGTCTCGTTTGTCATATCATTTATTTTTAGGTTGTAGATTATCAAGATCAACAACAGGCTCTATTTCAACATCATTATCTGGTTCTTTATCATTGTTCGGTTGGGTATCTTCATGAACATCATCATTATTATTTTCATTATCGCTAGGTGAATGTTCATTACCAGACTGAGTTTCAGCATCAGAAATAAAGACATCATTATCTTTAGGAGGTTTTTCTATCTCAGGTTCACAAGAGGTATGCAAAGTCCTATCATTTTTCTTTTTCTTTTTCTTTTTAGAAGGACTAGGTGCATCAGTATTAATTCTCTGAGAGTCTTGTTCAATTCTTTTAGGATGACCTTCAGGATAAAGAGGTTCTTGGGTCATTCTACCTCCTCTAGTTACTACTCTAGCAGCAAAATCATTCATATTATTGTTCATTTCATCAAGCAATTCTTTTTGAGACTTAGCAACTTGTTTTAACTTTGTTTGAACCATAGAGGCATGTTTTCCTACACCTCTAACATCATTACTAATTCTAAATAGCAAGTCACTCAAGTGAGCAATCATATCAGAATTATATTTCAATTGTTTCAAAACATTTGCATTGAAGTGATCTTGCTTCATAATGTAGTTATCAAACTCATATAAGCATTGACTAGGATGTTTATTGTAAGGGATATCACTTTCATCAAACTTTAATAGAGAATTTACCTCTACCACCTGTGGAGGTGGTGGTGTGTCAAGGCCATGTATTTCTTCAATAGGTGGTAAATTCTTAACACCCTCAGCTTTAATACCTTTGTCCTTCATACATTTCTTTGCCTCTTGCATATCTTCAGGACTGACAAATAAGATACCCCTCTTCTTCGGAGTGGGTTTAAGTGGTGGTTCAGGAAGAGTCCAATCATCATAATTCTTAAATATATTATTCAATAGTTTCTCAGCTTGTTCAACAGTTCGTTCCCTGAAAACACAACCAGCACAACTATCTAGGAAGTCCCTAGAAGCATCGGTTTGTCCATTATAGAAGATATCAAGTATTTCATTTTTCTTGAGAGGGTGATCAGGCAAAGCATTAAGCAATTGGAGAAGCCTCCCCCAAGCTTGTGGGAGACTCTCTTCTTCAATTTGCACAAATTTAAATATTTCCTGTAAGGCAGCTTGTTTCTTATGAGCAGGAAAATATTTTTCAGAGAAGTAGTAAATCATATCCCGGGGACTACGCACACAACCAGGAGCAAGAGTATTGTACCATGTCTTAGCATCACCCTTTAATGAGAATGGAAATAACTTAAGAATATAGTAGTAGCGAATCTTCTCATCATGAGCAAAGAGGGTGGCTAGCTATATCATTCAGCTTAGTAAGATGTGCCACTATAGTTTCAGTTTCATAGCCATGGAAAGGATCAGATTCAACCAAAGTAATTAACTCTGGGTTGACAGAGAATTCATAATCCTTATCGGTAACAAAGATAGGTGAAGTAGCAAACTTAGGATCACATTTCATTCTAGCATTCAAAGTCTTTTCCTTATACGTGCGTAGTAATTTCTTAAGATCGTTTCTATCCTTACAAGAAAGGATTTCTCTAGTTGTCTCCTCATCCATAACATAACCTTCAGGTATCTTAGGCATTTCAAATCTAGGAGAGCTAGGCCTAATAGGTGTTTCATAGTCATCAGTTTCAAAGGCTTGATCAGTTTCAGCAATCTCATCAGTTTCAATAATTTCATTCTCTTTAGCTCTAGCAATTTGTTCATCAAGAAATTCACCTAGTGGCACGTTATCATCAAGCATGGTACTAGCATCATCATCATAAGCATCATTCATAGCAAAAGTAGCATCATCAATAACTTGTGACATATCAGGATTAATAGCATGTGGTGGTGTCGCAAACTTACTCATAACCGAAGGTAAATCAAGTGCAGAGCTAGATGGCAATTCCTTACCTCCCCTCGTCTTAGAGGGAAAAATCTTGGTTTTTGGATCCTTCAGATTCTTCATAGTGATCAATTGATATAAATCCCATGTGACTCAACAAATATAGCTATGCTCCCCGGCAACGGCGCCAGAAAAAGGTCTTGATAACCCACAAGTATAGGGGATCGCAACAGTTTTTGAGGGTAGAGTATTCATCCCAATTTTATAGATTCGACACAAGGGGAGCCAAACAATATTTGCGAGTATTAGCAGTTGAGTTGTCAATTCAACCACACCTCGAGATTAAATATCTGCAGCAGAGTGATTAGTAGCACAGTAGTATGATAGTTTTGATAGCAGTGGTAACAGTAGCAGTGATAGCAATAGTAACTCAGCAAGAACAATATGTGGAAAACTCGTAGGCACTGGATCGGTGAACTCGTTGGATGATATTCATCATATAACAGTCATAACCTAGGGCGACATAGAACTAGCTTCAGTTCATAAATGTAATGTAGGCATGTATTCCGTAAATAGTCATACGTGCTTATGGAAAAGAACTTGCATGACATCTTTTGTCCTACCCTCCCGTGGCAGCGGGGTCCATAAGGAAACTAAGGGATATTAAAGCCTCCTTTTAATAGAGAACCGGAACAAAGCATTAACACTCAGTGAATACATGAACTCCTCAAACTAGGTCATCACCGGAAAGTATCCCGACTATTGTCACTCCGAGGTTTACGGATCATAACACGTAATAGGTGCGTATGACTAACAAGATCGGATCAAGAACATAGATATAATGGTGATAACATAAACGGTTCAGATCTGAAATCATGGCACTCGGGCCCTAGTGACAATCATTAAGCATGGCAAAGTCATAGCAACATCAATCTCAGAACATAGTGGATACTAGGTATCAAGCCCTAACAAAACTAACTTGATTACATGATGAATCTCATCCAACTCCTCACTGACCAGCAAGCCTACGAAGGAATTACTCACTCCCGGTGGGGAGCATCATGGAATTGGCGATGGAGAAGGGTTGATGATGACGAAGACCGAAGATTCCCCTCTCCGGAGCCCCAAACGGGCTCCAGATCTGGCGACACAGAACTAGCTTCAGTTCATAAATGAAATATGATGAAACTTTCTCTCTGATTTTTTTCTCCAAAAATAGGATTTATAGCGCTGGAATTAGGGTCAGTGGGCCCCCGAGGTGGGCAGAACCCACCAGGGTGCGCCTGGAGGGGGTGGCGCGCCCTGGTGTGTCCTGCCCAGCCAGGGCTCCCCTTCTGGTGGTTCTTGGCTCCAGTATTTTTTATTTATTGTAAAATAAATCTCCAAAAAGTTTCGTCCAGTTCCGAGAAATTTATTTCTGCACAAAAACAACACCATGGTAGTTCTGCTGAAAACAGCGTCAGTCCGGGTTAGTTTCATTCAAATCATGCAAATTAGAGGCCAAAACAAGAGCAAAAATGTGCGGAAAAGTAGATACGATGGAGACGTATCAGGGCACTCCCCTTGGCTTGTGCCAAGCTTGGGGGAGGTGCCCCGGTATCGTATCACCATCACTTTTATTTACTTTTACCTATTTTAGTTCGATCCTTAGCTCTTTCGTGATTTAGTTGAATAAAAGTTTAGTATGATCTATTTTCGAGTGCTAGTTTCGTGATCTATCTTTCTATGTAATCGAGTGAGAGTTATATAATAAAGTTTAGTTCGAGTTTTTTGCCTCTTTACTTTCTGGTTGCAACCAAAATAAAAAGGAAATGAATGAAAAAGGATCATATGCTAATCTTATGGTAAGTAATGACATCACATAAGGAAAAGTATAAGTAGTAAAATTATTGGAGATTGACAAACATAGCATTGGTCAATGATGCAATTCATGAAAGAATTAGTAAGGGAAGAGAAGATTCACATGCAAATACACTATCTTGGACATCTTTTATGATTGTGAGCCCCCATTAAATATTATATGCCAAAATTGTTGACGTTGGACAAGGAAGACAACGTAATGATTTATGTTTGTTCATATTCACATAGAAGTTATATTGTCATAGATCCTTCAACAGGTGGTGCTTGCTCAATATCTTTGCTAGCCAAAAATTCCGCACTAAGTAGAGATACTACTTGTGCATCCAAAAACCCAGAACCCAAATTCATGTTTTGAGAGTCCACCATACCTACCTATGGATCAAGTAAGCTCCTTCAAGTAAGTTGTCATCGGTGCAATAAGGAAATAAAAACTGCTTCTAAATGTGTTTTATCAATTAGTGTAAGAGAAAATTGAGCGTTGTATGAACTTATGATGGCAAAGTAATAAAAGCGACAGACTGCATAATAAAGGTTGCTATCATAGGGGGTAATATAACGTGATGTTCTTTTGCATTAAGGGATTTGGCATACAAACCAAAAAGTGCATGACAACCTCTGCTTCCCTCTGCGAAGGGCCTATATTTTACTTTTATGTATTTACTTTTATGCAAGAGTCAAAGTATTCTTCCCTATTCCTTTTTTCTTTTTCTTTTTGCAAGCATCATGTGGTGAGGAAAGATCTAGGCACATATATCCAGTTGGATATGAGTGAGCATGAGTTATTATTGTTGACATCACCCTTGAGGTGAATACGTTGGGAGGCGAAACTATAAGCCCCTATCTTTCTATGTGTCCTGTTGAAACTTTTTGCTCATGGGTATCCTGTGAGTGTTAGCAATCATAGAGGACTAAATGATGGTTGAGTATGTGAACTTGCCAAAAGGCTCCGACACGAGACCCTTCCTGAAAATATGATGAATTGTAGTTGCAAAGTTGACTGAGAACATAGTTTGTTGGTTTTCTATAAGGTTTATGCTTTATACTTCTATGTTGTGATGAATTGTTACTTGTTCATGAGAAGTTATATGATGAAGTTATACAATAAAAGTTATATGAATAAGTTCTATGATAAAGTTTGTTGCTGCTATGATAATAAGCATGATGCTACTATGTCCGTATTTTGTTTTTATCGACACCTCTCTCTCAAACCATGTGGACATGTTTTTTGATATCGGCTTTCGCTTGAGGACAAGCGAGGTCTAAGCTTGGGGGAGTTGATACGTCCATTTTGCATCATGATTTCCTACTATTATTTATAATGTTTTTATGCATAATAATGCTTTAGGGAGTGATTCTAATGCATTTTCTCTCATAATATGCAAGGTTTACACAAAGAGGGAGAATACCGGCAGCTGGAATTCTGGACCTGAAAAAGCATATCAGAGATACCTATTCTACACATCTCCAAATAAGTTGAAATTCATGGAGAATTATTTTGGAATATATGAAAAATAATGGAGCAAATAACTACCAGAGGGGGCCACCTGGCGCGCCCTGGTGGGTTGTGCTCAGCCCAGCCCACCTCCGGTGCCCATCTTCTGGTACTTAAGGTCTTTTGACCTAGAAAAAATAAGGAGAGGACTTTCGGGACGGAACACCGCCGTCTCGAGGCGGAACTTGGGCAAGAGCACTTTTGCCCTCCGGCGGAGCGATTCCGTCGGGGGAACTTCCCTCCTGGAGGGGGAAATCGAAGCCATCATCATGACCAACACCCTCTCATCTTTGGGAGGCCAATCTTCATCAACATCTTCAACAACACCAGCTCCTCTCAAACCCTAGTTCATCTATTGTGTTCAATCTTTGTACCGGAACCTCAGATTGGTACCTGTGGGTGACTAGTAGTGTTGATTACATCTTGTAGTTGATTACTATATGGTTTATTTGGTGGAAGATTATATGTTCAGATCCATTATGCTATTTAATACCCCTCTGATCTTAAGCATGAGTATTATTTGTGAGTAGTTACCTTTGTTCTTGAAGTCACGGGAGAAGTCATGTTGCAAGTAATCATGTGAATTTGATATGTGTTCGATATTTTGATGATATGTATGTTGTGATTCCCTTAGTGGTGTCATGTGAACGTCGACTACATGACACTTTACCATCTTTGGGCCTAAGGGAATGCATTGTGGAGTAGTTATTAGATGATGGGTTGCTAGAGTGATAGAAGCTTAAACCCTAGTTTATGCGCTACTTCGTAAGGGGCCGATTTGGATCCAAACATTTAATGCTATGGTTAGATTTTATCTTAATACTTTTCTCGTAGTTGCGGATGCTTGCGAGGGGGTTAATCATAAGTGTGAGGTTTGTTCAAGTAATAACAGCACCCAAGCACCGGTCCACCCACATATCAAATTATCAAAGTAGTGAACGCAAATCAAACCAACATGATAAAAGTGACTAGATGAAATTCCTATATACCCTCAAAAAACACTTTGCCTATTATAAGAGACTGCTCTGGCCTGTCCTTTGCCACAAAAGGATTGGGCTACCTTGCTGCACTTTATTTACCATTACTGTTATTTGCTCATTACCAATTATCTTGCTATCAAACTATCTGTTACCTACAATTTCAGTGCTTGCATAAATTACCTTGCTGAAAACCGCTTGTCATTTCCTTCTGCTCGTCGTTGGGTTCGACACTCTTACTTATCGAAAGGACTACGATTGACCCCCTATACTTATGGGTCACCATTGTGTCGCTGGCCAACTTCTCGCCGCTAGTGTGGGGGTATCGCCTGAATATGCCGACGGCGATGCGCTCGGCGGCTTCAACCCCAACATCACCTTCCCTCACACACCCTCCGCTTTCACCGTCGGCCTCAACGCCTAGTACGGCTACTCGCCGACGTACTCAGGTTCGTCTGCGATGGCTCTACACCATGGCCGCCTACCCTTCGCACCTGGCTCGACGCCACAGTTTAGCAGCGCCGATGCCGAGATGGACGAGATAATCATGAACGGCACAGCCGCCGCCGCTTCGTGCCACGGGTTCCGCACGCAAGAGGAAACGCTGGACATCACCGAAGACATGGAGGACGTCGAGCTCGACAATTTCGAGGAGGAGGTGGAAGAGGAACAACTGGCAGAGCCGGAGCCGGTGAGCAAAGGGAGAAAGAAGAGGCGGTCGTCCAACGGCAAGCCGGCCGAGCCTCGCATCAAGTGGATGGTAAAGGAAGACGAGTGCCTCGCCGAAGCATGTAAGACTGTCAGCATCGCCCCCAATACCGGTGCGAATCAGAACACCGACACGTACTGGAGAAGGATCAAGATGGTCGACCCCGAGTTTGCTGGCATTCACATGGATCACGGCGACAAGGCCATGGCCAACCATTGGGCGGGCATCCAGCAAGCCTGCAACAAGTGGCATGGGATTCAGGAGGAGGTCATCGCTCGCCCGGAGAGCGGCGCCATGCTACTTCTTAAGCTTGCGTTGGTTTTCCCTTGAAGAGGAAAGGGTGATGCAGCAAAGTAGATAAGTATTTCCCTCAGTTGTTGAGAACCAAGGTATCAATCCAGTAGGAGATACAAGCAAGTCACCAATCTTTGCACCTGCACAAACAATCAAACACTTGCACCCAACGCTAAAAGGGGTTGTCAATCCCTTCACGGTTACTTGCAAGGATGAGATCTGATAGAGATAGATATAAAAGATTACTAAAACGAAAAGTAAAACAAAAGTAAAAAGATTGCAGCAAAGTATTTTTGGTATTTTTGGTTTATAGATCTGAAAATATAATATGGAAAATAGACCCGGGGGCCATAGGTTTCACTAGAGGCTTCTCTCTTGAAGGAAAATAATACGGTGGGTGAACAAATTACTGTCGAGCAATTGGTAGAAAAGCGCATAGTTATGACGATATCCAAGGCAATGATTATGCATATAGGCATCACGTCCGTGTCAAGTAGACCGAAACGATTCTGCATCTACTACTATTACTCCACACATCGACCGACTCCTGCCTGCATCTAGAGTATTAAGTTCATGAAGAACAGAGTAACGCATTAGGTAAGATGACATGATGTAGAGGGATAAACTCAAGCAATATGATGAAAACCCCATATTTTTACCCTTGATGGCAACAATACAAATACGTGCCTCGCTACCCCTACTTTGTCACCGGGTGAGGACACCGCAAGATTGAACCCAAAACTAAGCACTTCTCCCATTGCAAGAATTACCAATCTAGTTGGCCAAACCAAACCAATAACTCGAAGAGACTTGCAAAGATATGAAATCATGCATATAAGAATTCAGAGAAGATTCAAATAATATTCATAGATAATCTGAACATAAACCCACAATTCATCGGATCTCGTCAAACACACCGCAAAAGAGTATTACATCGGATAGATCTCCATGAAGATCATGAAGAACATGGTATTGAAGAACATAGAGAGAGAAGAAGTCATCTAGCTACTAGCTATGGACCCGAAGGTCTGAGGTGAACTACTCACGCATCATCGGAGGGGCAATGGAGTTGATGTAGATGCCCTCCGTGATCGAATCCCCTTCCGGCAGATTACCGGAAAAGGCTCCAAGATGGGATCTCACGGGAACAGAGGCTTCCGGCAGCGGAAAAGTATTATCGTTGCGCTTTTTGGTATTGGGGGAATATTTGGGAATTAATAGGCCGAAGATTAGGGTTGGAGGACCTGCAGGGGGGCCACAAGCCAGGGGGGCGCCCCCCCCCCCTAGGGCGCGCCATGCAGGCTTGTCGCCTCCCGGCAGGTCTCCTGCCTTCCTCTCCAAGTCTGGTAGGTTTCTTCTGGTCCAAGAAAAATCATCGCGAAGATTTTATTCCGTTTGCACTCCGTTTGATATTCCTTATCTGCAATACTCAAAAACAAGGAAAAAACAGAAACTGGCACTGGGCTCTAGGTTAATAGGTTAGTCCCAAAAATAATATAAAATAGCATATTAATGCATATAAAACATCCAAAACAGATAATATAATAGCATGGAAAATCAAAAATTATAGATACGTTGGAGACGTATCAAGCATCCCCAAGCTTAATTCCTGCTCGTCCTCGAGTAGGTAAATGATAAAAACAGATTTTTTGATGTGGAATGCTACCTAACATATTTATCCATGTAACATTCTTTATTGTGGCATGAATGTTCAGATCCATAAGATTCAAAACAAAAGTTTAATATTGACATAAAAATAATAATACTTCAAGCATACTAACAAGGCAATTGTGTCCTTTCAAAATAACATGGCCAAAGAAAGTTATCCCTACAAAATCATATGGTTTGGCTATGCTCCATCTTCCCCACACAAAGTATTTAAATTATGCACAACCCCGATGACAAGTCAAGCAATTGTTTCACACCTTTTATGTTCTCAAACCTTTTCAACTTTCACGCAATACATGAGCGTGAGCCATGGATATAGCACTATAGGTGGAATAGAATATGGTGGAGGTTGTGAGGAAAAAGGAGAAGATAGTCTCACATCAACTAGGCATATCAACGGGCTATGAAGATGCCCATTAATAGATATCAATGTGAGTGAGTAGGGATTGCCATGCAACGGATGCACTAGAGCTATAAGTGTATGAAAGCTCAAAAAGAAACTAAGTGGGTGTGCATCCAACTCGCTTGCTCACGAAGACCTAGGGCAATTTGAGGAAGCCCATCATTGGAATATACAAGCCAAGTTATATAATGAAAAATTCCCACTAGTATATGAAAGTGACAAAATAGGAGACTCTCTATCATGAAGATCATGGTGCTACTTTGAAGCACAAGTGTGGAAAAAGGATAGTAGCATTGTCCCTTCTCTCTTTTCTCTCCTTTTTTTTGGTGGGCATCTTTGGCCTCTTTTTTTTATTTGGGCTTCGTTGGCCTCTTTTATTATTTGTAAAGTCCGGAGACTCATCCCAACTTGCGAGGGAATCATAGCTTCCATCATCCTTTTCTCTCACGGGACAATGCTCTAATAATGATGATCATCACACTTTTATTTACTTACAACTCAAGAATTACAACTCGATACTTAGAACAAAATATGACTCTATATGAATGCTTCCGGCGGTGTACCGGGATGTGCAATGATCTAGCATAGCAAATGACATCAAAAAACGGACAAGCCATGAAAACATCATGCTAGCTATCTTACGATCATGCAAAGCAATATGAAAATGATGGTGCGTGTCATAATAAACGGAACGGTGGAATTTGCATGGCAATATATCTCGAAATGGCTATGGAAATGCCATAATAGGTAGGTATGGTGGCTGTTTTGAGGAAGGGAATATGGTGGGTTTAATGCACCGGCGAAAGTTGCGCGGTACTAGAGAGGCTAGCAAAGGTGGAAGGGTGAGAGTGCGTATAATCCATAGACTCACATTAGTCACAAAGAACTCACATACTTATTGCAAAAGTCTATTAGTTATCGAAGCAAAGTATTAGACGCATGCTCCTAGGGGAGAGGTTGGTAGGAGTTAACCATCACGCGCTCCCGACCCTCACACAAAGGATGACAATCATTAAACAAATCATGCTCCGACTTCGTTACATAACGGTTCACCATATGTGCATGCTACGGGAATCACAAACTTTAACACAAGTATTTTTATCAATCCACAATTACTCACTAGCATGACTCTAATATCACCATCTTTATATCTCAAAACTATATGCAAGGAATCAAACTTCTCATAGTATTCAATGCACTTTATATGAAAGTTTTTATTATATCCCTCTTGGATGCCCATTATATTAGGACTAAATTCACAACCTAAACCAATTATCATGCTGTTTAAAGACTCTCAAAATAATATAAGTGAGGTACGAGAGTTCAATTATTTCTATAAAATAAAAACACCACCGTGCTCTAAAAAGATATAAGTGAAGCACTAGAGCAAAATTGCCTAGCTCAAAAGATATAAGTGAAGCACATAGAGTATTCTAATAAATTCACGATTAATGCGTGTCCCTCTCAAAAGATGTGTGCAGCAAGGATGATTGTGGCAAACTAAAAAGCAAATACTCATATCATACAAGACGCTCCAAGCAAGACACATATCATGTGGTGAATAAAAATATAGCCTCAAGTAAATTTACCGATGGATTGAAGACGAAAGAGGGGATGCCTTCCGGGGCATCCCCAAGCTTAGGCTCTTTGGTATCCTTGAATATGGCTTGGGGTGCCTTGGGCATCCCCAAGCTTAGGCTCTTGCCACTCCTTATTCCATAGTCCATCAAATCTTTACCCAAAACTTGAAAACTTCACAACACAAAACTCAACAGAAAACTCGTGAGATCCGTTAGTATAAGAAAAATAAATCACCACTTTAGGTACTGCTGTGAACTCATTCTTTATTTATATTGGTGTAATATCTACTGTATTCCAACTTCTCCATGGTTCATACCCCCGATACAACCCATAGATACATCAAAATAAGCAAACAACACAAAGAAAACAGAATCTGTCAAAAATAGATCAGTCTGTAGCAATCTGTACACTTCGAATACTTTTGTAAATCCAAAAATTCTGAAAAATTAGGAAAATCTGGGAAATTTGTATATCAATCTTGTGTAAAAAATTCAGACTCATTCGACACTATGGTGAATTTATAAAATTCCTGGACTGAGCGCAAAAGTTTCTGTTTTTCAGCAGAATCAAATCAACAATCACCGTAGACCATCCCAAAGGTCTTACTTGGCTCAAACACTAATTAAAACACTAAAAAACAATTACTACAGAGGTAATAAAGTGTAAAGCACTCAAAAACAGAAACAAAAACAGAAATAAAATTGGGTTGCCTCCCAACAAGCGCTATTGTTTAACGCCCCTAGCTAGGCATAACGCAATAGATCTAGGTATTGTCATAATAGTAAGGGAGATCATCCATGCTCATCTCATACTCCCTTCTTTCAGCGGCAAGTTTCCTTTGTGGCAAGCAAAAATAATCAAAAGGGCTAAATTTAATAGGATAAGGATCCTTAAGATCAAGTGCGGGAGCGATAGGTTCCTCCTTCGGCCCCCTATAGTGTATAATCAATTCATCATTGTAAGCTTTCCTTTGGTGGAAAGTCATAAGCCTATCTCTTAATATGAACTCTAATACGTTGTTTTGTATAGCAAAATCATCATTGAGTTCAGAAATCTTATCAACCAAAACCTCGGTAGGGACCCTTTTTCTCAAATTTTCATTATAGGCAACATAATCCGGAGATTGCAATCTCATTATTTCTTCTTGATTAAAAAGGATCTCCTCTATAGGGGGACATCCACCATTAATTTTATAATGAGCAAAATTTTCGCTAGCCTCTTTCATGATGAATCTAAACTCGTGGGCTAGAAATATAGTGGCGGCACGCTTAACGGAAGAATGCTGAATATTAGAGAACTCTAGAAAAATCCTTTGTATGCAAGGATGCATATCAACAAATTGCCTCTCAAGTTCAATTATTAACAGTGTTATTGCATCCACAAGACTATTAGTTTTATTGAGAATAGACCCTCCTAAAGTAGGTAGCGTACCAGCACAAGTAAAGAAATATTGAATAACACCTTTTCTAATAATATTACCGCTACCTATGCAGAATTTTTTTGTATGTGTGATAGTAGGTTCTTCATGGGGGTCCTTATTAGCAAAGTCATCAAAATTCCCCTCAAGATTATTACTATACTTTTCATTGAAAACCTCGCTAGATTCAGACATGGTGGCAACGAATCGATCTAGCACACAAGCAAACAAAAAGCAAACGAAAAGACGAACGGAAAAAAGGGCGAATAAAAAGGCAAATCTTTTTGGTTTTTTCTGAAAATCGTTTCAGAAGTGGGGGAGAGGAAAACGAGAGGCAAATGGCAAATAATGTAAATGCAAGAGATGAGTTTGTGATGGGTACTTGGTAGGCTTGATGTAGATCTCCCCGGCAACGGCGCCAGAAATCCTTCTTGCTACTTCTTGAGCTTGCGTTGGTTTTCCCTTGAAGAGGAAAGGGTGATGCAGCAAAGTAGATAAGTATTTCCTTCAGTTGTTGAGAACCAAGGTATCAATCCAGTAGGAGATACAAGCAAGTCACCAATCTTTGCACCTGCACAAACAATCAAACACTTGCACCCAACGCTAAAAGGGGTTGTCAATCCCTTCACGGTTACTTGCAAGGATGAGATCTGATAGAGATAGATATAAAAGATTACTAAAACGAAAAGTAAAACAATAGTAAAAAGATTGCAGCAAAGTATTTTTGGTATTTTTGGTTTATAGATCTGAAAATATAATATGGAAAATAGACCCGGGGGCCATAGGTTTCACTAGAGGCTTCTCTCTTGAAGGAAAATAATACGGTGGGTGAACAAATTGCTGTCGAGCAATTAAGAGAAAAGCGCATAGTTATGACGATATCCAAGGCAATGATTATGCATATAGGCATCACGTCCGTGTCAAATAAAAGTTGTTCAAGTTTGAAAACTAAAATGTTCTTAATATTGCAAATAATTCTGAGGCAATTATGAAAATAATCTCAACATTTATTGGATTAGTTAATTGACTCTAAGATCATCAACACAGTACCAAACAGCAATTTTTAACCCCATTTTATTTAATAAAATTGCAAATGAAAACATATGGACTCCAAACCAATTTTTAGCAGTGAGATAAATTGCACTATATTTATTCGGGCAAGATTCATATTTTACAAAATTGCATTAGAGCTAATAGAAAAGACAAAACAATAAAAGAAAAAAAAAGAAAAAGGAAAAGACACCCCCCTCCGGCCCAACTGGGCCGTGGCCCAGCAGGCCGGCCCACCACAGCCCGCACCCCCCCTTCTTCCTCCTGTAGCGACCAGAGCGGTCGCTACAGGGCGCCGACCGGCCGTCGCCGTCCGACCCCGTCGCCTGGGAGGATAAGGCCACCACCGGGGCACCTCACCTGCCCCCCCCGAACCCTAGATCGACACTCTCCCCCCTCTCCTGCTCTCTCCTTGCGCCGCCGCTCTCCTCTCCCTCTCTGACCGAGCGCGCCGCCGCTGCAGCTCCGACGTCACCGCGGCCACCGACGACCCCTCGCCTCGCCATGATGCCGTAGGTGTTCGCCGTCGTCCTCCACGTCGACCGGTGCAAGCCGTTCGAGCCGGGAGCCACTGCAGCGCCGGATCTCCTCCGCCCCCCTTCCGCCTCTGTCGCCGACGATCCTCGTTGTCTCCGGCAAAACCCTGCAGCTACTAACCCGTCAAGGGCTTTCCTTAGCCGCAAGGTGAGCCGCAGCTCCTCCCCGCTCTCTTCTCCTCGCTCCGGCGTGCCCGTAGCTGCCGTTCCACATGGGCCCGAGCCCGTCGCCGTGGAGCTCGTCGCCGGCGAGGCACCGGTGACCAAATGGTCACGGGCGTACGTCTGTTAGCTTCAACGCACCGCGTAGAGCACGCCTAGCCTATTAGTTCGCTCGCTTGTGCACCGTGTCGCCGTTGCCATAGCTCGCCTGAGCGTCTCGCCGCCGGCGACGTCGCAGCGCTCGTTTCCGGCCACCCCAACTTCGGCCACCGCCACCACTCGATGCGGCCAAACTCAGGCTCTCGAATGAGACTAGCCGCGCCCTTCCCCTTGCCATATAGGCATTTTTACGGCGACACCCGAGGCCGCGCCGCCGCGTTTCGCCTCGCCGGCGTCGCTCCGGCGCCGTCCGCCGACGTGGCACACCCGGGGCCCGCCCCTGGGACACTGCCAGTGGAGCCCCTGGCCCTAGTTGACTGGGTTGACCCAGTCAACTGTGCTGACTAGGCGGCCCCAGCCACTGACATGCGGGCCCCACCGCGTAATTAACTTAATTAAAAGGTTTTTATAAATAAACTTAATTAGTTTAACTAACCAGATGCTGACATGTGGGGCCCACTGCTAATTAACCTCTGTTTAATCAAATTAAGCCGCTGTTTGCCCCACTGCCTATGACAGGTGGGACCCACTGGTCAGGTTTGACCTGGTCAGCTGGGTTTGACCTGCTGACGTCATCATGACGTTCTGCTGACGTCACCTTTTACTATTCTAGATAATTCGGATTTAATTAATTAAAATAATTCCAGAAAATCAATAAAACTTTAGAAAATCATATCTTTTAAACCGTAACTCGGATGAAAAAGTTTTATACATGAAAGTTGATCAGAAAAATCCCACGAATCCGAATACGCTGTTCGTTCATCTGTCACATGCTCCTAGCATGATGAACATGGAACTTTCCCCCTCCGGATCATCTGTCCGATACAGGAAATATCGTCAGATATTCTCCCGCTCCGTCTAACACGTGTAGTACTACGTTAGTGCATGCCTTGCTCTGCATATTGCCATGTCATGCATCGTGTTGCATCTGTGCTTTGTATTTATTGTTTCTCCCCCCTCTTCTCTCCGGTAGACCCCGAGACTGACGGTGCTGCCGGGTACGACTACACCGTTGACGATCAGGCCTTTGCCGCAGAGCAGCAAGGCAAGCAAACCCCCCCCCCCTTGAGCATTCCGATATCGCCTATTCCTTTCCCTCTTATTCTTGCATTAGATTTTTGCTATTGTATTAGTTAGCTCCTATTCTGATGCATAGCCTGTTTTTGATAAACTGCTACTATACCTGCAACGATATCAACTGTTTAGTATAGGTTGATCAGTGAATCCCCTGAGACCCCCCTTAGTCCCAGTTGCCCCTGCTTCTTCATCGACGACTCGACGACTCGAAGACCCGAAGACTCGGTCAACCGACCGACGAGCCAGGCCCCTCACATCACCGCACACCCCTTAAGTATGGCACTGCAGAGCTACTACCGAGTGCCGAGGGTGATACCTCACTTAGCACTCCCGGTGTTAATTCTGTAGCATAGCTAGTCGGTCGTGGGTATCGAGGGTGATTCCTCCTTCCCATTTATCGATAGCGACTCTTGTCATACACATACCTCAAGTGGGATCCATCGAGGGTGATTCCTCGGATATCCACTTGGTGTATAAACACACAGTTACTCCAACTTGACTTTGTTTACATGTGAAAGACGGGACTGGAGGGACAGGCGGTACCACCCTGGTTGAGGTGGACCTGAGTTCCCGACAGTCTTGAGACGGGTCGGCCCCAAGGGTACCCGTGTGTGAGATGTGGTGGGATGCGCCGGTAAGGCATCCAAAGGGTTATGTTGAGGCGTGGACGGGCAGGAGAGGCCCTTGCCACACATCCTCGGGACGGGGTGACGGGACCGTACTTTATGGGTCGTGCTTGCCCCGCATTAATAAAATGCTAATGGGTTGGGTATTTGATCTGAGTTGGTCGTTGGCCTTATTGCGCACCAAACCATCATGGGGGAAAGTTATGGGCACTTAGCGTCGTTGTATCAGCCGAAGCTCTTCGGACGTCAGCAATGGAGCGGCACGCGCCGGATTGGACTGGACGGTACAACTCTTGGACTGGAGTGTGCTAGGTCTGCTTCTGGCCGCGTACGCATCGTGCAGGAGCGCGTAGGGCAAGTGGGCCCATGACCCCTGTGTGCTTAGGATTTAGACCGGCGGGCTGGCCTCTTCGTTGAGCCTACGTGGGGCGACGAGGTGCTGCTATCCCGAGGCCGGGCATGACCCAGGAAAGTGTGTCCGGCCGGAGGTGATCAGGCGTGTTGGAGATGCGGTGCACCCCTACAGGGATGATTAATCTATTCGAATAGCCGTGTCCATGGTAACTGGACGACTTGGAGTTGTACCTTGACCTTATACAATTATAATTGTGATTAATTTTGAAATGAATGTTGGCTCCGAGATTGCTTCCTCGCAGGGAGTCGAGGAAGAATCTCTGGGCGTGGTTACTTAATAAAATT
Organism: Elymus sibiricus; assembly: GCA_039707655.1. Lineage (NCBI taxonomy): Eukaryota > Viridiplantae > Streptophyta > Magnoliopsida > Poales > Poaceae > Elymus > Elymus sibiricus. The sequence goes on along the minus strand of CM077675.1, from coordinate 280,203,554 downwards.
GCTACAATAATATGACTATATGTGAGATACCAATCTGCACTCTTCTAATGCTGCAAGATGTTGAAGATGCTAGTCTTCGATAGGACTAGGCCTTCTCCCTATTCTTGCTTTCTTCAGTCAGTCCAGATATAACCCCTCCCCTTGATAATGATGCATACTTAGCATAGTTCTGATGTCAGTCTTGCGAGTACTTTGGATGAGTACTCACCGCTGCTTTGCTTTCTCTTTCCCCCCTCGATACGATTCTGCGTTCAGACGATGGAGCCCAGGAGATGGAGTACGCTGGAGACGACTACTACACCACCGCTGGAGCCTACTACTACGTGGAGAGTGCCGACGCTCAGGAGTAGTTAGGAGGTTCCTAGGCAGGAGGCCTCGCCTCTTTCGATCCGCTGCTTATGTTTGTGCTAGCCTTCTTAAGGCAAAACTTGTTTAACTTATGTCTGTACTCAGATATTACTTGCTTCTGCTGACTCGTGTTTGTCGAGCTTTGTATTCGAGCCCTCGAGGCCCCTGGCTTGTAATATGAAGCTGTATGACTTTAATTTGTGTCTAGTATTGTGTTGTGATATCAATCAGTGAGTCCCTAATCTTGGTCGTACGCATTGCGTGTATGATTAGCGTACGGTCGAAATTGGGGGCGTCACAAGTTGGTATCAGAGCCGACTGCCTGTAGGTAGCCCCGTTTCCAACTCCTTGGCCGAAGTTGAGTCTAGTACTTGAAAAACTTTTACTAACATAAGTTGTGTGGCTTACGGGCCCACATCTCAATCGGGTGGTATTAGGATCTTTTACTCCTCGTCTATACTCTGGGTTCTGATCTCTCTTCTCTTTCGGGTTAACGATTTTGCTAACTCTAAATTAGGTTCTCGTAACTACTTCCCCCCGGAGAGCCCCTTATTCCACACGATGGCTTGATTCATCAGAAGACTCCGAAGATACTCTCTGATGTTCTCTCGAGAACTTGTGTTCATCGCTCTTGCGATTCCCTTCTACCATCAACCCCCCCCCCCCTATGCTTATCGGGGATTCGTTCGTCCTCAGTTGTCATGGGTTTCACGAAATCCTTCCAATTGCTATTTGATCTTCTGAAAATCCTCATTGGCCTTTTGCTATTGACCTTTCTCACCTGCTTGCATTATGGTTAATTCTGTATGTCTAGCAATATTCTCTAATTCCTTGGTGGTTGTCATTTGATTTTGTTGATTCAACCTGTGTGTGAATGCATGCAGCCATCAGTTGTTTCTCATAGATTATCTTTCCGGCTCAGACATCTTTCCAAACCTGAGTTGGTTCTCGACAAATCAACTTTGATTGAATGCCCATCTAAGTCCATTCAGCTTACTTGTATTTGATCAGAGCATCTGATTTTGATACACCAACCTGGAAATCATAATTCCTTTGGTATTTAAGTATCTATATCATTCAGATAAACTTTAATTTGATGCCTTGCTTTCTTTCTTCCATAGATTGAGTTCCGATACTCATATCAGATCCCTTTGTGGGATGCCAAACCATTGTTGGGTTATTATCCGACAGCATCCTTCACATTCAAAATCCTTGTGAGTTCTTCCCCTGATACATGTTGCCATTGGTAAATTGTGTCTTCTCCCTCTGGTAAGTTGTATCCTATGCTATTGTCAGCCATGCTCTTTTGTCAAGCATGTGTTAATTACTCTTGAAGCTTGTGGTATATGTTCCTAAGATGCCCCGATGGGTTGAACCTATGCCTTCCTTAATTCGTGTGAACTCAAGAGATTTCACGAGTCCTCTTCTGGTGTTTTGCCGGATAATGTTTCAAGGCTACAACCTCATCGACAGCGAGGAAGTAAATGGGAGGTGATGCATTGATGAAGTGGGAGTCTACCTTGAACCTTGTGTTCATGCCCATGGAAACGATGTTGATCTTATCATAGAAGCTTCTCGTATCAATAACCATTCATTGTATGAGTTGATCTGGTATATGTGATTTGATACTTTACAACCGTGGTTCCGACCATGACTGTTCTTCTTTGATCCCATTTTTAGACCAGTTTAAGCACTTGTCTTCTGCGGATAAATACATCGGTCCAAGCTTTAATTCTGATCTACATCCGAGTATTACCCCTGGTATCTCGAGAAAATCATGGAGCTACATAGCTTCTTATAAGCTCCTCATCAGCTATGTTCTCCTTCACAGATCCAGTTTCCTCGTGTTCTGAGTTGCAGGACGCTCAGGGACATCGATAATTGAATCGAGTCCGCATGGCGAGTCGACAACTCTTAGTAATCTTCTTTGATTCTGAGTCGTACTCGATCATGTCATTCCAAGTTGTTAGATGTTGAAGCCCGACTATATGCCTTGAATGCATTAAATGAGTCACCTCTTGAAGGGATTGAAAACATTCTAGTGGTTCGGGATTTCCAAGATGTTTTTTTCCGGAAGAACTTCCAGGGATTCCCCCTACCAAAGCGGTCGGGTTTGTCATCGACTTGGTACCTGGTACCACTCCTATAGCCAAGCATCCGTATAAGACGCCACCACATGAACTCCTTGAACTTAAGCAAGAAATTGACAATTCGCTTCGTCTAGGTTTCATTCATCCAAGTTCCTCTGCTTGGGGAGCACCTTCTCACTTTGTCAAAAGGAAAGATGGTACGAATCGGTTGGTCCAAGAATTACCGTCCCATCAACCAAGCTACAATTCAGAACAAATATCCGCTACCACGGATCAACGATCTGTATGATCAACTTGCTGGTTCATCAGTGTTTTCAAAACTCGACTTGAGGTTGGGTTACCATCAGATCTGAGTTCGTGAAGAAGATATTCCCAAGACTGCATTTGTTACTCGCTATGGTTCATACGAGTACACCGTCATGTCCTTCGGCTTAACCAATGCCCCAGCAACTTTCTCTCGTCTGATGAACTATATATTCATGGATTACCTCGATAAATTCGTCGTGGTTTATCTGGATGATATCCTGGTTTACTCCAAGAATGAAGAAGAGCATGCTGAACATCTTCGTCTTATACTGGAGACGGCATACAGATACATCCCGTATGTTCCTGCTGGAGTTGATACTGCAGCCGACGCTGAGATCTTGACCCCTTTCGCGCATAGCAGTATCCCGTCTAGCAGAGACCTCCATCCATGGCCACGTGCCATATGTCCTGGTCGATCGGTGGTCAGTCCCAGGTCTATCGTCCACGGTGACCTCTCAGCTATTCTTATCCAAAGTGGAGAGGCACCACTGTTAAACACAGCCTGGTCGTTCTGTCCATGCATGCGTCGGTACGGTAAGTGTCACCCGTGTCCCTTCATGCCATGCATGCAACAATGGCGCGCATAGTGAAACTCTTTACCTAGCTCGTGGGTCGGTAAATGGGTGGTGTTTACCGTCTCGTCCTCACGCAGATAAGGATCAATTATATCCACCCCCCACCTCCCCGCAATAAAAAGTAACCGCGCCCACATCCACACCTCCGTGGATCTTGCATCCCCATTGTTGTAGTACCAAGCATCTGAAGTACCTGTTTACTCAGCCAGATCTAAATCTCAGTCAGATATGATGGTTGGGACTTTTCCCAAGAATTATAATTTTGGTCCCTATATACTCGGTAAGGTGATGTCATGGCTAGCATGCCTTGCAGGAGGGCCCATGGTTATAGTATCTTGTTCAGCAAGATTAGCCATTCTTCCATGAGAAAATTGTATGACTTAATTTTATAAGTTGTTCCTACTGGATCCTTCGTGTATCCAAACTCCATCCTTTACTCGGGACACCATATCATTGCTATCCCGAAGCATGAATGTGGTATACCGATCATCAAAGGGAATAATGTAAGCCCAATGCTAATTGTTGCTTGATCAATTATCCAAACACCATTGTATGGGAATGTCATGAATTCCTTCCCCCCCTACCTACATGGTTATCTACTTGCTATCCTGTCATGTATATCATGCTCTGATTTTTCCTTGGGAAAGATATACTCCTAAAACTTGAGTATAACCACATTTTCCTTTCCATTGGTCTATTTAATGTGATGGACACATTTTCCTTTCCATTGGTCTGGTGGATCTAATAATCACATTTTCCTTTCCATTGGTCTGTTTAACCTTTCTTGAGATTAGATGATCTAAGCATTAATAATTCCCTGCTTAGGTAAACACCTCGGTGATCAATTCTGTCAGTAAGGCCATGTTACTATTGTTGATAACATTCCGGTAACCGCCGGTGGACGAGAACTTTGCCTATTGGTCCGCCTCGTTTCGACGAGCAGGAAGATGGTTCTCTTCGTTCCCCGCCCTTGGTACCGATGCTGTTGCCGACATAAATGACAGGTTATCCTCTAACATGTCTTGGTACCATGACCGTGCAAGATGTCACAGCTCTTCTTACTCTTAATCCACATGATGGTCCCATAACCCATAGTTCCATAGGATCGAAACCTGACTCTCCTGTACATCTTTGTTTCCAAAGTATCCTTTGCACTTGACTTCGTATGTAACTCCCCAGCCTCCATCCAGGGGATGATCTATTCTAATATCAGACGCAATAATTATTTTTGTTGCTCTCTGAACCCCTTTTCACCTTCTGTTTGGGCATCGAATGATTGCCTATCCGTTTGAAACTTTTACACCGTCGCATTTTGCTCTTAGTGATTCCTCGAGTCTTAACTTGAGAAATAAATCTTGTGTTCCTCCCTGAGTTCGCCGTCAGATGCCCAACCTTGTAGGGATACGTTCTTCCAGAAGTTTTCCCTCTAAATCGCATTCGTAGGACGACGAAGTTCTCGAAGAAAGGATGACCATTTCATCAGGAGGACCTGAAACAGAAAATTGAAGACATCGACAAAAGGGATCAACTTCTTCGAGGAGAGCAACCAAGAACAAGAAGATCCGTTAGAGTTTCGTAGCATAAACTTTGCCCCCTTACCTCTACCTCTTAATTCTCGGGACGAGAATTCTTGTTAGACGAGGAGAATTGTAACGCCCGGATAATTAGGCTACAGTAATCCCATGCTAATGTTGCCAGGTCACCATGATTAACAGTGCCTAATCATCATAGGAATCATATCTCATTTAAATTCCAATCCAATTGAAAATTCCAACTTAAAGTGAAAATAAAAGTTGTTCAAGTTTGAAAACTAAAATGTTCTTAATATTGCAAATAATTCTGAGGCAATTATGAAAATAATCTCAACATTTATTGGATTAGTTAATTGACTCTAAGATCATCAACACAGTACCAAACAACAATTTTTAACCCCATTTTATTTAATAAAATTGCAAATGAAAACATATGGACTCCAAACCAATTTTTAGCTGTGAGATAAATTGCACTATATTTATTCGGGCAAGATTCATATTTTACAAAATTGCATTAGAGCTAATAGAAAAGACAAAACAATAAAAGAAAAAAAAGGAAAAGAAAACCCCCCTCCGGCCCAACTGGGCCGTGGCCCAGCAGGCCGGCCCACCACAGCCCGCACCCCCCCTTCTTCCTCCTGTAGCGACCAGAGCGGTCGCTACAGGGCGCCGACCGGCCGTCGCCGTCCGACCCCGTCGCCTGGGAGGATAAGGCCACCACCGGGGCACCTCACCTGCCCCCCCCCCCCCCGAACCCTAGATCGACACTCTCCCCCCTCTCCTGCTCTCTCCTTGCGCCGCCGCTCTCCTCTCCCTCTCTGACCGAGCGCGCCGCCGCCGCAGCTCCGACGTCACCGCGGCCACCGACGACCCCTCGCCTCGCCATGATGCCGTAGGTGTTCGCCGTCGTCCTCCACGTCGACCGGTGCAAGCCGTTCGAGCCGGGAGCCACTGCAGCGCCGGATCTCCTCCGCCCCCCTTCCGCCTCTGTCGCCGACGATCCTCGTCGTCTCCGGCAAAACCCTGCAGCTACTAACCCGTCAAGGGCTTTCCTTAGCCGCAAGGTGAGCCGCAGCTCCTCCCCGCTCTCTTCTCCTAGCTCCGGCGTGCCCGTAGCTGCCGTTCCACGTGAGCCCGAGCCCGTTGCCGCGGAGCTCGTCGCCGGCGAGGCTCCGGTGACCAAATGGTCACGGGCGTACGTCTGTTAGCTTCAACGCACCGCGTAGAGCACGCCTAGCCTATTAGTTCGCTCGCTTGTGCACCGTGTCGCCGTTGCCATAGCTCGCCTGAGCATCTCGCCGCCGGCGACGTCGCAACGCTCGTTTCCGGCCACCCCAACTCCGGCCACCGCCACCACTCGATGCGGCCGAACTCAGGCTCTCGAATGAGCCTAACCGCGCCCTTCCCCTTGCCCTGTAGGCGTTTTTCCGGCGACACCCGAGGCCGCGCCGCCGCGTTTCGCCTCGCCGGCGTCGCTCCGGCGCCGTCCGCCGACGTGGCACACCCGGGGCCCGCCCCTGGGACACTGCCAGTGGAGCCCCTGGCCCCAGTTGACTGGGTTGACCCAGTCAACTGTGCTGACTGGGCGGCCCCAGCCATTGACATGCGGGCCCCACCGCGTAATTAACTTAATTAAAAGGTTTTTATAAATAAACTTAATTAGTTTAACTAACCAGACGCTGACATGTGGGGCCCACTGCTAATTAACCTCTGTTTAATCAAATTAAGCCGCTGTTTGCCCCACTGCCTATGACAGGTGGGACCCACTGGTCAGGTTTGACCTGGTCAGCTGGGTTTGACCTGCTGACGTCATCATGACGTTCTGCTGACGTCACCTTTTACTATTCTAGATAATTCGGATTTAATTAATTAAAATAATTCCAGAAAATCAATAAAACTTTAGAAAATCATATCTTTTAAACCGTAACTCGGATGAAAAAGTTTTATACATGAAAGTTGATCAGAAAAATCCCACGAATCCGAATACGCTGTCCGTTCATCTGTCACATGCTCCTAGCATGATGAACATGGAACTTTCCCCCTCCGGATCATCTGTCCGATACGGGAAATATCGTCAGATATTCTCCCGCTCCGTCTAACACGTGTAGTACTACGTTAGTGCATGCCTAGCTCTGCATATTGCCATGTCATGCATCGTGTTGCATCTGTGCTTTGTATTTATTGTTTCTCCCCCCTCTTCTCTCCGGTAGACCCCGAGACTGACGGTGCTGCCGGGTACGACTACACCGTTGACGATCAGGCCTTTGCCGCAGAGCAGCAAGGCAAGCAAACCCCCCCCCCCCCTTGAGCATTCCGATATCGCCTATTCCTTTCCCTCTTATTCTTGCATTAGATTTTTGCTACTGTATTAGTTAGCTCCTATTCTGATGCATAGCCTGTTTTTGATAAACTGCTACTATACCTGCAACGATATCAACTGTTTAGTATAGGTTGATCAGTGAATCCCCTGAGACCCCCCTTAGTCCCAGTTGCCCCTGCTTCTTCATCGACGACTCGACGACTCGAAGACCCGAAGACTCGGTCAACCGACCGACGAGCCAGGCCCCTCACATCACCGCACACCCCTTAAGTATGGCACTGCAGAGCTACTACCGAGTGCCGAGGGTGATACCTCACTTAGCACTCCCGGTGTTAATTCTGTAGCATAGCTAGTCGGTCGTGGGTATCGAGGGTGATTCCTCCTTCCCATTTATCGATAGCGACTCTTGTCATACACATACCTCGAGTGGGATCCATCGAGGGTGATTCCTCGGATATCCACTTGGTGTATAAACACACAGTTACTCCAACTTGACTTTGTTTACATGTGAAAGACGGGACTGGAGGGATAGGCGGTACCACCCTGGTTGAGGTGGACCTGAGTTCCCGACAGTCTTGAGACGGGGTCGGCCCCAAGGGTACCCGTGTGTGAGATGTGGTGGGATGCGCCGGTAAGGCATCCAAAGGGTTATGTTGAGGCGTGGACGGGCAGGAGAGGCCCTTGCCACACATCCTCGGGACGGGGTGACGGGACCGCACTTTATGGGTCGCGCTTGCCCCGCATTAATAAAATGCTAATGGGTTGGGTATTTGATCTGAGTTGGTCGTTGGCCTTATTGCGCACCAAACCATCACGTGGGAAAGTTATGGGCACTCAGCGTCGTTGTATCAGCCGAAGCTCTTCGGACGTCAGCAATGGAGCGGCGCGCGCCGGATTGGACTGGACGGTACAACTCTTGGACTGGAGTGTGCTAGGTCTGCTTCCGGCCGCGTACGCATCGTGCAGGAGCGCGTAGGGCAAGTGGGCCCACGACCCCTGTGTGCTTAGGATTTAGACCGGCGGGCTGGCCTCTTCGTTGAGCCTAGGTGGGGCGACGACGTGCTGCTATCCCGAGGCCGGGCATGACCCAGGAAAGTGTGTCCGGCCGGAGGTGATCAGGCGTGTTGGAGATGCGGTGCACCCCTGCAGGGATGATTAATCTATTCGAATAGCCGTGTCCACGGTAACAGGACGGCTTGGAGTTGTACCTTGACCTTATACAACTATAATTGTGATTAATTTTGAAATGAATGTTGGCTCCGAGATTGCTTCCCCGCAGGGAGTCGAGGAAGAATCTCTGGGCGTGGTTACTTAATAAAATTGCTACAATAATATGACTATATGTGAGATACCAATCTGCACTCTTCTAATGCTGCAAGATGTTGAAGATGCTAGTCTTCGATAGGACTAGGCCTTCTCCCTATTCTTGCTTTCTGCAGTCAGTCCAGATATAACCCCTTCCCTTGATAATGATGCATACTTAGCATAGTTCTGATGTTAGTCTTGCGAGTACTTTGGATGAGTACTCACCGCTGCTTTGCTTTCTCTTTCCCCCCTCGATACGATTCTGCGTTCAAACGATGGAGCCCAGGAGATGGAGTACGCTGGAGACGACTACTACACCACCGCTGGAGCCTACTACTACGTGGAGAGTGCCGACGCTCAGGAGTAGTTAGGAGGTTCCTAGGTAGGAGGCCTCGCCTCTTTCGATCCGCTGCTTATGTTTGTGCTAGCCTTCTTAAGGCAAAACTTGTTTAACTTATGTCTGTACTCAGATATTACTTGCTTCCGCTGACTCGTGTTTGTCGAGCTTTGTATTCGAGCCCTCGAGGCCCATGGCTTGTAATATGAAGCTGTATGACTTTAATTTGTGTCTAGTGTTGTGTTGTGATATCAATCAGTGAGTCCCTAATCAGTGAGTCGAAATTGGGGGCGTCACAGGCGCCCCCCCTAGGGCGCGCCCTGCAGGCTTGTCGCCTCCCGGCAGGTCTCCTGCCTTCCTCTCCAAGTCTGATAGGTTTCTTCTGTTCCAAGAAAAATCATCGCGAAGATTTTATTCCGTTTGGACTCCATTTGATATTCCTTATCTGCAATACTCAAAAACAAGGAAAAAACAGAAAGTGGCACTGGGCTCTAGGTTAATAGGTTAGTCCTAAAAATAATATAAAATAGCATATTAATGTATATAAAACATCCAAAACAGATAATATAATAGCATGGAACAATCAAAAATTATAGATACGTTGGAGACGTATCACACCAACGTCGAGCGCCAGGTATGTCCATGGCTCACCGGCCCAGCTCTTCGCCGTGTTCTTCGCCTACACTTGTTCTTCGTCTGTGCAGATGGTCCGAATGTTCGACATGTATCGTCGGGACAGCAACGATGCCGACTTCAAGTTCCTTCATGTCTTCACAATGATCGAGTCATGCGAGAAATGGACGGAGGTCCGGCTCGCTCTCGCCAAGGCCAAGGACGGTGTGTACAACCCGGACGCGTCTATCTCGGGGGCGGCAGAAGGGCGACCTGATGGCAACAAGAAAGCGAAGACGGCGAGGGACTCGGCGCCCGATGCCGAATGGTTGCAGTCGTCGATAGAATAGTGCATCGCCGACGCCATGAGTCACTCCACCATGAGGGAGGAGAAGTCCGAGGCGAGGTGGTCGGCGTTGATGACGAAGCAGGACGTCAAGCTCGACCTTCTCAGGACCAACATCGCCGCGAAGAAGAGGAACACCGACCTGGCGTTCCTGATGGGAGCTGACACGACGACGATGGACCCGCAGGTGAAGGCGTGGTACTTGGCGGAGCGCAACCTCATCTTGAACCTCATGCCGGGACCGGCGGCGACCATAGCCCCGCCCACGCCGACGCCGACTACGACCACACCGCCAGTGCCAACGCCAGGGGCCCCACGCCAATGCCGAGCACTGCAACTACGGCCCCAACACCTATGCCGATCTCTCCCACCCCTGAAGGAGAGGAGCTTGCCATTTGAGTTCTATGTGTATGGCTCCTGCCTTTTTGATCGCCGGACTATTGGCTTTATGTTCGATCGCCGACCTGTTGCATGATGATCACCGACCTGTGACATGATGATCGCCGAACCTGCATCATTTTTTGATAGCGGAAAAGAGAACTTTAAATTTTATGTGCATCTCGGGCCGAAACCTGGAGGTGCGGCTGAAAACGTGATCCCAAACCGAAAAAATCGCCGGCGCAAACGCCTAAACGCCTTTACCGGGTGCGCTGGGGAGCCAAACGGTCGGAGATGCTCTTAGAGCATCTACAGCCGGACCCCTCATACGCTCTTCAAACGCCCGGGCAGGCCGCCCGGTCACTGACCGGTCACGAAAAAGCGATCCAGACGGACCCCTCATATCCATCTCAAACGCCCGGACTGACCGGCACCCCTCATATCCATCTCAAATATGAGGACGATATGAGGGGTCACGGACGCGCCCGGACGCACCCGGTCAGTCCGCCATGTAGGACGTGACCCCACCCCGGACCACCTTTTCTCTTTCTTTAGTCATTCTTTTCTTTCTCTCTCTTCTTCTTCACCAATCACGTGCAAGTGACCGGACATATGAGGAAAAATATGAGAGATGCGGCTGCACGGATGAAAAAGTAGGGGTTCAAAACGGACACGCCTGGTCAGTGACCGGGCGTGTCCGCGGGCGTTTGAGGGACGGGATTTGCAAGTCGTGGCTGAAGATGCTCTTACTTGGGGTGAGCACGAGCGGTCGTCGGCAATAAACGCGATTTTTACAATGCGGTTTCGATGTCCAAACAATCCAAATCTGCCAACCGTAGACTGCAGTAAATTGCCGGTCCTGTGTCCTGATATCTGGCAGGCTCCGCCTAAAACTCGACCTCTGAAATCATCTTTCCTTTGGAGGTAATAGCACCTCAGGTCCCTGAACTTGCGCAGCTGGTGATGGTTTAGTCCTTGAACTTGCAAAACGTGACTAGCTCATCCTCGAACTTGGCACAGGAGGTGCAAGTTTAGTCCTGGGCCAATCACGCAGCGACAATTGGATCCTACGTGGCCGAGATAGTCAGCAAATGGAGTTTTGCACTTACCCCCTGCCGTTTCTTGTATTCAACACGCAGTACTCACAACACTACACAACACCGCAGCTGTTGGAATCGTTCTCTCTCCGCTGCTGCTCAGCTCGCTCACTCCTCTGCTCCTCGGCTCTCTTCTTCGCCGCCGCCGCCGTCCATTTCGCCCATCGCCGTCCAGCCCACCTCGCCAGCATGCCTTCCTGGAACGACCTGTCCAGCTCCATTGCTTTACTTCAGGCTTTCGCGATGTGTATAGTGATGCTTCACGGGAGGAGCCCTGTGAGGGTGCAGGCCAAATTGCCAGCGGTGCAAGACGACGCAATCTTTGCCGATCATAAGCTGAAGGCTGTGGCAGCGGCCGGCCAAGGTAGAGCTCCGGCCAGCTATGTGCCGCGCCAGCCACCTCTATCTCCTGTAGGGCGTGAAGGCTGTGGCAGCGGCCGGCCAAGGTAGAGCTCCGGCCAGCTATGTGCCGCGCCAGCCACCTCTATCTCCTGTAGGGCGAGCCTAGCAACAGCAACAAGACTCTCGCGATAATTAAAAATGATGTGTTTCTTTTCATTTTTCTCTTGTAATTTGAGCAGTGCTGCTGGGCCAGTATATAATGGTCCTCGTGCGATTCTCACACATGGCCAAGTGATGAATCTTATGGAACTGGCTTTAGGCTTAAGCTATAGCTAGCTGTACATGTAAATGTGACTGTGTGATGCTGCTGCAAGGCTCATCTCAGTGCTTATTTACCCCCTTCATATGATCTCCTCTGTGTGACTGCCAAAACTGTATGCTTATTTTTCTTTGGAAGAGAAGTGTTGTTGGATGCAGTTTTCATCTTAGTTCAGTCATGTCAACTGTCAACAGTCAACACTTCATATACATTCTGCTCCAAGGTGGAGTCATATGTGTTTTCTTTAGAGATTGCAAGCTGGGCAAGACAAGTTAATGCCTATTACGTGACCAAGCAGAACCGGGAGCTTCTTTCAAATTTACATTGACGGAGCTTCGTTGAGCTCATTACAATACATCTTCTATAATTAGAGTATACATCTACTAATCCGAATTACTCACTACGTACTACGTAGCTCACTCCCAATTCTAGCTTAGGCTTTATCCACACCTCAAAAAGGAAAAAAAGAAGAAGAGAAAAGTCTCACCTGAAACGTATTTACAGATCTTGTAGAAGTATTTGCGACGAGTGTCACGTACACGCATACAGCTCTACTCCTTACAGTAACACTGTACTCCTACTATGGGTGCGGTGTTGGTATTCTCGCAAGCAGCGACTCCGTTTCGTCCAGGTTGACGGCGGCGACCTGCGACGGCCCCACGCGGACGACGGCCACGGCCGGTATCCTCAACGGCGGCGGCCTCGCGGCCTTGACGACGGCGACGTCCTGCTGATTCTGCTGCTGCTGCGATTCCTTGCCGTCCCTGAGGTCGCTGGGCGGCACGAAGCAGTCCATGGAGAGGCCCCAGATGTTGAAGTCGACCTCCTCGATGTCCCAGTGCTCCTCCATGCGCGTCCGGGTGTTGCCGTCCTGGGTGTCCCCGAAGCGGACGAGCGAGACGGCGGTGCGGCCGGAGTGGGCGATGTTGACGCCGTCGACGGCGCGGTAGTCGCGGAGACGCGACTCCATGGTGGTCTCCCAGAAGACGCTGCCGCCGCCGTTGCTGGCGCCGGACTTGATCTGCAGCAGGTGCGAGTCCTCCAGCTGCACCAGCAGGCCCGTGCGCTGGCTGAAGTAGCCCCACACGGTGTGGCGGATGATCTCGACGCTGCTGCTGTTGCGGGTGCGCAGGCTGGACGCCTCCGCCTCCACCTTGAGCACGAAGCAGTCCTCGCCGTCGATGCTCTGCTCGCCGATGCATACCTCCGCGAACAGGCTCGCCGAACAGGGAGGGGGGGGGGGGGGGCAATAATTTCAGGTGGATAACTTGAACGCGGACGAGGTAAAGCTCGGGTTGAATACAGGAAACAGTAGAGGGGTAAGTGCAAATGGACTGTCTCGCCACGTAGGATCCAGTTGTCGCTGCGTGATTGGTCTAGGACTAAACTTGCACCTCCTGTGCAAGTTCGAGGATGAGCTAGTCACGTTTTGCAAGTTTAAGGACTGAACCATCACCAGCTGCGTAAGTTCAGGGACTGGGATGCTATTACCTCTTTTCTTTGAGTCGCCCAAGTTCTGGCTTTCTTCTGGCCTAACTTTTTTTGATTTCGCTAAAGGCACTGACAGGTGGCTCCAGCTCATGCACGGCGCGCGGGCCTGCTCGTGCAGAGACGGAGGCCGGTCTGAAGTCTGACAACGTGCGGGCGGTGGTGTGTGCACGCGAATCGCGAGGCACTCTCCTTTTGTTTTTGTTTTGTTTAAGTCCACCACCGTCGCAGAAGGCAGAACCGCAAAACGGCTCGAGACGCACCGACCGACGGCGAGACAAATTCTCCGTCTCCATTCCCCCCCACAGCAGCCAGCGAGCAAACCCAGCCCGCCATGGAGAGAAATGGCGGGAAGCAGCAGCAGCAGCAGCAGCAGCCGCCGCCGCCGGAAACGGCGGCGGAGGCGCCGAGGAAGGGGGCGTGGCGGGACGGCGCCGTCACCTACTTCCACCTCCTCTTCTACATCGCCATCTCCGGCGGCCAGATCTTCTTCAACAAGGCAAGCCCCTCTCATCCTCCTCGCCCCGCGTCTCGGGCCCACCGCCCCGCGATCCTGCCAGCAGCGGCAAGTTTCGTCGCTGCGGTTGCTCATTCCTGGTGCCCGGTGGCGCGACACGGACGCGGTCTCGGGTCTGGCCTGGCCGCGTCATGCGACTCCGCGCCGTCCTGGGTTTCTAGGGTTTTAGCTTGCATTCCGCCGTGAATTCGTAGACTGATCCGATTGCTGCTCTCCCCGTGCGGAGGAGATGAGACGGATATGTTTCCAGCTTCTGGCGCTGGATTCGAATGCGTGCGACTCAGGGCGACTTTTGTGATGGATCGGATCTCTGTCTCTGCCGCAGCGTAAGCGCTTTCAGTTTAAAGAGGGTGTGATTGTAAACGCCCAGGGAGGCGATTTTGAGCTTCGTCTGTTCTCATACTTGCGATAGCAAATGTTGATCCCATAATTCATCAAAACGAGTTTCATCGTGACTTATCAGTTTTCTAAAGCCGATCCACCCACCTGGGTGTTTGGGTACACTTTTTTGCCTCTTGAGTCCAGTAGCTAGAGATCTGGGAATGGTTCGTTGCTTGCTTGGGCTGCTCACTCAACTTGGACCCCTTTTTATGCGAAGGGTTGACCCAGGTTCTCTTGTCACAGCTCATGTCGGCTTCCATAACAAGTAATTGGTCTCCCTTTTGCTATTATATTGTTATTAGTTTAGCATGGTACACCGATTCGTGAGGCTCATGGAGGTCTTTTGCTCCGAATTCCATTAGCTTTAAGTGGAGCTGCCAAAAAATCTCTAATCTGCAGACCATGCGAACTGCCACATATAAATAAATGCATTGACACTTCTCAAGATGCGCATCTTTTTGGACCAACTGGATAGTATCTTCTTCCACTAATGATTCATGAAAATTGAGCAATAAGCACCATCTTTTGTTCTCTAACAAGATTAACAACACTCCGAGAGATTGTGGTACAAATAGAAATAGTGATGCTGGCATTTCTGTATGTACAAATTCATGTGTGAACATCGATAACCCTTGCTTCAAAAGATTGAAAAAACGCTTTCTAATACACTTCTATTTGGGATGATTAGCTTTGGAGTGCTTTCATAATTTCATTGGTGTGCTTAAAAGTACCGACGGATTCTTTTTCTCTGGCAAATATACTTTTCATATTTTTTGTAACATTGTTAAGTGCTTTGTTTGTCCTGATTTACAGTGGGTGTTATCCTCAAAAGAGATCAACTTCCCCTATCCAGTGGCACTAACTTTGCTGCATATGGTCTTCTCATCTGTAGTATGCTTTGCAGCTACAAAGATTTTCAAGGTACTTAATAGCATCCAAATTGTACATGGTTGCCGTATCCATCTCTAATCTATGTAATAACTAAGACTTCATACTGTTTGGAATTCAAGTTACTTGACATTCAAGAAATCCATAATCTTACTTTTTTTTTTACTTTGATATATTTCCTAGGTCATAAAGATTGATGAAGGAATGACTACAGACGTGTGAGTCTTGGATAATACAAAATTCATAAAGCTTCAATATAGTTTCTTACTCTCTCAATTGTTCTCTGTCAGTATATTATGTTCCATGATGTATCACCTCATGATTAAGACATCCATAATGGCTGCCTCTCCATGTAACAGATCAGGATATTTTGTGGATTTTCCATAACATTAGCATATTCTAGCATGTGTACGTAAGATGCTGTAAAAACACCAGTCTTTTATTTTAAATAATGAGGTTGGTTTTCATCAGACTATATATGGATATATCTCATAATGAATTTGGACAGCAAGTTTATTACCTCCTTTTAGTTCAGTAACAGGGGGCTCTACTGTTTGTTGTGTAAGTATATTAGCCTGCTTAAGCTGTCAAGATTAGCGAGGGAGTTTTACCATATTGTTAAGATTGTGACGTAAGAGGAAACTGATAAGAAAATGCCAAATCAGAGGCTTAAAAGTCTAGCATGATGGTCATCCGTAGATATTTATGTTAATTAAATACGCATCTGGCACACACTAAGAAGCTCTGCACTGTTCGTCAATACTCGATACCACTCTTCTTCGTGAGAAGAAATGTGTTGTTGTTTTTCTAAAACACAAACCTGTAGCCATTATTGCTTTCCTGTCCTGTAATTGATTCTTCTTTCAATTGATAATAAAGTACTGGGATTGTGTTATTTTTCTAACTAGTTCGCCTGAAATTTCAGATACGTGAGTTCAGTCATTCCGATTGGAGCAATGTTCGCAATGACACTTTGGCTAGGGAACAGTGCTTACCTCTACATATCTGTTGCATTTGCACAGATGTTGAAGGCAATAAGTATGTGCACTCTCTGGTTTTAGATTGAGAAGATCAAGCATAGTAGATTGTAATCCGTTTTAAAACTGATGTTAATATACTCTTTGCTTGAATTACAGTGCCTGTAGCCGTGTTTCTCCTTGGAACAGCATTTGGCCTTGAAGAAATGAACTGTAAAATGCTTGCTATCATGTCTGTCATCAGCATGGGAGTTATTGTGGCCTCTGTTGGTGAAATTACAATCAGCTGGGTCGGAGTGGTATATCAGATGGGTGGAGTTGTAGCAGAAGCTCTTAGACTTATCTTTATTGAGATATTTTTGAAGAAGAAGGGTGTTAGACTGAACTTGATGTCCATGATGTACTATGTTAGCCCTTGCAGGTATCTTGTTCACCAGCTCCCCAGATTAATTCTTGAAACTACTGTTTGTTCTCGTAATTTAATCTGTGATTTTCCTGCAGTGCCTTTTGCCTGTTCATTCCCTGGTTGTTCTTAGAGAAGCCAAAGATGGATGCAAGTATTTCATGGAACTTCCCACCAGTTACATTGTTCTTAAACTGCATGTGCACATTCGTACTTAATCTGTCAGTTTTCCTTGTCATTTCCCGGACAAGTGCACTGACAGCTCGTGTTACTGGAGTTGTGAGAGATTGGAGTGTGGTGCTGCTGTCAGCTGCTATTTTTGCTGATACAAAGCTTACCTTCATAAACATAGTTGGCTATGCCATAGGTATTCTACTGATTAATCTCGTAATCTGACTTATTTAACTTCATAATTTCTGTGATATCTTTGCGCACATTTTTGGCTAGAAAACTACCTGCACCTGATATTTTCTGGGTTATATTTTTTGTTAATACTTTAGGTTTGAGCCATTTCTTTGAACATTTTTTTCAAAGAACTGCATTTAGAAGTGAATTAGATGGTGACTCCATTTTTCTGCAATGTACAGCCATAGTAGGTGTCGTTGCATATAACAATCATAAGCTTAAACCCCAAGCGAACCAGCAGCAGGGTGCTGACAGCAAAGTCAGCCCAGGAAGCCCTCGACATGTCGAGATACCCTTGAACTCTACAAAAGAATCTTCATAGCACCGAAGGTAGTGAGATCTTGAACAGATTTTTTTGGGGGAAGGTAATATAAATTCGAAAACTTTCTAATTCATTCATGCATCTGTGATGTGCACGGAACATATTGACGGTTGGTGCATTTACTGTTGATCCAGGAGAATTGAGCTCTCGATTTTGCTACGAGTTGGCCAGCTCCAAAGGATACATTCTTTTCTTCCTACAAATCAATAGGAAGACTGGAAATTTTGTACAATGATGTGTAAGGTGTTACCTGTATACGTTAGCATACTGATTTGTACTATTGTTGCCCGGAACAGGGCGGGCACATCATAAAGGTGAATTAGGTTGTGTAGATGTGTTTCTTGTCTGTTAAGGTGCTGTAGAAATCCATCAGGTGCTCCCAAAGATGCAGCCTGATTCAGTCGGTATACTTCGTTACTTTGGAGGGTCCTGCCAACAAGATGGACCTTGTATATGAAGTACTATGTCTGTATGCACATTGTACTTCTTCAAATATGAAAGAAAACCATATGCGAACTTTTTTTTAGCGTGCATGTTTTCCGTGCCCATTTATTGTCCTGGAAGCTATTCCGTTTTAATTTTAAAGATAAAGATCCGGATGATATGTGAAATGTTCTTTCTGCGAATGAAGTTGTTAAGATCCTATTTGGAAGGCGGATATATTCGTTGATTCACAAGGAAATGAATTGTTCCTTGTAAAGTTCCGGTGAAATTCTTCCAGATAGGGCCTTGGTGTGGTGTGCCGGGAAGTTGATGGAAATGTACTTGCCGCCAGGCATACATGATGTATTCATGCAGAAATTTTGGCCAGATGTTTCTCCTCACCTTTGCAGTAATTATTTGCGTTGCCTCTGGTATGATGCTCAAGATAATAATTCAGTAAATAAAAAAACTGATTTCTCTTAGTTTGGCCGAGTCCAATCGTGCTTTTGCGACCGTCAGATCTGGAACATAGGGCCCAGATCAACCAAGTTCCACACCGTGTGTTGCGCCCCGAGTCGTCGAGTCCTCCCGGCGACCTCGCCGCCGCCGCCTCTGCGCGCTTTGGGCGTCGCCACCACTGCCTGAGACCTCGCACCCCTTCGGACCCGAGGAGGAGTCCAGGGTCTTTACTCTCTACTAGAGTGATGGATTCTTCAGAAATTCCGCCCTCTGACGGCAGAGAAGAGCAGCCGCCGGCGTCGCTGCCGCTGCCGGTGGCCTTTCTCGAGTTCCTCGGCGAGAATGGCCTGGACCCCGCGCTGTACTCCAAGGCGGACACCATCCCGCGCTACATCAGGTGAGGCAAGCCTTGACTGACACTCGCTAAGGCTACCATCCTAGGTTAAAAGGAGAGTAACTTGATTTGTCTCTGAAATCCCTAGGTTAAAACCAGGCACGGAGTCCATGGCGGTGACAGAGATCGAACGCGAGCTCAAGTGTGATCTCAGGAAGGTGTCGTGGCTGCCGGACTTCTATGCGATCCCGCCCGAAATTCAGATTGCTGGATCCAAGGGTTATCAGCAAGGGAAGGTGAGGAGAAACTTTTGTCACGGTTGTTTTGAAGCTGACCCCTGTTGCTCAGCCTAGTCTAATTATATGCGACTATATGTGCATGTTATTAGATTTTTGTCAAGTGTTCTCTGAGGCAATTTATCCTAGATTGCAATCGAATAACATTATGTTTTATTGTTTGAGAGACCAAACGCCTCAAACCGGTAACAGTTAGGTGACGCCACCATGATGGTACTACAAGTTAAGCTGAAGCTGTTCAATCTCATGGTACTTTTGTGGTTGACACCTGATTTGTAACGGATTCCCTCATAAAACCAAAGTGACACATTTGTTTCTTAATTATAGGAGAACCTGAAATTTCTTATCATGCACTCTTCTGTGCGTGCCATTTTGCTTCACCTAAGCATCTTTAAAAACATTTCAGATCTACGGGATTGATGCAGCTTCTGGAGCTGCCATCTTAGCACTCGATGTTCAACCAGGAGACCATGTTCTTGACCTCTGTGCTGCACCAGGTAGCTGTTTCTAATATACTTCTAAGTACACACTAGACCAGTGTTCTCGTAGAGGCAATTGTCTACCATACAATCATAAACGAGCACCTGTACCAAATATTTGTGTGGGCGACATGTGTTGACAAATACGACAATACCTAGTTTTCTCCAGGGCATAGAAACATGGAAAGCCTTTCCTGATTGTTGATCTTTTGATATCATACAAAAATACACTTTCAAGTATGACAAGTATGTTGCATTTAGGAGACCGGAGCAGTGGCGGAGCCAGGAAAATAGCATCAGGGGGGCCAATTGCTGTGGTTATTAGTTGGGGAGGGCCAATCCAGCAAGAAAAAGGTTTTTAACAGCAATTAATGACTAATTTTCGCACTGTTCATCAACAAATTACCACTAAATCCATGGTGTTAGGGGGGGCCAGGGCCCCTGCTGGTCCCCCCTGTCTCCGCCACTGGACCGGAGTGTTATATTCCTGTTGTTTCATGGGCCCGTTCGGTGTCTAGTTTGGTTCATATGTTGAATTTTATTCTCCAATATGTCGAATATAGTAGTGTTCGTTCAGCACATATTTTCCCCATCCCTGGAATGCTGTTGTTTAGTTTGTTAAGGGATTTGTTTGCTATGGATCCTGTAGCTTGTGTTAGACTTCTGTTATTTGTTTAGATTTTTATTCAGAGATATACTAACCTTTCATCTATATGACATGCAAGGTGCAAAGCTTTGCATGCTTGCAGATATGCTTGGTAGCACAGGTTCTCTGACTGGTGTTGATGTTGCAAAGCACCGTCTTGCAGCCTGTCGTACAATGTTGCAGAAGTATTCTCTTGGAGATCGTAGTCGACTCTTTGTTGCTGATGGGACTTCATTTTCTGTATTGCCTGTGAACTCCAATCTACGGAGCATCGAAGGTATTTTCACCAGAAGAATCCAGTCCCCTTTTTGTTTTACTTTTTCTGGACGCATGAATGGTTTAGTTTGTCTTGAGTTGATGCTCTTTGAGTCTTTGTCGCAGGTTCTGTTGGAACTGAGAACACTGGAAGCATATTCTCAGAATGGACTTCAAAGAGATCATGGAAAGACAGACAAAAGTCTAAAAAGGCAAAAGTAGCCGGTTCACCTCATCCACCATCAACTTCTGAACCTGAACTGATATACTATGGCAAAGATTCAGGATTAGTTGGATTGCAAAAACATTATGTTCTTCGTCCGTCAACTGATACTGGGGCCTGTACATCTGGATATGATAAGGTATTCCTTTGCTTGTGTTATTTTGTAAACTGCTAGTGTTATCGTTAGTGAACTACACAAGTAGTGCACTTGGATAGTTTTAAGAGGAAATATGCATGGTTTGCTTTGCTGCCATTGATTTTTTTAAGCCATCATAGCCAACTCCACATGTAGTTGTAAATCAGATCGTCAATTTGCTCTAAAAACTGTACTTTTGACTCTTCTGTTGAGGGGACACTTTTCACGATCTGAAAGAGTACCGAAGCACTTCTATATTGAAGAATTATCACATGCAGCTTATTTTTCAGGTTGAAATATTCTACTGCAACTTATTTAGCAACTTGTATCATCTCCTTTGTTCCTTTGGATGAAATGCATGCAGGTCCTAGTGGATGCAGAATGTACTCATGATGGATCGATAAAACACATTCAGAAGTTTGAGTTCTGGGGATGGAAAACATTAGATCGCCGTGTACTCAACGTAGAAAGAACTGGCAACCTACTTCATCTTCAGGTACTACTTCTGTTCTTGATGTAAGCTTGAATGGCACTTGATCGAGCAATCTACATCTTAAATCTAATCCCACAATTAGCTACATGAGAGGCTTATGTTTGATGTTTACTGAATTTTGATGATCTTCCTTTGGCATGCAGTTAGGGCTTCTCACAAATGGTTTTAAATTATTGAAAACAGGCGGGTCACTTGTCTATAGTACTTGCAGGTGCGTAATCTCTTCACATGCAAATCTAACCCTCAATTGCGTCTGAGTAGTCTAGCCTTTACCATGCTTAGAATTTCAGTACAATTTATAGTTTATACGGACGCATGACTAACAGTTTGTCTTCGTATAGCTTGACTGTTGCACAAAACGAGAATGTGGTTCAGCAATTCCTTTCAAAACATCCTTCAGCAGGTACAAACGTCCTGCTACCTGCTTTCATCTAGTATGTACGTTGATTATCACTTCTATAAATTGATTGTTTCATGTTGGGTTTGCAACCTGCAGAGCTGCTAAAGATCGATCCAGCTGATAGTTGGCCCTGCAGAAGCGGCGGCATCCAGAAAACCTTGCGGTTCGATCCCGCGACGTCGCAAACTAGTGGACTTTTCGTCGCCAAGTTCGTTAAGTTGTGATGTTCTTTGTGAGATGCTCACATCTTACGTATAAGATGATTTTGAGCCATGTCATCTTGTGAAACAGGTGATTGGAGGCTGTTTGTTATTTATATTTACTCTAATTTGAAGTAGGCTTCTTGGTAACATTAACCTCGTTGGCTTTAGGCGTGTAGGAAGAGTTGTTGGAAAATACTCGCTTTGTTCACGAACTAAGATGTTCAAACTTTTTTGTGAATCAGATGTATAGACATGTTTTAGTGTGTTTGTTCATCATGTAATCCATATTAAACTATCCAAAACATCTTATATTTGTCAATGGAGAGAGTAGTCTTGTTTGTGGCCTGCACAAAAATATGTTTGCGCTATCACAGAATATAGCAATCACTACGCCTGCCGGCAGCGCCCTGAGGTGCCTCATGCTACCCGTCGAAATGGGAGTATCATGCATACCAACTATGCAATTTTGATGAAGTGGCATAAAATTGAATGAAGAAGAAAGGGTTGAATATCCTATTATGGTACCGTATCATAATAAATTATATTTTACTATGTGTCATGTGTGACAATAAACAAGACCACATATGATACTATGCACTACGAATGCAGTATCATACGCTACGCTAGTATCATATGCATGATACTAGTATATAATACTCCTTTTGTATTAAAATAAGTGACTCAACTTTATATTAACTTTATATCAAAGTTAGTATAAAATTGAGTCATTTATTTTGGGACAGAGGAAGGATACATGTAGCCCTGGCCATGGGCAGCCTGACCCGGCCTGGCCCGACTTTGCCCACGAGCCGTGCTCGGGCCTAGATTTTGAGCCCGGTGGTCGGGCCGGGCCGGGCTCGGGCCCGATGAAATTGGAGTTTACGCCTACGTCGGGCCGGGCCTGCCGGGCCAGGCCGGGTTTTTTTGGGCTTGGGCCGGGCTTGTTTGGGCTTGGGCCCAAAAATTAGGCCCGACGGCCAGGCCGGGCTCAAGCCTGGGTATTTAGTGCCGGGCTTTTTTCGGCCCGGCCCGAGGTATGGCCAGGTATAGATACATGATATATGATACTTCCAATATGACCGGCCTCACGCCTACACAACGCTCTGCGGGCGGCGCGGCATCCTTGCCGGTCACGTACCCGACTCGAAGGTGCGGGCTGGCGGCCACGTCGCAGCAGGTCACCGTGCTACCACAGCCGCCGCCACAGTGCCCTTCATCTTTCTATAGCTACCGCTTGCTCGTGGATTACCGTGGTTTCTCCTTCCCGCTAGACTAGGAGCTTGTGATCATGGAGCTCTAGTGGTTTGTGCGTTTTATGGCGCGCGGGTGCATGGTGATCGATGCGAAGCTCATTAAATGACATTTGTATGCGTGTGCCAAGAATGGACGAGATGGCACTATGGCAGCAGATCCGTTTCGAACAAGAAAAATGAAAAAGATATGGCATCATATTTTTTTTCGAACCGGGCTATATGGCAGCAGATGATGCTATGGATGAAGCGCACGACAACTTTTGCAATAGAAGATGGTTATTTCTTAGCCTGCAGCGACCATTTTGCATCCATCTACAAAGCTATCTCTGTTCATGCATGAACAAGATTTAATTTAATAAAAGTTTACACCTATGAACGCAAGATCCAGAGGGGAGACAGTGAATGATCTGGAGATCATTCAATTCATCGTGTTCTGCATTGATATATCTCAGATTACATATAATGCAGTATCAATGTATGTATATATGTATTCTTTCACGGTTTCACCATTCTTGTGATAAGTCCCTGCATGTTTGCTCGAGCTTACTGCATCTGCATGCCATGGCTAGGACAGGAGCCATACATCTGTGGCGGCAGGCGCGGCTGAGCAACGGCGATGAGCGGCTTGGCCTTGGGCATGGTCATCCCGTAGACCTCGTGGGTGTCGATGTCCTCGGGGCGGAGGCCGTCGGGCGGGGACCAGTCGAAGCAGTGGAAGAGCCTGGCGAGCGCCATGAGCACCAGGATGACGCCCAGCGGCGCCCCGGGGCACTTGCGCTTCCCGGCGCTGAAGGGCAGGATCTTGAAGTCCGGCAGGTGGCTGATCTCCACGCGGCCGCCGTCGGCGGGGAGGTGCCTCTCGGGGCGGAACTCGTGGACGTTGTCCCAGATGCGCGGGTTTCGGCCCAGCGCGTGGGTGTTGATGAAGATCCTCGTCTGCGCCGGGATGTCGTAGCCCATGATCGTCGTCGCCTTGAGCGACTCGTGCGGGATGAGGAACGGCCCCGCCGGGTGCATCCGGAACGACTCCCGGACCACGCAGCGGAGGTACGTCAGGTGGGGGAGGTCCGACTCCACCACCATGCGGCTGCGCCCGACCACGGCGTCCAGCTCCTCCTGGATCTTGCGGAGGACGCGGGGGTTCTTGATCACCTCCGCCATCACCCACTCGTTCG
This sequence comes from Elymus sibiricus, assembly GCA_039707655.1. Lineage (NCBI taxonomy): Eukaryota > Viridiplantae > Streptophyta > Magnoliopsida > Poales > Poaceae > Elymus > Elymus sibiricus. The sequence continues at coordinate 280,179,491 of CM077675.1, read as the reverse complement.
TCACTGACGAAGTATCAGTAGCAGCAGCGATCATGTCCTGCGTATACATACACACATGGATGATTTTGTTCATTCAGAATGAGCCATGAATAATCATGCATGCATGTTCCTATCCTATGCACTTTCTCTTTTAACAGTAGCGGCAGTATTCATTTGTAATAGCAAACAACATCTATGACAAACCTAAATGAAGATGATCTACAAAGAAAATAACATGGTGGTTTCTTTAGTACAAGCGAGAACAGCTATTTATTACAACAAAACCCAAACTACTGGGGGAAAGAGCAAATTGCAAACTCTGCCGTGAAATCAAACAGTGAACTCCCTACTCTCTTTTTACCGTCTACTCTATTTATCAAATTCTCAAAGGGGGGAGTGTCGCAAAATAACTTTTTGGTGGTCAGCTCTCTAATAAAAATATAATTGCACAACAACTATGAAGCCAAATTTCAAGAATAACACATGCAATGGTGACAGAGCACAAACATAGTTGGTTAAAAGACCAAGCTAGCTTAAAGAAAATGAACTCGAGGGTCTGTAACAGTAAGCATACCTGCATTAAGGCTTTGATCTCCACATCATCCATGTGCTCATTCCCATTCTCACCAGGCAAGGAAAGCAGCACATCAACAAAGTCCATGTCTTCTTTGCTATCATCACCATCATCATCAAGGGATGAAGCACTCTTCCTGGCATCCCTTGCCTTCCTGTGCTCATCAATTATCTTCTGGTGAAAATCATCCACCTTCTTCTCAACCTCTCTCATCTTCTTCTCGCACCCATATGGATCAAGCCACCTCCAGGCAGGCAAGTAATCCCCAAGATAGATCAGGCCCAGCAGAAAGAACAGCTCATGCGTGATGTGCATGAACTCCATCGCTTCACCAGGGCCTGCTGACTGCAGCCCAAAGTACTGCTTTCCTAATAGCATTCTCGTCACATTGTTCATCGAGAATGCCCCGAGAACCTCTCTGAGATTCACAGGCTTCCCTGACTGGGATTTAGCCCATACAAACTCACAGAGGTGCTCAGCTTCCTCAGCTCGGTGAGTAGCGAAAGATTCAAGCCGCCTGGTGGTAAGCAGGTGCTCCATGCAAACCCTCCTCATCCTCTTCCAGTTTGGCCCCAGTGGAGCAAGAGCCACATCACCACAGCCATAGGCAAGGTGGACAGCAGCCAATGTCCGAGGCCGTGAAGCGAAGACCTCGTCTTGCCGGATAAGTATTTCACGGATGACTTCAGGGTCATCAGTGGTGATGGCATCAATGGTTCCAAGACGGAGATAGACAAGGGGGCCATACTTGGTACAAAATCGAGCGAAGTCCTTGTGGGGAAGAGGGCTCAACTGGAGAAGGTTCCCAAAGATTGGCCATCTTGGAGGTCCAGGTGGAAGCCTTAGCCTCAGCCTACTGAGTTTTCTCCAAGACACTGCAGCAAAGATGCATGAGCATAAGATGATGGAAAGAAGGAACAGATCCATTGATCACAAGCAAATGGCAATTATAGTCAAATTGCAAATGTTGTTCTATTTATGGGATCCCATCAAGCTTGCTGATGAAAGAAAATTAAGTGATGAAGTTGAAGCAAATTGGTTGGGGTATTAGAGTGGTCATGATTCTTGTGCCGTTCTGTATGGTTAAACATCTCACCTAACATCATATAATAAATGCCATGATCTTGACATGACTAAGGGAGTGATGCAAAACAGAAAAATGCCTGGGGAGTGGGGATATATAGAAAAGAACTAGGATAAAATAAAAGTCATCAAACCTGACCACAGATCATGTATTCACAAATTCTATTTTTAACTTTTTTTTACTGAATGAGAAACGCATGGTGGACCTCCATCTATGAGTTAGGCTATAGTTTTGATAACGGGTGTTCCGCATCTTCCAGTCATATTATGAAGGCATAATATATTTAGCATGCAAATCTTACTCCAACATCTGCCACTTTGATAATATACAAAGAGAGAAAAATCTTAAATCTGTCATAGATAACATGGAGAAATGCATCCTTATTCCTTCTCAAACACTGCATATACCATATAACTCCCTGCTGTACAGCACTGTTTCATGTGTGCTTGTTCCCCCTTCTCCCCGTAAGCCTATCTCAAGAGTAAGAAACTTATGTTGCTAAAAGAAAAGCTTAATAAGAAACAAACCACTAAACTTACCTTGGTCATGGTTGTCTCTTTAGAATCAGCCTTATGCTTCACTCAGCGCAGAACATACTCCTGTATCAATTGAGAACACAGCCAAGAGTTCCTTGTTCTTTGGTTCTTCTCTGTAGCAGAGGAGTTGTGATGCATAGAATCCTCAATTTTTCTATTGCATTAAAAAATGACTGCACATGGTCATGCGAGCTCTTTTCAAAATCATCTGCCAATTTTTTTGCCTCAACATGATCAATAAAATCAACATCAACTATCAGCATTAGAACAGTTGTGGTACGAATTTATTATTTTGGGTTTTGGCCTGCCACTTACCTAGAACTACACAAGTCTAGAAGTGTTCACTATGCATTCTGTTTTCTGCAGCCTTACCATGTATAATAAGGCTATAGCCAGGGCTTTTACTGGCCATGTTGGACAACTGTTTAACTTTTAGCATGTCTCTGTCATCCTTCATCCCCGCAGATGAGAACATATTCGACAGGACGGTATAAGCTGTTGCATCATAAGGATCCAACTCAAGAAGCTTCTGTGCTGCTATTTTTGCATAAGCAAGATTAGAATGGAGACTACTAGCACTGAGCAAAGCTGCCCATGCATCAGAATGATCATTCTGGGGCATCGAGTTAATCATTTCCAATGCTTCGGCAAGGAGTCCGGCACGACCTAAAAGATCAACCATACATGTATAATGGTCAGGGTTTGGTTCAATGCCATGGACTGATCTCATTGACTCAAAGTAGTTGTAACCTTCTTGAACCAGACCAGCACGTGCACAGCCAGTCAGAATTCCCACGAATGTCACATGGTTAGGCTTGTGGCCATCATTTTGCATTTTGGTAAAAAGTTTGAATGCATCTTCAGCAAAATTATGTTGCGCAAATGCTGTAATCATACAATTAGTAGCGATAAGACTTGGACTGCTAATGGCTGAGAAAAGACAATAAGCCTCAGCTAACCTTCCGCATTTTGCGTACATCGATACCAGGGAAGTGTGAACAGAAGAGTCAAATATCCATCCCATGTTGATTGCATAAGCATGAGCTTGCATTCCCTGATTCAACATTGTCAGGCTAGCCAAAGCACTGAGTAGACAACTAAAAGCTATTGTGTTAGGTTTGCACCCTTCTCGTGCCATGCGACAAAACCACCGCACTGCACTTAAATAGTCTCCATTTGTAGCAAGACTAGAAATAACTGCAGTCCAAGCAACCTCATCTTTTCCTGGCATTTGCTCGAAAAGGTCAACAGACTCCCTCATCCAACCCCTGTTAGCAAACCCAACAACCATCGATGTCCAAGAAACAGCATCCTTCTCAGGCATTAACTTGAACAGGACATATGCTTCCTCAACCAAGTTATGCTGAACATAGCCTGTGATCAACGAGTTCCATGATACTATGTCTTTCCACTTCATGCAAGCAAACACCCTTCTAGCATCAACCATCCAACCTAACCGGGAATACAAGATGATTATTGAATCACCCAAGAAAACATCCGTTTCAAAACCCATTGGTACAATCAAACTGTGAATCTGAACTCCTTCTCTGACAAGGCAAGCCTCAGCACAAGCATCTAGCACAACTGAGAGTGTCGTTGTATTAACCTGAACACCTGCCCTTCTCATGTCCAGGAACAGCAATAGAGCATCTCTGTACATCCTGAGTTTCACATATCCACGAATCATCGAGGTCCACGACACCACATTCTGCTCTGGCATGGTCTCAAACACCTTCCTTGCCTCCGACACGCTTCCGTGCTTGCAGAGCCCATCGACCACCGCACTCCAGGATATGACATCCCTCACCGCCATTCCGTCAAACACCCTCAACGCCCTGCCAAGCTTCCCAGTCCCCAAGTACCCGGCCATCAGCGCATTTGACCCTACTGGGTCACGCCACCGCTGTGGCATCTCCTCATACACAGCCTCAGCCTCACGAAGCATCCCTGCCCTGGCGAGCCCCGTGATGATGGCGCCATAGGACACCGCGTTCCTGACCGGCATCTTGGAGAAGAGCGCGTGCGCGGCGGCTGGTTGCCCCGCGCGGAGGTAGACGGAGAGCAGGGCGTTCCAGGAGGGGGCGTTGCGGCGGGGCATGTCGTCGAAGACGAGGCGCGCGGAGGCGAGGTCGCCGTTTTCGGCGTAGGCGGTGAGGAGAGCGGTCCAGGAGATGACGTCCCGGTGGGGCATTTGGTCGAACAGCTGCTGGGCGTCGCCGAGGCGGCCGCGGCGGCCGTACGACGTGAGCAGCGCATTGAGGTGGGCCGTGTTGGGGCGGCGCGGCGGGGGCTCCTCCTCCGGGAGGGCGTACCGAAGGGGCACGCCGGTGAGAGTGGCGGTGGCCGGAGCTCTTGGCAGTCGCAGTCGCAGTCGCAACGCGGCCATTGTCAATGAAACCACTGTATGTGCCGATGGGGGCATGAACGCCGGCTACGGCAGGAGAAGGGATAAGCGCACATTTTGGTCGAAGAGTCAACAATTCTACATTTTTCACACTTTTTCAAAACTGTCCACAGTTTAGACATGTTTGCAGAGCTAAATGCAGAAACTGATAGGGTCGCAGAGAACACATTTTTTTAAAATTCTGGCAAAAACACATCTACCTATTTTCATAAGAGTAAGGGCTCCTTTGATTCAAAGGAATTGCATATGATTTTTGAAGGATTTGGACCCTTAGGAATTTTTCCTTTGATGGTCGTTTGATTCGTAGGATTGACATCCTTACGATTTTTTTCATAGGATTCATTTGTACTACGTTTTGGAGGAAAATTTTCATCCACTCAAACCTTTTTGTAGAATTCCTTTGTTTTTTCCCGCGCCATCAAACACTCTTTCATATCCCGTAGGGTACTATAGGACATGCCATCCTATTCCTGCATTTTTCCTATTCCTTCGTTTTGGGAATCCTACGAATCAAAGAGGCCCTAAAGTCTATTTTAAACCTTGAATTCATATGGCTCGTTGGAAATGAACCCCAACCTCTGAATTCCTGAAATCAGTACCTTGTACTCATGAATCCCGGTCAAGCTTAACCCTACACCTGTTTGGCACACCAGGAAAGAAACGATCCTGGCCGAGTTCCTCGCTACTCTCATTGACTAGGCGGGTCTACATGTCATCTTTGTCTTCTTCCCATTCTCTCTCTCTCTTCATCAATCCACGTCCTACTTGTGTCCGCATCCGCGGCTCACGTCGTCACGCTATCCGCTGCAGCTGGTGTGTCCGGCGTCTCGCATGCGTGTGTCCAGAAGAGATCGATCTGATCGATCAAGCCAGACCCACGTAGTAGTGCGTGCTTGTAAAGAAATTGGTCAAGGCATCAAGCCATCCCTGCACGTGAGTGTCTTCAGGATGAGCTTTAGTACGAGTACAGGTACCGATTTTGATGGGATTATTAATTTTTTTTATGCGTGTCAAATTGATCTACACTGGTATAGGGTTGAAATCAGACCGGGATCCATGAGTACAGGGTACCGATTTTAGGGATTGAAAGGTTGAGGTTCATTTTCGACGAGCTGTATGAATTCAAGGTTAAAACAGACTTCACTCTTTTCATAAACCACTAATCGACATATTAGGGTGTGAGCATGTTTTCGGCATGTAGGACCCGCTATTTGCCGACGTGAAGACGTCGTTAGACAATAGTCGTGTAAAACCGAATCGGTACACGCGGGAGACATCGCTCGTTCCCCTCTCTCCCTCACTCACTCGATTTTCTCTCTTTGTGTGTGCGCACGTGTGTTCGTGTGTGTGTTTCGTGTCGCCGCGTCAATCAAGACGCTCGCCGCCCCCAACGCACCATGGTTTCCTACAACGACGGTGAGACTAGAGAGGATTTCGTCTACTATGTCTCCTAAACTCCGACTTTGGCATTCCTATGAGTGGATTTTTGTGGCTAGGATTAGGGTTTTGATTTGGGGATTTTTCATCTGAACTCGGTCTCAACTCTTTCTTGTAAATTGTGTGCTTTTCTTTGCTTGTCCAGCTCCCAACTACAATGCACAACTCAATTTCAATGGCATCGACCTAGATTTGAGTATCTTGTGCGACCACGACAAGTCGGCAAAGAGGTGTGTTGCTTTGCCACGACAGGTTCCTTACATGCGTTGAGCATGTACGCTATAAATTTCTATAAATGGTGTGCTCATTTTCCTATTTATTTTATGAAATATGCGCAAATTTTTCTAGGGTTTACTATTCATAGGCTTTGTAAGTTTTGTTGAGCATGGATGTGATGATCTTGTGGTGGTTATTCTTTAGTTGGCAGTGAATGGGAGAGTGTCTCGGGTCCTAAAATACTTTAACTATGGCTCCATATTGGGTGTAAACAAATGTATGAGGATTCTGACAAGTTTCCGCTAGAACAAAAAAGACTGGTTAAGTGTATAAATCCTTTCTAGATTGAAGAAGCTTGTTATACGAAATAGCTCAGTTCGAAGGGAATACCCTCGAAATACGAGGGACATGACCATTTGTAAAAACGCAAATTTTCATTATTTTTCTATTTTTTGCTAACTTTTAAGAGGAAAAGAACTACTTTTGCCTCTGAACCAAAGGAAAGGATTGACTACAAACAAATCAGTGAGTTAAAACCTTCCTTCCAGCCAGAAGGTATCTAGAGTGGATCTTAGAATGCCTCAAGTTCCACACAAAAAGCTTGTAGTGCTCATTTGGAATAGTGCATCTAGTGCCCCCTTAGTGGTTTTGGAGTATTGAAGACAAATGGGTTAGGGGACTAATGTGTTTGTGAGTGTACGCAAGTATTATAGTCCCTGAAGAGTTTGGTTTAACCTACGAAAGACGGCCCCTAAAAATGTATTTCTTCGAGTGAAAACTTTGGTGCAATTCTTGAAGAAATTGGAGTGAAGAGTTCGGTGTGACTTTGAAGAAATTAATGTGAGGACTTGAAGCTTGAAGACTTTGTTTTCATAGTTCATTTTTGTCTTGAGACATAGGAAACACCGTATTGTTAAAGGGGGTCTAGGCAAAGCACAAACATATTTCCAAGTGATGCTCAAATACTACACCTACCTAATCCTTCGAGTGAAGACTTTGGAAATCTCTTGCAGTGCAGTCAAGTTCTTCAGTGACAGAGACGAAGTTCTTCTGGTCGCTGATGACTTTGGTCTGATTGAGGAGTTAGGATTTTCCTAGAGCGATTTGCCTACTGTGACGACTTTGAGAGCCCCGACGAATTTGAGAGTTCAAATTTCCAACCGTTGTTGTACTTAGTGTCAGCTGTCTAGTGGATCCTTATCCTGAAACCGGTCTTGTCTGTAGGGGCATTTATGTCTTATCATATCAGGTTGCTCCCATGCTATAAATAGCCGCCCTCCACAACCATTCGTTGGTTGGCTGCTCCAAGAGAGAGAATGACGAGTGTCATCTAGAGCAACCCTTTTCTCTGACGACTTAGAGAGAAACCTAAGTGAGGAAAAACCCAAACACCCATAGCCTCAAAAGTGATTGAGCACCACTAAAGAAATTGTCCTGTGTGGAACCAACGCCTGTTATCTCTGAAGACTGTATCTTCCAGACAGTTAGGCGTCATGGTCTAGAGCATCCAAGAGTCATTGTGGATTGTCGGGTGACCAAGTTTGTGAAGGTTTGAAAGTCTACCTTGAAGACTTACCACAAGTGATTGGGCGGAGTCTAAGTGACTTTATCTCAAGGGGAACGGTGAAGACTAAGTGTCTTTAGAGGTCAAGCTTATCCGCCCCGACCAGACGTACAACTGTCAGAGCAGTTGGAGCTGTTCGAACAAATCCAGTGTCTTCACCAAGCATCCTGGTTCTATTTCTCAACCCCTCATTTACGTATTCTTACCTTGAAGAAATTGCTTGTTGTTCTATGAAGACTTTGACTAAATACTTTCTCAATTTCCTCAACCCAAATTATTCAGTCATTGTGCTTACTCTGATCGCTTCTTACTCATTCACTTGTATGCTTCAATTTTTCATGACGACTATGATGTTCATGTGTTTCACATATGCTTGAGTACTTATCCGCTGCGAAACTGTTCATCTCTATGCTATTTCTTCATCTAGAAGTTCCTCATTGACGAATTTTTTAAAATCGCCCAATCACCTCCCCCCTGGACGATACAACGCACTTTCAATTGGTATGAGAGCAAGGCACTCCCTTGTTCTATGTGATTTTGGTTTAACCACCTGGAGTTTTAGGTATGTCGACCGCAGGTATGATCAAGATCTCCGCTGCATGTCCCATTTTTGACGGGACCAACTACCTTCTCTAGAAGATCAAGATGCAGAAACTTCTTCAATCTATCGATGATGATCTCTGGACTGTCACTAAAAAGGGTGTTTCAGTGCTCTATGAGAATGCCTCTGATTCTGACGTTTACAAATTCACTCAGCTTGATGCTCGTGCCAAGGATGCTATTTGTGCACGGCTTTCAAAGGCACAATTCACTCGAGGTGTATACTTGGGCTCTGCAAAGCTCATTTGGGACAGAATCGTCGACGTCAACGAGGGAGACCTAACTCGTCAAGACTCCTTCATGGATGACTTAAAGAGATACCTCAACCGCAAGACGAAGGACATCGATTTTGAGGCTCCCACCTATTGCTTCATGGCAAAAGGTGCCAAGGTACTCTCATATAAGTCCTCTTCTGATTCAAGTGAAGGTGAATCTGATGACAATCTGAAACCTAGCTATTTCAAACTTGCTACCATTGTCACTAAGCAACAAAGTGCCATGCTATTGATTCAGAAGCTATTAGACAAAAGCGATGACCTGTTGAACGAGGAATGGATCGGACTCAAACTCTGACTGATGATCTTCAAAGTCTTCAGTCAAAGTTTGATGAACTTAAAAGTCATCATGATACTCTCTCAGTTGATCATGAGAAGCTCTCTTATAATTTTCTTTAAAGAAAGCAAGATCTTGAAAAGTTGAGGGTGTCTCATGAGGATCTTCAAAGGGGAAATGATTCATTGCTCGCTCAACAGACCAGTTCCGCTTAAGAAGAATTTGTCCCACCTTGCTTGTAATGCATCAAACGTGAAACTACTCATGCTTTACCTGAAAGTTCAAATGCTTCTGAAACCGCAATTTCTTCAACTATTTATGTGGCCACTAACCCCTAATCTGAGGAAGCCACAAGTATTACTAACGAAAATGCAGTGTTGAAGGAATTGTATGTGACAAGCATGTACAAAAGCCTCAAAGGGCATCAAACCCTTTGTGATGTGCTTAAGAAGTAGATTCTGAACAGGAACCCTAGGAAAGAGGGTATTGCATTTGAGAGGAAACTCAATGCTGATGGATCTTACTAGAAACTTGAGCGATACCCCAAAACCACATGGGTTGCTGCAAAAGGACCTCTTGTTGATCCATCCACTTTATCTAGCTATAACTGTGAAACTTTGTATTCTTCTGACGAGTCATTTGACTCCAACTATAAACTGTTCAAAAATCAGAATGGTGAAGTACTTGCGAGATACATTGGAACTAACTGTAGGAATGATCCTCCTATGAAGAAAATTTGGGTTCCCAAAAATGCCTTGAAAGTCTTTAGGAGAATGTCATCATGACACCACCTATGAAGAAAAGGAACCCCAGATCATAGTCTTCATATGGACCAAATTTTTCACATTGACCAAAGTCTTCATATTGTCACAGATCTACTCGCATGCGTACTAATGCAACTGTTTCACAGGGAAATGCTAGAACTCATGAATATGTGCATTATTCTTCAAATCATTATGTTCACAAATCTTCGAAGAATTTCTCTGCTTATTCATATGAGTATTCTAACCCCCCTACTGTGAAGCGAAGTGCATTAGCTTCAATGCCAAAAATCTCACATGCAGCTCGTAGAGTGATGGACTCTTCGCCATCCATTCAGATGTGGGTGGTGAAGAACAAAAACTGATCTTTTATGCAGGGTCAGGTCTCCAGACGAAATTGAACGTCTGATGAATTTGCTGGAGACCTGAAGAATGCTTGTCGAATAAAGTGATGCAATCTCAAAGGATCAGCACATGGATAAAGTGATACTTGTTGAATCCCTTGGATTCAACCTCATGTCAGTCTCAATGCTTTGTGATTTAGATATGATTGTCATCTTTGGCAAATATCATTGAATTATGCTGATGGAATCTGACAAATCCAAAGTCTTCGAAGGTTTTCGAAGAGGAGACGTGTACATTGTTGATTTCTCTGTAGGTCCTCGGCCAACCACATGTCTACTCTCAAAAGCTTCGGAATGCTGGCTTTGGCATCGGACAACTTGGACATACTGGCATGATGAATTTGAACACACTCTCCAAGAAGAAACACGTCATTGGCATTGAGGGTGTCAAGTTCCTCAAGGATCATCTATGTGGGGCTTGTGAGTATGGAAAGATGACCAAATCCAAGCATCCCTCAAAATCGATCATGACTACCACTCGCCCCTTTGAATTGCTTCATCTAGACCTCTTTGGACCCACTCATTATGCCACACTAACCAATGTTGCATCTCTATATGGCTTCGTCATAGTTGACGACTTTTCTCATTACACCCGGGTGCATATTATCATGTATAAAACTGAGGTGCAGGAAGTCTTCGGACGATTTTCTTCAAGGGCCACGATGAATTATGGCATCAAGATCAAGCATATTAGGAGTGACAATGTGACCGAGTTCAAGAACACTGGTCTTGATGACCATCTTGATAAACTCGGGATTACTCATGAGCTATCTGCCCCCTACACTCCTCAACAGAATGGTGTCGTGCAGCACAAGAACATGACTTTTGTTGAGATGGCACGCACCATGCTTGATGAATACATGACTCCTCGTCGCTTCTGGCCTGAAGCAGTTGATACTACTTGCCACATCATCAACAAGGTATATCTTCACAAATTCCTCAAGAAGACTTCGTATGAACTCCTCACTGACAAAAAAACCAATGTGAGTTATTTCAAAGTCTTCGGTGCCAAATGCTGGATTAAAGATCCTCATCACAATTCCAAATTTGCACCGAAAGCACATGAAGGTTTTATTCTTCGTTACCGAAAGGACTCGCACACCTACAGAGTCTTCAACACCTATCACAACAAGGTTGTTGAAACTGTAGATGTGCGGTTCGATGAAACTAATGGCTCGCAAAGAGAGCACCTGCCTCCTGTGCTAGATGAAATGCCTCCTGAGGAATCTAACAAGATTAAGGGCACTAAGGGCACCATACCACTGAAGAACCCATTCAAGCTAAAGAAGTGGTTGTCCCAAACCATGAAGACATTCATAACGATGAAGAAAATGATGTCGAATAAAACGGTGCTGATGAAAATGATTGACCCCAACAAGGTCGTCGACCTGCCCATCCAAGAGTGGCAGATGAAGTGCATCTCAATAAAATCATCAGCAACATAAACTCACCAGATACTCACACTCGCTCGAAGGCTTCACATCTGGCTAACTTTTGTGGGCACTACTATTTTGTCTCTATCACAGAGCCCACCAAAGTTGCTGAAGCATTTCTGGAGCCTGAGTGGATTCAAGCTATGCAAGAGGAATTGCATCAGTCCGAGCTCAACAATGTGTGTGAGCTTGTCAAGCGTCTAGATCCTCGCAAGCACAATGTTATACCAAGTGGATCTACCACAAAAAAACAAGACGAACATGGCCAAGTGGTGAGGAATAAGGCCCGCCTTGTAGCTCAGGGCTACACACTGGTTGAAGGGATTGACTTTGATAAAACTTTCACACATGTTGCTAGACTTGAAGCTATTCTGATACTGCTTGCTTATGCTAACCATCATAACATCATCTTATATCAAATGGATGCGAAAAGTGCATTCCTCAATGGTAAGCTTGAGGAAGAAGTATATGTTGCTTAACCCCTAGGTTCTGAAGACCCAAAGCACCCTGATTATGTCTTTAGACTCAACAAGGCCCACTATGGCCCCAAGCAGGCCCCACAGGCTTGGTATGACATACTGAAGGAATTCCTCAAGAACAAAGGCTTCAAACCCGATTCACTTGACCCAACTCTTTTCACAAAATCTTATGACGATGAACTGTTTGTATGTCAAATCTATGTGGACGATATTATCTTTAGTTGTACTGATAAACGTTGCAGTGACGAATTTGGCTACATGATGACTGAAGAATAACGAATGTCCGTGATGGGGGAGCTGAAATTCTTCTTAGGCCTTCAAATTCGTCAATAGCACAATGGCATCTTCATATCTCAAGAGAAGTACCTCAAGGACTGCCTAAAGAAATTCGGCATGCAAGACTGCAAAGGCCTCAAAACCCCTATGCTTACAAATGGTCACCTCTGCACTGACAAAAATGGTAAAGATTTCGATCAGAAGGTATATCGCTCTATTATTGGCTCTTTATTGTACCTATGTGCATCTAGGCCAGATATTATGCTTAGTGTTTGCATGTGTGGCCAATTCCAAGCGACGCCGAAGGAGTCAAACCATCAGGCTGTGAAACGAAATCTTTGATATTTAGCTCACACACCAACGCTTGGATTATGGTACCCCAAGGGCTCAATCTTCGATTTAGTTGGATTTTCTAATTCTGATTATGCTGGAGATCGCGTGAACCGCAAGTCAACATCAGACACGTGTAATTTCCTTGGACGATCTCTGGTTTTTTGGTCCTCGAAGAAGCAGAACTGCATATCACTCTTCACAGCTGAAGCTGAATACATTGGTGTTGGCGCATGTTGCTCTCACTCAAAGACAAAGCACATTCAGATTCGTCACCACTTTCTTCGTGATCATGTACTGAAGGGAGCATTGTCATCAGCCACGTGAAGACAGATGATCAGCCTGTCGATATCTTCACTAAGCCCTTGGATGGAAACAGGTTTTGCAAGTTGTGATTGAGCTAAACATCCTAGAGTCTTCGAATGTCCAATGAAAAGGACACACATCCTAATGTTTACGCTTAATTAATGACTTTGATGTACAACACACGAAGTAACTTTTTCTTCAATCAATGAAGACTAACCCTCTAAGTGTGAAGAAATTAATGAAGAATTCGATTCTCAGAACCCTATGACAATTGTACACGGTGTGTGAAATCTATATAATTCTTATACGGTGGGTTACGCCACCACCCTTTGGAATTCTTCAAAATGAGTTTTTTCGACATTTGCAAATTCTTCAAAATCTTCATAATGGCACCACACTTTTTCAAATTCATCATTTGAGGCTATTATTCATTTCTTGAGCTTACTAATATATATACATATATATAGTTTGAGTTTTCAATGTCCTCAACAACATTCACTTATAACTAATTCTTCAAGTTGATTTTGTTCTAAGTGAATGTCATCGGACCCTCTCCCCTCTGTGCTAAACTCAACCCAATCTGTTCACAAATTCTTCATGTGTGTTCTATTTGAAATCCGTTCAAAGTCTTCACTGTGTCCTTGATAGCTAAAGAATTTGCGAGCAAATCTTTAAAATTTCAAATCCAATTTTCGGCGGTTGCCACTGTAACCTCTCTGACTTCCTCCGCATGAATAAAATACTCAACCCACTATCTCCACCACTCCACATCGTGGGTGCCACACGTCGCGCGGATAGAAAGGGTCAGGGGCACGTTGGTCCAAAGTTTTCGGATCAATCAGTATTCACCGCCCCCATATATGTGCCCTTCACTCCCCTTGCTCATTTACTTCGCTCCCTCTGTCTCCCATCACTCTCAAGATCAAACCCTAGCACCGCCGTTGGAATTCATCACCGTCGGAGAAGAAAAGCTTCACTGGCTGGACTTACTCGCTGTAGTACTCGCGTCGGCCGTAGACTTCTTCACTCTGCCGGTGCCTGATGTCTACTAAACAACTTGTTCTTGTAGACTCGTGTTGGGCCTCCAAGCGCAAAGTTTTGTAGGACAGTAGCAAATTTCCCTCAAGTGGATGACCTAAGGTTTATCAATCCGTGGGAGCCGTAGGATGAAGATGGTCTCTCTCAAACAACCCTGCAACTAAATAATAAAAAGTCTCGTGTGTCCCCAACACACCAGATACAATGGTAAATTGTATAGGTGCACTAGTTCGGTGAAGAGATGGTGATACAAGTGTAGTAATGATAGTAGATATTGATTTTTGTAATAGTAACAATAAAAACAACAAGGTAGCAAGTAACAAAAGTGAGCACAAACAGTATTGCAATACTTAAAAACAAGGCCTAGGGTCCGTACTTTCACTAGTGCAATCTCTCAACAATGCTAATATAATTGGATCACACAACCATCCCTCAACGTGCAACGAAGAATCACTCCAAAGTTCTTATCTAGGGGAGAACATAAGAAGAAATTGTTTGTAGGGTACGAAACCACCTTAAAGTTATCCTTTTCGATCGATCTATCCAAGAGTTCGTACTAAAATAACACCAAGTTATCCTTTCCGATCGATCTATCTACGAGTTCGTACTGAAATAACACCATATGATACGCATCAACCAACTCTAATGTCACCACAAGTATCCATGAGTTAATTATACGATACGCATCAAACAATTTCAGATTCATAATACTCAATCCAACACAAAGAACCTCAAAGAGTGCCCCAAGATTTCTACCGGAGAAAGTCGGACGAAAACGTGCATCAACCCCTATGCATAGATTACCCCAATGTCACCTCGGGAATTTGCGAGTTGAGTGCCAAGAAATAGATCAAGTGCTCTGAAATCCATAAAAGTATTCAATCCAGTAATAACGAAATATCAAAGGGAAAACTCAATTCATCACAACAAGATAGAGAGGGGAAAACACCATATGATCCAACTATATTAACAAAGCCCGCGATACATCAAGATCGTGCCAAATCAAGAACACGAGAGAGAGAGAGATTAAACACATAGCTACTGGTACAAACCCTCAGCCCCGAGGGTGGACTACCCCCTCCTCATCATGGAGACCATAGGGATGATGAAGATGTCCTCCGGTGATGATTTCCCCCTCCGTCAGGGTGCCAGAACGGGGTCTAGATTGTTTTTTCGTGGTTATAGAGGCTTGCGGTGGCAGAACTTCTGATCTAGGGTTATTTCTATTTTTTTGAATATATAGGATTTTTGGGCGTCGGTTTCACGCGAAGATGGGCCACGAGGGGCCCATAAGACACCAGGGCGCGCTAGAGGGGGCTGGCGCGCCCTGGTGGGTTGTGGACATCTCGTGGCTCTTCTGGCCCTCCCACGAAGCTTCTAGTGCCTCTTTTGTTCCAAAAAAATCGTCAAATAGTTTCGTTGCATTTGGAGAAATTTTATTTCTGCACAAAAAACAACACCACGGTAGTTCTGCTGAAAACTGCATCAGTCCGGGTTAGTTCCATGCAAATCATACCAAAACCATATAAAATTGTTGTAAATATGGCAAGAATACTTCATAAATTATAGATACGTTGGAGACGTATTAGCATCCCCAAGCTTAATTCCTACTCATCCTCGAGTAGGTAAATGATAAAAGAAAATAATTTATGAAGTGTGAATGCTAGCATAGTGCATAAGTTTGATCAATGATAATTTCAACCCCTTTTCCTAGCATCATAACAACAACTCTTTCTCATAAAACTCATCATGATAAAGTAGCAACCAATTCACATGTTATGGTTCAAACAATGAATTCTCTTGAAACTTAACAACCTATGTTCTTAGTCACCAAACAACTGCAATTCAACTTATTCTCAACAAAGTCTAAGTAAGAGCTCCACATACTCAATCATCATATAGTCTTCTATGATTGCTAGTACTCAAAGCATATTTTTAGAACAAATGGCATCCATCGAACACAGAGAAAGATAGGGGCTTAATGTTTCGCCTCCCAACTCATTTATCATAGAGATAATTGTCAACAATAATAAGTCATGATCAAATATATTTGACTGGCCATATGTGCCTAGATCTTTCCCCACCACATGATGCTTGACAACTGGAGAATAATTGAGGTTGAAATGAGAATGCATACTATTGACTCTTGCATAAAAGTAAATACTAAAAGGTAAAAGATAGGCCCTTCGCAGAGGGAAGCAGAGGTTGTCATGCGCTTTTTGGTTTTGTATGCACAATCCCTTAATGCAAAAGAACGTCACGTTATATTGCCCCTTATGATAGCAACCTTTATTATGCAGTCTATCGCTTTTATTACTTTGCCATCACAAGTTCGTACAACGCTCAATTTTCTCTTACACTAAATGATCAAACACATTTAGAAGCAATTTTTATTGCCTTTTTGCACCGATGAAAACTTACTTGAAGGATCTTATTCAATCCATAGGTAGGTATGGTGGACACTCATGGCACGAAACTGGGTTTAATGGTTTTTGGATGCACAAGTAGTATCTCTATTTAGTACGAATTTTGGCTAGCAAAAGATCCTAAGCAAACACCACATGTTGGAGGATCCATAACAATATAACTTCTATGCAAATATACACAACCATAACTCATTACGCTGTCTTCCTTGTCCAACTTCAACTAATTTTCTCAAGTTTGAAAATAATTAATGGGTATTCACAGTCATAGAAGATGTCCAAGATAATATATTTGTATGTGAAAGTTCTCTTCCTTATACTAATCATTCACGAATTGCTTGTATGACCAATATTGTGATTGTCAAGCTTCAAAAGATTTCACTTTCTAAACCCAATGTGAAGCTACTACTAGGCATGATATGAACATATAATTTCAACTTCATGGTATTCAATTCATTCAACAATTTACTCATAGGATATAAGTGAAGCACAAGAGTAAATGACAAGCTACTCCAAAAAGATATAAGTGAAGATCAAGTGAGTAGTTAAGTAAATGGGTAGCCATTTGAGAATTCTCTCTCTCATCTAAAAACTTTCAGATCTAAGTATTTTATTGAAACAACAAGCAAAAAAAAATGACATTCCAAGAATAGCACACATCATGTGAAGAAGCAAAAACTTAGGCTCAACCGCTACTAACCGATAATTGTTCATGAAGAAAGGTGGGATGCCTACCGGGGCATCCCCAAGCTTAGATGCTTGAGACTTATTGAAATATTATCTTGGGATGCATTGGGCATCCCCAAGCTTGAGCTTTTGTGTCTCCTTAATTCCTTTTATATCACGGTTTCCCTAAATCTTAAAAACTTCATCCACAAAAACTCGAAAAGAACTCGTGAGATAGGTTAGTACACATAAGAATAAGTCCACACTTCTTGTACTGCCAAGACAAGTTTCACAATAATTTCCAAACATCATTTACTATTTACTATCGTTTCCACAATTTATATCTACCAATATAGGCTACGGAAACTATAGGATAAGTAGATAACAAAACTATGACAGCAATCTGTCCAAAACAGAACAGTCTGTAGCAATTTATGAAAACAGTGTACTTATGTAACTCAAAAAATTATGAAAATTTAGGACGTGATAAAGAATTTATGTGACAACACTGAGTAAAAATTTCATAAATTTCCACGTTCCAGTAAAATATGAAAATTCAAACACTACAGAGAAAGTTTCTGTTTTTACACAGCACACATCAAACATGCAATGCAAGCATCCTAAGGCAATTCTTGGAACTTTTTATTGAAAAACAAGATTATAAATAACACCTAACAGAAAATAACAAAATATAATGAAGATACAAGCAAAGCACATATTATGTGACGAATAAAAATATAGCCCAAAGTAAGGTTACCGATAATGTTGGAGACGAAAGAGGGGATGTCTTCCGGGGCATCCTCAAGCATAGTTGCTTGGATTTTCCTTGAATATTACCTTGGGTGTGCCTTGGGCATACCCAAGCTTAGGTTCTTTTCACTCCTTATTCTCCTCATATCGGTGTCTCACCCAAAACTTGAAAACTTCAATCACACAAAACTTAACGGAACTTTGTGAGATGGGTTAGTATAATGAATAAAGATCATTCACTTAGGTACTGTCAAGACAAGATTCATAATTGTTATCACATAATACCTACTGTATTCTACCATTCACATATTTTATATCACTGAATATAAGTTACGGGAACACTAAAACAAGCAAACTATGCATGCAAAACAGAATCTGTCAAAAACAGAACAATCTGTGAAGATCTGTAGTGTAACCATACTTCCTTGTCTCTAAAAATTCTGACAAATTAGGACAACCTGAAGAATTTGTATATAAATACTGTGTAAAAATTCTAGATCATTATCATGCTCCAGTAAAAAAAGGAAAATTCCTGTACTGGAGTCAAAAGTTTCTATTTTGGTTCAGCATCAGTTCTACTCATCTTGTGAGTCATCCCAAAGGCTTTACTTGGCACTTTATTGAAATAAAAGACACAAAACATGATTACTACAGTAGCTTAATCATGTGAACATATAAAAACAGAAAGTAAAAGCGTTGGGTTGTCTCCCAACAAGCGCTTTTCTTTAATGCCTTTTTAGCTAGGCATGATGATTTCAATGATGCTCACATAAAAGTAAAGAATTGAAACATAAAGAGAGCATCATGAATCTCATGACAAGCACATTTAAGTCTAACCCACTTCCTATGCATAGGGATTTTGTGAGCAAATAATTTATGGGAACATGAATCAACTACCATAGGAAGGCAAAATAAGCATAACTTTGAATCTTTCAACACATAGAGAGGAAACTTGATATTATTGCAATTCCTACAAGCATATGTTCCCCCCTCATAATAATTTTCAGTAGCACCATGAAGTAATTTCACAATATAACTATCACATAAAGCATCCTTTTCATGATCTACAAGCATAAAAAATGTATTACTCTCCACATAAGCAATTTTCTTCTCATTCATTGTAGTGGGAGCAAACTCAACAAAATAACTATCACGAGACACTTGATTGACATAACCACATTCAATATTAAAATCATGATGACAAGTTTCATGGTTACTATCACTCTTTATAGCATACATGTCATCATCATAATCATCATAGATAGGAGGCATGCCATCATCCTAATAAATTTTCTCATCAAAACTTGGGGGACTAAAAATATCATCTTCATCAAGCATAGCATCCCCAAGCTTGGGACAAACATTAGTTGCAGCAAATAAATTCTCAAACATGTCATTCTCATAAAACATAGCATCCCCAAGCTTGTGGCTTGGCATATCATAAGCATAATCACTCTCATCATTAATAGTATGAATATCACCAATAGTATAACAATTATTATCATCATAATTTACCAAGTTGGTGCCAAAAAGATTTTCAAGATTATTAGAAGTATCATTATCTTCCCAGTCACAGTCATCATAACAAGCAATAGGCATAACAAAATCATCATCAAGTGTATCATCTTCCACAATTATTTTTGATTCATCCTCATGAGGCACAACAATAATAGGAGCAACATCATTTGGGAGAGATACCTTTTTACCTCTACTCTTTCTTCTTTTCTTCTTCTTCACCACATCATGTGTGGGTTTAATTAATTTTTTCGAGCTTCTTATCGATGAGATTGGTTGAATAGGGAGCTGCTCCTCGTCACCTATTTCATCATGAGAGACAATAGGAGGGAAAGTGGGAATCTTTACCCTTTCATTAGTATTCCTTTTATATTCTATTGGTTTCCCATCTTTCTATAGTTGGCAATATAAGCATTCTCATTGCAATTTACCATGCAAAACATATAGATATTTTTTAGATTAGTTTCAATGTCGTCTGTGCGAATGAATACTTCAAACCAACTATTTTATGTGTCAATTCTTCACTCCCCCAAAATAGAGAAAGCTCATTATAAAGTTCAAGGGTGATCAAGTCATTACAATATTTGGTCATGATTTGATCATGAAAAAGTTTGCATTGGAAATTAAGATGACCAACTTTATTGCAAAGTTCACAAGTAATAGGACAAAGAGAACATAATTTTGTAGCAAATTCATCTATCACTTTGAGCAAAAAATTGGTTCTATCATGTTTATGCTTCTTAGAAAATCTATCATCCCTATAAGGCACGTCTTCACAAACTTTATGCACTCCACAAAAATTGACATGCTTATAAGAAACATTTTTATCATGACTAGTGAAATCATCATTAGTATTTTGGATATTCATAGAATTAATACTAATAACATTGCAATCATGCTCATCATTTATGCCAAACATTTTATTGAATTCTTCTTCTATCGATTGATCACAATTTTCCTTTCCATCATTTTCAAGAAAGACATGATAAAGACGAATAATATGAGGCCACCTCAATTCCATTTTTTAGTTTTCTTTTATAAACCAAACTAGTGATAAAACAAGAAACTAAAAGATTCAATTGCAAGATATAAAGATATACCTTCAAGCACTCACCATCCCCGGCAACGGCGCCAGAAAAGAGCTTGATGTCTACTACACAACTTGTTCTTGTAGACTCGTGTTGGGCCTCCAAGCGCAGAGTTTTGTAGGACAATAGCAAATTTCCCTCAAGTGGATGACCTAAGGTTTATCAATCCGTGGGAGGCATAGGATGGAGATGGTCTCTCTTAAACAACCCTGCAACCAAATAATAAAAAGTCTCTTGTGTCCCCAACACACCAAATACAATGGTAAATTGTATAGGTGCACTAGTTCGGCGAAGAGATGGTGATACAAGTGTAGTAATGATAGTAGATATTGATTTTTGTAATAGTAACAATAAAAAACAGCAAGGTAGCAAGTAACAAAAGTGAGCACAAACGGTATTGCAATGCTTAAAAACAAGGCCTAGGGTCCGTACTTTCTCTAGTGCAATCTCTCAACAATGCTAATATAATTGGATCACATAACCATCCCTTAACGTGCAACGAAGAATCACTCCAAAGTTCTTATCTAGGGGAGAACATAAGAAGAAATTGTTTGTAGGGTAAGAAACCACCTTAAAGTTATCCTTTCTGATCGATCTATCCAAGAGTTCATACTAAAATAACACCAAGTTATCCTTTCCGATCGATCTATCTACGAGTTCGTACTAAAATAACACCATATGATACACATCAACGAACTCTAATGTCACCTAGATACTCCAATGTCACCACAAGTATCCATGAGTTAATTATACGATACGCATCAAACAATATCAGATTCATAATACTTAATCCAACACAAAGAACCTCAAAGAGTGCCCCAAGATTTCTACCGAAGAAAGTAGGACGAAAACGTGCATCAACCCCTATGCATAGATTACCCCAATGTCACCTCGGGAATACGCGAGTTGAGTGCCAAGACATAGATCAAGTGCTCTCAAATCCATAAAAGTATTCAGTATGGTAATAACGAAATCTCAAAGGCAAAACTCAATTCATCACAACAAGATAGAGAGGGGAAAACACCATATGATCCGACTATATTAATAACAAAGCCCGTGATACATCAATGAATTCTCTTGAAACTTAACAACCTATGTTCTTATTCACCAAACAATTGCAATTCAACTTATTCTCAACAAAGTCTAAGTAAGAGCTCCACATACTCAATCATCATATAGTCTTCTATGATTGCTAGTACTCAAAGCATATTTTTAGAACAAATGCATCCATCGAACACAGAGAAAGATAGGGGCTTAATGTTTCGCCTCCCAACTCATTTATCATAGAGATAATTGTCAACAATAATAAGTCATGATCAAATATATTTGACTGGCCATATGTGCCTAGATCTTTCCCCACCACATGATGCTTGCCAACTAGAGAATAATTGAGGTTGAAATGAGAATGCATACTATTGACTCTTGCATAAAAGTAAATACTGAAAGGTAAAAGATAGGCCCTTCACAGAGGGAAGCAGAGGTTGTCATGTGCTTTTTGGTTTTGTATGCACAATCCCTTAATGCAAAAGAACGTCACGTTATATTGCCCCTTATGATAGCAACCTTTATTAACAAAGCCCGCGATACATCAAGATCATGCCAAATCAAGAACACAAGAGAGAGAGAGAGATTAAACACATAGCTACTGGTACAAACCCTCAACCCCGAGGGTGGACTACTCCCTCCTCATCATGGAGACCATAGGGATGATGAAGATGGCCTCCGGTGATGATTTCCCCCTCCGGCAGGGTGCCAGAACGGGGTCTAGATTGGTTTTTCATGGCTACAGAGGTTTGCGGCGGCGAAACTTCTGATCTAGGGTTATTTCTGGGGGTTTCTGAATATATAGGATTTTTGGGCGTCAGTTTCACGCGAAGATGGGCCACGGGGGGCCCACAAGACACCAGGGCGCGCCAGAGGGGACTGGCGTTCCCTGGTGGGTTGTGGCCACCTCGTGGCTCTTCTGGCCCTCCTACGAAGCTTCTAGTGCCTGTTTTGTTCCAAAAAAATCATCGAAAATTTCATTGCATTTGGAGAACTTTTATTTCTGCACAAAAAACAACACCACGGTAGTTCTGCTGAAAACAGCGTCAGTCCGGGTTAGTTCCATGCAAATCATACCAAAACCATATAAAATTGTTGTAAATATGACATGAATACTTCATAAATTATAGATACGTTGGAGACGTATCAGCGCCGTAGGTGTCTTTCTCCGCCAAGTTAGGGCGCAGAATATCTTAACTGTCGGCCTCCTTCTCCTCGCCGCTCAATTCGTCGTGTTCATCGCTTGGGGTCATTAAAAATCTAATTTTACTGCCCCATTTGATCTCTTTCTTGCTACAAAATTTTTAAGTGTTGTTTATTCTTCAAGAATCAAATTCCTCAACACTTATATCTGCCCAGTCTTGTTAAATTTCCCTAAGTTATGCTTTACTCCATGATTCCTCTATATTGTGAATTGCTTCAATTTGCACAACTCTAGAACCTAAGTCAAGAACTCTTGGTGAAATTCTTCAAGATAAAAAGGTCAAATTTCTCAACTTGATTTATTTTGAAAAACTTATGAGAACACATATGACCATCGCAAATTCCTGGCAGCTATACTTTGTTCACGTGTACGCATGTCAACTGACGAATCTCTACGTTCTCATCAGCTTAATTCATTTGCAGCGTTGCTTGAGGAAAAACTGCAAACATCTTCAGAATCTTCAATAATTCAAATTCCTCAGCTGAAGAAAATGGCAGATGGTAAAAGGCCTCAGAAGGGTGGCAAGAAGAGGGAGATACATACAACGTTTGAGATCCCTGATGACATCTATGTCGGGTACTGCAGGCCCAATGAAACCATTCATGGCAAGGAAACCAAAGAGCAACACAAAATGCGCATGCAGAAAATTAAGAGGAGATGGGTGAAGGAATGGAAAGAATATCGGTATGTAACGCCCAAATACATGAACAAATTCGTCGTCCAGCCTCCATGCCCAAGACCACCTTTGGCACCAGGTCAGGTGACTGACCCCACGAGCATCAGAAGGGGTGATGAATTCCTTGCTGAATGGGCTAAATACCAAGCCAAGCTGAGGAAACCGGCCAAGGTAGCTGTTGACAAGTTCAATAGAGATTCAAAGGCTTCAGCTGAAGCCTCTGCGAGTAGCAGTGCTGCAAAGAAGGTCGTGCACAAGAAACCGGCTCAAAAGGCAAAATCTTCAGCTCCCATGCCGTTAAAGCCAAGTTCCTCAACTACTTCAAAGTCTTTAGTTCCTCCGCCTGTAGCAAGTTCATCAAAGGCTGCTGCAAACTCTCAGTGGTTGCAACTTCTTCATCCGCTGCGACAAAAGCTTCAACGCCTGTGCATATTGCCACCTGTCAAAGAACAACAGGTTTTTTAATTGCTTCATGTGCAGCTGCATTTGCATCAGCCAGTGCTCATACTTCCTCAAGTGACACCATGCTGAAGACAAAGACCACAACTGGGCAAGGCATTAGACCTAGCCCCAAGAAGGTTGTCATCACTCTGCCCACTGACTCAGATGATGAAGTTGATGGTGAAGAACTTGCTGAAATCATCAGGAATAAGCAACAAAGCGTTGATGCAACAAAGGGCTCCATAGTCCCTCTCATCCTGGATCCCAAGAAGGTCCTAGACTTCTGAGGGATCACTAGAAGAGTGTCTAGAGGGGGGGGGGGTGAATAGACTACTAGCAGGAATTTAAAACCTAACCTTTTCCCAAGTTAATTGGTTGGCAGATTTTAACAGTTATAGCAAGTCTAGCAAGTCTAACAGCCCTACACATGCATGTCAACAAATATGGCAGCGGAAAGTAAAGACATTGCACATGAAGTTAAGGGTAGAGATAGGAAGATCAAACGCAATTGGAGACGCAATGATTTTTTCCCGTGGTTCTGATAGGTGGTGCTATCGTACATCCACGTTTATGGAGTCTTCAACCCACGGAGGGTAACGGTCGCGAGAGTCCACGGAGGGCTCCACCCATAAGGGTCCACGAAGTAGCAACCTTGACTATTCCATAACGGCTTCCGTCCACAAAGGACTAGCCTCACTATGGGTAGATCTTCACGAAGTAGGCGATCTCCTTGCCCGTACAAACTTCTTGGTTCACTCCACAACACGAAGTAGGAGGCTCCCAAGCGACACCTAACCAATCTAGGAGGCACCACCCTCCAAAAGGTAATAGGCTCGGTAATGACGATGAACTCCTTGCTCTTGTGCTTCAAGATGATAGACTCCTCAACACACAATCACTCTCTCACAGATTTGGCTTGGTGGAAGAGATGGGATTGGTGGAAAGCAACTTGGGGAGGCTAGAAATCAAGATCCATATGGTTGGAGTGGAAGATCTTGACCTCAACACAGGGATAGGTGGTTCTCTCTCAGAAAACTGGATGGGGCAAGTATGGAATAGTTCTGAGTGCTTCCCTCTCGAGTAGGTGGTGGTGAAGGGGTATATACAGACATCCCCAAAAATCCAACCGTTACACACAAAATGACCAACTCGGTGACACCGATGTGTTAATCTCGGTGGTACCGAAGTGACCAAAAGGTGGCAACTTTTGAATCTCGGTGAGACCGATATAGGAAACTCGGTTGAACTGATAAGGTGACCAACGGTCAGATTCCCAATCTCGGTGACGCCGATCCAACAATCTCGGTGGTACCGATATTGTGAATTTGCGTAACAGAAAGTTGGCAACCTAAACTCGGTGGCACCGGTATGGAATCGGTTGCACCGAAGTGGCTAGGGTTTGGCTGAGTCTGTCTATGGTTGAGAATCGGTGGCACCGGGATGGAAATGTTGGTTGCACCGATGTTGAGTATATGGCTTTGGACAGACTTTGGTGGAAGAGTTTGTGGGTGTTTTTGGTGACTATCACTTGTGCATGTATGAGCATTTTGTTCACCAATCAAAACCTTACCCCCTTTTAATAGTATTGGCTTTCCTATGGACTCAAAGTGATTTCTCACAAATGTAAAATGTAGAGTCCTCTTCCTTGAAGCTTTGCCAACCTATTTCCTTGCATCTTGGGGTATTCCACAATCTCCACAATCCTTTTGCCAGCCCTTCTCTATGGACTATATCTAAAATACACTAGGTAAAGGTATTAGTCCAAGAGACAATGTATGTTGTCATGAATTATCAAAACCACCAAGGGAGCATGTTATGCTTTCAACTTCATGGACATTTCGCAAGGATCCATCCACACCACTTGATGAATTGAACCTCCCCCTGGCCCATGCCATGTACTGTCGTCGTTCATCGTGAATGAGAAGTACAAAATTGATCAAGCTCGTCCTGTCAAGAAGACCCAGTACAAGAAGGAGCGTCAACTAAAGAATTCAATTCATCAAATGACTCATGAGCAGCTAATCGCCATGCAAGCTGAGATCAAAAGCCTCAGTGATGAATTTGATCGAAGATATGGTGACTGCAAAGGTGTCAGGGACAAATTCGTCAATAGGATGAATGAAGTGATGAATGAGCACAATTCAAGGATTGTTGCTGCTCAGCCACAAGTTCCCCAGGCGAGCTCCTTAACACCACCTGTTGAAGAACCAACCAGGGCAGCTCAAGAATCTGCTGTGCCTGAAGAAACTGAAGCTACCAGAGCAACATCTCAGTCTGCGCCTGAAGAAATTCCCAGGGCGATCGCATCAGTCGCGCCTGAAGAAACTGCACCACCTTCATCCTCAACTGCTCCTGCAAAATCTTTAAAAGTGAAGAATATCACACTTCCTTCTGCATCAGAAGTGAAGATGGCCAAAGCAGCTGAAAAGAAGGCTGCTAAGAAGGAAAGGATTCAGACTCTTCTGAGGCTCAAATGGTGAAGAAATTGAAGACAACTCCAATGTCTTCAACTAAGCCCATTGATGCACCACCATTGGCCTCAATGCCTCCATACCAAATTTGTCTAAAAAGAGCATCGTTCCATTTGGTGAAGACTATGTCATCCAAGATGATGATGAAGAAGAGTGCCACTCTGCTTCTTCCTCAGAGCAAGTGGATGAAGAGATTGAGGTTCAAGACACTGCTTCACCTCCAATGGCATCATCGCTCTAGCCTCAGTTGCCCGCTGAAGAAGCTGGCGTTGAGGAGGATGTGGACATTGATGGATCCAATACACCGTTGATCAACAATGAATATTGGGAAACAACTCACACAAATTCACCCATCACCACACCTCTCTCACAATTTCCCTACTCTCTAGCTTGGACAGAAAAACTTGTCACTGGCTTTGGAGAACACCATTCCCCTCTCCAGACCATCCCTGAAGAACATCAAGCTATAGCAGCCAATGACATTGCTCAGTCTGAACAAGCTGCTGAAGAAGAAGCGCCGCAAATTCCTCAATCAGAAGGGTCAGTCTACTCTGCTGACACAGAGACTGTGCCTCATGCAACAGCTGAAGAAATTGCTAAGTCTTATAGGATCACTGACAAAAATGACTCCATTGGCTCTCCAAGGCTGATCTTTGATGTGAGGCCTACCAAGATCAACTTTCAGCAAAAGCCCTCACTGCTAGTCAAAGGCAAGAATGGAAAGAGACCCAAGTTCCTCAACAGTGTAATCTTTGAGGAGAAGAACGTATGCATTGGCGTATCGCCATATGACTCTGCCAAGATTAGGCGTCAACGATTCTGGACTTCGACGCAACTCAACTTCTATTCCTCAGTGTTGTTCGACAAGAACAAAGTCTTCCCACATCACTATATTACTTATGTGGATATGGAACACATCCCATGCTTCACTCTGGTGTTGGCTGTTCTTCACGATGCAGGGCTACTTGGACTTTGTTGCGACATATGCGGCTGTAATGAAGAGCTAATTCTTCAATTCTATGCCACTATGCATCTGTCTGGTGAGGCTGAAGACATTCATTCATTGGCTCTTGACTGGATTACTAAATACACTCATTACAAAGCCCCCGCAAGTGAACTACTTCGAGCCCTCCCAGTTGATCCCCCACAAGATGAAGCGAAGCGAGTCTATGATGAACCTGAGCTTCCAGATCATTTGATGCAAGTACGTAGGAGCCACTAACTATTGAGTCCAATTTATGTGATGCTTTTTCTATATATTTTGTGCGCACAAGGTAGGATTTGTGGAATTTTACCGTGTTTGCACACTTTTTTTGTTGATAATCCCTCATGTGACATCTTTTGGAGCAATATTCATTTAATGGAGAAAATCCTCAAGAATTGCAGTGGAATCATGTATCTAAGGTGATAATCACTTTCCATCAAAATATCAAGGAAGAAGGCTAAAGAATGGGTGACATCAAGCTTCCAGAGCACAAGACAACATTCCATATGATCGCAAGCGCTCGTATGGGCGCCGCCACCTCTGGCAGATCACCTATTTTCACCCTGTCAAGGTGGATCATGGATCAGACGCATAGAGACACCATAAACTTGTCCAGAAGGCAGAACCCTAGCCCCCGGAGTCCATCCAGAGGCAGGATCAGCCATGAGAAGAAGGGGATTCATCTCACTGCAAGGAGGGGGACAACATCATCACCATCAACTTCATCATCGTCATCATCCCCATCCTTATCATCTGCAACATCAAGAACCCTAGGGGATCCTTTGGTGTATCATTTGAATCATTCATCCATGTATTCCATTACCATTGCTATGATGTTTTTGTTCCCATGTGTGAGTAGACCCCTAGTTCTCAGGGATATGGATGAACCTTGGTATATGTAGGATCTGAAATGTTTATTGTGGATATGAGATCATCTGTTGAATGCTTAGTTTAATAACTTCGTGAATGTTGTGAAGGGGACCCACTCAACATTTTTGCCTTTTGGCCATGAAGTATATCACTGTCTTTGCATAGGTCTAGGTTATGGAGGTAATTCGAGGTGACAGTAAAAGCCTACTGCTCCTAACCTTTACAAGTGACCGGGGATTTATGGAGAACACCTAGAGAGGTCGCGTCCATGGGGAAATCCTTAATTATCATGAGTTGTAACCCTCAGGGGATACTATGATGGTGGCGTGCGTGGCGCGAAGTCTACCACGAGTAGAACGTGTTTTGTACCCGGCTCCGCCCAGCATAATCGTCAACAGTGACTCAAGTATCCATTGAATGTTATGCTTATGCATAGTAGTACTAGAAACATACCAATGGGGATTCCAGACTCCCTGAGAACGCCTTTTTATTATGTTGTTTCATAGTCATTAGAATTCATGTCCTTCATTTACTTTTATCTTATTTAGTTACAAGTCACTACATTATTCATTCCTTATTTAAATCCACCCTCACTCACTTTAAGTCTACAATCATCTGCAGGCACAAAATTACATAATTATCATCAAGAGGCAAAAGTCTGATTCATGTACTCCGTATGGGACCGATACTCTTACTTCGGAAAGGCTACAACTAAACCATGTGCACTTGTAGGCTATCAATCTTTTTCTAGCGCCATTGACGGGGAGCTGAGCGCTTTTTGGGCCTTGCCTTAAGTCTTGAATTATTTTGTGATCTAACGGTTTTTGCAGATTGAAAGCAGCCATGGTCATTCAAGAACAAATTTATCACGTAGGTCCTGAGTTACTATCAGGACCAGCTTGAGGAGAGAACTTTATAACAATTGGTCCTGACTTACCTGGTAAAGTATATGATATAAACCCTTAGTTAATTGCTATGATAAAAGAGAATATATTCCAAGGTGATGCAACTGAATGTCCTTATGAGCATATTGACAATTTTAACCTTGCATGTGGAACTCTTCAGCTACAGGAGTTAACCAATGATGAAATCAAAGCAAAAGTATTCCCCTATTCACTCCAAGGAGGGGCTACAAGGTGGTTAAGATGCCAAGACATAAATATACTGACTAGCTGGCCAAAATTATTAGCTGCATTCTTTTCTCATTATTATCCTCAAGGGAAGCTATATATAATCAAAAGGAAGATTGGGAGCTTTGGGCAGCGAGAAGGCGAGAAGTTGGTAGATGCATATATAAGGTATCGAGAAATACTTCTTGCATGCCCTGGACATCATTATCCTAATTATTTAATAGTCGATTTCTTTTATGGTGGGCTTAACTCACAAAGCAAACAAGCTTTATATCTTGCTTCTAAAGGTTCTTTTATGGGAACCGAGATATCAGATGCTTGGAGTTTACCTGACAGGATGAGGTACAATGGTGAAAATTGGTACCTTTGTTTGAAGGAAAAGAGTAAGGTTGATCATGTTTATGATAGTATCAAATCTTTCCTTAGAACTCCAAAAGTAAAAGATTTACGCCATGAGCTAAATAGTGGAACTAACCCCGTGTTGCATGTATTGAAAGACTTTTCTAAGTTATTCGTATGGTGGAGGCTATAAAGGAAAATACTACTCCACCTGAAAGACGAAAAGAAGCTCATTGGAATCCAAATGGTAAAAAGCCAGAAGGAATGCCCTCAGAAAGGGGGAAGAAGAACATCAAGGTAGAATAATGTGGGACTCCACCCTATGTTAATATAATTAAAGAACTTGCTACACCTATACTAGTGGTGAATAAAGAAGTCTACTTAGATAAAGACACCACCTCTTATCTTAAAGGGTGTACCGAAGGGGAAAATGCAGGTAAGCAAATTTTATCATGTTCCTTTGGATGCAAGTCATATTTTGGGTTGTGTGATCCTGGTTCACCAGTCAATATTATTCCTTATAGTCTTTATGCCAAAAATATATAATGAGATTTCTCCTTGTACTCTTGAGCCTACTGATGTTATCATTAAGCTTGCAGATAAAACCGATAGGAAACCTTGTGGTGTCCTTAAAGATGTCAACATTATAATAGGCTCTCTCATTTATCCCATTGATATTTATGTACTAATGATCTCTGAGGATAAGGATCGTCCTATTGTTTTTTGAAATTCTTTTCTGAATGTTGGAGGATCCTACATCAAGAATAAATCTATCTCCATGAAGTGGGGAGATGAAATGATAAAATTCCCATTTTCTTTGATGTTAAGCAAGCCCTATGAGGAAGAAGCTCAAGATACCGAAGAGCAAGAATTGAATCAATTAGCTGAAATCCATCTCCATACACCAGAAGATGAAGTTGGACGGTACTGGTGAGTCTGGGATCCTTATTCAAAGATGAAGAAAAGGAGGAGATTGAAATGATAATGGACACTACGCCAATAGTTTGCCCACGTCTGAATAAAGTCTATGAAGCACTTGAAAGGAAGGGAGATGAGGAATTACCTCCTCCCACCTTGAAATTGTTACCCAGAGGGTTAAGGTATGAGTTTATGGATAATACATAAATATTTCTTGTTATTGTTAATGTTGACTAGTCAGGTAAAGAAAAAGAGAAACTCTTAATGGTTCTGAGAAAGCATTGAAAGGCTTTAGGCTACTCATTGAGGGATGTAAAGGGGGTACACTCTTCTGTATATTCTCATGCTATACCTATAGAAGAAGGGGCTAAACCTGTAATTGAGAGCCAATGAAGACTTCATCCGACTTCCAAGAATGTGGTTAGAAAAGAAATAATACGTCTACCTGGTGCAGGGGTGATTTACCCCATATATGATAGCAAATGGGTAATTCTGGTTCATTGCATTCCTAATAAAGGAGGAGTTTCCTTGGTAATTAATGAAAATAATGACCTAGTCCCCAGTAGGGCCATTGTTGGATATGGAATGTGTGTTGATTTTAGGAAACTAAATAAATATACTAAGAAGGATCACTACACGTTGTCGTTCATAAATGAGATATTGGAGAGATTGGCCAACAATTCTTATTTTTTGTTATCTTGATGGATATTCTGGGTTCTCTCAAATACCAATCCGGCTTGAGGACTAAGAAAAGACTACCTTCACCTGCCCGTACGGTACATATGCATACCATAGGATGCCATTTGGCCTATGTAATGGACCACCCTCATTTCAAAAATGCATATCTAAAATCTTCCCTGACTTTATTGAAAAGATTATTGAAGTGTTCATGGACAGTTTTTCTGTTCAAGGTACATCTTTCGACAATTGCCTCTGTAATCTTACAAAAGTTTTGTAGAGATGTGAAGAAACAAGTTTGTGTTGAATTGGGAGAAGAGTCATTTTATAGTCACAGAAGGGGTAGCGTTGGGGCATAGTCTCAGGAAAGAGCATTGAGATAGACCAAGATAAAGTCAAGATAATAGAGAATCAACCTTACCCTCAAGATGTAAAAGGTATGCAAACTTTTATGGGACATGCTAGTTTCTATAATAGGTTTATCAAAGAGTTCTCCAAAATATCTAAGCCTTTGACTGACCTTTTGCACAAAGATGAGCCCTATTATTTTGATAAAATTTGTGTGCAGGCTTATGAGAAGTTAAGGGATGCATTAATCACAACCCCTATTATCCAACCTCTAAAGTGGAATGAACACTTTGAGATTATGTGTGATGCTAGCAATTATGTTGTTGGGGCCGTCTTAGGACAGCGTGCTGATAAAAAATTAACGTGATCTTTTATGCTAGCAGGAGTTTGGATGGGGACCAAATATATTTGGCAACTACTCAAAAAGAATTGTTGGCTATTGTTTTTGCTTGTGAAAAATTTCGTCCCTATATCATGAATTCCAAAGAGATAGTCCATACGGATCATCGTGCCTTATGCTACCTTCTTGCAAAGAAGGATGCTAAGCCCCAGTTGATTCGGTGGATATTACTGCTTCAAGAGTTTGATTTGCAGATAGTAGACCGCAAAGGAGAAGACAATCCCATAATAGACCACTTATCGCGCGTGGAAAGAATACCTTATGATACGGTACCTATAAATGAATCCTTTCGAGGTGAGAGTTTGGCTATGATAAAAAAGACAGAACCTTGGTTTGCGGATTATGCTAACTTTCTTGTAGGAAAGTACATGCCACTTGACATGAGTTATCATCAAAGAAAAAAGATCGTTAGTGACCTGAAGTATTATTTGGGGTGATCCCTTTCTCTATTGGCACGGACCAGATAACATGATAAGCCGTTGTGTTCCAAAGCATGAGATGAATGCTATACGTGAAGGGTGCCATAGCAGCCCTTATGCAGGGCATCATGCTGGAGACAGAACCGACGCCAAGGTGCTTCAGTCAAGATTTTATTGGCCTACTCTCTTCAGAGATGCTCACGGGTTTGTTAAAAATTGTGATGCGTGTCAACACATAGGTAACATTGGACGAAGACCAAAAATGCCCATGAACTATAGTCTAGTCTGTGAACCCTTTGATGTTTGGGGATTGGACTACTTGGGGCCTTTTCCTGTTTCAGATGGGTACACTCATATTCTTTTGGTTGTAGATTATGTTACCAAGCGGGTTGAAGCTTTGCCAACCAAGCATGCAGATGCGGCTACTTCATTGAAGATGATAAAGGACGTCATATTACCTAGGTTTGAAGTCCCTAAAATTCTTATCATTGACGTTGGATCTCATTTTATACAGGGAATTTTCGGTAGGGTACTTCGTAAGTATGGGATGACTCATCGAGTAGCTTCACCATATCATCCACAAACTAGTGGTCTGGTGGAACTCTCGAATCGAGAGATAAAGACAATATTGCAGAAGACGGTGCACAAGTCTAGAAAGGACTGGGCAGCAAAGCTAAGCAAAACACTATGGGCCTACCGCACCGCCTACAATAATCCCATGGGAATGTCACCATACAAAATGGTATATGGTAAGAGCATCTCCAATAGACGGTCCATATGTAAAAATAACCAACTTTTGGAGCTTCGAGAGGAAAAAACGCTGCTCCAACAGATGGTCCATATGTAAAAAAAATTACATCACCGCCCCCCGAAGATGTAAAATGCAACACTTGGTGATGCAAATTTACATCACGAGATACATCTGATGTAAAAACGTGGCCGCCCGTGAAACGACCAACCGCATGTTCATTTCCCTTCCCGCTCGCGCCCGCCCACCCGCCCGAGCACCGACTGCCGGAAATCGCCGCCGCCACCGCCCCAAATCGCCGCCGCCGTAAATCGCCGCCGCCGCCCTCTGCCGCCCTCGCCTGCGTTGCCTCCTCCACTGGAGGGCGTCTCGCAGCCGCCCCGGCCGCCGTCCGCCGCCCCCGAGCTCCCCAAGCAGCCGTGGCGGGATTCAACCACCGGCCGCTGATATGTCTCCGTCGTATCTATAATTTTTGATTGTTTCATGACAATATTCTACAACTTTCATATACTTTCGGCAACTTTCTATACTACTTTTTGGGACTAACATATTGATCCAGTGCCCAGTGCCAGTTCCTGTTTGTTGCATGTTTTTTGTTTCGCAGAAAATCGATATCAAACGAAGTCCAAACAGGATAAAAACTTACGGAGATTTTTTTGGAATATATGTGAATTTTGGGAAGTGGAATCAATAGAAGGCGGTGCCCGAGGGGCCCACAAGCCGCATGGGCGCGCCCTGGGGGTAGGGCGTGGCCTGGAGGCTTGTGGTAACCCCGTAAGGCGGTTGGTGCCCTTCTTTCGCCACAAGAAAGCTAATATCTGGATAAAAATCGTGTTAAAATTTCAGCCCAATCGGAGTTACGGACCTCAGGGAATTTAAGAAACGGTGAAAGGCCAGAATCTGGGAAGGCAGAAACAGAAGGAAACAGAGAGAGAGATCCAATCTCGGAGGGGCTCTCACCCCTCCGCAGCCATGGAGGCCATGGACCAGAGGGGAAACCCTTCTCCCATCTAGGGGGAAGGACAAGGAAGAAGAAGAAGGAGGGGGGCTCTCTCCCCCTCTCTCCCGGTGGCGCCGGAACGCCGCCGGGGCCATCATCGTGACGGCGATCTACACCAACAACTTCGCCGCCGTCATCACCAACTCTCTCCCCCTCTATTCAGCGGTTCAACACCTCTTCTCCCAGCTGTAATCTCTACTTAAACATGGTGCTCAACACTATATATTATTTCCCAATGATGTATGGCTATCCTATGATGTTTGAGTAGATCCGTTTTGTCCTATGGGTTGATTGATGATCATGATTGGTTTGAGTTGCATGTTTTATTATTGGTGTTGTCCTATGGTGCTCTCCGTGTCGCGCAAGCGTGAGGGATCCCCACTGTAGGGTTTGCAATATGTTCATGATTCGCTTATGGTGGGTGGCATGAGTGACAGAAGCACAGACCCGAGTAAGTAGGTTGTTTGCGTATGGGAATAAAGAGGACTTGATACCTTATAATGCTATGGTTGGGTTTTACCTTAATGAACTTTAGTAGTTGAGGATGCTTGCTAGAGTTCCAATCATAAGTGCATATGATCCAAGTAGAGAAAGTATGTTAGCTTATGCCTCTCCCTCATATAAAATTGCAATAATGATTACCGGTCTAGTTATCGATTGCCTAGGGACAAATAACTTTCTTGTGACAAAAATCTCTCTACTAAGACTAACTTAGTTGTTTCTTCATCTAAACAGCCCCTAGATTTTATTTACGTGTTCTTTATTATCTTGCAAACCTATCCCACAACAACTACAAAGTACTTCTAGTTTCATACTTGTTCTACATAAAGCGAACGTTAAGCGTGCGTAGAGTTGTATCGGTGGTCGATAGAACTTGAGGGAATGTTTGTTCTACCTTTAGCTCCTCGTTGGGTTCGACACTCCTACTTATTGAAAGAGGCTACAACTGATCCCCTATACTTGTGGGCTATCAAGACCTTTTTCTGGCGCCGTTGCCGGGGAGCTATAGCGTGGGGTGAATATTCTCGTGGGTGCTTGTTTGCTTTATCAATAAGTAGATTTTATTTGCCATTCTAAGTTGTTCTCTATCTTTAGTTATGGATATGGAACACGAAATACCAAAAAAATTAGTTGAACCTACTACACCAATGGTTGAAGAACCACCCAAAATCTATCACACTGTTGAAGCTTTTTACTTGGATCATCTTCGATCCGTTTGTGCTCGTGCTGAAACCCCAACTATCTTAGTTGAGGGCAAATCATTAAATGAGCATGCTTATTATGTGCGACACCGCTTATCTCAAAAAGGGAAACTTTTATGGCATCATATTAATACTTTGCAATGCTATGCTTGGAATTTATGCGAAATTTATGATTTTACTTGTTGTTCTGAAGACCCTAAAAAACACCTTCCCTATCAATGTGAGTTTAAGGATAATGGAATTGTATCTTCTTATGCCAAGGGTGTTTATAATTACTATGATATTGAGCAAATTGAAGAATTTGTTGCTTTTAAGGGTGCCTATGAAATTGCTTCTTTGATTGAAAAGTATGATGCTACTCTTTACAAATCTGAAAGTTTTGCCATACTTAAATATTGCTATGAAAACTATGCTTCTAATGCTTATGTTAAGGAATATATTGAGGACTCCTCCGCTGTCCAAGAGGAGACTAATATTTTGCAGGAAACTATGGAAGAAGAAAATGATGACACTGTGAGCTCATTTGATGAAAAAGATGACGAGGAGAGCGAAGAACAAAAGGAGGAAGAGCAGACTAGCTACCCGTGCCCACCTTTTAATGAGAGTAACTCTTCAACTCATACATTGTTTAATTTCCCTTCGTGCTTACCGAAGGATGAATGCTATGATGATTGCTATGATCCCTTGGATTCGTTTGAAATATCCCTTTTTGATGAAATTGATGCTTGTTATGCTTGTGGCCATAATGCCAATATGAATTATGCTTATGGAGATGAACTTGCTAGAGTTTCTTATGTTAAGAATGAAATTGTTGCTATTGCACCCACGCATGATAGTCCTATTATCTTTTTGAATTCTCCCAACTACACTATATCGGAGAAGTTTGCGCTTATTAAGGTTTATATTGATGGGTTGCGTTCTACTATTGCACATGATAATTTTGATAAATATAATATGCATATGCTTGCTGATCCTACTTGCAATTATTATGAGAGAGGAACTACATCTCCGCCTCTCTATGTTTCCAATACGATAAAATTGCAAGAAACTGTTCATACTATGCATTGGCCTTTACTTTGTGTGCATGAATTGTTCTTTTATGACATGCCGATGCATAGGAAGAGATTTAGACTTCGTTGTTGCATGATATATGTTACTTTTTGCTCACTACTAAATTACAAATCATTGTTAATTAAAATTGGCTTTGATATACCTTGGGATCCGGGTGGATCCATTACTTGAGCACTTTATGCCTAGCTTAATGGCTTTAAAGAAAGCGCTGCCAGGGAGACAACCCGAAAGTTTTAGAGAGTCATTTTATTCTGTTGTGTGCTTTTATATAGTTCAAAAAAATAAAAATAAAGAGGGGAACCTAAAACTTTTTTAAAAGGAGAAGTGAAAGTAAGAAGGACGAGCACCGTTGAAGTGGGAGAGCTCCTTGAACTTTGTTCATGCCCATGGAAACTTCGCAAATCTTAATTACAGAAACTTTTCAACAAAAATAATTATCCCCTTGTATAAATCCCTTGTATTATAAAAATAATGTGCCAAGATTTGCCTTTAGGATGATTAGATTTCTTGTTTGGTGTGTGCAGTGCAAAAACAGAAACTTTGGCTGTAGTGCGTGAATTTACATTTTTTACTGGAATGTCAAAAGTTTCTGAAATTTTTACACAGTACTTCTATGCAAATTGTTTAGTTTGTCCTAATTTTTCATAATTTTAAGAGTTACATAAATATAGTAAATGTTCAGATTGCTACAGACTGTCCTGTTTAAGACAGATTCTGTTTTTGATGCATTGTTTTGCTAGTTTTGATGAAACTATCGATTTTATCGGTGGTATAAGCCATAAAGAAGTTATAATACAGTAGATACAATGCAAAAATAAAATGTGAATGGGTTTGCAACAGTACTTAAAGTGGTAATTTGCTTTATTATACTAACGGATCTCACGAGGGTTTTGTTAAGTTTTGTGTGATTGAAGTTTTCAAGTTTTGGGTGAGATCACGATGGATGAAGGAATAAGGAGTGGAAAGAGACTAAGCTTGGGGATGCCCGAGGCACCCCAAGGTAATATTAAAGGACTCCCAAGAAACTAAGCTTGGGGATGCCCCGGAAGGCATCCCCTCTTTCTTCTAACAACCATCGGTAATTTTACTTGGAGCTATATTTTTATTCGTCACATGATATGCGTAAATCTTGGAGCGTCGTGTGCTTTTTATTTTTCTTTTAATAATGCACCATGCTGGTATGAGAAAGTCCTTGGTTGATTTATAGAAGGCTCTTTGCACCTCACTTATATCTTTTGAGTATGGCTTTATAGAATGCTTCATGTGCTTCACTTATATCATTTGAAGTTTGGATTGCCTGTTTCTCTACACATAGAAAACCGCCATTTGTAGAATGCTCTTTTGCTTCACTTATATTTGTTAGAGCGTGGGCATATCTTTTGTAGAAAGAATTAAACTCTCATGCTTCACTTATATCTATTTAGAGAGTTAACAAGAGTTGGTCATTCACATGGTTAGTCATAAAATCCTACATAAAACTTGTAGATCACTGAATATGATATGTTTGATTCCTTGCAATAGTTTTGCGATATAAAGATGGTGATATTAGAGTCATGCTAGTGAGTAATTGTGGATTGGTAGAAATATTTGTGTTAAAGTTTGTGATTCCCGTAGCATGCACGTATGGTGAACCGTTATGTGAAGAAGTCGGAGCATGATTTAATTATTGATTGTCATCCTTTGTGTGGAGGTCGGGATCGCGCGATGGTTAACTCCTACCAACCCTTCCCCTAGGAGCATGCGTGTAGTACCTTGTTTCGATGACTAATAATTTTTTGCAATAAGTATGTGAGTTATTTATGACTAATGTTGAGTCCATGGATTATACGCACTCTCACCCTTCCACCTTTGCTAGCCTCTCTAGTACCGCGCAACTTTCGCCGGTGCATTAAACCCACCTTCCTCAAAACAGCCACCATACCTACCTATTATGGCATTTCCATAGCCATTCCGAGATATATTACCATGCAACTTCCACCGTTCCGTTTATTATGACACGCACCATCATTGTCATATTGCTTTGCATGATCGTAAGATAGCTAGCATGATGTTTTCATGGCTTGTCCATTTTTTGATGTCATTGCTATGCTAGATCATTGCATATCCCGGTATACCACCGGAGGCATTCATATAGAGTCATATTTTTTTCTAGTATCGAGTTGTAATTCTTGAGTTGTAAGTAAATAAAAGTGTGATGATCATCATTATTAGAGCATTGTCCCATGTGAGGAAAGGATGATGGAAGCTATGATTCCCTCACAAGTTGGGATGAGTCTCCGGACCTTACAAATAAATAAAAGAGGCCAAAGAAGCCCAAAAAAAAGGAGGCCAAAGAAGCCCACAAAAAAACAAAAAAAATGAGAGAAAAGAGAGAAGGGGCAATGCTACTATTCCTTTTTCCACACTTGTGCTTCAAAGTAGCACCATGATCTTCATGATAGAGAGTCTCCTATATTGTCACTTTCATATACTAGTGGGAATTTTTCATTATAGAACTTGGCTTGTATATTCCAATGATGGGCTTCCTCAAATTGCCCTAGGTCTTCGTGAGCAAGCGAGTTGGATGCACACCCACTTAGTTTCTTTTTGAGCTTTCATACACTTATAGCTCTAGTGCATCCGTTGCATGGCAATCCCTACTCACTCACATTGATATCTATTGATGGGCATCTCCATAGCCCGTTGATACGCCTAGTTGATGTGAGACTATCTCCTTCTTTTTGTCTTCTCCACAACCACCATATTCTATTCCACCTATAGTGCTATATCCATGGCTCACGCTCATGTATTGCGTGAAAGTTGAAAAGGTTTGAGATTACTAAAGTATGAAACAATTGCTTGGCTAAAACCGGGGTTGTGCATGATTTAATACTTTGTGTGATGAAGATGGAGCATAGCCAGACTATATGATTTTGTAGGGATAACTTTCTTTTAGCCATGATATTTTGAGAAGACATGATTGCTTTATTAGTATGCTTGAAGTATTATTGTCTTAATGTCAAATGATAGAATATTGCTTTGAATCACTCGTGTCTTAATATTCATGCCATGATTAGATTATATGATCAAAATTATGCTAGGTAGCATTCCACATCAAAAATTATCTTTTTTATCATTTACCTACTCGAGGACGAGCAGGAATTAAGCTTGGGGATGCTGATACGTCTCCGTCGTATCTATAATTTTTGATTGTTTCATGCCAATATTCTACAACTTTCATATACTTTTGGCAACTTTTTATACTACTTTTTGGGACTAACATATTGATCCAGTGCCCAGTGCCAGTTCCTGTTTGTTGCATGTTTTTTGTTTCGTAGAAAATCCATATCAAACGAAGTCCAAATGGGATAAAAACTTACGGAGAATTTTTTTTGGAATATATGTGAATTTTGGGAAGTGGAATCAACAGAAGGCGGTGCCCGAGGGGTCCACAAGTCGCAGGGGCGCGCCCTGGGGGGTAGGGCGCGGCCTGGAGGCTTGTGGTCACCCCGTAAGGCGGTTGGTGCCCTTCTTTCGCCACAAGAAAGCTAATATCTGGATAAAAATCATGGTAAAATTTCAGCCCAATCGGAATTACGGATCTCCGGGAATTTAAGAAACGGTGAAAGGCCAGAATCTGGGAAGGCAGAAACAGAAGGAAATAGAGAGAGAGATCCAATCTCGGAGGGGCTCTCGCCCCTCCGCCGCCATGGAGGCCATGGACCAGAGGGTAAACCCTTCTCCCATCTAGAGGGAAGGACAAGGAAGAAGAAGAAGGAGGGGGGCTCTCTCCCCCTCTCTCCCGGTGGCGCCGGAACACCGCCGGGGCCATCATCGTGACGGCGATCTACACCAACAACTTCGCCGCCGTCATCACCAACTCTCTCCCCCTCTATGCAGCGGTTCAACACCTCTTCTCCCCGCTGTAATCTCTACTTAAACATGGTGCTCAACGCTATATATTATTTCCCAATGATGTATGGCTATCCTATGATGTTTGAGTAGATCCGTTTTGTCCTATGGGTTGATTGATGATCATGATTGGTTTGAGTTGCATGTTTTATTATTGGTGCTGTCCTATGGTGCTCTCCGTGTCGCGCAAGCATGAGGGATCCCCGCTGTAGGGTTTGCAATATGTTCATGATTCGCTTATGGTGGGTGGCGTGAGTGACAGAAGCACAGACCCGAGTAAGTAGGTTGTTTGCGTATGGGAATAAAGAGGACTTGATACCTTATAATGCTATGGTTGGGTTTTACCTTCATGAACTTTAGTAGTTGCGGATGCTTGCTAGAGTTCCAATCATAAGTGCATATGATCCAAGTAGAGAAAGTATGTTAGCTTATGCCTCTCCCTCATATAAAATTGCAATAATGATTACCGATCTAGTTATCGATTGCCTACGGACAAATAACTTTCTTGTGACAAAAATCTCTCTACTAAGACTAACTTAGTTGTTTCTTCATCTAAACAGCCCCTAGATTTTATTTGCGTGTTCTTTATTATCTTGCAAACCTATCCCACAACACCTACAAAGTACTTCTAGTTTCATACTTGTTCTACATAAAGCGAACATTAAGCGTGCGTAGAGTTGTATCGGTGGTCGATATAACTTGAGGGAATATTTGTTCTACCTTTAGCTCCTCGTTGGGTTCGACACTCCTACTTATCGAAAGAGGCTACAACTGATCCCCTATACTTGTGGGTTATCAGCCGCCGTCCCCGAGCTCCTCCGCCACCCCGACCTCCCTTCTCCTTTGCGCCGCCGTCCGCAGCCATCCGCAACAACGACCGACTACCAATCCAACCGCCGGCCATCTTCTTCCACCCCGCGCACAAGGTGTTTGACGGAATTCCCCAAGGTAAAAAAATGACGAAACTTGAAGATTTAAATTGGGATTGGATAGTATGTTTGACGGTGGTTGTCTGCATTGTAGATGAGCTCGGTTGACTCCTCATTCGTGGACGATTCATCGTCAGACGAGGAATTTGATTTGCATGAAGAAGAGAACATTTCTATGCTAGTGGCCATGCACAAGGGGAAGAAGCCGAAGCACGGTGGTTCCGTCTATGGTCGTGCGTTCATTCGGAGAGAACGGATTGATGCACACAAACGGTTGATGCGCAAATACTTTGGATCACCACCTGTTTTCCCGGAGAGATACTTTCGACGCCGTTTCAGAATATCGAAAGAGTTGTTCATCCACATTTGCAATTCCGTGAAGCAGCATAATCCAGCCTTCGAGCAGAGAAGGAACCGTGCCAGGTTGCTTGGCCATAGCACCGAACAGAAGGTCACTACCGCTTTGCGCATGATGGCATATGGTGTTCCGACAGATTACATTGATGACAACTTGGCGATGGCAGAGAGCACTTCTATCTTCTATGTCAAGCAATTTGCAATGACTATGGTGGAAGTGTTTGGTCCACAGTACTTGAGAGCACCCAATGCTCAGGACACTCAGAGGCTTTTGGAGATGAACAAAGCTCGAGGGTTTCCCGGTATGCTCGGGTCTGTGGATTGCATGCATTGGAAATGGAAGAACTGCCCAAAAGCATGGCATGGACAATTCAAGGGTCGTGGGAAGGATGCCACTATCATTCTTGAGGCAGTTACCGATCATGAAACATGGATTTGGCATGCATATTTTGGTATGCCTGCATCTTGCAACGACATCAACGTGCTCGACCGGTCACCTCTGTTTGCCAAGTTAGCAAATGGAGAAGCACCACCACTGACCTTCGAAGCAAATGGCCGCACATACAACTATGGGTACTATCTTGCAGATGGGATCTACCCGAGGTGGAGTACATTTGTCAAGCCGGTTGCAAAACCCGAAGGTAAGAAAGAACTTGTCTTTCACAATGCACAAGCGGCCGCTAGAAAAGATGTTGAGAGGGCTTTTGGGATTTTGCAATCTCAATTTGCTATTGTGCGAGGACCATCTAGATTCTGGGATCAAAAGATCCTTTGGTACATCATGACTGCTTGCGTGATTATGCATAACATGATCATTGAGAACGAGCGTGGAAAAAATTTAGATTTCAATTTCTATCACTGGATGGGCATTCCTGTTAATCCCATGCGAAAAGAACAGCGGATCAGACGTTTCATGAAGGTGTATAGCGAGATTAGAGACACCGATGTGCAAGATCAACTCCAGAAAGATTTGATGGAAGAGCATTGGAAATGGCATGGCGAAAGAGCCGCATAGATTCATTATTTGTTTGTGAAAAACTATGTTGTATTGTGCAAAACTATGTTGTATTTGTGTTGCATTTGATCTCGTGGATTTGAAGAACTATGTAATAATTTCATATTGTGGACATGTATAATTTTTTTATGTTGTTTTTAGATGTTTTTTGCTATATGTGCGTTTGTACAGTGGCTGAACAGCAGCCGCGCGGCCACCGGCCGGTTTTTTACATCTTTGTTTTGGACCGTCTATTGGAGTTGCTCTTTTACATCTCCGTTTTGGACCATCTGTTGGAGTTGAGCCTTTTTCAGAGATGTAAAAATGCACTTTTTGGTGCTCCAAATTTTTTACATCACCGGTTTGGACCACCAAAATATACATCATCTATTGGAGATGCTCTAAGTCTTGTCATTTATCTTTAGAACTATAGCATAAGGCTTTTTGGGCAATCAAGAATATTAATCTTAATCTTAAAGAAGTTGGAGAAAAAGGTTGTTATATATACATGCTCTAGGAGAAGTTTGCAACGGTGCTTACGAGAGTGGCAGGTTATTCAATGAAAAGGTTAAGATGTGGCATGATCGTAAGATACTGAAACGAACCTTCACTATGAGGGACAAGATCCTTCTATTTAACTCGTCTCAAATTGTTTCCAGGGAAGCACATGTCTCGCTAGGAAGGACCTTATGAGATAGAAGAGGTGTACAATTCTGTAACAGTTCGTCTTAAAGGAGGAAAAAATGGACCCTGGATCGTGAATGGAAAACGCTTGAAGATATATCTTGCAGAAGAACAAAAGGAACAACGAGATATAGAAGAGGTAAGTTTCCTCACGATCGAGAAAGCCGAAGTCCTCCGGAAGTAACGAAAAGTGTAAATCAACACTCTTGTAAGGTTGATGTAAATACATAGGTAGAAATTATATATTTTGTTCTGCTAGACTTGTTAATCTCAAGTCTCACAAGTTGGAATTTTTGTCTGTAGTTGGGAGCTTTGTCAGTAATCTACCAGGGATGAAAAAAATTCTAAGGAAGAAATTGGCACAACGGCCAACAAAGTGAAAGACGGTGTTCCATACGACCGCTAGCGCCCGTTTGGGCGGGTGTGCAGAAAAGAGACGGAAGAGACGCAAAGAATAGAGAGGAAGACGGTGTATCATGCGGATGTGAGCGCCCATTTGAGCGGTCGTTTGAGTTGCCCTCGGCGAGGACCGCAACAACAGAGTCAAAGATGACGTTCTAAACGACCAGTCCCGCCCGTTTGAGCGGTTGTATAGCTCCTTATTTGCGGCGGGTATATATAAAAAATGAGAAAAGGATCCTAGCGGCCAACCAAACGACCTGCCATACAAGCATGAGCGCTAGTATGGAAGGACGTCGTTTGTCCGGTCTACGCGATTCTTTCCTGATTTTGTTTTGATTTCTTTCTAACTAACTTTTTATCCTTTATCTCGTGATATCCTGCAGACCTAGCCTTTATAAGAAGGGCAAAGGGACGTCCCTAAATCTAGAACCATCCAATCTCTCAACTTCTTTGCTTCCCATCTCCTCCAAAATGCTTTTAGTTGCAGGTAACAAGAATGATCGCCGCCATGAGCAACAAGACCTCGTCCACCTATGCTCGCATCATCCCCTTCCCCAACTTGGATAACATTGTGCCCTCGGGTTGGGAATACCTGAGGAAGCTTAGCATCAAGGATGAACCGCGT
The DNA here is from genome assembly GCA_039707655.1 of Elymus sibiricus. NCBI lineage: Eukaryota > Viridiplantae > Streptophyta > Magnoliopsida > Poales > Poaceae > Elymus > Elymus sibiricus. Next base: position 280,135,250 of record CM077675.1, on the reverse strand, counting down.
TCGAAGAAGAAGGAGTTGGAGGAAAAGGTCGAGGTGGTGGAGATCAAGGAGGAAGAACAAGCAAAAGAGGGAGATGATGACACCACTCCAGATGGGTACCCTCCTAATCCCTATCGAGTCAATATCCGTGGATCTATTCCATTATTTCCTCTGGGGCCTCCTCAATCTAAGTGGGCTAAGGAGCCACCTACCCCAGAGGAGATGAAGGAAAAGATTCGGGAATTGGAGAAGGTTTCAAAGGCTTGTGTGAATGTGATCGGAGATGTGATTGATTCTTACTAGTTAAGGACTGGAGATTTGGAGGCAAGAGTAGATGGTATTTTTCACAAGCTTGGGCTTATGATTGATACTCTTAACAACAGCACTATGCAACTTGAGTTTTTGACCCAGGATGTATATAATCAGTAAACCATGATCGAGGAGCCGAAGAATAAACTTAAGAGCATCGGCACTGCCTTCCAAGGATTCAGGAGTGAGCATGAAACACTTAGTGCATGGATCTCCCCGGCTTAATTGTAAGCTTGGGGGAGATTCATGTGCACTTTGTATCTTTACCCTTTCTGCATTTACTTTTCAGCAAGATTAGGGAATAAGTTTTATTTTTATTAAGTTTGAACTATCAATTTTTCCTCTTGAATAAGGGATGATCCTTTCCAATGATCATAGAGATCATTACTTTTGTTTGAGAACGTACCTGATGATTGTTGTGATCCAAATAGTAGCACATGATTACTTGGATGATGATTATAAGTTCTCCTCATTCCAATTGTTAAATTTTTGAAAGGAGATAAATTAACTACATATGCTAGCTCATTGAAAGGCACAACTTACTTTAGGGCAAGCAAAGAAATTAATCCTCTACAAAAATTTAAGAAGTACCTTGGAAAATGAAGTCTCTCCGAGAAGTTTGATTGGCTTGCATACTAAGTTTAAAATGAGCCTTTACCATGAATCAATGACGAGGGACCGAACCTTCTTAAATGAAATATCTCAATAAGAAAAAGAGGAAAAGAAAAACTGCTTGCCCGGTTGAAACAACAATGAATTAGGATATGAAGTTGTTACTTGTCCTTAGTAAAAATTAAATAACAAGGTGTGAATGCATGCATGATCATTAACGTAGTGAGTACTCCTCCGTTCCTAAATATAAATTTTTCTAGAGATTCCACAACGAACTACATAAGAAACAAAATGAGTGAATCTACACTCTAAAATATGCCTATATACATCTGTATGTAGTCTATAGTGAAATCTCTAGAAAGACTTATATTTAGGAACAGAGGGAGTATGAGCAATCATTTGTCATGCACCTTCATCATTAACCGTTCCTCTTAGAAGTGTCATATCTTTTGATATTCGTATCTTATAAACACAAGGGTGACCTTGTTCTTTACAAGCCACAGTACTTTCTCGGGGACGAGCAAGACTTAAGATTGGGGGAGTTGATGAATCCAATTTATGTGACGATTTTTCTATATATTTTGTGCATACAAGGTAGGCTTTGTGGAATTTTGCCGCGTTTGCGCACTTCTTTTTGTTGATAATCCCTCAGGTGACATCTTTTGGAGCAATATTCATTTAATGGAGAAAATCCTCAAGAATGGCAGTGGAATCACGTATTTAAGGTGATAAACACTTTCTATAAAAATATCAAGAAAGAATGCCAAAGGAATGTGCGTCGTCAAGCTTACAGAGCAAAATTCGATGTTCCATACGACCGTGAGCGCTCATATGAGCGGTCGTACGGGGCGCCGCCGTCTCTGGCAGATCAACTATTTTCACCCCGTCAAAGCGGATCATGAATCAGACGCACAGAGGCACCAGAAACTCGTCCGGCAGAACCCTAGCCTCTGGAGCCCGTCCAGAGGGAGGATCAACCAGGTGAAGAAGGGGATTCTTCTCACCGCAAGGAGGGGGACAACATCATCACCATCATCTTCATTACCACCATCTTCATCATTGTCATCATCTGCATCCTTATCATCTGCAACATCAAGAACCCTAGTGGATCCTTCGGTGTATCATTTGAATCATTCATCCATGTATTCCATTACCATTGCTATTATGTTTGTTGTTCCCATGTGTGAGATATGGATGAACCTTGGTATGTTTAGGATCTGAAATGTTAATTGTTGATATGAGATCCTATGTTGAATGCTTAGTTTAATAACTTCATGAATGTTGTGAAGGAGGCCCACTCAACATTTGTGCCTTTTGGCCATGAAGTATATCACTGTCTTTGCATATGTTTAGGATGTGGAGGTAATTCGAAGTGACAGTAAAAGCCTACTTCTCCTAACCTTTACAAGTGACTGGGGATTTACGGAGAACCATTAGAGAGGCCACATCCACGGGGAAACCCTTAATTATCATGAGTTGTAACCCTCATAGGGAGACTATGATGGTAGCGTGTGATACGTCTCCAACGTATCTATAATTTTTTATTGTTCCATGATATTATATTATCAATATAGGATACTTTATATGCAAAAATATGCTATTTCATATCATTTTTGGGAACTAACCTATTAACCTAGTGCCAAGTGGCAGTTGCTATTTTTTGCCTGTTTTTGGTTTTCCAGGAAATCTGTACCAAACGAAGTCCAAACGCTATGAAACTTTTTGATGATTTTTTTCTGGACAAAAGAGACCCAGGAAGCTTCAGAAGGAGTCAGGAAGAAGACAAGGAGATGGCAAGGCAACAGGGCGTGCCCTGTTACCTTGTGGGCCCCTCGTGGCTCCGTTTGACCTAATTCCACCTCCATAAATTCTCTAAAATCGGGAAGCAAATAGAGAGCCACCCGAAACACTTTTTCCACCGACGCAAGCCTCTGTTCCAATGGGAGGCCATCTGAAGACCTTTCCCGGTACTCTGTCAGAGGGGGAATCAACCACGGAGGCCATCTACATCAACCTTGATGCCTCCATGATGATGCGTGAGTAGTCCACCACAGACCTACGGATCCATATCTAGTACCTTGTTGGCTTATTCTCTCACTTTGATCTTCAATACAATGTTCATCGCGATTCCCGTGGTGATCTATCCGATGTAATCTTCTTTTGCGGTGTGTTTGTTGGGATCAGATGAATTGTGTGTTTAGGATCAGATTATTCATTGGAAGTAATTGAGTCTTTTATGAATTCTATTATGCATTATTGTTATAGCTTCGTATTTCACTGGTACCATTACGTGCTATACAAACGGTTTTTAACCCCTTTCCGCGACGTAGTTCCGAACCGTCGCCTTGCATGTGTGGGCGATAGGGGTGGGGTCATCCCACACGACACCGAAACATCGTCTGCGATGGTGCGAGCGCCTGCTGACGATTCGGCTAACGTAAATGTATGCGAAGTCGTAGCCTATCCCACACGCCACACTTTGATGCTGCATTTGTGGTCAAGCACACATCCGAGACGATGGCACAGATATATTCGTGTGCGATACTTATTCGAATCGCACACGCGAAATGTATGTCAACCGTCTCTTGATCGTCCTACATTACACACGCACGCAGGTTCGTAACCGTTCATCCTATTAACGACAAGTGCACATAGTTACGGCGTGCAAACGCGTGTGTGACAGTGCGCGCATCCCACACGCGCAAAATATGTGACCGTGTGTTGTAAAGCTGATAATCACACACACTATTATTCAAACAATCATGTGTGACATATGACACCATCGCACACGGTTTAATCGTTCTAGCTGTGTGCGCTGTAATTTATTACCTAATAGCTTATTTTCATTAATTTATTATTAGAATTGGAAATTTCAAAATTTTAGTTATGAAATGTGGATTTCACATCCATCAATACATACCCTAATTACAATGGTTCAACAGCCAATGCATAAATCAAAAGCTCAGTACATGTTCCATGGTTACATAGTTCGGTAGAAGATTAAATATGATGAACCACAATATATAGTACTAGAGGCAGTAAAGGTGAAGAGAGAATTGTAAATGCTTTTGGCTGTCGATGGTGTTGAAGAAGAGGAATACCCATAATGTGCCCTCCTCCATGCCAAAGGTGCGCACAACTTTTGTCCAACCCCTTGTGATGATCGCCCGTCCATCCTTCATCGCCTTCAGGAAGACTTCTAGACCGTTATCATGGTAGCATGAATTATATACTATAACCTTCGTTGCCTCCACATCGGTCAGGTAGTTTGCTAGGTAATCTTGAGTAAATTCCTTCGGAAACCACTGAAAAGTGACAACTTTCAGGTATTCATGTCTAATAGAGTAACTTGTTCTGGACTGGAAAAGAAGGCAACATATTACTTACCATCCTAAAGTTCACTGATGTCTTGGATAAAGTATATATAAAGAGTTTAATTCCAATCAGATGTCTCTTCTGCTTAACAATTTTTCTTAGTTTCCTCACTTGATGCTTGTTCATGTTTATCTCATTGCTCCATATGCAAAGGGGGTCGAAGCGTGAATCAGTACCGCTGATATATGTACCTACAAGCAACAAATAAATGTTAGAACATAAGTTGCAATTGCACAAATGATGTAAAATATTATAACAAAATGGGAGGTGACTAACCTCGATGGTAAACAACAGCATCACGCATCGTAGCCCTACATAAGCACATGGAAAGGCATGTTAAATACAACAGGGTTAACATCCACCAAAAAAAGCAAATGTTAACTAAACGACAATATCTCCGGTGATATTTTCATTGCGAGGAGTAGCACGATAACAAAGGGACAGGTATTGGTGAAATTAAACTGGATGTGTTAACTTCAGAGTTCAGACAACCTAACATAGTCATTAAAAATTGTACCAGTGAAACAGAAATTGACACAGTTAAACATCACGAGCCAGTTCATACTTGGTAAATCCCGAGGGGTAGTTGCCGGGGTACTTCAACTCGGCCAGAGCCCGCACAAAGTCGGTGGCTAGGTGTTCCTGCTGGTCGCAGCGTGGATCAGTACCGCTAACATATGTACCTACAAGCAACAAGCAAATGTTAGAAGCTAAACTGTAACTGAACAAATGATGTAAAATACTATAAGATATTGGGATGTGACTAACCTCGACGGTAAATAACATTGTCGTGCATTATGAAACTGCGGAAGTACAAGGAAAGGCATGCCAACTACAACAGGGTTAACATGCACCAAAAATATCTAATGGTAATTGAAGGACATCATCTCCAGTGATATCTTCTTTGCGAAGAGTAGCACAGTACCGAATGGACAGCGTAAATAATGGATATAACTGTTCACTACAGCAGGCTTAACAACAACCTAGCATAGGCATTGTAAGTTTGTAACTGGTATTGGTAAAATTGAACTGCACAGTTCATACTTGAACAACACACTGCGCATAACTGAAATGAACAACGGACGTGTTGACTACAGAGTACAGACAACCTAACATGGCAATTTAAACGTGTATCGTTGATACTGAAATTGACACGGTTAAACATTGCTATACTGGTATTCGTAAAAATGAACTGGACAGTTCATACTTGGTAAGTCCCGGGGGGTCGTTGCTTGGGGATTTCCTGAAGGCTAGAGCCCACACCAAGTTGGCGGCGTCGGCGGCGAGGTGTTCCTCCGGGTCGGCACGCATAGCGTTCACCACGTCATCAACCGCATGACCAGCTCCTCGACATCCGCGTGATATGTGGTTGGGCTTACGCGGGGATGCTCGGTGATAGGGGTGGGGATGTGGAGGCGTGAGGGTGGTTCGCATGCTCCATCTGAGCTATCGGGCCGGGGCGGTGATGGAGATCGGAGGTTACCTCACTAGATCGACGAGCGAGACTGGTGCAGAATGTAGATTTGGTTGCGGCGGGGCGGCGGTTTGGGCTGCAGTTAGAGCGGGGGGGAGAGGGGGGCGGTGGGGATAGGGGGAAATGTGATGGGTGGGTATGGGGTGGGAGGAATAACTACTGAAATCGCGCGCCTATTGAAAATTTGGCGGTGAAACTCGAACCTTACGCGCGCGGGTGGGGGGGGGAACACGCAACGCAGACGAAGAGCATCAAATACCCGTGTGCGAGAAAAGAGAAAATTGGTGATCCCGCGTCGGAAAAAATACAAGTCTTCTCTCTCTCTCTCTCGTGCCATCGGACGCTTTGCAAACGGTTTGTTGTAAGAAAACGTTTGTCATTAAAGATGTATTATAAACACAAAGGGCCTAGAAAATACACAAAAGGGACTAAATACGATAAACAAGCCTGAAAATTGTGAAATTTGTACATGGTGCATTCTAGTGGGTATGTTGATCGTAGAAAATAAATCAAGTTAAAAGGACCAAGAAAATATGGGTTCCCCTTGAAAACATGGCGATTTTCGCTCCCCGAACCATGTAACTCCATAGGCGATGGTCCGGTTTATGAAGAGTGTCTATCAAAACATTATCCATACCTCCTCAATTGTTTACCAAATCATATTGAGGTCATGCCCGGGCACCACACGAGATAACATGTTCTTCTAGCATGTTTTCCATTTTTCTAGACTTACAAAATAAATAAACGACACATCTCTGGTTACCTCTTCCCACACATATCCTTTAAAATTGTATTAGTTTCCTATAAAATACATGAAAACTTATTCAATGACACAATTACGAATTTTCGAGTCCTTTTTGAACGCATATTCATGTACATAACGTTCTAACCTGAATTATAAGCACAAAGGACCTAGAAAGTACACAAAAGGGACCAAATACGATAAATGAGCCTGAAAATTGTGAAATCTGGATATGGTGCATTCTAGTGGGTATGTTGATCGTAAAAAATAAATCTAGTTGAAAGGACCAAGGAAATATGGGTTCCCCTTCAAAACATGGCGATTTTCGCTCTCCGGGCCATGAAACTCCATAGGTGATGGTCTGGTATATGAAGAGTGCCTATCACGACATTATCCATATATACCTCCTCAAATTTTTACCGAATCGTATTGAGGTCATGCCCGGGCACCACACGAGATAACATGTTCTTCAAGCATGTTTTCCATTTTTCTAGAGTTACACAATAAATAAATGACACATCTCTGGTTGCCTCTTCCCACAAATATATATCCTTTCAAATTGTATTAGTTTCCTATAAAATACACGAAAACTTATGCAACGACACAATTACAAATTTTCTAGTCCTTTTTGAACGCCTTTCCATGTACAAAACAATCTAACCTGAATTATAAGCACAAAGGACTTAGAAAGTACACAAAAGGGACCAAATGCGATAAACGAGCCTGAAAATTGTGAAATTTGAACATGTTGCACTATTCTAGTGGGCATGTTGATCGTAGAAAATAAATCTAGTTGAAAGGACCAAGGAAAAATATGGGTTCCCCTTGAAAACATGGCGATTTTTGCTCCCCGAACCATGAAACTCCATAGGTGATGGTCAGGTTTATGAAGAGTGTCTATCACGACATTATCCATACCTCCTCAATTTTTTACCGAATCATATTGAGGTCATGCCCGAGCACCACACGAGATAACATGTTCTTCAAGCATGTTTTCCATTTTTCTAGAGTTACAAAAATAAATAAATGACACATCTCTGGTTGCCTCTTCCCACACATATCCTTTAAAATTGTATTAGTTTCCTATAAAATACATGAAAACTTATTCAACGACACAATTACGAATTTTCGAGTCCTTTTTGAATGCCTTTTCATGTACAGAACGTTCTAACCTGAATTATAAGCACAAATGACCTAGAAAGTACACAAAAGGGACCAAATACGATAAACAAGCCTGAAAATTGTGAAATTTGGACATGGTGCATTATTCTAGTGGGCATGTTGATCATATAAAATAAATCTAGTTGAAAGGACCAAGGAAAAATATGGGTTCCCCTAGAAAACATGGCGATTTTCGCTTCTCGAACCATGAAACTCCATAGGTGATGGTCCGGTTTATGAAGAGTGTCTATCACGACATTATCCATACCTCCTCAAATTTTTACTGGATCATATTGAGGTCATGCCCGGGCACCACACAGAGATAACATGTTCTTCAGGCACGTTTTCCATTTTTTCTATAGTTACAAAACAAATAAACGACACATCTCTGGTTGCCTCTTCCCACACATATCCTCTAAAATTGTATTAGTTTCCTATAAAATACATGAAAACTTATTCAATGACACAATTATGAATTTTCGAGTCCTTTTTGAATGCCTTTTCATGTACAGAGCGTTCTAACCAGAATTATAAGCACAAAGGACCTAGAAAGTACACAAAAGGGACCAAAATACGATAAATGAGCCTGCAAATTGTGAAATTTGGACATGGTGCATTCTAGTGGGTATGTTGATCATAGAAAATAAATCAAGTTGAAAGGACCAAGGAAATATGGGTTCCCCTTGAAAACATGGTGATTTTCGCTCTTCGAGCCATGAAACTCCATTGGTGATGGTCCGGTATATGAACAGTGTCTATCACGACATTATCCATGTATACCTCCTCAAATTTTTACCGAATCATATTGAGGTCATGCCTGGGCACCACATGAGATAACATGTTTTGAACACCTTTTCATGAGTAAAACGTTCGAACTTGAATTATAAGCAGTAAATGCCTAGAAAAGTGCACAAAAAAGACTATGTATGGTAAACGAGCATGAAAGAATGTGAATTTTGGACACGTTGCATTCTAGTGGGTATGTTGATAGTATAAAAATAATAATGGAGAAATGACCAAGGAAATATGGGTTTCCCTTGAAACTTTGTGATTTGTTTGGGCAAACAGTTACTTTGCGAATGCCGTGTGCGTTCACCCCATTCTGCGGTGTGTTCTGATTGGCCAGAACACGAGCCACACGGATCACGCATGCGCACCGTAGGATGCACCGCGATCGAACGGAAATCCAAACTTCTCCCATCACACCCGTATACTGTAGTTGGGATTTTAGTTCGTACATGCACTAAATTAAGGTCCCAACAAAAACTTTAATGGCAGTAATCACACACGGTTCATGTTTACGAACCGTTTCCTACGCGGACCCTCTACCCCGAGTCCCCGACCCTCTCCCCCTTCTTCCTCATTTGCATTGTTGTATACTTGCTTGTTCTCGACCTCGGCCCGACCAAATCTTCGAGCTCGACGATGCCTGTCGCAGCCGGCTGCCACCGACGAAGGCAACCGTTGTGTCCACAGTGCAAGCACAAATCAGGCATTAGCAATTCAATCGAGCATTTACCTGCTCAAATTGGTACAGTGCATAGTTGGCGGAGTAATTTAAAAAACATTAGCTCGCTATTAATTTTACATCAATAAAATACATATGAACTGCGCGCACAAAAGTGCTACTGCCCCTAACGCCAACCCAGCACGCACAACTGCCATCGTCCATTGATATCGTGTCGTTCCTTGGCTCAGGAGGACATGAGGTCACCAAGTCGATGACCTACACCTTGATCGACCGAGGAAGGGTCAGCCTCGATGACGGCGGCCGACGAGACCCTGCTCATCGCCAATTCTGCAGCAACGGCCGCAAGTCCTCCCCCGGCGTCCGGAGCTACGTCCTCCTCCATCTGGGACATAAGCTTGCGCCTCGTGCGGCGGCCACTGACGCAGTTGTCCTTGCGGCGTCGCCGTTCCTGCTCCGCCGCCCGCACCATCCGGCGCACTCTGCGCCGAGCCCGCGATATCGCCCGCTGGTGATCGCTAGCTGCTTTCAAGACAACCCTGGCTAACTTGTTGGCTTGCTCATGTCATGATTCCTGCCTCCTCTGGCTGTCGTCGGGAGAGGTAGCGGCATGGCCGTCGATCCTCAAGCCGACCATCGCGCACGTAACCTCGATTCCGCCGTCGCCCAACTCCATCCTGTCGTCGGCCATTGGGGGTTTGATGGTGTGTGTGGCAACTAGCCAGGGGATCATTGACTCGCCGCCGCCGGCCATCGATGTGGTTATTTATAGCTAGCTGCTGCCAAGGGGGTTGGGGATTTTATCATTTTATAATTTACCGCTGTGGCTGGCGCGTGCGCTTGCGCGGGAAGCATTTTCACAGTCTTTGAGTTCTTTTCCGTGCACACATAATCGCACCCAGAACACATATAGCAACTCTCTGCAATCGTGTATAGGGTCATAAATAAATATCACCACTCTTCGCTCTCCACCGTCTCTTTCCCCTCTCGCACCCCCAAACCCGTCCTTCTCCCCACTGTCCTCGCCTCCACAAAATTCTCAACATTAGACATGTCATCCGCGCGGAGGACCCTGCTACGGAGGAGCGCGCGGTTGAGGCAGGTACGCGTTGCTGAGGGTCCGGAGGCCTTGGCGGCGGTACGTGCTGCTGAGGGTCCGGAGGCCTTGGCGGCAGTACGCGCTGCTGAGGGTCCGGAGGCCTTGGCGGTGGTACGCGCTGCTGAGGGTCCGGAGGCATTGGCGGCAATAGCGGAAGAGATGAAGGTTACATTAGATCGGTTGCGGGGAAGCGCGGTTCTGTACGCGGAACGCGCAGCTGTGGCCTTCGAAAGGGCATCATCCGCCGACCAGTTCGCCATTGCCTTGCCGGCTCGCGTGGATTTGGCCTCGATAAGGGCAGCAACCTCCTTACTGCAGTCTCCTACCGCTCTAGCAAAGCGCGCAGCTCTTGACTATGTTGTTTACGACCGCTTTGAATATCTCCGTCGTAAGTGGGTCGTACGCAGGCATTTGGCCATGGACGGGATTTTCCATGAGACCGGAGCTACCGTGATGGGGTATGAGCAGAGGAAAGTCCGGGCCTATGAAGCATTCAAGAATATGGTCATCGCCGACCCAAAAGCGGATCCTACTTCCATAGAGAGGATGTTGCATGAGTGCAGAAGCTATTTCTACATTGGCGAACCAACAGGCCAGCCCCGCAACAACGACGACGAGTAGTTGTTTTCATTTTGTTGTTTTCTGAACCTTGCTGGTATGTAATGTCGCTATTATGTTCTTTAGTCGATTATGTAGGAGTGCGAACGAAAATTTGTGCTATCACTTTCTGAATCAGGTGCTTATTACCACGAATCGTCTGTGTTATTATCTGTCTGTGTTATTTTCTGTCTTTCCACACAATTTAGATTACTGACATGTTTGCTGGGCATCACACACATCTTGTTACGCCCAATTGTTTGTGTTATTTTGGCTCGCACATTTCATCCGAGCGCACGGTATGCCGTCTGTCGCACACATCTTGATCTGTGCAACCGTTTGTGTAGGCAGCATAGATGTTGTGCAGACAGAGCAAATCACAGTACACACGGACAAAACTACGAAACCCGTTGGTGATGATTTCATCAATCACTGACAAATTGTATACCATCAACCTTTTGCCCACAACACACACAGGTTATTAACACCAATCGTTTGTGTTATTTCTTGTGTTCGCACACGATTGTGATTACTGACCTGTTTGCCCTCTATCGCACACATCTTGTTATGCTGAATCGTTTGTGTCCTGCTATATCATCACACGCAGTTTATGTAGTGAACTGTGTGCCCTATATCGCACACATCTTGTTATACTGAATCATTTGTGTTCTGCTATATTATCGCACACAGTTTGTAGTGATGAACTATCGCACACATCTGGATCTGTGCAACCATTTCTGTTATCTTCGCTAATCACAAACGGTTCATAAGGACAAACTGTCTGCCGTAGATCGCACACGTAACAACTTTCTGAATTGTATTTGATGGATCCGCCTTCGCACACAGTTCGTGCCATTAGCGATGGAGCTTGAACTATATCGTTTGCGATTCATGCATCGCACACAGTTTCGTCGAAGGGTCTCTGATTGATGTGTCGCGTTAGCAGCATCGTGCAGTAGTGTTTTCTCTGATCCATCAGTTTGGTTTGGCCAACTACATTGATTTATCTTCAGCGGGAGTGGTGTGTTGTAATAGGTTCAATCTTGCAGTGCTCTATATCCTCGTGAAAGAAGGGGACAAGACACGCATTTGTATTGTTGACATTAAAGATAAAATGACGAGATCTGAACATATTGCTTGTCTTATTTTGTCTACATCATGTCACCTTGCTCCAAGCATTACTCTGTTTGTTATGAACTTAATACCTAGAGAAGCAAGCATAGAAGCACTCTCGAAGTGGAGTAATAGTAGTAAGATGCAGAATCGTTTCGATCTACTTGTTTATGGACGTGATGCCTATATACATGATCATTTCCGTGAATAACATGTCATAACTATGCGCAATTCTGTCAATTGGCCAACAGTAATTTGTCTACCCACCGTGTGCTATTTTCGAGAGAGAAGCCTCTAGCAAACACTATGGCCCCCCGTGTCTACTTAAAAATAAATACAAAAACTCTAAAAATACTTTTCTGCAATTTATTTACTTTTATTTTATTTTGCCTTTACATTATCTATCTCTATCAAGATTTAATCCTTGCAAGTAACGAGTTCAAGGGGCTTGACAACCCTCTTGCCCGCGTTGGGTGCAAGTGTTTCGTTTTGTGTGTGTAGGTGTTTTTGAAAGGAATTTTCTTGGTTCTCCTATTGGTTCGGTAACCTTGGTTTTCACTTAGGGAAATACTTATCTCTACTGTGTTGCATCTCCCCTCCTCTTCGGGGAAAATCCCATTGCGACTCACAAGTAGGAGGAAGAATTTCTGGCGCCGTTGCCGGGGAGACATCATCAAATTCTCGTCAGGTCCCTACACATAAATTATCTTTCACTTGTTCCACTTTTTATTTGCTGTTATATTTTGCTTTGTATAAAAATCAAAATACAAAAATATTTCTATTTGCTTGTTTGCTTAGTTATGTAGTTTACTTGTTTGCTTGCTAGTATTACTTGCTTTGTCACTATGTCTCAAGAAAATACAAAATTGTGTGATTTTCAAATACTAATAATAATGATTTTATTAGTAACCCAATACGACCCGCCACTAGTGCGGAAGCTTTTGATATAAAAGCCGCTTTGCTGAATCTTGTTATGAAAGAACAATTTGCTAGAAGTCCTAATGAGGACGCTGCCTCACATCTTAATACCGTCGTTGAATTATGTGATATGGAAAAGAAAAAAGATGTGGATAATGATGTGGTTAAATTGAAATTATTTTCTTTCTCACTAAGAGATAAAGCTAAAAGTTGGTTTTCATCCTTGCCTCGCAATAGTATTGGAACATGGGATAAGCGTAAATATGCTTTTATTGCCAAGTATTTTCCTCGTGCTAAGGTTATATCTCTCCAAAACCAAATTATGAATATTAGACAATATGAGCAAGAACATGATGTACAAGCATCGGAGAGAATGAAATTAATGATTAGAAATTGTCCCACTCATGGCTTATTTTATGGATGATAATACAAAATTTCTATGCGGGGCTAAACTTTGTGTCGAGAAATCTTCTAGACTCTGCTGCACGTGGTACCTTTATGGAGATTACATTGGGAGAATCTAATAAATTACTGGATAACATCATGACAGATTGTTCTCAATGGCACACCGAACGAGCTTCAACTGGTAACAAGGTAAATTATGTTGAAGAAATCACTACTTTGAGTGATAAGTTGGATTCTCTTATGAATATAATGATGCTCTTAATGTGAACTTTGTCTCTAGAAATAATTTCAATAACAATGCTTATAGAGGTAATTTTAATCCTAGACCATATCCCAGAAATTCCTCTAATAATTGTGGCAATTCTTATGGTAATTGCTATGGTAATTCTTCCAATAATAAAAATAGGATGCCCTCTGATCTTGAGAACACAATTAAATAATTTATTAGTTCTCAAAAGATTTTCAATACTATGGTAGAAGAAAAACTACATAAAGTTGACCATATGGCTAGAAACATGGATAGGATTGCTCATGATGTGGAAACTCTTAAAAGTAAAACTTTGCGACCCAAGCATGATATGACGAGTCTATTAAATCCATTCAAATATCTATTAATGAAAGTAAGGAGAGGACCGCTAGGTTGAGAGCTAAGCGAGAATTCCTAGAAAAAGCGATTCCTCTGGTTTCTATCGTAATTATGATGAAGATATTAAAATGATTGGTGTTTCTACTATTGAATCTTTATTTAGTAAATTTAAAATTGATGATAAGAGGACTGGAGATGAGTCAACTTTAGGTAGAAGGCACCCAGTTTGTTCGAAGGGTGATGATCTTATTGATAAAAATGAAAAATTGGGTTTGGAGAGGTCAAAACTTTAAATAGTGATGCACCCACTACTTTTGGTTACAAGGACTTTAATCATGAAAGTTGTTCTTTAGTTGAATGTATTTCCTTGTTGCAATCCATGATTATCTCACCGGATGCCTATGAAGAAAATAAAGCTTTTACTAAACATATCGTAGAAGCTATGATAAAAGCTCATGAGGAGAAACTTGAGTTAGAGGTTTCAATACCTAGAAAGTTGCATGATGAAGGGGAACCTACTATTAAAATTAAGCTTAAATATTAGGAATGCAATTCTTTGTGTGACCTTGGTGCTAGTGTTTCTACAATGCCAAAATCTTTATGTGATGTGCTAGGTCTCACCGATATAAATGAATGTTCCCTTAACTTGCATTTAGCGGATTCCACTATTAAGAAACCGTTGGGTAGAATAAATGATGTCCTATTCTTGCTAATATAAATTATGTACCCATGGATTTCTTTGTGATTGATATTGAATGCAATCCGTCTTGTCCTATTATACTTGGTAGGCCTTTCTTACGAACTATATGTGCTATTATTGACATGAAGGAAGGAAATATAAGATTCCAATTCCCATGAAAGAAAGGGATGGAACACTTCCATAGAAATAGAATTAAACCACATTATAAATCTTTTATGAGGGCCACCTATGGAATTAATTTGAAAGGGTGAAAATACTTGATACTATGCATTATGCCTAGCTAGGGGCATAAAACAATAGCGCTTGTTAGGAGGCAACCCAATATTTATCTTTAAATTTTTGTTTTACTTTATGTTTTGGTGTGTTTACATGATTATTACTACTGTAATGATTGTGTTTTTATGTTTAAATTAGTGTTTTTGCCAAGTAAAGCCTTCAGGATGATTGGAAGATAGTAGAATCGATGCGGTGTAAAAACAGAAACTTTTGCGTCCAGTGCAGAATTTCTATGATTTTACTAAAACGTCTTTTTGATATGGATTTTTTACACAGTTTTAGTATACAAATTCCCCAGGCTGTCCTAATTGTTTAGAATTTTTGAAGTTACAGAAGTATGGCTTTAGTATAGATCATTACAGATTGTTCTGTTTTAGATATATTCTGTTTTTGCTTGCATAGTTTGCTTGTTTTGATGATGCTATCGATTGTATCTAGGCCTATAAGCCATGGAGAAGTTAGAATACAATACCTATTATGAAATAATGAAATATGAATCAATTTATAACAGTACCTAAAGTATTTGATATGTCTTTTATACTAACGGATATCACGAGATTTTGTTGAGGTTTGTGTGCTGAAGTTTTCAAGTTTTGGGTGAGACAATGATGGATGAAGGAATAAGGAGCGGCAAGACCCTAAGCTTGGGGATTATCAAGGCACCCCAAGGTAATATTCAAGGAAGACCCAAGAATCTATGCTTGGGGATGCCTCGGAAGGCAACCCCTCTTTCGTCTCCAATCTATCGGTATGTCACTTGGAGCTATATTTTTATTCATCACATGATATGTGTTTTGCTTGGAGCGTCCTGTGTTATGTTTTGCTTTTCTTTTAGTTTGCCACAATCATTGTTTGTTGGACACACATATTTGAGAGAGACACGCAGTCATCATAATTTGTTAGAATACTCTATATGCTTCATTCATATCTTTTGAGCTAGGCAATTGCTCTAGTGCTTCACTTATATCTTTTTAGAGCACGACGGCGTTCAGATTTTGTAGAAATAATTGAACTCTCATGCTTCACTTAAATATTTTTGTGAGTATATAAGAAATAGGAATGGTATGGGCACGAGTTATAAGACTAGTCCAAAAAGGATAGGTATTCCAGGGGGATATAATAAAAACCTTCATGTAGCTCACTAAAGAAGAAACATGAGTTGATTATATTGATGTAGTAATGTGAAAGGGCATGAGTACATGATCGTTGGTTAGTACAAATACCAGTAATTAAAGGTTGTTATTTGTTATTCATCTAAGTATTAACTATGGCATGGTGATGATGTGTGAGCATTTTTATGTCTGAAATGAAATCCTATTGTGTTGTTCAAATCGGGGGGGGGGGGGGGGGGCGATGGTTAACTCCTACGAACCTCCTCCCTAGGGGCATGCGGTAGTACTTTGCTTCGAGAGAGCGAATAAGGCTTTACAATAAGTATATGAGTTCTTTATGACTAATGTGAATCCATGGATATACGCACTCTCACCTATCCGTAATTGCTAGCCTTTTCGGTACCGTGCATTGCCCATTCTCACCTCGAGAGTCGGTGCAACTTTCGCCGGTGCATACAAACCCCGTGATACGATACACTCTATCACACATAAGTTTCCTTATATCTTCCTCAAAACATCCACCATACCTACCTATCATGGCATTTCCATATCCATTCCGAGATATATTGACATGCAACTTCCACCGTTCCGTCACATGACTTGTGTGATCATCATCATATTGCTTTGCATGATCATATAGTTGACATAGTATTTGTGGCACAACCACCGTTCATCATTGTTTACATGTTACGCTAGATCATTGCACATCCTGGTACACTGCAGAGGCATTCATATGGAGTCATATTGTTTTATGTTGAGTTGTAATATTGGGTTGTAAATAAATAAAATTGTGATGATCATCATTATTAGAGCACTGTCCCAGTGAGGAAAGGATGATGGAGACGATGATTCCCCCACAAGTGGGGGTGAGACTCTGGACGAAAAATATAAAAAAAGAAATGGGGGAGGCGGAAAAAGGGAAAATCCCACCATTAAAAAAATGAGTGAAAAGAGAGAAGGGGCGGTGTTACTATCCATTTACCACACTTGTGCCTCAAAGTGGCACCATGTTCTTCATATAGAGAGTCTCCTAAGTTGTCGTTTTCATATTCTAGTGGGATTTTTCCATTATAGAACTTGCCTTGTATATTCCTATGACGGGCTTCCTCAAATTCCCGAGGTCTTCATGAGCAAGCAAGTTGGATGCACACCCACTTAGCTTCCGTTGAGCTTTCATACACTTATAGCTCTAGTGCATCCGTTGCATGGCAATCCCTACTCCTCACATTGATATCGATTGATGGGCATCTCCATAGCCCGTTGATCTGCCTAGTTGATGTGAGACTTTATTTTCCACTTTGACTCCTTTGATATCTACCACCATACTCTATTCCACTCATATGATGTATCCATGGTTCACGCGCATGTATTGCGTGAAGTTGAAAATGCTGAAGCGCGTTAGAAGTGCAATCCAATTGCCTGGTTTGACACCAAGGTGCTCATGATTTATACTTATGCGGTGAAGACGGAGTCATGCCATTCTTTAAGGATCATATATTTTGAAAAGTAATGGTTATGCTATTTATGTTTATGGATATTATTATGTTGATATCAATTAGTTCATCATTTCTCAATGATCATACCTAAAAGAGATTACATGTTGGGTAGCATGTCGCAACAAAAATTCTTTTTACCTACTCGAGGACGAGCAGGAATTAAGCTTGGGGATGCTGATATGGCTCCAACGTATCTATAATTTTTTATTGTTCTGTGCTATTATTATCAATCTAGGATACTTTATATGCAATAATATGCTCTTTTATATCATTTTTGGGAACTAACCTATTAACCCAGTGCCATGTGCCAGTTGCTATTTTTTTGCTTGTTTTTGGTTTTCCAAGAAATATGTACCAAACGAAGTCCACACGCTACGAAACTTTTTGATGTTTTTTTCCTGGATAAAAGAGACCCAGGAAGCTTCGGGAGGAGTCAGGAAGCGAGACGAGGAGACGACAAGGCAACGGGGCGCACCCAAAGGGGTAGGCACCATATGTTACCTTGTGGGCACGTTGTGTCTCCGTCTGACCTAATTCCACCTCCATAAATTCTCTAAAATCAGGAAACCCATAGAGAGCCACCCAAAACACTTTTTCCACCATCGCAAGTCTTTGTTCCGACGGAAGGCCATCTGGAGACCTTTTCCGGTACTCTACCGGAGGGGGAATCGAGCATGGATGCTATCTACATCAACCTTGATGCCTCCATGATGATGTGTGAGTAGTCCACCAGACACCTACGGGTCCATAGCTAGTACCTAGATGGCTTCTTCTCTCTCTTTGATCTTCAATACAATGTTCATCGTGATTCCCGCGGTGATCTATCCGATGTAATATTCTTTCGCGGTGTGTTTTTTGGGTCCGATGAATTATGGGTTTATGATCAGATTATTCATTGAAAGTAATTGAGTCTTTTCTGAATTCTATTATGCATGATTGTTATAGCTTCGTATTTCTCTCCGATATATCGTTCTGGTTTGGCCAACTAGATTGATTTATCTTCAGCGTGAGTGGCGCGTTGTAATGGGTTCAATCTTGCGGTGCTCTATATCCTCGTGATAGAAGGGGACAAGACACATATTTGTATTGTTACCATTAAGGATAAAATGATGGGATCTGAACATATTGCTTGTATTATTTTATCCACATCATGTCACATTGCTCCAAGCATTACCCTGTTTGTTATGAACTTAATACCTAGGGAGGCAAGCATAGAAGCGCTCTCGAAGTGGAGTAATAGTAATAGATGCAGAATCATTTCGGTCTACTTGTTTATGGATCGCATGCCTATATACATGATAATTGTCGTGAATAACATGTCATAACTATGTACAATTCTGTCAATTGCCCGACGGTAATTTTTTTACCCACCGTATGCTATTTTCGAGAGAGAAGCCTCTAGCGAACACTATGTCCCCCGGGTCTACTTAAACATAAATATAAAAACTCTAAAAATACTTTTATGCTATTTATTTACTTTTATTTTATTTTGCCTTTACACAATCTATCTGTTGGGGAACGTTGCATGGGAAACAAAAAATTTCCTACGCACACACAAGATCTATCCATGGTGATGAGCATCTACGAGAGGGAGAGTGAATCTACATACCCTTGTAGATCGCTAAGCGGAAGCGTTAAGAAACGCGGTTGATGTAGTCGAACGTCTCCGCGATCCAAATCGCAAGTCGTCCCTCGATCCGATCACGAACTAGTGCCAAACGGACGGCACCTCCGCGTTCAACACACGTACGGCTTGATGATGCCTTCACCTCCTCGATCCAGCGAGCGATGGTGAAGTAGTAGATGAGTTCCGGCAGCACGACGGCGTGGTGATGGTGGTGAGGAACAATCTCTGCAGGGCTTCGCCAAGCACTACGGAGATTATGACGGGAGAACTAGAGGGTTAGGGTTGCCGACACACGGCTTGGGAAATCTTGATCTGTCCCGTGTGCTAGCCCGGCCCCTCTATTTATATGTTGAGCCCTGGGGTCTAAACTTGAAGAGAAAACCTCCACAAGGTCGGTTTTGCCCGCACAAGGTCGGTTTGGCCCGCACGGAAAGAGTCCAACTCGGATTCCAGCACTATCGCGTACAAGCGGTAGTACCGCTCACGAGCGGTAGTACCGCTTGAGCGGTAGTACCGCTTCACACAAGCGGTAGTACCGCTTACGCGGTAGTACTGCCTTACCAGCGGTAGTACCGCTTAAGGCAGCAGCAAAACTTCCTTTTGCACTTTCCAATACCTCGTGGGTTTTATCCCTTTGGCTCATATAAAGTGTTGCTGCACCCGAACACTTCGGTAAACATCTGGAACCCCTTCCGGTGAATTCCGGAACCCTTCCGGAGATCAAAACACTATTATCACATATATCAATCTTTACCTCCGGACTATTTCGGAGATCCTCGTCATGTCCGGGATCTTATCCGGGACTCCGAACAACCTTCGGTCACCAACAAAATAACTCAACTATACTAATCGTCACCAAACGTTAAGTGTGTAGACCCTGCGGGTTCGAGAACTATGTAGACATGACCGAGACACCTCTACGATCAATAACCAATAGCGGGACCTGGATGCCCATATTGTCTCCTACATATTCTATGAAGATCTTTATCGGTCGAACCTCTATGTCAAGGATTCAGTTAATCCCGTATAATGTTCCCTTTGTTCTTCGGTATGTTACTTGCCCGGGATTCGATCGTCGGTATCTCTATACCTAGTTCAATCTCGTTACCGGCAAGTCTCTTTACTCGTTCCGTAATACAAGATCTCGTGGCTAACACTTTAGTCACATTGCTTGCAAGGCTCATTGTGATGTTGTATTACCGAGTGGGCCCTGAGATACCTCTCCGTCACACGGAGTAACAAATCCCAGTCTTGATCCATGCCAACCCAACAGACACCCTCGGAGATACCTGTAGAGCACCTTTATAGTCACCCAGTTACGTTGCGACGTTTGATACACACAAGGTACTCCTCCGATGTCAGGGAGTTGCATGATCTCATGGTCATAGGAACAGATACTTGACATGCAGAAAACAATAGCAATAAACTGACACGATCATATGCTACGTTTATAGTTTGGGTCTTGTCCATCACATCATTCTCCTAATGATGTGATCCCGTTATCAAATGACATCTCATGTCCATGGCTAGGAAACCTTCACCATCTTTTGATCAACGAGCTAGTCAACTAGAGGCTTACTAGGGACACAGTGTTGTCTATGTACCCACACATGTATTTGAGTTTCCAATCAACACAATTATAGCATGGATAATAAACGATTATCATGAACAAGGAAATATAATAATAACCAATTTATTATTGCCTCTAGGGCATATTTCCAACAGTCTCCCACTTGCACTAGAGTCAGTAATCTAGTTCACATCACTATGTGATTTACATTGTAATGAATCGAACACCCATGCGGTTCTGGTGTTGTTCATGTTTAGCCCTTGGAAGAGGTTTAGTCATCGGATCTGCAACATTCAGATCCGTGTGTACTTTGCAAATATTTATGTCGTCTTCCTTGATGTAATCGCAGATGGAATTGAAACGTCGCTTTATGTGTCTAGTCCTCTTGTGAAATCTTGGTTCCTTGGCTAGAGCAATGGAACCAGTATTATCACAAAACAGAGTCATTGGGTTAAGCGCACTAGGCACTACTCCAAGATCTGTCATGAACTCCTTCATCCAGACACCTTCCTTCGTCGCCTCCGAGGCAGCGATGTACTCCGCTTCGCATGTAGAATCAGCTACCACGCTTTGCTTGGAACTGCACCAGCTAACCGCACCCCCATTAAGAATAAATACGTATCCGGTTTGTGACTTAGAGTCATCCGGATCAGTGTCAAAGCTTGCATCGACGTAACCCTTTACGACAAGCTCTTGATCACCTCCATAAACGAGAAACATGTCCTTGGTCCTTTTCAGGTACTTCAGGATATTCTTGACCGCCGTCCAGTGTTCCATTCCTGGATCACTTTGAAACCTTCCGACCAGACTTATGGCAAGGCTGACATCGGGTCTTGTGCACAGCATTGAATACATGATAGAGCCTATGGCTGAAGCATAGGGGATGACACTCATCTTTTCTCTATCTTCTGCAGTCACTGGGCATTGAGTCTTACTCAACTTCACACCTTGCAAAATAGGCAAGAACCCCTTCTTGGACTGATCCATTTTGAACTTCTTCAAAACTTTGTCAAGGTATGTGCGTTGTGAAAGTCCTATTAAGCGTCTCGATCTATCTCTATAGATCTTGATGCCTAATATGAAAGCAGCTTCTCCTAGGTCCTTCATTGAAAAACTCTTGTTCAAATATTCCTTCACGCCTTCCAACATTTCTATATTGTTTCCAATCAGCAATATGTCATCCACATATAATATTAGAAATGCTATAGAGCTCCCACTCACTTTCTTGTAAATACAAGCTTCTCCGTAAACTTGTATAAACTCGAACGCTTTGATCACCTCATCAAAGCGAAGATTCCAACTCCGAGATGCTTGCACCAGTCCATAAATGGATCGCTGGAGTTTGCAAACTTTGTCAGCATTCTCTGGATCGACAAAACCTTCTGGTTGCATCATATACAACTCTTCCTTAAGGAAACCGTTAGGGAACGCTGTTTTGACATCCATCTGCCAAATTTCATAATCGAAAAAGGCAACTATTGCTAACATGATTCTGACGGACTTAAGCATCGCTACGGGTGATAAGGTCTCATCGTAGTCAACTCCTTGAACTTGTGAAAAACCCTTTGCCACAAGTCGAGCTTTATAGACGGTGACATTACCGTCCGCGTCCGTCTTCCTCTTAAAGATCCATTTGTTCTGAATGGCCTTACGCCCTTCAGGTAATACTTCCAAAGTCCACACTTTGTTTTCATACATGGATCCCATCTCGGATTTCATGGCCTCTAACCACTTCTCGGAATCCGGGCCCATCATCGCTTCTCCATAGCTCGTAGGTTCATCGTTGTCTAACAACATGACCTCTAAGACAGGGTTGCCGTACCACTCAGGAGCAGTACGCGTCCTTGTCGACCTACGAGGTTCGATAGCAACTTGATCCAAAGCTTCATGATCATCATCATTAACTTCCTCTTCAGCTGATGTAGGCTCTACAGAAACATCTTTCTGCGCTGCGCTACTTTCAGGTTGAAGTAAAGGTTCAACAACCTCATCAAGTTCTATCTTCCTCCCACTCAATTCTTTCGAGAGAAACTCTTTCTCAGAAAATGTTCCGTTTTTAGCGACAAACACTTTGCCTTCGGATCTGAGGTAGAAGGTATACCCAACTGTCTCTTTTGGGTATCCTATGAAGACGCATTTCCCCGCTTTGGGTTCCAGCTTTTCAGGCTGAAGCTTTTTGACATAAGCATCACATCCCCAAACTTTAAGAAACGACAGCTTTGGCTTCTTGCCAAACCAAAGTTCATATGGCGTCGTCTCAACGGATTTCGATGGTGCTCTATTTAAAGTGAATGTAGTTGTCTCTAATGCATAACCCCAAAACAATAGTGGCAAATCGGCAAGAGACATCATAGATCGCACCATATCCAATAAGGTTCGATTACGACGTTCGGACACACCATTACGCTGTGGTGTTCCAGGCGGTGTTAGTTGTGAAACAATTCCACATTGTTTTAAGTGACTGCCAAACTCATAACTCGGATATTCTCCTCCTCGATCAGATCGTAGGAATTTA
This sequence comes from Elymus sibiricus, assembly GCA_039707655.1. Classification (NCBI taxonomy): domain Eukaryota; kingdom Viridiplantae; phylum Streptophyta; class Magnoliopsida; order Poales; family Poaceae; genus Elymus; species Elymus sibiricus. The sequence goes on along the minus strand of CM077675.1, from coordinate 280,112,116 downwards.
ATCTTCTTGTTACGATGATTCTCAACTTCACTCTCAAATTGTTTGAAATTTTCAAATGTTTCAGACTTGTGTTTCATTAAGTAAATATACCTATATCTACTTAAGTCATCAGTGAAGGTGAGAAAGTAACGATAACCACCGCGCGCCTCAATGCTCATCGGACCGCACACATCAGTATGTATGATTTCCAATAAGTCACTTGCCCGTTCCATTGTTCCAGAGAACGGCGTTTTAGTCATCTTGCCCATGAGGCATGGCTCACATGTGTCAAGTGATTCAAAATCAAGTGACTCCAAAAGTCCATCAGCATGGAGCTTCCTCATGCGTTTTACGCCAATATGACCTAAACGGCAGTGCCACAAGAAAGTGGTATTATCATTATAAATTCTACATCTTTTGGCATCAATGTTATGAACATGTGTATCATTACTATCGAGATTCAATAAGAATAAACCCCTCACATTGGGTGCATGACCATAAAAGATATTACTCATATAAATAGAACAACCATTATTCTCTGATTTAAATGAGTAACCGTCTCGCAATAAACAAGATCCAGATATAATGTTCATGCTTAACGCAGGCACTAAATAACAATTATTCAGGTTCATCGCTAATCCCGATGGTAATCGAAGAGCGAGCGTGCCGACGGCGATCACATCAACCTTGGAACCATTTCCCACGCGCATCATCACTTCGTCCTTTGCCAGCCTCCGTCTATTCCGCAGTTCCTGTTTTGAGTTGCAAATATGAGCAACCGCACCAGTATCAAATACCCAGGCACTACAACGAGAGTTGGTAAGGTACACATCAATAACATGTATATCATATATACCTTGTTTGTTGTTGGCTGCCTTTTTGTCAGCCAAATATTTGGGGCAGTTCCGCTTCCAGTGTCCAGTTCCCTTGCAATGAAAGCACACAGTTTCTGGTTTGGGTCCAGCCTTGGGTTCCTTCACGAGAGGAGCAACTGCTTTGCCACTCTTCTTGGAGTTACCCTTCTTACCCTTGCCATTTTTCTTGAAACTAGTGGTTTTATTGACCATCAACACTTGATGCTCCTTCTGAATTTCAGACTCAGCAGCTTTCAGCATCGCAAACAGCTCGGCGACTGACTTGTTCATCCCGTGCATGTTATAGTTCAACACGAAGCTCTTGTAGCTAGGTGGCAATGATTGAAGAACTCTGTCAGTGATAGCCTCTGGCGGAAGGGGCATCCCCAATTCAGCCAGACGGGTGGAGTACCCAGACATTCTGAGTACGTGATCACTGATAGACCCGTTCTCCTCCATGTTGCAAGCATAGAACTCATCGGAGATCTCATATCTATCGATCCGGGCATTCTTCTGAAAGATAAACTTCAACTCCTGGAACATCTCATATGCTCCATGACGTTCAAAACGTCTTTGAAGTCCCGGTTCTAAGCCATACAATATTGCACATTGAACTATTGAGTAATCTTTAGAACGAGCCTGCCAGGCGTTCACAACGTCTAGAGACTCAACTGGAACGGGTGGATCACCAAGCGGTGCATCAAGGACATAAGCCTTCTGGGAAGCCGTAAGGATAATCCTTAGATTACGGGCCCAGTCCACAAAGTTACTTCCATCATCTTTCAATTTAGCTTTCTCTAGGAACGCATTAAAATTCAGGGGTGCTACTGCGCGAGCCATGATCTACAACATAAATATAGCAAAGGCAACTTAGACTATTGTTCAAGATAATGAGTTTAGTTAATCATATTACTTAAAAACTCCCACTCAAATTGACATTTCTCCGGTCATTCGAGTGTAACATGATCCAAATCCACCAACTCAAGTCCGATCATCACGTGAGTTGAGGTGGTTTCAATGGTGAACATCTTCATGTTGATCATATCTACTATATGACTCATGTTCGACCTTTCGGTCTCTTGTGTACATGCTAGGCTCGTCAAGTTTAACCCGAGTGTTCCGCATGTGCAACACTGGCTTGCACCCGTTGTATGTGAACGTAGAGTCTATCACACCCGATCATCACGTGGTGTCTCGAAACGACGAACTTTCGCAACGGTGCACACTCGGGGAGAACACAATTTTATCTTGAAATTTAAGTGAGGGATCACCTTATAATGCTACCGTCGTCCTAAGCAAAATAAGATGCATAAAAGGATTAACATCACATGCAAATCATAAGTGACATGATATGGCCATGAACTTGTGCTTTTGATCTCCATCTTCAAAGCACCGGCATGATCTCCATCGTCACCGGCATGACACCATGATCTCCATCATCTTGATCTCCATCAACGTATCTCCATGAGGTTGTCGCGCCGACTGTTGCTTCCACGACTATTGCTAACTCATAGCGATAAAGTAAAGCAAAACGGCGAAAATAATTAAAGACAACTCTATGGCTCCTGCCAGTTGCCGTACTCATCGACATGCAAGTCGTGATATTCTATACAACACACGATCATCTCATACATCACATATATCTTATCATGTAATTGGCCATATCACATCACAACATACCCTGCAAAAACAAGTTAGACGTCCTCTAATTGTTGTTGCAAGTTTTACGTGGCTGCTACGGGTTTGCAAGAACCGTTCTTACCTACGCAAAACCACAACGTGGTGTAGTGATTGCTTTTTGATCTTCTAAAAGAACCCTCTTCATTGAAATCAATTCAACTAAAGTGAGAGAGACAGACACCCGCTAGCCATCTTTATGCAACGAAGTTACATGTCAGTTGAAGGAACCGGTCTCTCGTAAGCGTACAAGTAATGTTGGTCCGGGCCGCTTCATCTCACAATACCGCCGAATCAAGTATCAACTAGTAACGGCAAGCAATATGTATACACCCACGCCCACAACTCGTTTGTGTTCTACTCGAGATCTCATCTACGCATAGACCTAGCTCTGATACCACTGTTGGGGAACGTTGCATGGGAAACAAAAAATTTCCTACGCACACGCAAGATCTATCCATGGTAGATCGCTAGGCGGAAGCGTTAAGAAACGCGGTTGATGTAGTCGAACGTCTCCGCGATCCAAATCACAAGTCGTCCCTCGATCCGATCACGAACTAGTGCCGAACGGACGGCACCTCCGCGTTCAACACACGTACGGTTTGATGATGCCTTCACCTCCTCGATCCAGCGAGCGATGGTGAAGTAGTAGATGAGTTCCGGTAGCACGACGGCGTGGTGATGGTGGTGAGGAACAATCTCTGCAGGGCTTCGCCAAGCACTACGGAGATTATGACGGGAGAACTAGAGGGTTAGGGTTGCCGACACACGGCTTGGGAAATCTTGATCTGTCCCGTGTGCTAGTCCTGCCCCTCTATTTATATGTTGAGCCCTAGGGTCTAAACTTGGAGAGAAAACCTCCACAAGGTCGGTTTTGCCCGCACAAGGTCGGTTTGGCCCGCACGGAAAGAGTCCAACTCGGATTCCAGCAGTATCGCGTACAAGCGGTAGTACCGCTCACGAGCGGTAGTACCGCTTGAGCGGTAGTACCGCATCACACAAGCGGTAGTACCGCTTACGCGGTAGTACTGCCTTACCAGCGGTAGTACCGCTTAAGGTAGCAGCAAAACTTCCTTTTGCACTTTCCAATACCTCGTGGGTTTTATCCCTTTGGCTCATATAAAGTGTTGCTGCACCCGAACACTTCGGTAAACATCCGGAACCCCTTCCGGTGAATTCCGGAACCCTTCCGGAGATCAAAACACTATTATCACATATATCAATCTTTACCTCCGGACTATTCCGGAGATCCTCGTCATGTCCGGGATCTTATCCGGGACTCCGAACAACCTTCGGTCACCAACAAAATAACTCAACTATACTAATCGTCACCAAACGTTAAGTGTGTAGACCCTGCGGGTTCGAGAACTATGTAGACATGACCGAGACACCTCTACGATCAATAACCAATAGCGGGACCTGGATGCCCATATTGGCTCCTACATATTCTACGAAGATCTTTATCGGTCGAACCTCTATGTCAAGGATTCAGTTAATCCCGTATAATGTTCCCTTTGTTCTTCGGTATGTTACTTGCCCGAGATTCGATCGTCGGTATCTCTATACCTAGTTCAATCTCGTTACCGGCAAGTCTCTTTACTCGTTCCGTAATACAAGATCTCGTGGCTAACACTTTAGTCACATTGCTTGCAAGGCTCATTGTGATGTTGTATTACCGAGTGGGCCCTGAGATACCTCTCCGTCACACGGAGTAACAAATCCCAGTCTTGATCCATGCCAACCCAACAGACACCCTCGGAGATACCTGTAGAGCACCTTTATAGTCACCCAGTTACGTTGCGACGTTTGATACACACAAGGTACTCCTCCGATGTCAGGGAGTTGCATGATCTCATGGTCATAGGAACAGATACTTGACATGCAGAAAACAATAGCAATAAACTGACACGATCATATGCTACGTTTATAGTTTGGGTCTTGTCCATCACATCATTCTCCTAATGATGTGATCCCGTTATCAAATGACATCTCATGTCCATGGCTAGGAAACCTTCACCATCTTTTGATCAACGAGCTAGTCAACTAGAGGCTTACTAGGGACACGGTGTTGTCTATGTACCCACACATGTATTTGAGTTTCCAATCAACACAATTATAGCATGGATAACAAACGATTATCATGAACATGGAAATATAATAATAACCAATTTAGTATTGCCTCTAGGGCATATTTCCAACACTATCTCTATCAAGATTTAATCCTTGCAAATAACGAGTTCAAGGGGCTTGACAACCCTCTTGCCCGCGTTGGGTGCAAGTGTTTGGTTTTGTGTGTGTAGGTCATGTTGAAAGGATTTTTCTTGGTTCTACTATTGGTTCGATAACCTTGGTTCTCACTGAGGGAAATACTTATCTCTATTGTGTTGCATCTCCTGTCCTTTTCGGGAAAAATCCCAACGCAGCTCACAAGTAGCAGCGTGCGTGGCACGAAGTCTACCATGCGTAGAACATGTTCTGTACCCAGCTCCACCCAGCATAATCATCAATAGTGGCTCAAGTATCCGATCCATGCTATGCTTATGCATAGTTGTACTAGAAACATACCAATGGGGATTCCAGACTCCCTGGGAACGCCTTTTTATTCTGTTGTTTCACAGTCATTTTAATTCATGCCCTTCATTTACTTTTATGTTATTTAGTTACAAGTCACTAAATTATTCAATACTTATTTACATACGCCCTCACTGTGCTTTAAGTCTACAATCATCTGCAGGCACAAAGTTACATAATTCTCTACAAGAGGCAAAAGTCTAATTCTTGTGCTCCCTGTGGGATCGATACTCTTACTTCGAAAAGGCTACAACAAAACACTGTGCACTTGCATGCTATCACTAGGTGAAGGTGAAGCTACAAGAACCACATTCCTCGTGAAGGAATTGTTATATGTGCCTAGGACTGTCTACCCAATCATGGCCAAAACCCTCAGTCCGATCAAGGGCCACGACTCATATGATGAAGAAGTTGTGGGTATCATGAAGAATATCTTATTCTATATCATACATGGCATCCCCATCAACATTCATGATTTGTTCTTGAGGACTTTGGACACAGTTGCCCAATCTCTATTTGACTTGGAAACTTACGTGCCATGGATCATGAGATTCATCAGAACAAGGTCTTCAATCAACTACAAGACAGACTATCAGAATCATCTCAGCTACTTGCCGCCAGTTGAAATTATTCAAAGCACAATTTCCTCAGTTCCTGGCAAAGGTAAAGGCATCATTGAAGAAGGCACACGACCTCTGGATGTGCAGTTTCTTCAACCAACATCTCAATCTACAGGTGAAGACACTGCCTCCCAAGATACTGTAGCAAAAGCCTCTGACCAAAATCTTCAAGGTTCAGCTCCTCGAGTGATGTTTGGTCGCGAGCTCCTCTCAAGTCTTCATCAAAAGGTACATCACAATCACAACTGGTTTAAGTGTCAGCTAGCAGCAATTCTAGCAAATATGACAGTGACGTAGAACTCAGTAAGGAAAAATCAGTACTACGTCCATGACATCTTTGACCACAGCTGGGGCATACTATCACATCTCAAGATAGCCGAAGAACTTGCAGAAATGGACTTCGAGAAGAACTACGATTGGTCGTTCCCGCCTAAGAAGAAGTTCAAGTTCCTCCTCTTGTGCCCAGCTCATATTCGTCATCGCGCACCACTGATGAAGCTGAAGACCTTGATGACACTGCTGCTGGTCCTTCATCAACAACTGACCCCAACACCAACACTGGGACTCCTCCACCACCTTCAAGATGAGATTCTTCAGGGGCGTTAGTCCTCAATTTTGTCTCCTTTTGGTCATTTGATGACAAAGGGGTAGAAATTTGAGTTAGTCTTCAAGCGCATGCATTTCATAAGTTACAACTCTCGTTCTTCTGGCATGTTTAGTGTAACGAGTTGTAAATGGTGGTCTAACGCATTTGAACGGCTTTCTGCATGTTTTATCCTTAAATTCATATCTATGCACACATGCTGAATTTTGTCAGACACAATGTTCCATCATGCATTGCAAATTCTTCATATTACATGTTCAATGCTTGAATGGATTCCAAGATATAGGGGGACATCTCCACAATTTCATCCTGCCATGTGCATTAACAATCCAAAGAAAATTCTTCAACATGCACTTCTTAAGGGGGGGGGGGTTCCTTTATACCTTGCTATCAAATTCTTCAAAATGTGTACTTACACCTCATATTTTTATCCCCGTTGAAAACTTAACCTATTTGTCATCAGTCGCCAAAAAGGGGGAGATTCTTAGTGCATCTAGTGCCCCCTTAGTGGTTTTGGAGTATTGAAGACAAATGGGTTAAGAGACTAATGTGTTTGTGAGTGTACACAAATATTATAGTCCTTGAAGAGTTTGGTTTAACCTATAAAAGACGACCCCTAAAAATGTATTTATTCAAGTGAAGACTTTAGTAAAATTCTTGAAGAAATTGAAGTGAATAGTTCGGTGTGACTTTGAAGAAATTGATGTGAGGACTTGAAGTTTGAAGGCTTTGTTTTCATAGTTCATTTCTTTTTTTCTTGAGTCAGAGGAAACACCATACTGTTAAAGGGGGTTTAGGCAAAGCATAGACATATTTCCAAGTGATGCTCAAATACTACACCTACCTAATCCTTTGAGTGAAGACTTTGGAAATCTCCCGCAGTGCAGTCAAGTTCTTCAGTGACAGAGATGAAGTTCTTCTGGTCGCTGATGACTTTAGTCTGACTGAGGAGTTAGGATTTCACCAGTGCGATCTGCTTAACGTGGCGACTTTGAGAGCCCCGACAAATTTGAGAGTTCAAATTTCTGACCGTTGCTGCGCTTAGTGTCAGCTGTCAAGTGGATCCTTATCCTGAAAATGATCTTGTCTGTAGGGGCATTTATGTCTTATCATGTCAGGTTGCTCCCAGGCTATAAATAGTACCCCCCCCACACACAACCATTCATTGGTTGGCTACTCCAAGAGAGAAAGATTGACAAGTGCCATCTAGGGCAACCCTTTCCTCTGACGACTTAGAGAGAAACCTAAGTGAGGAAAAACCCAAACGCCCAGAGCCTCAAAAGTGATTGAGTATTACTAAAAGAAATTGTCCTATGTGGAACCGATGCCTGTTACCTTTGAATACTGTGTATCTTCCAGATGGTTAGGCATCATGGTCTAGAGCATCCAAGAGTCATTGCGGATTGCCGGGCGACCAAGTTTCTGAAGGTTTGGAAGTCTACCTTGAAGACTTATGACGAGTGATTGGGCAGAGTCTAAGTGACTTTAGCTCAAGGGGAATACGGTGAAGACTAAGTTTCTTCAGAGGTCAAGCTCAGCCGCCCCAACCAGACGTACAACTATCACAACAGTTGGAACTGGTTGAACAAATCCAGTGTCCTCACCAAGCATCATGGTTCTATTTCTTCAATCCCTCACTTACTTATTCATACCTTGAAGAAATTGTTGGAAATATGCACTAGAGGCAATAATAAATTGGTTATTATCACATTTCCCTGTTCATGATAAACGTTTATTATCCATGCTAGAATTGTATTGACCGAAAACTTAAATACACGTGTGGATGTATAAACAACACCGTGTCTGTAGTGAGCCTCTACCAGACTATCTCATTGATCAAAGATGGTTAAGGTTTCCTGAACATAGACATGAGTTGTCATTTGATAACGGGATCACTTCATTAGGAGAATGATGTGATGCATAAGACCCAACTGTAAGCTTAGCATATGATCGTATCACTTAAGTTTATTGCTACTGCTTTCTTCATGTCAAGTATTTGTTGGGTTAGCGTGGATCGAGACCATGAGATCATGCAACTCCCTGACACCGGAAGAATACCTTCTGTGCGATCAAACGTCACTTTGTAACTGGGTGATTATAAAGGTGCTCTACAGGTATCTCCGAGGGTATCTGTTGGGTTAGCGTGGATCGAGACTGAGATTTGTCACTCTGTATGATGGAGAGGTATCTCTGGGCCCTCTCGGTAATACAACATCACAAGAAGCTTGCAAGCAATGTGACTAATGAGTTAGTCACGGGATCGTGTAGTAAGGAATGAGTAAAGAGACTTTTCGGTAACGAGATTGAACTAGGTATGGGGATACCGACGATCGAATCTCGGGCAAGTAACATATCGCTGGACAAAGGGTATTGCTTACGGGATTAACTGAATCCTCGACATCGTGGTTCAATAGATAAAGATCTTCATCGAATATGTAGGAACCAATATGGGCATCTAGGTCTTGCTATTAGTTATTGACTGGAGAGGTGTCTCAGTCATGTCTACATGATTCTCGAACCCATAGGCTCACACACTTAATCTTTGGTAACGCTAGGGTAGTATTGAGATATTAATGGCAATGGACCAAACATTGTTCAGAGTCTTGGATGAGATCCTGGATGTCACTAGGAGCTTTGAAATGGTCCGGAGGTAAAGATTTATATATGGAAAGTTGTTATCGGAGTTCTGGGAAAAGTTCAGGTTTCTTCGGTATTGTACCGGGAAGCTTCCAGAAGGTTCCAGAGGATTCTGGAGGGGTCCGGAAGTCCACAAGTGGATTCCACCAGCCCCTAGGGCGTGCATGGGCTGTAGGGGACGCACTGGCCTTATTGGGCATGGCGTACAAGCCCCCACAAGGCCCATGCGCATGGGAAGGAGAAACCCTAAGTGGGAGGGAGTCCACTTGCCTTGGGAGGCAAGTTTCCTCCCATGGTCACCTCCCCTCCTTGGTGGAGGGGCTAGGGCTGTGCCCCCAGCCCTCCCACACCCCTATATATAGTGGGGAGGGGCTCAAGGGCTGGACATACCAAACCCAAGCCTCCTCTCTCTCCCAATAAGCCTCCACCTCGACCCGTTGGCGCTTGGCGAATCCCCATCAATGTTCTGCTGCCATTACCACCATCACGCCGTTGTGTTGGTTCAGATCTCATCTACCTGTTCTCCTTCTCTTGTTGGATCAAGAAGGAGGATACGTCGCTGAGCCAGACGTGTGCTAAACTCGGAGGTGCCACACGTGCGGTGCTTGGATCGTATTGGATCGCGACACGAGTACGACTACGCCAACCACGGTCTCTAGATCGTTAATGCTTTAGGTCTACAAGGGTATGTAGACACTTCTCCCTCTCGTTACTATGCATCTACATAGATAGATCTTGGGTGTTCGTAGGATTTTTTATTTATTTTCCATGCTTCGTTCCCCAACAGTGGTATCTGAGCTAGGTCTATGCGTAGATGATATGCACGAGTAGAACACAAAGTAGTTGTGGGCATTGATGTTCAGGTTGCTTACCTCTATTTGTCTTATTTGGATTCAGCGGTATTGTGGGATGAAGCGGCCCGGACCAACCTTACTTATCCTTGCACAAGACACCGGTTCCACCGACAAACATGCAACTTGTATTGCATAAGGTGGCTGGCGGGTGTCTGTCTCTCCCACTTTAGTTGAACTTGATTTGACATTAGCGGTCCTTGTAGAAGGTTAAGAGGCAACTTTAATATCATTGTTGTGGCTTTGCATAGGTAAGAACGACTCTTGCTAGTTTCCCATAGCATCCACGCAAAACTTGCAACAACAAAGTAGAGGATGTCTAACTTGTTTTTGCAGGGCATGTTGTAATGTGATATGGCCAAGGCATGATTTTATATATGGTTGGTGTTTGAGATGATCATGTTTTGTAGTAGTTTTCACGACTTGCATGTCGATGAGTATGGCAACCGGTAGGAGTCATAGGGTTGTCTTTATTTTATTGTATGACATGTGTGTCAATCATTAAACGCCATGTAATTGCTTTACTTTATCATTGTGTGTTAGCAATAGTTGTAGAAGCAATAGTTGGCGGAGACAACCACGTGACGACATGATGATGGAGATCATGGTGTCATGCCGGTGATGATGGAGATCATGCCAGTGCTTTGGAGATGGAGATCAAAAGCACAAGATGATGATGGCCATATCACGTCACATTTTGATTTGCATGTGATGTTTATCCTTTATGCATCCTATTTTGCTTAGGACGATGGTAGCATTATAAGATGATCCCTTCACTTAATTTCAAGAAAAATGTGTTCTCTCTAAGTATGCACCATTGCGAAAGTTCGTCGTTTCGAAGCACCTCGTGATGATCGGGTGTGATAGACTCTTCGTTCACATACAACAGGTGTAAGCCAGTTTACACATGCAGAATACTTCGGTTAAACTTGACGAGCCTAGCATGTACATACATGGCCACGGAACACGGAAGACCGAAAGGTCTAACACGAGTCATCGGTAGATATGATCGACATGGAGATGTTCACCATTGAAACCACCTCATCTCACATGATGATCGGACTTGGGTTGGTGAATTTGGATCATGCATCACTTAGACAACTTGAGGGGTGTTGATTTAGGTGGTAGTTCATTAGTAATTGGATTAACTAAACTAATTATACATAGTCTAAGTGTCTTTGCAAATTATGTTGTAGATCAATAGCTCTTGTTGTAGCCCCACTGAATTTTGATACCTTTCTAGAGAAAGACTAAGTTGAAAGATAATGTAAGCAATTATGCAGACTGGGTCTGTAATCTGAGGATTGTGCTCACTGCGGCATAGAAGGCTTATGTCCTTGATGCACCGCTCGGTGTGCCAACCCCTCCATGTGGATGTTGTGAATGTCTGGCAGGTGTTCTGATGACTACTCGATAGTTCAGTGTGCCATGCTTTACGGCTTAGAATCGAGGCTCCAAAGACGTTTTGAACACCACGGAGCATATGAGATGTTCTAAGAGCTGAAATTGGTATTTCAGGCTCATGCACGTGTTGAGAGGTATGAGACCTCTGACAAGTTCTTTGCCTGCAAGATGGAGGAGAATAGCTCAGTCAGTGAGCATGTGCTCGGAATGTCTGGGTGCTACAATCGCTTGAATCAAGTGGGAGTTAATCTTCCAGATAAGACAATGATTGACAAAGCTTGCCAGTCACTGCCACCAAGCTACTAGAGCTTCGTGATGAACTATAACATGCAAGGGATGGAGAAGATGATCCCTGAGCTGTTCGCATGTTTTACGCCACGGAGGTAATTAAAAATCAAGAAGGAGCATCAAGTTTTGATGGTTAATAAGACCACTAGTTTCAAGAAGGGTAAGGGAAAGAAGGGAAACTTCAAGAATGGCAGGCCAATTGTCACTCCAATGAAGAAACCCAAGGCTAGACCCAAACCCGAGACTGAGTGCTTCTATTGTAAGGGTACGGTCAGTGAAAGCGGAACTGCCCAAAGTACTTGGCAGATAAGAAGGCTGGCAACGTCAACAATGGTATATTTGATAGACATGTTATTGATGTGTACCTTACTAGTGCTCGTAGTAGCGCCTGGGTATTCGACACCGGTTCAGTTGCTAATATTGGTAACTCGAAACAGGAGTTACTGAATAAACGAAGACTAGCTAAGGGCGAGGTGATGATGTGTGTTGGACGTGTCTCGAAGGTTGATGTGATCACCATCACACGCTCCCTCTACCTTCCAGTTTTAAACCTAAATAAATATTATTTGGTGCTTGTGTTGAGCATGAACATTATATGGATCTTGCTTATTGTGAGACGATTATTCATTTAAGTCAGAGAATAATGGTTGTACTATTTACATGAATAATATATTTTATGATCATGCACCTGATACGTCTCCAACGTATCTATAATTTATGAAGTATTCATGTCATGTTTACAATAATTTTATATGATTTTGGTATGATTTTATTAGAACTAACCCGGACTGACGCTGTTTTCAGCAGAACTACCATGGTGTCGTTTTTTTGTGCAGAAATAAAAGTTCTCGGAATGGGCTGAAAATTTACGGAGAATATTTTTGGAAAATATAAAAAATATTGCAGCAAAAAGATACCGTAGAGGAGTCCCGAGACAGCCACAAGCCTAGGGGGCGCCCCTCTAGGGCGCGCCCCCTGGCTTGTGGGCCCCTCGGGAGTCCCCCTGACTTGATTCCAACGGCAAGTATTCCTATAAATACCAAAACCTCTAGAAAGAAACCTAGATCGGGAGTTCCGCCACCGCAAGCCTCTGTAGCCACAAAAAACCAATCGGGAGCCCATTCCGGCACCCTGCCGGAGGGGGAAACCATCACCGAAGGCCATCTTCATCATCCCGGTGGTCTCCATGATGAGGAGGGAGTAGTTTACCCTCGGGGCTGAGGGTATGTACTAGTAGCTATGTGTTTGATCTCTCTATCTCTCTCGTGATTCTTGAGATGACACGATCTTGATGTACCGCTAGCTTTATTAATATAGATGAATCATATGGAGTTTTCCCCTCTCTATCTTCTTCTGATGAATTGAGTTTTCCCTTTGAAGTTTTCTTATCGGATTGAGTCTTTAAAGGATTTGAGAACATTTGATGTATGTCTTGCGATGGGATATCCGTGGTGACAATGGGATGTTCTATTGATCCACTTGATGTATGTTTTGGTGATCAACTTGCGGGTTCCGTGACCTTGGGAATCTATGCATAGGGGTTGGCACACGTTTTCGTCTTGACTCTCCGGTAGAAACTTTGGGGCACTCTTTGAAGTTCTTTGTGTTGGATTGAACATGATGAATCTGAAATTGTGTGATGCATATCGTATAATCAAGCCCATGGGTACTCGTGGTGACATTGGAGTATCTAGGTGACATTAGGGTTTTGGTTGATGTGTATCTTAAGGTGTTATTTTAGTACGAACTCTAGGGCTGTTCGTGACACTTATAGGGATAGCTCATACGATTGATCGGAAAAGATAACTTTGAGGTGGTTTTGTACCCTACAATAATTTCTTTGTTTGTTCTCCGCTATTCGTGACTTTGGAGTGAACTCTTTGTCGCACGTGAGGGATTTACATATGATTCAACTATGTCAGTATTGTTGAGAGAACTTGCACTAGTGAAAGTATGAACCCTAGGCCTTGTTTCTAAGCATTGCAATACCGTTTGTGCTCACTTTTATCATTAGTTACCTTGCTGTTTTTATATTTTCAGATTACAAAAACCTATATCTACCATCCATATTACACTTGTATCACCATCTCTTCGCCGAACTAGTGCACCTATACAATTTACCATTGTATTGGGTGTGTTGGGGACACAAGAGACTCTTTGTTATTTGGTTGCAGGGTTGTTCGAGAGAGACCATCTTCATCCTACGCCTCCCATGGATTGATAAACCTTAGGTCATCCACTTGAGGGAAATTTGCTACTGTCCTACAAAACTCTGCGCTTGGAGGCCCAACACGAGTCTACAAGAAGAAGGTTGCATAGTAGACATCAAGCTCTTTTCTGGCGCCGTTGCCGGGGAGATGAGTGCTTGAAGGTATATCTTTAGATCTTGCAATTAAATCTTTTATTTTCTTGTTTTTCACTAGTTTGGTTTTATAAAAGAAAACTACAAAAAAATGGAATTGAGGTTGCCTCATATGTTTCATCTTTTTAATGTCTTTCGTGAAAATGATGGAAAGGAAAATTGTGCTCAAGTGTTAGAAGAAGAAGTTATTAAAATGTTTGGCACTAAATCTTTGAGTGATGAGCATGATTGCAATGTTATTAGTATGAATTCTCTGAATATCCATGATGCTAATGATATGCAAAGCCACAAGCTTGGGGATGCTATGTTTGATGAAGATGATATTTTTAGTACCCCAAGTTTTGATGAGAAAATTTGTTATGATAATGACATGCCTACTATCTATGATGATTATGATGATGACATGTATGCTATAAAGAGTGATAGTAACCATGAAACTTGTCATCATGATTTTAATATTCAAAGTGGCTATGTCAATCAAGTATCTCATGATAGTTATTTTGTTGAGTTTGCTCCCACTTTTATGAATGAGAAGAAAATTGCTTATGTGGAGAGTGACAAATTTTCTATGCTTGTGGATCATGAAGATAATGCTTTATGTGATAGTTATGTTGTGAAATTCCTTCATGATGCTACTGAAAATTATTACGAGGGAGGAACATATGCTTGTAGGAATTGCAATAATATCAAGTTTCCTCTCTATGTGTTCAAAGTTTTGAAGTTATGCTTGTTTTGCCTTCCTATGCTAGTTGATTCTTGCTCCCATAAATTGTTTGCTCACAAAATCCCTATGCATAGGAAGTGGGTTAGACTTAAATGTGCTTGTCATGAGATTCATGATGCTCTTTTTCATATTATAATTATTATTCCTATGTGAGCATCATTGAAATCATCATGCCTAGCTAAAAGGCATTAAAGAAAAGCACGTGTTGGGAGACAACCCAACACTTTTCCTTTCTGTTTTTGTGTGATCACATGATTAATCTACTGTAGTAATCATGTTTTGTGTCTTTTATTTCAATAAAGTGCCAAGTAAAGCCTTTGGGATGACTCACAAGATGAGTAGAATTGATGCTGAACCAAAACAGAAACTTTTGACTCCAGTACAGGAATTTTAATTTTTTACTGGAGCATGATAATGATCTGAAATTTTACACAGTCTTAATATACAAATTCTTCAAGTTGTCTTAATTTTTCAGAATTTTTCGAGACAGGGAAGTATGGTTACACTACAGATCTTCACAGACTGTTCTGTTTTTGACAGATTCTGTTTTGCATGCATAGTTTGCTTGTTTTAGTGTTTCCATAGCTTATATTTAGCGGTATAAATTATGGGAATGATAGAATACAGTAGGTATCATGTGGTAACAATTATGAATCTTGTCTTGATAGTACCTAAGTGAATGATCTATCTTTATTATACTAACCCATCTCACGAAGTTCCGTTAAGTTTTGTGTGATTGAAGTTTTCAAGTTTTGGGTGAGACACCGATATGAGGAGAATAAGGAGTGACAAGAACCTAAGCTTGGGGATGCCCAAGGCACTCCCAAGGTAATATCCAAGGAAGACTCAAGCGCCTAAGCTTGGGGATGCCCCGGAAGGCATCCCCTCTTTCGTCTTCAACATTATCGGTATATCTTACTTGGAGCTATATTTTTATTCGTCACATAATATGAGTTTTGCTTGGAGCGTCATTTTATTTTCTTGTTCTCTGTTAGGTGTTATTTATAATCTTGTTTTTCAATAAAAAGTTCCAAGAATTGCCTTAGGATGCTTGCATTGCATGTTTTGATGAGTGCTGTGTAAAAACAGAGACTTTGGCTGTAGTGTTTGAATTTTAATATTTTACTGGAACGTGGAAACTTTCTGAAATTTTTACACAGTGATTTAATATAAATTATTTAGCATGTCCTAAATGTTCATAATTTTTTGAGTTACAGAAGTACACTGTTTTCATAAATTTCTACAGACTGTTCTGTTTGGACAGATTGCTGTCATAGTTTCGTTATCTACTTATCCTATAGTTTCCATAGCCTATATTGGTAGATATAAATTGTGGAAATGATAGTATACAGTACCTAATGTTTGAAAATTATTATTCAACTTGTCTTGTCAGTACATAAAGTGTTGATTTATTCTTATGTGTACTAACCTATCTCACGAGTTCTTTTCAAGTTTTGTGTGGAAGATGTTTTTGAGAATAGGTGAAACCATGATATCAGAGGATTGAACGAGATACAAAAGCTCAAGCTTGGGGATGCCCAAGGAACCCCAAGTAAATATTTCAAGAAGTCTCAAGCATCTAAGCTTGGGGATGCTACGCATCCCGCCTCTCTTCATCAACAATTATCGGTTAGCCTATGTTGAGCCTAAATTTTTATTCGTTCACATGATATGTGCTATCCTTGGAATGTCATTTTATTTTGTTTTTCTGTTTGAATAAAGTACTTAAGATCTGAAATTCTTAGATGAGAGAGTCTTCACATAGTTATTTAATTGTTGGCTACGCATTGATCTTAACTTATATCTTTTTGGAGTAGTTTGTCATTCACTCTCGTGCTTCACTTATACCCTATGAGTAAATGGTTGAATGAATTGAATATCATAAATCTGAAATTAAATATGCTTCATATACTTATCCCATGGGGAGTAATGACTTCATACATAATAAGTATAGGTGGTAAAATTTATTGAAAGTTAGCAAACACCGCATTGGTCACTTGAACAATTCATGAAAGAATATTGAAGGAAGAGAGATTCCACATATAAATATATTATCTTGGACATCTTCTATGATTGTGAGCTCATTAATTATTTTCAAACTCGAGCAAATTAGTTAAGATTGGACAAGGAAGACAACTTAATGAGTTATGTTTGGGTATATTTGTATAGAAGTTATATTGTTATGGATCCTCCAACATCTGGTGCTTGTTTCCACCTCATACTAGCCAAAACTTCCGCACCAAGTAGAAATACTACTTGTGCATCCAAACACCCTTAAACCAGTTTTGCCATGAGAGTCCACTATACCTACCTATGGATTGAGTAAGATCCTTCAAGTAAGTTGTCATCGGTGCAAAAAGCAATAAAAATTGCTCCTAAATATGTATGATCTTTTATTGTGAGGGAAAATAAGCGTTGTATGAACTTGTGATGGTAAAGAAATAAAAGCGACGGACTGCATAATAAAGGTTGCTATCACAAAGGGCAATACAACGCGACGTTCCTTTGCATTAAGGGTTTGCACATCCAAAAACAAAAAGTGAATGACAACCTCTGCTTCCCTCTGCGAAGGGCCTATCTTTTACTTTCTAGTACTTACCTTTATGCAAGAGTCATGGTGATCTTCACCACTTCCTATATTTCACCTTTTTCTCTTGGCAAGCGTCATGTGTTGGGGAATGATCTAGACATATATATCCACACAAATATATTTGATCATGAATTATTATTGTTGACAATTATCTATATGATAAATAAGTTAGGAGGCGAAACATTAAGCCCCTATCTTTCTCTGTGTTCGATGGATGCTATTTGTTCTAAAAATATGCTTTGAGTGTCAATAATCATGGAATACTATATGATAGTTGAGTATGTGGAATTTGCTAAATCAAAGCTCTTACATAGACCCTTCCTGAAAATAAGATGAATTGCAATTGTTCGATGACTAGGAATATGGTTTATTAGTTTTCAAGAAACTTTCTGGTCTATACTTTAACATGTGAATAGCTTGTTACTTGATCATGAGAAGTTTTATGAGATGAGCTACTGTTTATGGTTTATATTGATGCTAGAAAAAGTGATTGGAATTATCATTGATCAAACTTGTGCACTTGCTAGCATTCACACTTCATAAATTATTTCTTTTATCATTTACCTACTCGAGGACGAGCAGGAATTAAGCTTGGGGATGCTGATACGTCTCCAATGTATCTATAATTTATGAAGTATTCATGCCATGTTTACAATAATTTTATATGATTTTATTAGAACTAACCCGGACTAACGCTGTTTTCAGCAGAACTACCATGGTGTCGTTTTTTTGTGCAGAAATAAAAGTTCTCAGAATGGGCTGAAAATTTACGAAGAATATTTTTGGAAAATATAAAAAATACTGGAGCAAAAAGATACCAGAGAGGAGTCCCGAGGCAGCCACAAGCCAAGGGGGCGCCCCCCTAGGGAGCGCCCCCTGGCTTGTGGGCCCCTCGGGAGTCCCCCTGACTTGATTCCAACGGCAAGTATTCCTATAAATACCAAAAACCCTAGAAAGAAACCTAGATCGGGAGTTCCGCCACCGCAAGCCTCTGTAGCCACGAAAAACCAATCGGGAGCCCATTCCGGCACCCTGCCGGAGGGGGAAACCATCACCGAAGGCCATCTTCATCATCCCGGTGGTCTCCATGACGAGGAGGGAGTAGTTTACCCTCGGGGCTGAGGGTATGTACCAGTAGCTATGTGTTTGATCTCTCTCTCTCTCTCTCTCCCGTGATTCTTGAGATGACACGATCTTGATGTACCGCGAGCTTTATTAATATAGATGAATCATATGGAGTTTTCCCCTCTCTATCTTCTTGTGATGAATTGAGTTTTCCCTTTCAAGTTTTCTTATCGGATTGAGTCTTTAAAGGATTTGAGAACATTTGATGTATGTCTTGCGATGGGATATCCGTGGTGACAATGGGATGTTCTATTGATCCACTTGATGTATGTTTTGGTGATCAACTTGCGGGTTCCATGACCTTGGGAAACTATGCATAGGGGTTGGCACACGTTTTCGTCTTGACTCTCCGGTAGAAACTTTGGGGCACTCTTTGAAGTTCTTTGTGTTGGATTGAACATGATGAATCTGAAATTGTGTGATGCATATCGTATAATCAAGCCCATGGGTACTCGTGGTGACATTGGAGTATCTAGGTGACATTAGGGTTTTGGTTGATGTGTATCTTAAGGTGTTATTTTAGTACGAACTCTAGGGCTGTTCGTGACACTTATAGGGATAGCTCATACGATTGATCGGAAAAGATAACTTTGAGGTGGTTTCGTACCCTACAATAATTTCTTCGTTTGTTCTCCGCTATTTGTGACTTTGGAGTGAACTCTTTGTCGCACGTGAGGGATTTACATATGATTCAACTATGTCAGTATTGTTGAGAGAACTTGCACTAGTGAAAGTATGAACCCTAGGCCTTGTTTCTAAGCATTGCAATACCGTTTGTGCTCACTTTTATCATTAGTTACCTTGCTGTTTTTATATTTTCAGATTACAAAAATCTATATCTACTATCCATATTACACTTGTATCACCATCTCTTCGCCGAACTAGTGCACCTATACAATTTACCATTGTATTGGGTGTGTTGGGGACACAAGAGACTCTTTGTTATTTAGTTGCAGGGTTGTTTGAGAGAGACCATCTTCATCCTACGCCTCCCACGGATTGATAAACCTTAGGTCATCCACTTGAGGGAAATTTGCTACTGTCCTACAAAACTCTGCGCTTGGAGGCCCAACACGAGTCTACAAGAAGAAGGTTGCATAGTAGACATCAGCACCCAATGTGAATGGTTTATTTAATACTCGATCATAGTGATACACATGTTCATAATATTTAGGTCAAAAGATGCAAAGTTAATAATGATAGTACCACATACTTGTGGCACTGCCGCTTAGGTCATATTGGTGTAAAGCGCATGAAGAAACTGCATGCTGATGGATCTTTGGACTCAATTGATTTCGAATCGCTTGAGACATGCGAACCATGCCTCATGGGCAAGATGACTAAGACCCCGTTTTCCGGTATGATGGAGCGGACAAGTCACTTGTTGGAAATAATACATACTGATTTATGTAGTCCAATGAGTGTTGAAGCACACGATGGATATCGTTATTTTCTTACCTTCACAGATGATTTGAGTAGATATGATATATTTACTTGATAAAACACAAGTCTGAAATTTTGAAAAGTTCAAGCAATTTCAGAGTGAAGTTGGAGATCATCGTGACAAGAAGATAAAATGTCTACATATGATCGTGGACGTGAATATCTGAGTTACGAGTTTGGTATGCAATTTAAGACAATCTGGAAATTGTTTCAGAACTCACGCCACCCGGAACGCCACAACGTAATGGTTTGTCCGAACATCGTAACCGTACTCTATTGGATATGGTGCGTTCTATGATGTCTCTTACCGATTTGCCACTATTGTGTTGGTGTTATGCATTAGACACAACTACATTCACTTTAAATAAGGCACCATCTAAATCCATTGAGGCAACACCTTATGAATTATGGTTTGGCAAGAAACCTAATATGTCATTTCTTAAAGTTTGGGGATGCGACACTCGAACCCAAAGCGGAGAAGTGCGTCTTCATATGATACCCTAAACAACAATTGGGTATACCTTCTATAACAGATATGAAGGCAAGTCTTTGTTATCAAGAATGGATCCTTTCCAAAGAAGGATTTTCTCTCAAAAAAAGTGAGTGGGAGGAAGGTAGAACTTGATGAGGTTATCGAACCTTCACTTGAATTGGAAAGTAGCGCAGCGCAGAAAGGTGTTCCTGTGATGTGTACACCAAGTGAAGAGGAAGCTAATGGTGATGATCATGAAACTTTGGATCAAGTAACTACCAAACCTCGTAGGTCGACAAGGACATGTACTGCCCCGAGTGGTATGATAATCCTATCTTGGAAATCATGTTGTTAGACAACGATGAGCCTACGAACTATCAGGAAGCATGATGGGCCCAGATTCTGATAAATGGTTAGAGACCATGAAATCCGAGATAAGATCCATCTATGAAAACCAAGTATGGACTTTGGTAGATTTTCCCAATGACCGGCAGGCCATTAAGTACAAATGGATCCTTAAGAAGAAGACAAACGCTAATGGTAATGTCGCTATCTATAAAAGCTCGACTTGACGCAAAGGGGTTTTCGACAAGTTCAAGGAGTTGACTACGATGAGACTTTCTCACCCGTAGCGATGCTAAAGTCTATTGGAATTATGTTAGCAGTTACTGCATTTTTTGATTATGAAATCTGGCAAATGGATGTCAAAAACAGCATTTCCTTAACGGATTACTTAAGGAAGGGTTGTATGTGATACAACCGGAAGGTTTTGTCGATCCTAAGGATGCTAAAAGGTATGCAAGCTCGAGCGATCCTTCTATGGACTGTTGCATCTCGGAGTTGGAATATACGCTTTGATGAGGTGATCAAAGCTGATTTATACAATGTTTATGAAGAAACTTGTATTTACAAGAAAGTGAGTGGGACCGATATAGCATTTTCGATAAGTATATGTGGATGACATATTGTTGATTGGAAATGATGTAGAATTTGTGGAAAGCATAAAGGGTTGTTTGAAAGGAGTGTTTCAAAGGAAGACATGGGTAAAGTTGCTTACATATTGAGCATCAAGATCTATAGAGATAAATCAAGACACTTGGTAAGACTTTCACAAAGCACATGCCTTGACAATATTTTGGAGTTCAAAATGGATCAGTCAAAGAAGGAGTTCTTGCCTATATTGTATGGTGTGAAGTTGAGTAAGACTCAAAGCTCGACCATGGTAGAAGAAAGAGAAAGGATGAAGGTCGTCCCCTATGTCTCCGCCATAGGCTCTATAATGTATGCCATGTTGTGTACCATACCTGATGTGTGCCTTTCCATGAGTCTGGCAAGGGGGTACAAGAGTGATCCAGGAGTGGATCACTGGACAGCGGCCAGGATTATCCTTAGGTACCTAAACATGACTAAGGAAATGTTTCTCGGATATGAAGGTGATAAAGAGTTTATCATAAAGGGTTACGTCGGTGCATGCTTTGACACCGATCCGGATGACTCTGAGTCGCAAACCGGATACGTATAGTGGAGCGGTCATTTGGAATAGCTCCAAGTAGAATGTGGTAGCAGCATCTACAACATGGCATAGAGATTTGCAAAGTGCACACGGATCTGAATGTTGTAAACCCATTGACTAAAACCTCCCTCACAAGCAAAACATGATAAAACCCCAGAACTCATTATGAGCTAGATTATTGACTCTAGTGCAAGTGGGAGACTGTTGGAAATATGCCCTAGTGGTAATAATAAATTGGTTATTATCATATTTCCTAGTTCATGATAAACGTTTATTATCCATGCTAGAATTGCATTGACCGGAAACTTAAATACATGTGTGGATGTATAAACAACACCGTGTCCCTAGTGAGCCTCTACGAGACTTGCTCGTTGATCAAATATGGTTAAGCTTTCCTAACCATAGACATGAGTTGTCATTTGATAACGGGATCACGTCATTAGGAGAATGATGTGATGGACAAGACCCAACCGTAAGCTTAGCATATGATCATATCACTTAAGTTTATTGTTACTCCTTTCTTCAAGTCAAGTATCTGTTCCTAAGACCATGAGATCATGCAACTCCGTGACTTCGGAGGAATACCTTGTGTGCGACCAAACATCAGTTCGTAACTGGGTGGTCATAAAGGTGCTCTACAGGTATGTTCGAGGGTGTATGTTGGCTTGGCATGGATCAAGACTAGGATTTGTCACTCCGTATGACAGAGAGGTATCTCTGGGCCCTCTCGATAATACAACATCACAAGAAGCTTGAAAGCAATGTGACTAATGAGTTAGTCATGAAATTTTGTATTATGGAACGAGTAGAGAGAATTACCGGTAACTAGATTGAACTAGGTATGGAGATACCAACGATCGAATCTCGGGCAAGTGACATATTGTTGGATAAAGGGAATTGCATACGGGATTAACTGAATCCTCGACATCGTGGTTCAACCGATAAACATCTTCATGGAATATGTAGGAACCAATATGGGCATCTAGGTCCTGCTATTGGTTATTGACCGGAGAGGTGTCTCGGTCATGTCTACATGATTCTTGAACCCATAGGGTCACACACTTAACGTTTGGTAACGCTAGGTTAGTATTGAGATATTAATGGCAAATGTTGTTCGGAGTCCCGAATGAGATCCCAAATGTCATGAGGAGCTCCGGAATGGTTCGGAGGTAAAGATTTATATATGGAAAGTTGTTATCGGGGTTCCGAAAAAGTTTATTTTTCTTCGGTATTGTACCAGGAAGCTTCCAGAAGGTTTCGGAGGATTCCAGAGGGTTCTAGAAGTCCACAAGTGGATTCCACCAGCCCCTAGGGCGTGCATGGGCTGTAGGGGGTGCCCTGGCCTTATTGGGCCAGGCGCACCAGCCCCCACAAGGCCCATGCGCATGGGAAGGAGAAACCCTAAGTGGGAGGGAGTCCACTTGCCTTGGGAGGCAAGTTTCCTCCCTTGGTCGCCTCCCCTCCTTGGAGGAGGGGCTAGGGCTGTGCCCCCCAGCCCTCCCACAACCTATATATAGTGGGGAGGGGCACAAGGGTTGTACACACCAAACCCAAGCCTCCTCTCTCTGCCGATAAGCCTCCACCTCGATCTGTCAGCGCAATGCGAAGCCCTGTTGTGTTCCGCTGCCATTACCACCACCACGCTGTTGTGTTAGTTCAGATCTCATCTACCTATTCTCCCTCTCTTGATGGATCAAGGAGGATACGTCACCGAGCTGGACGCGTGCTAAACTCAGAGGTGTCGCACGTATCCCTCTCTTTGTCATGCATCTCCATAGATAGATCTTGGGTGTTCGTAGGAAATGTTTTTGTTTTCCATGCTTCGTTCCCCAATAGAAATTGCTTCATGTTCTATGAAGACTTTGACTCGAGACTTTCTCAATTTCCTCAACCCAAATTCTTCAGTCAGTGTGCTTATCCTGATCGCTTGTTACTCATTCACTTGTATGCTTCAATTCTTCACGACGACCATGTTATTCATGTGTTTCGAATATGCTTTAGTACTTACCTGCTGCGAAACTATTCGCCTCTCTCCTATGTCTTCATCTAGAAATTCCTCATTCATGACTTTATTAAAATCACCAAATACCCCCCTCCCAAGCTGATATAATGCACATTCAATTGGTATAAGAGCAAGGTACTCCCTTGTTCTGTGTGATTTTGATTTAACCACCTGGAGTTTTAGTATGTCGACTGCAGGTATGATCAAGATATCCCTTGCGTGTCCCATCTTTGACGGGACCAACTACCTCCTTTGGAAGATCAAGATGCAGAAACTTCTTCAACCTACCGATGATGATTTCTCGACTATCACTTAAAAGGGTGTTTCAGTGCTCTGTGAGAATGCCTCTGATTCTGACATTTACAAATTCACTCAGCTTGATGCTCGTGCCAAGGATGTTACCTGTGCATGGCTTTCAAAGGCACAATTCACTCGAATGTATAGCCTGGGTTCTGCAAAGCTCATTGATACGTCTCCAACGTATCTATAATTTTTGATTGTTCCATGCTATTATATTATCGGTTTTGGATGTTTTATATGCATTAATATGCTATTTTATACTATTTTTTGGGACTAACCTATTAACCTAGAGCCCAGTGCCAGTTTCTGTTTTTCCTTGTTTTTGAGTTTTATAGAAAAGGAATATCAAACGGAGTCCAAACGGAATAAAAATTTACAGTGATTTTTTTATGGACCAGAAGAGACCCACGAGGCATCGGAGTTGGACCAGAAGAGCCACGAGGCAGCCACAAGCCTAGGGGGCGCCCCCCCCCTAGGGCGTGCCCCCCTGGCTTGTCGTCGCCTCGTGGCCCCCCTTGACGTGAGACCGACGCCAAAAATTCTTATAAATACCCAAACCTCCGAAAAGAAACCTAGATCGGGAGTTCCGCCGCCGCAAGCCTCTGTAGCCACGAAACACCAATCGGGAGCCCGTTCCGGCACCCTGCCGGAGGGGGAAACCATCACCGGAGGCCATCTTCATCATTCCGGCGGTCTCCATGACGAGGAGGGAGTAGTTCATCCTCGGGGCTGAGGGTATGTACCAGTAGCTATGTGTTTGATCTCCCTCTCTCTCGTGTTCTTGAGATGACACGATCTTGATGTACCGCGAGCTTTATTGATATAGATGAATCATATGGAGTTTTCCCCTCTCTATCTTCTTGTGATGAATTGAGTTTTCCCTTTGAAGTTTTCTTATAGGATTGAGTCTTTAAAGGATTTGAGAACACTTGATGTATGTCTTGCGATGGGATATCCGTGGTGACAATGGGATGTTCGATTGATCCACTTGATGTATGTTTTGGTGATCAACTTGCGGGTTCCGTGACCTTGGGAAACTATGCATAGGGGTTGGCACACGTTTTCGTCTTGACTCTCTGGTAGAAACTTTGGGGCACTCTTAGAAGTTCTTTGTGTTGGATTAAACATGATGAATCTAAAATTGTGTGATGCATATCGTATAATGAAGCCCATCGGTACTCGTGGTGACATTGGAGTATCTAGGTGACATTAGGGTTTTGGTTGATGTGTATCTTAAGGTGTTATTTTAGTACGAACTCTAGGGCTGTTCGTGACACTTATAGGGATAGCTCATAAGATTGATCGGAAAACATAACTTTGAGGTGGTTTCGTACCCTACAATAATTTCTTCGTTTGTTCTCCGCTATTTGTGACTTTGGAGTGAACTCTTTGTCGCACGTGAGGGATTTACATATGATTCAACTATGTTAGTATTGTTGTGAGAACTTGCACTAGTGAAAGTATGAACCCTAGGCCTTGTTTCTAAGCATTGCAATACCGTTTGTGCTCACTTTTATCATTAGTTACCTTGCTGTTTTTATATTTTCAGATTACAAAAACCTATATCTACCATCCATATTACACTTGTATCACCATCTCTTCGCCAAACTAGTGCACCAATACAATTTACCATTGTATTGGGTGTGTTGGGGACACAAGAGACTCTTTGTTATTTGGTTGCAGGGTTGTTCAAGAGAGACCATCTTCATCCTACACCTCCCACGGATTGATAAACCTTAGATCATCCACTTGACGGAAATTTGCTACTGTCCTACAAAACTCTGCGCTTGGAGGCCCAACACGAGTCTACAAGAAGAAGGTTGCGTAGTAGACATCAAGCTCTTTTCGGGCGCCGTAGCCGGGGAGGTGAGTGCTTGAAGGTATATCTTTAGATCTTGCAATTGAATCTTTTAGTTTCTTGTTTTATTACTAGTTTGGTTTTATAAAAGAAAACTACAAAAAATGGAGTTTAGGTTGCATCAATTGGTTCGTCTTTTTAATGTCTTTCGTGAAAATGATGGTTTGGAAAATTGTGCTCAATTGGTAGAGGAAGAATTTATGAAAATACTTAATGAGAATTCCTTGAATGATGAGCATGATTGCAATATTGCTAGTATGAATTCTCTGAATATCCATGATGCTAATGATATGCAAAGCCACAAGCTTGGGGATGCTATGTTTGATGAAGATGATATTTAGTCCCCCAAGTTTTGATGAGCAAATTTGTTATGATAATGACATGCCTACTATATATGATGATTATGATGATGACATGTATGCTATAAAGAGTGATAGTAACTATGAAACTTGTCATCATGATTTTAATATTCAAAGTGGTTATGTCAATCAAGTATCTCATGATAATTACTTTGTTGAGTTTGCTCCCACTATTATGAATGAGAAGAAAATTGCTTATGTGGAGAGTGACAAATTTTCTATGCTTGTGGATCATGAAGATAATGCTTTATGTGATAGTTATGTTGTGAAATTCCTTCATGATGCTACTGAAAATTATTATGAGGGAGGAACATATGCTTGTAGGAATTGCAATAATATCAAGTTTCCTCTCTATGTGTTCAAAGTTTTGAAGTTATGCTTGTTTTGTCTTCCTATGCTAGTTGATTTTTGCTCCCATAAATTGTTTTCTCACAAAATCCCTATGCATAGAAAGTGGGTTAGACTTAAATGTGCTTGTCATGAGATTCATGATGCTCTCTTGCATGTTTCAATTACAATTTTTATGTGAGCATCATTGAAATCATCATGCCTAGCTAAAAGGCATTAAAGAAAAGCGCTTGTTGGGAGACAACCCAACACTTTTCCTTTCCATTTTAGTGTGTTCACATGATTAAGCTACTGTAGTAATCATGTTTTATAGCTTTTTTTCAATAAAGTGCCAAGTAAAGCCTTTGGGATGACTCACAAGATGAGTAGAATTGATGCTGAACCAAAACAGAAACTTTTGACTCCAGTATAGGAATTTTCATTTTTTATTGGAACGTGATAATGATCTGAAATTTTTACACAGTCTTTATATACAAATTCTTGAGGTTTTCATAATTTTTTAAGAATTTTGAGAGACAGGGAAGTATGGTTACACTACAGATCTTCACAGATTGTTCTGTTTTTGACAGATTCTGTTTTGCATGCGTAGTTTGCTTGTTTTAGTGTTTTCATAGCTTATATTTAATGGTATAAATTATGGGAATGGTAGAATACAGTAGGTATCATGTGGGAACAATTATGAATCTTGTCTTGACAGTACCTAAGTGAATGATCTATCTTTATTACACTAACCCTTCTCACGAAGTTCCGTTAAGTTTTGTGTGATTGAATTTTTCAAGTTTTGGGTGAGACACCGATATGAGGAGAATAAGGAGTGAAAAGATTCTAAAGCTTGGGGATGACCAAGGCATCCCCAAGGTAATATCCAAGGAAGACTCAAGCGCCTAAGCTTGGGGATGCCCCGGAAGGCATCCCCTCTTTCGTCTTCAACATTATCGGTATATCTTACTTAGAGCTATATTTTTATTCATCACATAATATGTGCTTTGCTTGGATCGCCATTATATTTTGTTATTTTCTGTTAGGTGTTATTCATAATCTTTTTTTTCAATAAAAGGTTCCAAGAATTGTCTTAGGATGCTTGCATTGCATGTTTTGATTGGTGCTGTGTAAAAACAGAAACTTTTGCTGTAGTGTTTGAATTTTCATATTTTACTGGAACGTGGAAAGTTTCTAAAAAAATTACACAGTATTTTCATATAAATTCTTCAGCTTGTACTAAATTTTCATAATTTGTTGAGTTACAGAAGTGCGCTGGTTTAATAAATTGCTACAGACTGTTCTGTTTGGACAGATTGCTGTCATAGTTTTGTTATCTACTTATCCTATAGTTTCCATAGCCTATATTGGTAGATATAAATTGTGGAAACGATAGTAAACAGTAGATGATGTTTGGAAATTATTGTGCAACATGTCTTGGCAGTACATGAAGTGTTGATTTGTTCTTATGTGTACTAACCTATCTCACGAGTTCTTTTTGAGTTTTGTGTGGATGAAGTTTTTGAGAATAGGTGAAACCGTGGTATGAGAGGATTGAACGAGATACAAAATCTCAAGCTTGGGGATGCCAAGGCACCCCAAGTAAATATTTCAATAAGTCTCAAGCATCTAAGCTTGGGGATGCTACGCATCCCACCTCTCTTCATCAACAATTATCGGTTAGCCTATGTTGAGCCTATAGTTTTATTCGTCCACATGATATGTACTATCCTTGGAATGTCATTTTATTTTGTTTTGCTATTTGAATAAAGTACTTAAGATCTGAAATTCTTAGATGAGAGAGTCTTCACATAGTTATTTAAATTTTTGACTACTCATTGATCTTCACTTATATCTTTTTGGAGTAGTTTGTCAATTTGCTCTAGTACTTCACTCATATCTTTTTAGAGCACGTCGGTGGTTTTATTTTATAGAAATTGTTGAACTCTCATGCTTCACTTATATTATTTTGAGAGTCTCTAAACAGCATGGTAATTTGCTTAGGTTATGAATTTATTCCTAATATGATGGGCATCCAAGAGAGATATAGTAAAAACTTTCATATAAAGTGCATTGAATACTATGAGAAGTTTGATTCCTTATGATTGTTTTGAGATATAAAGATTGTGATATTAGAGACATGCTAGTGAGTAATTGTGGATTGGTAGAAATACTTGTGTTAAAGTTTGTGATTCCCGTAGCATGCACGTATGGTGAACCGTTATGTGACGAAGTCGGAGCATGATTTATTTATTGATTGCCTTCCTTTGTGTGGAGGTCGGGATCGCGCGATGGTTAACTCCTACCAACCCTTCCCCTATGAGCATGCGTGTAGTACTATGTTTCGATGACTAATAGACTTTTGCAATAAGTATGTGAGTTCATTATGACTAATGTTGAGTCCATGGATTATACACACTCTCACCCTACCACCATTGCTAGCCTCTCTAGTACCGCGCAACTTTCGTCGGTGCATTAAACCCACCATATTCTCTTCCTCAAAACAGCCACCATACCTACCTATTATGGCATTTCCATAGCCATTCCGAGATATATTGCCATGCAACTTCCACCGTTCCGTTTATTATGACACGCACCATCATTGTCATATTGCTTTGCATGATCGTAAGATAGCTAGCATGATGTTTTCATGGCTTGTCCGTTTTTTGATGTCATTGCTATGCTAGATCATTGCACATCCCGGTACACCGCCGGAGGCATTCATATAGAGTCATATTTTGTTCTAGTATCGAGTTGTAATTCTTGAGTTGTAAGTAAATAAAAGTGTGATGATCATCATTATAGAGCATTGTCCCATGTGAGGAAAGGATGATGGAAGCTATGATTCCCTCACAAGTTGGGATGAGTCTCCGGACTTTATGAAAAATAAAAGAGGCCAAAGAAGCCCAAATAAAAAAAAGAGGCCAAAGAAGCCCATCAAAAAACAAAATGAGAGAAAAGAGAGAAGGGGCAATGCTACTATCCTTTTTCCACACTTGTGCTTCAAAGTAGCACCATGATCTTCATGATAGAGAGTCTCCTATATTGTCACTTTCATATACTAGTGGGAATTTTTCATTATAGAACTTGGCTTATATATTCCAATGATGGGCTTCCTCAAAATTTCCCTAGGTCTTCGTGAGCAAGCAAGTTGGATGCACACCCACTTAGTTTCTTTTTGGGCTTTCGTACACTTATAGCTCTAGTGCATCCGTTGCATGTCAATCCCTACTCACTCACATTGATATCTATTGATGGGCATCTCCATAGCCCGTTGATACGCCTAGTTGATGTGAGACTATCTCCTTCTTTTTGTCTTCTCCACAACCACCATATTCTATTCCACCTATAGTGCTATATCCATGGCTCACGCTCATGTATTGCGTGAGAGTTGAAAAAGTTTGAGAATACTAAAGTATGAAACAATTGCTTGGCTAAAACCGGGGTTGTGCATGATTAATACTTTGTGTGATGAAGATGGAGCATAGCCAGACTATATGATTTTGTAGGGATAACTTTCTTCGGCCATGTTATTTTGAGAAGACATGATTGCTTTATTAGTATGCTTGAAGTATTATTGTTTTTATGTCAACATTAAACTTTTGTTTTGAATCTTATGGATCTGATTATTCATGCCACAATAAAGAAAATTACATGGATGAATATGTTAGGTAGCATTCCACATCAAAAATTATGTTTTTATCATTTACCTACTCGAGGATGAGCAGGATTTAAGCTTGGGGATGCTTGATACGTCTCCAACATATCTATAATTTTTGATTGTTCCATGCTATTATATTATCGGTTTTGGATGTTTTATATGCATTAATATGCTATTTTATACTCCCTCCGTCCCAAAATAAGTGACTCAAAAATGACTCAATTTTGTACTAACTTTAGTATAAAGTTGGGTCACTTTTGAGTCACTTATTTTGGGACGGAGGGAGTACTATTTTTTGGGACTAACCTATTAACCTAGAGCCCAGTGCCAGTTTCTGTTTTTTCCTTGTTTTTGAGTTTTACAGAAAAGGAATATCAAACGGAGTCCAAACGGAATAAAAATTTACGTTTATTTTTTTATGGACCAGAAGAGACCCACGGGGCATCGGAGTTGGGCCAGAAGAGCCACGAGGTAGCCACAAGCCTAGGGGGCGCGCCCCCCTGGCTTGTCGTCGCCTCGTGGCCCCCCTTGAAGTGAGACCGACGCCAAAAATTCTTATAAATACCCAAACCTCCGAAAAGAAACCTAGATCGGGAGTTCCGCCGCCGCAAGCCTCTGTAGCCACGAAACACCAATCGGGAGCCCGTTCCGGCACCCTGCCGGAGGGGGAAACCATCACCGGAGGCCATCTTCATCATCCCGGCGGTCTCCATGACGAGGAGGGAGTAGTTCACCCTCGGGGCTGAGGGTATGTACCAGTAGCTATGTGTTTGATCTCTCTCTCTCTCTCGTGTTCTTGAGATGACACGATCTTGATGTACCACGAGCTTTATTGATATAGATGACTCATATGGAGTTTTCCCCTCTCTATCTTCTTGTGATGAATTGAGTTTTCCCTTTGAAGTTTACTTATCGGATTGAGTCTTTAAGGATTTGAGAACACTTGATGTATGTCTTGCGATGGGATATCCGTGGTGACAATGGGATGTTCTATTGATCCACTTGATGTATGTTTTGGTGATCAACTTGCGGGTTCCGTGACCTTGGGAATCTATGCATAGGGGTTGGCACACGTTTTTGTCTTGACTCTCCGGTAGAAACTTTGGGGCACTCTTTGAAGTTCTTTGTGTTGGATTGAACATGATGAATCTGAAATTGTGTGATGCATATCGTATAATCAAGCCCATGGGTACTCGTGGTGACATTGGAGTATCTAGGTGACATTAGGGTTTTGGTTGATGTGTATCTTAAGGTGTTATTTTAGTACGAACTCTAGGGCTGTTCGTGACACTTATAGGGATAGCTCATACAATTGATCGGAAAAGATAACTTTGAGGTGGTTTCGTACCCTACAATAATTTCTTCGTTTGTTCTCCGCTATTTGTGACTTTGGAGTGAACTCTTTGTCGCACGTGAGGGATTTACATATGATTCAACTATGTCAGTATTGTTGAGAGAACTTGCACTAGTGAAAGTATGAACCCTAGGCCTTGTTTCTAAGCATTGCAATACCGTTTGTGCTCACTTTTATCATTAGTTACCTTGCTGTTTTTATATTTTCAGATTACAAAAACCTATATCTACCATCCATATTACACTTGTATCACCATCTCTTCGCCGAACTAGTGCACCTATACAATTTACCATTGTATTAGGTGTGTTGGGGACACAAGAGACTCTTTGTTATTTGGTTGCAGGGTTGTTCGAGAGAGACCATCTTCATCCTACGCCTCCCACGGATTGATAAACCTTAGGTCATCCACTTGAGGGAAATTTGCTACTGTCCTACAAAACTCTACGCTTGGAGGCCCAACACGAGTCTACAAGAAGAAGGTTGCATAGTAGACATCACTCATTTGGGACAGAATCGTCGACGTCAACAAGGGATCCCTAACTCATCAAGACTCCTTCATGGATGACTTAAAGAGATACCTCAACCGCGAGATGAAGGACATCGATTCTAAGGCTCCCACCTATTGCTTCATGGCAAAAGGTGCCAAGGTACTCTCATATCGGTCCTCTTTTGATTCAAGTGATGGTGAATCTCATGACAATCTGAAACCTAGCTATTGCAAACTTGCTACCATTGCCACTAGGCAACAAAGTGTCATGCTAAGGATTCAGAAACTGTTAGACAAAAGCGATGAGATGTTGAACAAGGAAATGGATCGCACTCAAACTTTGACTGATGATCTTCAAACTGTTCAGTCAAAGTTTGACGAACTTAAACGTCGTCATGATACCCTCTCAGTTGATCATGAGAAGCTCTCTTATGAATTTCTTCAAAGAAAGCAAGATCTTGAAAAGCTGAGGGTGTCTCATGAGGATCTTCAAAGAGAAAATGATTCATTGTTCCCTCAACAGACCAGTTCCGCTCAGGAAGAATTTTTCCCACCTTGCTTGAAATGCATCGAATGTGAAACTGCTCATGCTTTACCTGAAAGTTCAAATGCTTCTGAAACCGCAATTTCTTTACCTATTTTTTGTGTCCATTAACCCCTCATCTGATGAAACCACAAGTGTTACTAACAAAATGCAGGGTTGAAGGAATTGTATGTGAGAGGCATGTACAAAAGCCTCAAAGGGCATCAAACCCTTTGTGATGTGCTTAAGAAGTATATTATGAACATGAACCCTAGGAAAGAGGGTATTGCATTTGAGAGGAAACTCAATGCTGATGGATCTTACTAGAAACCTGAGCAGTAACCCAAAACCACATGGGTTGCTACAAAAGGTCCTCTAGTAGATCCATCCACTTTATCTGTCTATAACTGTGAAACTTCGTATTCTTCTGATGATTCATTTGACTCCAACTATAAATTGTTCAAAAATTAGAATGGTGAAGTATTTGCCAGGTACATTGGAACTAACTGCAGGAATGGTCCTCCTATGAAGAAAAATTGGGTTTCCAAAAGTTGCCTTGAAAGTCTTCAGGTGAATGTCCTCATGACACCACCCATGAAGAAAAGGAACCCTAGATCAAATCATATGGACCAAATTCTTCACATGGACCAAAGTCTTCATATGGTCATAGATCTACTCGCATGCGTTCTAATGCAACTTTCCAGGGAAATGCTAGAACTAATTTGTTCAAACCATTATGTTTACAAATCTTCTAAGAATTTCTCTCCTTATTCATATGAGTACTCTAACCCCCTCCCCCCTACCGTGAAGTGAAGTGCATTAGCTTCAATGCCAAAAATTTCACATGCAGCTCACAGAATGATGGACTCTTTGCCACCCATTCAGATGTGGATGGTGAAGAATAAAAACTGATCTCTTATGCAGGGTCAGGTCTCTACACGAAATGGAATGTGTGATGAATTTGCTGGAGACCTGAAGAATGCTTGTTGGAACGCAAGATAATCATGAAGAAATGAATCATTCATTTCTCACGTCCCCATGTTACTAAACTTATTACATCGTTTGATGAAATTCTAACTGACAAATTTAAGTATCATATTCTTCACTCTAAAGTATATGAGTTTGTAAGTTGCACTAATTCGTCTGCAGGAAGAACTACCAAAAGCTACTGAGTGGGTCCTCGACAGTGGATGCACCAATCACATGACTGGTGACAACAGTGAAAGAGCAGGGTGCCCCCATGTGTGGTTTTGGTAATTGATGACATTCTCTATGGACTAATAATTGCCTTGAGTTATATTTGAAGGATTTGTTTCAAGGAATTATCCAAAGATTGGTCATGTAGAAGACATGATACAAGGTTGATCAAGACTAAGTCAAAGTGTGAATCAAGTTGATCAACACGCAAAGCGTAGAAGATGTACCAAAAGGGATCAAGTGATCCCATGGTATGGTAAGCATTGTCCATTACGCTTTGTGTACTAACCCATGGTCTACATGAGAGCTCTATGTGGGGTTAGGTTGCGGTGTGCAAGTTCAAGTGGAGCATCAGGAAGAGATCACGTTCTTGAAGCTTGTCGTCCATTGTGGTGACAATGGACTTATGAAGATGTGCCGAAGAGTGGCTCACCCATAGTGGAGTATGGGGGAGCAATCAACTAGTCTTCATCGAGACAACGCAATCAAGAAAGGTGGTCCAACTTGAGGAAGTCAAGATTGTCATCATCTAGCTCAAGTGGACTATGTGAAAGGTATAGGTTTGTCCTTGATAGGTTTTCTATTTTACCGGTTTCATGGTGGTAGTTGGGAGACCGGGTTATAGGATCGATTGTCGTACTATCAAGGGGGGCTCTCGAGTAAGTAGCTTGATCGTATCGTTTGTAGAGAGCTCAAACCATTGCATCTTTGCATCATATTTCTTGGTTCTTGTTTGGTGTTTCTCTATGTGAGATTTGGAGCTTATGGTCATCTTCATGACAATCTCGAGTTCATCGAAAACGGAGTTCACATGCATCTTCCATGGTGTTTTCGATGTTGTGGGTTTTGTCGGTTCCTCGTTCATAGAGGTTTCATACCTCTATATCATCGGTGTTTTTCTACCGCCTCTTCGTTGTTGGATAGTATTTGTCGTCATCTATCCAACAAGCTTGAGTTTGCTCAATTCGGAGCTCATTTGCAGAAGTTATGGCAGTTGTGGTGTTCCTGCATTCATCTATTTTACGTGCATGGGTTCTAAAGGCCCCAAGCGCGGTAGTACCGCTCTCCGGTACCGCTTATAAGCGGCAATACCTTTGCCCAGTACCATGCGTACTACCGCTGCATATGGGGGGCTCGACTTTTCATGTCGGGTTGCGCGGTAGTGGGATGGTAGTACGAGTGGTAGTACCGCCCGCGCACTACCGCTCCACTTCCGCTTCCTTCTGGGTCCAAAGCGCTCCCAGCGGAGGTAGGGCGACAGTGAGTGCGCGGCACTATGGCTTGTAAGCCGTGGTACCGCTCTGTTGAGCGGTAGTACCGCTCATGCGGTACTGCCCCTGTTGGGGAACGTCGCATGGGAAACAAAAAAATTCCTACGCACACGCAAGATCTATCCATGGTGATGAGCATCTACGAGAGGGAGAGTGAATCTACATACCCTTGTAGATCGCTAAGCGGAAGCGTTAAGAAACGCGGTTGATGTATTCGAACGTCTTCGCGATCCAAATCGCAAGTCGTCCCTCGATCCAAACACGATCTAGCGCCGAACGGACGGCACCTCCGCGTTCAACACACATACGGCTTGATGACGCCTTCACCTCCTCGATCCAGCGAGCGATGGTGAAGTAGTGGATGAGTTCCGGCAGCACGACGGCGTGGTGATGGTGGTGAGGAACAATCTCTGCAGGGCTTCGCCAAGCACTACGGAGATTGTGCCGGGAGGAACTAGAGGGTTAGGGTTGCCGGCACACGGCTTGGGAAATCTTGATGTATCCCGTGTGCTAGCCCTGCCCCTCTATTTATATGTTGAGCCCTGGGGTCTAAACTTGGAGAGAAAGCCTCCACAAGGTCAGTTTTGCCCGCATAAGGTCGGTTTGGCCCGCACGGAAAGAGTCCTACTCGGATTCCAGCAGTACCGCGTACAAGCGGTAGTACCGCTTGAGCGGTAGTACCGCTTACACGGTAGTACTGCCTTACCAGCAGTAGTACCGTTTAAGGCAGCAGCAAAACTTCCTTTTGCACTTTCTAATACCTCGTGGGCTTTACCCCTTTGGCCCATATAAAGTGTTGCCGCACCCGAACACTTCGGTAAACATCCGGAACCCCTTCCGGTGAATTCCGGAACCCTTCCGGAGATCAAAACACTATTAGCACATATATCAATCTTTACCTCCGGACTCTTCCGGAGATCCTCGTCATGTCCGGGATCTTATCCGGGACTCCGAACAACCTTCGGTCACCAACAAAATAACTCAACTATACTAATCGTCACCAAACGTTAAGTGTGTAGACACTGCGGGTTCGAGAACTATGTAGACATGACCGAGACACCTCTACGGTCAATAACCAATAGCGGGACCTGGATGCCCATATTGGTTCCTACATATTCTACGAAGATCTATATCGGTCGAACCTCTATGTCAAGGATTCAGTTAATCCCGTATGCTGTTCCCTTTGTTCTTCGGTATGTTACTTGCCCGAGATTCGATCGTCGGTATCTCTATACCTAGTTCAATCTCGTTATCGGCAAGTCTCTTTACTCGTTCCGTAATACAAGATCTCGTGGCTAACACTTTAGTCACATTGCTTGCAAGGCTCATTGTGATGTTGTATTACCGAGTGGGCCCTGAGATACCTCTCCGTCATACGGAGTAAGAAATCCCAGTCTTGATCCATGCCAACCTAACAGACACCCTCGGAGATACCTGTAGAGCATCTTTATAGTCACCCAGTAACGTTGCGACGTTTGATACACACAAGGTATTCCTCCGGTGTCAGTGAGTTGCATGATCTCATGGTCATAGGAACAGATACTTGACATGCAGAAAACTATAGCAATAAACTGACACGATCATATGCTACGTTTATAGTTTGGGCCTTGTCCATCACATCATTCTCCTAATGATGTGATCCCGTTATCAAATGACATCTCATGTCCATGGCTAGGAAACCTTCACCATCTTTTGATCAACGAGCTAGTTAACTAGAGGCTTACTAGGGACATAGTGTTGTCTATGTACCCACACATGTATTTGAGTTTCCAATCAATACAATTATAGCATGGATAATAAACGATTATCATGAACAAGGAAATATAATAATAACCAATTTATTATTGCCTCTAGGGCATATTTCCAACAGCCCCCACATCCCCTGCTCTGCTTTGCCTTTGTGGGCTCGTGAGCTGCAACCCCAGCGATAGTACCGCTGGGGCGAGCGGTAGTACGGCTCCGGCGGTACTACCGCCTCGTGGCGCCGTGCCATTGGACTGCTCTGCCAGCACTGCCACCCGAGTGGTAGTACCGCTCCTCGAGTGGTAGTACCACTTGTGTGCGGGCTGAGAGGAGGATAACGGTTGGATTTTACCCCACCTATAAAAGGGGGTGTTCTTCCCCAATGAACCTTATCTCTTGAGCTCGTGTTCTTCCCCCATTATTGACCTTCTTTGAGCTTGCTAACTCCAAATCCCTCCAATGATTATTGCTAGTTCTTGAGGGAAAAGAGAGAGGAGATCTAGATCCATATTTCCACCAATCACTTTCTCCTCTATGTGAGGGGAACCCCTTGGATCTGGATCTTGGAGTTCTTTGTGTTCTCTTGTTTGTTCTTCCTCTCATTTTCCTCCATAGCATTAGTTGTTGTGGTGGGATTTGGGAGAGAAGGACTTGGGCACTCTGTGTGCCCTTGCCATTGCATTTGGTGCATAGGTTTGAGTTCTCCACGGTGATACATGGAAGTGAAGTTTGAGAAGCTTATTACTCTTGGGTGTTTGGCAACCGTAGAGCTTGTTCCTATTGGGTGCTTTGGCGCCCTAGATGGTTGGTGGTGTCTCGGAGCTCAATCGTTGTGGTGTAAAGCTCCGGGGAAGCGTCGGGGTCTCCAATTAGGTTGTGGAGATTGCCCCGAGCAATTTGTTCGGGTTCCGGTGACCGCCCCCAAGGGTTACCAAACTGTATAGATTCGGTGACTGCCCTCAAGGGTTGCCATTTGTACGGTTTCGATGACCGCCCTCAAGGATCCCTTGGCGGAATCACGGCATCTTGCACTGTGCGAGGGTGTGAGGAGATTACGGTGGCCCTAGTGGCTTCTTGGGGAGCATTGTGCCTCCACACCGCTCCAAACGGAGATTAGCATCCGCAAGGGTGTGAACTTTGGGATACGGAAAGCACAAATGCTCCCTTGGTGGTTTTGATAATTCATGACAACATACATTGTCTCTTGGACTAATATTTTTACCTAGCTTATTTCAGATGAAGTCCACAGAGTGGATTGGCTAAGGATTGTGAGGAGAATTCCCAAGAAGAAGAAGGGAAGGAATAGCATTGGCCATAATCAAGCTTGAAGACTCTACATTTTACATTTGGTGAGAAATCACTTTGAGTCCATAGGAAAGCCAATACTATTAAAAGGGGGTGAGGAATTATGATGATCTGGTTTCTCAAGTGCTTAGAGATTATCCACCAAAAAATACTCATCCATTCTCCCACAAAATACTCTGTCCAAATCCTAAAGTTCAAAATCGGTGCCACCAAGTTTTCCCACTCGGCCATACCGATTTTCCCTTGAGACAGAACCTAGCCAAAACCCTAGCAACTCGGTACAACCAATACTGGTTTCAGTACGACCGAGAATCAGTGACCAACTCTCTGGTTAGCTAACTCCTAAACTCGGAATTTCCGAGTTTGGTGAATCGGTGTCACCGAGATGAGGAACTGCCCTGGTCAGACCAAAATCGGTAGGACCAAGTTGTGTATATCGGTCACACCGAAAAGGCCAAAGTTGCCACATTTTGCACTAGTCGGTGCAACTGAGTTTTCACTTCGGTTTCATCGAGTTGGGCAATAATGTTGTAACGGTTGGACTTTTGTAGATTCCTATATATACCCATCCACCACCTCTCACTCGCAGAGGAAGCACTCAGGACATACAAACACTTGCCCCATTCATTTTCTAAAAGAGAGCCACCTACTCATGTGTTGAGATCAAGATTCCACTCCAACCATATGGATCTTGATTTCTAGCCTCCCCAAGTTGCTTTCCATCCAATCAATCTCTTCTACCCATGCCAAACCTGTGAGAGAGTGATTGAGTATTGAGGAGACTATCTTTTGAAGCACAATAGCAAGGAGTTCATCATACTACCACATCTATTACCTTTTGGAGGGTGGTGCCTCCCAGATTGGTTAGGTGTCGCTTGGGAGCCTCCTTCTTCGTGATTGTGGAGTTGAACCAAGAGAGTTTGTACGGGCAAGGAGATCGCCTACTTTGTGAAGATCTACCCATAGTGGGGCTAGTCCTTCGTGGACGGAAGCCGTGATGGAATAGACGAGGTTGCTACTTTGTGGACCCTAACGGGTGGAGCCCTCCGTGGACTCTCGCGACCGCTACCCTCCGTGGGTTGAAGTCTCCATCAACGTGGATATACGATAGCACCACCTATTGGAACCACGGGAAAAATCTTCGTGTCATCTATTGCGTTTGATCTTCCTATCGCTACTCTCTTACATATGCTTGTCTTTACTTTCCATTGCCATACTTGTTGACTAGCATGTGTAGGGTGCATTAGACTTGTTAGAATTGCTAAAATCTGCCAACCAATTAATTTGGGAAAAGGTTAGGTTTTTAATTTTTCAAGTAGTCTATTCACCCCCCCCCCTCTAGACGCCTCTTCTAGTCATCCCACAGATACATCATCGTCTCCGCGTGCCTCGGTTATCTCTTACCCGAGCCCTTTACTTATGCACTTTACTTTGTGATAGCCATAGTGTTTCATGTTATATATCTTGCTATCACTTAGTTGTTTATCTTGATTAGCATAAGTTGTTGGTGCACATAGGTGACCCTAGTTGTTTTAGGTTTTGTGCTTGACAAATTAAACGCTAGTTTTATCCCGCATTTGTTCAAGCCTAGACCGTAATTATTTTAAAGCGCCTATTCACCCCCCCTCTAGGCGACATCCACGATCTTTCAAAGAGCTTATTGATGGACACATCACTTACTCCATCCCATATGAAGCATATCACCTACGCTAACAAATGGAATAGCAAGGTATTGGGTCTAGGTAGGGCTGGAATCTCGAAGGATCGGCACATGGATAAAGTGATGCTTGTTGAATCCCTTGGATTCAACCTCATGTCAGTCTCAATGCTTTGTGATTTAGATATGATTGTCATCTTTGGCAAATATCATTGCATCTTGCTAATGGAATCTCACAAATCTAAAGTCTTCGAAGGTTTTTGAAGAGGAGACCCGTACATTGTTGATTTCTCTGCGGGTCCTCAACCAGTCACGTGTCTACTCGCAAAAGCTTCAGAATTTTGGCATTGGCATCGACGAATTTTGGACATGTTGGCATGAGGAATTTGAACACACTCTCCAAGAAGAAACGTGTCATTGGGATTGAGGGTGTCAAGTTCAAAGAAAATTTTAAATTTTGAAGCACTAGGAAGCATTTTAAAGCACTGAGAGCACTTATCTATTTTCACGGGAAGGGAGAAACTATGGAATTGTGTAGTGGGGTTGATTTAGAGTAGCGAGGCCCACTCGAAAAGGCATTGGATAAGTTATGTAATATTTATGAGGAGAGAAAGAAAGAAAATACCACTGACAATCTAGAAAATTCACATGTTATTCGGAATCTGACATAAA
Organism: Elymus sibiricus; assembly: GCA_039707655.1. Taxonomy (NCBI): domain Eukaryota; kingdom Viridiplantae; phylum Streptophyta; class Magnoliopsida; order Poales; family Poaceae; genus Elymus; species Elymus sibiricus. The sequence continues at coordinate 280,071,686 of CM077675.1, read as the reverse complement.
AGAAAAGGAAAGTAGAGGAGAACTACACCAAGTTGGTTGTTGATGTGAACAATCACTTGGATTAGAGGGTGTTGGGGTTCAACTATCAACGGATATAGAGGGACAATGAAGACGAGAAGATCTATGTTATGGACAATTCATTTGGCAATTTAAAGGCAGAGCTGGCTAAGAGGAGAAGGGGAACAACAAACTTCGGGAATAGGTTGACATGTTGAAGCACCTGCAAGTTGCTCAAGTCAAATTCATTAGGAATCTAAAGTTCACTGCATTGAAAGACAAGGACAATCTCAACTAGGAGAAGGAGGGACTTTGAGTTTGGAATTTTTGACCTCGTTAAGGCTGGGCAAAAGAACAAGATTAAGCTTAAGGGGTCAAGTACATTTGTGATGAATGAATTATTGTAATCTCATTATGTATCCTTGGAATAATGTTTAGCGTAGTGATCCAATACCCTCAATTAACATGTATATCTCAAGCAAATGATTAAACTGCAAATTATGTGGTCACCTACACCTAAATCACTTAGGGAGGGAAATGGCCTTTCATGTAGTCCTCTCAAGATACCAATACTTGTCACTTCAATGGTCTACCGGATCGCATAAATACCTATCAAACTCATGTGTGGCCTGGGGAGTTGAACATCTCCAACTAAAACGGTGAATCGAACAACTCCAATCACTAAGTTGCCACAAAGGTAAATAATAACATGAAGAGGACACGCATAAATGAACGACATCTATCAAACAACAAGCGTACTAGATTACCACACCTATGGCCAACAATTACTCAAAATAACATCAAACTAATGAAGAGGTTTCAAGAGTGATTACAACCCATCACGGAGACCGTGATGGGGAAGGAAGAAGCAGTAGTGGCATGGCGGCGGTGGAGCATGGACACACCCTGGTAGTAGCGGCTCCTTCGATGGCTTCCTTCTTGGTCTTCCTTCAAGGTTGCAATGGATGGGGATGGGGCTTGGCACAACCCCCTAACGCCTCTTGACATGATGTGGATGGCGGCTTGAATGTGGGAGAGATGGGAATTATTCATTATGAACGATGGTCGTCGACTAAGGTTGAAGAGGTTTTTATAACCTCCTCTACGGGTCTCCTCCGTGGATGTAGCTTCTCACCTTTGATCACAAGTTCTAGAGGATCCACATCCTCTCACAATACTTTCCATGATGTGCAGGGACCACACAGAAACAAACGAGGGCAAAATCGGTGAAGAACCACAAAAATTATTATGATTCACGTCACCCATATTATCTTGTACGAGTACGAGTACGACCTGGCCACATTGTACCATACCTCATCTTCTCTCCTAGACTACGAGCGTTGGGTTTAGTATTTTGGTCGTCGTTTCCTCATACGAATTCTGATTTGTCCGTTCTTGGGCTTGTTGGATTCGTTTAGAAAAGCCCGATGGTCTCTCGTATTGGACCTTCAATTTGGCCTTGTTGATAAATCTCATTTAAAAAAACTCCAGGTAGGGCCTTTACCTGGAGCTTGTAATTCATGTTTATTGATCCCAACCTTGGACCATTCATCATTCTAAGACCATGGGAGTTTCGGATCACCTGCAAACATAACAAAACAAAGAAAACTAATAAAAACTAAAGACTATGCAATGCTGATACGTCCATTTTGCATCATGATTTCCTACTGTTATTTATAATGTTTTTATGCATAATAATGCTTTATCTAGCAATTCTAATGCCTTTTCTCTCATAATATGCAAGGTTTACACAAAGAGGGAGAATGCCGGCAGCTGGAATTCTGGACCCGAAAAAGGCACATCAGAAATACCTATTCTGCACATCTCCAAATAAGCTGAAACTTCACGGAGAATTATTTTGGAATATATGAAAAATACTGGAGCAAATAACTATCGGAGGGGGGCCACCTGGTGAGCACAAGACACCAGGGCACGCCAGCCCCCCCCCCCCCCAAGCGCGCCCTGGTGGGTTGTGCTCAGCCCAGCCCACCTCCGGTGCCCATCTTCTCGTACTTAAGGTCTTTTGACCTAGAAAGAATAAGGAGAGGACTTTCGGGATGGAACGCCGCCGTCTCGAGGTGGAACTTGGGCAAGAGCACTTTTGCCCTCCGGCGGAGCGATTCCGCCGGGGGAACTTCCCTCCCGGAGGTGGAAATCGAAGCCATCGTCATCACCAACAACCCTCTCATCTTTGGGAGGCCAATCTTCATCAACATCTTCAACAACACCATCTCCTCTCAAACCTCATCTCTTGTGTTCAATCTTTGTACCGGAACCTCGGATTGGTACCTGTGGGTGACTAGTAGTGTTGATTACATCTTGCAGTTGATTACTATATGGTTTATTTGGTGGAAGACTATTTGTTCAGATCCATTATGCTATTTAATACACCTCTGATCTTGAGCATGAATATTATTTGTGAGTAGTTACATTTGTTCTTGAGGTCACGGGATAAGTCATGTTGCAAGTAATCATGTGAATTTGATATGTGTTCGATATTTTGATGATATGTATGTTGTGATTTCCTTAGTGGTGTCATGTGAACGTCGACTACATGACACTTCACCATCCTTGTGTTGGAAATATGCCCTAGAGGCAATAATAAAGTGGCTGTCCTTGTTCATGATAATTGTTTATTATCCATGCTATAATTGTATTGATTGGAAACTCAATTACATGTGTGGATACATAGACAACACTGTGTCCCTAGTATGCCTCTAGTAGACTAGCTCGTTGATCAAAGATGGTCAAGGTTTCCTAGCCATAGACATGAGATGTCATTTGATAACGGGATCACATCATTAGGAGAATGATGTGATGGACAAGACCCAAACTATGAACGTAGCATATGATCGTGTCAGTTTATTGCTATAGTTTTCTGCATGTCAAGTATCTGTTCCTATGACCATGAGATCATGTAACTCACTGACATCGGAGGAATACCTTGTGCGTATCAAACGTCGCAACGTAACTGGGTGACTATAAAGATGCTCTACAGGTATCTCCGAGGGTGTCTGTTTAGCTGGCATGGATCGAGACTGGGATTTGTTACTCCGTGTGACGGAGAGGTATCTCAGGGCCCACTCGGTAACACAACATCACAATAAGCCTTGCAAGAAAAGTGACTAAAGAGTTAGCCGCGGGATCTTGTATTACGGAACGAGTAAAGAGACTTGCCGGTAATGAGATTGCAGTAGGTATAGAGATACCGACGATCGAATCTCGGGCAAGTAACATACTGAAGAACAAAGGGAACATCATACGGGATTAACTGAATTTTTGACATAGAGGTCCAACCGATAAAGATCTTCGTAGATATGTAGGAACCAATATGGGCATCCAGGTCCCGCTATTGGTTATTGACCGTAGAGGTGTCTCGGTCATGTCTACATAGTTCTCGAACCCACAGGGTCTGCACACTTAACGTTCGGTGACGTTTCGGTAGTATTGAGTTATGAATGGTGGTGACCGAAGGTTGTTCGGAGTCCCGGATGAGATCCCGGACGTAACGAGGAGCTCCGGAATGATCCGGGGGTAAATATTGATATATAGGAAGACCCATTTTGGTCACCGGAAAAGTTTCGGGTACTTCCGGTAGTGTATCGGGGGTGCCGGGAGGGTTCCGGGGGACCATCGGGAGGGGCCACCCATGCCGGGAGGCCACATGGGCCTTAGGGGTGGCGCACCAGCCCTTAGTGGGCTGGGCAAACCAGCCCCAAAGGGCCCATGCGGCTGGAGTGTGGAAAAGGAAAAAACCCCAAGTGGGGGAAGGAAATCCAAGTAGGATTGGAATCCTACTTGGAGTAGGATTGGAGGTGGACTCCTCCACCTCCTGTTCGGCCGACTCCTAGGGGAAACCCTAGGGGCACCGGCCCCTCCCCTCCCTCCTATATATATTGGAGGGGAGAGAGGGCAGCCGCACCCAACCAAAAGCCACGGTGCAGCCCTCTCTCCCCACTAGATCGTCTCCCCTAGTTTTCGGCAGTGCTTAGGCGAAGCCCTGCCGGAATAGTTCCACTACCATCGTCGCCGCGCCTTCGCGCTGCCGGAGAACTCATCTACCTCTCCGCTCCCTCTTGCTGGATCAAGAAAGCGGAGATCGTCATCGAATTGTACATGTGCTGAACGCGGAAGTGCCATCCGTTCGGCGCTAGATCGTGATTGGATCGCGGGACGGCTAGCGATTTGGATCGCGAAGACGTTCGACTACATCAACTGCGTTTCTTAACGCTTCCCGCTTAGCGATCTACAAGGGTATGTAGATCCACTCTCCCTCTCGTAGATGCTCATCACCATGGATAGATCTTGCGTGTGCGTAGAAATTTTTTTGTTTCCCATGCAACGTTACCCAACTGTGGCATCATGAGCTAGGTCTATGCGTAGATGAGATCACGAGTAGAACACAAAGGAGTTTGTGGGCGTTGATGCTCAGATTGCTTCCTCCCTTGGTCTTTTCTTGATTCAGCGGTATTGTGGGATGAAGCGGCCCGGACCAACCTTACTCGTACGCTTACGAGAGACCGGTTCCATCAACTGACATGTGACTTTGTTGCATAAAGATGGCTGGCGGGTGTCTGTCTCTCCCACTTTAGTTGGATCGGATTCGACAAAGGCGGCCCTTGAGAAGGTTGAATAGCAATTTGTGTATCACCGTTGTGGTTTTTGCGTAGGTAAGAATCGTTCTTGCTAGATACCCGTAGCAGCCACGTAAAACATGCAACAACAATTAGAGGACGTCTAACTTGTTTTTGCAGGGTATGTTGTGAGGTGATATGGCCAATTACATGATGAGATATATGTGATGTATGAGATGATCATGTTTTGTATAGAATATCACGACTTGCATGTCGATGAGTACGGCAACCGGCAGGAGCCATAGGGTTATCTTTAATTTATTTTCACCGTTTTTGCTTTACTTTATCGCTATGAGTTAGCAATAGTCGTAGAAGCAACAGTTGGCGCGACAACCTCATGGCGACACGTTGATGGAGATCATGGTGTCATGCCGGTGATGATGGAGATCATGCCGGTGCTTTGGAGATGGAGATCAAAAGCACAAGTTCATGGCCATATCATGTCACTTATGATTTGCATGTGATGTTAATCCTTTTATGCATCCTATTTTGCTTAGGACGACGGTAGCATTATAAGGTGATCCCTCACTAAAATTTCAAGATAAAATTGTGTTCTCCCCGAGTGTGCATCGTTGCGAAAGTTCGTCGTTTCGAGACACCATGTGATGATCGGGTGTGATAGACTCTACGTTCACATACAACGGGTGCAAGCCAGTGTTGCACGTGCGGAACACTCGGGTTAAACTTGACGAGCCTAGCATGTACAGACATGGCCTCGGAACACAAGAGACCGAAAGGTCGAACATGAGTCATATATTAGATATGATCAACACGAAGATGTTCACCACTGAAACCACACCTCATCTCACGTGATGATCGGACTTGGGTTGGTGAATTTGGATCATGTGACACTCGAATGACCAGAGGGATGTCAATTTGAGTGGGAGTTTTTAAGTAATATGATTAACTAAACTCATTATCTTGAACAATAGTCTGAGTTGTCTTTGCAAAATTTATGTTGTAGATCAATGGCTCGCGCAGTAGCACCCCTGAATTTCAATGCGTTCCTAGAGAAAGCTAAGTTGAAAGATGATGGAAGTAACTTTGTAGATTGGGCCCGTAATCTGAGGATTGTCCTCACGGCTTCCCAAAAGGCTTATGTCCTTGATGCACCGCTTGGTGAACCACCTGCTCCAGTAGAGGTTGCAGACGTTGCGAACGCCTGGCAGACACATTCTGATGATTACTCAATAGTTCAATGTGCAATGTTGTATGTCTTAGAACCGGGACTTCAAAGACGTTTTGAACATCATGGAGCATATGAGATGTTCCAGGAGTTGAAGTTTATCTTTGAGAAGAATGCCCGGATCGAGAGGTATGAGACCTCCGATAAGTTCTATGCTTGCAAGATGGAGGAGAACGGGTCTGTCAGTGAACACATACTCAAAATGTCTGGGTATTCCAAACGTCTGGCTGAATTGGGGATGCCCCTTCCGCCAGAGGCGATCACTGACAGAGTTCTTCAATCATTGCCACCTAGCTACAAGAGCTTCGTGTTGAACTATAACATGCACGGGATGAACAAGTCAGTCGCTGAGCTGTTTGTGATGCTAAAAATCGCTGAGTCTGAGATTCAGAAGGAGCATCAAGTGTTGATGGTTAATAAAACAACTAGTTTCAAGAAGAATGGCAAGGGAAAGAAGGGTAACTCCACGAAGAGTGGCAAAGCAGTTGCCCCTCCCGTGAAGAAACCCAAGGCTGGACCCAAGCCAGAAACTGAGTGCTTTCATTGCAAGGGAACTGGTCACTGGAAGCGGAACTGCCCCAAGTATCTGGATGACAAGAAGGCGGACAACACCAAACAAGGTATATATGATATACATGTTATTGATGTGTACCTTACCAACTCTCGTTGTAGTGCCTGGGTATTTGATACCGGTTCGGTTGCTCACATTTGCAACTCAAAGCAGGAACTACGGAATAGACGGAGGCTGGCAAAGGACGAAGTGACGATGCGCGTAGGAAATGGTTCCAAGGTTGATGTGATCGCCGTCGGCATGCTCGCTCTTCGATTACCATCGGGATTAGTGATGAACCTGAATAATTGTTATTTAGTGCCTTTGTTGAGCATGAACATTATATCTGAATCTTGTTTATTGCGAGATGGTTACTCATTTAAATCAGAGAATAATGGTTGAGTAATATCTTTTATGGTCATGCACCCAATGTGAGGGGTTTATTCTTATTGAATCTCGATAGTGATGATACACATATTCATAACATTGATGCCAAAAGATGTAGAGTTGATAATGATAGTACCACTTTCTTGTGGCACTGCCGCTTAGGTCATATTGGTGTAAAATGCATGAAGAAGCTCCATGCTGATGGACTTTTGGAGTCACTTGATTTTGAATCACTTGACACATGTGAACCATGCCTCATGGGAAAGATGACTAAGACCCCGTTCTCTGGAACAATGGAACGGGCTAGTGACTTGTTGGAAATCATACATACTGATGTGTGCGGTCCGATGAGCATTGAGGTGCGCGGTGGATATCGTTATTTTCTCACCTTCACCGATGACTTAAGTAGATATGGGTATATTTACTTAATGAAACACAAGTCTGAAACGTTTGAAAAGTTCAAGCAATTTCAGAGTGAAGTTGAGAATCATCGTAACAAGAAGATTAAATTCCTACGATCTGATCGAGGAGGAGAATATCTGAGTTATGAGTTTGGCAGTCACTTAAGACAATGTGGAATTGTTTCACAATTGACACCGCCTGGAACACCACAGCGTAAGGGTGTGTCCGAACGTCGTAATCGAACCTTATTAGATATGGTGCGTTCTATGATGTCTCTTGCCGATTTGTCACTATCGTTTTGGGGTTATGCATTAGAGACAGCTGCATTCACTTTAAATAGGGCACCACCGAAATCCGTTGAGACGACGCCATATGAATTGTGGTTTGGCAAGAAGCCAAAGTTGTCATTTCTTAAAGTTTGGGGATGTGATGCTTATGTCAAAAAGCTTCAGCCTGAAAAGCTGGAACCCAAAGCAGAGAAATGCGTCTTCATAGGATACCCAAAAGAGATAGTTGGGTATACCTTCTATCTCAGATCCGAAGGCAAAGTGTTTGTCGCTAAAAACGGAACATTTCTTGAGAAAGAGTTTCTCTCGAAAGAGTTGAGTGGGAGGAAGATAGAACTTGATGAGGTTGTTGAACCTTTACTTCAACCAAGTAGCGCAGTGCAGAAAGATGTTTCTGTAGAGCCTACATCGGTTGAAGAGGAAGTTAATGATGATGATCATGAAGCTTCGGATCAAGTTGCTATCGAACCTCGTAGGTCGACAAGGACACGTACTGCTCTTGAGTGGTACGGTAACCCTGTCTTAGAGGTCATGTTGTTGGACAACGATGAACCTACGAGCTATGGAGAAGCGATGATGGGCCCGGATTCCGAGAAATGGTTAGAGGCCATGAAATCCGAGATGGGATCCATGTATGAAAACAAAGTATGGACTTTGGAAGTATTACCTGAAGGGCAAAAGACCATTCAGAACAAATGGATCTTTAAGAGGAAGACGGATGCGGACGGTAATGTCACTGTCTATAAAGCTCGACTTGTGGCAAAGGGTTTTTCACAAGTTCAAGGAGTTGACTACGATGAGACCTTCTCACCCGTAGCGATGCTTAAGTCCGTCAGAATCATGTTAGCAATAGCTGCATTTTTCGATTATGAAATTTGGCAGATGGATGTCAAAAAAGCGTTCCTTAACGGTTTCTTTAAGGAAGAGTTGTATATGATGCAACCAGAAGGTTTTGTCGATCCAGAGAATGCTGACAAAGTTTGCAAACTCCAGCGATCCATTTATGGACTGGTGCAAGCATCTCGGAGTTGGAATCTTCGCTTTGATGAGGTGATCAAAGCGTTCGGGTTTATACAAGTTTACGGAGAAGCTTGTATTTACAAGAAAGTGAGTGGGAGCTCTATAGCGTTTCTAATATTATATGTGGATGACATATTGCTGATTGGAAACAATATAGAAATGTTGGAAAGCGTGAAGGAATATTTGAACAAGAGTTTTTCAATGAAGGACCTGGGAGAAGCTGCTTTCATATTAGGCATCAAGATCTATAGAGATAGATCGAGACGCTTAATAGGACTTTCATAGAGCACATACCTTGAGAAAGTTTTGAAGAAGTTCAAAATGGATCAGTCCAAGAAGGGGTTCTTGCCTGTATTGCAAGGTGTGAAGTTGAGTAAGACTCAATGCCCAGTGACTGCAGAAGATAGAGAAAAGATGAGCGTCGTTCCCTATGCTTCAGCCATAGGCTCTATCATGTATGCAATGCTGTGCACAAGACCCGATGTCAGCCTTGCCATAAGTATGGCCGGAAGGTTTCAAAGTGATCCAGGAATGGAACACTGGACGGCGGTCAAGAATATCCTAAAGTACCCGAAAAGGACTAAGGACATGTTTCTCGTTTATGGAGGTGATCAAGAGCTTGTCGTAAAGGGTTACATCGATGCAAGCTTTGACACTGATCCGGATGACTCTAAGTCTCAAACCGGATACGTATTTATTCTCAATGGGGGTGCGGTAAGCTGGTGCAGTTCCAAGCAGAGCGTGCTAGCTGATTCTACATGCGAAGCGGAGTACATCGCTGCCTCGGAGGCGACGAAGGAAGATGTCTGGATGAAGGAGTTCATGACAGATCTTGGAGTAGTGCCCAGTGCACTAAACCCAATGACTCTGTTCTGTGACAACACTGGTACCATTGCTCTGGCCAAGGAACCAAGGTTTCACAAGAGGACCAGACACATAAACCGACGCTTCAATTCCATCCGCGATTACATCAAGGAGGAGGACATAAATATTTGCAAAGTGCACATGAATCTAAATGTCGCAGACCCGATGACTAAACCTCTTCCAAGGGCTAAACATGATCAACACCAGAACTGTATTGGTGTTAGATTCATTACAATGTAAATCACATAGTGATGTGAGCTAGATTATTGACTCTAGTGCAAGTGGGAGACTGTTGGAAATATGCCCTAGAGGCAATAATAAAGTGGTTATTATTATATTTCCTTGTTCATGATAATCGTTTATTATCCATGCTATAATTGTATTGATTGGAAACTCAATTGCATGTGTGGATACATAGACAACACTGTGTCCCTAGTATGCCTCTAGTAGACTAGCTCGTTGATCAAAGAAGGTCAAGGTTTCCTAGCCATAGACATGAGATGTCATTTGATAACGGGATCACATCATTAGGAGAATGATGTGATGGACAAGACCCAAACTATGAACGTAGCATATGATCGTGTCAGTTTATTGCTATAGTTTTCTGCATGTCAAGTATCTGTTCCTATGACCATGAGATCATGTAACTCACTGACACCGGAGGAATACCTTGTGCGTATCAAACGTCGCAACGTAACTGGGTGACTATAAAGATGCTCTACAGGTATCTCCGAGGGTGTCTGTTGAGCTGGCATGGATCGAGACTGGGATTTGTTACTCCGTGTGACAGAGAGGTATCTCGGGGCCCACTCGGTAATACAACATCACAATAAGCCTTGCAAGCAAAGTGACTAAAGAGTTAGCCACGGTATCTTGTATTACGGAACGAGTAAAGAGACTTGCCGGTAACGAGATTGAACTAGGTATAGAGATACCGACGATTGAATCTCGGGCAAGTAACATACCGAAGAACAAAGGGAACGGCATACGGGATTAACTGAATCCTTGACAAAGAGGTTCAACCGATATAAAGATCTTCGTAGAATATGTAGGAACCAATATGGGCATCTAGGTCCCGCTATTGGTTATTGACTGTAGAGGTGTCTCGGTCATGTCTACATAGTTCTCGAACCCGTAGGGTCTGCACACTTAACGTTCGGTGACGTTTCGGTAGTATTGAGTTATGAATGGTGGTGACCGAAGGTTGTTCAGAGTCCCGGATGAGATCCCGGACGTCACGAGGAGCGCCGGAATGATCCGGAGGTAAAGATTGATATATAGGAAGTCCCGTTTTGGTCGCCGGAAAAGTTTCGGGTACTTCCGGTAGTGTACCGGGGGTGTCGGGAGGGTTCCGGGGGACCATCGGGAGGGGCCACCCACGCCGGGAGGCCACATGGGTCTTAGGGGTGGTGCACCAGCCCTTAGTGGGCTGGGAAAACCATCCCCAAAGGGCCCATGCGGCTGGAGTGTGGAAAGGAAAAAAAACCCAAGTGTGGGAAGGAAATCCAAGTAGGATTGGAATCCTACTTGGAGTAGGATTGGAGATGGACTCCTCCACCTCCTGTTCGGCCGACTCCTAGGGGAAACCCTAGGGGCGCCGGCCCCTCCCCTCCCTCCTATATATATTGGAAGGGAGGGATGGCAGCTGCACCCAACCAAAAGCCACGGTGCAGCCCTCTCTCCCCACTAGATCGTCTCCCCTAGTTTTCGGCAGTGCTTAGGCGAAGCCCTGCCGGAATAGTTCCACTACCATCGTCGCCGCGCCGTCGCGCTGCCGGAGAACTCATCTACCTCTCCGCTCCCTCTTGCTGGATCAAGAAGGCGGAGATCGTCATCGAGCTGTATGTGTGTTGAACGCGGAGGTGCCGTCCGTTCGGCGCTAGATCGTGATTGGATCGCGGGACAGCTAGCGATTTGGATCGTGAAGACGTTCGACTACATCAACCGCGTTTCTTAACGCTTCCCGCTTAGCGATCTACAAGGGTATGTAGATCCACTCTCCCTCTCGTAGATGCTCATCACCATGGCTAGATCCTGCGTGTGCGTAGGAAATTTTTTGTTTCTCATGCAACGTTACCCAACACCTTGGGCCTAAGGGAATGCATTGTGGAGTAGTTATTAGATGATGGGTTGCTAGAGTGACAGAAGCTTAAACCCTAGTTTATGCGCTACTTTGTAAGGGGCTGATTTGGATCCAAACGGTTAATGCTATGGTTAGATTTTATCTTAATACTTTTCTCGGAGTTGCGGATGCTTGCGAGGGGGTTAATAATAAGTGGGAGGTTTGTTCAAGTAAGAACAGCACCCAAGCATCGGTCCACCCACATATCAAATTATCAAAGTAGCGAACGCAAATCAAACCAACGTGATAAAAGTGACTAGATGAAATTCCCGTGTACCCTCAAGAACACTTTGTCTATTATAAGAGACTGTCCTGGCCTGTCCTTTGCCACAAAAGGATTGGGCTACCTTGCTGCACTTTATTTACCGTTACCGTTACTTGCTCGTTACCAATTGTCTTGCTATCAAACTATCTGTTACCTACAATTTCAGTGCTTGCAGAAATTACCTTGCTGAAAACCGCTTGTTATTTCCTTCTGCTCCTCGTTGGGTTCGACACTCTTACTTATCGAAAGGACTACGATTGACCCCCTATACTTGTGGGTCATCAAATTCTCACAATGAAGCTAGTGCAAACTGGAAATCATGCACAATTGGATCAATGAGACATGATACAGAGAGTTATTATGCAACAAATGAGCTTTAAAAAATGAGGTTGATGGTTCTTATTAGACCCGTTTTTAAAGCTTATTTGTTGCATAATAACTCTTAGCCCTTTGAGCTGCAAAAGGCTCTTAGCCATGTCGACCATATGAGTAGAGATATCTACTCCATGCTTGATGTTTGCATTTTGAATAATTGTGGTGATTAGTGTGCGTGGGTTAGTTTTGATTGCCAGCTCACAACCTCACACTGATGTGCAACTCACTTTGCAATCACTTTGGTGCCCTCTTCTATTGAAGGGCATGTGTGCACCAAGTTTAGTTTCCTAATGCAAAATGTATTTTCATCTGCAACCTCAGATGCTACAATTTAAAGAGGGCACTCTTCCTCTGTGCACACAACTATAATCTGCAGTTCCTATGATACTCATAGTTCATGCTCTCTGATATGTGCAAAGTTTGAAGTGGCCTTCTAAATTTGTACACATCAATGAAGTTGAGTTTATTCCCAAATTGCTCCTCTGAGTTCTCTCTAAGTTCATCAGTTTGTGCTTTTTTTTGCCCTTCTCTTCCTATCATTGCCTAGCACATAAGCTAGTGGCTTAGCCCCGTCATCATCTTCCTGACCCAAAGCACCTTGTTTGTTGTCCTCGTCAAATGATGGTATGGAATATTCCTCAAACACTTGATCCAGACTTGCATGTGATCTTTTTGTTGGGCATTTTATCACTCTCTTCTTCTTCTTCCTTACTAGCCCCTCTTGTGCTACCTCCTCCTCCTTCTCTGGTTCATGCAATTCCTCCTCCTCTTCTGGCTCATATAGTCCATCCACATTAGTGCCCCCTCAAAATGAAGTATTGGATCCTCTCTCTGCCTCCTCATCTCCTCAAGACTAGCAAGGATTTCCTCATCTTCTTCCAAATCAGAATAATCTTCAGAAGCAAGAAGTTTGCTTTTCACTGACTTCTTTTTTCTTATGGTTCTTCCTAAACCTCTCAATTTGTTTTCCCCTCTTTTGCTCCATAATTTTTTCAACATTCTCATGCTCTTCTACATTCTCTTGTAAATGATCCTCGTTCTGTTGCTCCATATCATGATGAAAGCCTTCTTCTTTTGTTGCAGCCTTTAGCCCCAACAGGCTGTACTTTGTTGAGTGCAGATGAACTGTAGTGGCTCTGAGTGCTGCTTTGTTGCTGCCTCTAAATTATCTATTGTTGATGTGAACAGAACTCTAGATTGATCTATCTCATAAACAGTGGGCACTCTAAATTCACTCATAGGAACTTGATCTTCACAAACATAGCCCTACACGTTTTCGAGCATTACCCCTCATGAGTGTCAGGTCCACTATTTTCAACGCTTTATTAGCTATGTGGTCTAGCATTTCGTCCACCTTATCATCATTTATTTCTTCGAATACAGCTACCCCCACATCATCATCCCTCACATAATACATGTAATATGTCAACCCATATCCTCCTATCTCTATGAGTTCTATTAGATTATAAAATGTGTTGTTTGATAAGCACATAGTTCTCTCCAGGTTATCTCTGTCATGGAAATGTAATATTACTTCCCAAACTTCATCATCCAAACTATATACAGACAAACACATGAACATATCACTACAATATAAGTGCCTAATTAAAATTATAAAGGACCAATAACACTAAAGGCCAATTATTGCAGAAACTGAATGATTCTAGTTATACGGTGCCTATATACAAGTGAAAATGTTAATTTAATAAACATAGTAGGGGAATTAAACGGTGCCATTTAAACTAACTAGCTAAATACCCGTGTGTTGCAATTTGGGCAACTTTATTCTAGTGGTTCAACATAGGAATTTTTTGATATGTTGTGGAGAGGAGATCCATATGCAAAGTTAAGGAAAGATATGATGTGATTGATATTGTGTGTGTACAACTACGTGAGTTGATTTTTTTGTTTGCTTGCAAGGGATTTCTTGTGATTGTCAATTTATTTGATTTATGTTGATCGCTTCGCAAGGGATTTCTTTCCCCCAAAACGAGGTGAGAGGTTCGGTTTGGGAAAAAAGGGGTTATCTCATGGTTTGGAAAAAAATGATGAGAGGGGTGGAAGCGATGATATCGAAACCAACAAACTTGTTTTTAATAGTAGAGACTAGCAAATTAAGTGAGCAGTAACATAATTAAATCTCCTAAATTTGGCAAAGCCTAAACAACCCAATGTTCACATAACCTCCAAATTCAATTTTACATAGCATGGCAGTGACTGTTGCGGCCTCCGGGTCTCAGTCAGCTAGCTAGGGTTCGAGCTCCCGCACACCTCCGCTGGCTCATGGTCTGCAATGCACGCATCGCCGCCTACGTCATCGCGGCCTCCACCAAGTTTCACCGTCACCATGGCCGGGTGTGAAAGCGAGGAGAGCGAGAAGGGGAACAAGAGATGTGAGCGGGGAGGGTAAAAGAGAGAGAGAGAAACATGAATGGGAATGGCCATCTCCACGACGTCTGTCTAATGCCATCTACCCGAACCGTTACACCACATCGAAAATAAAAAAAGGGTGCCACCTGACGGTGTCCTGGACTAGGGGGTACTCACCACGTCGTCTCCCGACCAGTGGGTCGGGCCGAGGACCCCAGGGTAATTCACTAATGGGCCACTTCGGGCAGCCCATGATGCATACAAGCGAGATTTCACAAAACTTGGCGCACAAGACAAGGACTCCTCTAAATCCTAGGCCTACGGTGCATTATATAAACCGAGGCCAGGCTAGTCAGTAGACAAGCTGATATTCATTACAACAATCTCGTGATAGATATCTGTACTATGTACTATCCCCATATCAATACAATCAAAAGCAGGACGTAGGGTATTATCTCCTTGAGAGAGCCCGAACCTGGGTAAAATCCCGTGTCCATGTTACCATCGCTCCAAGACGCCTAGCTTAGGACCCCTACTACGAGATATGTCGGATTTGACACTGACATTGGTGCTTTCATTGAGAGCCTGCTAGCAGTCACCGCGGTGCGATGGGAATTCAGATCGTCTCCGGCGTGATCTACGCGTCGGAACCGAGCTTTATCGTCGACGTCGGCATCTTCTTCACCGGCTCGACTGGCCACCTCGGCTGGACCGAGGACTGCGCTCCGCGTCATATCATCAAGATCGGATGGATACTTTCATTATCATCAACTCTAATCTCTACCAAGATTATGGGGGAATCATACATGGAACTCGGGGGCTCGATGTTAACATCGTCCTCGGGCGACAGTGCGGTTTTTCTGGACAGCGGATCCGTGTTCATCGTCCCCGTCTCCTTGAGCGTCGCTTTGACGATTGTTTCGGTGGAATTGTGCAGAATTGATCCTACAACAACCCTGTAAAATTTTGTCATATTCCAATGAAGGAATCTCCGGTGATCTCCGATCTACCGGAGCCCTGTCGAATCTGGACGGGAATCTGGATGAGTTTAGGGCGAGGTGTCCAGCTTCCAGCTCGGACATTTTTTGGAAGATCCCACCGTTCATCGGCTGCGGAATTCCCATACCGATCACCCCTCAAAATTTCAGTTCGATCCGACCGTTCAAACTCCGGAAAACGTCCGATGAGTGCATCAATTTTCCGATCTGTTTTCTGCGCGAAAACGAATCCGACCCGAATTCATCTTTCTTTATGAACAGGATATTGAACATCTTTTTTGAGGAATTTTTTTTTCTAGGGTATTGTGTGTTGTTTTCAAACACGTGCCCACAAATTTTGAGTCCTTTCCGAGGCGATCCTTATCGTCGCGCCGATGTCAAACCGGCCCAACCACGTTGCGCCATGGCTACCGACCTGCGCCAACATCGACTGCGCCGTCGCTCCATCGAACCGACGACAACCACCTCGGACCATCACCTCGGCGAGCCGACCAAGAGTTTGGCATCATGAGGGAAAAATAATCATCAAGACAAGACCGTCGCCCCACGGATTGCACGGGTCGGGCGTGCCGGCATCGCCGCACGGTCACTTCTCAAGCCAGCATTGACCGCGTCACAAATTCTGACCTACATCGGCATTGCCGCGCTGTCGCTTCTTCAAGCCGACATCCACCATGCCTACCTGCTTCGACACCTCGGCTAGCATGGGACTTCGGCGTCACCAGCCGGCCTGCTCCATCACCTCGGCTAGACCGGGGGCTTCGTCATCTCTTCATCAACCTACTGCCGGGACTTCGGCATCACCAGCCGACCAGCTTCATCACCTCGGCTGGACCGGGGGCTTCGCCTCGCCACATCGGCCATGCTGCGTCGCCACTTCGTCAAGCCGAGCTCTTCGCTCGGGCACCTCGGGCCCCGGCTTGAGGGCTGGGACCTCGACCTGCCGCAAGCTCGGCCGGCGTCATAAACACCGAGCATATTAACCAGCTAAGTCGCTTTCATGCTCAACTTTTTTTTCAATTTTCAATTTTTGTTAGGTTCGACCAAGCATTTTACTTGTATTAAATAGAAAAGTGTGTTTGTTAAAAACACTTCTTTTTCCCATTATAACTGGGGGTTTCGCCGTCACGCTGCCGAACTACTCTGTCTCCTCGGCTGGACCGGGGGCTTCGCCTCGTCGCAGCAACCGTGTTGCGTTGCCACTTCTCCACCCGAGCTCTTCGCTCGATTACCTCGGGCCTGGGGGCTGGGAGTTCGGCCAGGTCGAGGACTACTTCTTGTCCCGCCACAACCCCGGACCGCACCGAGCACATTAACCAGCTAAGTCGTTTTCGTGCTCAACTCTCTTTGAAATTTTACTTTTTGTTCGGTTCAACCAAACATTATATTTCTTGTTAAACAAAAAATTGTTTGTTAAAAACTTTGTTTGTTAAAAATTTCTTTACCCGATTTAACCGGGGGCTCTTTAATTTGTATGAGCCATTTTATAATAAATGTGTTTTCTTCTTGGTCATTGCAAAGTCTTTTTCTACCACTCCTTTTTCTGACACTAGTGTGTGGTCAATAGCCGGATAGCCTGGTTTCTTTCTAAAGCCGCTCGAGTTTAGTTCGCTAAACAGGCCTCGAAGAAACACTCCGCCTTCGGGATATGGAGGTTGAAGCCAAAGGCTGGTCCGCTTGGAGTCTGGAGATCAAATGTGTCATGTTAAAGCACGACCGGAGTGCATATTAATTTTAAGACCAATTTTCGATTGGCACCAAAAAAACTTGATTTAGTTCGGACGTCGAAGTTTTTACATAAGTTTTTTGGCTTTTCGAGCTTATGGCACTTTTAAGCTATTTGTATGTTTTTCTTTTAGGAGGCGGGACATCCTCATGACCGAGGTGGCCTGCATAATAATTTAGCTCGGGAGATCTTTTCCGACCCACAACTCGGTATCTTTCCTGCCGACTTACACCTCGGCGTTGGCGAAACGCACATGACATCTGGGCTAGTTCCCGAGGAGATTCGATACTCAGGTTGGTCGGCCGCACCCAACCTGAGTCTCGGGGGATACTATGTGTCTCCAGCATAGCTCTCGCAGTACAACGTCGGATGCCTTTAAAGTATCGGCAATATCAACGGGGGACTCCAACTAGAGCCGAACCCACCAAAAGCCAAGGTACCCCGAGCAGTCCTCGGCAAAACGTTCTCGGATATTGCTTTATATGCATCAGTTTCGAATTGTGTCTTCGGTCAATAATTGGGTTGCCCTGCTCCTGTGATTGCCTCCTACATTCCGCTTTGTTCGGCTAGGTGTGCAAAGGGAGAACCACTGCGATTGTACTTCCGATTTAACTGGTCAAGTACCTTAGTGGTGAAAGACGAAAACTGACTGTCACAATGAGCACATACTAGTCAGCGATTCGATGACTCTGTCAAACTATAGACCGATAGCGGTTACCCCGTGGGCCTTTCATAAATTTGGCCGGAGTGTTGATGGTTTGACCTCGGCCGACGCCGAATACTAACCGGGGGCTAGTAACTGGCCTCCCAAACTTTAAGCTCCTATGACTAAGTGAAAGTTATAAAGCCTAGATATCTGATTGCCTCGTTTCCGCTAACACAACCGCCTCCGGGCACCGAGACGTCGGATAAGGGTTGTCTTGTTACTGCAGAAACACCCTGCGTAGCATCTACGAAGGGGTAGAAGCCGACGATGGGCCACTCTCAACGGTCACAAAGGAGTCAAAATAGCATATAGCATAAAAGCATTTGTATTCAATATGCGAGTGTTGCCTTCTGTAATCATCGTTATAAAGCCATAAATATGCATCAATTTGATTTAAGATTTTGGCCAAGCTGGGTTGCCTGGCTCCTGTGCTTACCCCCTACGTTCCCGATTGTTTGGCTAGGGGGTAAAGGGAGCACCTCTGTGATTGTTACTTCCGGGTCATCCGGGTTAGTACCTCAGACTGGGTGAAGCCAAAAGCTAGCCATCTTTAGAATATAATTGGTCGGCAACGACGGAAGTGAAAATTTTGGTTCATTAAAGACCACAAAGTTCGGGAACATTCGCCGAACTAAATCCTCAATATTTTCCTCCCACATTGATCGGAGTTGAGGTTTCAAGATCATGGTCAACATGATATCCTGGGAAAAGGAACTTATAAATGAACTATTTTTCCCAGAAGATGTTTCTTACGTTAAGTAGTAATATAACATATCTCTCCACGTACCTTTGTTTATAAAACCGTATGGCCGGATTGCCTTGTTTGCCGTAAATCTTTGCCCTTATAAAGGCTTTATAAAGTAGGACAAATACTCCTCGGCTACTGGCCAAGGAGGTTGAAGCCGATGGTCGGTCAACAAAGTCTTATACAATGCGGATCCGAGCATTAATGATGTAAAGTACTTGGATACATAGAATCATTATACATAAATTGTGTCGAACGTAACAAAGTTTGTGTCAAACAAATATCGATCCTTAATTCAACCACCCGTGCCCAAATTAAGGCTCGGGGGCTACTGCATTACCTATTCAATGCAACAAAATCAAAGTGCAATACGGTTTCCAAGGAGATTCGATCCTCAGGTTTGTCGGCCGCACCCAACCTGGGTCTCGGAAACTATGGCACACCACGTTTCTGTTCCTAAGTATGCTGCCGAGCAAGGACTTGATCCTCAGGCCGATTTCACAAATCGACCTAAGTCTCAGGGGCTACTGGGATCTGTGGTTTTATTATTTTCCTTCGGGTGCATCTCGAGTTTTAGACCGACACACGTCTTGAGGGCTACTGGCTATACATCTCGGTAGTAAATAAACTGCGGCGATCGTAAATAAATCCCCCCCAAAAAACAGCCCGAGACCAAGGTGGTGCACCACCTTGGAAGCAGTCCGACATAAAGCTTGGATGCAAGTGGCTGGCTCCATAAAGGGCATTTTCGGCATTAAGCTCGGTTGAACTCCTTCAACCTTTTTAAGACCGAGGTAATCTATGACACCTCGGATGCATACCGGCATTGGAGCTCGGCTGCAAAAAGATACCTCGGATACAATCCGGCGTTGGAGCTCGGACACAGTCCGGCGTTGGAGCTCGGATGCAAAAAAGACACCTCGGATGCAGTCCGGCGTTGGAGCTTGGACGCAAGAGGACACCGCCGCACGGGAGACACTTCAGACCCGAAGTGTGGCGCAAAAAATAACAAGGCATCGATAAAAGCCAAAAACTTAAAGGGCTCCTCGGATGCCCGACGTGTGAACTCTTCGGATTCAGCTCGGCGATCCTCAAGATCGGACATGGGAAGATTTGTTGAACCAGTTTTCAAGACCGACGACCGAAGACAAAGAACTGTTTTGAAGAACCGAAGAGCGTCCCCAACTTGAAGACCGGTTCAGGGGGCTACTGACGGTGTCCTGGACTAGGGGGTACTCACCACGTCGTCTCCCGGCCAGTGGGTCGGGCCGAGGACCCCCAGGGTAATTCACTAATGGGCCACTTTGGGCAGCCCATGATGCATACAAGGGAGATTCCACAAGACTTGGTGCACAAGACAAGGACTCCTCTAAACCCTAGGCCTACGGTGCATTATATAAACCGATGACAGGCTAGTCAATAGACAAGCTGATATTCATTACAACAATCTCGTGGTAGATATCTGTACTATGTACTATCCCCATATCAATACAATCAAAAGCAGGACGTAGGGTATTATTTCCTTGAGAGAGCCCGAACCTAGATAAAATCCCGTGTCCATGTTATCATCGCTCCAAGACGCCTAGCTTAGGACCCCTATTATGAGGTATGTCAGATTTGACACCGACACCACCTATCATAAACATGCTCGACACGCCCTAATCCGCTGATCAGTGATTTATGCAAAAAAAAATACCATGGCCATGGTGTTTTTGCCAAAATTTTGAAAAAGCATGTTTTTTATAACCCTATCCCTTAATGTGGTGGTTTTCTGTATTTAACTCTGATCACAGTCGCATTTAGCGCCAAACAAGACCATCAAGCGGTTGCAGCCAAATTTTTCTAGACTTCCACACGCAAGCCGCGAAATCAGAAACTATGGCTTTGCCGAAGCGTGCAGCAGAAAAGTAAATTGAGCTATGAAGAGCAACTGGCCAAACATATTACTAGCATTCAACAAATTTGGGGCCACAACTTGTAAGGTGACAAGATCCTGTGCATTGGCGCAAATATACACTATGAATGGAAAGATATCACGATGACTTTTAACATCACAGGGAGACGATAGAGACAAGTTGTGATCATTTTCTCTACCATAAGAACAGGCATACATCTGAACATTTTGATCACGTGTTCTACATCAAAATTGGGATTAATCTCCCTGGAAGAAAACTGAGATCAATTACAAGGGCACATGTCAATGCTAAGGAGATGACAAACGCAAATCAGGCTAATGTATGAAACCAGATGGTTGCAGCTTTCTACCTAATCTTCAAGCTTCAACCTCACAGAAATGTAAGCTCAATCGAGCCAATGGAGCAGCAGCCTCTAAGCTAGGTGATTCATGTCAAAAAAGAGAACACCAACCAGCCAAACTCACCGGCTGGGATAGAAGGAATGCTGACTGCAAGTGAATGATAGATCGCATTTCGCTATCTGTAATTGCAGCAGGATGGGCGACCACGAACCAACTAGTCCCACAAGCACAGCATTTGCCTTGGCGACTGATAATGCGCAGTGTAGTAGTTCTCGAGGCAACCATACTGGCAGAACTTCCAGCTATGAGAATACCTGACAGGCATGGTATAATTGAACTTTTCAACCCATAGCCCCATACTTACATCCTCCATCTTGAATAGCTGCAAGCCAAATAGCCAAAAAAGTAGAGTGATTGGCACCACATGATTCAAGTTATCAAAGGCAGTGAGTTACATCAATGGAGGCCTACCCTTAAACTCTGATTGGCATGCTGAGACACGACGAATTTTGCAATGCCACCAGAAATTACATAACCGGGTCCATTAGCATAAGGCGGATAGATATCTTCAGGCCACTCCTGCATTCATTATGAGTAGGGATCAAGGAGAGCAATGGAGATAGTGGCATGCATATGTTGCCGACACAAAAAAGGGGCTGTGATTTTTACAGACAAGAATATAAACTCATGGTGGGCATTTAGCAAGAACAGTCATTTCCTATGTTTGAATTACCACCTAAAGTTGCCCGTTCAGCCTTTAGGCAGTAAAACACAGCTCGCAAATGTGTGAGATTAGCTTTCTTGATTAGAGGAAAGAAGATTTAGATACATGGTGTAACAAAGACTAACTGACGGGATTGCACGGCCTCCAAAATGATACAAAATGGGCATTGAATAATCAGCTGTTTAACTTGAGGATATTGCTTTTTTTTAAGAATAATACCTCCTCCGTAACTGCCCATTTCCCAGTTCTCAGTGGTCTATGCAAGAGATTAAGGTTCCCCATGTATAATGGTTTGCCAAGGGAGTTCATCTTGATATGTCTGAGAACCACATCTACCCTCACAAATGTATCGTCGTCACATTTCATGACATGGGCTGCTGTCAAGTTCTGGACCTGCAAGGTGACATGATAAACATATGTCAGGTTCATTATTTAGTCCACATTGCAAAGTGACTACTATTCCTGTAACTTTGATCATCCCATAGACTTCAATCCATGTTTGACGGGGTAGCTTCTCCCAGAAGTGACTCTCAAAGAGTTACATGAAAGGCAATTACATCACTCACTCCAAAGTGGGTTCCATAAGTACAGGCTTACAGCTTCAAATTGACATTGACGAACCATACCAAATTACCAATGCCATAAATGTAGCAGAAGTTTAATAAAAGATGGTGATGGCAAGAGTGTCTCACCCCATACTCGCAAATAGCGATTGTCTTGAGCACTACCAGTTCATAACGATCTATAAATGGCAAAATGACAATATCTCCAAAGTATTCGGCTTCTTTCTTCAGCATCACGTTGACCTCTTTCCTCGAGTTCTGCAACCACAATTTGTGATGAACAACATTACACCATGCATTCATTTCCTAAAGAACATTTGTTTTCCTTCCTTTATGAGATGATAAACATGCTACTGATATTTCCCATCATTGGAGGCATGTGGTTAACAAGTTAATAAGTAAACATTCAATGCTAATAGTGATTTTCACTATGATATATGCAAGAAAGTATGCAAAAAATACAAAGGTTGGTGAAACTATATCAAATAATTCAAGATAATAACACTCAAAAAGCATGCAGGTGAACAGTAGATAGACAACAGAATCCTCTGCGTACAAGAAAATTCAGACATCAAGTTTATGTTCTTGCATGTGACCCACATATTATAACTTGCGTCTTGTACTTCCATTATCATGAACTACACAATGATCATGCATACATATCTAGAACACAAGTAAAAGAATATAAAGATCATTCAAGGGCAAAGACACATTTGACGAAAATGTTTGGATGCATAATTTGCTTACCAGTGCAACAAAGAATCGTGCGACTACTTTAGAAGACTTAATTTCTGAAGTTTGCATCCAAGTTTTTCTCACAGCCATGCGTTCAGCAAAATGATTCGATGCCGAAAGTATTCCGATAAAAAGGTAAACTGGATCTCTTGGCAGCGGTTGGGACCTCCATTTGTCTGACATTTCAAGGACTTGTTGAAGGGAAAAACTGGGATGAGACATAGGAAGAGCAGTGGCATAAACTGAATGGACATCCACATCACCCTTAACATATAATCCTGTTGCATCTTCAAGAGTGAACCCCTGGAAAAGATCACCTCAACTCATTAGTGTTTCTTCTAAATATCATTAAAAAAGTGGGATGAACATGTCTAGAACATACTGGTCGATAAGGGAAAGATGTCACATGTCGACCACCAACGTATATGTGAAAACCTTCAACGCCAGCTTGTATAGTAAGAACAAATAGCCTGTCTTCCACAAAAGGGAATGGCCATGTCATTGCCGGTTTCTTTGCACGCCCTATGAACCTCTTTAGCCATGAAGTTGCCTTGGATTCTTTTGTGTCAACAATATCATCACGTATCCATTTCTCACATTTGGTGAACCCATCGACTGTCCAAAAATATGAAATGATAGGTTTTAGCCAAATATGCTAGCCTGGGGATAAAAGGACATAGTGTTACCACAGAAGAGCTAATACCTTGTGGTTTTCATTTCGCAATAAAAGGAAGATATTAAAATGAATATTATAATAGGCAATTTGAATAAATTTGCATACTGATGCAACATGTTAGTCAATAAGATATGTAAGGAGTAGCACCTCCGATGCATATAAGAATATAGCTTGTGATGAAATAAAATAGCAATGTCAAGATATGCTTCAATAAAGATCTCAGAAATTAGTACTCCCTCTGTAAACTAATGTAAGACGTTTTTGCAGTTCAATTTGAACTGCAAAAACGTCTTATATTAGTGTACGGAGGTAGTACTAAACGCAATATTTCATCAGGCAGCAGTTGGACTATGGAAAAAACACTTTCCTGAAGACGAAAATCACCAATAAAGACAATTTCTATGTGATTCAAGAAATTGTCCATAGAGCTATTCATATTATTTTTTATTATTCTGCCATGCAGTTACACATGGTAGACATCAAGCTATTGATGAACAATCACACTCGCACAAAATGAAAATTATATATGAAAGTGTACATATTAATTGTACTAGTTGAAATAAATATTATCCAGAAGAGTCACACACTAGACACCGTTAAAGCTCTAACGGCGCCACGGAACCTACCATTGCAAAAGGGCTATGGCATTAATATTATGAAGTCCCCAGGAGCAAATACATGTATCATGTGTTGGGCACTTTGATAGTTTAATCAGCTTTAATGTTGTAAATAGGAACATTCCATGGGTTAGATTGTACAAGGAGTTGTTATTGCCAGTTGGTAGTGGTACAGCCGTAATAGTTAACTAATAACTACTCTCCCTCCGCCCCATACTATAAGAGCGTTTTTCACGCTAGTGTAGTGTCAAAAACGCTCTTATAGTATGGGACGGAGGCAGTAGTAAACTGTGAATAGAAACATGGCAATATGGCTGGGAATGCAATTGATTTACTTCTGCGCTAATTTGACAATGCAATACTAATTAATATTAACCACATTACTAGTAACAAATAACAAGAGCTGCTCACTCAGGAAAGAACATCTTAAGGTCCAAGCTAGGATTGCCGAAGAAGGAGACGGATGTACCCTTGTCGTCGTTGTCCTCGGGCTGCAAGCCATCACACCGCTGTGCGGAGCCCCACTGCATCCGGTAGCAGGTATTGTGCTCGATGATGGGGCGCTGGCTCCAGTCCCCCCTCAGCCTGGGGTTGAGGTGCAGTATCCTGGGCGGGTCCTCGCCGTCTACGGCGCGCAGGCCCTGCAGCTCGACCATGAACTGCGAGACGTGCACGGTCCCGTCCCCCTGGCGCATCCTGGCGAGCTGCGGCACGTATTCCTTGTGCGCTGGCCTGGGCGTGCCGACGACAGTGACGGCGGAGCCAGCGGCGAGGCCGCAGGGCAGGAAGACGACCCTCCCGCGGGCGCGCACGGAGACGGCGACAGGGCACTTGTCGGTGGAGGCGGCATCGACGGCGGCGAGCTCCCAGGGGTCCCCGGCGAAGGCTGCGGCGTCCTCCCAGGCGGTGAGCCCGAGCGACCAGGCGTCGTCAGCCATGCGGTCGAGGACGGAGCGGTTGCGAGCGGCGATGTCGGGGAGGGAGACGCGGTCGTAGCGGTGCCAGAAGGGCTGGACCTGGAACAGGGTGGCATTGGAAGGGGAGGAGGAGCTCCCTGGTAGGAGAGGTGGCAGGTGGTTGGTGGAGGATGGGGAGGAGAAGGCGGAGTCAACGGCGGCGAGGTCGGCGGTGGCAAGGTCGAGGACGCGGCGGAACTTGAGGGAGATGAGGATGAGATAGGCCACCCCCGCGACGAATACCAGGTGCGACGGCCGCCACCGCCGCGCCATTGCCCTCGCTCAACGGGCCGTAGCCAACCCCACCTTGGCGCCCTCGGGCCCCGCAGTGGACGGCGACAGCGATCTCTCTGTGGTCAAGCGCGAGGGCAGGCCCGCCGCGACACGCCTGCCGCCGGCCAGCGGCGGCCAGGGGAGGCGGGGCGCCGGCCGGATCTGGCGCGCGCAGAGGAGGCGTGGAATCGGAGGCGGAGTTGGAGATGCTCGCGCGTGCGTGCGGGGAGGTCGGGCAGTGGGGAGAAATGGAGGGGCGTCGTGGCTGGCTGGCTGGCCGCCCGTGATGTGGACATGTTTTCTTTCTTGTTAATTTGGTTTGTTTCCGGCCGGCCGAGTGGGACTGGACGAGGCGCGTGACTGGCTGCCCGGTTTAGTCCGGTCGGACCGTGCTTGCCACGTCGGGTTAGAGCATCTACAACTTGCAAATGTGACCCTGTACGTCTGCGGCAGTCTGCGACTATCGTCATGTCCCTCGTTACAAAACCCTCATGTCCGTACAATATGCATGTAATGTTTTTTTCGAGAGTACGCAAAATGCGTACCTTAGCTTTATAGAAGGAAGAATATAGTTACAAGACATACGGGGTTTAAAACCACAGGCGGTTAACACACCCAAACTCCACTCCACGCTACCTATGACAACTAATCGGCATGCATGTAATGTTACAAACAGCATACGTAGTTCATCGATCAACACAAATAACATAAAGGAGTTCTCGTACTTGTCATCGGACTATCAAAAATTGACAATTCTGCTAGCTATCTACGAAGAAAGTTCAGCAATTGTCAACCTTGTTCTTGTCTTGCGGTCTTGCCCTTTGCTTTGTCGTCTTGGTTGCGAAAGTAGCGGTTGAAGATGTAATATGGGTCGAGTCGGATCTGCTCACTGTCGGAGTTGTCAAATTCATCGTCGGACTCCTCCTCCTCCTCCTCTTTCATGGGCGGTCCGGCGAGGGCACCGACTGCCTGGGTTTGCTCCATTGCGAGGGCATGCGCCTCCGGGCATGCTACTTCCCCGGGATGGGGCCACGAAGGGCGTCCACGCTCTTGTCTTTCGCGGGCTTGTCTGATGCGGCGTGCAACCCTGCCTCCGCGGCACGGCGCTGTTGGAGATATGCCCTAGAGGCAATCATGTATGATGATATTTCCTATGTATTTATGAATAAAGATAGTCCTTGGATATTATCAATGATGTGTATTAACAAGTACGTGACTTGTTTATGAGACTATGCATTGTATGATGACTGTCCTAAATGGTCCTTAGTCGAAAGGGCCGTGTTGACGCGCAGCCAGTTAGACTAGAATATGACATGGTGGATGGTCCGGTCGCACTGACCATGTAGCATTGGATGCTAGCCGGATAATATGGACTCAGAAAGATCTGGTCGGATTCGACGTAGTCGGATCCGAGTCGAGATAAGGTCTGAGTTGGACAGACCCAACTATGAGACACGGCGATAGGTCATCTGTGAGTCTCTAGTACAACGTACGTTCTATGTCCTAAGACCTGAGCTGACGCATGTACTCGAGATGGTGATAGACCTGCTTTGGGCCGACCAAACGCTACTCCATACCTGGATAGTTATAAAGGTAGGTTTCGGACTTGTCCGGACCCATGCTGCGAGACATGGTTGAGCAAGATGGGATTTCCCCCTCCGATCAGGAGAGATATACTCTAGGCCCCTCGGGTGATCCGACCTGGATAAGCATGGCCATGCGATGAGGATTATGAGATAATCTGAAGTGTTGGTCGGATTCACCAGAACGAGAAAGAGATCGTGCTGCAACAGGGATGACCATGTCGCCTTGAGCACGACAACATATATCCTGTGGCAAAGGGAATAGAAGTATGAAGTATAGGTTCGCCTAACCAGCTTCATCGGACACTTGGAGTCGGCATACTTTGCTAGAGGGCGCTACCGATTAGTCAAGCCGGATGTGATCTGATTCACAATCAAGTGAACGAGAACCTAAGGGGTCGCGCGCTTAAAGGAAGGAACACGTGGGCTTTAGGATCCGTGCGAGGCCCAAGAGTTGAGCCCGCGACGGATGCCTATATATAGTGGAGGTGCGGCACCCTTATTCAGTTGATCGCTTCGGCGCCGTCATTAGGGCTTTGCATGTGTTGCAACTAGCCACCTCCACTCGTCGCCGAACTGTGTGATTGGACCTATCAGTACGCCGCACGGTGTTCCTCCTGCACGCGCGGATACCATTAGAGGCGGTGCACTTGCGCCGGTCCGGCGAACCTGTACGTGGGATCCGACGACCGATTGTTCGAGGGACATCACGCGAGGAGGAGCGGACCTCGTGGACGCGCTACCCCAACTCTACTTCCGCTGCACGTCATTGCGCGTCTAATGGTAACGATCTGTGATCCATCTCTCTAGCATGTTCTTGGATGTTCTGCGCGTAGAAAATTTTAATTTGCATGCGATGCACCTACGGTAGAACCCAACAGACACAAGTTCTCGCTCGCACGGCGAGAACGCCGCTTCTTGACCCATTTGTTGTTGTGCCATCTAGCTGCGTTGACCTCGGACTCGGACCCGACGTCACGGGGACGAGGCTCCACCAAAGGGGTTGCGTTGTCGACCCAGGTCCATCCGATTGGGTGCGCTGGTACCTACAGCAGTTGCGCACCGCCTCCCATTCCATCACGGTCACGAGCTTCGACTCGTTCGCGCTGCTGGATCAAATCCCCACTTACGCGCATGCAATGGACTCCTGCCGGAGCGACTTCGATGATGTCTACTACACAACTTTGTTCCTCTAGACTCGCATTGGGCCTCCAAGTGCGGTGTTTTGTAGGACAGCGACAAATTTCCCTCAAGTAGATGACCTAAGGTTTATCAATCCGTGTGAGGAGTATGATGAAGATGGTCTCTCTCAAAAAAACCTGCAATCGAATACAAGCAATCTCTTGTGACCCCAACACACCCAATACAATAGCAAATTGTATAGGTGCACTAGTTTGGCAAAGAGATATTGATACAAGTATAGTATGGATAGTAGATATGAGTTTTTGTAATCTGAAATAATAAAAATAAGAAGGTAGTAGTTGGTAAAAGTGAGCACAAACGGTATTGCAATGCTTGGAAACAAGGCCTAGGGTTCATACTTTCACTAGTGCAATCTCTCAACAGTGCTAACATAATTGAATCATATAACCACCCCGCAGCGTGTGACAAAGAGTCACTCTAAAGTTCCTATCTAGCGGAGAACATAAGATGAAATTGTTGTAGGTAGTAAAACCACCTCAAAGTTATCCTTTCCGATCAATCTATTGAACCATCCCTACAAGTGTCAAAAACAGCCCTAGAGTTCGTACTAGAATAACATCATATAATACCCATCAATCAACTCTAATGTCACCTAGATACTCCAATGCCACCGCAAGTATCCATGAGTTAATTATTCGACATGCATCAAACAATTTCAGATTCATCATATTCAATCCAACACAAAGAACTTCAAAGAGTACCCCTAAAGTTTCTATCGGAAAAAGTAGGAGGAAAACGTGCATCGACCTATGTGCCTAGATCACCCCAATGTCATCACTGGAATCCGCAAGTTGATGACCAAAACATATATCAAGTGACTCAATAGAATAACCCATTGTCACCACGGGTATCCACATGCAAGACATACATCAAGTGTTCGCAAATCCAAAGTATTCAATCCAACATAAGGAAACCTCAAAGGGAAAGACTTAATTCGTCACATCAAGATAGAGAACATCAAGATAGAGAGGGGAGAACATCATATGATCCAACTATATTAACAAAGCTCGTGTTACATCAAGATCGTGCTGAATCAAGAACACGAGAGAGAGATCAAACACATAGCTACTGATACATACCCTCAGCCCCAAGGGTGAACTACTCCCTCCTCTCCATGGAGACCAACGGGATGATGAAGATGGCCCCTAGTGATGATTTCCCACTCCGGCAGGGTGCCGAAAAAGGGCTCCGAATGAGATCGTTTCAGAACAAACACTTGCGGTGGCGGAGCGGAAGTTCTAGGTTTATTTCTCGGGGGTTTGATATTTATAGGAATTTTTGGCATTGGTTTCACGCTAGGGGGGTGCCCGAGGGGCCCATGAGCTCGGAGCACACCCCCTACCCCCCAAGGCGCATGGGGCGAGCTTGTTGCTCCCCTGGACTTTGGTTGGTCCTTCCTCGAAGCTTCGGGGGTCTCTTTTGGTCCATAAAAAATCACCGTAAATTTTCAGCCCAATCCGAGAACTTTTATTTCTACACAAAAATAACACCATGGTAGTTCTGCTGAAAACAGCGTCAGGACGGGTTAGTTTCATTCAAATCATATAAAAATGCACCAAAACCATATAAAATTGTTGTAAACACGACATGAATACTTCATAAATTATTGACACGTTGGAGACGTATCAGCATCCCCAAGCTTAATTCCTGCTCGTCCTCGAGTAGGTAAATGATAAAAGAAATAATTTATGAAGTGTGAATGCTAGCATAGAGTATAAGTTTGATCAATGATAATTTCAATCACTTTTCCTAGCATCATAATTAGCAACTCTTTCTCATAAAACTCATTATGATAAAGTAACAATCAATTCACATGTTATGGTTCAAACAATGCATTCTCTTGAAACTTAACAACCTATGTTCTTAGTCACCAAACAATTATAATTCAACTTATTTTCAGAAAAGTCTAAGTAAGAGCTTCACATACTCAATTATCATATAGTCTTCTATGATTGCTAGTACTCAAAGAATATTTTTAGAACAAATAGCATCCATCGAACAGAGAGAAATATAGGGGCGTAATGCTTCGCCTCCAAACTTAGTTATCATAAAGATAATTGTTAACAATAATAATTCATGGTCAAATATATTTGACTGGATATATATGACTGGTTCTTTCCCCACCACATGATGCTTGCCAAGTAGAGATTGAGGTTGCAATAAGAAGTTGACTCAACATAAAATGTAAATAACATGAATAAAATAGCATAAAAGTAAATAGAATGTCCCTTCGCACAGTGATACGTCTCCAACGTATCTATTATTTTCTGATTGTTCCATGCTGACATATTATCATTCTAGGATACTTTTTGGGTCATTATTTACCAATTTACAATATTTTTGAGCACTAACCTATTGACCCAATGCCCAGTGTCAGTTGTTGTTTT
This sequence comes from Elymus sibiricus, assembly GCA_039707655.1. Classification (NCBI taxonomy): domain Eukaryota; kingdom Viridiplantae; phylum Streptophyta; class Magnoliopsida; order Poales; family Poaceae; genus Elymus; species Elymus sibiricus. Next base: position 280,041,078 of record CM077675.1, on the reverse strand, counting down.
CTGCGTGTTTTTGCCTTTGCAGGTTTACTGTACCAAACGAAGTCCAATTGCCACGAAACTTTTTGCTGATTTTTTCTGGACTATATGAAGACCTACAAGCTTCGGAAGGAAGCCGAGAGGCACATGAGGGCCCCACCACGCATCAGGGCGCGCCTTGGGGGGCGCCCTGATATGTGGTGGCCCCCTCGGGCACCCCCCCGACGTCCCTCTTCGGCCTTTAAATTCTATAATATTCTAAAAACCCTGGAGGCAGTCCCAAAACCCTTTTTCCGCCGCCGCAAGTCTCTGTTATGTCGTGAGGCCATCTGCAGCTCCGTTTCGGCACCCTGCCAGAGGGGGGATCGACCACGGGGGGCCTCTTCATCAACCTTGCTGCCCTCATGATGATGTGTGAGTAGTTCACCACAGACATACGGGTCCATGGCTAGTACCTAGATGGCAATCTCTCTCTCTTATGATCTTCAATGCAATGATCATCGCATCTTCGTTTTGATCTATCCGATGTAATCCTATTGTGCGGTGTGTTTGTTGGGATCCGATGAATTGTGGGTTTATATTTAGATTATTCATGAAAAGTATATGAGATGCCTCTGAATTATATTATCTCTTATGTGCATGATCATTATAGCTTCGTAATGCTATCTGATTTATTGATATGCTTTGGCCAAGTAGATTGATATTTCATCGATGGGAGTGGTGCGTTGTGGTAGGTTCAACCTGGCGAGTTTCTATATCCCAGTGACAAAGTAGGGGACAAGATGCATATTTCTGTTGTTGCTACTAAGGATAAAACGATGGGGTTCATTCATATTGTTTGAGTTTACTTTGTCTACATCATGTCATTGTTCTCCAAGCATTACTCTGTTTTACTTAATACTCTAGATGCATGCTGGATAGCGGTCGATGAGTGGAGTAATAGTAATAGGTGCAGGCAGGAGTCGGCCTATTTGCTTATGGATGTGATGCCTATATATACATGATCATTGCCGTGAACATCGCATAACTATCCGCTTTTCTATCAATTGCCCAATAGTAATTTGTTTACCCACCGTATGCTGCCTACGTGAGAGATGCCACTAAAGAACACTATGGCCCCCGGGTCTATTCACTTATATATTCGCAAATGCTATATTTACCTTGCTGCCTTTATTTACTTTTTATTTATTTTGCAATTTATATTTATCAACAATTATCTACACAACTCATTTGCTTGCAAATAACGAGATCAAGGGGATTGAAAACCCTCTTGCCCGCGTTGGGTGCAAGTTGTTTGTTCATTTGTGTGCAGCCGCTAAAGACAGTTGAGGACTGATATTCCTATTGGTTTGATAAACCTTGGTTTCATAACTAAGGGAAATACTTATCCGCTTTGTGCTGCAATTACCCGTTCCTCTTCACGGAAAACCCAACACAAATTACAAGTATCACAGAGGGAAGCAGAGATTTGCAGAGGTGCCAGAGCTCAGAGTTTAAAATAGAGATGAATATATTTTGGGTGGTGTGCCTTTCCTGTCAACGTCATGACAAAGGATTTCGGTATCTTCCATGCTAAACACATTAATAGTGGTTCCCAAACATAATGAAAGTTTTACTCCCCCTCCACCATTCAAATACTTTCCATGGCTAGTCGTATCCACTGGTGCCCACCAAACAATCAACTTTCTATGGGGACTTCTTGTTTATTTTTATTTTTTTGTATTATGCGGGACTGGGCATCCTTTTTACCAGCCTCTCTTGTGAAATGACAAGTGAATAAACACCCATCATGAGGATAACCCACTTAGCATGGAAGATACTGACCGCCCCGTCACTCCATGAGCGGTACGGGCACACAAAACAGATGTTTATTTGAAGGTTTTAGAGATGACACATGCAAATTTACTTGGAATGGCAGTGAATAGCATATATATAGGTAGGTATGGTGGACACTCATGGAAGAAACTTGGCTCAAGGATTTTGGATGCACAAGCAGTATTCCTGCTTAATATAGAAATTTTGGCTACATGTTGGAGGATCCATAACAATATAACTTCTATGCAAATATACCCAAACATAAACCAATACGTTGTCTTCCTTGTCCAACTTCAACTAATTTGATCAAGGTTGAAAATAATTAATGGGTATTCACAATCATAAAAGATGTCCAAGATAATATATTTGTATGTGAAAGTTCTCTTATGCTAATCATTCATAAATTGCTTGTATGACCAATAGTGTGATTGTCAAACTTCAATAGATTTTACTTTCTAAACCCAATGTGAAACTACTACTAAACCTTTGCAACATAGATAATATCAGATTTATGATATTCCATTCATTCACAATTTACTCTTAGGATATAAGTGAAGCACAAGAGTGAACATCAAACTACTCCAAGAAGATATAAGTGAAGATCAATGAGTAGTTAAACACTTAAGTAGCTATGTGAAGACCATCTCCAAATAAAGATTTCATATCAAAAGATTTTATTCAAACAACAAAAAAATACACTCCAAGAACAGCAGATATCATGTGAACAAATTAAAACTTAGGCTCAAGATAGGCTAACCGATATTTGTTAACGAAGAGAGGTGGGATGCCTAACATGGTATCCCCAAGCTTACATGCTTGAGACTTCTTTTAATGTTGACTTGGGGAGCCTTGGTCCCCCGAACTTGATTACTTGTGTCTCATTAATTCCTCTCATATCACGGTCTCCCTAAATCTTAAAAGCTTCATCCACACAAAACTTGATTAGAACTCGTGAGATAGATTAGTGCACATAAGAATAAATCAACACTTCATGTACTATCAAGACAAGTTGAATAATAATTTTCAAACATTATATACTATATACTATCATTTCTACAATTTATATCTACCAATATATGCCATGAAAACTCTACAGTAGTAGATAACAAAACTATGACCGCAATCTGTCTAAACAAGATAGTCTGTAGCAATTAATTCCAAACGTGCACTTATGTAACTCAGACAATTCCAAAAATTTAGGAAATAATAAAACATTTGTATGACATTACTTTGTAAAAGTTTCAAAAAAATCACGTTCCACTAAAATATCAAAATTCAAACACTACGACAAAAGTTTCTGTTTTTGTACATCACACATCAAACATGCAATTCAAGCAATCCTAAGGGAAATTCTTGAAACTTTTTATTGAAAAACATGATTATAAATAACAACAAGCAAAAATCAACAAAATAAAATGATGCTCCAAGCAAAACACATATTGTGTGACGAATAAAAATATAGCTCCAAGTAAGACATACCGATAGTGTTGAGGACGAAAGAGGGGATGCCATCCGGGGCATCCCCAAGCTTAGACGCTTGAGTCTTCCTTGAATATTTCCTTGCGGTGCCTTGGGAATCCCTAAGATTAGGGTCTTTCCTCTCCTTATTCTCCTCATATCAGTATCTCACCCAAAACTTGAAAACTTCAATCACCCAAAACTTAACGGAACTCATGAGATGGGTTAGTGTAATAAAAATAGATCATTCCCTTAGGTACTGTCAAGACTAGATTCATAAATGTTCTCACATAATTCCTACTGTATTCTATCATTCCCATAATTTATATCACTAAAACAAGCAAACTATGCATGCAAAACAAAATCTGTCAAAAACAGAACAATTTGTAAAGATCTGAACTAAAACCATACTTCACTATCTCAGAAATTTCTGAAAAATTAGGACAACGTAGAGAATTTCTAGATAAATACTTTGTAAAAATTAAGAATATTTAGACACTCAAGCAATATCAGAGAATTGATATACTGGAGGCAAAAGTTTTTGTTTTTGCACAGAATGAAACCAACAAGTATCCACACTAGCCCAAAGGCTTTACTTGGCACATTATTGAAATAAAATGCACAAAACATGATTACTACATTAGCTTAATCATGTGAAAACACAAAAACAGAAATGATAAGTGTTGGGTTGTCTCCCAACAAGCACTTTTCTTTAAAGCCTTTTAGTTAGGCATGATGATTTCAATGATGCTCTCATAAAAGTAAAAAAATTGAAACACAAAGGGAGCATCATGAAGCATATAGCAAACAAATTTAATCCTAATCCACTTCCTATGCATAGGGATTTTGTAGGCAAGCAATTTATTGGAATAAGAATCAACTAGCATAGGAAGACAAAACAAGTGTAACTTAAAAACTTTCAACATAAAGAGAGGAAACTTGATGTTGTTAAAATATATATAAGCATATCTTCCCCTCTCGTAATAATTTTTTGTAGCATCATGAACAATTTCAACAATATAATTATCACATAAAGCATTCTTTTCATGATACATAAGTACAAAAAAAATATTACTCTACATATAAGATTTTTTTTCTCCTACATAATTGTGGGAGAAAACTCAACAAAATAACTATCATGAGATACTTGATTTACATAGACAATATGAACATTAAAATCACGATGAGAAGTTTCATGGTTATCATTATTCTTTATATCATAAGTGTCATCACAATAATCATCAAAGATAACAACTTGGTTGTCATAATCAATTGAAACATCTTCCAAAATAGTGGGATCATCATTAAATAAAGTCACGACCTCTCCAAATCCACTTTCATAATTATTACAATAAGATTCAACACCCTCCAAAATAGTGGGATAATTACTTCCTAGAGTTGACACTCTTCCAAACCCACTTTCATCATTGTAATCATCATAAATAGGAGGCACGCTATCATCATAGTAAATATTATCATCACAAGCAGGGGGACTAAAAAGATCATCTTTAGCAACCCAAAGCTTATGGCTTTGCATATCATTAGCATCATGGATATTCAAAGAATTCATACTAGCAACATTGCAACTCGCGGATTTTATGCCATACATTTTATTGAATTCTTATTCTAACACTTGAGCACAATTTTCTGATCCATCATTTTTAAGAAACACGTTATAAAGATGAAGCATTTGAGGCAACCTTAATTCCATTTTTTGTAGTTTTCTTTTTATAAAACCAAACTAGTGATAAAACAAGAAACTAAAAGATTCAATTTCAAGATCTAAAGATATACCATCAAGCACTCACCTCTCCGGCAACGGGGCCAGAAAAGAGCTTGATGTCTACTATGCAACTTTATTCTTGTAGACTAGCGTTGGGCCTCCAAGCACAGAGTTTTGTAGGACAACAACAAATTTCCCTCAAGTAGATGACCTAAGGTTTATCAATCCTTGGGAGGTGTAGGATGAAGATGGCCTCTCTGAAACAACCCTGCAATCAAATACAAGCAATCTCTTGTGTGCCCAACACACCCAATACAATGGCAAATTGTATAGGTGCACTAGTTCGACGAAGAGATGGTGATACAAGTGTAGTATGGATAGTAGATATAGGTTTTTGTAATCTGAAATAATAAAAACAGCAAGGTAGTAGTTTGTAAAAGTGAGCACAAACGGTATTGCAATGCTTGGAAACAAGGCCCAGAGTTCATACTTTCACTAGTGCTATCTCTCAATAGTGCTAACATACTTGAATCATACAACCATCCCTCAACGTGCGACAAAGAATCACTCCAAAGTTCCTATCTAGCAGAGAACATGAGATGAAATTGTTGTAGGTAGTGAAGCCACCTCGAAGTTATCCTTTCCGATCAATCTATTGAGCCATCCCTATATGTGTCACAAACAGCCCTAGAGTTCGTACTAGAATAACACCATATGATACACATCAATCAACTCTAATGTCACCTAGATACTCCAATGCCACCGCAAGTATCCATGAGTTAATTATTCGACATGAATTAAACAATTTCAGATTCATCATATTCAATCCAAGACAAAGAACTTCAAAGAGCACCCCCAGAGTTTCTATTGGAGAAAATAGGATGAAACGTGCATCAACCTATGTGCTTAGATCACCCCAATGTCACCATCGGAATCCACAAGTTGATGACCAAACCATGTATCATGACTCAGTAGAATACCCCATTGTCACCACGAGTATCCACATGCAACATGCAAGACATACATCAAGTGTTCTCAAATCCAAAGTATTCAATCCAACATAACGAAACCTCAAAAGGAAAGACTCAATTCATCACATCAAGATGGAGAGGGAAGAACACCATATGATCCGATTATATTAATAAAGCTCGTGGTACATCAAGATCGTGCCGAATCAAGAACACGAGAGAGAGAGGCAGAGATATCAAACACATAGCTACTGGTACATACCCTCGGCCCCGAGGGTGAACTACTCCCTCCTAACCATTGAGACTGACGGGATGATGAAGATGGCCTCTAGTGATGATTTCCCCCTCTGGCAGGGTGCCGGAAAAGGGCTCCGGATGACATCGTTTCGGAACAGAGACTTGCGGTGGCGGAGCGGAAGTTCTATGTTTATTTCTCGGGGGTTTGGTATTTATAGGAATTTTTGGCATTGGTTTCACGCCAGGGGGATGCCCGAGGGGCCCATGAGCTCGGAGGACACTCCCTACCCCCCAGGGCGCATGGGGCGAGCTCGTCACTCCCCTGGACTTTGTTTGGTCCTTCCTCGAAGCTTCGGGGGTCTCTTTTGGTCCATAAAAAATCACTGTAAATTTTTAGCCCAATCAGAGAACTTTTATTTTTGCACAAAAATAACATCATGGTAGTTCTGCTGAAAACAGCGTCAGTCCGGGTTAGTTTCATTCAAATCATATAAAAATGCACCAAAACCGTATACAATTGTTGTAAACACGGCATGGATACTTCATAAATTATCGACACGTTGGAGACGTATCAGCATCCCCAAGCTTAATTCCTGCTCGTCCTCGAGTAGGTAAATGATAAAAGAAATATTTTATGAAGTGTGAATGCTAGCATAGAGTATAAGTCTGATCAATGACAATTTCTATCACTTTTCCTAGCATCATAATTATAAACTCTTTCTCATAAAACTCATAATGATAAAGTAACAATCAATTCACATGTTCTGGTCCAAACAATGCATTCTCTTGAAGCTTAACAACCTATGTTCTTAGTCACCAAACTATTATAATTCAACTTATTTTCAGAAAAGTCTAAGTAAGAGCTTCACATACTCAATTATCATATAGTCTTCTATGATTGCTAGTACTCAAAGCATATTTTTAGAACAAATAGCATCCATCGAACACAGAGAAATATAGGGGCGTAATGCTTCGCCTCAGAACTTACTTATCATAAAGATAATTGTTAACAATAATAATTCATGATAAAATATATTTGAATGGATATATATGACTGGATCTTTCCCCACCACATGATGCTTGCCAAGTAGAGATTGAGGTTGAAATAAGAAGTTGACTAAAAATGTGTCGGAACAATACTGTGAAGACTACGCGATGGGGTGGGGGTGCGGGGCGGACGGGCCGGCCGGATAGGCCGACGGAGGGAGAGAGTGGCCGAACAGGACGATAGAGGGAGAGGCTCTTCGATGAGCGGGTGGTCCAGGGGAACAGCTGGGCAGCGGGGTGAGGGAGTCCGGGACTACGGGGTCCTCGGGCCGCCGGTCTATCTCTCATAGACCGGATTGTTGGGCCGCTCTATGGCCCTTATCGAAAGACCGAGCTATGAGACGACTCTGTGTTCTAGAAGGAAATCTCTGGTGCCTTGGTGTGCCCTCCAAGTCAAGATAGTAGATACGGCATATTCGTCTCCTGATGGTAACCAACCATGTGTAACCCTAGGCACCCCTGGTGTCTATATAAACCAGAGGGTTTTAGTTCATAAAGGACAGAACCATCATCATACCCATCTAGGGTTTAGTTCATCTGATTTCGTGGTAGATCGACTCTGTAATCGTCATACACACATCAATACAATCAAGCAGGACGTACGGTTTTACCTCCTCGAGAGGGCCCGAACCTGGGTAAACACTGTCCCTCTTTCATCCTGTTTCCCATCGATCCAAGATCCACAGCTCGGGACCCCCTACCCGAGATCTGCCAGTTTTGACACCGACATTGGTTCTTTCATTTAGAGTTCCGTTGTGTGACTGCCAAAGGATCGATGGCACGCCTAATCATCAGCAGCGACGTTCGCAACGGGGACATTTTCGTCCCTCGGAAGATCTTCGCGTTTGGCAGTATCATGCTGCACGCGAGCCAAACGGCCACCTTGGCCAGATCGGAAGTTTCTCCCCCGATCAGGAGATCAGGTTCGGGAACCTAGAGTTCTTCACCAACTCCCGAGGAGATCTGATCCTTACGGGGCTCACGGCCTCGCCCGATGATCCTGGGAATCCGAAAGCTTTGACCCCCAGCTCAGCCCCGTCCCCGAGTTGACCCTTACCTCGGATCCAGCCTTGAGCTCGAACCCGATCATAGCGTCCGAAGACCAGGGTCATCCTTGGCCGAGCACGCTTCTCGCATTGACACACCGGAGCCTAATTCCGAAGGACTCCGGAGGACTAACCTGGCCGACTTCTCGCTATTGGACGAGATGCTGGCTCGGATCAAGACAATAAACATTGCCTACGACCCGTCCTCGACCCATGATCGGATCGTTTTTTTTTGGATTTCGGGCTCCGCAAAACCCTAAGGAGTTCGAACACAGGGGCGTGTGCGAAGATCCCCAACAGCTTCACCCTCTCGCTCACAGCTCGATGGCCTAGCCAAACAAGCTCGCACACTCTCAGGAAGAAGATTAGCACACGAGGATTTACCCAGGTTTGGGCCGCTGCGAAGCGTAAAACCCTACTCCTGCCTTTTGGTGGATTGCCTCACGAGGAGGTTGGTGGATGAACTAGTACAGTGGTCAATCGCCTCACGAGTAAGCTCGGGCGGTGTTCTCCTCCCCCCTCTACAGAGCAGCCTAGCATCTATTTATAGTGGCCTGGGTCCTCTTCCCTTATCGCAATGGCAGGAAGGGATCCCACAACGGCCAAATTCGAAAGGGGACAGGAGGTACATCTTATCCTGACGAAAGGTGGTCTTCGCCTGCAAAGTAGCTGGTGGTGACGCGGTGGTGGGTTCGCTGGTGACATCCATCCTGCCGCGCCCACTGGCCTGGTCTCGTTGCACCAGAATGGAAACATTTGGCGGGACGCCTTGGGAACCTGCGCTCGCCCCTGCCTCCTTTGCACCAAAGAGGAAACTGTCTCCTCTGGCGCGCTGGTGCCCGCCTGGCCCGTATGCGTCATCCTTGACCTCCCGAGGCCGAGCATTGCATAGAGATCTCCGCCGCTAAAGAGGGGGCCTGGGGAGGTCTCTCCCCTTCGAAGGCCTTGGCGCTGTCTCCCTTGCGAGCGGGGGGCTCTCGCGAGGGCCTTGTCTTGAGTCAGCCGCGTTGGGCCGTACGGATCGTTGAAGTGGGCCACGCCCTGGGCCGCAGGCAGGCAAGTCTGGGTACCCCCGTTCCCAGGACGCCGACAGTAGCCCCTGGGCCCAAGGCGCGCTTGGGTTGGCTTCGGGGCGAAGCCGAAGAAACAGACCCGAGCACCGCGGGCCCAACCCGGCGTGTGGCGCATAACGAGACGCGGACGCCTCCGCTCTCCGAAGATGTCGGGAACCGCCCCGAGTCAAGCTGACGCGAGGCCTGCGCGCCGCGTCGGCCATCATTGCCCTTCCTTGAATGCGGCTATCTCATTGCGTCCTTCCCCCCTCGGGCCACGCGGATGTGACCCGGCGAGGGCAGATGAAGCGACGTGAAGCAGGGCAGCTCGCCGACCAAGTCTGGCACGCGTCGCCCGAGGGGCGCACGGCGCCTCCACTCCCCACGACGCCCTGTGGGCAGCGGTTGCGCCTATAAACCCGCCCCGCCCGGGGGGTCTTGCCATCCTGACGCGCCCTCTCGCTTCCCATCCTTCCAAAGATATCTTTCTCATCCTCCTCTCTTCCCTTTTCCTTTATGGCGTCTGGAGGGAGCACAGCGGGTGCGGGGAAGTGCACGGGGCCCTCGGTTCCACCGTCGGCTTCTGGAAGCGGCAGCGGGGGGCCCTCGAGGCCGGCCCAAGCTCGCCGGCGCTGGGCCATCATCGACGAGTAAGTGTTCCGTCACCCCCAGCCTTCTCTTGCAATCATGCCCGGCACGCCGGACCAGTTCGTTTCCTCCTCCCAGGGCGCCTGCGCCCAAGAGGCGCAGCTTCGACGAGCTCCAGGAGGAGGCGGACGCGTTGAGAGCCCAGCTGGCGGACACTGAGGCCGCCCTCCAGGCCGCGCTCGGGGGCGAGGCGGAGGCCCAAGCGGAGCTGGCATCCCTCCAGGCCCAAATCAAGGAGGCAGCTGACGCCGTGCAGGCCGCCCAGGACGAGGCGACGCACGCGAAGATGCTGGAGGCGCAGCGCGCCAAGCAGTACCTGGACATCGCCCATCGCGCGGTTGGTGTGGTGAACCGGTTCGTCGGGGAAGCCCGCGCGCTGCCGTGCACGAACGACGATGGGGGCTACCTCAACTTCTTCGGCAAGGTGGTGGAGGCGCTGGAGACCGGCGTCTCCCGGGTGGATGAAGACAACGCGTCCAGCGCGCGCGACCTCCTGGACATTGCGCTGACGCGCGTCTTCTCCAACCTGCGCCGCCACGTCCCGGAGCTTGACCTCCCCCGCGTCATGGAGCCGGTGCCTGAGGAGCTCTAGAGGCCCCTCCGGGACGAGGTGCGCCCGCACGTGGAGGCCCTGGTGGAGCGGTTCGTCCAAGAGCCTTCCTCCGATGAGGGCGGCGACTCCGGCACCGGGGTAAGCGGGGGTCTGGACGGCGACAGCGGCTCCTCCGCCTAGGCTTCCCCGTTCTCTTCCTCTGGTCCCTGTCACATCAAGAAGCTCTTGGCCCCTGGGGGCATTAAAACTTTTGCATTTTACCTTCGTTTCCTTCCCTCTCCTTTAAGCCGTTGGTTGCTTGTTTTGTGTGACGCGCCCTCGTTTCCTGCGCGGAGTTCTGTGTCATTGTTGGTGCGGCACCGTGCACTCCCTCGCACCTTCGTCCGTACTGATGTGCCGCTGCTCCACGTCCGGCGCTCTTCATGAAGTCCGTTGAGGCGTCGCACTACGCCCAGCGATGACGGCCCGTTAGGGCCACGTGAGGCTGATCCTCCTGAGGTGGAGTGTGCCGTCCCAAGACCGGGGTTTTAGTGACGACGCCGCGAGAGGCCGGATTCCTTCCTTTCGCGCTGCCCTTCCCTGTACCTGGAGCAACAAGTGGCCTGACGGGGTCACGTGGTAAACCGTAGCGTGGTCGGGGTACTTAGCTTGATAGGCCGTGGCAAGCTCGTGCGCTGCATGGTGCAGCTGTGGCGTTTAGGGAGCTTGAGGATCTCGCCAGGGAGGGCTTTCTGCTTGCGAGCGCAACGGTTTGGGAGCCTTTTCATCACTCTATGTCGGCGGGGCCCAATCCCATGCATACCTCGACCGCCGTTGGGGTGTCCGGATCGCCAGGACGAGACCAAGGGGCGAGGGGCTATGTGATCAGTGAGGCTCCTGAGGCGCGCTGCTCAGGAGTCCCCCTTGACGCTCAAGCGGCACTCTACGTCGTCGGGGCCCAATCCCGCGCATGCCTCGACCGCCGTTGGGGCGTCCGGATCACCAGGCCGAGACCAAGGGGCGAGGTCTCGACCGCCGTTGGGGCGTCCAGATCACCAGGACGAGACCAAGGGGCGAGAAGCTATGAGATTAGTGAGGCTCCTGAGGCGCGCTGCTCAGGAGTCCCCCTTGACGCTCAAGCGGCGACCATTCCTTTCCGCCGGTTCCTGCCCCGGGAAGCACCTGAGCCTCCCGAGGCTCCGTGTGGCCGTGCCGGGCCATAGCCGGAGCCCCCGAGCGGGGGCCGACCATTAAAAGATGTATGCTTCCGAGGCAACAGGCCCTTGACGGCCTGCCCTGAGGCACCATGCGAGGGCCAAGGTGCCGATTTAGAAAAAGAGACTTCAAGACCAGAAAAAGGAACTGTGAAGAGAGAAAAATTCCTGCCCCTTTTCAAATAGAGTTGCGAAATCTTCAAGTTTCACTTCAAAAAGTGGCAATTCGAATACAAAAAGGAAACAAGCAATAGCCACGTCCGGCACCTAGGCTAGTCTTCGCCTTCGTCTTCGCCCAGCGCGGAGCATAGGGCATCCACGTTGCGTGGGTATAGTCATTGGAGGACAGTATTGTCCGCCAGCGCGGAGCATGGGGCTTCCACTTGGGGCGTGGGATGGAACCCCTCCGCGTCCTCGGGGGGCTCCGGGCGTATACAGCCCACTCATTATTACGTGAGAGTGTCACGGCCGAAGATAGCTGGGCAAGCCCCCAGGCGCATGGCCCAGGTGCTCCCAACTCTGTTAAGAGCCATCCCGCGCATTTCTGCGCGGTTGCGCGCCCCTACAACCCAAACCTGAGTGCATCGTGCCCCGCGTAGCCGCGGGATTGCGCTCCTGCGGCCCAAACATGAGCACAATGCACCCAGCACATCCATAGGGGTGTTGTGTCGATGAAGCCGCCTTGTGAGGCGTCGGGGCGCCAGCCAGACCTTGACCCAGGGACCTTGCGAGGCCCTGCCTCCTGAGGGCCGCACCGGCGCCCCCGTTGCCGCGCGTGGCCCGCGCTGCTCATATCCTGCCGGTCCCCCTAGGCGGTTGTCCCTGTGGCCCAGAGGGCCCGGCTGCGTGCTGCTTGCTCGCAAGGGCGGCGGCTGTGCTGCATCGCCGCGCATCCCGGGACGCCCCCTCGCTTGTACCAACCTGGCCTGGTGCTTTCCCAGTAGAAGCCCCCAGGCCCGGCTTGGAGAGGTCATCCGGGACATCTCCCTACTCCGAGAGGATGCTGGCTCCCGCGGGGGGCGCGTGATCAGCCGCGCCATCCGCAGGTATGACATAGCTCGGAACATAGGCCTCTGTGTAAAGGCCTTGGTCTCCTCCTGAACCGTCTCCGCGCGCCCCATGGGCAGCCTCCCTGGGTGGCAAGGCGACGCCGCCCTGGGCGCACGGCCCACAAACCCTCCTGCGGCGGGCCTCCGCCCGGAGTTGCTTACCTCTGCCGACGGCGCGGGGTTGATCGCGCGTGTCTTGACATGGGTTGCCTCCTTGGTTATCCACCGTGCCTCTGTTATGGTTACCTGTCTGCTCGGAAGCTTGGGCCGCCTGATCCCTGTGCCGGTTTGCGCGCTCTCGCCGGGACGACCCAGGCTGTTGATGATCCACCGGGGCGTGGGTGCACGCGTTGAGGCACGTGCGGAGCGCCCCATCACCTTCTTCAAGGGCACCACTCGCGGGGCCGGACGGCGCCCCGAAGCCGGTCACCGGGATCCGAAGGAGAAGGAGCACGGCGTGCAGAGGGCCCTGCCCGGGCTCGCCCGGGCATGGGGCGGGCACGCCGTCCGCAGATGAGGTGAGAGGCACGGCGAGTGAGCCCCCGGCGCCCAACGTCGGTGGTCGAGAAGAGAGGTGCGGAACCCAGGCCCTCCTTGCGACGGTGACCAACTCGGCGATGTGGTCGTCCCAGGCGGTGGCGAAGCATCTCACTCGCTATCAGCAGCGTGTCATGCGCGTTGAGGTCTCCCACGTGGGTACAGTGCGACGTCGGTCTCGGGGGCGCCGCCCGCCCGCCGCGTGCCTGGCCGGCACGAGCGGCGACGGCGGTGGAGACGACGCTGGTGGCCTGGTAACGACTGCCCAGCACCGAGCTGCCAGGGCGCGCGTCTTGGGTGGTAGCGGCGAGGTTGGCGAAGGCGGATCCGCTGGGGCCGAAGGCCGAAGGAAGCTTGTCGGGCATCGGCCATCGACACGACGGAGCGAAGGAGAAGCAAAGCTTGCAGAAGACTCCGACACGCCCCCTACCTGGCGCGCCAAATGTCGGATTTCGGGCTCCGCAAAACCCTAAGGAGTTTGAACACAGGGGCATGTGCGAAGATCCCCAACAGCTTCACCCTCTCGCTCATAGCTCGACGGCCTAGCCAAACAAGCTCGCACACTCTCAGGAAGAAGATTAGCACACGAGGATTTACCCAGGTTCGGGCCGCTGCGAAGCGTAAAACCCTACTCCTACCTTTTGGTGGATTGCCTCACGAGGAGGTTGGTGGATGAACTAGTACAGTGGTCAGTCGCCTCGCGAGTAAGCTCGAGCGGTGTTCTCCTCCCCTCTCTACAGAGCAGCCTAGCCTCTATTTATAGTGGCCTGGGTCCTCTTCCCTTATCGCAATGGCGGGAAGGGATCCCACAACGACCAAATTCGAAAGGGGACAGGAGGTACATCTTATCCTGACGAAAGGTGGTCTTCGCCTGCAAAGTAGCTGGTGGTGACGCGGTGGTGGGCTCGCTGGTGACATCCGTCCTGCCGTGCCCGCTGGCCTGGTCTCGTTGCACCGGAATGGAAACCTTTGGCGGGACGCCTTGGGAACCTGCGCTCGCCCTGCCTCCTTTGCACCAAAGAGGAAACTGTATCCTCTGGCGCGCTGGTGCCTGCCTGGCCCGTATGCGTCATCCTTGACCTCCCGAGGCCAAGCATTGCATAGAGATCTCCACCGCTCAGGAGGGGGCCTGGGGAGGTCTCTCCCCTCCGAGGGCCTTGGCGCCGTCTCCCTCGCGAGCGGGGGGCTCTCACGAGGGCCTTGTCTTGAGCCAGCCACGTTGGGCCGTACGGATCGTCGAAGCGGGCCACGCCCTGGGCCGCAGGCAGGCAAGTCTGTGTACCCCCGTTCCCAGGACGCCGACAGTTTTGAGGCAGGCCATGGTGAATTTTATAACCCATGCACCACCCACTTAGTAGCCACTATCGAGGATTTAACCGATATGCTGGACTACGCCTCTGAGGAGGCCGAGGACATAGGTGAAGACGTCGACAACACTGCCCCTCCCACCACTAGGCGGTGGACAACCACCTCCACCTATGACGTATATATGGTGGACACCCCCGGCAATAAGGGCGATGGCTGCCCTAGAGAGAATGGTGACAAGCCCAGCGAGGAGCCGTCCAAACACCAACGCCAGCGCAAACGAGCTAAGGCAGGCAAGGGTAAGGAAAGCAACACATGCACTGGAGAAAATGATATCCCGGACAATATGGAAGACCTCAGCGATCCAGTTTCCCCCGAAAAGCACCTCAAGTACTCAAAAGGACACGAAGATCGGCACAAACACGAGGACTCCAATGATTCCAAGGATAGCAATTACCTCCCTCCCTCCGACAAGGAGGTTAGTCTTGGAACCGAGGATTTTATTGTTCCACAGGACCCGTTGGACCAAGAACAATTCAAGTGGCAACTCATAGCCACCGCTCGAAGCCTGAAGAAGAAGCAGCAACAAATAAAAGACGAACAAGATACCCTAAATGACAGATGGATGAAAGTCCTAGTAGCCGAAGAAGGGTACAACAAGGAACAGCCGAATCAAACCAAAAGCTACCCGCGCAGACGTTTGCTGCCACAATTCAACGACGAGGCCCTTGACCTCGCACCCCCAGACATACTCAAGGCAACCAGCCAGACTGCCCCCCTCGAGGACGGGACAGGGCGACTGGAGAAGCCAAAGACCCTCCTGTACTCCCCCACAGGAAAGGAAAGGAGACAGCATGGCCTAAAGACCCATATGACCTATGACTTGACCTGGACACTAGAACACGCCACACAAGATCCATCTATGGATCTATAGGGTACACTCCTGCTAGACAGGACGAATGCCAAACCTGGCTCGACCGAAACGATAGAGTTCGGGAACAACACCGGGCCCGGATGAGAGACGACCTGCGACATGATGTAGCTCAGGTCAGGGGCGCCGCCCACCTAATGTGCTTCATAGATGAGGTGATGCATCATCAATTCGCCGAAGGGTTTAAACCCGTAAACGTCGAATAATACGACGGGACGACAGACCCGGCCGTGTGGATTGAAGATTTCCTTCTCCACATTCATGTGGCTCGAGGAGATGACCTCCATGCCATAAAATACTTGCCTTTAAAGCTTAAAGGACCAGCGCGACACTGGCTAAATAGTCTCCCCGAAAACTCCATCGGGAGCTGGGAAGAGCTCGAGGATGCTTTCCGAGCTAACTTTAAAGGAACCTATGTCCGGCCTCCGGACTCCGACGATTTGAGCCATGTTGTTCAAAAGTTCGAAGAGTCAACCCGACAATTCTGGAATTGGTTCTTGACCAAAAAGAACCAAGTCGTCGACTATCCGGATGTTGACGCAATAGCCTCTTTCAGACACAACATCCGGGACGAATGGCTAGCCCATCAGCTTGGCCAAGAAAGGCTGAGAACAATGTCAGCTCTCACCTCACTCATGACCTGCTTTTGCGTGGGTGAGGACAGTTGGCTAGCCCATTGGAACCATAATCCCGAACACCCCAACATTTCTAAAGTTCGGGATGGAAACGGGAAACCACGACACAACAAGAACAAGCACCGACACATCAACGGCGAGGCCGAGGATACGTCATTAAATGCCGGATTCAATAACTCGAAATCTGGACCGTGGAAGAAGCCCTCTAAAGGGAGCTAGGATGGACCCACCGCTCTGGACAAAATCCTGGACAGGCCCTGTCAAATCCACGGCAACCAAGACAAGCCAGCCAACCACACCAGTTGTAACTGTTGGGTGATCAAACAGGCCAGCAAACTCACAGCCGAGGAGGAGGGCAAGGGCCCCCGCAGCAAGGACGATGACGAGCCTCGTGGGCCAAACAATGGCGGCCAGAAGCAATTCCCTCCTGAGGTAAAGACTCTGAACATGATCTACGCCACAGATATACCAAAGAAGGAGAGGAAATTTGCGCTTCAGGAAGTCTATGCCGTAGAACCCGTAGCTCCGAAATTCAACCCATGGTCGGCATGCCCAATCACCTTCGACCATAGGGACCACCCGACCAGTATCCGTCATGGAGGATCGGTGGCCCTAGTACTCGACAACACCATCGATGGGTACCACCTCACTAGAGTCCTCATGGATAGAGGCAACAACCTCAATTTGCTTTACTCAGATACAAAAAATGGGTATTGATCCGTCAAGGATCACACCCAGCAACACCAACTTTAAAGGAGTAATCCCAGGCGTCGAAGCCCGCTGCTTGGGTACCGTGACGCTGGAGGTAGTGTTCGGCTCGCCCGACAACTTCTGCAGCGAAGACTTGATCTTCGACATCGCCCCTTTCCGCAGCGGCTATCACACACCTCTTTGCCGAACAACGTTCGCTTGCTTTAACATCGTCCCCCATTACACATATCTGAAGCTCAAGATGCCCGGACCCAAGGGCGTCATCACGGTTAGTGGCAATACAGAGCGCTCACTCCGAACAGAGGAACACACAGCAGCTCTGGCGGTCGAAGTTCAGGTCGGCAATACGACACCAATGCCTCGTCCGCCGTCAAGGCACGAGAGGCTAGCAAACGAGCCCGGGCCATATCTCATTTCCCGGAGTCTTCCCATGCTCCACATAAATAGGAATATGCTCCCCACAACATAGCCCCGACAGTCGCAAGGTACATACCTCGGAGTCACAACTTCGCACTCAAAATACCTTGGGCAGCTGTGGGGACCTACTATCCAAAGACCAAGTGTTCGGCTTGACCAAGCTATGGTCAAACACGTCTTCGGACACAAAACAGGTACCGTACAGGACCTACATAGCGTCTAGCTAACACACTACGGTGGCCTCTCAAGACTCTCTCTCAAAGGTCCGACCGTCGGTCACCATCTCCTCCAAAGGAGCAAACCGCTCCAGAGCAGAGGCACAGATGTGCAGCAGGGCACAGTAGGGATGTCAAACCACTTATAAAAGGCACCGTGTAAACCTTTCCTTTGTAAAAGTCTATTTCTAAATAAAAGTATCTGTAATAGTTGCTTCGACAGTTCGGATTGTACGGTTAGACGTCACGAGCTTATCGGAAATAATGGCCATTTTTACGGTCCCATTGCAGTCATTTAT
This sequence comes from Elymus sibiricus, assembly GCA_039707655.1. Classification (NCBI taxonomy): domain Eukaryota; kingdom Viridiplantae; phylum Streptophyta; class Magnoliopsida; order Poales; family Poaceae; genus Elymus; species Elymus sibiricus. The sequence goes on along the minus strand of CM077675.1, from coordinate 280,023,263 downwards.
ATTGCATATCCCTCTTTTCTCTCTCCGATGCTGAAACAAACTAGCTCGGTACATACTTTCTTAGATGCGACCGACAAATAGACCAGGGGCTCGACTATAAGACTCGCCCTAAGCATCATGCCGACTCTATCCTATGTGGTCGGTGTCTCGGATATTGCCCTATATGAATCGGTTCCAAATTATGTCTTGGGTCAATAGTTGGGTTGCCCGGCTCCTGTGATTACCCTCTTATGTTCCAGATGTTCGGCTAGGAGGGTAAAGGGAGCACCACTGCGATTGTACTTCCAGCTAGTCTGGTTAAGTACCACAGTGGAGAAAGCCGAAAACTGACTGTCATAATGAGCGCGAACTGGTCGGTGATCCGATGACAAGTGTTAAACTAAAATCGATGGAGGTTAGACCGTGTTATACGAAGGTTCTGTATTCGCACAGATCATGTGATACTGGTTTCAACCTCGGCATACCCGAACATCAAAAGATACTGGGGGCTAGTCATTAGTCCCCGCAGTCAAGCTCCTAAGACTAAGTGAAAGCAATAAAGCCGCATAGTCTGATTGCCTTGTTTCCCTTATACACTACCGCCTCCGGGCACCGACACGTCGGCTTAGGGTCATAGTGCGGAGGTCGAAACACCCATCGTAGCATCTACAAGGGGGTAGAAGCCGATGACTGGCAACTTTCAGATTGGAACGGCCACACAAGAGTCAAAATAAAACAATGCACGATAAACCATGCAAACCAATGGCAAAATAAAGCGCAAGAGATTAACTGTCATCCGATACATGATAGTATGCTCATTCATAAATTACATCCTTTGAGCACATGACCTCTATTGCCCGAGCACCATCCACCACGATGGGAAAGTACTGCTCGGGGTGCCTATGCTCCTTCCCAGGAGGTGGGGGCCGGTGGCCATCTCGGTCGGCTTGATCTTCGGCCAATGCACCATGGTCTTTGCAAAGGCCATCCGAGCTCCTTCGATGCAAATGGAGCACTTTAGAACGTCAACCAGGGGCGCGGCATCGCACAACTTCTGCACCAAGCCAAAGTAGCCGCTCGGCAGCGGCTCCGAAGGCCATAGCCGGATGCAGAGGTCCTTCATGGTAGGCTCCTCCTTCTGATGCAGCTCCATCAGTTGCTTCATCTGGTGAGTGAGGATGGGAGGGTGCTCGGGGGCTTGAAACTACGCCCAAAACAGCCTTTGCTCGACGTTCCCATCCTGGGACGCAAAGTACCTTGCCACATCCGCCACACTCCTTAGAAGATCCACGAAAGCGCCTGAGGAACGCCACACTCGTGTGAGCAATGCGAACCTGTTACCACCGAAGACACATTGCAGTAAGTACGGCTTACCATCTGCAATAAGCCTGACTTTGCGGAGCTCCTGTTGGCCGCCTCGCGCCTCCACACGTGCCTCCTTGATCGCCGACCTCAACGAGTCTAGCTCGGAGGCCTGATCCTTAATATTTTGCTCAAGGGCCTCACATTTAGTGACGACATCCTTGAGCTCCTGCTGCACTTAGGCCACCCTGGCCTCATGCTTCTCACTAGCAGTCTTTGCCAACGACAGCTCGGCAGCTGCATGTTCGGCCGCCGCCCTCTGTTCGGCGGACTCTCGCCTCACCTTCTTCAGCTCGGCCTTGAGGCTCTCAACCTACACGACGAGAAATGTAGTCATAATAGGCATCCCATGTTTAGGTATAAAACTAGAAGATTTCACTTAATGAGAAAAACCAGGGAATTAAATAGTCTAGTTCTGACTTACCTTGCGCTTCGTTGAAATGCTTTGTTAAGGCCATCAACTTCCTCATCGGAGCTCTTAAGCTTCCAATTCACCTCGGCCAGTTCCATGGCGTTGGCGGCTCCTGCCGAAGAGGAGGCCTGCACAACAACTTTCGCTTGTAAGATGCCGAATTGTTGATTTTCGATCCTCTGCCAGGTTTCTTCAATCCTGATAGAGTCTCGGGGGCTACTATATACAAGGATTGCATAACCCTATAAAATAAATTTGCTTTTAAAAAAGGGTATTACATTATTTACCTTGAAGCCCGTCAAGAGGCCTCCGAAAGCCTGCTTCAGCCCGCTGTCAACGGACTGAATGCTTTGTAAAACCGTGCACATAAGAGCGCGATTTTCTTCGGTGATGGACGAGTTGTTCAAGGCCTCCTCCATCACGGCCAGCCACCCAGTTTTGGCCCGCTCTGTTACGGGTGATACTGGTGACGGTGCCCCCGCTCCCCCGTTGGTGGAGTGCGGAATAGACGGCTCCTGGGGTTTTGGGGGCTCCAGGGCCGCCCTCGGAGAGAGCTCGAATCGACCGAGCTCCCCCTCTTTGTTTGCCAGGAGGGATCCCCTCTCCTGGTCTTTGGTGACCGAGGTATTAACCTCGGCCATGACGTCATCACCCCCGCCCTTCGTGCTCGGTTCTGGAGGGGTCTTGCGGGACAACACCTCCTCGGGATCCTCGGCAGCTGGAGGAGGTGTATTACGCGAGGCAGTCCCGCTCTCTGCTAGCTCGGCTGGCGGAGAGTCCCCTTCCAAGATTCGATCGGTGGGGAGGTCACGTGGTGGGCCACAATATGGAAGAATTTCATTAGGTTAGTAATGAACCTTAATGTAAATGTACTAGGAAGTCTTCGGATACATACCTTTGGGCCGGGGGCTTGACCCTGGGGATCCTTAGAGGAACCCCTTCTGAAGCCTCAGACTCCCCGGTGGAGTCCGAGCTATCATCGGCCAGGGCCACCTTGGCCCTGCATTGCTTTTTCAGGTTAGGAGGAGGCAGATCCTCCTCGGCGTAGTCAGACGCCGCCCTCTTCCTTGTTCGGGAGGAGTCACTCTCCTCCCTGTCCTCTCCTTGCTCTTCCTCATGAGTGGAAGAGGCGTGGGTTTCCCTGGACTTAGTGTCCGGGAGTCCTCTTGAATGGAGACCTTCTCGGGTCTCCCTCTCTTTCTTCTTCTTCTCCTTCTTCTCCGGTGCCTGGTACGACGCCTTGACGAGCATCACCTCCAACAAGGGCGTTCTGGGGCCCTCGGGCAGCAGGGCCGGACCATTGATCCGCATAGCCTTGTTCAGCCAGTTCTGTAAGAGCAAGGAGGAAAGGGTTAGGATACTTGTTAAAAGGGCAATATCCAAACACAAGATCGTAAAACTATACCTTACCTCCTTGGGAGGGTTAGCGGCGTCGAGGCCGGTGTCTTCCTCCTTGGCCGGCCATTCCTTCTGGGGCTTGAACAGTGCCTTCCACAACTTGTCATGGGTAGTGTAGAAGAAGTAGAGCACGATGGCCGCGTCGTCGAGCTTGTAGGACCACATCGGGGAAGTCTGATGTTGACAAGGAAGGAGGCGGCGTCGAAGCATGACCACAACCACATTGGTCAGCTTTATCTTCTCCTTTATCATCTGGGAGATGCGCTTTTGCAGCGACTTCACCTCCACCTCCGATCCCCACTCAAGGCCCTTCTTGATCCATCATACGAACCTGGTGGGGGTCCGGATCTGAATTCAGCGGGTGCTGCCCAGTCCGCGCCCAGTGGTTTGGTGATATAGAACCACTCCTTCTGCCAAATCTTGACAGTGTCGATGAAGGTGTCGTCCGGCCAATCAACCCGGGGGAGCTTGCTAATCATCGCCCCCCACAGTCCGCGTGTTGGTCGTCGACTATCTTCGGCTTGACGTTGAGGACCTTCAGCCACAAGCCAAAGTGCGGCTGGACTCACAGGAAGGCCTCACAGACGATGATGAAGGCTGAAATGTGCATAAAGGAATTCAGGGGGAGATCATGGAAGTCCAACCCGTAAACAAACATGATCCCCATTACAAAGGGGTGGATCAGGAAACCCAGACCCCGGATGAAGTGGGGGATGAACACTACCCTCTCGCCTTGCCTTGGCGTGGGGATGACCTGCCCCTTTTCGGGAGCGCGGTGAGCAACGTCGGTCGGAAGGTAACCAACGTGCTTCAGCTCCGCGATGTCATCGTCGGTGATGCAGGAAGCCTCCCTCTTTCCTCTGGAACCTAGCCGGCCATGGACGAACTGAGGGTGTGGCTTGGGAGGGGCTGGGGAGAAGCTGGATCTGGGCGCTTGAGCTCAGGAGGTTGGGAAGGTGATAGCGATGAAGGAGCAGAGAAGCGTGTGGAGATTTCGGTGTCTGCTTTATTTTATAAGGCTCCCGGGAATGCCAAGAGTCCCCTTAATGCGCCGCAAGCCTCGCCACTTCCCGATATAATCGTTCCGTTATGCGCGCGTGGGATAACGCGAATCGTTGATCATATCCCTTAAACAGCGGGGCACGATCTCCATATTGATGGAACCTGCCAATAGAGGAACCGTCTCGAACCGCGAATCGAGTTTTCATAACTGGTCTGTGGTTATCATTGGCCGTGACCTTTCACCAAAAGTTGTCAGGTGAAGGCACTGTTTCCGCTTGGACAATTGGCCTTTGAGGTTAAGTACTATGAATTGATCGGAAATAAAGAAGTCATCGGGAGCCGAATTGTTACCGGCCGAATGAAGGAAGGGGAGAAGAACTCGCCCCGCAAGCCGGAAACTCGGGGCATGGAGCTACTAGGGGTCATATACCCCGGCATTGGAGGTTAGTTCGGGGGCTACTGAGGGAGTCCGGGACTACGGGGTCCTCGGGCTGCCGGTTTATCTCTCATAGACCAGATTGTTGGGCCGCTCTATGGCCCTTATCGGAAGACCGAGCTATGAGACGACTCCGTGTTCAAGAAGGAAATCTCTGGTGCCTTGGTGTGCGCTCCAAGTCAAGATAGTAGATTTGGCATATTCGTCCCCTGATGGTAACCGACCATGTGTAACCCTAGGTACCCCTGGTGTCTATATAAACCAGAGAGTTTTAGTTCATAAAGGACAGAACCATCATCATACTCATCTAGGGTTTAGTTCATCTGATCTTGTGGTAGATCGACTCTGTAATCGTCATACACACATCAATACAATCAAGCAGGACGTAGGGTTTTACCTCCTCGAGTGGGCCCGAACCTGGGTAAACAATGTCCCTCTTTCATCCTGTTTCCCATCGATCGAAGATCCATAGCTCGGGACCCCCTACCCGAGATCTGCCGGTTTTGACACTGACACGCGGCACGCGACACGGTTGGCGTAGGGTGGGGGCGCGGCTGGGCGGGGAACGGTGGAAAACAGTGTCCGGCGGCGGGGGGAGAAGGGGGAAATGAGTGATTCTCGCAGCAGTTTAGCTCAAGTGCCGGTTGGTTGTTAGTGCTGGCGCCAATGGCGTGGCCAACGCCAGTAGTAATTGGTGTTGTGTTAGGGCTGCTCTAATTGAAAAATAGCATGTGAAAATGCATATTACATAAGAAGTGTGGATCAAAGTATAAAATAATGCAGTTTAGGAGGGACACACAAATGAAGTACACAAATTAATGTCTGAAGTATTACAAAAGAAAAGTACACAAAGGTACAACACGAATAATGTAGTACACAAATCAAGTAGTACGACGTCGTTTGACAATCCTCACAATGGCTGTTTGGGTCTTTTTAATCTTGCTTGAATACTTCCGGCTCGCGTTATGACACTTTCGTAAGAAGGGACGTCCTATCTCAGGAAAGGTAGTTCTGCTCCTTCTGGTTGTGTAATTTTCATCATCATCATAGTTCTCCTCTTCTTTTGGGTCCACGCCAAACTGATCATAGTCATCCTCGTTGGCCACTCTGTCCATCCTGACGATGTATCTCTTCGATCTCCTGACGACAACATGACTCGACTTTGCCGGGTCAGTTATGTCGAAGCATCGTGACACGTCCTTAGCGAATACCCAAGGCTCATATTTGGCGGTAATTCCTTTGACACCCTTTGAACCAGCAAGTTGTGCTTTGGGCAGAGACATGGTAACGACACCACGTTCTTCCTTCTCGACATTCTTCGCCCATCTAACCCAGAACAGTGACACCGTGTGATCTTCGGCGTACTCAAGTTCCCATATATCTTCGATCCTTCCATAGTATCTGTTATTTTCATTCTCGGTGAAGGCAATTATCGTGACGCCTGAGTTCTGGTAATAAGAGTTTTTGTATTTTGCCTCAGTATAGAATGTGTATCCATTGATATCATATGATTGGTAGGTGGTGTTGGGGATATAACCCCATGGTGAGACCCGCCCAGGAGGGGCCGGGTTAGGAAGTTGGCGGCTTAACAGTGAGGCCTTAAGCAGGCCGGAAGAGTAAGATGAGCCTGGAGGTAATTTACCAGATGGGCCGGGCGGAGGCCCAGAGCCGGAAGGCACTGTATGACCCAGAGGTGTAAGCCGCCGGGAGATGGCTTGCCAGACAAGGCAAGGCGATTTAGAGATGAGGTCTGTTACTAGATGTAACCCGGCCCGGACTCTTGTAAGCCCAGGGCCTCGACCTGTGTATATAAAGGCGAGTTCCCTGGGCGGCTTAAGGTAGGAAACCTTTGATCGAGTGCTAGGTCAAGCGAATTCCGCTCCCTTGTAATCGATACCCAATCAATACAACTCAAAGCAGGACGTAGGCTATTACCTCCTTCGAGAGGGGTCGAACCTGGGTAAACATGTGTCTTTCGTCCCGATCAACCCCTTCGAGTTAACCGCCGTAGCGATGGCTTCACCCCTAAGTCCTTGCACTAGGACATCTGCCATGATAAAACCACGATAGTTGGCGCCCACCGTGGGGCAGATGCGTGGTGGTTTGGAGTACTCGAAGGGCTCTCTCCCGGGGATCGAGGGATACGCCGTTGGCAGGATGACCAAGAGTCGCCGCGGCAAGCTCTACATCGACGACGCTGGCTGGGGCCCCGAGGCCGACTCAACCGAGTACGGGTATTGGGTCCCCTTCGATGGAATTCACGTTTTCATCGGCAAGATCGGCGGATCTAAGCCCGGGCCAGACATCTGCACCAACCTCGTCGAGTCGGGCCGGAAGCACGTCTTCGTCGGCTTCACCCAAGGCGCGAAGCTTGAGGAAGGCTCTGTGTCACGATAAGAAACCCTAATCTGCTCAGAGGATGGATCCTCGAGCGGAGAGGCGGAATCAATCTACCAGCTTCATAACGGCGGGCTTGGGGGCTACTTCGATGGTGACAGTATTCCGGAGCCCTATGAGCCGCCGAGCCAAGCCGCCATCTTCATGGCAGGCACGGTGCCGGTTTCCAGTAGCACAGCGGCTAGGGCAACGGCTGCAGGCGCGGCAGGATCCAGGTCAGCCAGGCCGCCGGCTCAAGTTTTGCTGGATCTGATGAACGAGTTGACAACTCTGATGGGAACCGAGGTCACAACGGAAAACCAAGCAAACCGTAACGCAAAGATCGCAAGGCTGAAGGACCAGATGACCAGGGCCCAGGAGGAGATCAGCGCGTTGCAGGCTCAGATAGATGCTGAGTCAGAGCATCTCAGGGCTAAAGCTTTTCGCCTTAATCTGTATCAACAAGCCTCAGAGGCAGTTTTTCGGATGAGGCATCAGACCCGCCTGCCTGATAAGTATGAGCCCAGAAATCTTTTTAACACGCCGGGGGCAGGACCGAACGCGCCTCTGACCATGACCCGAACGGCGGAAGTGCCTGGGAATAGCATGATGACTCAGCATCAGCAGCCAGACCCACCCCGCAGGAATCAGACCCCGCCGTAGCATTTTCTGACACCACCTGGTCATTATTCTAACCCGGTGGAGAACATGATAGCAACGGCTGCCATGCTCAATGCGCTCCCCCTTGTGGAGGGGACACCTTTCGTCGAAGAGGCGAGGAATGCCATTGGGTACTTGCAGACAGCAGTGGCTCAACAGGAGAAGTATACTTACAACTGGAGTCGTGTGTACTCAACCCCCATCCCAAGCCGCAGTTATAGCCGACGCTTGGAGTCACCGGCGGTCTCTAGTAGTGAGCGACGTCGAAACCCGCCCCGTGATGACCCACCCATTGTCAACGCTCAAGCAATTGTGGATCATGCCAGAGCTCAGCGCGAGGCGGCGGCTGCGGCGGCTTACCAAGAGCCGCCCCCAGTAACACCTTCAACTTCGATGGGAGCCGGAGTCACCTCCAGAGCTGTGGGAGTGCCGTGTTTAGCACCGGCTCTACGGAACGAGCGCCTGCCGAAGGATTTTAAGGGTCCGCGCAAAGTGCCTAATTATACAGCTGATCTGCCTCTAGAAGCCTGGATCGAGAGTTATGAGCTAGCCATGGAGATGTTAGATGTCAGTGATGCAGTCTATGCTAAGTATTTCATCATGATGTTGGAAGGGCCGGCTCGTACATGGTTAAAGGGTTTGCCACCCAATACAATTAATTCCTGGGCCGAGTTGAAGGCACGATTCATCAAGAATTTCCTAGGGACGTGCAAACAGCCTATGACGATCGTTGATTTGGATCATTGCATGCAGAGGGAGGATGAGTCGGCCCATCATTGGGTCCGGCGGGTCTCAACCATTATCCACTCGTCTGATAATATCACGGCAGCTCAGGCGGTTCTGATTCTGGAGAAAAACTGTCATTTTTGCCCCTTAAGCAGAAGCTTGGGTGGCTCAAGCGCTCTTGCTAGGACATGGGTGAGCTCATGGCGGCTCTCACTAAATATGTAGATTCTGATAGCATGAAGGATCCTGGTTCTGATGATGAGAAGTCTGCTAAGGGTAAGAAGAATGGCAACGGCAAGGGTCAGCAGCAGAATGGGGCAGGAAATAACAATCCAGGCAATGGCGGTAAACGAAAACATCCAGACGGTGGGTCAGATCTGGTGGCCAATACCAACACTGGGAACAACCGTGGCAAGGGCAACGGTAAACCACCTTTCGGCAAAAGCAAGCCTTTCAACATGGAAGCGACGCTTAACGACCCCTGCCCGAAGCATAGTCTTCCCAACAAGCCATCCACTCATGCTTGGAAGGATTGCTATATCATGAGGGAGTTTCGGAACTACATCCTTAACCAGCATCACGGTAACAGCAATGGACCACCCGGCGGGTCAGGATCCGCTTCTCATGGGTCAGGTTTTGGTGCAGGCGGCTCAAACTCTGGTTATCAAGGTCAAGGTAACCATGGAGGTCATAATCAGCAGTCTGGCAATGGTGGTCAACAGCAAAATAATCAATCAGGGTATCAGAGTAACCCAAAGCAGCTTAATGGAGGCCAGTATCACGTCTTCACAACAAGCCTTGATAAGCGTGATCAGAAGGTGCACAAGCGGGCGGTTAACGCAGCCATGCCGGCTCTTCCGTAATACTTAAAGTGGTCTGAGCACACGATATCATGGAGCAGGGAGGATCACCGCCGCGAGTTGATAACCCGGGGCATTTGGCCCTTGTGGTAGCCCCTCAAGTAGGAGGCTACATGTTCACCAAGGTGCTGATGGATGGTGGCAGCAGCATCAACATCCTTTGCTATGACACTTTCCGTCGGATGAACCTGGTTGACAAGGATCTCAAGCCGTCATCCACAGTTTATCACGGTGTGGTACCCGGTAAATCAGCTTATCCAGTTGGAAAAATTGCCCTTGAGGTAGCTTTTGGTGATGAGTTCAACTACATGGTGGAGACCTTATGGTTTGAGGTGGTTAAAATCAAGAGCCCATATCATGCTCTGTTTGGACGGCCGGCTTATGCCAAATTCATGGCCTGGCCTTATTATGTGTACTTGCAGCTCAAGATGCTAGGTCTGAAGGGGACGATTACGGTGCATGGTGATCGGAAAATTGCTCTTGAGTGCGAGGAGGGCGATGCTGCGTATGCAGAGTCAAGTTGTGTTGAGGCGGAGCTCAAATTCTATAAAGATGATGTTGACCCGGCAGATATGACCCCGTTGAAGAAACCTAGCACAGAGTCTGACCCGCCCCTAAAATTTGTGGCAGAGGATACCAAGTTGGTGGACTTTGTTCCTGGCGACTCATCTCAGCAGTTCACTATCGGGGCCAATATGGACCCCAAATAGGAAAGCGCGCTCATCGAATTCATCCGTGAGAATCGGGACATCTTTGCATGGAAGCCTTCTGACATGCCGGGTGTACCGAGAGAATTCGCTGAGCACCACCTTAATGTGGATCCTAAGTTCAAGCCAGTCAAGCAATTCCTCCGTCGTTTCAATGAAGAGCGACGTAAAGCTATTGGGGAAGAGGTAGCCCGGCTTTAGCAGCAGCGTTTATCGTGGAGGTTTTTCACCCGGAGTGGTTGGCTAACCCCGTGCTCGTACTTAAGAAGAACGACACGTGGCGCATGTGTGTAGATTACACAGATCTCAACAAGGCGTGTCCGGTTGATCCATTTGCTCTCCCCCGTATCGACCAGATCATTGATGCAACGACGGGTTGTGAGAGTTTATGTTTCCTGGACACTTATTCGGGTTACCATCAGATCAAGATGGCAGTCAAAGACCAAGAGAAGACGTCTTTCATCACGCCTTTTGGAGATTTCTGCTACGTGTCTATGCCTTTTGGACTCAAAAGTGCGCAGGCAACTTATCAACACTGTGTGCAGAACTGTCTTCATAGTCAAATTGGACGCAATGTTCATGCTTATGTGGATGATATTGTGGGCAAGTCAAGGAAGAAGGAGACTCTGCTTGACGACTTGAAGGAAACTTTTGATAACTTGCGGGTTTACAAGATGATGCTTAATCTGGCTAAGTGTGTTTTTGGTGTACCTGCAGGCAAGCTCCTGGGATTTTTGGTTTCAGAGCGGGGCATTGAAGCTAACCCGGATAAAATAAAGGCCATCACCTCATTATCTAAGCCGGCGTGCATTAATGACGTCCAGCACTTGGCGGGTCGTATTGCCGCTTTAAGCCGGTTCATAAGCCGCCTGGGTGAGAAGACTATCCCTTTATATTAGATGATGAAGAAGATATATGATTTTGTCTGGAGTGATGCTGCCAATGATGCATTTGAAGTGCTCAAAAAGCAGTTGGTTGAGCCGCCTGTCTTGGCCGCTCCCGTGGAAAAAGAGCCATTGCTCCTGTACGTGGCGGCTAATAACAAAGCCGTCAGCGCTGCAGTTGTTGTGGAACGCAAGGAGGCAGGCAAAGAATACCCGGTCCAGAGGCCGGTTTACTATGTCAGCGAGGTTTGACAGAGTCCAAGCAAAGATACCCGCATTGGCAAAAGCTGGTGTTTGGAGTGTTCATGGCGAATCGCAAGCTGAAGCATTATTTCCTTGGACACCCAATCACGGTGGTCAGCTCTACTCCTCTGGGAGATATTATTCAGAATAGAGAAGCCACCAGCAGGATTGCTAAATGGGCAATTGAGCTTGGGCCTCTTAATTTGAGGTATGTACCTCGAACAGCCATCAAGTCTCAAGCCCTGGTGGATTTTATCAATGACTGGACGGAGTGTCAAGCACCCGAGGAGAAGCCGGACAACACATATTGGACAATTCATTTTGATGGATCCAGACAATTGGAAGGCTCAGGGGCTGGAGTTGTTTTAACTTCCCCTAGAGGTGACAAATTCTGTTATGTATTAAGGCTATTGTTTCCTTGTACTAACAATGCAGTTGAGTATGAAGCCTTGCTTCATGGGCTCCGTGTGGCCAAGGAGATGAATTTGAGCCTGGTCAGATGTCTCAGTGACTCAGACCTTGTGGCCCAGCAAGTCTCGGGCACGTGGGATTCTAAGGACCCTCGTATGGCGGCTTATCGCCAGGCGGTTGACATCATTGCTGGTCACTTTAAGGGCTATCAGGTGGATCATATTGATCGTCGGAAGAATGAAGCGGCTGATGCATTATCACGTTTGGGGTCTCAACGTAAGCCGGTGCCGCCTAATGTGTTTTTGGATGTCTTGCATCACCCATCCGTCAAATTGCCTTCTGAGGAGGATCTTGCTATACCTGACCCGGAAGGACACTTGGTGGCGGCTCTTCGTGCTATTCGTGATTGGATGCTACCTTATCTGGCGTATCTGACTCGCGGCGAGTTACCCAAGGACGAGACTTTGGCACGGAAAATCATAAGGCGATCTAAGTCCATGACTATTGTCAATGGCGAGTTGCATAGATGCAGCGTGACTGGTGTTTTTCAACGATGCGTTTCTCCTGAGGAGGGCCGTGAAATCTTGCAAGAGATACATACTGGCGATTGTGGTCATCATGCCGGGTCAAAATCCTTGGTGGCCAAAGCCTTTTGGCACGGTTTTTACTGGTTGACCGCTCATGTAGATGCAGAGTATTTGGTCAGTAGATGTGATGGGTGTCAAAAATTTGGACGACGTGCCCACGTACCAACTCAAGAATTGCGGATGATTCCAATCACCTGGCTGTTTGTGGTCTGGGGCTTGATATGGTTGGACCGTTTAAGAGGTCTAAAGATAAGAAGACCCACCTCTTGGTGGCGGTTGATAAATTTACTAAGTGGGTTGAGGCAGAGCCGGTCAGTAAGTGCGATGCAGCAACAGCAGTTCAGTTCGTCAAAAAGCTGATTTTTCGGTTTGGTTACCCTCACAGTATCATTACTGACAATGGTACAAATCTGTCCAAGGGGGCTATGAAAGAGTTCTGCGACAGTGAACACATCAGCCTTGATGTCTCCTCCGTGGCTCATCCACAGTCTAATGGTCAAGCAGAGCGAGCTAACCAGGAAATTCTGAGAGGGATAAAACCCCGGCTTATGGTTCCTTTGGACCGAACGCCAGGTAGTTGGGTGGAGGAATTACCTTCTGTTCTTTGGAGCATCAGAACCACCCCCAACAGATCAACATGCTACACGCCTTTCTTCATGGTTTATGGCGCAGAAGCCGTTCTCCCCAGTGATATCCGTCATGAATCACCCAGGGTGGTGGCTTACATGGAAACTAATAATGAGACGGCGCGTCAGGATGCATTGGATGCCTTGGATGAAGAACGGGATCTTGCAGCAGCACGGTCGGCGATTTACCAGCAAGATCTGCGCCGCTATCATAGCCGCAGAGTCAAGACCCGGACGTTCCAGGAAGGTGACTTAGTGCTTCGTCTGATTCAAGACCAGATAGATAAGCATAAGTTATCACCCCCTGGGAAGGACCTTTTGTGATCAGCAAAAATCTCAACAATGGTTCCTATTATCTCATTGATGTACGGGAGAGCGACAAGTCACGCACTTCTGGGGAGGAGACTGCCAGGCCATGGAACATTGCTCATCTTCGGCCTTACTACACTTGAGCCATCGGTTCTCATCAATGTACATACTTCTGTCATTGTATATACCTTTTTCAAATAATAAAGTTGGCATCCCCATAATTCGGGGCCTCTGCCATTTTCCTGCACTAAGTTTTTTGTGCAAAGAGTTGATCCTTCATAAGGTCACTTGGGGGCTTCCAACCCACTGGGTTTAGCTTTCATACCCTCTTGACCGGCTTAAAAGCCATATTTGAGTTAAACATGCCTGTTTGCAACTTGCTACTCCGCCAAGTGACCCGCCGAACATTTGATAGTCAATCTTTTCAAGACCCTGAACTCGTCAAAGTTAAAATGGCGACTTATGTCACGTGAGAGCCGGCTTACAAAGAGCTAGGACAAACTCACCTGTTCGCTGTAGTCTCTCCGCCATGTGGCCCGTTCATACTCTTAATAGTCAATCTTTTTTAAGACCCTGGATTTGTTAAGGTTAAAATGACAGATTTATGTCACGTGAGAGCCGGCCTACGGGATTATAGGCATTAATGCCTATCTTCTTTGAGGCAAAAAATCTTGAGTTTTCTCAAAAATATATATAAAGGGTTGATCTCTTTTGGGTTGTGCCTTCAAAGCTGCCTAAACAATAACAGAAGATATACATATATTTTCTGCTTGTTATTTTGCAGGAATTTTTCATGATAAGATTCTAAGTCTTTGGATGATAGCTTATCCCGGCTTAGTATTGCTCATGGATTATAACCCGCCAGTGGGAGTTGATGAATTGATACTGAGCCATATAATCATATCCAAAATATTCACACTGTGGAATTTTTTTGAAGCACCAAAGCTGCCAGAATATGAGTTGATCAAGCTCAAAACGTGCGCAAAGGCACGGCACAGGCAATCAAGTTTTTACTATGGCTATTACAAGACTCCAGGGAGCCCAAAATTTGTGGACTCAATAGTTTTTCACACAAGTAATAACCCGGCGGCTCAGCATTGCTCGGGTTAACTTCATCTGAGGCCAGCTCCTCGCCTAACTCGCAGTCGGGTCATCCTGCACCGGGTCTTCTGTCTCCTGGATCTGAAGGTTGTCCACATCCCAGTTGCAATCGATTAAGGATTCAAATTCAGCTTCGTCATGCAAGATTGGAGACGGGTCAACATCAGGGGTAAAGATATGCTTACGACGCTGAGGAGTCAGATCCACCGGCTCAAAGGTAGGTGCTTGGATTCGTGCATTGTTGTTGTCATAAGCCGCCTGATAAACCTTCAGATCAGCTTCTGCGGCTAATTGGCTGGCCAATGCTCGAGACGCTCTGAAACAACGAGCATAGTCGTCTTGCGTGAATTCTGACCCGTCGGCCTTCAGCTGTGGAAAACCTCCCACCATCTCCTCCGGGTTAAGCTCCGGCGCATACGCCAAAGCCCGGCTCAAAGCAGCTATTGCGCCTTTGCGGCGGCTGATTTCTTCAATTCTTCAAAATGCTTGGGGATGGTGGAGAGGCATTCAGCACGTCTTTGATCAACTTTGGAGTCCCCTTTTCACCAAAGACAACCCTGATGGTGAAGAGGCTTCCAGCATACAGTTGCTCAGTAAACGAATATAAAGCTTTCAGCTTAAGCAAGCTGTCATCTGGAAGGTTACGTGTTCGACGGCCTACAAAACAATTAAATTGTATAAGTCGCCAGGCGAGTCTTATAAGACCGTTTAAAAAAGAATGCCCATAACATAATCAACAACACTTACCAAAGACAACCTCAGTCATTCGAGCTACATGGCGTTTGAGACTGGTCAGCTCTTCGGCAACGGGTTTAAGTTGGCCCTCTGCGTCTTCTACGCGCTTGCCTAAGGCGGTTTTTTCCGCTTCAACAAATTGCTTATAAGCTTCAAAGTTCGTCTTAATTTTTTCCAGTTCTGTTGAGGAGAGCCGCCACTTTGTGTCAGCTTCAGCTCGGGCGTCTTGTTGCAAGGCCAGATTTTTCCTAAGGTCGGTCAAACTAGACTCGGCCACGTATAAAGCTTCCTGCATAGTATAATTGTTAAAGTATAAGTTTATTAAGTTTAAAGCCGCCAGCACGGTTTATAATGGAATTTGGGGGCACTAAAAAAGGTTGTTACAAGTCTCAAGCAGATTGCAAGCAATATACTTGACACTTGGGGGCTAATGTGTATCAGTTCTTTCAAAGTTTACAGTACAAACAAGACCCGGATCATCTTCACGATGATAACCCGACTCTCGGGGGCTGCACATTGTTCCTCAAGTTTATATGATCAGATCTACAAATATTTCCGGCTCATTATTTACATAATGACCCAACCCTTGGGGGCCACACTTGACATTTTCTTTACCATACAGTAAGTGCCGACTCGTTATTCGCATAATGACCCAACCCTTGGGGGCTACACGCTGATCTATTGAAATCTACATATTACTGAAGACCCGGCTTATCTTCAAGAAAATAAGCCGGCTCTTGGGGGCTATGTAAGGATATATGGAAGGCAAGAAAAGTTGAGTACCTCATATTTTTTCTTCATCATGCCAACTAAGTTGGCCTCCATGTCCCGGCTTGCGGCAAGGCGGCTTAGATAGCCAGAGTGCAGCTCATCAGCGGTAAGCTTCTCCAGATTGGGCAGATCAAGCTTAACCCTCTCCTTCTCAGGCGAAGGCGCCTCATCCTTACTAATGTGCTTGGTCAGCATGTTGGAAGGGGCATGAGTTGTGTAAGCTATTCCGGTGATGGTAACCTCTTCTTCATGAGGAGTCACATCTTCAGCTGTTGGCAGAGGGCTGGGCGGCTTAGGATCAACCTTCGGATTAGCTTCAGGAATCACAATGTCAACATCCGCCGGCTCAGTAGGCTGGGGAGTTTCATCATGGGCGCCTTGGTCAGCTTCGGAGGGCTCGACTCGAATTTCAGGAGTGCTAAGTTTCGGGTTCTCCGGCTCTGGGATGTCAGGATTGGCAGTTGACCCGCTTAGTTTCCTCTTCTTGGCTTGTGCCCTGTGAACAAAAGATTTCAGGATAAGATTGTATGAGGATAGAAAGTTAGCAATCAATATTCGATGCAGAGACGAAAGTTACCCTGGGTTGATAACAAGAGGTGGCAGCTTGGAAGCGGTTGAGTCGCCAGAGGAAGGAGGAGTATCCTGAAGGCATCAAAGTTGAGCAGTATGATCAGTTTTATTGCGTAAGGCTAGCAAGCAGAAGAAATACAAGCAATGTTATGAGTTACCTCATTATGGCGTTTCCGCGGAGCTGGAGCGTCAGGTAAGCCGGCCACTAGATCTTCAGAGCCGCCGCTCCGGGTATAACGCCTAGAGTCGTGTTGCCGCTTCTTCAAAAGAAAGTTGGGATCCAAGTGAGCAAGGGGGTGTGAAAACTTTACATTCCGGATGACCCGCCGTATTTTCTCTCTTGGCAAGGGTTCTGAGTCGGAGGAGATGGTAGTTACCTCTGCTGCGCCGGCTTGGCTTGTCTCCGTTTCACGCCGAGAGGAGTTAGCGTCAATAAGTTGCATGAAAAGAAGGCCAAGGGAGTCAAGTTCTACCTCCGAGTCATCCAATTCAAGCAGCTCCTGAGCTGATGGCTTCTTCTTACGAGATGGAGCCCGGGTCTTGGTTACTTTTGTCTTCTTCTTAGAAGTAGAGGCAGTGGTTATTCTCTTCTTCCAGAAGGGAGAGTCGGCCTATATATATAAATGTGTTTGCAGAAAGGTTAAGTAAGGTATGAGAAGTGCAAAATCTCAAGGAAAAAGAATGAAGTTTAGAGGGAAGTCTTACTGCGGGAGCCGGGTTATGAATGTAGAAGGGGTTTAACCCCGACTTGTTGCAGACCTCCTAAGGTTCTCCCAGCAGAGATTTAACGATCAGGTTGAGGTCCTTGTCTATCAGTGGTGTCTGGATGAAGCGCTGAGGGTCATTCACCTCACTAGTGTATTCACACATTAAGCCGCTGCGCCGGCTTAATGGTAAGATTCTCCAGGAAACCCAGCAGCGGGTTAGATCAATGCCAGTCAGCCCGTTAGCCAATAAGGCTCTAATCTTTGAAAATGTTGGAGCGTATTGGGCGCGCTCTATGGCAGACAGCCGGTCTGGGAGCTCGGTGGTGGTGCAGAGCCGGTAGGGACGATAACCCGACAGTGGATTCTCTCCGGCCGGAGAAGTGTCTTTGCAATAAAACCAGGTATGATTCCAGTCCTTGGGGTGGCTAGGCAGAGTCGCCGAGGGAAAGGAAACTTCTCTCCATCTCTGAATGGAAACACCACCAAGTTCAAGGCTTGGCCCATCAGCAATCTCTGTCTGGCGGTTGATGTAGAAGAAATCTCTGAAGAGGTCGACGGACGGCTCTTCTTGCACATATGCTTCACAGAAAATTTGGAACTGGCACAAATTGGTAACAGAGTTGGGGCCAATGTCTTGAGGATGCAGTTTGTAGAAATGCAGGGCGTCCCAGAAAAACTTTGATCCGGGCGGTGAGAAGCCGCGGAGAAGATTGTCTGTGAAGACGATAACTTCCCCATCCTTGGGTTCGGGAGTGATTTCAGCACGTGGAACCCGCCAATGAATGACGTCTTGAGCCGGCAAAACTCCCATGACCACGAAATCGTTGAGTATTTCCTCGGTGACCCCGGAGCCTACCCAATCGCAAGAGGCGGGGGCTTTAGCCATGACGGCGGTTTAGACGCTATGGAAAGATATGGATATGTGGCGGGTTAAGAACATTACATGACCAAAACAGCTACGGCTAAGACGGCAACGCTGAAAGCACATTTGCTCCCTTGTTGGTTTTGGTAATTAATAACAACATATATGTCATTGAACTAATGTTTCCACTAAGTATATTTCAGGAAAAGTTCAATGATAGGGATGGCAAAAGGATTGTGGAAAACCCCAAGATGCAAGGAAATGGATTGGCAAAGCTTCAAGCAAGAGGACTCTACATTTTACTTCGTGAGAAATCACTTTGAGTCCATAGGAAAGCCAATACTATTAAAAGGGGGTAAGGTACTGTTGGTGAACAAGATGCTCCACGTGCACAAGAGATAGTCACCAAAAACACCCACAAGCTCTTCCACAAAAGTCTGTCCAAAGCCATATATCCAAAATCGGTGCAACCAACCTTTCCCACTCGGTCCCACCGATTCCCAAACTCAGACAGACCCATGCCAAACCCTAGCACATCGATGCAACCGATTCCACTTCAGTGCCACCGAGTTCAGTTGCCAACTTTCTGTTTAGCTAGTTTCAGTCTTCGGTACCACCGAGTTTTGCCAGTCGGTCTCACCGAGTTTTTGGACCAACTCTCTGGATAGCCATTCACAAGAATCGATCCCACCGAGAATTGTGAATCGGTACCACCGAGTTTCTGGACCAACTCTCTGGAAAGCCATGGTCAAGAATCGGTACCACCGAGATGTGAGATTCGGCGTCACCGAGTTGTGCAATCTGACCGTTGGTCACCTAATCGGTACCACCGAGAGTTATATATCGGTCTCACCGAGATTCAAAAGTTACTGCCTTTTGGTCACTTCGGTACCACCGAGATTCACACATCGGTGTCACCGAGTTGGTCACTTTAGGTGTAACGGTTGGATTTTTGGGGATTCCTATATATACCCCTTCACCACCACCCACTCGAAAGAGAAGCACTCGGAACTATTCCATACTTGCCCCATCATATTTTCTGAGAGAGAGCCACCTACTCATGTGTTGAGATCAAGCTATTCCAATCCTACCATATGAATCTTGATCTCTAGCCTCCCCAAGTTGCTTTCCACCAAATCAATCTCTTCCACCATAGCCAAATCTGTGAGAGAGTGATTGTGTGTTGAGGACTCTATCATCTTGAAGCACAAGAGCAAGGAGTTCATCGACATTGCCGAGCCTATTACCTTTTGGAGGGTGGTGCCTCCTAGATTGGTTAGGTGTCGCTTGGGAGCCTCCTACTTCGTGTTGTGGAGTTGAACCAAGAAGTTTGTACGGGTAAGGAGATCACCTACTTCATGAAGATCTACCCATAGTGAGGCTAGTCCTGCATGGACGGAAGCCGTTATGGAATAGTCAAGGTTGCTACTTCATGGACCCTTATGGGTGGAGCCCTCGTGGACTCTCGCGACCGTTACCCTCCGTGGGTTGAAGACTCCATAAACATGGACGTACGATAGCACCACCTATCGGAACCACGGGAAAAATCTTCGTGTCTACAAATTGCGTTTGATCTTCCTTCCTACCCTCTACTATACATGCTTGTTGTTACTTTCCGCTTCTATACTCTTAGACATGCATGTGTAGGGTGTGCTTGACTTACTATCATTGCTAAAATCTGCCAACACTTAAAATTGGGAAAAGGTAGAATTTTTATTTGGTCAAGTAGTCTAATCACCCCCCTCTAGACATACTTTCGGTCCTACAAGTGGTATCGGAGCTTTGGTCTCCATTGCATTGGTCTCACAACCTAGGAGAGTATGGCGTCTAGTGAGGGAAATTATCACCGTAGAGGTCCGTACTTCGATGGCACTAATTTTGCTAGTTGGAAGCACAAAATGAAAATGCATATTCTTGGTCATAACCCCGCCATTTGGGCTGTTGTTCGTGTTGGCTTGCAAGGTGAATTCTTTGGTGATGGAAAGGAACCGGATCGTGAAGCGACCGCGGATGAGTTGAAGATGTTGCAATACAACGCTCAAGCATGTGACATTCTCTTCAACTGCCTATGCCCCAAAGTATTCAACAAAATCAGCCGTCTTGAGAATGCAAAAGAGATTTGGAATACTTTGGTTGATATGCACGAAGGTACCGAGTCTGTGAGAGAATCCAAGTTGGATGTTCTTCAAAGTCAGCTTGACAAGTTCAAGATGAAGGATTGTGAAGGAGTCGTAGAGATGTACTCTAGGCTAGCTCTCATCACCAATGAGATTGCCGGCTTAGGAAGCGAAGAAATGACCGACAAATTCATCATCAAGAAGATACTTCAAGCTTTGGATGAGAGATACGACACCGTGTGCACTTTGATCCAAATGATGCCAAACTACAAAGATCTCAAGCCTACGGAAGTCATTGGAAGGATTGTTGCTCATGAGATGACACTCAAGGACAAAGAAGAGCTTCACAACAAGTCTAGCGCTTACAAAGCCACAAGTGATGCTCCCGCAACTTCAAGCGACAACCTTGTCACCAATGAAGAGATAAGCCTCATGGTCAAGAAATTCAACAAGTTCTACAAGAATAGATGCAAAGAACGAAGATCCAACTCTAGATATGAAGAGAAGCGTTCGTCAAGTCATGATCGAAACTGCTACAATTGTGGGAAGCCCGGACACTACTCCAATGAGTGCACGGCTCCCTACAAACGAAGAGAAGAGTCACCTAGAAGACGAAGCTCAAGGAATGAATCATTTCAAAGAGAGAGAATGAGTAGAGATGATCGTTATGAATGAAGACCTTCAAGGAGAAGTAGGGATTCGGAGAAGAATGACAAGTACACCAAGAGCTACACAAGAAGAAGACATCAAGCTCATGTTGGTGAATAGGTTTCCGGCTCCGACTCTGACTCCGACAACAACTCCGAGAGAAGCTATCACTCCAACTCCGACTATAGTCAAGATGAAGGTGTTGCCGGACTTGCACTAGTGACTACCAACTCCTATGATCTATTTGATTCACCAAATGAAGGGAGTGGAAGTTGCTTCATGGCTAAAGGTCCCAAGGTATCACACCCTGAGTATCTTGATTTCAATAGTGATGAAGATGATTTACTTTGTGATGATGACTTGCTCTTTGATAAAACTAGTGATGTTAGTCAAAATGAACTTGATAATTTTCATGCTAGTCAAGATAAGTCGGTTGATGATGATAAGATGAAAATAGAACAACTAACTAAAGAATTAAACACTCTTAAGTTAGCTCATGAATCTACTCTAGAAGATCATAGAGAGCTTGTAAGGACTCATGAGAAGCTACGCTTCGAGAAGCTCACCTTGGAGCAAGAGCATGAGTTTCTTAAAGCTATCAATAACGATCTCCGAAAGAAGACTTCACCTTATCTAGCCAAACGATTACTCTTGTCTACATTCATGCCATAAGTTAAATCTAGACAAACTAGTAATAAAGGCAAGAAAGATTCTTCATCTAGTAGAAACAATAAAAATGCTAAACCTAATGATGTTGCTTCTAGTAGTTCTATTGATTCCACTAATGATGATTCTCTTAGCCAAGTTACACTTGAGCAGGAAAACGCTTTATTGAAAGGAATTACAGAGAAAGGTATCTACAAGAGTCTTGCTGGGTGTAAGCAATTTGAGGAGATTGTACGCAAGCACGGAGGATACCGGAAGAACCATGGCATTGGCTACTTCAACGCTAATGGAGTTGAATGGGAAGAAGGTCAATACCCCAAGCCCAAGTTTGTTCCTCAAAATGAGAAGTATGAACATACTCTTCCCAAGGAAACAAGCTTTCAAGATGACCTTCCATCACAAGACCACAAGCTCAAGGGCAAGAACAAGCTTCAAGAGGACATTGACTCATATGAAGATGAATCCCAAGCTTTCGTGGAGTGGGTTCCCAAGGCTACTTCAAGCTCAACTTCTACAAGGGCTACTTCAACACCAAGGATCCCCATCAAGTTGATGTGGGTCCCCAAGAAGAAGAACTAGAGAAGTTCTTAAGGGGTGACTCCACCAATGAAATTCACTCACATTCATTATTGGCAAGAACTAGTTGCAATCAACATCAACAACATGCAATAGTTCAAGGAGTCACACATTCCCTCAAAGGTAAGCAAGGGACAAGGTAATCAACAAATCAATGGACATCATCACACATGTTTTGCACTCCATGTCCATAGATATCCTTGTATTTGTCTCTTGTGTGTTGGGACTAACTCATGTAGGTGAGAAGAGTAAGGAAACAACAAGGATGCTCCCAACTCATGGTGATCTTTATCAACTTTGAGCATCCACCACTACCTCACCAACATGAAGTCTTCATCGACAAAACCCAAGGTTAGTTTATCCCTCCTATGGGGGGATGTCACATCAAGGGGGAGCTTTACTCTAAGACTTGAGTTAAAGCATCTCATAGTATGTGACAACATTAAATGCTTTATGAAAAAGTGGTAACCCCACTTGTGCTTAAACGATGAGTATGACCTATGATCAAGTATTCTTACTTGGCTCCTAAGTCAATATACTCATATATAGATGACTCCGTCATCGCCAAATGCTTGATAGATGCTAGTATGTATGTGCATGTTTGCCATGATTTCATTTGACATCTTATTGTGTGAGCATGTTGGTCTGCATTTATTTATCCATTCGAGGACATCCAATTGTTGCTATTTGGCTTTTGATTTTTCTTTTACCAATTGGATGGACAAGAATGCCTAGGACCACTCTCTAGCTATCTATGCTTTCTTACCTCATATTCTGTTCTTGCTGCATCACAAAATTTGAACAAGGACTTTTCGATCTCTCTGTGTGAGGAGCACGCGGAGTTCCGTATCGACAAAGGACTGACCATTAAAACCTCCCAAGTGCATCTCGGTGGAACCAACCCAAATTCTCGGTATCACCGAATGCCTAGGGTTGATCCGGTTTTCTATCTCGGTACCACCGATTCCATCTTCTCGGTTACACCGAGTTTCCCTGTCAGCAGACAGTTGAGGAACTCGGTGACACTGAAAAGTTAGAACCGGTGTCACCAACAGCTATGGGTTCATATAGAGGCGGACCCGACTTTTGAAATCTATTCTTCGACCATCGCCCCCTCTGAAACCCTTGCTGCCGAACCAAGGCCCCTGGTCATCGCCTTCGTCTTCCCGAGCGCCTCCACCGTTGGAAGTCTCCGCCGTCGACGGAATCCTCTCCCCCGTCGCCGCCGTAGCGAAGTCGTCACCAAGCTAGGGTACGATTGCACCCCCTCTTGCGCTCCAACCTCCGATTCTTGCGCATTAGGGCTTCGCCATCGATAATCCAGAGTTTGAGATTGATTCGTCCACGAGAAACTCCAGTAGAATAGCGAACGAATGATTTTTTAGGTTTTGTCGTCCACCACATGAATCTCGGTAGAACCGACGCAAAAGAATCGGTAGCACCGATTCGCTTTTCTGGTCAACTGAGAACACCTCGGTGGAACCGAGTGCCAATTTTCGGTGTGACCGAAAATGGTGCCAAGTTCTTGGAAAGTAGGTTGTCTGTCTCGGTGGGTCCGAAAAATTTGCTTCGGTTGTACCGACATACATTTGGCAGAATGCAAAACTTAAGAAATCTTAGTTCAAACTTTTGAAAATGTCTGCATTTTGTGATGACTCATCCCTTCCACTCTTCTACACTCTATTCATAGGGTCAGAGATGTCTGCTTCAGGTGACAGTAAGAATGATCTCAGAGAGCAGAGTGTTGACATGAGCTCAGGCACTAGTCCTGAGGGGAACTATGATGACATTCGTAGTTCTCCTGATTTTCCCAAGGCTGCTACAAGGACAAGAAGGAAGCTCAACTCAGATGAGGAGGATGAGGACTTTATTCCTGAGGAGCTATCCAAGAAGGATGACACTGCAAAGAATACCATTACTGCTGCTTCTTCATCTAAGAAGAAGAAAGCTATCAGGAAGGAGTATGCTAGCTCTGAGTCAGCTAGAGCACCAGAGAGCTCCAGGGCAACTATGACAGTTGAACCTCCCAAGAAGTCTATGCCTAAAAAGACAGGGAAGAAGAAGAAGAGCAGAAAGAGGATCATACATGTTGTGGGCAGGCCTACCTCTATGTTTGAGGATCCAGAGGCTGCTGCTGAAGAAGAGGAGGAAGAGCCAGTTATCAAGGCTCCTCCAAAGAAGAAGAAGAAGCTTATGGCAGGTGCTATGCCTAAGGCTACCACATCCAAGAGCACCAAGACTGCACCTAAGAAGGCTGCTGCTGCTGAAAAATCCAAGAGGTTCTTCAGAGAGATACCAGCTTCCAGCAAGAACAAGACCTCCACTTTTAGGGAAGCTGAGGATGATATTATATGACTGCTTTGATGAAGCTAAGACCACACCTTCCAGAGCACAATGCCAGCCATTTGCTTGCTGAGGACATGAAGAAGAGGAAGGATTCTGGTTTGAGGGAATGGAGAGCTATTGATCCATATGCCTAGAGGAGGAAAACAGCTGTGGACTACATATTTTATACCAAGGAGCAACAAGATTTCTATGAGACAATCTTGCTTGATAAGAGCCCAGCTGTGAGTGACATGAGATATGTTGATTGGAAGTATATCAAGGCAAATGAAGATTACTTCCCAAGTGTTCAAGACAACTTTCACTGCATTGGCTTAGATGAATTTGTTGGCAAGGAATTCACTGCATGGAACGATGAGATGATCATGCAATTCTACTCCACTGATCACTTCTACGGAGATGGTAGAATTGTATGGATGACTGAAGGAGCAAGGTATGAATCTACTGTTGAGGAATGGGCTGCCATCTTAGGAGTCCCAAAGGTGGAAGAAGGAGATTTGGATGTCTATGCTGAATCCAAGGAGAGCCACAATGCTATGGCCAATATGTACAATGAGATCCCTGCTGCACATGTGAAGTCTCACAGGCTAGGATCCATCTACTTCCTCCAGGCTGGCCTCCGCACCATCAACACCATCTTGAGGCACACCTTGATGCCTAAGTCTGGAGATGAGAAGATGATTAGAGGCTATTCCATCAACATGCTGATCCATCTTGATAGACACACCAGGATAAGGGTGATGGACTTGATAGTAGAGACTGTGAAGAGGGTTACTGCTGATCAGAAGCGCTCATGCTGCTATGCACCCTACATTCATATGCTCATCAACTCAAATCTGGAGAAGCATATCTTTTCTCTTGACAGACCACATTTGCCCCTATAGCCAGATCTTGAGGACAACGTTGTGGTGATGAACCCAGATCATCCCACCTCAGCTGCAGCACAGGCAGAGGCAGAGGCAGCTAAAGCCACTAGTGCTCAAGTCCCTAGATCCAGGAACGAGCAAATGGATCTCTTGATCAATACCGTTCAGGGCATGCAGAAGGATATCAAGGACATATTGGAGAATTAGCATAGTCTTGTGAGGATCATGGAGAATAGGATCAAGACACTCAATGACAAGGTGGATGGGCTGACCAAGACCGTGAACAAGCTCAAGAAGGAAGTTGATAGCGTGCCCAGTCCCGACACTTCAGATGATGAGGATGACTCTCCTCTGAGGCCAGGGACTCAGTTCACTACTCAGGCCAGATCAGCCACAGTGCCAGCTCCAGAGTTGAGGCCTTCTTCATCAGCACCTGCTACAGCCTCTTCAGCTCCATCAGCTCCTCCAGTACCTCCCGTTGCTACTCCAACTCCGTCCATGACGTTAGCTGAAGTCTTCGCCGACGCAGTTCTCTCGACTCCTTCATCGACCATCGGAGGAGATCAGCCCCAGAAGAATGATTAGCTATATACCTTTGAACTTTTTGGTAACTTGTTGCCAAAGGGGGAGAAGATGTGTATAGATCTTTAGGCTTCGAGAGAGAGAGCATTGCTTTTTATCGCTTTTCAAAAACATTTGATCTTTTGGTTTGCTTGTGTTAAACTTTGTTGGTGTTTGATCATACACTTGATGTGCATTGCTACTATTTCCTATCATTGTGATGCTTATGAGATGGTCATTCACCTTTGCTTGATGGTGTTGTGCTATGATATTCATTCTTATTATTCTCGCACACCACCAAGTTGTATGTGACATGAAAGAGTGCCCCATGTACCTAATCGATTGTGCATTTGCATTCAAACGCAAATTTAAAATAATGCACAAATTTAGGGGGAGCTCTTGCATATCACATACTTCTCATAGCGACAATTATATTCATTGATTATATCATATGTCCAAGCTTTGATCTATATGTTGTCATCAATTACCAAAAAGGGGGAGATTGAAAGCACATTTGCTCCCTTGGTGGTTTTGGTAATTAATAACAACATATATGTCATTGAACTAATGTTTCCACTAAGTATATTTCAGGAAAAGTTCAATAATAGGGATGGCAAAAGGATTGTGGAAAACCCCAAGATGCAAGGAAATGGATTGGCAAAGCTTCAAGCAAGAGGACTCTACATTTTACTTCGTGAGAAATCACTTTGAGTCCATAGGAAAGCCAATACTATTAAAAGGGGGTAAGGTACTGTTGGTGAACAAGATGCTCCACGTGCACAAGAGATAGTCACCAAAAACACCCACAAGCTCTTCCACAAAAGTCTGTCCAAAGCCATATATCCAAAATAGGTGCAACCAACCTTTCCCACTCGGTCCCACCGATTCCCAAACTCAGACAGACCCATGCCAAACCCTAGCACATCGGTGCAACCGATTCCACTTTGGTGCCACCGAGTTCAGTTGCCAACTTTCTGTTTAGCCAGTTTCAGTCTTTGGTACCACCGAGTTTTGCCAGTCGGTCTCACCGAGTTTTTGGACCAACTCTCTGGATAGCCATTCACAAGAATCGGTCCCACCGAGAATTATGAATTGGTACCACCGAGTTTCTGGACCAACTCTCTGGTAAGCCATGGTCAAGAATCGGTACCACCGAGATGTGAGATTCGGTGTTACCGAGTTGTGCAATCTGACCGTTGGTCACCTAATCGGTACCACCAAGAGTTATATATCGGTCTCACCGAGATTCAAAAGTTACTGCCTTTTGGTCACTTCGGTACCACCGTGATTCACACATCGGTGTCACCGAGTTGGTCACTGTAGGTGTAACGGTTGGATTTTTGGGGATGCCTATATATACCCCTTCACCACCACCCACTCGAAAGAGAAGCACTCAGAACTATTCCATACTTGCCCCATCATATTTTCTGAGAGAGAGCCACCTACTCATGTGTTGAGATCAAGCTATTCCAATCCTACCATATGAATCTTGATCTCTAGCCTCCCCAAGTTGCTTTCCACCAAATCAATCTCTTCCACCATAGCCAAATCTGTGAGAGAGTGATTGTGTGTTGAGGACTCTATCATCTTGTAGCACAAGATCAAGGAGTTCATCGATATTGCCGAGCCTATTACCTTTTGGAGGGTGGTGCCTCCTAGATTGGTTAGGTGTCGCTTGGGAGCCTCGTACTTCGTGTTGTGGAGTTGAACCAAGAAGTTTGTACGGGCAAGGAGATCGCCTACTTCATGAAGATCTACCCATAGTGAGGCTAGTCCTTCGTGGACGGAAGCCGTTATGGAATAGTCAAGGTTGCTACTTCGTGGACCCTTATGGGTGGAGCCCTCCGTGGACTCTCGCGACCGTTACCCTCCGTGGGTTGAAGACTCTATAAATGTGGACGTACGATAGCACCACCTATCGGAACCACAGGAAAAATCTTCGTGTCTACAAATTGCGTTTGATCTTCCTTCCTACCCTCTACTATACATGCTTGTTGTTACTTTCCGCTGCTATACTCTTAGACATGCATGTGTAGGGTGTGCTTGACTTACTATCATTGCTAAAATCTGCGAACATTTAAAATTGGGAAAAGGTAGAATTTTTATTTGGTCAAGTAGTCTAATCACGCCCTCTAGACATACTTTCGGTCCTACAAACGCCACTTGGCGGGTCATTGTTAAGTTGTGAGCCGCCATCAACTACAAGTAGGAAGCGAGTTATATTTGTCGGGGAGAGCTGGCAGCATGATGGCGGGTCAGACAGACAAGTGAATGTCAAAAACGTTGCTAAGTGTGGACAAACAAATTTCACCAACTACGGTTGCAGTACAAGATCTACGAACGAGGATAAAAGTGAAAATATTTCCTAAACTTAAAAACGTACCGAGGAGGAACAACAGTTCATATACAAATTCCAATGAAGGAACGATCTACACTGGATATGGAATTCATGTTAAGAGAAGCGCCGCGCGATTTAACCATTGTTCCAGGGCCTAAAGGTACTTTCTTTCCAATCAATGATGAATAATCCGACGAACAGCGGTGAACTCGGAAGGAAAACCCGACGAACTAATGCGGATCTAAAGAGGGAAGAAGATGGAACCTGGAGGATGCAGAAGGTACGGGCGCGCGCCAGCGAGTTCTGGTCACAGTCAGGATGATGCAGCGGCCTGGCTGAAGAAGACGGCGTGGTCCGGTCGCGCGGGCGTCTAGAGGAAGAAGAAGAGAGGCGGCATCGATGGAAAGTGAAAAGGATGCCCCCCGCACCTATTTATAAGGGGAGATGGAACATCAACAGTCCAGCACGGGAATCGAGGGGACAAAATGATGATTGACCAAGAAAATGCCTCGATTCTCGGGTTGACCAGTTAATGCAAAGATCCATTGTGATGTCATTGAGATTTTTTGTATTTCTAGAGATGACGTCATTCATTTTACATGGCGGGTCATGAAGATTTATTGCGGGTGACTACGAAGAACACAAGACTCGCCAATCAGAAGACTTGAAGATTGACATGAACAGGTTCAAATCAATCTGGGACCTAATGTTGGGGATATAACCCCATGGTGAGACCCGCCCAGGAGGGGCCGGGTTAGGAAGTTGGCGGCTTAACAGTGAGGCCTTAAGCAGGCCGGAAGACTAAGACGAGCCTGGAGGTAATTTACCAGACGGGCCGGGCGGAGGCCCAGAGCCGGAAGGCACTGTATGACCCGGAGGCGTAAGCCGCCGGGAGATGGCTTGCCAGACAAGGCAAGGCAATTTAGAGATGAGGTCGGTTACTAGATGTAACCCGGCCCGGACTCTTGTAAGCCCAGGGCCTCAACCTGTGTATATAAAGGCGGGTTCCCTGGGTGGCTTAAGGTACGAAACCTTTGATCGAGTGCTAGGTCAAGCGAATTTCGCTCCCTTGTAATCGATACCCAATCAATACAACTCAAAGCAGGACGTAGGCTATTACCTCCTTCGAGAGGGGCCGAACCTGGGTAAACCTGTGTCTTTCGTCCCGATCAACCCTTCGAGTTAACCGCCGTAGCAATGGCTTCACCCCTAAGTCCTTGCACTAGGACATCTCCCGTGATAAAACCATGACATGTGGCAACAGTGCATGCGGGGCCTACTGCTAATGCATAGATGAGATTTGCATTGGCAATACCCGTTGGTAGTGGTTTCTCCCGAATTTGCTCTTTTAACAAAGTTGCAAATTTGGAGTTGTGCTCTCTAATGATCTGGGCTTCGGTCCTCTGCCTCCCTTCCATTGCATGCTCTCTCTATAAGGTGTCCTTGTGAGTCTGCTGCTAAGGAGTGATTATATCTGCTTGTTGTAACACCACTGTGTGTGCTCTATCGAAGTCGTCTTGGCGGTTTTGTATATCCACATTTAAATCACGCTTCAACTGTGAGTGGCCAACTCCTTCGAGCTTATCAGCATGCTTCCTCGTGGGCGAACCAAGAGATTGATCATCATCTATATAATTATCGCAGAATAATATGCACTCTTCGGTCAGATAGGCCTGGACGATGCTTCCATCCGGACGGGCCCTGTTACAAACGTAACCCTTCATTGTTCCATCCATCCTTTCAAACGGGAACATGGTATGCAAGAATGTCGGTCCAAGGTCTTTAACCTCAGAAACAATATGAACTAGGAGATGGACCATCACATCAAAGAATGACGGTGGGAAATATATCTCAAGCTCACATAGTATTGTGATGATCTCCTCTTGTAGTTGTGTGAGATGTCGCACACCGATCGTCTTTCGAGAGGGAACGTCAAAAATGTTGCAGAAGTCAAGAAGCGTGTTGTGGACGTGATCATCCATTATCCCTCTGAAAGCTGTCGGAAGTAATTGTGTCATCATCACATGACAATCATGTTGGGACTTCATGTTGCGAAACCTGTGCTTTTTTGTGTCAAGATATCTGCGTATGAGCCCCGAGTAAAGAGAAGGAACTTTGATGCCGTCAAGGCACTTGAAAAGTTGATGAAGCTCATCCTCGTCGATCATGAAGCAAGCTGGGGGGCAATAATCTTCTTTGGTTTTCGACACGGTTTCGCCCTTCTTTGTCTCATCGGCTATGGCGATGTTTTTGCCCTTGGCCGTCTCCTTGGTGCTTTTAAGGGATGTGGGTTGGAGCTCTTCCCTAATACCTATATCTTTCAAGTCTTGTCTTGCCCTCGTACCATCTTGACTTCTTTCTGGCATGTCAAACAATGTGCCAAGCAAACTCTCCAAGATATTTTTTGTGATATGCATCATATCTAGAGAATGCGGTGAACTGAGTAGTTCCCAATACTTCAAGCCCTAGAAAACAAACTTTCTTTTCCATACTTTAGCAGCATTTTCTCGGAGGCCTTCTTTTTCTTCCTTCCTGGCTTCGGGCAATATTTCCAATTCTTTAACATCTCATGGATTTCTTCTCCACTCCTCTTACGTGATGGCCCTCGGGCCTCATCCGTGTT
Organism: Elymus sibiricus; assembly: GCA_039707655.1. Classification (NCBI taxonomy): domain Eukaryota; kingdom Viridiplantae; phylum Streptophyta; class Magnoliopsida; order Poales; family Poaceae; genus Elymus; species Elymus sibiricus. Next base: position 279,992,801 of record CM077675.1, on the reverse strand, counting down.
GTCGAACAGATCTCCACGACTTCTACACTCATCATCTTTGTCAAGCCACCTTTGATGGCCCATGAACACTATTTTGCAACCGCCCTTTGTTGATAGCTGGCGAAAAGATGTGTCATCCATTACACATCCGCAATGTCCATGACACGCTTGTCCGGAAATATATCCGTAACCTAGATAGTCATGAACGGTCATGAGCAATGCTGCTCTCATTGGAAAATAGTTTCCAGTGCTAGCTTCCCATGTTTTGACTCCTTCATCCTTCCATAATATGTCTAACTCCTCCTTCAATAGCTCAAGATATGTGTTGATATTGTTGCCTGGTTGGACCAGCCCTTGAATTAGCATTACCATGTGTATGTACTTTTGTTTCATGCATAGCCAAGGCGGGAGGTTGTACATCCAAACAAACACAAGCCATGTACTATGTGTGCTACTCTGGTTGCCAAATGGATTTAGTTCATCACTACTGACACCCAACCTGGGGTTTCTTGGTTCTGCTGTGAATTCTGGTTCTGTGCAGTTGAGTGCTTTCCACTGATAACCATCTGCAATATGTCTCAGAATGCCATCTTTTTTGGATTTCCTGGTCTTGTGCCAAGTCATGTTCTTTGCTTCCTTTGCGTCAGCGAAATAATGCTGCAGGCGTGGAATCAACGGAAGGTACCATACAACCTTTCGAAGATCCTTCTTTCCAGGCTTGTATCGGGGTTCCTTGCAAGTTGGACACTCTGTTTTGTGCTCATGCTCGTTACGACATAAGATGCAATCATTTATGCATGCATGATATCTTACATGCGGCAAATTAAGATGGCACATAATCTTTTTCGCCTCGTCGACACTCTTAGGCAACAAATTCCCCTTGGCAAAACTTTATGTAAATATTCCAATGTTGCGTCCAGACTTGCGTCTGTGCTCTCGAATCTTGCCTCGATGTCTAGAAGTTTGAGCGTGACGTGCAAGCGGGTGTGCTCAGGATCGCAACCTTCATACAGTGGAGCTTTCATGTCTAACTCCAATTGCGCCAACTTGAGAGCCTCTTTAATAGTAGCTCTCTCACTTGTCTTGTTCTTCTGAAGTAGTTCTTTAACATGGGGATCCAGCAGCATTTCAGCCAACGACATATCCTGGGTGACATGGTCATCTTCATGTTCGAGTGGTGTTTCATCATTTCCTCCTCCATGCGCATGTTCATTATTGTTTCCTCCTTCTGGCAGCCCTGCTATTTCATCGAAGGGGTTTTCTGCTTCCATATCCGCCGCTGCGTCGTTGTCGTCACGAACATCATCATTCTCCTCAACATGCTTTGTCCATCGTGTATAACCTTTAATGAAACCATGACGAAGCAAGTGCGCGAGGACTCTACCATTGAACGGGTTAAGGAAAATTCCAGTTTTGCAGACCTTACATGGACATAATATTTGCGTTTCACACTTTTGTATCATATTCGTCACCACGAAATTGAGAAAGGCCTTCACACTTCAATCCATATTGAATCTTGCGATTGATCAAAGTAGCCTGTAAAGGGAAATACAAAAAGAATTACATATGTTAACAATGATGGCATACAAAATTTCGGCATGACCTTTGCTAAAAAAGGGTACATATTGAGTACCAGAAATTTGACGAACCGGAAACGAATCAACGTTTCGCCAAAACATTGGCAACTCTCTCTACAAATTTGCCATCCATGCATGTTTCTCCATATAGCAATCACACACGTATGTAACATGCATAATTATGACGAGGAAGTGTTTTGTGTTAATTACCTCTAGCAGAAGAAACACGAGTCGAGCTAGTCCTCGATCGACCGTGCAAGAAGCCGGTCGATCGTACGTAGGTTGGAGGGCACCATTAATGGAGGGTGAAGAATTTTTTTATGCAAGTGGGTGGAGGAGAGAGCTAGCAAGATAGTCTAGAGAGTGGGTGTGTGGAGGCTAGCAAACTTAACTAATGCATCACCTAGCTAGATCTAACTACCTAATTGAGAATCATGATAAAATAATTGGGTTTATCAAGATGAGGAGGGAAAGGAGAGGAGGAAGAGGAAGAGCAAGAGGAAGAAGAAGGGAATATACTAGGTGTATACACAAGGGTTATCACGTGGGAATAGTGCTGCGACTTTATTACTGGTGTTGCTAGACAACACAACGCCAACACTAATATGTATATTCCTGGCATCCCATTGTACGCTATGCCTGTGTTATGTGGGCCCCAAAGTTGACCGACAAAAATGAACCCACAAAATATACTGTTGGCATACAGACGAAAGCGACTCCATAGATACAGGAAATATTGCCGGTGTAGTATCAACATGGTGAAATTATCGATATGGTTGACTAGAGGGGGGCGGGTCGATAGGCAACTACCAATTTTTAGCTTTTCTTAACAAATTAGGTTTAGCAACAAATAGGTTGTCTAGATATGCAACTAGGTAAGCAACCTATATGATGCTAGCAACAACAAGATACACGCAAGAAAAGGATACAACACTAGTAAAGCTTGCACAAAGTAAAGGTCAGAGATAACCACAAGTGGAGCCGGTGGAGACGGGGATATGTTACCGAAGTTCCTTCCCTTTGAGGGGAAGTACGTCTTCGTTGGAGCGGTGTGGATGCACAATGCTCCCCAAGATGCCACTAAGGCCACCATATTCTCCTCACTCCCTCACACAATGCGAGATGCTGTGATTCCACTAGTGGTGCCCTTGAAGGCGGCGACGGAACCTTTACAAACAAGGTTGGGCAATCTCCACAACTTAATTGGAGGTTCCCAACACCACCACGAAGCTTCACCACAATGGAATGTGGCTCCGAGGTGACCTCAACCGTCTAGGGTGCTCAAACATCCAAGAGTAACAAGATCCGCAAGGGATTAGTTGGGGGAATCAAATTTCTCTTGGAGGAAGTGTAGATCGAGGCCCTCTCACCCCAAACCCTAGAAGAGCAACAAGTTTTATCGGCTAGGGAGGGAGATCGGGCAAAAATAGAGCTTGAAGCAACCATGGAGATTTGGAGAGGAAGAGGTGGTCTTCTTGGGAAAGAAGACCCCCTTTATATAGTGGGGGGACAAATCCAACCATTATCCCCTCTCAGCCCGTACACAAGCGGTACTACCGCTCATGGGAGCGGTACTACCACTTGGGCGGCAGAGCCAGCCACACAGTGCAATGGCACGAGACCATGAGGTGGTAGTACTGCCGGAGCGGTACTACCGCTCGCCCTAGCGATACTACCACTTGGGTTGCAGTGCAGGAGCTCTCAAACACAGAGAGTCTTCAGGGGCATAGGCAGTTCCACCTAAGCGGTACTACCGCTGCCTAGAGCGGTACTTCCGCTAATAAGAGGTAGTACTGCTGTAGGATCCGAAGTATGTCTAGAGGGGGGGGGGGGTGAATAGACTACTTGATCAAATTAAAAATCTAGCCTTTTCCCAATTTTAGATGTTGGCAAGTTTTAGCAATTGTAGCAAGTCAAGCACACCCTACACATGCAAGTCTAAGAGTATATCAGTGGAAAGTAAATACATGCACATGAAAGTAGAGGGAGGGATAGGAGGATCAAACGCAATTGGAGACGCGAAGATTTTTCCTGTGGTTCCAATAGGTGGTGCTATCGTACGTCCAAGCTGATGGAGACTTCAACCCACAGAGGGTAGCGGTCGCGAGAGTCCACGAAGGGCTCCACCCGTAAGGGTCCACAAAGTAGCACCTCGTCTATTCCATCATGGCTGCCGTCCACGAAGGACTAGCCTCACTATGGGTAGATGTTCACGAAGTAGGCGATCTCCTTGCCCGTACAAAGTTCTTGGTTCAACTCCACACACGAAGAAGGAGGCTCCCAAGCGACACCTAACCAATCTAGGAGACACCACTCTCCAAAAGGTAATAGATGTGGTAACAATGATGGACTCCTTGCTCTTGTGCTTCAAAAGATAGTCTCCTCAACGCACAATCACTCTCTCACAGATTTGGCTTGGTAGAAGAGGTTGATTGGGTGGAAAGCAACTTGGGGAGGCTAGAAATCAAGATTCATATGGTTGGAGTGGAAGATCTTGACCTCAACACATGAGTAGGTGGTTCTCTCTTAGAAAAATGGATGGGGCAAGTGTAGGTATGTTCTGAGTGCTTCCTCTACGAGTGAGAGGGGGTGGAGGGGTATATATAGGCATCTCCAAAAATCCAACCGTTACAACATTATTACCCAACTCGGTGAAACCGATCCAAAAACTCGGTTGCACCGACTAGTGCAAAATGTGGCAACTTTCGGCTTCTCAGTGAGACCGATATATAAATCTCGGTGGTACCGATATGGGTGACCTAGGCAGTTTTCAAATCTCGGTGAGACCGATTTCAAAAACTCGGAAATTCTGATTCTTGAAAATTGCTAACCAGAAAGTTGGTCACTGGTTTCGGTTGCACCGAATTGGAATGTTGGTGTCACCGAGACCTTAGGGTTTTGGCTTAGGGTATGTCTAGGGTAAAACTCGGTAGGGAAGAATATGAAAACTTGGTGGCACCGATTTTAGTGGTAGGGTTTAGACAAAGAGTTTGTGGGAGAATTTCGTGTGTATTTTTGGTGGCTAATCTCTAAGCACTTGAGCAACCAGATCATCATAGAAACCTCATCCCCTTTTAATAGTATTGGCTTTCCTATGGACTCAAAAGTGATTTCTCACAAAATGTAAAATGTAGAGTCTTCAAGCTTGTTGCCAATAGATGTTCCTTGCATCTAGGGGATCTCCTCACAATCCTTTTGCCAATCCATTCATTGAACTTTCCTGAAATATACTTGGTCAAACCATTAGTCCAATGAAATATATGTTGGTATTAATTACCAAAACCACTTAGGGAGAAGTTGTGCTTTCAATCTCCCCCTTTTGGTAATTATTGACAACATATAGATCAAAGCTTCGAGGGATAAAATAATGAATAGCATCGTCACTTTGAGAGGTATGTGATAAGCAAGAGCTCCCCCTAAATTTGTGCATTATTTTAAAATTTGCATTTGAATGCAAATGCACAATTGATTAGGAGCATGGGTAACTCTTCCATGTCACATACAACTTGGTTGTGCGCATCAATGATATGAATGGATTACAATGCACATAACACCAAACAAGAGTGAACGATCATAATATTAACATCACATGGATAGGAAATAGTAGCTTCATCAAGCAAAGTGTATGATCAAACATGATAGAGTTTAAGAACAACCAAGCAATAAACCAACTGTTTTAAAATAGAGAGAGCAACCAAAAGACAAAACACTCTCTCTTGAAGCCCTATGATCTATACACTTCTCCCCCTTTGGCAACAATTTACCAAAAACTTCAAAGGTATAGAGCTAAGCGTCGCTCTGGGCTCTATCTCCTCCGGTAGCCGTTGAAGGAGTCGAAAGAAGGGCGTCGGCGAATACTTCAGCTGAAGTCCTCTGAGGTGGCAGAGTAGATGTTGAAGGTGCAGAAGGAGCTGACGGAGCAGATGCTGGTGCTGATGACGATGGTCTCACCTCTGGAGTAGGCACGACAGACGATCTAGCCTGTGTCTTGAACTGAGTGTGAGGCTGGAGAGGAGGACTATCATCATCATCATTGGAGTGGGTACTGGGCACTGCATCCACTTCCTGCTTCAACTCTATGACCGTCTTGGTCAGCTCATCCACCTTGTTATCTAGAGCATGAAACTTTGTCTCCACAATCCTCTCAAGACTCTTCTGGTTCTTCAGGATCTCAGCCACATTCTTCTCTATCTCTTGGATAGAGATAATAAGATAGGACATCTGATCGCTCTTCGTCCTTGGAATTTGAGCACTAGTGGCTCTAGCTGCCTCCGCCTCTGCCTCTGCATGTGCAGTAGCTGAAGTGGGATGAGTAGGATCCATCACCACAATGTTGTCCTTGAAGTCAGGCTGGAGTGGCAGGTGTGGACGATCAAGTGCATATTGGCTCTTTCCAACTTTGGAGTTGATGAGCATCTGGATATATGGAGCATATCCACAAGATCGTTTCTGATCGGTAGTTGTCCTCTTGATTGTCTCAACAATCAAATCCATCACCCTGAATCTGGTGTGGGTGTCTACATGATGCAGCATGTTTATGGGGTGCCCCTAATCATCTTGTCATCTTCGTACTTTGGCATCAAAGTATGCCTCATGATAGTGTTGGTGGTGGGTAGTCCTGCTTGCAAGAAGTAGATAGAGCCAAACTTATGAGTCTTCACATAACCAGTGGGGATAGTATCATACATATTGGCCATGGAATTGTGACTCATTTCATAGACATCAAGATCTCCTTCTTGAATCTCCGGGGCTCCTAAGATGGTAGCCCACTCATTAACTGAAGACTGGTATCTGGTACCCTTAGTCATCCATACAATTCTTCCATCTGAATAGAAATGAGTTGTGGAATAGAATTGCATAATCATCTCATCGTTCCATGTAGTGACCTCTCTGCCAACAAATGCATCAATATCAATGGCCTTGAAGTTCTCTAGCACATGAGGGAAGTAATCTTCATTTTCCTTGATGCACTTCCAATCAACATATCTCATGTCGCTAACTGCAGGACTCTTGTCTAGCAAGATAGTCTCATAGAAGTCTTGATGCTCCTTGGTGTGTAAGCGAGCATCTACAACAGTCCTTCTCCTGATGGAATATGGACCATCTGCTCTCCATTTCCTGAGCCCTATGTCCTTTCTCTTCTTCATGTCCTCTGCCACTGGGTGATCATCATTATGCTCTGGCAGATGGGGTCTCAGTTTCCTCAACACAACAACATCTCCTCTTCCTCCATGGTGGAAGATCTGTTGTTCTTCTCAGCAAGAGGAATGTCTCTGGTGGTCCTCTTGGGCTTGGGGCAACTAGCTTCATGGGAGCAGTTGGCTTGGCCTTGGAGGGAGGCTTGCTAGGCATAGCATAATCCAAGAGCTTCTTTTTCTTGGAAGGAGGAGGTTTTGCAACTGGTTCTTCCTCTTCCTCTTCCTCATGCTCAGCTGGGTCCTCATACATGGAAGTTAGTCTGCCAACCACACGAACAATTCTCTTCCTGTCTCTCTTCTTCTCAGCTGTCTTCTTAGCCAAGGACTTTGTCTGCCCTAAGGATGTAGGATTATCAGTGATAGTAAACCCTCTCTTGGCAGTCTCAGGAGCCCTTATGGCAACTGTGCTGGCATATTCTTTCCTTATGGGCCTCCTGGAAGATGTGACCTCTTCAGAATTTTTCTTGGCAGCTCTTTCCTTCTTTTCTTGCTGCTTTTGGGCTTGGACTTCTTCAGGCACAAAATCTGAATCCTCCTCATCAGAGTTGAGTTTTCTCCTGGCCCTAGTGGCTGCCTTGGGAAAACCATGAGAGCTGGGGGTGCCAGGGTCTTCTGATGAAGAGCTAGCCTCTGGGCTAGTACCTGCTTCCAGATCAACATTCTGTTCCCTGAAATCATTGTCACTTTCCTCTGAACCAGACATGCTGTCCCTATGAATATATGTAGAAGAGTGGAGGGGATAAGCATACAAAACACAGAAGTTTTTGCAAATTTTGAACTCAAAATCTTAGTCTTAAATTTTTGCTAAGTGGGTTTCGGATCCACCGAGTTTAAGTTTTTGGAGCCACCAAGACATACACCCTCATTTGACAGAGACTTGGCAACTTTTTCGGTTTCACCGAAAAGAGAAACTCGGTCTCACCGAGAGTGTTCCCAGTAGCCCTAGACCCCGAATCGGTGATACCGATTTGTATCAACTCAGTGACGCCGAGACACACATGGCGGAAATCTAAACCTATTTTTTTGTTCATCTAATCTATTCGAGTTTTCTTTTGGATAGAATCGTTTCAAACTGTGGCTAGAAGATAAACACTACCCATTGCACAAGAATCAGATAGGGGAGCACAAAAGGGGTCGAGTTCTTACCCTAATGCGGTGAAGAACTCGCTACGGCGGCGACGGCGGGGAGGATTGCCGTCGACGACGGCGGACTCCGGCGGCGAGGGCGCACGGGAGATGAATGGCGACGTCCTTAGACACAAGCGGCGGCAGCAGAGGGTTGCGGGAGAGCGAGAGATTGAAGTAATTTTTAATTTCAGGTCCGCAGATGGATATATATATATATATACCCTACGGATGTCGGTGACACTGATGCCAATATTTTGGTGTCACCGAGTTTCTTAACTGCCAGAAGACAGAGAAACTCGGTGAACCAGAGATTTTGATTCTAGTTATACCGAGGTTCAAAAACCGGATCAACCCTTGTGCTTCGGTGAAACCGAGTTTGTGGAGTTGGTTACACCAAGTGACACATGGGAGGTTTTGGAAGATAGCTCTTGTCAAAGCGGAACTCCGAGTGCTCCTCACACAGAGGGTCAGAAAAGTGCTTGCTCAAATTTTGTGATGGAGCATGAATAGAATTTGAGACGAGAAAGCATAGATAGCTAGAGGAAGGTACTTAGGCATTCTTGTATATCCAATTGGCCAAGGAAAATGAAAGCCAAATAACAACAATTGGATATCCTCGAATGAGCAAAAATATGCATACCAACATGCTCACACAATAAGATGTCAAATGAAATATGGCAAACATGCAAAACTACTCTAGTATCTACCATGCACTTCGGCGATGTCGGAGTCATCTATATATGAGTATATTGACTTCGGAGCCAAGTAAGAATACTTTATCATAGGTCATACTCATCGTTTAAGCACAAGTGGGGTGACCACTTTTACATAAAACTTTTAATGTGTTCACACCTTAAGAGATGCTTTGACTCAAGTCTTAGAGTAAATCTCGCCTTGATGTGACATCCCCCTAAGAGGGATAAAGTAACCTTGGGTTTTTTCATAGAAGACTTCATGTTGGTGTTGCAGTAGTGGATGCTCATAGTTAATGAAGATCATCTTGAGTTGGGAGCAATCCTTGTTGTTTCATACTCTTCTCACCTACATGGGTTAGTCCCACACAAGGAACAAATACAAGGATATCTATGGACATGGAGTGAAGAACATTTAGATGATGTCCATTGATTCTTTAATTACCTTGTTTCTTGCTTACCTATGAGGGATTTGTGACTCCTTGAACTATTGCATAAGGTTGGAGTTGATTGCATTAGTTCTTGCCAATTATGAATGTGAGTGAATTTTGTTGGCAGAGTCACCCCTCAAGAACTTCTCTAGTTCTTCTTCTTTGGGACCCACATCAACTTGATGGGGATCCTTGGAGTTGAAGTAGCACTTGTTGAAGTAGAGCTTGTAGTAGCCTTGGGAACCCACTTGACCATCCCTTGGGATTCGTCTTCAAATGTGTCAATCTCCTCTTGAAGGTTGTCCTTGCTCTTGAGCTTGTGGTCTTGTGGTGGAAGGTCATCTTGATCTTTTGTTCCCTTGGGGATAGCATGATCATACTTCTCCCTTTGAGGAACAAACTTCGTCTTGGGGTATTGAGCTTCTTCCCATTCAACTCCATTGGCGTTGAAGTAGTCAATGCCTTGGTTCTTCCGGTGTCATCCATGCTTGCGTACGATCTCCTCAAATTGCTTACTTCCGGCAAGACTCTTGTAGACATCTTTCTCTATAATCCCTTTCAATAAATCGTTTTCTTGCTCAAGTGTAACTTGGATAAGAGAATCATTAATAGAATTAATATAACTACTAGAAGCAACATCATTAGATTTAGCATTAGTGTTGTTACCACTAGATGAAGAACCTTTCTTGCCTTTGTTACTAGTTTGCTTAGATTTAACTTGTGGAACAAATGTAGACAAGAGTAATCGTTTGGGAAGATAAGAAGAACTTTTCTTTCGAAGATCGTCATTGATAGCTTTAAGAAACTCATGTTATTGCTCTAAATTTAGCTTCTCGAAGCGTAGCTTCTCATGAGTTCTTAGAAGCTCTCTATGATCTTCTTGAGTAGATTCATGAGCTAACTTAAGAGTGTTTAATTTTTTAGTTAGACGCTCAATCTCCTTTTTATCATCATCACACGACTTATCTTGACTAGCATGATTATTATCAAGTTCATTTTGACTAACATCACTAGTTTTATCGAAGAGCAAGTCATCATCTCCTAGTAAATCATCCTCATTACTATTGAAGTCAATGTATTCGGGGTGTGATACCTTGGGGCCTTTATCCATGAAGCAACTTCCACTCCTTCATTTGGTGAATCAAATATGTCATAGAGTTGGAGGTTACAAGTGCTAATCCGGCAACACCTTCATCTTGACTATAGTTGGAATTGGAGTGGTAGCTTCTCTCGGATTGGTTGTCGGAATCGGAGCCGAAAACCCATTCACCAACATGAGCTTGATGTCTTCTTCTTGTGTAGCTCTTGGTGTACTTGTCCTTCTTCTCCGAGTCCTTGCTTCTCCGGGAGGGTCTTCGTTCATAGCGATCTTCTCTACTCCTTCTCTCTCTACGAGGTGATTCATCTCTTAAGCTTCTTCGTCTAGGTGACTCTTCTCTTCTTTTGTGAGGGGCCGTGCACTCATTGGAGTACTGTCTGGGGCTTCCACAATTGTAACAACTCCGGTCACGACTAGAGGAACGCTTCTCTTCATATCTTGAAGTGGAGCATCTCTCTTTGCCTCTACTCTTGTAGAACTTGTTGAATTTCTTGACCATGAGGCTTATCTCTTCATTGGTAACAAGGTTGTCACTTGAAGTAGCGGGAGTGTCACTTGTAGCTTTGTATGCACCGCTTGACTTGGTGTGAAGTTCTTCTTTGTCCTTGAGTTACATTTCCTGAGCAACAAACCTTCCAATGACTTCCGTAGGCTTGAGGTCTTTGTAGTTTGGCATCATTTGGATCAATGTGTACACAGTGTCGTACTTTCCATCCAAGGCTTTAAGGATATTCTTGATGATGAATTTGTCGGTCATCTCTTTACTTCCTAAGCTGATGATCTCATTTGTGATGAGAGCAAGCCTAGAGTACATTTCCGCGACTCCTTCACCATCCTTCATCTTGAACTTGTCAAGTTGACTTTGTAGCACATCCAACTTAGATTCGCTGACGGATTCGGTACCTTCATGCATATCAACCAAAGTATCCCCAATTTCCTTTGCATTCTCAAGACGGCTTATCTTGTTGAACTGTTTGGGGCATAAGCAGTTGAATAGAATGTCGCATGCTTGAGCGTTCTATTGCAACATCTTCAATTCTTCCGCGGTCGCTTCACGATCCGGTTACTTTCCATCACCAAAGAATTCACCTTGCAATCCAATAAGAACAACAACCCATACGATGGGGTTATGACCAAGAATATGCATTTTCATTTTATGCTTCCAACTAGCAAAGTTTGTACCATCAAAATATGGACCTCTATGATGATAACTTCCCTCACTAGACGCCCTAATCTCCTAGGTTGTGAAACCAATGCAATGTATACCAATGCTCTAATACCACTTGTAGGATCCGAAGTATGTCTAGAAGGGGGGTGATTAGACTACTTGACCAAATAAAAAATCTAGCCTTTTCCCAATTTTAGATGTTGGCAAGTTTTAGCAATTGTAGCAAGTCAAGCACACCCTACACATGCAAGTCCAATAGTATAGCAGCGGAAAGTAAAGACATGCACATGAAAGTAGAGGGAGGGATAGGAGGATACGCAATTGGAGACACGAAGATTTTTCCCGTGGTTCCAATAGGTGGTGCATTCGTACGTCCACGCTTATGGTGACTTCAACCCACGGAGGGTAGCGGTCGCGAGAGTCCACGAAGGGCTTGTCGGATTTCGGGCTCCGCAAAACCCTAAGAAGTTCGAACCCAGGGGCGTGTGCGAAGATCTCCAACAGCTTCACCCCTCCAAGCTCACAACACAATGACCTCGCTCGATGGCAAGGAAGAAGATAACACACGAGAGTTTACCCAGGTTCGGGCCGCTGCGAAGCGTAAAAACCTACTCCTGCTTTTGGTGGTTTGCCTCACGAGGAGGTTAGTGGACGAACTAGTACAGTGGTGAGTTACCTCGCGAGTGTGTTTTCGGCGGTGTCCCCTCTCTACAGAGCAGCCTAGCCTCTCTTTATAGCGGCCCGGGTCCTGTTCCCTTATCACAATGGCAGGAAGGGATCCCACAACGACCAAATTTGAAAGGGGACAGGAAGTACATCTTATCCTGACGAAAGGTGGTCTTCGCCTGCAAAGTAGGTGGTGGTGACGCGATGGTGGGCTCGCTGGTGACATCTGTCCTGCCGCGCCCGCTGGCCTGGTCTCGTTGCACCAGAATGGAAATATTTGGTGGGGCTCCTTGGGAACCTGTGCTCGTCCTTGCCCCCCTTTGCACCAAAGGAGAAACTATCGCTTCTGGCGCGCTGGCGCCCGCCTGGCCTGGCTGGCGTCACCCTTTCGGGAGCCTTGGCGTTGTCCTCCTCATGAGGATGAGGCTCTCATGAGGGTCCTGTCTTGAGCGAAGCCACGCAGGGCTGTATGGACCGTCGAGTGGGCCACGTCTTGGGCCGTAGGCAGGCAAGTCTGGGTACCCCGGTATCCAGAACGCCGACAGTAGGCCCCGGGCCCAAGGCGCGCTCGAGTTGGCTTCGGGGGAAGCCGAAGAAGATGGCCCGGAGGGCCGCGAGCCCCTATCGCCTGCGGGCCAGGTCTGGCGCACGGTGCGCGGCTGGGCGCGGGTCGTCCCTGCTCCCGTGTCTCCTCAGCAACTGCCCGAACCGACAAAAGCCTGACATCCAGCGTTGAGCCATTATTGCTTCCCTGTTCTGCGCTCCTGCTCTTCCTTCCATATCTCCATCCTTTGTGAGAACATCTCTAGATCTCAGCACCGCACCATCTTCCTTCTTGCTTCCTCGGCCCCAAAGGCTTCTCGATGGCTCCCGCCAGCAAGTCGAAACCTGAAGCCCAGAGCTCAGCTTCCGCTCCCATCTCACCGGTGCTCTCAGAGTCCACCATAGCTAAGGACGGGGACCTCGCCCCGGTGCTTTCGTCGATGGCGGATGACACCAATGAGCGGGGGCGGACCTTGATATGGTGCGACTCCGCGGAGAGGCATCGCCTGGCCAAGTCAGCCTACCCTTTCTTCCTCCACAGCGTCTTCTCCGGGCTCGTTCCCCCCTTCTTTGCATTCTTCACCGCCGCCCTCGAGCACTACGGAATCCAGGCTCTCCATCTTCAACCCAACTCCATCCCGCTTCTGTCCATCTTCGCCTTCTACTGCGAGGCTTTCGTGGGCGTGAAGCCTTCGGTGGCCCTGTTCCACCATTTCTTCAGCTTGCGGCTTCATGATTGCGCTCAACGGTCAGCATGTGTCTCCTTCGTCGCGGTCCAGAGCAGGAACATGCTCTTTAAGGCCGGAAAGAAGGTGGAGAACTTCAGGCACCGCTGGGTCTTCTTGGATCTCAAGAGCGACAACCCTCGCCTGGGGCTCCCAAAGGGGCTACCAGAGAAGATTTCTGCGTGGAGTTCTGCGAAGCTCTCCGACCCCCGGTCCAAGCCCGTCCTGGAGCGGGTCCTTCGAGACATCAGCGCCAGGAAGCTGACTGGGGGGATGATAGTGAAGGAGTTCCTGGCACAACGCCTGGCGCCCCTCCAGTCTCACTCAAGGCCCATGTGGGACTATCAGGATGGTGGCGATGACATGAGGCTCTGCTCTGCGCGCCTGACCCCCGAGGAGTTGAACAGGGTTATGGCGATCCTGCTCAACGGCGACCCCGGGGACCTTCCTGAGGCCTATGCCCCGCTATACTGCCGCGACGACAAGGCCGATCTGGTCGCCGTGATGCCCATCTTCGACGAGCTGGGGCTCTCTCCTGCCGAGAGCCCCGGCGCCCCTGTGGCGGTGTCCTCCTCCGACACCACAGATGAAGAAGACTCGGAGGAGACGGAGGATGACGATCTGGAGGAAGTGTCCCCTTCGTCGCACTTAAGACAAAATGCCATAAATGCTAGCCTAGGTGGTGCGCAGGGGTGCATCCCCCGCAGGCTTCTACCACCGCTTTGGCTAACCTTTGCTTAGTATCTTGACACGCCTCTGGACGGGTGTCAAACGGGCATAATCTGCCTTCCAGCGTGCCGCCATGTGCTTAGCAAGAGCCACTTAGACACCTGAGGGCTCGACACCGCATCGATAAATGACTGGCGTTGCGATGCGGTGGAGCGGTGGCCGATCGGCCCGCGCCTGCAGGGGGATGGCTTGCCGGGTCTTCCTGAAGATGTGTGCACCTTGGTCCCTGGCAGGCACCAGGGACGCGACTGGCGCGGCTTGGGCCTGTCCTGGGTCGTTGTATCGACCTAGCCGACGTCGCTTGACCAGCGTAAGTTGCTTCTGCCGGAGTCTTGGTCTCGACTGTTGGCTTCGTCTCCTTGATGTGCTCCTTGATCTCTTGTGGAGTGGCTTCTCTGGTTTGGATTGGTCTATACGGGGCAGTAGCTTTCCTCGGCAGGCTTAGGCCATCGGGTCGGAGGCTTATCGTCCGTGCACAAGTCAGGGGGAAATAAACACCCCTGTTTGTGTACCCCAACAGAAGCCCCCGGGCCTGAGCCATACGTGCCGCTTGGCATCATTGGGTTAGGGCCCAAACAGTGCACGAACACGCGTCGAGGAAATGCTGCCTTCACATACTTGGTTGTGATGACTTGTCAAACCCACGTCCACTCCGTGTAATTACCGCAGGTCGTGGGGTCGTGGAACAGTAGCCGTTGGAGAGAAAATGTCAGTAAAAGAAATGACATTTTTCCGAAAAGATAGCGAAGAGCCAGCCCCGGCGAGGATTCCTAATAAAAAGGTAACGCACAGGGGCGCTGCTCATTCGCGTCCATTTCTCCTTCCTTCATCTTCCTCCTCAAGCCAAGAAACCGCTTCCTCCACCGCCATCCGCCCTCCAAGCGCTGCTAGATCCTCCTCCGCCCTTGAGAGCCCAAGAGATGGGGAAGAAGATGAGCGCCGTGAAGGGGAAGCAGTCGGCCGCGTTGGCGGACCCAGCGGCTGAAGAGAGGAAGAGGAAAGCAGAAGAGCTGGAGAGGTTTGCGACGGAGAGATGTGGTTTTCTCCCTGTCGAACCTGGACGGCAATGCCTTGATCGCAAGGTACGCCTATATGTGGGGGAGGGCAACGAATGGGCATGGAGCACCCGTGGTTCTGCTGGACAACCCCAAGGAGAAGACGCCATCAGATTTGTACCGCTTCTTCTGCGCGTACTTCCTTTGTGGCCTCTCTCCCCCCTTCTCTGATTTCTTTTGTGCCATGATGATGGTGTACGGATTCTACCTTCTGGATTTCACGCCCAATGCAATGGCGTGCATGGCGATCTTTGCCCATCTGTGCGAGAATTTTGTTGGATTCGCCCCCAGTGTGGATTTGTTCAGACACTTCTTCGTTCCTCGGATAGAAAACAAATCCCATCGTTCAGGGAACATAAGCTGGATTCCCCGGTGCCGGAGGGAAGACTGGGATTACCTCACTGGCCAGCAGCGCGGGAAGTGGGAAGAGGGGAGGGGCGACTGGTGCTGGATTAAGGATGAAGAAGCCCCCGAGTTCTGCTCGGCGCGGACTGGAAGCGTCACGCGCGGCAGCGACTGGAGTAAGTTGGGCCTCACCGACGATAGGCTCCGCCCAGCGCTGAACATGATTGCCTGTCTAAAAGCTGCCGGGCTGACCATCGAGCATGTGGGCGCCGACTTCCTCCGGTGCCGCATTGCGCCGCTGCAGAGGAGGGACATGTTTGCGTGGGAGTACAATAGCGCTGCCGAAAGTATGCGGCTGTACCCAGGTCCCGCCAACAACCAGATGGTTTACGGCCATGGCTGGCTGTGCAAATAGCTGTTTGGCCACCTTGGGCCGTTCCATTTGCCGGCAAGCGTCGTTCCCCTGTATCTTAATTCCACTCGGAGCCAGATCTTGCAATGGATGCCCGACTGCAATGCCTCCGGGGTCAAATCTGATTGGGAGCTGCCTGCCCTGGACGACGAGATAGATTGGGTCTCCCGCTTGGAAGAAAGAGCTTTCAAGGCGGAGGACAATCTAGTCAAGCCAACTACCAGGGCGGAAGAGGCGTTCATCACCACTCGGATTGATGAGGACAAGAAGGTCAGGGCCGCCAAGAGAATGGGCTCCAGGGAAGAGGAAGAGGAGGAGCTCGAGGGAGATGATTCTTCTGAAGAGGAGAGCAAAAAACGCGCCACGGAGGAGGCTGCCGGGTTTAAATCTGCCGGGGCCGGGGCTTTCCAAGCCGCGGCGCCAGGAATCCAAGAGGAAGTTGAGACGGTTGAGGCGAAGCAGCCGGAGGTAGAGGAGGAAGGGCTCGAAATGGGCCCTCAAGCTCCAGAGCCAGGGCGCCGCCTCTGCAAACGCGTCAACCGAGAGTCAGCGGCCCCTGCATCTTCGTGGGGCACCCGGAAGGTGAAGAAGACGACCACCAGGGGAGGCAAGCACGATGCAGCATGCCGCCAGTCTCTCTGCCTCTCTCAGGCTAAGCCTCCTCCCGTCAAGCGACGGATGGTTATGAGGGTGGACTCCAGCCCCCCGGCAAGCCCAACTTCTCCGCCAAGTTCGACCCTGCCGGAGGTCCCGGTCTCTACACGAAGCCCCGCTCCTCCAACTTTGAAAAGGGGCAGATCAACTCCGCCGCGCATGTCATACGAGCTGGGCTCCATGCTCATCGCCCCAGAGTGAGTTACTCAATTACGATCTTTGTCAATGTTTTCTATCCTTGATTACTTGACTGATCTTGTATAGCTGATTCTGACAGGGATAGGGAGACCCTTGCGCATCGAGCCAAGCGGGTTAAATCCGCGGCAGGGTCGGGTCCCGCGGCAGGCATGAGCCCGGCAGGAGGTGCGGAGGAAGATCATGTGCTCAGCCCCCGGTCCAGCCCCCTTCGCGAAATCCTAGGGCAGACCTCGCCCGCTGGCGGGGATGAGGAAGGGTATCTCCCCATGCCTGACAGGGAGATGGGAGGGAGCTATCAAGGAGGGACTCATCAGGGGGAGTCCTTCTTCCAAGATCCCTTGTCGACCATTGCCGGTGGGGAGGAGTCTCCGGCAAGGGCCTCCACCGAGGGGTTTGTCCGTGCTGAGGTCGCCACCGAAGGGGTGGTGACAGACCGCACGCCGGCAACTGATGTTGCCGGGGAAGTGGATGCTCCTCCTCAGCAACCTCCATCGGGTAACCCACTTGCATGTGCTTTCGCTTTCCCCTTTTATCCTTTCTTGTGTGTCTTGCTAGTTCCTGAATTTCATTTTTCTGCTTATTGCTTTTGTCCGCAGCTCCATGACTTGAAGAGCCTGAGTTGCTGGAAGAGGTGGCCGGCATCGGGAAAGATGTTGCTGAGGAGGCGATGAAGATTGCTGCCGCGGAGGGCCACGGGCAGGTTGCCGGGGACGTTTAGGAGTCCTCAGAAAGGACGGAACCAGCCCCCGGCGGCGCATCTGGCCCGGATACCGTCATCGAGGAGAAGACTCCTCTCCAGTCCATGGGGCCCTCCACTTCAAGCTATCCTCTGGCCTTGTCCTTACAATCTCCCCTGAGCAAACTGGTGCTGGTCCCTGCTCAACTTGGCCCTACAACTCCTGGCTCATTCTTGTCAGCGGGCGTGGATTTTGATGAGGAAATCAGACGGGTACTGGCACTGCCGTCTTAGAGGGTCGAAGAAGCTGACGGTTCTGCTGATGGCGCCAAAGATCTGGCTTTCTTGGAATCCATGGTGGCGGGGCTCAAGGATGTGCAGACTAGGTACAACCTCAAATGGCAGGCGGCCAAGGAGCATCGCGACTCGGCCGAGCTCGTGGACCAGCAACTGAGGAACAAGGGGAATGAGCTGCGAGGGTGGTACAACCAGCATGTCCTTTCTCTTAAGAGGCAGTATGACACGCTGGCCATGGCCAAGGAGCACGTTGCAGCCCGGGAGGCTCGGCTGGTGGAGCGCGAAGCGCTTCTAAACACCAGAGAGGCGAACATCTCCTCCCGAGAAGGGGCCCTTGATGCCACTCTCCATGGCAAGGATGAGGAGTTGGAGGCCTGTGTTCAGCAACGCACCAAAGAGCTGGAGGACAGCCACAAGGCCACTCTCGATGCGCTCTCCCTGGAGTCCTCAGCCCAACTGAAGAAGGTGGCCGACGAGTTCGCTGCCGCATCTGCCGCCAAGACCAATCTCGAGGACCAATTGAGCAAGCTGACGGAAGACCTAGCCGGGAGCAGCAGGGAGATCGAGGCCCTCAAGGAGGAAGCGCGGAAAGCGAAAACCACTCTGGATGAGGCGCAATCGCAGCTTTCCTCCAAGAGCCAAGACCTCGTCACCGCTAATGACGCCATCTCCAGCATGAAATCCAGGTTTGCCTCCTTGGAGAAAGACATTGAATCTGTCGGTGTTCGTGAGAAGCTCCTGCTGACAAACCTGACCAATGCAAAAGTCCTCCAAAAAGATGCAAAGGACAAGCTGGAGAACCAGATTCAGCAGCGCGACCTCTGGATCAGGAGCATGATTGACATCGCCGAGCGCCTCACTGCTCAGATTTCGAAGATGGATATGAAGAGCTGGGCCTTCTCCGTTGGCAAGCACGAGTTTCCAAGCATCAAGCTGACACTCTTCTTCGAAGGCCTGATCGAGGGGCTGAAGATGTACGAGGATGACAGGGCCACTTGCTTTGCAAATGAATCCCGGAAGCTGGCTCGCGACGCCCTCTTCCTGGTCCTGAGCAACCTCGCTTTCTTCCACCCGGACCTCGACCTCTCCGATGGTTTCAAGAAGCTGCCGCTGGGCGCCGACACCTCTATTGCCATGAAGAAGGCCGTTCCTCTTGCTGACAGGGTCCTCTTCGTCCCAAGGACCCAGGGAAGTCGCCAGGGTTAGCCTTGAGTCACCGTCACTGTCGTGTTGTCCTGTACTTAAGACACAATATGTATCCTGTATTAGATTATGCACTATCTTGGCTTTCATGTTTGCTGAACTGATGTCTTTATGTAAACGCATGCTATCCCCCTCGCTTTACCACCAGTATTCGTATAGCCATTTTCATCAAGTGCTCTGGTTACCCGCCAACAACGTGCTGCCGCGATTGCTTTGATGAACGGGTCCTTAGCATTCTGCTGGCAAGGACACGCTGCCGGTGAGTTTTTCCTTGACGGTGTTTGATGCTGCGGCATGTTTTGTTGAGCAGATTCAAAACAAAGCAAGGGCGCAAACAAATACGGTAAGGTTCCATCGCGCACAAGACTTGCCATACGAAACCTTGGTTGCTAGAGGAGGGGAATATACAAATGCGAGCTCTAATGAAAGTTGATAATCGTGTCAACTTAGCTTTTGTCATGGCTCTCCTTCCGTCCTATTGCGTGTTTATTCACGCACATTGTCCTTTCCTCCATTCATGGCCAATCTTCCCCTTTACGTTTCTCGGCGAATACATGTGCATGTACCCACTTTTGCCCTGAGATGAAGGAAAAACGAAGGGGGGCAAATGAAGGGCTTGGGAGTTCGTTAGCTATGAGTACAACTCTCGGCACGGGCCTGCCGGGTAAATGTAGACATTCTTAACTAACGAAAAACGGAGGAGAAAATGTAAATGGCCTGGCCTTCCCTCTTTTCCTTCGTATCCAACGGTTCCGTAGCGACCAATGCGGTGGAGGCATTGGCGAACGGGACCTTGCCGTGGTTCGCTTGCCGGGGGTGCCAAACGATGGATTCTCTCTAGCATTCGGCTCGGGATTTATCCTTGGCGGGGTAAATGCAGGACCGAGCCTTACGTGAGCTTATCGACACCGGCGTCACCACCGCCACGCAGAACTGATGACAGGCGGGGAAGGAGAGGAGGGAAGGGTATAGCCGTGTACCTTATTTTTTTATCGGACCGAGCCGCACCTCCCTGGGGTTAGGTGGGCTAGCTTGGTGACTGTGATATGGACGGCGCCGCCACTCAGTTCGACCTCTCCCCGACCGTGGTCTACGCCGCGGTTGTGCTGTCCACATCGGACGCACCAACCGCAGCACCGACGCCCTTCATCCTTGTCATTGCCATCGCTGCAGCGGCGACATGCGATGGGATCCGGGGAGGAAGGGGCTTAGGGAGCAGCATTGCTCCTCTCCTTCGACACTCCCGGCGGAGGAGATGATGACAAAGATCGATGCGCTGCCCACGGACTCAGGTTCGCGCAAATGACATGCCCCCTACTTGGCGCGCCAAAGATGTCGGGTCACGATGCACATGATCACCTATGGGGCCATCGGCCCCTTTGTGGTTCGGCGGGGGCGAGGTCACGTTGCACAGAGAGCAGAGACGGTGAGACAACACGACGATGAGACACTGGTGTCTTACCCAGGTTCAGGCCGCTGTGAAGCGTAAAACCCTACTCCTGCTTTGGTGGATTGATCGGGGGAACACAAAGCACACGCATGGCTCAAACCCGGCTAGGGTTGCCTTCGGGAGAGCTAGTATGCGAGTACAAGTGTCCAAAGGTCCGAATCTTTAGCTAGGTTGCCTTGGGCCTCCTTTTATAGCTTAAGGGGCAACCACAGTGGCAATACAGACATTACCTAGTGATTAGATAGCAAACAATGCTATCATACCTAACTCTGGCACTTAAGACAAAATTCCATAAATGCTAGCGTAGGTGGTGCGCGGGGGTGCATCCCAGGCAGGCTTCTACTGTTGGGGAAGGTCGCATGGGAAACAAAAAATTTCCTATGCACACGCAAGATCTATCCATGGTGATGAGCATCTACGAGAGGGAGAGTGGATCTACATACCCTTTTAGATCGCTAAGCGGGAAGCGTTAAGAAATGCAGTTGATGTAGTCAAACATCTTCGCGATCCAAATCGCCGAGCGTCCCGTGATCCAATCACGATCTTGTACCGAACGGACGGCACCTCCGCATTCAGCACACGTATAGCTCGATGACAATCTCCGCCTTCTTGATCCAGCAAGAGGGAGCGGAGAGGTAGATGAGTTCTCCGGCGGCGCGACGGCGCGGCGGCGGCGGTGGTGGAACTATTCCAGCAAGGCTTCGCCTAAGCGCCGCTGAAACTAGAGGATTTGATCTATCGGGGAGAGAGGGCTGCACCATGGCTAGGGTTTCTTGTGCTACTGCCCTCTCTCCCCTCTAGTATATATAGGAGGGAGGGGAGGGGCTGGCCGACCTAGGGATCCTCCTAGGAGTCGGCCGAAGGAGGTGGAGGTGGAGGAGTCCACCTCCAATCCTACTCCTAGTAGGATTCCTTCCCTTCCCCACTTGGACTTTCCTTTCCCCAAAATTCCAGACGCATAGGCCCACTTGGGCTGGCCGCCCAGCCCACCAGGGGCTGGTGCGCCATCCTAAGGCCCATGTAGCCCTCTTGGGGTGTGGTGGGTCCACTTGGTGGAGCCCCGGAACCCATTCGTCACTCCCGGTAAACTGCCGGAAATGCCCGAAACTTTTTCGGAGTTCAAACACCACTTTCCTATATATAAATCTTTACCTCTGGACCATTTCGGAGCTCCTCGTGACGTCCGGGATCACATCCGGGACTCCGAACAACCTTCGGTCACCACCATACATAACTCAATACTACTGAAACGTCACCGAACATTAAGTGTGTAGACCCTGCCGGTTCGAGAACTATGTAGACATGACCGAGACACCTCTACTGTCAATAACTGATACGTCCATTTTGCTTCATGCTTTTATATCGATATTTATTGCATTATGGGCTGTTATTACACATTATGGTACAACATTTATTCCTTTTCTCTCTTATTTTACAAGGTTTACATGAAGAGGGAGAATGCCGGCAGCTGGAATTCTGGACTGGAAAAGGAGCAAATCTGAGATACCTATTCTGCACAACTCCAAAAGTCCTGAAAAGTTACGGAGAATTATTTTGGAATATAAAAAAAATATTGGGCGAAGAATATACCAGAGGGGACCCACTAGGCAGTCACAAGCCAGGGGGGCGCGCCCTACCCCCCTGGGCGCGCCCCTGTGGCTTGTGGCCCACCTGGCAGGCCTCTGGTGCCCATCTTCTGCTATATGGAAGGTTTTGACTTGGAAAAAATTAGAAGGGAGCTTTCGGGATGAAGCGCCGCCGTCTCGAGGCGGAACTTGGACAGAACCAATCTAGGGCTCTGGCGGAGCTGTTCTGACGGGGAAACTTCCCTCCCGGAGGGGGAAATCTAAGCCATCGTCATCACCAACGATCCTCTCATCGAGAGGGGGTCAATCTCCATCAACATATTCACCAGCACCACCTCCTCTCCAAACCCTAGTTCATCTCTTGTATCCGATCTTTGTCTCAAAACCTCAAATTGGTACCTGTGGGTTGCTAGTAGTGTTGATTACTCCTTGTAGTTGATGCTAGTTGGTTTACTTGGTGGAAGATCATATGTTCAGATCCTTAATGATAATTAATACTCCTCTGATTATGAACATTAATATGCTTTGTGAGTAGTTACGTTTGTTCCTGAGGACATGGGATAAGTCTTGTTATAAGTAATCATGTGAATTTGTATTCGTTCGATATTTTGATGAGATGTATGTTGTCTCTCCTCTAGTGGTGTTATGTGAACGTCGACTACATGACACTTCACCATTGTTTGGGCCTAGAGGAAGGCATTGGGAAGTAATAAGTAGATGATGGGTTGCTAGAGTGACAGAAGCTTAAACCCTAGTTTATGCGTTGCTTCGTAAGGGGCTGATTTGGATCCACATGTTTCATGCTATGGTTAGATTTATCTTAATTCTTCTTTCGTAGTTGCGGATGCTTGCGAGAGGGGTTAATCATAAGTGGGAGGCTTGTCCAAGTAAGGGCAGCACCCAAGCACCGGTCCACCCACATATCAAATTATCAAAGTAACGAACGAGAATCATATGAGCATGATGAAAACTAGCTTGACAGAAATTCCCATGTGTCCTCGGGAGCGCTTTGCTTTATATAAGTATTTGTCCAGGCTTGTCCTTTGCTATAAAAAGGATTGGGCCACCTTGCTGCACCTTTGTTACATTTGGTACTTGCTACCCGTTACGAATTATCCTATCACAAAACTATCTGTTATCGATAATTTCAATGCTTGCAGAGAATACCTTACTGAAAACCGCTTGTCATTTCCTTCTGCTCCTCGTTGGGTCCAACACTCTTACTTATCGAAAAGACTACGATAGATCCCCTATACTTGTGGGTCATCAATAACCAATAGCGGGACCTGGATGCCCATATTGGTTCCTACATATTCTACGAAGATCTTTATCGGTCGAACCACGATGTCAACGATTCAGTCAATCCCGTATGCAGTTCCCTTTGTCCATCGGTATGTTACTTGCCCGAGATTCGATCGTTGGTATCTCCATACCTATTTTAATCTCGTTACCGACAAGTCTCTTTACTCGTTCCATAATACAAGATCCCACAACTAACTCCTTAGTCATATTGCTTGCAAGCTTCTTGTGATGTTGTATTACCGAGAGAACCCAGAGATACCTCTCCGTCATATGGAGTGACAAATCCCAGTCTCGATCCATGCCAACCCAACAGACACCCTCGGAGATACCTGTAGAGCACCTTTATGATCACCCAATTACGAAGTGATGTTTGATACAAACAAAGCATTCCTCCGATGTCAGGGAGTTGCATGATCTCATGGTCATAGGAACAGATACTTGACATGAAGAAAGCAGTAGCAATAAAGTAATACGATCAAATGATATGCTTACGGTTGGGTCTTTTCCATCACATCATTCTCCTAATGATGTGATCCCATTATCAAATGACAACTCATGTCCATGGTTAGGAAAACTTCACCATCTTTGATCAACGAGCTAGTCTAGTAGAGGCTCACTAGGGACACGGTGTTGTCTATGTATCCACACATGTATATGAGTTTTTGATCAATACAATTATAGCATGGATAATAAACGATTATCATGAACAAAGAAATATGATAATAACTACTTTATTATTGCCTCTAGGGCATATTTCCAACTGTCCCCCACTTGCACTAGAGTCAATAATCTAGTTCACATCACCATGTGATTAACACCCAATGAGTGCCGGGGTTTGATCATGTTTTGCTTGCGAGAGAGGCTTTAGTCAATGGGTGTGTAACATTCAGATCCGTGTGTACTTTGCAAATCTCAATGTCGTACTGTAGAGTCTGCTACGACTCCCGACTTGGAGCTATTCCAAATGACTACTCCACTATACGTATCCAGTTTATGAACCAGAGTCATCCGGATCGGTGTCAAAGCTTGCATCGACGTAACTCTTTACAACGAACTCTTTATCACCTCCATAACCGAGAAACATTTCCTTAGTCCTCTTTAGGTACCTAAGGATAATTTTTTGATCGCTGTCTAGTGATCCACTCCTGGTTCACTCTTGTACCCCCTTGCAGACCCATGGCAAGGCACACATCACATGCGGTACAGAACATGGCACAGAGCCTATGGCTGAGGTATAGGGGCGACCTTCGTCCTTTCTCTTTCCTCTGCCTTGGTCGAGCTGTGAGTCTTACTCAACTTCACACCTTACAATACATGCAAGAACTCCTTCTTTGACTGATCCATTTTGAACTCTTTCAAAATCTTGTCAAGGTATGTGCTCTGTGAAAGACTTATCAGGCGTCTTGATCTATCTCTATAGATCTTGATGCCCAATATGTAAGTAGCTTTTCCCAGGTCTTCCTTTGAAAAACTCCTTCAAGCGAACCTTTATGCTTTCCAGAAATTCGACGTTATTTCAAATCAACAATATGTCATCCACATATACTTATCAGAAATGTTATAGAGCTCCCACTCACTTTCTTGTAAATACAAGTTTCTTCATAAACTTTGTATAAACCCAAAAGCTTTGATCACCTCATAAAAGCGTATATTCCAACTCCGAGATGCTTGCACCAGTCCATAGAAGGATCACTGGAGCTTGCATACCTTTTAGCATCCTTAGGATCGACAAAACCTTTCGGTTGTATCAAATACAACCTTTCCTCACGGAAACCTTGAAGGAAACGCTGTTTTGACATCCATCTGCCAGATTTCTTAATCAAAAAATGCAGCAACTGCTAACATAATCCCAACAGACTTTAGCATCGCTATGAGTGAGAAAGTCTCATCGTAGTCAACTCCTTGAACTTGTCAAAAACATCTTTGCGACAAGTCGAGCATTATAGATAGTGACATTACTACCAGCGTTTGTCTTCTTAAAGATCCGTTTATCCTCAATGGCCTGCCGGTCATCGGACAAGTCTACCAAAGTCCATACTTGGTTTTCATACATGGATGCTATCTCGGATTACATGGCCACTAGCCATTTGCTGGAATCCGGGCCCACTATCCCTTCCTCATAGTTCGTAGGTTCATTGTTGTCTAACAACATGACCTCCAAGACAGGATTACCGTACCACTCAGGGGCAGGACGAGTCATTGTCGACCTACGAAGCTCGGTAGTAACTTGATCCGAAGTTTCATGATCACTATCATTAGCTTCCTCTTCAACTGGTGTAGGCATCACAGAAACATCTTTCTATGTTGTGGTACTCTCCAATTTAAGTGAAGGTTCGATAACTCCATCAAGTTCTACCTTCCTCCCACTCACTTCTTTCGAGAGAAACTTCTTCTCTGGAAAGGATCCATTCTTGACAACAAGACTTGGCTTTGGGTCTGTGATAGAAGGCATACCCAATTGTTTCCGTAGGGTATCCTATGAAGACGCACTTCTTCGATTTGGGTTCGAACTTATCAGGCTGAAGCCTCTTGACATAAGCGTCACAGCCCCAAACTTTAGGAAACGACAACTTAGGTTTCTTGCCAAACCATAGTTCTTACGATGTCGTCTCAACGGATTTAGATGGTGCCCTATTTAAAGTGAATGCAGTTGTCTCTAATGCATAACCCCAAAACAATAGTGGCAAATCAGTAAGAGACATCATAGATCGCACCATATCCAATAAAGTACGATTACGATGTTCGGACACACCATTACGCTGTGGTGTTCCAGGTGGCATGAGCTGTGAAACAATTCCACATTGTCTTAAATGCGTACCAAACTCGTAACTCAGATATTCACCACCACGATCACATCATAGACATTTTATCTTATTGTTACGATGATTTTCAACTTCACTCTGAAATTGTTTGAACTGTTCGAACGTTTCGGACTTGTGTTTCATTAAGTAAATATTCCAATATCTACTCAAGTCATCCGTGAAGGTAAGAAAATAACGATGTCCACCGCGCATTTCAACACTCATTGGACCACATACATCAGCATGTATTATTTCCAGTAAGTCACTTGCCTGCTCCATCGTACCGAAAGACGGGGTCTTAGTCATCTTGCCCATGAGGCATGGTTCGCATGTCTCAAGCGATTCGAAATCGAGTGAGTCCAAGGATCCATCAGGATGTAGTTTGTTCATGTGCTTTACACCAATATGACCTAAGAAGCAGTGCCACAGGTATGTGGTACTATCATTATTAACTTTACATCTTTTGGCATGAATATTATGAACATGTGTATCACTACGATCGGGATTCAATAAACCATTCACATTGGGTGTATGACCATAGAAGGTATTATTCATGTAAACAGAACAACCATTATTCTCTGACTTAAATGAATAACCATATTGCAATAAACACGATCTAATCATTTTAATGCTCAACACAGACACCAAATAACATTTATCTAGGTTCAACACTAATCTCGAATGTAGAGGGAGCGTGCGATGGTGATCACATAAACCTTGGAAACACATCCAACACACATCGTCAACTCGCCCTTAGCTAATCTCCGTTTATTCTGCAGCTTTTGTTTCGACTTACCAATATTAGCAACTGAACCTGTATCTAATACCCAGGCGCTACTACGAGTACTAGTAAGGTACACATCAATAACATGTATATTAAATATACTTTTGCTGATGTTGCCAGCCTTCTTATTTGCCGAGCACTTGGGGTAGTTCCGCTACCAGTTACCATTCCCCTCACAATAGAAGCACTTAGTCTCGGGTTTGGGTTCAACCTTGGGTTTCTTCACTGGAGCGGCAACTGGCTTGCCATTCTTGAAGTTTCCCTTCTTGCCCTTGCCCTTCTTGAAACTAGTGGTCTTGTTAACCATCAACACTTGATGCTCCTTCTTGATTTCTACCTCCGCGGCCTTGAGCATTGCAAATAGCTCAGAGATCATCATCTCCATCCCTTGCATGTTATAGTTCATCACCAAGCTCTAGTAGCTTGGTGACAGTGACTGGAGAACTCTTTTAATCACTATCTTATCTAGAAGATTAACTCCCACTTGATTCAAGGGACTGTAGCACCCAGACATTCTGAGCACATGCTCACTGACTGATTTATTCTCCTCCATCTTGTAGGCAAATAACTTGGTGGAGGTCTCATACCTCTCAACATGGGCATGAGCTTGAAATACCAATTTCAGCTCTTGGAACATCTCATATGCTCCACGGCATTCAAACCGTCTTTGGAGCCCCGATTCTAAGCCGTAAAGCATGGCGCACTAAACTATCGAGTAGTCATCAGAACATGTCTGCCAGACGTTCATAACATCCACAGACGATGCTAGAGGGGTTGGCACACCGAGCGGTGCATCGAGGACATAAGCCTTCTGTGTAGCAGTGAGGACAATCCTCAGATTACGGACCCAGTTTGCACAATTGCTGACACTATCTTTCAAATATAGCCTTTCTCTAGGAACGTATCAAAATACAGGGGAGCTACATCGCGAGCCATTGACCTACGACATAATTTGCAAAGACAACTATAGACTATGTTCATGATAATTTAGTTCAATTAATCAAATTACTAATGAACTCCCACTCAAATCAACATCCCTCAGGTTGTCTAAGTGTGACATGATCCAAATCCACCAACCCAAGTCCGATCGTCACGTGAGATGAGTTTGTTTCAATGCTGAACATCTCCATGTTGATCATATCTACTATATGACTCATGTTCGGCCTTTCGGTCTCCTATCTTCCGAGGCCATGTCTGTACATGCTAGGATCGTCAAGTTTAACCCAAGTATTCCGCATGTGTAAAACTAGCTTACACCCATCGTATGCGAACGTAGAGTCTATCACATCCGATCATCACGAGGTGCTTCGAAATGACGAACCTTTGCAACGGTGCATACTTGGGGAGAACATAATTGTATCTTGAAATTTTAGTGAGGGATCATCTTATAATGCTACCGTCGTCCTAAGCAAAATAAGATGCATAAAAGGATAAACATCGCATGCAAATCATATAAGTGACATGATATGGCCATCATCGTCTTGTGCTTTTGATCTCCATCGGCATGATCTCCATCGTCACCGACATGAGACCATGATCTCCATCATTGTGTCGTCATGTTGTTGTTGCGCCAACTATTGCTTCTACAACTATTGCTAACTCATAGCGATAAAGTAAAGCAAATGGCACAAATAAATTAAAGACAACCCTATGGCTCCTGCCCGTTGCCGTACTCATTGACATGCAAGTCGTGATAACTATTACATAACATGAGCATCGCATACATCACATATATCAAATCACGTCTTGGCCATATCACATCACAACATGCCCTGCAAAAACAAGTTAGACGTCCTCTACTTTGTTGTTGCAAGTTTTACGTGGCTGCTATGGGCAACTAGACAGAACCGTTCTTACCTACGCAAAGCCACAACGGTGATAATCAAGTTGCCTTTTAACCTTCTACAAGGACCGCCTCTCTCGAATCCGATTCAACTAAAGTGGGAGAGACAGACACCCGCCAGCCACCTTTATGCAACCAAGTTACATGTTAGTCAATGGAACCGGTCTCTTGTGCGAGGAAAAGTAAGGTTGGTCCGGGCCGCTTCATCCCACAATACCACCGAATCAAAATAAGACTAAGGAGGTAAGCAATCTGAACATCAACGCCCACAACTTCTTTGTATTCTACTCGTGCAAAATATCTACGCATAGACCTAGCTCATGATGCCACTGTTGGGGAACGTTGCATGGGAAACAAAAACTTTCCTACGAACACCCAAGATCTATCTATGAAGATGTATATCTACGAGAGGGGGAGTGCAACTACATAGCCTTGTAGATCGCTAAGCGGAAGCATTAAGAAACGCGGTTGATGTAGTCGTACGTCTTTGCGATCCAATCACGATCTGTCCCGATCTAGCGCCGGACGGACAACACCTCCGCGTCCAGCACACGTACAGCTCGATGACGTCTCCACCTCCTTGATCCAACAAGCGAGGGCGGAGTAGTAGATGAGTTCTCCGGCACCACAACGGCGTGGTGGCGGTGGTGGTGGAGTTGTCCTGGTAGGGTTTCGCCAAGCGCTACCGCGACACAAACGGAGGAGAAATCAATCTAGAGAGATAGGGATGGTTGCGCCGTGGCCTATGATGCGGCTGCCCTCCCTCTCCTCTCATATATATATAGGGGCAAGGGGTAGGGGCGGCCGCCCTAGAGTTTCCCCTAGGGTTGGGCACGTTGCCCCCCAAGGCAAGGAGGCGGCGGCACCCTAGGGCCAGCCCTAGACCCTCGCCGCATGGGCCCTTGAGGAGGCGGGGCGCCTAGCCCACTAGGGGCTGGTGCGCCTCCCTCTCAGCCCATGGGGTCCTCCGGGGTAGGTGGACCCTCCCAGTGGACCCCCAGAATCCATTTCGGCACTCCCGATGAAATCCGATAATTCCCGAAACTATTCCGGAACCCGAATACCAACTTCCCATAGATGAATCTTTACCTCCGGACCATTCCGGAACTCCTCGTGACGTCCGGGATCTCATCCGGGACTACGAACAACTTTCGGTCACCAACATACATAACTCAATAATACCATATCGTAATCGAACGTTAAGTGTGCGGACCCTACGGGTTCGAGAATCTTGTAGACATGACTGAGACACCTCTCCGGTTAATAACTAATAGTGGGACTTGGATGCCCATATACATATTCTACGAAGATCTTTATCGGTTGAATCATGATGTCAAGGATTTAGTCAATCCCGTATGTAGTTCCCTTTGTCCATCGGTATGTTACTTACCCTAGATTCGATCGTCGGTATCTCCATACCTAGTTCAATCTCGTTACCAGCAAGTCTCTTTACTCGTTCCGTAATACAAGATCCTACGACTAACTCCTTAGTCACATTGCTTGCAAGTTTCTTGTGATGCTGTATTACTGAGAGGGCCCCGAGATACCTCTCCGTCATACGGAGTAACAAATCCCAGTCTCGATCCTACCAACCCAACAGGCACCCTCGGAGATACCTGTTGAGCACCTTCATGATCACCCAGTTACGAAGTGACGTTTGATAAAGACAAGGGATTCCTCCGGTGTTAGGGAGTTGCATGATCTCATTGTCATAGGAACAGATACTTGACATGTAGAAAGCAGTAGCAATAAACTAATACGATCAAATGCTATGCTTACGGTTGGGTCTTGTCTATCACGTCATTCTCCAAATGATGTGATCCCGTTATCAAATATGTCCATGGTTAGGAAATCTTAACCATCTTTGATCAACGAGCTAGTCTAGTAGAGGCTCACTAGGGACACGGTGTTGTCTATGTATCCACACATGTATCTTTGTTTCCGATCAATACAATTCTAGCATGGATAATAAATGATTATCATGAACAAGGAAATATGATAATAACTACTTTATTATTGCCTCTAGGGAATATTTCCAACAGAGCTTTGTACTAACCATGTGCCTGCATGCAAAACAGCTTCTTCATCTTCTCCTTGAGTTTCTGAGCCCAAGATGGCTCAACATAAGAGGGCACGAAACTCGAAGCAGCGCAACCCTCGGCCACATAATCCTCATCATCCACGTCATCCTCATCCTCATCCTCATGCAAACCCATATAAGGAGCAACATGAGTGGCCCACTTGTCTTTCTGTCTTAGCTGGATAATCTTATGGGGAACCAACTCACCACATTTAAACTGGATGCCGGGAAAGGTGTTTCCCTAGGTCGTCTCAATCAGATGCATCAAGTAAGGGCCATATATAGGGCACTTGCACTCAAAAACTGTAGAGAGAAGCTCTGACGACATGACATGTGAAACATCCAAAACCTGCACCTCATCTGACTTCCTCACAAACTGACAATAGAGCAGCATATCCACCATATAGGAGTGTATCTAACCCAAATTCCCAACACGGGGAAAAAGAGTGTGCCTGAAGATGCGGTGCATAATGTCAAGAAATGGCTCTAGCACATAGGTTGACTTGCCAATGGTGGAGGAGATCTTCTCAGAACTGTAGGGCCAGAGATGGCTCTTGTGAGTGGATGCGGTCTCCTTGTGGGGCGAAATCCAATTAGGTTCTGGAGCCCCTGATCCGCATAACCTGGCAGACCCCTGAACTCCTTCCAAGTAGCAGACAACGACTTTCCATTGGTCATCCAGGTCAAAGTCCTGTCCTCATCATTTCGAAGATGGATTGTAGCATAGAACACAAACCACCATCTCAACATCAAAGTCCTTGTTGAACTGCATAAGGTTGGTAATACCAAGCTTCTCACATAGGCTAAGAGCATCACCAAAGTATTGGGCATTCTTCTGTAGATAATCCATATTAATGGACTTGACATTGGGAACATACATGTTCGCCTTGTTCTTGAGGACATCATGATAGACAGAAACCTGCTTCTGGGTTTAGAAGGGATGGTTGCGAAGAGTTGAATCTTGAGGTTCATTATAGGGGTTGCGATGACGGGCGATCCAGAACTCTTTGCTGGGCAACTAAGACATTGACTGAGACTTCTTGGGCTTGGTTGCAATCTGCTTGGTCTTCAACGTGGGAGGTGCATTGGGATTGGCATCATTGGAACTGTCCTCCTCTGAGGTGCGGTAGCACTTAGAGCCACCATCACGCCTGGGGTTCATCCTACGCTCCTGTTGAGCAGAGCTGATACCACCTGGAACGCAAAACACCGAGCGAGGGAAAAGCAGGTGTAAGAGATATGCATCAGCCAAAAGAAAAAGAAAGAGTAAATCTGAAGTGGAATCAAAATAACATGAGCATTTGCCAGCACAAGCGGTGTTACCACTGACCACAGCGGTAGTACCGCTTATAAGCGGTAGTACCACTCCAGGAGGAGCGATAGTACCGCTCGAGCAAAGGCCACGGGGGAAACCACTACCACAGGTCAGATCCGGTACTATCGGTGATGCCAAATGCAAATATTCTCCTAATAGAACTTCAAATCTACTCTCTAGCCGTCTTCCACATCCTACTCATGCTTCGATTTGACTAAAAATCGGAGAATGCATCTCATATTGCCCTAAAGCCTAGATTCAAAAAATAGAACCGTAGGAGAGAAGAGCGAGGGCAATACCATCATCCATGGCGAGAGGAGAAGGTGGGGATCGAGTCCACCGGTCGGAATCATGGAAGAACGATCGGAAATGGAGGTCTGGCGGCGGCCTCCGGTGCACTTGGGTCGCCTGGAAAAAGAGAGCCATGGGGAGGAAAGAGTTGAATGGGTATGAGGAAGTGGGAACTTCCTCTACCCGTCTCATAAACCCCCCGTGCCCATGCACAAGCGGTAGTACCGCCTGAAAGAGCGGTAGTACCGCCCCAGTACTACAGCGCGGCAGGAGGCCGGGTAGTACCGCCTATGGCAACCACAAGGCTAAGACACGCTACAAACGATGGCTTATGCAAAATTTACGAGGCTTGGGTTGGAGACTCAAAGGCAATCAAATGGGAGAGGACACTCCAAGTTTAAAGATCAAAAGTAGAAGAAAAATAAACTTGGAGTGACCCAAAACATGAACCGGCTCTCAAAAGCAAATACCTCACTAAGAGGGGACAGTGGCCGAAGCCACCTACGTTTGAGTCAATTGGTATGGCATCGCGAAGATTTTAACCTTGGTCCCATGACCAAAACTCGTATTTGAAACACAGGTACCATCAAAAATGGCTAATGTGAAAGACTTATATCGAGAGAACATCACACCCCCTATGTCCATGCCTACATCTAAACAAGAAAAAATGATGAGCGTGGTAGGGTGTGCAATACTTCAAGCCACCTTGCTTGAATCAATGATATTTAGCTCATGCCTTAACTCACGAAATCTTGCTTCATCCAATGGCTTCGTGAAGATATCTGCAAGTTGATCACGAGTATTGAGATGAATAAGACCAATGGCTTCGTCTTGCAATGTTGAACCAAGTCGTTGGAGATCTTGATAGCACTCTCGTTGTCACAGTAAAGAGGCACTTTGTCACAAGTGACACCATAATCTTTTAAAGTTTTCCTCATCCAGAGCAACTGTGCACAACAACTTGCTGCAGCTGTCGGAATTGGGGCTTCGGGGACCCAAGAGAGGTTCGAACTCTGGGGTGCTCCGGCTCTCCAACCTCGCTCTCTCACCCTAACCTACGGCGATGCTCCCGTGTGCTTGAGCTTGGGGGGAGGACAATGAGCACATCGATCTACCCAGGTTCGGGCCACCTTGTGGTGTAAAACCATACTCATGCTTGTCTGGATTGCTTAGTCTGAGAGAGTGAATACAATGGGCCTCTCTCCTCCTATGGTTGCAACCTACCCCTCTTATCTTGGCTTCGGTCCTCTTCCCCCGAAAACACCCAGTGGGAAGGGTTGCCACAACAGCCAATTCCAAAGGATACACGACTGCAGCTTATCTGACGAAAGTAGTCTTCGCCTGCTAAAGCCTCCTATCGTGACGTGCTGGTAGGCTCGGTGGTGACCTCCATCCTGACAAACTCTCCACTCCTGTCCTCTTACGCCAAAGAGAAAACGTTTAGCGCTTACCCCGGGTCCGGCAAGCTGGCCCTCCCCCCTTAGCACCAAAGGGGGAACCCTCCTCGTCCGTGCTTGCTGGCGCGGCCCCCGGCGTTACCCGGCACGGCGTACATCATCCATGTGGCGGCGCAGGGCCGTATGACCCGCTAGGCCAGCCTAAGTGGAGCCGCCCCACCACGGCCTCAGGAGGCGGCCCCATGAAGGGGCCTCGGGGGGTCCCTGATGACGTTGCCGTCGTGCGCCTCACGAGGCATGGTTCCTCGCAAGAGTCCTGACCGCGAAGCTCCTTGGTGGGCCCTATGGTGCTAGAGACAGGCGCCGCGCCCTGGGCAGCAGGCAGACGGGCCTGGGTACCCCTGGTCCTAGAGGCCCGACAGTAGCCCCCGGGCCCACGGCGCGCATGGTTCCGCCTATTAGAGGGGGAGAAGCGACGCAGGCCCCAACCGCCCGTGGGCCAGGCGCGACGCATGGCGCACGATGGATCATGCACCGCCTCCACTTCCCACGATGCTCCGGGGGCCGTGCTCCTGCCTTGAAAGACCCCTGTGCTCGCCGGCTAAAACCATCATTGCTCGGCTTCTCCCGTACGCCTCTCTCCTGCACCGCTCCTCCTTCCTTGTACGAACGCTGTCTCTTCCTCCCTTCCCCTCATCATGGCGAAAAAGGGTGGTTCCATGGGCGCCGGAGCACAGGCGGGGTCTTCAGCGCCTCCCACCTCCGATGGGGGCGGCGGGGGCCCACGTCCACGGCCGATCCCGACACGGTGGCGCTGGACCGCCGGTGACGAGTAAGTGCATTACCATTCCCGACTCGCCTTGTGTACCTTGTTTGGGCCAGCGAGCTTAATCTCCAACTCTCCAGGGTGCCCACGCTCAAGAGGCGGAGGGATGCCTCGCCTGAGGCACCCCCCTGCCGCCTGCTGGCACGGCCTGAGTCCCCGCGCCGGGATTGGCGGGGTCCGGGGGATCTGATACGTCTCCAATGTATCTATAATTTTTGCTTGTTCCATGCTGTTATACTATCATTCTTGGATGTTTTACAGTCATTTTATAACAACTTTATATCATTTTTTGGGACTAACCTATTGACATAGTGCCAAAGTGCCAGTTGCTGTTTTTGCTTGTTTTTTACTTCGCAAAATATCGGTACCAAACGGAGTCCAATCGCGGCGAAACTTTTTGGAGATTTTTTGGGCCAGAAGACATCCAGTGGGCCAAAGAAGTGCCAGAGGGGAGGGCCGAGGAGACCACAACCCACCAGGGCGCGCCAGAGGCCCCGGGCGTGCCCTGATGGGTTGTGCCCTCCTCGGGACCCCTCTCCACCGCCTCTGATGCCTATAAATTCCCAAATATTCCAGAAACCCTAGGAGAGTCGACGAAAAACACATCCAGCCACCGTAAGTTCCAAAACCTCGAGATCCAATCTAACACCATCACGGAGGGGTTCATCATCCTCATTGGTGCCTCTCCGATGATGCGTGAGTAGTCCACCATAGACCTACGGGTCCGTAGGCAGTAGCTAGATGGCTTCCTCTCTCTCTTTTGATTCTAAATACAATGGTCTCTTCGAGATCTATTTGATGTAAACTTTTGCGGTGTGTTTGCTGGGATCCGATGAATTTTGAGTTCATGATCAGTTTCTATCCATGAATATTATTTGAGTCTTCTTTGATCTCTTATATGCATGATTACTTATTGCCTCATATTTCTTCTTCGAATCTTTGGTTTAGTTAGGCCAACTAGATCGATTTTTCTTGCCATGGGAAGAGGTGCTTTGTGATGGGTTCGATCTTGCGGTGTCCTCTCCCAGTGACAGAAGGGGCAGCGAGGCACGCATGTATCGTTGCTATTAAGGATAACAAGATGGGGTCTATTCCTACATGAATAGATCTTGTCTACATCATGTCACGGTTCTTATTGCATTACTCCATTTTTCCATGAACTTAATACATTAGATGCATGTTGGATAGCGGTCGATGTGTGGAGTAATAGTAGTTGATACAGAATCGTTTCGGTCTACTAATCTTGGACGTGATGCTTATGTAATGATCATCGCCTTGGATATCGTCATGATTATTTGATCTTCTATCAATTGCCCAACAGTAATTTGTTCACCCACCGTGTGCTATACTCATGAGAGAAGCCACTAGTGAAACCTACGGCTCCCGGGTCTACTTTTCCAACATATTGCTTTCCGATCTATCTTTTTGCCGCTTTTATTTTCAAATCTATTATTCCAAAAACCCAAAAATACCTTGCTGCACTTTTTATTTGCCCTTTTTATTTAATGTTCTTGAGAGATCTATCTCTCCAATCTATCACTACCTGATCTATCTTTTTACCGTAGAGAGATTGACAACCTCTCTTTCGCATCGGGTTGCAAGTATTTGTTCTTCGTGTGCAGGTGTTGTTTACGTAGTGGTGGTGATCCTCCTACTAGTTCGATACCTTGGTTTCATAACTGAGGGAAATACTTACCGTCGCTGTGCTGCATCATCCCTTCCTCTTTGGGGAAATACCGACGCAGTCTCAAGCCACGTCAGGATCCGCGGCGGAGCCCTGGGGGCGTTCGGGTACCGCCATCGTGCACACCCCTCGAGACGCCATGCGCGAGGTGGAACTGTCCCGTAGGGAGGCGGCCGTAATCGAGCGGGAGGCCGATGCGGCCCTCCACAAGCGGGAGGACGCCCGGACCGCCTTCGACAAGGAGGCGGAGCGCGAGCGCCTCGAGACCTTGGAGAGTCAATTCCTCGCCGACTAGGCCGCCTTCGAGGCGACGCGCAATGAAGCCTTCACCTAGATCGAGAGGAGGGAGGCCGTAGGCAGAGCTGATGCCGACACGCGGGTGGCTCGGGAGCGGGAGGCCGCCCTGGAGGAGTCCCGCGGTAAGCTGGCACAACAGGATGCCCGCTTCCAGCTCCGACGCAACGCGTTCCTGGAGGAGGTGGGCGAGCTCAAGGCCCGGCTGCAGAACACCGAGATTGATCTCCAGGCCGCCCTCGGGAGCAAGGGTGACGTCGAGGCAAAGTTGGCATCGCTGCAGACCCAAGTCGGCAAAGCCGCCGACGCTATGCAGAGGGCCAAGGACGACGAGGCGCGGGCGCAAATGATGGAGGTGCGACGTGCTAGGTAGTTCTTGGACCTAGCCCAGCGCGCTAGTGGCACGCTTCGTCGCTTCGTCAGGGACACCCCGGAGCCGCCCCGCACGCACGGGGATGGGGGCTACCTCGACTTCTTCCTCAAGGTGGTAGAGGCGCTGGAGTCGGGCGTCTCCAAGGTGGACGTAGATATCGAGTCGAGCACCCGCGACCTCCTGGACTGCGCGCTGACACGCATCTTCTCCAACCTCCAGCGCTTCGATCCTGCCTTCAACTTCTCCCGCATGGTGGAGCCGGTGCCTACGGAGCTCTGGAGCCCCCCTCAGGGACGAGGTGCATGGGCACGTGGAGACCTCCCCAGCAGCCTTGGCGCAGACCTCCCCAGCAGCCACGACGAAGATGGCGCCTCCTCAGCCTAAGTTTAATGTTTCCTTCCTATTGCATTATCCACTATCCTACCCCAGGGGGCGTGAGGTGTTTCGCAAGACGCTTTTGTTTTATGTGGTAGTTGCTTGTCATGCTTGATGCGTCTTTGCTCCTTCTACACGGCCTTCTTGCTTTCCCTCGCGCTGCCCCCATGCCTCGCGTCGCCAGGACCTGTCCTTTGATCATACCTTGCATCCTTTGAGAGGCCCCGCCCTTGCGTGAGCCCTGGGGCTAATGGACGGGGGCCCTCGGAGCTGGTGGAGGTCCCCAAGGCGCAGTGTGCAGGGTCCCCATCTTTGACGCGTGAGGGGCCCCATGATGGCAGCCCCCGAGGGGCTGCAGCACTTGGTTGTCGTCCTGCCAAGGCGTCGTCTTCTGTCGGGTGCACCTCGGGGGACCCTCCGGGCGATGCTTCGTGAGGGGGCCCCGCAGAGTGCTTCGTTCCAGGTGTCGCACGCTCGCCAGCTTCCCCTTTGGTGTCGCGTGAGGAAGCTAGGCACCAAGGGCCTTGGTGGG
The DNA here is from genome assembly GCA_039707655.1 of Elymus sibiricus. NCBI lineage: Eukaryota > Viridiplantae > Streptophyta > Magnoliopsida > Poales > Poaceae > Elymus > Elymus sibiricus. Next base: position 279,955,093 of record CM077675.1, on the reverse strand, counting down.
GTGGCATGCATGGGGGTAAGCCTGCAAGCCAGGGCCCGGTCCCTTTAGGCTTTTTAGTGCTACTGGGATCAGCCCGAGCATAGGCACCACGCCCAGCCTCCGCTCATGCGAGGCCTAAAGGGGAGATGGTTAGTGTGCATCCCGGGGCGAGGTGACACCTTCGACCACCATCCACCAGCACGGAGCATGGGGCTTCCACTAGGCATGGGCATAGTCGCGGTTTGATAGTTATTCTGCCAGCGCGGGGCATGGGGCTTCCACTTGGGCGTGGGCATAGTCGTGGTTTGACAGTTATTCTGCCAGCGTGGAGCATGGGGCTTCCTCTTGGGCGTGGGCGGGAGTCCTCTCGAGGCCACGGGGCGGCGCTCCAGGAGGCTCTGGGGCGTGTACAACCCCAACCTCATTATTACGAGAGAGGGTCACGAGCGGCGATAAGGGAGGGGTCGAGCGTTCCAAGCGCTGGGCTTGGGAGCTTCCCCCTCGGTTCTCCAGGCGGTTTGCGCCTAGTTTTCGGCACGGTTGCACTCACTCGCGACCCATGGTATGGACGCGATGCAGGCCGCGCGGCCACCGGGGTACGGCGCCGGGGTGGCGGAGCGCCTACCCAGCGGCCGCATGAGCTGAGCCGCGTTCCAAAGTCCTCCCGTGATGGTTTTTCGGGAGGGCGAGATACTAAGGACCCTCATGAGGTGACGTGCACGGGGGCCAGCCCGTGAGCCAGAGCTCGGTCACTTAGATTTCTCGGCGTTGCAAGGATGGATCGTGGCGCAGATGCCGTGTGTTATCCCCCAGCTATGGAACCATTGGCGGGGGGGGGGGGGGGGGGGTGGTTGCGGGGGCACGGCAATTCCATGCGACGAGGAGGCATTGAAACTCAGGATTTAAACAAGTGGCATAAACTCAATCGAATGGTTAATCAGGTTCATTACATGGCGAGGAAGTACCAGCTCGGGGTCAATGCAACAACCGAGAAGGAGACACTAAATTGGAAACGGACCAAAAGAGCACCTGGCGCTCGTGCCTCTGTGGGGGCGCTAGACACTCGTCGTAGAAGGTTGCAAGAGCACTTCGGGAGCGCATGGGTCCTCAGGAGGTCTACTCGCGCCCCCTCTTGAGGCGCAAGATGTACTCACGCAAAGTTTCCCCGGGGAGGTGCCTCTCCTACTGCAGGCCATGGTCGGAGGGGGAGACGTTGGTGAAATTGTCGATGAACAGCTCGCAGAGCCCGCTCCACGAAGACACCGATTCCTCAGGCAAGCTCATGAGCCACGAGCGTGCGCCACCCTTGAGGGCCATGGGGAACCAGTTCGCCATGACCTTGTCATCGTCGCTCACCGCCCTGACACTCGTCGTGTAATGCCGGAGGAACTCCACGGGATCTGGGACTCCATCATAGTGCGGGGGCAACTCGGGCCTGAACTTGTCGGGCCAAACCACCCCGCGCAGCTCGCGAGTGAAAGCTCGGCAGCTCACGCCAACTGAGGGAGCCCCGCGCGCGCGAGCGGCCAGGCCCAAGTGCCCTGGCCCCGCAACACCTTGGATTACCTGACCCTGGCGATGGCGCCCCGACTCCTGCTCGGCGGGGCCTTGAGCAAGCAATGACTGCCTCTTCCTCAGGGGCGAGACTTCGCGACGCCGAGCGCCTTCTGTGCTACCTGAGTGCCCAACTGCGGCAACTTGACGGGCGTGCTCGAGGGACCAGGCAACTTCCTTCTCGTCGCAGGCGACAGTGATGACTCCGCTGTAGCCCGGCATCTGGAGGACGTTGTAGCCATAGTGGAGCATAACCATGAACTTGGCCAGCGCATGGTAACCCAGGATAGCATTGCATGGGAGGAAAATACGTGCCACGTCGAAGTCGATGAGCTCGACGCGGTGGTTGTCGCGCGTGCCGAAGGTGACGGGGAGGCTGATCTGCCCCAAAGGAGTGGTAAAGCCACCTGTTACTCCAAAGAACGATCTGGTCGGTGCCAGACGGTTGTAGAGCACCCTGAGCTTCTCGAAGGTCTCGATAGAGAGCACGATCAGGCCTGCGCCTCCGTCGACGAGGGTCTTGGGGACGGAGACATTGTTGATGATGGGGGTGCATACCATAGGGAGCATACCCGCAACGCCCGCGCACTCGAGGTTGTCCCTAGATTCGAAGGAGATGGGGCACAGATACCACCTGGGGGGTCGCACGGCTCCCGGCCGCCGGGGAGCGGCGGCTGGCTCGCGAGGGGCTTGCTTGGTCTAGGGGCCCGGCAAAGGCGTATAGGCGCCGCCAAGATTACACGCTACCGGTCGGGGCCCCTGGTGGTTCCCGGCTCCTTTGTTAGGCCGGCCGCCGCCGTTTTCCTTGAGTGGCGGCGGCTGATGCAGAAAACGACATCACCCTGGGAGCGTGCCTCGCGAGGCCGCCCGTGCCCGTCATGGTCCAATGAGCTCCCGAGTGGACCCTATCCACGGCCAACGCCGGCCTTGTGGCGACCTTGACGCCGGCTAGCACGCTCTCCGCTAGGGGGCTCAAGCGCCCGTCAGTCCTCGGTGTTGTGGGTGCACACATTGTGGTAGGGACAGTACGCCCCGCCGGCCCCCTCAGGCACACCGCCGGTGGGGCCAAGGCCTGGCCCAAGCCCCGTCACCGGGACCCCGAGGAGCAGGAGAAGGGCGCGGGGCTGATCACGCGAGGGCTTGCCAGGCTGGGGCTCGGCTGGGTCACTACACAACAGCGGGGGCGCCTCGCAGGCCGCGCTCCCTGCACCCGGCGCTAGGGGTTGAAGCGGGCGGTAGGGCGCCAGGGCTCTCCTAGCAACAGCGACGAGCTCGGTGATGTGGTCCGCCCAAGCGCCGTGCCCCCCGTCCGTTGGGAGGTGATGAAGCAGTTTGCTCACCATGAGCAGCGCGTCCTGCGTGTTCAGGTCCGCCAAGTGGACACAAGAGGAAGGGTCACAGCGGAGCGGCCAGTTCGCCGAGCGGGAGGGCGCGAGGGGTCCTGCTGCTCGTGGGCGGCATGCTTGGCAATGGTGGAGGTTGCGACGTTGGCAGGGCGGTGACGGCCATCTGCCGCCGGGCGCCCGACGTGCGCAGGATGGGCTTCAGCCATGGGGTTTGTGAGGGTGGAGCTGAAACGAAGCTGAAGAGCGGCAGGACACCCCTACCTGGTGCACCAAATGTCGGAATCGGGGCTCTGGGGACCCAAGAGAGGTTCGAACTCTGGGGTGCTCCAGCTCTCCAACCTCGCTCTCTCACCCTAACCTACGGCGATGCTCCGGCGTGCTTGAGCTTGGGGGGAGGACAATGAACACAGCGATCTACCCAGGTTCGGGCCACCTTGTGGTGTAAAACCCTACTCCTGCTTGTCTGGATTGCTTAGTCCAAGAGAGTGAATACAATAGGCCTCTCTCCTCCTACGGTTGCAACCTACGCCCTCTTATCTTGGCTTTGGTCCTCTTCCCCGAAAACACCCTGTGGGAAGGGTTGCCACAACAGCCAATTCCAAAGGAGATAGGACTGCAGCTTATCTGACGAAAGTAGTCTTCGCCTGCTAAAGCCTCCTGTCGTCACATGCTGGTGGGCTCGGTGGTGACCTCCATCCTGACGAACTCTCCACTCCGGTCCTCTTATGCCAAAGAGGAAACCTTTGGGGCTTACCCCGGGTCCGGCAGGCTGGTCCTTCCCCCTTAGCACCATAGGATAAATCCTCCTTGTCCGTGCTTGCTGGCGCGGCCCCTGGCATTACCCGACACGGCGTACGTCATCCATGTGGCGGCGGAGGGCCGTATGACCCGCCAGGCCAGCCTTAGTGGAGCCGCCCCACCAGGGCCTCAGGAAGCGGCCCCGCGAAGGGGCCTCGGGGGGTCCCTGATGACGTTGCCGTCGTGCGCCTCGCGAGGCATGGTTCCTCGCGAGAGGCCTGACCGCGAAGCTCCTTGGTGGGCCCTGCGATGCTAGAGGCAGACGCCCCTTCCTTGGCCACGGGCAGAAGGGCCTGGGTACCCCTGGTCCTAGAGGCCCGACAGCAGCTAGATACTCGACCTCGGTGGACGAGAGAGAAACATAGTTTTTTTTTCTTTGAAGACCAACTCACCAAAGAGCGACCAAGGAATTGGCAGACTCTGGAAGTTGACTTCCTATCCACACGATCTCCCGCCCAATCCGAGTCTGAATATCCTATGATATCAAATGAAGCGCCTTTGGGATACCATAAGCCAAAGTTTGGGATATGAGCCAAATATCAAAAGATTCGCTTGATCACAACATAGTGGCTTTCCTTAGGTGCGACTTGAAATCATGCCTAAATTCCCACATTCAACATAATATCCGGTCTAGATGCACAAAGGTAAAGCAAGGATCCAATCATGGAGCGATATACCTTTTGATCCACGGCTTTACCATTGGGATCAATGTCAAGTTGGCATTCTGAAAGCACATATGCTCCCTTGGTGGTTTTGGTAATCATGACAACATACATTGTCTCTTGGACTAATAGTCCTATCTAGTTTATTTCAGGTTTAGTCCATAGAGAGGATTGACTAAGGATTGTGTGGAGAACCTCACCAAGGAAAGGAAGGAATATAATTGTCCATGCTTCAAGAATGAGGACTCTACATTTTAAATTTTGTGAGAAATCACTTTTGAGTCCATAGGAAAGCCAATACTATTAAAAGGGGATGAGGTAAATATGATGACCTGGTTGCTCAAGTGCTTAGAGATTAGCCACCAAAAATACTCACCCACTTTCCAACACAAATCTTCTGCCCAAAGCCAAAAGTCAAAATTTGGTGACACCAACATATCCCATTCGGATCCACCGAGTTTTACCCTAGATAGAAGCCAAACCAAACCCTAGCATCTCGGTACTACCAACATTCCATTTGGTGCTACCGAAACCAGTGGCCAATATTCTGTTAACCAATTTCTGAAAATCGGTCCCACCGAGTTTGAGGAATCGGTCTCACTGAGTTTTGGTAACTGCCTAGGTCACCCGTATCGGTACCACCGAGATTCATATATCGATCTCACCGAAAACGCCAAAGTTGCCACATTTTGCACTAGTCGGTGCAACCCAGTTTTTACTTCGGTTTCACCGAGTTGGGCAATAATGTTGTAAAGGTTGGATTTTTGGAGAAGGCTATATATACCCCTCCACCACCTCTCACTCGCAAGGGAAGCACTCAGAACATACACCCACTTGCCATATCCAATTTTCTGAGAGAGAACCACCCACCCTTGTGTTGAGGTCAAGATCATCCACTCCAACCATATGGATCTTGATTTCTAGCCTCCCCAAGTTGCTTTCCATCCAATCAATTTCTTCTACCCATGCCAAACCCGTGAGAGAGTGATTGAGTGTTGAGGAGAATATATTTTGAAGCACAAGAGCAAGGAGTTCATCATACTACCACACCTATTACCTTTTGAAGGGTGGTGCCTCCTAGATTGGTTAGGTGTCACTTGGGAGCCTCCTTCTTCATGATTGTGGAGTTGAACCAAGGAGTTTGTAAGGGCTAGGAGATCGCCTACTTCGTGAAGATCTACCCATAGTGTGGCTAGTCCTTCGTGGACAGAAGCAGTGATGGAATAGACGAGGTTGCTACTTCGTGGACCCTTACGGGTGGAGCCGTCCGTGGACTCTCACGACCGCTACCCTCCATGGTTTGAAGTCTCCATGAGCATGGATATACGATAGTGTAGGATCGAAAGTATGTCTAGAGGGGGGTGATTAGACTACTTGACCAAATAAAAATTCTACCTTTTCCCAATTTTAAGTGTTGGCAGATTTTAGCAATGATAACAAGTCAAGTACACCCTACAAATGCATGTCTAAGAGTATAGCAGCGGAAAGTAACAACAAGCATGTATAGTAGAGGGTAGGAAGGAAGATCAAATGCAATTTGAAGACACGAAGATTTTTCCCGTGGTTCCGATAGGTGGTGCTATCGTACGTCCACGTTTATGGAGTCTTCAACCCACGGAGGGTAACGGTCGCGAGAGTCCACGGAGGGCTCCACCCATAAGGGTCCACGAAGTAGCAACCTTGACTATTCCATAACGGCTTCTGTCCATGAAGGACTAGCCTCACTATGGGTAGATCTTCACGAAGTAGGCGATCTCCTTGCCCGTACAAACTTCTTGGTTCAACTCCACAACACGAAGTACGAGGCTCCCAAGCGACACCTAACCAATCTAGGAGGCACCACCCTCCAAAAGGTAATAGGCTCGGTAATATCGATGAACTCCTTGCTCTTGTGCTTCAAGATGATAGACTCCTCAACACACAATCACTCTCTCATAGATTTGGCTATGGTGGAAGAGATTGATTTGGTGGAAAGCAACTTGGGGAGGCTAGAGATCAAGATTCATATGGTAGGAATGGAATAGCTTGATATCAACATATGAGTAGGTGTCTCTCTCTCAGAAAATTGGATGGGGCAAGTATGGAATAGTTCTGAGTGCTTCTCTTTCGAGTGGGTGGTGGTGAAGGGGTATATATAGGCATCCCCAAAAATCCAACCGTTACACCTAAAGTGACCAACTCGGTGACACCGAAGTATAAAACTCGGTGGTACCGAGTTGCTCCAAAGGTAGCAACTTTTGAATCTCGGTGAGACCAATACATAAATCTCGGTGGTACCGATCAGATGACCAACGGTCAGAATGCACATCACGATGAGACCGATTCTCAAATTTCGGTGGTACCAATTCTTGACAATGGCTAACCAGAGAGTTGGTCCAAAAACTCGGTGAGACCGATTCACAAAACTCGGTGGTACCGATTCTTGAGAATGACTAACTAGGAAGTTTGTCCAAATCTCGGTGAGACCGATCGGCAAAACTCAGTGGTACCGATGCTTGAAAATAGCTAACCAGAAAGTTGGTAACTGAACTCGGTGGCACCGAAGTGGAATGTTGGTAGTACCGAGATGGGTTTGGCTTAGGATCTGTCTAGGGTTTGAATCTCGGTGAGACCGAATAGGAATTGTTGGTCTTACTGATTTGAGTGGTAGGGTTCTAGACAGAGTATTTATGGAAGAGCTTGTGGGTGTTTTTGGTGACTATCACTTGTGCACGTGGAGCATCTTGTTCACCAACAGTACCTTACCCCCTTTTAACAGTATTGGCTTTCCTATGGACTCAAAGTGATTTCTCACAAAGTAAAATGTAGAGTCCTCTTGCTTGAAGCTTTGCCAATCCATTTCCTTGCATCTAGGGGTATCTCCACAATCCTTTTGCCAACTCATCATTGAACTTTTCCTGAAATATACTTAGTGGAAACATTAGTTCAATGACATATATGTTGTTATTTAATTACCAAAACCACCAAGGGAGCAAATGTGCTTTCAATCTCCCCCTTTTTGGTAATTGATGACAACATATAGATCAAAGCTTCGACATATGATATATTGAATGAATATAATCATCGCTTTGAGAAGTATGTGATAATCAAGAGCTCCCCCTAAATTTGTGCATTATTTTGAATTTGCGTTTGAATGCAAATGCACAATCGATTAGGTACATGGGGCACTCTTTCATGTCACATACAACTTGGTGGTGTGCGAGAATAATAAGAATGAATATCATAGCATAACACAATCAAGTAAAAGTGAATGATTATCTCATAAGCATCACAACGATAGGAAATAGTAGCAATACACATCAAGTGTATGATCAAACACCAACACAGTTTAACACAACCAAATCAAAAGATATCAAATGTTTTGAAAAGCGATAAAAACCAACGCTCTCTCTCTCTCTCTCGAAGCCTAAAGATCTATATACATCTTCTCCCCCTTTGGCAACAAGTTACCAAAAAGTTCAAAGGTATATAGCTAATTGTTCTTCTGGGGCTGATCTCCTCCGGTGGCTGATGAAGGAGTCGAGAGAACGGCATCAGCGAAGTTGTCTGCAGACGTCATGGACGGAGTCGGTGTAGCAACTGGAGGAACTGGAGGAGCTGAAGAAGCTGTAGCAGGTGCTGATGAAGAAGGTCACAACTCTGGAGCTGGCACTATAGTTGATCTAGCCTGAGTAGTGAACCGAGTGCTTGGCTTGAGAGGTGCATGATCCTCCTCCTCCTCCTCATCATCATCTGTAGAGTGAGGGCTAGGTACTGCGTCAACTTCCTTCTTGAGCTCATTCACAGTCACTGTGAGCTCATCCACCTTGTTGTTGAGAATATGAAATTTGTTGTCAACAATCCTCGAGAGGCTCGCCTGGTTCTTCAATATCTCGCTGATGTCCTTCTGCATGCTGAGCACAGAGCTAAGTAGGAGATCCATCTGCTCACTCCTAGACCTGGGCACCTGAGAACTGGAGTCTCTGGCTGCCTCTGCATGTCCCTGTGTTGTAGCTGAAGTGGGATGATCTGGGTCCATCACCACAACGTTGTCTTCTAGCTCTGGCAGTAGTGGCAAATGTGGTCTGTCAAGTGCAAAAATGTGCTTCTCCAGCTTGGAGTTGATAAGCATCTGGATATAGGGTGCATAACAACATGAATGCTTCTGATCAGCAGCAACCCTCTTCACAGTCTCCACTATCAGATCCATCACTCTGAATCTTGTATGTTGATCTAGATGGAGCAGCATGTTGATGGAGTATCCTCGAATCATCTTCTCATCTCCAGACTTAGGCATCAAGGTATGCCTCAAGATGGTGTTGATAGTGCGTAGACCAACCTGGAGGAAGTAAATGGATCCTAGCTTGTGAGACTTCAGATGTGCAGCAGGGATCTCACTGTACATGTTTTTCATGGCATTGTGGCTTGCCTTGGGCTCATTGTAGACATTGATGTCACCATCTTCCACCTCTGGGACTCCTAAGATGGTAGCCCACTCCTCAATAGTTGATTCATATCTTGCTCCTTTAGTCAGCCATACAATTCTACCATCTCCATAGAAATGAGCAGTGGAGTAGAATTGCATGATCATTTCATCGTTCCATGCAGTGAACTCCTTACCAACAAACTCATCAAGTCCAATGCAATGAAAGTTGTCTTGCACACTTGGGAAGTAATCTTCATTCTCCTTGATGTACTTCCAGTCCACAAATCTCATGTCACTCACAGCAGGGCTCTTATCAAGCAAGATTGTTTCATAGAAATCTTGTTGCTCCTTGGTATAGAACCTGTAGTCCACAGCAGTCTTCCTCCTTTGTGAATATGGATCAATGGCTCTCCATTCTCTCAAACCAGAGTCCTTCCTTTTCTTCATATCCTCAACAAGCAAGTGGCTGGCATTGTGCTCTGGAAGGTGTGGTCTTAGCTTGATCAAAGCTGACATAGCATCATCCTCAGCTTCCCTAAAAGTAGAGGTCTTGTTCTTGGAAGAAGCTGGGATCTCTCTGGAGAACCTCTTGGGTTTGTCTGCAGCAGCCTTCTTGGGGGCAGTCTTGGTGCCCTTGGATGAGGTGGTCTTAGGCATAGCATCAGCCATGAGCCTCTTCTTATTCTTCTTAGGAGGGGCCTTAGCAGCTGGCTCTTCCTCTTCTTCTTCCTCATCTAGATACTCTGGAGTAGAAGGAAGAACTTTAGCTTTAACAAATCTTGTCCTTTCTCTCTTTTTCTCCCAGCCTTCTTAGGCATAGACTTCTTGGAGGGCTCAACAGTCATTGTTGCCCTAGCACCCTCTGGTGCTCTCACTGTCCTTGAGCTAGCATACTCTTTTCTTATTGCCTTCTTCTTCTTGGATGAAAAGGCAGCAGCAGTGTTCTTGGCAGCATCATCTTTCTTGGATAGCTCCTCAGGAATAAAGTCCTCATCTTCTTCATCTGAGTTGAGCTTCCTTCTTGCCCTGGTTGCAGCCTTGGGCAGATCAGGAGAGCTAGGAACATCATCATAGCTCCCATCAGGACTAGTGCCTGAGCTCATGTCAATACTTTGCTCTCTGAAATTGTTCTCACTGTCATTTGAACCTGATATCTCTGACCCTATGAAATAGAGTATAGAAGAGTGGAAAGGTTGAGTCATAACAAAATGCAGAGATTTTTCAAAGATTTGAACAAAGAAATTCTGAGATATAGCTTTCAGCAAAAAGGGATTTCGGTGTCATCGAGTCAAAGGTTTCGGTACCACCGAGACGCACAGAACTCTTTACAGAAACTTGGCAGCAATTTCGATCGTACCAAAAATTGCCACTCGGTTTCACCGAGACTGTCCCGAGCAGCCCAAAACAAAATCGGTAGAGCCGATTTTTCTGACTCGGTATCACCGAGATTCGATTTTGCGGACGACTAGACCTAAATTTTTTTCGTTCGCTAAGCTAATGAGATTTCTAGAGGATTTCGAGGATTGCAATCGGTGGATTATCGATAAAGGTTACTCTAATGCGCATGAATCGGAAGGGGAGCGCAAAGAGGGCCGGATCCATACCCTAACTCAGTGAAGGATGCGCTAAGGCGACGACGGCGGTGAAGATTCCGTCGGCAGCGGCGATTCCCAATGGCGGAGACGCACGGGGAGGCAAGGGCGACGACCAGGTGGTCCGGAGCGGCAGCTTAGGGTTGGAGGAAAACGAACTTTTGCGGTTGAATTTCAAAAGTCGGGTCCGCTTGGTAATATACCCTTTGCTGTCGGTGACACCGGTTCGAAATTATCGGTGCCACCGAGTTTCTCAACTGTGAGTTGACAGGGAAACTCGGTGTAACCGAGAATAATGAATCGGTGTTACCGAGATTGAAAACAAGATCAACCCTATGCATTCGGTGAGACCGAGATTTTGGTATTGGTTTCACCGAGATGCACTTGGGAGGTTTTAATGGTCAGTCCTTTGTCGATATGGAACTCCGAGTGCTCCTCACACAGAGGGATCAAAAAGTACTTGTTCAAATTTTGTGATGCAGCAAGAATAGAATATGAGACGAGAAAGCATAGATAGCTAGAGAGTGGTCCTAGGCATTCTTGTCCATCCAATTGGCAAAAGAAAAATCAAAAGCCAAATAGCAACAATTGGATGTCCTTGAATGAGTAAAGAAGTGCAGACCAACATGCTCACACAATAAGATGTCAAATGAAATTATGGCAAACATGCACATACATACTAGCATCTATCAAGCATTTTGGCGATGACAGAGTCATCTATATATGAGTATATTGACATAGGAGCCAAGTAAGAATACTTAATCATAGGTCATACTCATCGTTTAAGCACAAGTGGGGTTACCACTTTTACATAAAGTCTTTAATGTTGTCACATACTATGAGATGCTTTGACTCAAGTCTTAGAGTAAAGCTCCCCCTTGATGTGACATCCACCCATAGGAGGGATAAACTAACCTTGGGTTTGTCGTAGAAGACTTCATGTGGGTGATGTAGTGGTGGATGCTCAAGGTTGATGAAGATCACCATGAGTTGGGAGCATCCTTGTTGTTTCCTTACTCTTCTCACCTTCATGGGTTAGTCCCAACACACAAGAGACAAATACAAGGATATCTATGGACATGGAGTGCAAAGCATACAAGATGATGTCCATGGTTTTGTTGATTACCTTGTCCCTTGCTTACCTTTGAGGGAATGTGTGACTCCTTGAACTATTGCATGTTGTTGATGTTGATTGCAACTAGTTCTTGCCAATAATGATTGTGAGTGAATTTCATTGGCGGGGTCACCCCTCAAGAACTTCTCTAGTTCTTCTTCTTGGGAACCCACATTAACTTGATGGGGATCCTTGGTGTTGAAGTGGCACTTGTAGAAGTTGAGCATGAAGTAGCCTTGGGAACCCACTCCACCAAAGCTTGGGATTCATCTTCATGTGAGTCAATGTCCTCTTGAGGCTTGTTCTTGCCCTTGAGCTTGTGGTCTTGTGGTGGAAGGTCATCTTGAGTGTTTTTTCCCATGGGAAGAGTATTTTCATACTTCTCCCTTTGAGGAACAAACTTGGGCTTGGGGTATTGACCTTCTTCCCATTCAACTCCATTAGCATTGCAGTAGCCAATGCCATGGTTCTTCCGGTATCCTCCATGCTTGTGTACAATCTCCTCAAATTGCTTACACCCAGCAAGACTCTTGTAGATACCTTTCTCTATAATTCCTTTCAATAAATCGTTTTCTTGCTCAAGTGTCACTTGGCTAAGAGAATCATCATTAGTGGAATCAATATAACTACTAGAAGCAACATCATTAGATTTAGCATTTTTATTGTTGCTACTAGATGAAGAACCTTTCTTGCCTTTGTTACTAGTTTGTCTAGGTTTAACTTGTGGCATGAATGTAGACAAGAGTAGTCGTTTGGCTAGATAAGATGAAGTCTTCTTTCGGAGATCGTCATTGATAGCTTTAAGAAACTCATGTTCTTGCTCCAAGGTGAGCTTCTCGAAGCGTAGCTTCTCATGAGTCCTTACAAGCTCTCTATGATCTTCTAGAGTAGATTCATGAGCTAACTTAAGAGTGTTTAATTCTTTAGTTAGTTGTTCTATTTTCATATTATCATCATCAACCGACTTATCTAGACTAGCATGAAAATTATCAAGTTCATTTTGACTAACATCACTAGTTTTATCAAAGAGCAAGTCATCATCACCAAGTAAATCATCTTCATCACTATTGAAATCAAGATACTCGGGGTGTGATACCTTGGGGCCTTTAGCCATGAAGCAACTTCCACTCCCTTGTCACACCCTATGTTGTATCAGTTTGCTATGCTTGGATTTACAAAATTTGGAACCAATTAAAACTTTTGAGTGCATATGAATTGTTGCTTGTTTGCTTGTTTGGTTGTTTGTGTATGGCACTCTTAGGTTCTACTCCTCTTCATATTTATCTTCCTTGATCCAAACTTCTTGCCCAATGATCATAACATGTGTCTAGTACCTAAAATTATTTTTGTCAAAATTTATTTTGACCAAAAAGGATTTATTCAAACTAGGTTTTCAAAAACCCCTGAATTGAGGTTTGCACTACAAGTCCTCAAATTGGGTGGGCCTTTTTCCACAAAGGCTTTATTTGAAACCTAATATATATAGGACTTCCCAAAACCACCAACTATTAATTTTAAAGATTATTTTACTATTTTATTTAGAGGTTTTTTCTTAAAGCCGGAAATGGTTTTTCATAGGGAAAAATTATTTACATGCTTTAAAAACATTTGAGAAAATTTAGGGAAACTCATTGGACATATATTTTTCATATATATGAGTTTCAACACATGGTCATGTTCAAAAGCATGGGCAAAACCCCTCAAAACCCTTTCTGCCCAAATCAAGCTTTTGAAATATTTCTATAAGAAATATTCTCAATAAATTCCAGGAAAATTCTAGCAAGTCACTCATGCTATAGGTGATGATCTTGCAAAGTTTCATCTCAATACCCCTTGATTTGCTTCACCAAAATATTCCAAAACCATTCCTGTCCAGAGTCAATTTTGAACAACTTTACATTGTGAAGTTTGTCCTATTTACCCCAAACTTTGTGGGCATGTGCTAAACACCAAATGATGATACCACACCAAGTGGTGGATTTGGGGGAGGTGAAATGCTTGCCTAGATCTACAGAAACCTGATTCTGTTGATTTCTAGGGTTTTACAAAGTTACATTGTGAACTTTCTTCAAATCTCCTCAAACTTGGTGATCCTCACTATTTCTACCTACATTTGCATCCTGTTAAATCTCAAGTCAAGCTAACTTCATTTGCTTGCCCAAATCATCATCAAACATCTTCTGCCAGAATTGTAAAACCATGTTTCCCCCTCCTATCTTGTTCTCCTTGCCTCCAAACTTTTACCACAATTCCATATTGACGTATTTTACCTCCAGCAAGAAACTCATGGCTCGTCTCAATGTTTAAGAGGGGTGAAAACCCATTTTTCCCTTCTGGACAGAAGGAATCTCCCTCTCTCTCCACCGCTCTCTCACCCTAGTGGGTCACCAGAGCATCCAAGGCCGTCCCCATGCTTGTTTCCTCCCCCTAGATCCCCTGGACACGGGAGGCCACGCAGAAGCTGCCACTGCATGCCTTGGCATGCCAAAACGGCGCTCCAGAGTGCACTACAGTGCCCGACTGCATGGCCCCGACAGCCTCGGGCCTCCCCCCTCTCACGACTTGGCCCCCCTCGACGTCCGCACCACGGCACCCTGTCGGCCCCCTCCTTCCTCTCCCTCCAACGGCTCCGCTCGCACGCGCCATTTCCGCCCGGTTCGGCCAACCGCGGGCCTCGCACGTGTGAGCTCCCCCTCTCTCTCCCTTGCCTCCCTCACCCGTAGACCAACCCCAGGAGCACCCCAGGGAAAGTCCTGTGTGCTCCCTCCTCCTCCAGAGACAAGCCTGACCTCGCCGGCGCACGGGTCCACGATGGACTCGCGTCCCGGCTATAAAAAGGCTCCCTGAGCTCCCCTTTCTCCTCCTCTGGCCCTCTCCCACTCTCAATCGTCCCCCGCAAGCCCCCATTTGGACTCCCCGAGCACCAGTGCTCGAGATCGACCGAGGTGTTGCCGCGACGGGGCTCCGTCGATCTCGGGTTACCGGCCTGCTCTGGTCCTCCTCTCCCTCTCTCTAGGTCCTTAGGGTCCCCATGACCCTTTCCCCTTTCTCCCCGTCCATTTTTAGCTGAGGAAGAACGCCGACGACCATCTCCCAAATCGGCTCCGCCGTGTTTTCTCGTCGCCGGCGAACCTGTGCGTCTCCGGCCTCCCCTCCACCTCCAGAGGAACGGCAGCTCGATGGTGAGTCCGTTCCTACCCTCAGCTCCCCTCGCCGTCGCCGGAATCATCGCCGGTGAGCGCCGCCGTCCCCCTGTCGCGAGGAAGGAGATGACGGGTGGGCTCCACCTGTCATCCCCACCTCTCTCTCGCCTCCCCTCTCTCTCTGGTCTGTGGGGCCGGCCTGTCAGGTTTAAAATACCGGCTGCCGCGCGCGTGCCCCCTTGCCTGGGCCACAACTCCCCTGGGTCGGCTCTGCTCGCCCGCCTTTGGTCCAAGAGCATAGTGCTCTTATTCTTTTTCTTTATTTCTCGCATCTTGCAAAAATTCCTCTGAGCAAAATAAAACTCCTATGCCAAATATTTTTCCACCATAATTCTTGTAGTAATATGTAGAATTTAATAGTGCCATTTGTAAAAAAAATTGAAAACATTTTTATGTATTGTTTATTTTTAAAACCCCTTTTGGGCATTTTTAGCCACTGTTAAAAATAATTATGAAAACCTTTTTCACGACAAAACCTTAGGAAAATATTTTTAATATTGCTTTTAGTATTTTTCAGAATAGAGTAACATTTTTGAAGTGGCTTTTGTGCTCTGTTTTTGTTGTGATGCTTATTTTTTTATCGTTATTTATCGTGACGATAGATTGCGCTGTTGACGAGGGAGTTGGACCCGAAGATTTCGAAGACCCCGAAGACTTGGTTGAGCTAGCCAAGCAGCCCTTTGACCATGACTATGAAACCCTTTTATTGCATGGCATATAGCACTTTATTTCTTGATGTTGATCATGTTGATGTGGTGACCACTATGGTGGGATGCCTCCGATACCTTACCATTGATACTTGCCTCGTGCATGACCTAACCATCCTTATGAGGGTTGTGCGGGTGGGAGTAGATAGGATGCTTAGTTGATGCTACGCAAATGGGACGGGAATATGCATGGTGATGGAAACAAAATGATTTCAAAGACTTTTCGAAAACCCCGTCGGGTGCCACTAATGCCCGAGGGAGATGATGCTGTGCTAGGTAACCACTTGAGAAAGAAGTGGTGTACCGGAGCAGGTTGTGTGTGTGTTTTCGAAAACTGAGAGATTTAAGATTTGCTGACCATCCCAACCTTACATGTACAACCAGGATACCCCTTATGGGACGGGGCTTTGTTGATTACTTTGATAGGTACTAGCATAGAGCCCGCATTACTAGTGGCGGGAGTGACGTGGTCACTCTCGATACGGGGTCGTGATGGTAAGGACGATCATGCGCTGTCTTCACAGGCACCGGGCACACCGTTGGTCCCTGCATGGATGTTACTTGTGATGTACATCATGTGGGCTGGGTACCAATCGAGTGGACTCTTTGTTTAGTATCGTCAGGGGAAAGGCAATGTTCGGGTACTTACCTCGGGTACAGACAATACCGCGAGTCGTGGCTTGAGACAGAAGTTTCCCGAGTCTTGTGGGTAAAGTGTGCAACCTCTGCAGAGTGTAAAACTATTCGAATAGCCGTGTCCACGGTCATGGACAGTTGGAGGTCCTGCTTAAACTACGTCCGTTGTTTTCACAAACTTGGTGTGTGTGTGTGTGTGTGTGTGTGTGAGGACGACACAAGGGTGAAACTTGAGCCAAGTCCGATGACTTGGTATGATAAGGAACATGAGATGTTCAACCCTTGCTTATGATGATAACTGAGACTTGTTCACTTGAGTACCTGCCAACAGTTGATGCATGCTTACTCAAGTTACTTGACCATATCATTGCACTTAAAATTAGCTTTCTGCAAAACTTCCCTACTTAGTGCTATATCATGCATTGTTGTACCTTGTTCCAAAACTTGGGTTGCTTGCGAGTACATTCAAAGTACTCATTGGCTTGCCACTGGTTATTTAATTGGCTAGGCATGGAAGAGCAGGAATATGGCGAAGAGTTCGTTGGTGACGAACATGCGAACTAGGACGCTTCCCAGTCGGAATGCGTGTAGGTTTAAGGCAGATGGCATGGGTTCACGCTTCCGATCAAGATTTCCGCTGCTCATTATGTTTAAGTATTTGGCCCTTGCGGCCCTATCTATGTAAGACTTGGCCCAGCTGGCCTTTATTTGTGTAAGACGGTATGTAAGGATGTAAGACTCTTGTATTACAGTTTCTGTGTGTTCAGTGAGCATTGATCTCTGGGATCACTGTGCACGTGCATTCGGTGACCACGACTTATGAGTCGGGGTCCCCACAGAGCTGGTATCAGAGCCATCCTGACTGTAGGTAGCCCTTAGTTAGCATGGATGTTAGTTAGGATAAAACCATTTTCAAAACAACACCTAGCACCTATACTCAGGAGTTTCTGCACTTATTAGCCCTTCTATTCTTCACACAACACTTTACTGACTCTCCTCCCTTCAAACCTTTGTAGATGGCCATCGTACCCGAAGCCCTCCTAGTATCCGGCTTTCCCCTACTCCTTGGGGATAGCCTGGAGAAGTGCCAGTTTCGCCAACCACCCGTCCTCCTCTACCACGAGCACTGGGTCGATGCCATCATGAAGGAGTATCACGTGGATGTGTTCATGAAGGCAAACGACTCCCCGACCAGTTGGTTCTTTGAAGGACCACAGATGGAGACCCTGGCACTCGCAGTCGAGACAGCCGCACGAAAGGCACTCATCCACCTTCGAGGCATCATTCCAGAGATGGCCGACGAGCCCGCTACTCGTTACCTACCCATCAGAAAGGACGACATCGGCAAAAGTCAGACACTGGTTCCATCAAAGGAGGATGGCGTGCCCCTCAGATTTCAGACCTACTTCAGCCTCTCCGTCGATAGTCTGGTTCACAACCTGATTAAGGAGTCCGTGAAGCTCCGCCAGGAATTTCACCACACCCGAGAGCTACTTTGCCAAGCTACCGACATCTTGACCCAGGGTCGAGTAGCAACCTCTGGATTTCCGTCACCTATTCCGGGAGTCGCGAATGTGGGCATCCAGCCAGAAGGAACCCCATCAAGCAACCAAGTCTTCTTCCCTCCTGGTCAGGAAGCAGAGCACTCCACCACCCGAGTCCGAGAACCCCTAGGGTAGGATCAGTCATGTACCCCTCATGCGAAGTCGAGTCCGTGTAATGGTTCATATGAAACCATGTGTGCTTGTTGTTTGCTTTTGTTGTCTGTGTTCCGATGCAAGTCGCGCTTTTGCCTTAGGCAACGTGTAAGCGACTCCATCGTCTATCTTATCTTAATATATGTATTGGTCTTTCGACCTTCGTTTTACCACACTTGCACTATACCAACCCCCTTAGGCGCGCTTTCTCCAGTATTGCTTTTCCTCTCGTTTATCCCAGTTATTTGACTTGGCTGCTCCAAATAGGATGGTGACTGCAACCCGCAACAACGTCTTCACCAACCCTGAAGCCGGCAACTCCAGCCAGCAACAGGGAGCTGGTGGGACTGCTCAGGCTGGAGGGCAACAGGAGCAGCCACAAGGCGACATTCCCCCGCCACCACTTCCACCGGAGAACATGACCATGGCTCAGTTTCTCCAAGTTCTCCGGGAGGAAGGCCAAGCCAACACTGCTGCTATCCAGCAGATGGCCCAAGTCCTTGTGAACAACCAACAGCAAGGCAGGAACGGCAATGGCCGCTCCACTCTTTTTGAGTTCATGAGGAATTCGCCCCCAACCTTCACCGAGACTGCTGAACCACTGGATGCCGAGGACTGGATCCGCACCATCGAGGACCTCCTTGCACTGGTCAATTGCAATGAGGATCGTGAGAAGGTGCTTTGTGCCTCTCACTACCTCGGAGGTACCGCCAGAGCTTGGTGGGATGGATTCAAGGTCATGCAAGGCGATCGTGTGATCACCTGGGATAACTTCAAGGAAGGATTCCGCACCGCCCACATCCCTTCTGGGATCATGGCTATCAAGAAGAGGGAATTCCGAGCGCTGAAGCAATGAAGTGGCTCTGTCAAGGAGTATATGCAGAAGTGCAACCTGTTGTCAAGGTATGCACCTGAAGATGTCAACACGGAGGCTGCTAAGATGGAACGCTTCATGGAAGGACTTCAACAGACCCTACAGTATCAGCTCATCGTCTGCGACTGTCGGACCTTCTTCGACCTGGTGAACAAGGCCCTCTTTCTGGAAGACAAGCGTCGTGCCATAGACGACACTCGCAAGCGCAAGATGATTAGAAAGGGTAGTTCCAGCAACCAGAAGCCTCGCCCCTGGCAGCCAGCCCCAGCCCCAGCCAAGCCAACCTATCAGCCGCAGCAGGCTAGGCCTCCTACACCTCGTCCGAGCTACCAGCCTCAGCAGTATGCCAATCCCAGGCCAGCTTGCAACAACCCCAATAACAACAACGGCGGCAGAAACTACAACAACAACAACCCTGGTCAAGTCACTTGCTTTGGATGTGGTCAGCCAGGACACATCTCTAGGCAGTGTCCCAACAAGAACCCAGATGCACCGCGCCCCAATGCGCCAAACCAAGGTCAAGGCCGTGGAGCACCACCAAGGAACCCAGCTCCCCGCAACCAGCCCAACAAATGGCAAGGGGCGTGTGAATCACGTCACCGCTGAGGAAGCCCAGGAAGACCCGGACGTCATACTGGGTACATTCCTCGTCAACTCAACCCCAGCAACCATACTGTTTGATTGTGGAGCTTCGCATTCTTTTGTCACTCAAAAGTTTGCACTAGAGAGTGGCATGAAACCTACACCCCTGGGTAGTCGTATGTTGATACAAACCCCGGGATCAGTTACGAAGTCCGGGATAGGTTGTAAAGGAGTTGAGATTAACATCAATGGGGTAGAATTCCTAGCAGACCTTATCATCCTGAAGTCAAAAGGCTTGGATGTGATTCTAGGCATGGACTGGTTAACTAAGACCCAAGGCTACTTGTACTGTGCCAAGAGGATCGTTACCATAACCAATAGCCAAGGAGTTGAAGTCAAGTATGTCCCTGACCATACCTCCACTCAAGCCCCTCAGGTTAACTGTCTGTCGGGAATTGAGTTGGATCAAGTGCCAGTGGTATGTGAATACCCAGATGTGTTTCCTGATGAGCTGCCTGGAATGCCTCCTGACCGCGACATTGAGTTCATCACTGAGCTAATGCCAGGGGCAGGACCCATCTATAAGAAGCCCTATAGAATGGGATCCGAAGAGTTGGCTGAATTGAAGAAGCAACTGGCAGAGAAGCTCAGAAAAGGATTCATTCGCCCTAGTGCCTCTACTTGGGGATCACCTGTTCTATTTGTGTCCAAGAGGGACGGAACTATTCGACTCTGTGTCGATTACCGTTCTCTCAATGAGGTCACAATAAAGAACAAGTACCCACTTCCCAAGATTGAAGACCTGTTCGATCAGCTGAATGGAGCGAAGGTGTTTTCCAAGATCGACCTCAGGTCAGGGTACTACCAGTTGAAGATCAGGCCCCAAGACATTCCGAAGATGGCGTTTGTAACCCGGTATGGCCTGTATGAATACACGGTCATGTCATTTGGATTCACCAATGCCCCTGCCTACTTCATGTACCTCATGAACAAAGTCTTCATGGAGTACTTGGACAAGTTTGTTGTCGTCTTCATCGATGACATACTCGTCTTCTCCAAGTCTGAAGAAGAGCATGAGCAACACTTGAGGTTGGTCCTAGACAAGCTTCGAGAGCACCAGCTTTATGCCAAATTCAGCAAGTGTGAATTCTGGCTGCATGAAGTTGGATTCTTGGGTCATGTGTTGACTGCAGAAGGATTGTCAGTGGATCCTGCCAAGATTGAAGCCGTGACTGAATGGCAATCCCCAACCAATGTGAAGGAAGTGAGAAGCTTCTTCGGACTCGCGGGATATTACCGCAAGTTCGTCGAAGGATTCTCGAGCATTGCCCGACTTATGACCCAGCTTTTGAAGAAGGACAAGAAGTTTGAATGGACGCCAAGGTGCGAAGAAAGCTTCCAAGAGCTCAAGAAGAGATTGACCACAGGCCCAGTTTTGGCCGCCCCTGATATTCACAAAGAGTTTGTGATATATTGTGATGCATCGAGAACCGGGCTTGGAGGTGTTCTGATGCAAGAAGGCAGAGTCATAGCATATCTATCCAGACAGCTACGTCCTCATGAAGAGAACTACGCTACTCATGATCTTGAGTTGGCAGCCGTGGTTCACGCCTTGAAGGCATGGCGACATTACCTTCTGGGAAAACGATGTGAGATATACACAGACCACAAGAGTTTGAAGTATATTTTCACTCAAAAGGAATTGAACATGAGGCAGCGAAGAAGGTTGGAGTTGATCATGGACTATGACCTCAGTGTTCAATACCACCCCGAAAAGGCTAACGTGGTAGCTGATGCCTTAAGCAAAAAGGCTTGTTCCTTGAATGCTATAATTAAGGAAAAGCTACCCGCCCTGTATGAAGAGCTTGAAAGCTTCAGCTTGGAACTAGTTGCACCCGGATTCCTAGCCAACCTCGAAGCAAAGCCTACCTTGATGGATGATATTAAGGAGGCTCAGGAGGGACACGAGAGCATTGAAGGCATCAAGAGGAAGATCAAAGCAGGCAAGGCCCCAGGATTCTCAGTGGATGAACAAGGAGTTGTATGTTCGGGAATCACATCTGCGTACCCAACAAAGAAGAGCTCAAGAACTTGATCTTGCAAGAAGCTCATGACACTCCATATTCCATCCATCCTGGAGGAACCAAGATGTACCAAGACCTCAAGGCAAGATTCTGGTGGCGTGGCATGAAATGGGAGATAGGCACCTTTGTTGCTAAGTGTGATATATGCCAGAGAGTCAAAGCTGAGCATCAGCGACCCGCTGGACTATTACAACCTCTCAAAGTGCCTGAATGGAAGTGGGACAAAGTCGGGATGGACTTCATCACCGGATTACCTACGTCAAGCAAGCGACATGATTCCATTTGGGTCATTGTCGATCACCTGACCAAGGTAGCCCATTTCATTCCTGTCAAGACCACCTATGATGGAAGCCAGCTGGCAAACCTCTACATCAACCGCATCGTGAGTCTTCATGGAGTTCCAAAGGAGATTGTGTCAGACCGAGGGACCCAGTTCACCTCTAGATCCTGGAAGAAGTTTCAAGAAGCAATGGGAACCAAGCTCTCCTTCAGCACTGCTTTTCACCCCCAGACCGGTGGGCAGACAGAGCGAGTAAATCAGATACTCGAGGATATGCTCCGTGCTTGTGTTCTGGCGTTTGGAGCCAAGTGGGAGGATTGCCTGCCATTTGCCGAGTTCTCCTACAACAACAGCTATCAGTCAAGTCTTCAGATGGCACCATTTGAGGTGTTGTATGGACGCAGGTGCCGTACCCCCTCAACTGGTCGGAGACCGGAGAAGGACTAGTCTTTGGGCCAGACATTCTCTGCGAAGCCGAAGAGCAAGTTCAACTCGTCCGAGGGCGCCTCGAGACCGCCAAGTCAAGACAGAAGAGTTTCGCCCGCTCTCACCGCCGAGAAGTGAACTTCTGTGTCGGTGACCATGTCTACCTCCGAGTCACGCCTCTCAAAGGAACCAAGCGTTTCCACGTCAAGGGAAAGCTTGCACCAAGATACATCGGCCCTTTCAAGATCACCGCCAAGTGAGGAGAAGTTGCCTACCAGCTAGAGCTACCTTCCGAGTTATCAGATGTGCACAACGTATTCCACGTGTCACAACACCGGAAGTGTCTTCAAGTTCCCAACCGCCCCGACCTCTACAAGGACATCGACCATCAAGCCATCGACCTATAGCCAGATCTCACATATCGTGAGAGGCCAGTCTGTATTTTGGATGAAGCAGAGCATTGCACCCGAAGCCGCACCATCAAGTACTTCAAGGTCCATTGGAGCAAACGCACCGAAGCAGAAGCAACCTGGGAGCGTGAAGATTATCTTAGATCTGAGTTCCCTTATCTGTTTAGCGCTTAGCCTAGGAATCTCGGGGATGAGATTCTTGTAAGGGGGTAGGTCTGTCACACCCTGTGTTGTATCAGTTTGCTATGCTTGGATTTACAAAATTTGGAACCAATTAAAACTTTTGAGTGCATATGAATTGTTGCTTGTTTGCTTGTTTGGTTGTTTGTGTATGGCACTCTTAGGTTCTACTCCTCTTCATATTTATCTTCCTTGATCCAAAATTCTTGCCCAATGATCATAACATGTGTCTAGTACCTAAAACTATTTTTGTCAAAATTTATTTTGACCAAAAAGGATTTATTCAAACTAGGTTTTCAAAACCCCCTGAATTGAGGTTTGCACTACAGGTCCTCAAATTGGGTGGACCCTTTTTCCACAAAGGCTTTATTTGAAACCTACTATATATAGGACTTCCCAAAACCACCAAATATTAATTTTAAAGATTATTTTACTATTTTATTTAGAGGTTTTTTATTAAAGCCAGAAATGGTTTTTCATAAGGAAAAATTATTTAAATGCTTTAAAAATATTTGAGAAAATTTAGGGAAACTCATTGGACATATATTTTTCATATATATGAGTTTCAACACATGGTCATATTCAAAATCATGGGCAAAACCCCTCAAAACCCTTTCTGCCCAAATCAAGCTTTTGAAATATTTCTATAAGAAATATTCCCAATAAATTCCAGGAAAATTCCAGCAAGTCACTCATGCTATAGGTGATGATCTTGCAAAGTTTCATCTAAATCCCTTTTGATTGGCTTCACCAAAATATTCCAAAACCATTCCTGTCGAGAGTCAATTTTGAACAACTTTACATTGTGAAGTTTGTCCTATTGATCCCAAACTTTGTGGGCATGTGCTAAACCCCAAATGATGATACCACACCAAGTGGTGGATTTCGGGAGGTGAAATGCATGCCTAGATCTGCAGGAACCTGATTCTGTTGATTTCTAGGGTTTTACAAAGTTACATTGTGAACTTTCTTCAAATCTCCTCAAACTTGGTGATCCTCTCTATTTCTACCTACATTTGCATCCTGTTAAATCTCAAGTCAAGCTAACTTAATTTGCTTGCCCAAATCATCATCAAACACCTTCTGTCAGAATTGTAAAAACCATGTTT
Source organism: Elymus sibiricus (assembly GCA_039707655.1). Taxonomy (NCBI): domain Eukaryota; kingdom Viridiplantae; phylum Streptophyta; class Magnoliopsida; order Poales; family Poaceae; genus Elymus; species Elymus sibiricus. The sequence goes on along the minus strand of CM077675.1, from coordinate 279,931,455 downwards.
CCCCCTCCTAACTTGTTCTCCTTGCCTCGAAACTTTTACCACAGTCCCATATTGATGTATTTTACCTCCAGCAAGAAACTCATGGCTCATCTCAATGTTTAAGAGGGGTGAAAACCCATTTTTCCCTTCCGGACAGAAGGAATCTCCCTCTCTCTCCACCCCTCTCTCACCCTAGTGGGTTACCAGAGCATCCAAGGCCGTCCCCATGCTTGTTTCCTCCCCCCTAGATCCCCTGGACACGGGAGGCCACGCAGAAGCTGCCAATGGCATGCCAAAACGGCGCTCCAGAGTGCGCTACAGTGCCCGACCGCACTGTAGCCGCCGCCCACTTCATGGCCCCGACAGCCTCGGGCCTCCCCCCTATCGCGACTTGCCCCCCCCCCCCCTCGACGTCCGCACCATGGCACCCTGTCGGCCCCCTCCTCCCTCTCCTACCAACGGCTCCGCTCGGACGCGCCATTGCCACCCGGTTCGGCCAACCGCGGGCCTCGCACGCGCGAGCTCCCCCTCTCTCTCCCTTGCCTCCCTCGCCCGTAGACCAACCCAGGAGCACCCCAGGGCAAGCCCCGTGTGCTCCCTCCTCCTCCATAGACCAGCCCGACCTCTCCGGCGCACGGGTCCATGGTGGACTCGCGTCCCGGCTTGAAAAAGGCTCCCCGAGCTCCCCTATCTCCTCCTCTGGCCCTCTCCCACTCTCAATCGTCCCCCGCAAGCCCCCATTTGGACTCCCCGAGCACCAGTGCTCGAGATTGACCGAGGCGCCGCCGCGACAGGGCTCTGTCAATCTCGGGTTACCGGCCTGCTCTAGTCCTCCTTGCTACTTCTTGAGCTTGCGTTGGTTTTCCCTTGAAGAGGAAAGGGTGATGCAGCAAAGTAGATAAGTATTTCCCTCAGTTGTTGAGAACCAAGGTATCAATCCAGTAGGAGATACAAGCAAGTCCCCAATAGATGTACCTACACAAATAATCAAACACTTGCACCCAACGCTATAAAGGGGTTGTCAATCCCTTCACGGTTACTTGCATGGATGAGATCTGATAGAGATAGATATAGAAGATTTCTAAAACGGAAAATAAAACAAAAGTAAAAAGATTGCATCAAAGTATTTTTGGTTTATAGATCTGAAAATATAATATGGAAAATAGACCCGGGGGCCATAGGTTTCACTAGAGGCTTCTCTCTTGAAGGAAAATAATACGGTGGGTGAACCAATTACTGTCGAGCAATTGATAGAAAAGTGCATAGTTATGACGATATCCAAGGCAATGATTATGCATATAGGCATCACGTCCGTGGCAAGTAGACCAAAACGATTCTGCATCTACTACTATTACTCCACCCATCGACCGACTCCTGCCTGCATCTAGAGTATTAAGTTCATGAAGAACAGAGTAACGCATTAGGTAAGATGACATGATGTAGAGGGATAAACTCAAGCAATATGATGAAAACCCCATCTTTTTATCCTTGATGGCAACAATACAAATACGTGCCTCGCTACCCCTACTTTTTCACTGGGTGAGGACACCGCAAGATTGAACCCAAAACCAAGCACTTCTCCCATTGCAAGAATTACCAATCTAGTTGGCCAAACCAAACCAATAACTCGAAGAGACTTGCAAGGATATGAAATCATGCATATAAGAATTCAGAGAAGATTCAAATAATATTCATAGATAATCTGATCATAAACCCACAATTCATCGGATCTCGACAAACACACCGCAAAAGAGTATTACATCGGATAGATCTCCATGAAGATCATGAAGAACATGGTATTGAAGAACAAAGAGAGAGAAGAAGCCATCTAGCTACTGGCTATGGACCCGAAGGTCTGTGGTGGACTACTCACGCATCATCAGAAGGGCAATGGAGTTGATGTAGATGCCCTCCGTGATCGAATCCCCCTCCGGCAGATTATCGGAAAAGGCTCCAAGATGGGATCTCACGGGAACAGAGGGTTCCGGCGGCGGAAAAGTATTTTCGTGGTTCTTTTTGGTATTGGGGGAATATTTGGGAATTTATAGGCCGGAGAATAGGGTTAGGAGATTTGCCGTGGGGCCACAAGCCAGGGGGGCGCCCCCCCCTATGGCGCGCCCTGCAGGCTTGTGACCTCACGGCAGGTCTCCTGCCTTCGTCTCCAAGTCTGGCAGGTTTCTTCTGGTCCAAGAAAAATCATTCCGAAGATTTTATTCCGTTTGGACTCCTTTTAATATTCCTTCTCTCCAATACTCGAAAACAAGGAAAAAAACAGAAACTGGCACTAGGCACTAGGTTAATAGGTTAGTCCCAAAAATAATTTAAAATAGCATAATAATGCATATAAAACATCCAAAACAGATGATATAATAGCATGGAACAATCAAAAATTATAGATACGTTGGAGACGTATCAAGCATCCCCAAGCTTAATTCCTGCTCGTCCTTGAGTAGGTAAATGATAAAAACAGAATTTTTGATGTGGAATGCTACCTAACATATTTATCCATGTAATATTCTTTATTGTGGCATGAATATTCAGATCCATAAGATTCAAAACAAAAGCACAATATTGACATAAAAATAGTAATACTTCAAGCATTATAATAAACAATTGTGTCCTTTCAAAATAACATGGCCTTAGAAAGTTTATCCCTACAAAATCATATAGTCTGGCTATGCTCCATCTTCCCCACACAAAGTATCTAAATCATGCACACCACCGATGACAAGTCAAGCAATTGTTTCACCCCTTTTATGTTCTCAAATCTTATCAACTTCCACGCAATACATGAGCGTGAGCCATGGATATAGCACTATGGGTGGAATAGAATATGGTGGAGGTTGTATGGAAAAAGGAGAAGATAGTCTCACATCAACTAGGCGTATCAACGGGCTATGGAGATGCCCATCAATAGATATCAATGTGAGTGAGTAGGGATTGCCATGCAACGGATGCACTAGAGCTATAAGTGTATGAAAGATCAAAAAGAAACTAAGTGGGTGTGCATCCAACTTGCTTGCTCACGAAGACCTAGGGAAATTTGAGGAAGCCCATCATTGGAATATACAAGCCAAGTTATATAGTGAAAAATTCCCACTAGTATATGAAAGTGACAAAATAGGAGACTCTCTATCATGAAGATCAAGGTGCTACTTTGAAGCACAAGTGTGGAAAAAAGATAGTAACATTGTCCCTTCTCTCTTTTCTCTCATTTTTATTTTATTTTTGGTGGGCATCTTTGGCCTCTTTTTTTATTTGGGCTTCATTGGCCTCTTTTATTATTTGTAAAGTCCGGAGACTCATCCCTTCTTGTGAGGGAATCAGAGCTTCCATCACCCTTTCCTCACATGGGACAATGCTCTAATAATGAAGATCATCACACTTTTATTTACTTACAACTCGATACCTACAACAAGATATGACTCTATATGAATGCTTCCGGTGGAGGACCGGGATGTGCAACGATCTAGCATAGCAAAATGACATCAAAAAACGGACAAGCCATCAAAACATCATACTAGCTGTCTTACGATCATGCAAAGCAATATGACAATGATGGTGCATGTCATAAAAAACGGAACGGTGGAAGTTGCATGGCAATATATCTCGGAATGGCTATGGAAATGCCATAATAGGAAGGTATGGTGGCTGTTTTGAGGAAGGTATATGGTGGCTGTTTTGAGGAAGGTGGGTTTAATGCACCGGCGAAAGTTGCGCGGTACTAGAGAGGCTAGAAAAGGTGGAAGGGTGAGAGTGCGTATAATCCATGGACTCACATTAGTCATAAAGAACTCACATACTTATTGCAAAAATCTATTAGTTATCGAAGCAAAGTGTTAGATGCATGCTCCTAGGGGAGAGGTTGGTAGGAGTAAACCATCGCGCGCTCCCGACCCTCACACAAAGGATGAAAATCATTAAACAAATCAAGCTCTGACTTCGTTACATAACGGTTCACCATATGTGCATGCTACGGGAGTCACAAACTTTAACACATGTATTTTTACCATTCCACAATTACTCACTAGCACGACTCTAACATCACCATCTTTATATCTCAAAGCTATATGCAAGGAATCCAACTTCTCATAGTATTCAATGCACTTTATATGAAAGTTGTTATTATATCCCTCTTGGATGCCCATTATATTAGGACTAAATTCATAACCTAAACATATTACCATGCTGTTTAAAGACTCTCAAAATAATATAAGTGAGGTACGAGAGTTCAATTATTTCTATAAAATAAAACACCGCCGTGCTCTAAAAATATATAAGTGAATCACTAGAGCAACATTGCCTAGCTCAAAAGATATAAGTGAAGCACATAGAGTATTCTAATAAATTTACGATTAGTGCGTGTCCTTCTCAAAAGATGTGTGCAGCAAGGATGATTGTGGCAAACTAAAAAGCAAAGACTCATATCATACAAGACGCTCCAAGCAAAACACATATCATGTGGTGAATAAAAATATAGCCTCAAGTAAATTTACCGATGGATTGAAGACGAAAGAGGGGATGCCTTCCGGGGCATCTGTAACACCCTGGATTTTGCCCATTTTCTTTTTCTTTTGATTTTGGTCTGATTTTGCTTTTCTATGGCTTGGTAGTCTTGCAACCTGGAGGGATCACCCTTGATTTCTCTTCCCTAGTGGCTTGCCAACCTCTAAACCATCCCAATACCTTGTCATTTCCATCTTGGACCTATCCCAATACTCTTTTTCTTGGGAATATTCCTTTTTCTATTAAAGGAATAACCCTGTTTGCTCTGGGTTGTGAAGCAACCCACATTTCCATCATTCCAAAAATTCCCAAATAATTCTCATAAATTGTTGGGGTCATATTTTCCTCAAATATGTCAAAATCTATCCTTGCCATGTTCAAAAATATTTCACCAATATTCCTTCTCCTATTCTGCCCCAGATGGCATTTTGTGAAGCAAGTGCCATTTAGCTCTTCTTGTTTGCTCTCAAACTTTTTGGGCAGTCTTTCCTATCCATATCATTGCCACATGACAAAATTCAACTCAATTTGGCTAGTAAATATTTCTTGGCAAATTTCCAAAGTTTCTGATCCAGAGGAAGCTTTGTGAAGCAAGTGCTAGCTAAGAATATGCAAATGAGTTGCAATTTTGCAAGCATCTTCATATGCTCAAATCAGGACTCTCCACCAAATTTGAGCATCATCCCAGCAACTATGTGACCACAGCATCAAATCTTGGCTTCTGGTCATATTTTCCTATTGTGAAGCAACTATATTTTATTGCTTCATAATTACTGGAAATTTACCAGAGCATTCTCCTACCCATATAATCTATCTCCACCAAATTTGGGCTCATTTCATCTAGCCATTTATCCCCAGTTATTTTCCTAAGATTCTGTCCAGTGGGATACTGTGTGAAGGAAGTACCATTTTGGTTTATGCAAATGGTATGAACTTATACAGTACCTTCATATGACCAAATCACTCTTCTCCTCTAAATTTCAGCTCAATCCCACTTGATATGTGAGTGCCACATCAAGAATTGTTTTCTGGACCAGATTGGTCAGTTGCAAAGCAACTCTATTAAATCTTGGTCCTCTTCTTCTTAAACTTCCCAGGATTATAGTCCTTCCTAACCTAAACCTCCGAGACATCGTACTTTGTTCTTATCACCTTCCTGTTGATGACAATGGTGTAGTCAAGTTTGCTACAGCAAACTTGCAGTAACCTTTGCCATCTCACCAGTTGCCCATTCTCTGATCTATCACTTCCAGACTGCCTTGGGAAGCAAGGACTACACCCCAGACAAGGTGTGCCATCCTCTCTTGTCCCCTCCGAGCAAGTCCACGCGGTGACCACCGCCCTGGCACGCCATGGACGTGAGCTGCGTGTTTGATAGCTCGGGCCGCTCCTCTGCTCGTCGGTGCCGCACGCCTCGTCGTGTCCAACAGCTCCCCCTCGTCGTCGTCTTCCTCCCTGGATAAGTCTCCCCCTCTCTAGTCCTCTCCTACGCGGTGCGGCCGCCGTACCCGTGACGTGCCCGCCCCTGCCGACGCCACGTCCGGTCGCCTGCGAGCTCCCAAGCCTTCCAGACCTCGCCCGAGCCTCCTCAGCTCCTCTGTGACCTCTCTGGACACCTCTCCCCTCTTCCCGGCATGTTCCCGAAGCTCTGGCGCGCGGCGCACGCGTCACCGCGGCCGTGCTCGGCCACCTGCGCCGTCCCGGCTATTTAAGCCACCCCCGTGCCTCCCCGCGCTCCCCACCAGCCTCACCACTCTCCCGTGATCCTTCCCGACCCCTCAACCCATCGCCAACGCCTCTCCTAGCCTCCAATGGCCGCCATGGCCGCCGGTGCTCCGTGGCTAAATTAGCCCAGTGCCGAGCCTCTCCTTCCCTTTCTCCACCATGAGAGACCTCCACCGACGTCCCGGGGCCTCCCCGCCCTTCGCCTCCTCCTCCGGTGGCCTTTGGCCACGAGCACGCCAGCACCCGACGCCGCCTTCTGCCTTGGCCGATGGGGCACTCGCTCCGGTCCTCCCCGAGGTTCCCTAGAGACATGGGTGGATGCGCCCGGCCGCCTGGAGCGCGTCCATGGCCGGAGCGCCGCGAGTGGTAGCCCGTGCCGCTGGGGACCATCGCCGGAACGCGTCGGCCGGCCTCCCCTCGGGCTCCAGTCAGAGGAAGAAGAAGGAGGATGAGGACAAGAGAGAGAGGACCTGACGGGTGGGCCCCAACCCCACCTGTCAGTGAGAGGAGCACTGCCAGCGAGGATAAGTGGAAACGTATTTCCACAAATACGCTCTCGCTTCCAGGAAAGCGTATTCTCAGAGGAGGCGCCAGCCGCAGTGCTGACAGGGACCCATGTGCAATTATTTCTTTTTCAGATTAGTCCCTGACAGTCAAACCCCTCTAACTTTTTATCCGCAACTCCGATCGAGGTGATTCCAAAGCCCACTTCTTCGTCTCGTCGAGCCCGTCATGCTGGTATCATTTTCACTATGTGTTCACATAGTGGAAGTGACCATTTTGCCCTTGCCCGTAAACAGTCCCCTCCGGGAGGGAACTGTTTCCGGCAATCAATTCTGCGGCCTTTCTGCACTTCTTCCCGGTGGATCCCTCACCCCAGGCAAGCCAGGACACCCATTCCATGAAGTATTTCAATAGCATTACATATTTAATTGAAGTACTTGCATTTATAAATGAATTACTTTCATTTACTTGCTATATGATAGTTCATAGTAATTAATTTAAATGCTTAGTTGATGCCATCTTAAGTATTGTGATAATCCACTATGTTTACCAAGTGAACTTAGTGGGTTGATCTTGAGTCACCTGTCCGGGCTTATCCGTGCAACCACATTTGTCGGTATGGGACGGCCTTGACTTGGCCTGACTGCGTGATCTTTCACGGATACCTCCAAAGAGGGAGGGTTATGCGCGCGTGCTACCCTGATCAGGTAGGCGGGGATAATCCTGTGAGCCCAGTTGTTGTTTGTTTGTGCCGGTGTCCCCGTTTGGGACAGTTTTGTTTGGCCACGACGGTGGCAGGTGTCATGAGGACACAGGGGCCACCCAGGGCAGGCCTCCGAGGGAGGATGAATGCCGGAGGTACGATGAGAGAGTCACGGGTCAGGCAGGTTTCGTTGAAGCAACGCTGGTCCAACCGATGGGGATCACGAGGCCGGATGCTTCATGGTGTGGGTAATGTGCGCAACCTCTGCAGAGTGAAAAATCTATTCGAATAGCCACGTCCACGGTATTGGACAGCCCGTCCAGACCTCACTAGGTGGTCAACCGTAATAATGGTAATAATGATGGATGAACTCGTCTTGTGATCGGAAGTACTCAGTGAGTATTCCGAGGGTTGTGGGACAACCCAGAAGAGAGTAAGTGAATGATCGGTAACAATAAGTAAACTACTTATGCATTTAATATGATAATTGCCATGCTATTGTTTGCTGCATTGTTTGGTTGTTGTGAGCTTGCGAGTACATTCAAAGTACTCACCTGGCGTGTCATAAAGTGCGCAACCTCTACAGAGTGAAAAATCTATTCGAATAGCCGCGTCCACGGTATTGGATAGCCCGTCCAGACCTCACTAGGTGGTCAACCGTAATAATGGTAATAATGATGGATGAACTCGTCTTGTGATCGGAAGTACTCAGTGAGTATTCCGAGGGTTGTAGGACAACCCAGAAGAGAGTAAGTGAATGATCGGTAACAGTAAGTAAACTACTTATGCATTTAATATGATAATTGCCATGCTATTGTTTGCTGCATTGTTTGGTTGTCGTGAGCTTGCGAGTACATTCAAAGTACTCACCTGGCGTGTCATGACAGCTTGCAGGTCCTGCCAGGTTTGCTTGCTTGTCGTGGATGTCGAGTTTGCGAGCTAGGATGCGCGTTCTAGGCAGAGTCCCTGCGGAGCGGAGTCCGTCACCGCAGTCGTTGTTCCGCTACCGAGAGTTACTCCGCTTCCTCAGGTTGTTCCGCTGTTAGCATAGAGCTACCCTGGGCAGGCGTAGTCTCGTAGTGCCGATGTAATCCTTGTGCCCTTGTAACCTTATCCATAGAAATAAAGAGCTGATTTGTTCTATGCCAATAGTGCCGTATTCCAGAAGACTTGTCCTTGGGCTGGAATACGGGGCGTTCCGGTCTCCTCTAAGCCGGGGTGCCACAAGCATTGGTATCAGAGCAGGTTTGGCTGTAGGATGCCCTAGATCGCGTGAGCGTTAGTAACAGGTAGTATAGGATCCAGTTGGTTTGCTGCACTTGTTTGTTGCATTTGCTTGTGCATAGCATGCATATAGACTATATATTTTATCACTAGCGATAGATCTGGTGAGTGTAGGTGGCATCGGTTTCGATTCACCACCTGCGCTCTCCAGTTTGCATGCCTGTTCCTTGGTGTGGTGTCATCTTCGTCCCAGCGGAGTGATGCCCAGGTATCCAGTAGTGTCGATCCCTTGCAGGATTGATGCACTGGTACCACACCAACTCATTCTCTTCAGCCACCCTTATTGTTTCGGAGATAGACATGTTTCTATCCTGGATCTTGCTATCCCATTCACCGCCTCAGCAACCCTTACTGATCTTAGTTATCAGAACAGGGCAATGCCTGCAAGCCCTTCTTTCCATCGCCATCACTCTTTGCCATCCATCCTCTGGACGAGTACGGTTGTTTTTCGTCCGCTAGATGATGATGTGGTCGTGACCCCCGTGTTCCGACCCACGATCACCAAGTTCGTCCTCGCCATCGTGTCCGTCCAGATGGAACCGGTGTTAAGCCGTGTTTGGTGTAGCCTTGTTTACACCAACTTCCTTCCACACATTGATACACTTTCGTGCACACCGCCACAGCATGTTAGACCGTAGTACCGGAGTTCTTGCAAGATTTGTGTGTTTAAGTAGGCATGCATATTATTGCGGTGAATAACTGTAATATATGATATTGGTGGTGTGTGATCTTGTGTGCTTTTGCTTTAGTCGTTTCTTTTGCTTTTTCCTTTGGGCCCTTGGTGTTACCTTATTTTCTCCTTATGGAAGTTGCTCACCGACACTGGACTCAAAGAAATCAGTAAAGGCAGTCCTTTGGAAGCTCAGCTCAGCAATATGGAATTTTCAGCAGACTGCATTATATCAGGAATATCAGGCCTAAATATAAATGATATCCTGGCTGGATTGGTTATCAGCATCAAGTATACATCAGTGCAACCTTCACAGCAGTAATCATCGAATCAGCAAGACGACAGACTGTGTGCCCGATCCACAGTACGTTCCGCGTCAAAGGTATGATTTACATACGCAGTCGAGTCTGCTATGAGTACAATTGGAAGCCTGCTATATTCCGGAAGCAAGTCAGAATGTGCTACGAACTTAGTGTTCAGCAAGGATAGCCGAATACCTTGTTGCATACGACAAGTAACCGACAGCAGGAACATTAAGGGATATATATATACACTCAGCCCGCATATGGCAAAAAGGAAAGCTTCAGATATAAGCAACCCAGTCTTTCTCCGCAAGCTATCAGGGAAGCTTACGATGCAAGGTCCCTCTGTCTTCCCCGATACGGCACATGGATATCTTCCAGTGCAAGATACTCAGGCTTCTTCAGTAAGCTACCGCAAAAGCTCCTGGCCTAAGGTACCGAGTCTTCCTATCAAGTCTTTAAGAGGGAAAGCTTTTGAGGTACGGTACCCAGTATTCTTTAGGAAGCCATTTTGACAAAAACTTCGAGCACGAGCAATTCAGTCTTCCTCAGCAAGATAATCTCAATGGCTTCCAGCACAAGCTATGCAATCCTAGTCAGCAAGGTATCGCATCGACATCAGTACAAGCTATTCCACCGACAGTTGGCAGCATATGACCATACATTCCAAGGATCAGATCCGCAACAGTTGGTCAGAAGGCCAAAAAGTCAGTCAGGACACAAGCCTGCTTCAGGAATCAAGCGCTCAGCCGCATATACTCAATGGATATGGTGGACATGCTGCCAAGGCCATATGAGTCAATCATACAATGATGCCAGCCGATGAGAATCCGACTACTGCATGAGCTAGGTAAGAAGAAGAAGAACGCCAGTTATACATTTCACTAAGATGACCAACAACCTATGGATAAGCTGTATGGGACACGGATGAACCCTTGCCCGTCTTTCTTTGGTGACGGCACCACGCCTGTGTTCTGAGCTGTTTTCAGCCGTCCGGGGTGGATGCCGATTTTTATTTCTCTTGTCAGCAACTGGCCCGTGTTCTGAGCTGTTTTTCTGCCGTCCCGGGCAGCTGTTGAATTTCTTTCCGTAGCAGTGACCCTATGCTCTGAGTTGTTTCTTGGTCGTCTTAGGGAACTGCTACTTTCTTCTTATAGACACCGTCTCATGCTCTGAGCTGCTTTTCAGCCGTCTTGAGTCGGAGTAGAGTTACTCCAGTAATGTCCCAGATCTGAGTTGTAAAGACCGTTCTGGTGGCTACTGGTTTATTTGCCGGTTTCATCCAAGGGTTTAGACGGTCGTTACCCTACAGCTACAATTTGTTAAGTAATATGTCTGCCGGAATATTGTACCTGGCAGCACCCATGGTCATCCGAAGAATCAAAAACACATCAGGCCAAGCTCTTTCAGCTAAGGATCCAGGCAAAGAGAACCATAATGAAGGAGCAAGATTGGCCATACAGGTATGATAATGGTTGCAAGATCAACACGGTACAGATACTCCGGACAGTCTGGTTCGGTACCGATCACCATGGGTACACACCCACGGGGTCTATTCCATCTGCAAGGACCCCATACCGAGTCAACCCGCTCAGCCAGCTATATATTCTCAGAATCGTTGGAAGGAGATATTCAAGCTTGTCGGACTGAGTAATCGGAAGGATGAATAACAGTCTCAGAGCATGTGTCCTCACATATGGGAATCAGTCAAAGAATAGCCTGCTGTGAACAAGACTCTGCTGCCAGGACCACTGTCAGGCCAGTCTATGGATAATAGCATAATAAGACCGTACACCTTTATGCTAGTTACAAGTGACGGTTAAATCTTTGGTACGAATGTGATACTCGAGATAGTGAAGATACCCAAGGATGATTCAGCAATCTGTGCGAGAAGTTAGATTCCGCCAGGAGAACGGTACGATTCAAAGTACTGTTTTGAACCCGGAGGACACACAGCCATTTAAAGCCAACCAATGCAAGGAGTAAAGAATTTCATGTCCACAGAGAGGATCTGTTCACAACTCAATGGGCGGTCGTCCGTATTGGACTTCAACACAACACGTCCATGGGGAACTACTCTCGGACTTGCAAAAAAAAGGGCACGTAGTTCGCTCAGGATAAATCATCGCACCCAGCCAGGTCAGCAGACATAAAAGGATTGAAGTCAGAGTAATATATGAGGTAAGATCTGTCAGAATGAGGATCCAGTGAAACAAACCACCCTGAAGCCAGGCAGTGTGTCAGATAAAATCCAGCGGGAGCATCATACAAAGGCAAAAAGGGAACCCGAGTTGGAAACGGTTTCCTCAAGTGGGGATATTTATATTTAACCCCTGAGCAACCAAATCTCGAGGATGAGATTTCTTTAAGGGGGGTAGGTTTGTAACACCCTGGATTTTGCCCATTTTCTTTTTCTTTTGATTTTGGTCTGGTTTTGCTTTTCTGTGGCTTGGTAGTCTTGCAACCTGGAGGGGACACCCTTGATTTCTCTTCCCTAGTGGCTTGCCAACCTCTAAACCATCCCAAGACCTTGTTATTTCCATCTTGGACCTATCCCAATACTCTTTTTCTTGGGAATATTCCTTTTTCTATTAAAGGAATAACCCTGTTTGCTCTGGGTTGTGAAGCAACCCACATTTCCATCATTCCAAAAATTCCCAAATAATTCTCATAAATTGTTGGGGTCATATTTTCCTCAAATATGTCAAAATATATCCTTGCCATGTTCAAAAATATTTCACCAATATTCCTTCTCCTATTCTGCCCCAGATGGCATTTTGTGAAGCAAGTGCCATTTAGCTCTACTTGTTTGCTCTCAAACTTTTTGGGAAATCTTTCCTATCCATATCATTGCCACATGACAAAATTCAACTCAATTTGGCTAGTAAATATTTCTTGGCAAATTTCCAAAGTTTCTGATCCAGAGGAAGCTTTGTGAAGCAAGTGCTAGCTAAGAATATGCAAATGAGTTGAAATTTTGCAAGCATCTTCATATGCTCAAATCATGACTCTCCACCAAATTTGAGCATCATCACAGCAAATATGTGACCACAGCATCAAATCTTGGCTTCTGGTCATATTTTCCTGTTGTGAAGCAACTACATTTTATGCTGCTTCATAATTACTGGAAATTTACCAGAGCATTATCCTACCCATATAATCTATCTCCACCAAATTTGGGCTCATTTCATCTAGCCATTTATCACCAGTTATTTTCCTAAGATTCTGTCCAGTGGGATACTGTGTGAAGGAAGTACCATTTTGGTTTATGCAAATGGTATGAAACTTATACAGTACCTTCATATGACCAAATCACTCTTCTCCTCTAAATTTCAGCTCAATCCCACTTGATATGTGAGTGCCACATAAAGAATTGTTTTCTGGACCAGATTGGTCAGTTGCAAAGCAACTCTATTAAATCTTGGTCCTCTTCTTCTTAAACTTCGCAGGATTATATTCCTTCCTAACCTAAACCTGCCAGACATCATACTTTGTTCTTATCACCTTCCTGTTGATGACAATGGTGTAGTCAAGTTTGCTACAGCAAACTTGCAGTAACCTTTGCCATCTCACCAGTTGCCCATTCTCTGATCTATCACTTCCAGACTGCCTTGGGAAGCAAGGACTACACCCCAGACAAGGTGTGCCAACCTCTCTTGTCCCCTCCGAGCAAGTCCACACGGTGACCACCGCCCTGGCACGCCATGGACGTGAGCTGCGTGTTTGCTAGCTCGGGCCCCTCCTCTGCTCGTCGGTTCCGCACGCCTCGTCGTGTCCAACAGCTCCCCCTCGTCGTCGTCTTCCTCCCTGGATAAGTCTCGCCCTCTCTAGTCCTCTCCTACGCGGTGCGGCCGCCGTACCCGTGACGTGCCCGCCCCTGCCGCCGCCACGTCCGGTCGCCTGCGAGCTCCCGAGCCTTCCCGACCTCGCCCGAGCCTCCTCAGCTCCTCTGTGACCTCTCTAGACGCCTGTCCCCTCTTCCCGGCATGTTCCCGAAGCTCCAGCGCGCGGCCCACGCGTTGCCGCGGCCGTGCTCGACCACCTGCGCCGTCCCGGCTATTTAAGCCACCCCCGTGCCTCCCCGCGCTCCCCACCAGCCTCACCACTCTCCCGTGATCCTTCCCGACCCCTCAACCCATCGCCAGCGCCTCTCCTAGCCTCCAATGGCCGCCATGGCCGCTGGTGCTCCGTGGCTAAATTAGCCCAGTGCCGAGCCTCTCCCTCCGTTTCTCCACCACCAGAGACCTCCACCGACGTCCCGGGGCCTCCCCGCCCTTCGCCTCCTCCTCCGGTGGACTCTGGCCGCGAGCACGCCGGCACCCGACGCCGCCTTCCGCCTCGGCCGATGGGGCACTCGCTCCGGTCCTCCCCGAGGTTCCCTAGAGACATGGGTGGATGCGCCCGGCCGCCTGGAGCGCGTCCATGGCCGGAGCGCCGCGAGTGGTGGCCCGTGCCACCGGGGACCGTCACCGGAACGCGTCGGCAGGCCTCCCCTCGGGCTCCAGTCAGAGGAAGAAGCAGGAGGATGAGGAGAAGAGAGAGAGGACCTGAAGGGTGGGCCCCGACCCCAACTGTCAGTGAGAGGAGCACCGCCAGCGAGGATAAGTGGAAACGTATTTCCACAAATACGCTCTCGCTTCCAGGAAAGCGTATTCTCAGAGGAGGCGCCAGCCGCAGTGCTGACAGGGACCCATGTGTAATTATTTCTTTTTCAGATTAGTCCCTGATAGTCAAACCCCTCTAACTTTTTATCCGCAGCTCCGATCAAGGTGATTCCAAAGCCCACTTCTTCGTCTCGTCGAGCCAGTCATGATGGTATCATTTTCACTATGTGTTCACATAGTGGAAATGACAATTTTTCCCTTGCCCGTAAACAGCCCCCTCCAGGAGGGAACTGTTTCCGGCAATCAATTCCGCGGCCTTTCTGCACTTCTTCCCGGTGGATCCCTCACCCCAGGCAAGCCAGGACACCCATTCCATGAAGTATTTCAATAGCATTACATATTTAATTGAAGTACTTGCATTTATAAATGAATTACTTTCATTTACTTGCTATATGATAGTTCATAGTAATTAATTTAAATGCTAAGTTGATGCCATCTTAAGTATTGTGATAATCCACTATGTTTACCAAGTGAACTTAGTGGGTTGATCTTGAGTCACCTGTCCGGGCTTATCCGTGCAACCACATTTGTCGGTATGGGACGGCCTTGACTTGGCCTGACTGCGTGATCTTTCACGGATACCTCCAAAGAGGGAGGGTTATGCGCGCGTGCTACCCAGATCAGGTAGGCGGCGATAATCCTGTGAGCCCAGTTGTTGTTTGTTTGTGCCGGCGTCCCCGTTTGGGACAGTTTTGTTTGGCCACGACGGTGGCACGTGTCATGAGGACACAGGGGCCACCCACGGCAGGCCTCCGGGGGAGGATGAATGCCGGAGGTACGATGAGAGAGTCACGGGTCCGGCAGGTTTCGTTGAAGCAACGCTGGTCCACCCAAAGGGGATCACGAGGCCGGATGCTTCATGGTGTGGGTAAAGTGCGCAACCTCTGCAGAGTGAAAAATCTATTCGAATAGCCGCGTCCATGGTATTGGACAGCCCGTCCAGACCTCACTAGGTGGTCAACCGTAATAATGGTAATAATGATGGATGAACTCGTCTTGTGATCGGAAGTACTCAGTGAGTATTTCGAGGGTTGTGGGACAACCCAGAAGAGAGTAAGTGAATGATCGGTAACAGTAAGTAAACTACTTATGCATTTAATATGATAATTGCCATGCTATTGTTTGCTGCATTGTTTGGTTGTCGTGTGCTTGCGAGTACATTCAAAGTACTCACCTGGCGTGTCATGCCAGCTTGCAGGTCCTGCCAAGTTTGCTTGCTTGTCGTGGATGTCGAGTTTGCGAGCAAGGATGCGCGTTCCAGCCAGAGTCCCTGCGGAGTGGAGTCCATCACCGCAGTCGTTGTTCCGCTGCCGATAGTTACTCCGCTTCCTCAGGTTGTTCCGCTGTTAGCATAGAGCTACCCTGGGCAGGCATAGTCTCGTAGTGCCGATGTAATCCTTGTGCCCTTGTAACCTTATCCATAGAAATAAAGAGCTGATTTGTTCTATGCCAACAATGTCGTATTCCAGAAGACTTGTCCTTGGGCTGGAATACGGGGCGTTCCGGTCTCCTCTGAGCCGGGATGCCACATCATCCCCAAGCTTAGGCTCTTTGGTATCCTTGAATATGGCTTGGGGTGCCTTGGGCATCTCCAAGCTTAGGATCTTGCCACTCATTATTCCATAGTCCATCAAATCTTTACCCAAAACTTGAAAACTTCACAACACAAAACTCAACAGAAAACTCATGAGATCCGTTAGTATAAGAAAAATAAATAACCACTTTAGGTACTGTTGTGAACTCATTCTTTATTTATATTGGTGTAAAATCTACTGTATTCTAACTTCTCCATGGTTCATACCCCCCGATACAACCCATAGATACATCAAAATAAGGAAACAACACAAAGAAAACAGAATCTGTCAAGAACAGAACAGTCTGTAGCAATCTGTAGACTTTGAATACCTTGAGCAATTTTGAGCAATTTTTCTTCAATTGCAGCATTGAAAACCTTTTGTGAACTAATAAAATCTTTAATATTATTACCAAGATCAGAGGGCATCTTATTATAATTTCCATAAGAATTGTTGTAGGAATTACCATAATTATTAGAGGAATTACTAGGAAACGGCCTAGGGTTGAAATTACCTCTATACGCGTTATTACCAAAATTGTTCCTACCAACAAAATTCACATCCATAGATTCATTATTATTTCCAATCAAAGAATACAAAGGCATATCATTAGGATCAATAGGAGCACTCTTACTAGCAAACAATTTCATTAATTCATCCATCTTTTCACTCAAAGTGTTTATTTCTTCAATAGCATGCACCTTTTTACTAGTAGGAGATCTTTCGGTATGCCATTGAGAGTAATTTGCCATAATATTATCTAGGAGTTTAGTAGCTTCTCCTAATGTGATTTCCATAAAAGTACCACCCGCGGCAGAATCTAAAAGATTTCTAGAAGCAAAATTCAATCCCGCATAAAAAATTGTATAATCATCCATAAACTCAAACCATGTGCGGGGCAATTTCTAATCATTAGTTTCATCCTCTCCCAAGATTGTTCAACATGCTCCTGATCAAGTTGCTTAAAATTCATTATATCGTTCCTAAGGGAGATGATCTTAGCGGGCAGAAAGTACTTGGAAATAAAAGCATCTTTACACTTATTCCATGAATCAATACTATTTTTAGGCAAAGATGAAAACCAAGTTTTAGCACGATCTCGTAATGAGAAAGGAAATAGCTTCAATTTAACAATATCATTATCCACATCTTTCTTCTTTTGCATATCACACAACTCAACAAAAGTATTTAGATGGGATGCGGCATCTTCATTGGAAAGGCCGGAAAATTGTTCTTTCATAACAAGATTAAGCAAAGCGGCATTAATTTAATAAGATTCCGCACTAGTGGCGGGAGCAATCAGAGTACCAATAAAATCATTATTATTAGTATTGGAAAAGTCACACAACTTGGTATTCTCTGGAGTCATCGTGACAAAGCAAGCAATCTAGCACACAAGCAAACAAAAAGCAAACGAAAAGGCGAACGGAAGAAGGGCGAAATCGTTTTAGAAGTGGGGGAGAGGAAAACGAGAGGCAAATGGCAAATAATGTAAATGCAAGAGATGAGTTTGTGATGGGTACTTGGTAGGCTTGATGTAGATCTCCCTGGCAACGGCGCCAGAAATCCTTCTTGCTACTTCTTGAGCTTGCGTTGGTTTTCCCTTGAAGAGGAAAGGGTGATGCAGCAAAGTACATAAGTATTTCCCTCAGTTGTTGAGAACCAAGGTATCAATCCAGTAGGAGATACAAGCAAGTCCCCAATAGATGTACCTACACAAATAATCAAACACTTGCACCCAACGCTATAAAGGGGTTGTCAATCCCTTCACGGTTACTTGCAAGGATGAGATCTGATAGAGATAGATATAGAAGATTTCTAAAACGGAAAGTAAAACAAAAGTAAAAAGATTGCAGCAAAGTATTTTTGGTATTTTTGGTTTATAGATCTGAAAATATAATATGGAAAATAGACTCGGGGGCCATAGGTTTCACTAGAGGCTTCTCTCTTGAAGGAAAATAATACGGTGGGTGAACAAATTACTGTCGAGCAATTGATAGAAAAGTGCATAGTTATGACGATATCCAAGGCAATGATTATGCATATAGGCATCACGTCCGTGTCAAGTAGACCGAAACGATTCTACATCTACTACTATTACTCCACACATCGACCGACTCCTGCCTGCATCTAGAGTATTAAGTTCATGAAGAACAGAGTAACGCATTAGGTAAGATGACATGATGTAGAGGGATAAACTCAAGCAATATGATGAAAACCCCATCTTTTTATCCTTGATGGTAACAATACAAATACGTGCCTCGCTACCCCTACTTTGTCACTGGGTGAGGACACCGCAAGATTGAACCCAAAACCAAGCACTTCTCCCATTGCAAGAATTACCAATCTAGTTGGCCAAACCAAACCAATAACTCGAAGAGACTTGCAAGGATATGAAATCATGCATATAAGAATTCAGAGAAGATTCAAATAATATTCATAGATAATCTGATCATAAACCCACAATTCATCGGATCTCGACAAACACACCGCAAAAGAGTATTACATCGGATAGATCTCCATGAAGATCATGAAGAACATGGTATTGAAGAACAAAGAGAGAGAAGAAGCCATCTAGCTACGGGCTATGGACCCAAAGGTCTGTGGTGGACTACTCACGCATCATCGGATGGGCAATGGAGTTGATGTAGATGCCCTCCGTGATCGAATCCCCCTCCGGCAGATTACCGAAAAAGGCTCCAAGATGGGATATCACGGGAACAGAGGGTTCCGGCGGCGGAAAAGTATTTTTGTGGCTCTTTTTGGTATTGGGGGAATATTTGGGAATTTATAGGCCGAAGAATAGGGTTAGGAGATTTTCCATGGGGCCACAAGCCAGGGGGGCGCCCCCCCCCTAGGGCGCGCCCTGCAGGCTTGTGACCTCACGGCAGGTCTCCTGCCTTCGTCTCCAAGTCTGGCAGGTTTCTTCTGGTCCAAGAAAAATCATTCCGAGGATTTTATTCTGTTTGGACTTCGTTTAATATTCCTTATCTCCAATATTCAAAAACAAGGAAAAACAGAAACTGGCACTAGGCACTAGGTTAATAGGTTAGTCCCAAAAATAATATAAAATAGCATAATAATGCATATAAAACATCCAAAACATATAATATAATAGCATGGAACAATAAAAAATTATAGATACGTTGGAGACGTATCACTCCTCTCCCTCTCTCTAGGTCCTTAGGGTCCCCCTGACCCTTTTCCCCTTCCTCCCCGTCCATTTTTAGCTGAAGAACAACACCGGCGACCTTCTCCCGAATCGACTCCGCCGTGTTTTCTCGTCGCCGGCGAACCTGTGCGTCTCCGGCCTCCCCTCCACCTCCAGAGGAACGGCGGCTCGACGCTGAGTCCGTTCCTACCCTCAGCTCCCCTCGCCGTCGCCGCAATCATCGCCGGTGAGCGCCGCCGTCCCCTTGTCGCGAGGAAGGAGATGACAGGTGGGCTCCACCTGTCATCCCCACCTCTCTCTCCCCCCTCTCTCTCTGGTCTGTGGGGCCGGCCTGTCGGGTTTAAAACCCCGGCTGCCGCACGCGTGCCCCCTCGTCTGGGCCGCAACTCCCCTGGGCCGGCTCTGCTCGCCCGCCTCTGGCCCAAGAGCATAGTGCTCTTTTTCTTTTTCTTTATTTCTGGCATCTTGCAAAAATTCCTCTAAGCAAAATAAAACTCCTATGCCATTTGTAATAATATGTAATGTTTATTTTTCCACCATAATTCTTGTAATAATATGTAGAATTTAATAGTGCCATTTGTAAAAAAAAATTGAAAACATTTTTATGTACTGTTTATTTTAAAAAACACTTTTTGGCATTTATTGCCACTGTTAAAAATAATTATGAAAACCTTTTTCACTACAAAACCTTAGGAAAATATTTTTAATATTGCTTCTAGTATTTTTTAGAATAGAGTAACATTTTTGAAGTGGCTTTTGTGCTCTGTTTTTGTTGTGATGCTTATTTTTTTTACCGTTATTTATTGCCACGATAGATTGCGCTGTTGACGAGGGAGTTGGATCCGAAGATTTCGAAGACCCCGAAGACTTTGTTGAGATAGGCAAGCAGCCCTTTGACCATGACTATGAAACCCTTTTATTGCATGGCATATAGCACTTTATTTCTTGATGTTGATCATGTTGATGTGGTGACCACTATGGTGGGATGCCTCTGATACCTTACCATTGATAATTGCATCGTGCATGACCCTACCATCCTTCTTAGGGTTGTGCGGGTGGGAGTAGATAGGATGCTTAGTTAATGCTACGCAAATGGGACGGGAATATGCATGGTGATGGAAAGAAAATGATTTCAAAGACTTTTCGAAAACCCCGTCGGGTGCCACTAATGCCCGAGGGAGATGATGTTGTGCTAGGTAACCACTTGAGAAAGAAGTGGTGTACCGGAGCAGGTTGTGTGTGTGTTTTCGAAAACGGAGAGATTTGAGATTTGCTGACCATCCCAACCTTACATGTACAACCACGATACCCCTTATGGGACGGGGCTTTGTTGATTACTTTGATAGGTACTAGCATAGAGCCTGCATTACTAGTGGCGGGAGTGACGTGGTCACTCTCGATACGGGGTCGTACCGGTAAGGATGATCATGCGCTGTCTTCACAGGCACCGGGCACACCGTTGGTCCCTGCATGGATGTTACTTGTGATGTACATCATGTGGGCTGGGTACCAATCGAGTGGACTCTTTGTTTAGTATCGTCAGGGGAAAGGCAATGTTCGAGTACTTATCTCGGGTATGGACAATACCGCGAGTCGTGGCTTGACACGGAAGTTTCCCGAGTCTTGTGGGTAAAGTGTGCAACCTCGGCAGAGTGTAAAACTATTCGAATAGCCGTGTCCACGGTCATGGACAGTTGGAGGTCCTGCTTAAACTACGTCCGCTGTTTTCACAAACTTGGTGTGTGTGTGTGTGTGTGTGTGAGGATGACACAAGGGTGAAACTTGAGCCATGTCCGATGACTTGGCATGATAAGGAACATGAGATGTTCAACCCCTGCTTATGATGATAACTGAGACTTGTTCACTTGAGTACCTGTCAACAGTTGATGCACGCTTACTCAAGTTACTTGACCATATCATTGCACTTAAAATTAGCTTTCTGCAAAACTTACCTACTTAGTGCTATATCATGCATTGTTGTACCTTTTTCCAAAACTTGGGTTGCTTGCGAGTACATTCAAAGTACTCATTGGCTTGCCACTGGTTATTTAATTGGCCAGGCATGGAAGAGCATGAATATGGCGAAGAGTTCGTAGGTGACGAACATGCGAACTAGGACGCTTCCGATCAAGATTTCCGCTGCTCGTTATGTTTAAGTATTTGGCCCTTGCGGCCCTATCTATGTAAGACTTGGCCCAGCTGGCCTTTATTTGTGTAAGACGGTATGTAAGGATGTAAGACTCTTGTATTCCAGTTTCTGTGTGTTTAGTGAGCATTGATCTCTGGGATCATTGTGCATGTGCATTCTGTGACCACGACTTATGAGTCGGGGTCCCCACATCCCTTCAGTTGCTGAATCAAATAGATCATAGGAGTTGGTAGTCACCAGTGCAAGTCCGGCGACACCTTCATCTTGACTATAGTCGGAGTTGGAGTGATAGCTTCTCTCGGAGTTGTTGTCGGATTCGGAGCCGGAAACCCATTCAGCAACATGAGCTTGATGTCTTCTTCTTGAGTAGCTCTTGGTGTACTTGTCCTTCTTCTCCGAGTCCCTACTTCTCCTTGAGGGTCTTCGTTCATAACGATCATCTCTACTCCTTCTCTCTCTTTGAGGTGATTCATTCCTTGAGCTTCGTCTTCTAGGTGACTCTTCTCTTCGTTTGTAGGGAGCCGTGCACTCATTGGAGTAGTGTCCGGGCTTCCCACAATTGTAGCAGTTTTGGTCATGACTTGACGAACGCTTCTCTTCATATCTTGAGTTGGAGCTTCGTTCTTTGCCTCTATTTTTGTAGAACTTGTTGAATTTCTTGACCATGAGGCTTATCTCTTCATTGGTGACAAGGTTGTCGCTTGAGGTTGCGGGAGCATCACTTGTGGCTTTGTAAGCACCGCTAGACTTGTTGTGAAGCTTTTCTTTGTCCTTGAGTATCATCTCATGAACAACAATCCTTCCAATGACTTCCGTAGGCTTGAGATCTTTGTAGTTGGGCATCATTTGGATCAATGTGCACACGGTGTCGTATCTCTCATCCAAAGCTTGAAGTATCTTCTTGATGATGAATTTGTCAGTCATTTCTTCGCTTCCTAAGCCGGCAATCTCATTGGTGATGAGAGCTAGCCTAGAGTACATCTTTGCGACTCCTTCACCATCCATCATCTTGAACTTGTCAAGCTGACTTTGAAGAACATCCAACTTGGATTCTCTCACGGATTCGGTACCTTCATGCATATCAACCAAAGTATCCCAAATCTCTTTTGCATTCTCAATACGGCTGATTTTGTTCAATTCTTTGGGGCATAGGCAGTTGAAGAGAATGTCACATGCTTGAGCGTTGTATTGCAACATCTTCAATTCATCTGCGGTCGCTTCACGATCCGGTTCCTTTCCATCACCAAAGAATTCACATTGCAAGCCAACACGAACAACATCCCAAACGGTGGGGTTATGACCAAGAATATGCATTTTCATTTTGTGCTTCCAACTAGCAAAATTTGTGCCATCAAAGTACAAACCTCTACGGTGATAATTTCCCTCACTAGACGCCATAATCTCCTAGGTTGTGAGACCAATGCAATGGAGACCAAAGCTCTGATACCACTAGTAGGATCGAAAGTATGTCTAGAGGGGGGTGATTAGACTACTTGACCAAATAAAAATTCTACCTTTTTCCCAATTTTAAGTGTTGGCAGATTTTAGCAATGATAACAAGTCAAGTACACCCTACAAATGCATGTCTAAGAGTATAGCAGCGGAAAGTAACCACAAGCATGTATAGTAGAGGGTGGGAAGGAAGATCAAACGCAATTTGAAGACACGAAGATTTTTCCCGTGGTTCCGATAGGTGGTGCTATCGTACGTCCACGTTTATGGAGTCTTCAACCCACGGAGGGTAACGGTCGCGAGAGTCCACGGAGGGCTCCACCCATAAGGGTCCACGAAGTAGCAACCTTGACTATTCCATAACGGCTTCCATCCACGAAGGACTAGCCTCACTATGGGTAGATCTACACGAAGTAGGCGATCTCCTTGCCTGTACAAACTTCTTGGTTCAACTCCACAACACGAAGTAGGAGGCTCCCAAGCGACACCTAACCAATCTTGGAGGCACCACCCTCCAAAAGGTAATAGGCTCGGTAATATCGATGAAATCCTTGCTCTTGTGCTTCAAGATGATAGACTCCTGAACACACAATCACTCTCTCATAGATTTGGCTATGGTGGAACAGATTGATTTGGTGGAAAGCAACTTGTGGAGGCTAGAGATCAAGATTCAAATGGTAGGAATGGAATAGCTTGATCTCAACACATGAGTAGGTGGCTCTCTCTCAGAAAATTGGATGGGGAAAGTATGGAATAGTTCTGAGTGCTTCTCTTTCGAGTGGGTGGTGGTGAAGGGGTATATATAGGCATCCCCAAAAATCCAACCGTTACACCTAAAGTGACCAACTCGGTGACACCGAAGTATAAAACTCGATGGTACCGAGTTGCTCCAAAGGTAGCAACTTTTGAATCTCGGTGAGACCGATACATAAATCTCAGTGGTACCGATCAGATGACCAACGGTCAGAATGCACAACTCAGTGAGACTGATTCTCAAATTTCGGCGGTACCAATTCTTGACAACGGCTAACCAGAGAGTTGGTCCAAAAACTCGGTGAGACCGATTCACAAAACTCGGTGGTACCGATTCTTGAGAATGGCTAACCAGGAAGTTGGTCCAAATCTCGGTGAGACCGATCGGCAAAACTCGGTGGTACTGATGCTTGAAAATAGCTAACCAGAAAGTTGGCAACTGAACTCGGTGGCACCGAAGTGGAATGTTGGTAGTACCGAGATGGGTTTGGCTTAGGATCTGTCTAGGTTTTGAATCTCGGTGAGACCGAATAGGAATTGTTGGTCTTACCGATTTGAGTGGTAGGGTTCTAGACAGAGTATTTGTGGAAGAGCTTGTGGGTGTTTTTGGTGACTATCACTTGTGCACGTGGAGCATCTTGTTCACCAACAATACCTTACCCCCTTTTAATAGTATTGGCTTTACTATGGACTCAAAGTGATTTCTCACAAAGTAAAATGTAGAGTCCTCTCGCTTGAAGCTTTGCCAATCCATTTCCTTGCATCTAGGGGTATCTCCACAATCCTTTTGCCAACTCATCATTGAACTTTTCCTGAAATATACTTAGTGGAAACATTAGTTCAATGACATATATGTTGTTATTTAATTACCAAAACCACCAAGGGAGCAAATGTGCTTTCAGATAGCACCACCTATCGGAACCACCGGAAAAATCTTCGTGTCATCCATTGCATTTGATCTTCCTATCTCTACTATCTTACATATGCTTGTCTTTACTTTCCGATGCCATACTTGTTGACTAGCATGTGTAGGGTGCACTAGACTTGTTAAAATTGCTAAAATCTGCCACCCAATTAACTTGGGAAAAGGTTAGGTTTTTAATTTGTCAAGTAGACTATTCACCCCCCCCCCCCTCTAGACATCCCTTCTAGTGATCCCACACATTCGAGTGGCATGGGAGTATTGGCTTTGGCCGGCTTTACATCATCCAACTTGAACCTCTTGAGCATGGCTTGAGTGTATTTTGCTTGGTTGATGTAGGTTCCTTGACTTTTGTTGCTTGATTTCGAATCCAAGGAAGAACTTCAACTCTCCCATCATAGACATCTCAAACTCTTTGGTCATTAGTGCAGCAAATCAATAATTGAAAGCTTTGTTAGGAGAACCAAAGATAATATCATCAACATATAGTTGGCATATGAACATGTCCCCTTTAACCTTCTTCGTGAAAAGAGTGGGATAATTTTTCCCAATTTCAAACCCACAGTCTTGCAAAAACTCGGTAAGGTGCTCATACCATGCACGTGGGGCTTGTTTAAGGCCATAGAGTGCCTTATCAAGCTTTTATACATGATTGGGGAACTTGGGATCCTCGAACCACGGGGGTTGCTTGACGTATACCAACTCCTTAAGAGGACCATTAAGAAATGCACTTTTCACATCCATTTGTTGTTATTTGAAATTATGATGAGATGCATATGCAAGCAACATGCGAATAGATTCATGTCGAGCAACGGGAGCAAAGGTTTCACTGTAGTCGATACCCTCGACTTGGGAGTAGCCTTGTGCTACCAATCTTGCCTTGTTGCGAATGACAACACCATTCACATCTTGCTTGTTCTTGAAGATCCACTTGGTCCCAATGAGATTGTGATTTTCCTTTGGTCTTGCCACCAATTGCCACACCTTGTTGCGCTCGAAGTTGTTGAGTTCATCATGCATGGCTTCAAGCCACTCCGTGTCCTCGAGCGCTTCTTGTACCTTTAGGGGTTCAATACAAGAAACAAACGCGGGATGCTCTCAAAAGTTTGTTAAATGTCTATGAGTGGTTACCCCTTTACTCAAGCTTCCGTAGACATTCTCCAAAACATGTTGATGAGTTCTATGCTTGGAAGCGATCTTGGCGGCTCGTCGTTCTAATATTTCCTCCATTGAGGGTTGGGAGGACCATCTTGAGAACTCGGAGCGTCATCATGAGCTTGCTCTTCATCTTGAGCTTGCTCAGGGGTGTGAACTTGATCTTGGGAATCACTTGGTGAATCACCATCATCATGAGGTTGATCTTGCCCTTGATCCTGTTCACTTGGTTGAGGTCCTTCACTTTGTTCTTCGGAAGCGTGTGGGTCTTGCGTCGGTGATGGTTCCACTTGAGTGGAACATTGTCCTTCTCCTTCGGCCACAAGGGGTTCCCCAACGGGTAGGAAGTGTCCCACACCCATTCTTCTTATGGCTTGGGGAGGAATTTTATCACCTACATCACAAAGACCACTTTGCTCCGCTTGGGAGCCGTTATTTTCATCAAACTATACATTACATGTCTCCTCAATGAGTCCATTTGACTTGTTGAGAACACGGTAAGCGCGAGAGTTTGTAGCATAACCAACAGATATGCCCTCTTGAGCTCTAGGTTTGAATTTAGACAAACGAACACCTTTCTTGAGAATTAAACACTTACAACCGAACACCAGGAAGTACTTGAGATTGGGCTTGTTACCGGTAAGTATCTCATATGGAGTCTTGTTAGAGCCTTTGCGGAGGTAGAGCCGATTGGATGCATGACATGCTGTGTTGATGGGTTCAGACCAAAAGTTGTACGGAGATTTGAATTCCGCCATCATGGTCCTTGCCGCATCCATCAACGTCTGGTTCTTCCACTCCACAACACCATTTTGTTGAGGGGTATAAGGTGGAGAGTATAGATGCTTCATCCCTTCATCGCTCAGAAACTCATCCATATGTGTAGTTCTTGAACTCGAAGCCATTATTGGTTCTAATCATCAATATCTTTGCATCATGTTGGCGTTGAGCTACATTTGCAAAGTCGATGACGGTTTGTTGGGTATCACTCTTCTTCTTGAAGAAATATACCCATCTGTATCTTGAGTAATCATCCACAATCACCAAGCAATACTTTCTTCCCCCAAGACTATCAAATGATGGAGGACCAAAGAGATCCATGTGAAAGAGCTCTAGGGGCCTCTTGGAGTAAATTGTAGTCGTGGGGCGGTGAGCCGTATCATGTAGTTTTCCTTTGATACAAGCACTACAAGCACGATCTTTGGCAAAACTCACATTTGTTAGTCCAAGAATGTGGTCCCCTTTGAGGAGACTTTGCAAAGATCTCATACTGACATGAGCTAGCCGATGATGCCAAAGCCATCCCACATCAACTTTAGCCATTAGGCAAGTCGCGGTCTTAGTGGGTCGCTCCGAGAAGTTGACCATATAGAGACCATTTTTGACATGCCCAACAAAGGCTACTTTAAGAGTCTTGCTCCACAAAAGGACAACATAATCAATACCAAAGAAGGTACTAAAACCCATGAGTTCAAGTTGACGAACAAAAAGTAAATTGTATGCAAGTGTCTCAACATGCATGACTCTCTCAATGGTTAAATCCGGAGAGATCACCACCTTGCCAAGACCCAATACCTTTGAAAGTGTCATCACCAAAGGCGACTTGAGTGGCCAAGGATGTGTCAGTTCAAATGTCCACCACCAAGTCCTTGCTTCCAGTTATATGATTTGTTGCTCCACTATCAAGCAACCGTGAAACTCCTCTAGAAGCAAACTCCTACAATAGATCAATGCTTGGATTTAGGTACCCATTCTTTAACGGGTCCTTTCATGTTAGTAACAAGGGTCTTAGGAACCCAAATAGACCATTCAATGTACTCATAAGAAGAACCAACTTATTTGGCATAAACATGCCCATCACTAGCATGGCATAAAACATAAGAGGGGTTAAAGTCATCGGCTTTGTTGGAAGGGGTGGTCTTTCCCTTCTTGGCATTACCACCCACACCCTTGTCCTTCTTTTCTCATGAGTATCCTTCCCCGCTTTGACAGAGGTTTCCTTGAGCAGGAAAGGTTGCTTGGTCTTGAACTTCTTCTTCCTAGAATTGGGTGCAAACCCAATTCCTTCTTTTGCTACAACTTCCTTTTTATTGCTCAAAAGGTCATTGAGAATCTTCTCACCTTGGATACATGTCACAAGGCCTTTCTCAAGTTGCTCCTTCAACTTTGCATTTTCCTCCACAAGGTGCGCATGCTCACAACAAGGGCTAGTAGCATTAGCATTATCAATTAATACATAAGGAGGACATGTGGCTATTTCCTTAGTAAGTTTTACTTGGAGTTGATCATCAGACTCCTTAAGAGAAGCATGAGCACTCTTCAAAGCCTTGTGAGCTTTATCGAGTGTGCCAAACTCTTCCTTGAGTCTATCATGGTCAACCCCAAGTGCAAACTTTTCGGATTTGAGCACACGAGTAAGAACAATAGCATGATCGTGATTTTTTTGCAATTTAGCAAGATCATCGTTGTGTGGCTCCTCAAGAGCCAAACAAAGATCTCGCTCTTCCTCAAGAGCAATGGAAAGATCCGCTATCTCATCGGCATAGTCATGACTATGCCCCTCCAATTTGGTGATGGTTTCCTCATGAGACTCAATGGGATCACTAGCTTCACCAAGTTGTTCCAAGAGAGCAACAAAGTGCTTCTTGGTCTTACCCTTGAGTTTAGCCATGAACTTGTCGAACTCATTCTCATTAATGTTCACCTCCTCATGTCCCTCCACACATTCCAACGAAGGAGAAATAGTGGTAATGGAAGTTTTGATCTTGGAGGTTACCTTGTTGATACCTTTGGCCATGAGGCACTTGGCAATGCGGTTCTCGTTGGGGGAGTCGAAGAGAGACACCTTGGTTGGGGAAGAGGTTGCAATGGCCATCGTGGCCATCGCCATTCCTTCACCACTTGTATCATCATCATCATCATCGGACACATACTCTTCTTGAGCCACCAACACCTTGTGAGGCACCTTCTTGGTGAAGTTGCTCTTGTTGGGGAAGGACTTGGCCTTGTTTTGCTAATGAGCTTGCCACCATTGTCTTACCTCTTCTCATAAGGGCAATCCACCATGAAGTGACTCACATTGCCACAATTGTAATAAGTTCTCACACGTTGCTTGCCTTTAGATCCACTTGAGTTGTTCTTGGAGAAGTTCAGCATTGAGTTTCTCTTGTTCCCCCAAAATTGCCTTGACGCAAGAGGCATGTGCTCGTGGTATGCATATTTGGTGTCTTCGAGGCTACTCTCCTCTTCTTCATCTTCTTCTTCTTCCGGAATTGCCTTGGCCTTCAAATCAAGGTTGGGTGAAGACTTCTTTAACCGTTGAACCAAGCTAGAATATTGTCGGCGGTCTTGTTGAAGATGTTCATATCAATGAATTCATCCAAGACATCAATCGAGGACAAAGAGAGGAAGTCCGGTCTTTGACAGATAACGGAGGACATGGCTTTGTTGAATGGCGTGATGGCCTTGAGAAACTTACGCTTGATCCAATTGTTATCTGTATCCTTACTCCCATGATCTTGAAGGGATACCGCGAGAGTTTTCAATCTCCGGTAGAGCTCATGAGGATCCTCATCTTCATTCATCACAAACTCATCGGCCTCATCGAGAACCACCTCAAAGTTGGACCGTTGAATGCTTGAGCGTCCCTTGTATAAGGAAACTGTTGGGGAACGTTATATGGGAAACAAAATTTTTCCTACACACACGCAAGATCTATCCATGGTGATGAGCATCTACGAGAGGGAGAGTGGATCTACATACCCTTGTAGATCGCTAAGCGGGAAGCGTTAAGAAACGCGGTTGATGTAGTCGAACGTCTTCGCGATCCAAATCGCTAGCCGTCCCGTGATCCAATCACGATCTAGCGCCGAATGGACGGCACCTCCACGTTCAGCACACGTACAGCTCGATGACGATCTCCACCTTCTTGATCCAGCAAGAGGGAGCGGAGAGGTAGTTGAGTTCTCCAGCAGCACGACGGCGCGGCGGCGGTGGTGGTGGAACTATTCCGGCAGGGCTTCGCCTAAGCACAGTCGGAATCTATTTGGTGGAGGAACTAGGGAATAGAGAACTAGCACGTGGACTTGTGTCTTTGGGGCCTCTATTCCTCTAGTATATATAGGAGGGAGGGGAGGAGGCAGCCCCCTAGGGGTTCGGCCGAAGGAGGTGGAGGTGGAGCCTCCCACCAATCCTACTCCTAGTAGGATTCCTTCTCCTAGTTAGAAACCTTCCCCCACTTGGGGTTTTTTCCTTTTCCCACATCCTAGCCACATGGGCCTTGTGGGGCTGGTTTGCCCAGCCCACTAAGGGCTGGTGCAACACCCCTCAGGCCCATGTGGCCTCCTGGAGTGGGTGGCCCCTCCCGATGGCCCTCCGGCACTCCCGGTACACTACCGGAAATACCCGAAACTTTTCCGGTGACCAAAACGGGACTTCCTATATATCAATCTTTACCTCCGGACCATTCTGGAGCTCCTCGTGACGTCTGGGATCTCATCCAGGAATCCGAAAAACCTTTGGTCACCACTATACATAACTCAATTCTACCAAAATGTCACCGAACGTTAAGTGTGCAGACCCTGCGGGTTCGAGAACTTTGTAGACATGACCGAGACACCTCTAAGGTCAATAACCAATAGCGGGACCTGGATGCCCATATTGATTCCTACATATTCTACGAAGATCTGTATCGGTTGAACCTCTATGTCAAGGATTCAGTTAATCCCGTATGTTGTTCCCTTTGTTCTTCGGTATGTTACTTGCCCGAGATTCGATCGTCGGTATCTCTATACGTAGTTCAATCTCATTACCGGCAAGTCTCTTTACTCATTCCGTAATACAAGATCCCGTGGCTAACACTTTAGTCACATTGCTTGCAAGGCTTATTGTGATGTTGTATTACCGAGTGGGCCCTGAGATACCTCTCCGTCATACGGAGTAACAAATCCCAGTCTTGATCCATGCAAACTCAACAGACACCTTCGAAGATACCTATAGAGCATCTTTATAGTCACCCAGTTACGTTGTGACGTTTGATACACACAAGGTATTCCTCCGGTGTCAGTGAGTTGCATGATCTCATGGTCATAGGAACAGATACTTTGACATGCAAAAAACAATAGCAATAAACTGACACGATCATATGCTACGTTCATAGTTTGGGTCTTGTCCATCACATCATTCTCCTAATGATGTGATCTCGTTATCAAATGACATCTCATGTCTATGGTCAGGAAACCTTGACCATCTTTGATCAACAAGCTAGTCTACTAGAGGCATACTAGGGACACAGTGTTTGTCTATGTATCCACACATGCAATTGAGTTTCCAATCAATACAATTATAGCATGGACAATAAACGATTATCATGAACAAGGAAATATAATAATAACTACTTTTATTATTGCCTCTAGGGCATATTTCCAACAGTCTCCCACTTGCACTAGAGTCAATAATCTAGCTCACATCACTATGTGATTTACATTGTAATGAATCTAACACCCATACAGTTCTGGTGTTGATCATGTTTAGCCCTTGGAAGAGGTTTAGTCATCGGGTCTGCGACATTCAGATCCGTGTGTACTGTGCAAATATTTATGTCCTCCTCCTTGGTGTAATTGCAGATGGAATTGAAACGTCGCTTTATGTGTCTGGTCCTCTTGTGAAACCTTGGTTCCTTGGCCAGAGCAATGGTACCAGTGTTGTCACAGAACAGATTCATTGGGTTTAGTGCACTAGGCACTACTCCAAGATCTGTCATGAACCCCTTCATCCAGACACCTTCCTTCGCCGCCTCCGAGGCAGCGATGTACTCCGCTTCGCTTGTAGAATCAGCTACCACGCTCTGCTTGGAACTGCACCAGCTTACCGCACCCCATTGAGAATAAATACGTATCCGGTTTGAGACTTAGAGTCATCCGAATCAGTGTCAAAGCTTGCATTGACATAACCCTTTACGACGAGCTCTTGATCACCTCCATAAACGAGAAACATGTCCTTAGTCCTTTTCAGGTACTTCAGGATATTCTTGACCGCCGTCTAGTGTTCCATTCCTGGATCACTTTGAAACCTTCCCGCCATACTTATGGCAAGGCTGACATCGGGTCTTGTGCACAGCATTGCATACATGATAGAGCCTATGGCTGAAGCATAGGGGACGACACTCATCTTTTCTTTATCTTCTGCAGTCACTCGGCATTGAGTCTTACTCAACTTCACACCTTGCAATACAGGCAAGAACCCCTTCTTGGCCTGATCCATTTTGAACTTCTTCAAAACTTTGTCAAGGTATGTGCTCTGTGAAAGTCCTATTAAGCGTCTCGATCTATCTCTATAGATCTTGATGCCTAATATGAAAGCAACTTCTCCTAGGTCCTTCATTGAAAACCTCTTGTTCAAATATTCCTTCACGCTTTCCAACATTTCTATATTGTTTCCAATCAACAATATGTCATCCACATATAATAAGAGAAAAGCTATAGAGCTCCCACTCACTTTCTTGTAAATACAAGCTTCTCTGTAAACTTGTATAAACCCGAACGCTTTGATCACCTCATCAAAGCGAAGATTCCAACTCTGAGATGCTTGCACCAGTCCATAAATGGATCGCTGGAGTTTGCAAACTTTGTCAGCATTCTCTGGATCGATAAAACCTTCCGGTTGCATCATATACAACTCTTCCTTACGGAAACCATTAAGGAACGCTGTTTTGACATCCATCTGCCAAATTTCATAATCGAAAAAGGCAGCTATTACTAACATGATTCTGACGGACTTAAGCATCGCAACGGGTGAGAAGGTATCATCGTAGTCAACTCCTTGAACTTGTGATAAACCCTTTGCCACAAGTCGAGCTTTATAGACGGTGACATTACCGTCCGCGTCTGTTTTCCTCTTAAAGATCCATTTGTTCTGAATGGCCTTTTGACCTTCAGGTAATACTTCCAAAGCCCATACTTTGTTTTCATACATGGTTCCCATCTCGGATTTCATGGCCTCTAACCATTTCTTGGAATCCGGGCCCATCATCGCTTCTCCATAGCTCGTAGTTTCGTCGTTGTCCAACAACATGACCTCTAAGACAGGGTTGCCGTACCACTCAGGAGCAGTACGCGTCCTTGTCGACCTACGAGGTTCGATAGCAACTTGATCCGAAGCTTCATGATCATCATCATTAACTTCCTCTTCAACCGATGTAGGCTCTACAGAAAAATCTTTCTGCGCTGCGCTACTCTCTGGTTGAAGTAAAGGTTCAACAACCTCATCAAGTTCTATTTTCCTCCCACTCAATTCTTTCGAGAGAAACTCTTTCTCAAGAAATGTTATGTTTTAAGCGACAAACACTTTGCCTTCGGATCTGAGATAGAAGGTATACCCAACTGTCTCTTTTGGGTAGCCTATGAAGACGCATTTCTCTGCTTTGGGTTCTAGTTTTTTAGGCTGAAGCTTTTTGACATAAGCATCGCATCCCCAAACTTTAAGAAATGACAACTTTGGCTTCTTGTCAAACCACAGTTCATATGGCGTCGTCTCAATGGATTTCGATGGTGCCCTATTTAAAGTGAATGCAGCTGTCTCTAACGCATAACCCCAAAACGATAGTGGCAAATCGGCAAGAGACATCATAGAACGTACCATATCCAATAAGGTTCGATTACGATGTTCGGACACACCATTACGTTGTGGTGTTCCAGGCGGTGTCAATTGTGAAACAATTCCACACTGTCTTAAGTGACTGCCAAACTCATAACTCAGATATTCTCCTCCTCGATCAGATCGTAGGAATTTAATCTTCTTGTTACGATGATTCTCAACTTCACTCTGAAATTGCTTGAACTTTTCAAATGTTTCAGACTTGTGTTTCATTAAGTAAATATAACCATATCTACTTAAGTCATCAGTGAAGGTGAGAAAGTAACGATAACCACCGCGCGCCTCAATGCTCATTGGACCGCACACATCAGTATGTATGATTTTCAACAAGTCACTTGCCCGTTCCATTGTTCCAGAGAACGGGGTCTTAGTCATCTTGCCCATGAGGCATGGTTCACATGTGTCAAGTGATTCAAAATCAAGTGACTCCAAAAGTCCAACAGCATGGAGCTTCTTCATGCGTTTTACACCAATATGACCTAAGCGGCAGTGCCACAAGAAAGTGGTACTATCATTATCAACTCTACATCTTTTGGCATCAATGTTATGAACATGTGTATCATCACTATCGAGATTCAATAAGAATAAACCCCTTACATTGGGTGCATGACCATAAAAGATATTACTCATATAAATAGAACAACCATTATTCTCTGATTTAAATGAGTAACCGTCTCGCAATAAACAAGATCCAGATATAATGTTCATGCTTAACGCAGGCACTAAATAACAATTATTCAGGTTCATCACTAATCCCGATGGTAATCGAAGAGCGAGCGTGCTGATGGCGATCACATCAACCTTGGAACCATTTCCCGCGCGCATCGTCACTTCATCCTTTGCCAGCCTCCGTCTATTCCGCAGTTCCTGTTTTGAGTTGCAAATGTGAGCAATCGAACCGGTATCAAATACCCAGGCACTACAACGAGAGTTGGTAAGGTACACATCAATAACATGTATATCATATATACCTTGTTTGGTGTTGGCCGCCTTCTTGTCAGCCAGATACTTGGGGCAGTTCCGCTTCCAGTGACCAGTTCCCTTGCAATGAAAGCACTCAGTTTCTGGCTTGGGTCCAGCCTTGGGTTTCTTCACGGGAGGGGCAACTGCTTTGCCACTCTTCTTGGAGTTACCCTTCTGACCCTTGCCATTCTTCTTGAATCCAGTGGTTTTATTGACCATCAACACTTGATGCTCCTTCTGAATCTCAGACTCAGCGACTTTCAACATCGCAAACAGCTCAGCGATTGACTTGTTCATCCCGTGCATGTTATAGTTCAACACGAAGCTCTTGTAGCTAGGTGGCAGTGTTTGAAGAACTCTGTCAGTGATCACCTCTGGCGGAAGGGCATACCTAATTCAGCCAGACGGGTGGAATACCCAGACATTTTGAGTATGTGTTCACTGACAGACCCGTTCTCCTCCATCTTGCAGGCATAGAACTTATCGGAGGTCTCATACCTCTCGATCCGGGCATTCTTCTGAAAGATAAACTTCAACTCTAGGAACATATCATATGCTCCATGACCTTCAAAACATCTTTGAAGTCCCGGTTCTAAGACATACAACATTGCACATTGAACTATTGAGTAATCATCAGAACGTGCCTGCCAGGCGTTCGCAACGTCTGCAGACTCTACTGGAGCGGGTGGATCACCAAGCGGTGCATCAAGGACATAAGCCTTTTGGGAAGCCGTAAGGATAATCCTTAGATTATGGGCCCAGTCCACAAAGTTACTTCCATCATCTTTCAACTTAGCTTTCTCTAGGAACGCATTAAAATTCAAGGGTGCTACTGCGCGAGCCATTGATCTACAACATAAATTTTGCAAAAACAACTTAGACTATTGTTCAAGATAATGAGTTTAGTTAATCATATTACTTTAAAAACTCCCACTCAAATTGACATCCCTCCGGTCATTCGAGTGTCACATGATCCAAATTCACCAACTCAAGTCTGATCATCATGTGAGATGAGGTGGTTTCATTGGTGAACATCTTCATGTTGATCATATCTACTATATGACTCATGTTCGACCTTTCGGTCTCTTGTGTTCCGAGGCCATGTCTGTACATGCTAGGCTCGTCAAGTTTAACCCGAGTGTTCCGCATGTGCAACACTGGCTTGCACCCGTTGTATGTGAACGTAGAGTCTATCACACCCGATCATCACGTGGTGTCTCGAAACGACGAACTTTCGCAACAGTTCACACTCGGGGAGAACACAATTTTATCTTGAAATTTTAGTGAGGGATCACCTTATAATGCTACCGTCATTGATACGTCTCCAACGTATCTATAATTTTTGATTGTTCCATGCTATTATACTATCTGTTTTGGATGTTTTATATGCATTATTATGCTATTTTATATTATTTTTGGGACTAACCTATTAACCTAGTGCCTAGTGCCAGTTTCTGTTTTTTCCTTGTTTTTGAGTATTGCAGATAAGGAATATTAAACGGAGTCCAAACGGAATAAAATCTTCGGAACGATTTTTCTTGGACCAGAAGAAACCTGTCAGACTTGGAGACGAAGGCAGGAGACCTGCCGTGAGGTCACAAGCCTGCAGGGCGCGCCCTAGGGGGGGCGCCCCCTGGCTTGTGGCCCCATGGCAAATCTCCTAACCCTATTCTTCGGCCTATAAATTTCCAAATATTCCCCTAATACCAAAGAGATCCACGAAAATACTTTTCCGCCACCGGAACCCTCTGTTCCCGTGAGATCCCATCTTGGAGCCTTTTCTGGTAATCTGCCGGAGGGGGATTCGATCACGGAGGGCATCTACATCAACTCCATTGCCCTTCCGATGATGCGTGAGTAGTCCACCACAGACCTTCGGGTCCATAGCTAGTAGCTAGATGGCTTCTTCTCTCTCTTTGTTCTTCAAATACCATGTTCTTCATGATCTTCATGGAGATCTATCCGATGTAATACTCTTTTGCGGTGTGTTTGTCGAGATCCGATGAATTGTGGGTTTATGATCAGATTATCTATAAATATCATTTGAATCTTCTCTAAATTCTTATATGCATGATTTCATATCCTTGCAAGTCTCTTCGAGTTATTGGTTTGGTTTGGCCAAATAGATTGGTAATTCTTGCAATGGGAGAAGTGCTTGGTTTTGGGTTCAATCTTGCGGTGTCCTCACCCAGTGACAAAGTAGGGGTAGCGAGGCACGTATTTGTATTGTTGCCATCAAGGATAAAAAGATGGGGTTTTCATCATATTGCTTGAGTTTATCCCTCTACATCATGTCATCTTACCTAATGCGTTACTCTGTTCTTCATGAACTTAATACTCTAGATGCAGGCAGGAGTAGGTCGATGTGTGGAGTAATAGTAGCAGATGCAGAATCATTTCGGTCTACTTGACATGGACGTGATGCCTATATGCATAATCATTGCCTTGGATATCGTCATAACTATGCACTTTTCTATCAATTGCTAGACAGTAATTTGTTCACCCACCGTATTATTTTCCTTCAAGAGAGAAGCCTCTAGTGAAACCTATGGCCCCCGGGTCTATTTTCCATATTATATTTTCAGATCTATAAACCAAAAATACCAAAAATACTTTGCTGCAATCTTTTTACTTTTGTTTTATTTTCTGTTTTAGAAATCTTCTATATCTATCTCTATCAGATCTCATCCTTGCAAGTAACCGTGAAGGGATTGACAACCCCTTTATAGCGTTGGGTGCAAGTGTTTGATTATTTGTGTAGGTACATCTATTGGGACTTGCTTGTATCTCCTACTGGATTGATACCTTGGTTCTCAACAACTGAGGGAAATACTTATCTACTTTGCTGCATCACCCTTTCCTCTTCAAGGGAAAACCAACGCAAGCTCTGGAAGTAGCAAGAAGGATTTCTGGCGCCGTTACCGGGGAGATCTACATCAAGCCTACCAAGTACCCATCACAAACTCATCTCTTGCATTTACATTATTTGCCATTTGCCTCTCGTTTTCCTCTCCCCCACTTCTAAAACGATTTTCCAAAAATATTTGCCTTTTTATTCGCCCTTCTTCCGTTCGCCTTTTCGTTTGCTTTTTGTTTGCTTGTGTGCTAGATTGCTTGCTTTGTCACGATGACTCAAGAGAATACCAAGTTGTGTGACTTTTCCAATACTAATAATAATGATTTTATTAGTACTCCGATTGCTCCCGCCACTAGTACGGAATCTTATGAAATTAATGCCGCTGTGCTTAATCTTGTTATGAAAGAACAATTTTCCGGCCTTTCCAATGAAGATGTCGCATCCCATCTAAATACTTTCGTTGAGTTGTGTGATATGCAAAATAAGAAAGATGTGGATAATGATATTGTTAAATTGAAGCTATTTCCTTTCTCATTACGAGATCATGCTAAAACTTGGTTTTCATCTTTGTCTAAAAATAGTATTGATTCATGGAATAAGTGTAAAGATGCTTTTATTTCCAAGTACTTTCCGCCCGCTAAGATCATCTCCCTTAGGAACGATATAATGAATTTTAAGCAACTTGATCATGAGCATGTTGCACAATCTTGGGAGAGGATGAAACTAATGATTAGAAATTGCCCCGCACATGGTTTGAGTTTATGGATGATTATACAGATTTTTATGCGGGATTGAATTTTGCTTCTAGAAATATTTTAGATTCTGCCGCGGGTGGTACTTTTATGGAAATCATGTTAGGAGAAGCTACTAAACTCCTAGATAATATTATGGCAAATTACTCTCAATGGCATACCGAAAGATTTCCTGCTAGTAAAAAGGTGCATGCTATTGAAGAAATCAACACTTTGAGTGAAAAGATGGATGAATTAATGAAATTGTTTGCTAGTAAGAGTGCTCCTATTGATCCTAATGATATGACTTTGTCTTCTTTGATTGGAAATAATAATGAATCTATGGATGTGAATTTTGTTGGTAGGAACAATTTTGGTAATAACGCGTATAGAGGTAATTTCAACCCTAGGCTGTTTCCTAGTAATTCCTCTAATAATTATGGTAATTCCTACAACAATTCTTATGGAAATTATAATAAGATGCCCTCTGATCTTGAGAATAATATTAAAGATTTTATTAGTTCGCAAAAGGTTTTCAATGCTACGATTGAAGAAAAATTGCTCAAGATTGATGATTTGGCTAGGAACGTTGATAGAATTTCTCTTGAGATTGATTCTTTGAAAATTAGATCTACTCCACCTAAGCGTGATATTAATGAGTCTTTAAAAGCTATGAGAACTTCTATTGATGAGTGTAAGGAAAGAACCGCTAGAATTCGTGCTAAGAGTGAATGGCTTGAAAAGGTGTGTTCTCGTGATAATAATGATGAAGATCTTAAAGTGATTGATGTGACTCCTATTGAATCTTTGTTTTCTAATGGTAATCTTGATAAAGATGGGACTGGAGATAAGTCAACTTTAGTTAAAATGCGTCCCAATGATTCGGAGTTTGTAGATCTTAATGCTAAGATTGATAAAAGTGGGATTGAAGAGGTCAAAACTTTAAATAGCAATGAACCCACTCTTTTGGATTTCAAGGACTTTAATTATGATAGTTGTTCTTTGATTGATTGTATTTCCTTGTTGCAATCCCTGTTGAATTCTCCGCATGCTTATAATCAAAATAAGGCTTTTACTAAACATATCGTTGATGCTATGATGAAATCTTTTGAAGAAAAACTTGAGTTGGAAGTTTCTATACCTAGAAAGCTTTATGATGAGTGGGAACCTACTATTAAGATTAAAATTAAAGATTATGAGTGCCATGCTTTGTGTGATTTCGGTGCTAGCATTTCCACGATCCCGAAAACTTTATGTGATGTGCTAGGTTTCCATGATCTTGATGATTGCTCTTTAAATTTGCATCTAACGGATTCCACTATTAAGAAACCTATGGGAAGGATTAATGATGTTCTTATTGTTGCTAATAGGAATCATGTGCCCGTAGATTTCATTGTTCTTGATATAGATTGCAATCCTACATGTCCTATTATTCTTGGTGGACCTTTCCTTAGAACGATCGGTGCAATTATAGATATGAAAGAAGGAAACATTAGATTCCAATTTCCGTTAAGGAAAGGCATGGAAAACTTTCCTATAAATAAAATTAAATTACCTTATGAATCTATTACGAGAGCTACTTATGGATTGCATACCAAAGATGACAATACCTAGATCTATTGCGTTATGCCTAGCTAGGGGCGTTAAACAATAGCGCTTGTTGGGAGGCAACCCAATTTTATTTTATGTTTCTGTTTTTTGTTTCTGTTCTTGAGTGTTTTGCACATTATTACCTCTGTAGTAATTGTGTTTTATTGTTTTAATTAGTGTTTGTGCCAAGTAAAACCTTTGGGATGGTTTACGGTGATTGTTGATTTGGTTTTACTGAAAAACAGAAAATTTTGCGCTCAGTCCAGTAATTTTATAAATTCACCAGAGCGTCAATTGGATCTAATTTTTTTTACACAAGATTGATATACAAATTTACCTGATTGTCCTAATTGTTCAGAATTTTTGGAGTTACAGAAGTATTCGAAGTCTACAGATTGCTACAGACTGTTCTGTTTTTGACAGATTCTGTTTTCTTTGTGTTGTTTGCTTATTTTGATGTATCTATGGGTTGTATCGGGGGGTATGAAACATGGAGAAGTTAGAATACAGTAGATATTAAACCAATATAAATAAAGAATGAGTTCACAACAGTACCTAAAGTGGTAATTTATTTTTCTTATAATAACGGATCTCATGAGTTTTCTGTTGAGTTTTGTGTTGTGAAGTTTTCAAGTTTTGGGTAAAGATTTGATGGACTATGGAATAAGGAGTGGCAAGAGCCTAAGATTGGGGATGCCCAAGGCACCCCAAGCCATATTCAAGGATACCAAAGAGCCTAAGCTTGGGGATGCCCCGGAAGGCATCCCCTCTTTCGTCTTCAATCCATCGGTAAATTTACTTGAGGCTATATTTTTATTCACCACATGATATGTGTTTTGCTTGGAGCGTCTTGTATGATATGAGTCTTTGCTTTTTAGTTTGCCACAATCATCCTTGCTGCACACATCTTTTGAGAAGGACACGCACTAATCATGAATTTATTAGAATACTCTATGTGCTTCACTTATATCTTTTGAGCTAGGCAATGTTGCTCTAGTGCTTCACTTATATCTTTTTAGAGCACGTCGGTGTTTTATCTACTACCCCTATAAAAGCACGAGAGGCGGAGATCCAAACAATCAGGTTCATCCAACTTCAAGATCTAAAGGCTCCAAATCCTTGGGTGTTTAATCAAACAAGCCACACAATTACGCCCACCGATCCTCGATCTCACAAATCAATATGCACGCCACGCCCGCAGCAGGCACCATGATCTACTATTTCTCAAAAAAAAAACAGACACCACGATCTTTCGCCCTCCACTCCTCCTCTCAACGGATGCTAGCAAGGGACACCGCCCGCCCGCCGACCCTCCGCCGCACGTCGGACGCCACCCGCCCGCCAATCATCCGTCAGACGCCCGCCGTTCCTCCTCCTGTCCACCGCCCGCCGCTCGCCCGCTGATCCTCCTCCGCCGCATGCCGCACGTCGCCGTGATCTGTCTCTTCCCCACGTCTCACCGTTGAGTCGGTTGACCGGCCGCGACGCGCCGCCGACCTAGACCTCGGCCTGGCCGGGATGGACCCCAAGCTGGCGCAGCTGGCCGCCGCGGGGAACCCCCACGTTTAGGTGCACGCAGTCTACGAGGATGCACATGGTGATCGACCTCTGCTCCGGGCCGGACCTGCTCGACTAGGTCCACCTCCGCCACGGCGCGCCCGTTCGAGAGCCCCATGTTGCTGCCGCCGAGGCCCTTGAGATCTTCAACTGCCACGGCTACACTGCCTGCATTGCGACCACCACTTGAGTCCGTCGATGATAGTTTACAATCTAGGGGTGGCTCAAACAAGAGCAGTGGTCACAGGGATGAACTGATTTTTTATATTACTGCATTCGTTCAAAACTCATTTTCATAAGCCAAGCACAGATGGTTGGTGAAGTCATCCAGGTACGTACTTTCAAGTTCCCAGTTTCTGTGCAACATTATTGTATTTTCAATTCAATCTGTTGTTGGTTTGGGCTCTGCGTAGGCAATCTCTGGAAACGGTAATGAATCATTGGTAGAAGTAACATCAGAATGTATAATATGCCTTGACGTCAAGCCGGATAGTGTGCTCCTCGACGCATAGGATGGCGGCGACGCGCCCATGCGTGACCAACTCAGTAAAATTTTGGGCGCTGGTC
This sequence comes from Elymus sibiricus, assembly GCA_039707655.1. Classification (NCBI taxonomy): domain Eukaryota; kingdom Viridiplantae; phylum Streptophyta; class Magnoliopsida; order Poales; family Poaceae; genus Elymus; species Elymus sibiricus. The sequence continues at coordinate 279,890,023 of CM077675.1, read as the reverse complement.
GACAGCGGGGACTACGCCCCATGGGCACGCCACACTACGTGTCACCCGAGGTAAGGCTGAGGTTTGGAGCGCCGGGGCAGTCCTGTACATGCTCCTCACCGGTGGCGTGCTGCCCTTCAGCGGCGAGACGACTTCTGACATGCTCTCGGCCGTGCTCTGTGGGAGCCCTTGGTTCCCTCCTAAGTGTTCGCTGGGGTTTTGCTGCTGGGCGCTGGCCAAGGACATGATGCGGTGCACGATGTGTTCTCGGAGTATATTGATTTGAATGAATGTCTTCCCTTGTTTGTTGTCGGCATTCAGCAAAGTTGGCTCTCTACTTTTTTGGATTGGTTGTACATGGGAGACTAGCCTACTGATTTAGATAAATGATAAGTTTTCAGCATGTCAGAAAGGAATATGGAGTTGAATTCTAATTTTTATTACCGCAGATCGCAATGGCGCAAGATGTTCCTTTGATAGTTTACGCGGGTACAAGTTGAAAATACATATGGCTAAAAGTTGATCTCCAATGTTACTTCATAGTAGCCTTTGTTCTAAGCAAAATATGCTTATTAGTATTATTTATGTTATTTTGCAGGCTTTTTCTCAACTTTGTTCTCAGGGCCTTGCTCATGGTTTTGTTTAAATAAGGTATGTCATTGGAAATCATATGGCATGCATGGATTAAATCTTGAATTTTTCTACTAAATATTGGTACTAAACATGGTGTATGTCGCTTGTCAGTTTTACCTCATAATCCTAGCCCTCATTGGTTGATTTTCATGATGTTGCATAAATTTTACTGAGGTCACCCTCCAAATAAAATGATCGTTATATATGTGGTCTTCATTTTAATGGGTGAAGACTATGTGTTTCTAGACTCCCATGTATAGTATTTTGATGGAAACATGCATGCTTACAGAAGTATAGTGGACAATCATGCTTGATGGCAAGAGGTATGGTGTTAGTTGACTACACATCTCGCCCTTCTCACTAATTCTATGGACATAGATTATATCTACTTTGCCAGACAGCATAGGTTGCAGCTATTTCAAGGCATGGTGTTCTATCCTTCATTTATTCTTAATGTTCCGGAATACTCCCTCCGTTTTTATTTACTTCGCATATTAGCTTTGATCAAAGTCAAGCTTTGTAAATTTTGACTAAGTTTATAGACAAAGATATTAACATATGCAATAACAAATCAATACTATTATTTCATTATTGAATGTACTTTCACATCATATAAATTTGTTACGGTAGATATTTATATATTTTTTTCTATAAACTTGGTCAAACTTTATGAAGTTTGACTTCAATCAACTCTAATATGTTGAGTAAATAAAAACGGAGGGAGTACATCAAGACGACAATTCATGATGCTCCATATTAAACATCTTCTATTTACTAAGTTTGTGTTTACCAGGGAAGCAGGTTATATGTTGCTCATGAAGTATTTTTTTGGTTTAACCATTGGTGAAGTCATTTCTAGATCTTTTCACCCAGCTGGTGGAATAACTACGAGAAACAAATTAAGGTTCTTATTCGTACAAATGATATTATTGGAATGAAAGTGTATAGTATCAAAACTCAAATTACTTCTTTAATTCGTAGGCACCGAGTACAAATGTTCATGTAGAACATCTTGAATCCAAATCTTTTTGTAGAAAGTGGTTGGCTAATTTAACCAACCATTATTCAGGTATGTCTATGCCTTTTTTCATTAGGCTTGGAACATTAGACCTGAAAATTGAGCTTGGCGAAAGTTACATTAATACAATGGAGCAAATATGTGATTTAAATATAATGGAAGAGCAATTCACTTATTTTTCAGGGGTTACGAACCTTTTTTTTGCTGGTTCATGTCAACATGGATAAATAGGTTCTTGGGTTTGTGCACTAGCATTTTATTTCAATTGAGATATATGATTTCGGATTGCCAACTAACGAAAGTAACATGGCTGAATAGGTTCTTGGGTTGGTGCACTAACCATGTCATACTATATATGAATGTAACCTTGCCTGGCTTTTGTCGTTATAATTTACTTACATTGGCACTAAATACTAAATGTATATGGTAATATGATACATGCTTGTGAATCGTCTTATATTATTGTGATTTACTATGAAAGTATTGCTCTCTAATGTTGTCTGCGGACTAATGAGCAGCTTAATAACTTCGGAGAACAAAATCTTGATGAAGACATTTCAACGGAGATGCAACAGTGTTGTACAATTGGATTTATTGCTTGTTTTCTATATCACCTTTCTGGTTTATCATTATGCATTAGCGCCTTGTTACAGAAGATAACTCACAATGAGATTTGAAGTGAGTCTATATAAGTCAAAAGATGGTTGGCCATTGTTTTCTAAAACATTACGTTCCATTTTTTCAACCACAACTGGCCCTTTATTTGTGGTCATATGTCTTTTTACCAATCGTTTATGTATTTTAATACATACAATTCTTGATCATAGTTTGTTTCACAAGAAAAATATGGACCCTTTGCCGATTGTTGGTCTAATCCTGGGTACTTTAAAGGCATGTTTGTCATGGTTTACTTAGGCATGTGCAGATCGAGACGTGCAACAACGTGCAAGCTTACTAGTTTTATAGAAATAATTGAACTCTCGTACCTCACTTATATTATTTTGAGAGTCTTTAAACAACATGGTAATTGGTTTAGGTTATGAATTTAGTCCTAATATAATGGGCATCCAAGAGGGATATAATAAAAAAAATCATATAAAGTGCATTGAATACTATGAGAAATTGGATTCCTTGCATATAGTTTTGAGATATAAAGATGGTGATGTTAGAGTCATGCTAGTGAGTAATTGTGGAATGGTAAAAATACATGTGTTAAAGTTTGTGACTCCCGTGGCATGCACATATGGTGAACCGCTATGTAACGAAGTCGGAGCATGATTTGTTTAATGATTGTCATCCTTTGTGTGAGGGTCGGGAGAGCGCGATGGTTTACTCCTACCAACCTCTCCCCTAGGAGCATGCGTCTAACACTTTGCTTCGATAACTAATAGATTTTTGCAATAAGTATGTGAGTTCTTTATGACTAATGTGAGTCCATGGATTATACGCACTCTCACCCTTCCACCTTTGCTAGCCTCTCTGGTACCGCGCAACTTTCGCCGGTGCATTAAACCCACCTTCCTCAAAACAGCCACCATATACCTTCCTCAAAAGAGCCACCATACCTTCCAATTATGGCATTTCCATAGCCATTCCGAGATATATTGCCATGCAACTTCCACCGTTCCGTTTTTTTATGACACGCACCATCATTGTCATATTGCTTTGCATGATCGTAAGACAGCTAGCATGATGTTTTCATGGCTTGTCCGTTTTTGATGTCATTTGCTATGCTAGATCATTGCACATCCCGGTCCACCACCGGAAGCATTCATATAGAGTCATATCCTGTTGTAGGTATCGAGTTGTAAGTAAATAAAAGTGTGATGATCTTCATTATTAGAGCATTGTCCCATGTGAGGAAAGGATGACGGAAGCTATGATTCCCTCACAAGAAGGGATGAGTCTCCGGACTTTACAAATAATAAAAGAGGCCAATGAAGCCCAAATGAAAAAAAGGAGGCCAAAGATGCCCACCATAAAAAAATGAGAGAAAAGAGAGAAGGGACAATGTTACTATCTTTTTTCCACACTTGTGCTTCAAAGTAGCACCTTGATCTTCATGATAGAGAGTCTCCTATTTTGTCACTTTCATATACTAGTGGGAATTTTTCACTATATAACTTGGCTTGTATATTCCAATGATGGGCTTCCTCAAATTGCCCTAGGTCTTCGTGAGCAAGCAAGTTGGATGCACACTGTTGGGGATATAACCCCGTGGTAAGACCCGCCCAGGAGGGGCCGGGTCATACCTGGCGGCTCATAGCCAAGACCCTAAGATGGGCCGGAAGATGAAGGCCAGGCCACATGGCGGCTTACCAGGCGGGCCAAGACGAAGGCCCTGAGACAGAAGATGGTGTGAGACCCGGGCGGTTAAGCCGCCCGGAGACGGCTTGCCCAAGATGGCAAGGCGGCTTAGAGGCAGGGTTGACTACGTTGTATGAGTCGGTTTGGGACTCGTGTAACCCAGGGCCTCGACCTCCTATATAAAGGTGAGACCCTGGGGTGGCTTAGACAGAAACCAATCAATCGAGAACTAGGTCAAGCGAATCCGCTCCCTTGTAATCGATACTCCAATCAATACAACGCAAGCAGGACGTAGGCTTTTACCTCTTCTTGAGGGGCCGAACCTGGGTAAACTCGTGTCCCTCATCTCGACCAACCCCTTTGAGTCCACCGCCTTAGCGATGGCCTCGAACCTAAGTCTTCGGACATCTGCCGTGACAAAACCACGACAGTTGGCGCCCACCGTGGGGCTAGCGCTCGGTGGTGTTGAGTTCTCAAAGGGTTCTCTCCCAGGGATCGAGGGGTATGCCGTTGGCAGGATGACCAAGAGTCGCCGTGGCAAGCTCTACATCAACGACGCCGGCTGGGTCCCTAAGGCCGACTCAATCGAGTAAGGGTTCCGGGTCCCCTTCGGCGGAATCCACATCTTCATCGACAAGATCGGCGGATCTAAACCCGGCCCGGACATCTGCACCGACATCGTCGAGCCGGCCCGACGCGTGCAACTCGCCCGAGTTAACCTGGGCAGGAAGCATGTCTTTGTCGGCTTCACCCAGGGCATGGAGCTGGAGAGTTCTATGTCACGGGAAGAAACTCTCATCTGCTCAAAGGACGGGTCCTCGAGCGGAGATACGGAATCGATCTATCAGCTTCACAATGGTGGGCTTGGGGGCTACGTCGAGCATTACCCCAAGTCAGAATTTCATGAGCGGGAGGATTATGAGCCGCCGAGCCGCGCTGCCGTCTTCATGGCGGGTTCAGCGCCGGCCCCTAGCAGCACAGCCGCCGGTGCGACCGGATCTGGGGCAGGCAGGCCACCGGCTCAGGTTCTTCTGGATCTGATGAACGAGCTTACAACCCTGATGGAAACTGAGGTCACTGCTGAAAACCAAGCGGCCCGTAACACGGAGATCACGAGGTTGAAGAACCAGATGGCTGGAGTCCAACAGGAGATCAATGCGCTGAAGGCTCAGATAGATGCTGAGGCGGAGCGCCTTAGGGCAGATACTTTCCGCCTTGAGCTAGAGCAGCAATCTGCAGCGGCGGTTCATCAGATGAGGCATCAATCCCGTTTGCCGGATCAGTATGAAGCCAGAAATCTTTTTAACACACCAGGGACGGGACAGAATGTGCCTTTGACCGTAACCCGGACGGTGGAAGTACCTGGAAGCCGGGCGGCGGTTCAGCATCAGCAGCCAGACCCGCCCCGACGGAACCAAACCCTACCGCAGCCTTTTCCAACGCCGCCAGGTCATTATTCTAACCCGGCGGAGAACATGGTGGCAGCAGCAACCAGGCTTGGTATGATCCCGATCCCTAATGAGGCGCCCTTCGCAGAGGAGGTGCGGAATGCCATCGGATACCTGCAGACGGCGGTGGCCCAGTAGGAGAAATATACTTATAGCCGGAGTCGCGTGCATTCAACCCCCATCCCCAGGCACAGCTACAGCCGGCGTTATGAGTCACCGGCGGTTTCTAGCAGTGAACGACATCGGAACCCGCCGCGAGTTGATCGGGCGGCTCTGGATGCTCAGGCGCTAGTGGATCGGGCAACAGCACAACGAGAGGCGGCGGCTCTGGCGGAAACGGTGGCTTATCAGGAACCCACAGTTGCACCTTCCGTCTCAGTAGGAGCAGGAGTAACCTCCAGGGCTGTGGGAGTGCCGTGCTTAGCGCTGGCTTTGCGGAATGAACGTCTGCCGAAGGATTTCAAGGGTCCTCGTAAGGTGCCCAATTATACTGCTGACCTACCTCCAGAGGCTTGGATTGAAAGCAATGAGCTAGCCATGGAGATGTTAGACGTCAGTGATGCAGTATGTGCCAAATATTTCATCATGATGCTGGAAGGGCGGCTCGCACGTGGTTGAAGGGCTTGCCACCCAACACCATTAATTCCTGGGCCGAATTGAAGGCTTTCGTAAAAAAATTCCAAGGAACGTGCAAGCAGCCCATGACGATTGTGGATTTGGACCATTGTGTGCAGCGTGAGGACGAGTCGGCTCATCACTGGGTCCGGCGGGTCTCAACCATCATCCACTCCTCTGAACAGATTACGGCGGCTCAAGCAGTTCTAATTCTGGAGAAGAATTGCCACTTTACGCCATTGAAGCAGAAGCTTGGCCGGCTCAAACGCTCATGCCAAGACATGGGGGAGCTCATGGCGGCTTACCAGGCGGGCCAAGACGAAGGCCCAGAGACAGAAGATGGTGTGAGACCCGGGCGGTTAAGCCGCCCGGAGACGGCTTGCCCAAGATGGCAAGGCGGCTTAGAGGCAGGGTTGACTATGTTGTATGAGTCGGTTTGGGACTCGTGTAACCCAGGGCCTCAACCTCCTATATAAAGGTAAGACCCTGGGGCGGCTTAGACAGAAACCAATCAATCGAGAACTAGGTCAAGCGAATCCGCTCCCTTGTAATCGATACTCCAATCAATACAACGCAAGCAGGACGTAGGCTTTTACCTCTTCTTGAGGGGCCGAACCTGGGTAAACTCGTGTCCCTCATCTCGACCAACCCCTTTGAGTCCACCGCCTTAGCGATGGCCTCGAACCTAAGTCTTCGGACAACTGCCGTGACAAAACCACGACAGTTGGCGCATGGCGGCTCTCACCAAGTATGCTGACTCTGACAACACGAAAGACCGTGGCTCCGATGATGAGAGGTCGGCCCAGGGTAAGAAAAATAACAATGGCAAGGGTCAACAGCAAAACGCGGCTGGAAACAGCAACCCGGGCAAGCGGAAGAACACGGACGGCGGGTCAGAATTCGTGGCGAATACCAGCGCTGGGAACAATCGTGCTAAGGGCAACGGGAACTTCAGGCCGCCCTTTAACAAGGGTAAAGCTCCTTTCAATCTGGAAGAGATGCTCAATAAACCTTGTCCAGAGCACAGCCGGCCAGATAAGCCGGCAGGCCATACATGGAGGGATTGCAGTATTATGCGGCAGTTTCGGGATTACAGCCTTCAGCAGCATTGCAATAACGGTAATGGTCCATCAGGTGGCTCAAGGCCGGGCGGTTCAGGAGCCGGTTTTGGCGTTGGCGGCTCAGGATCTAGTTACCAGGGTCAAGGCAATCAAGGAGGTCATAATCAACAGTCTAGCGGTGGAAATCAGCAGCAGAATAACCAGTCCGGGTATCAGAGTAACCCCAAGCAGCTTAATGGAGGGCAGTATCATGTTTTTACAACCAGCCTCGACAAGCGAGACCGGAAGGTGCGCAAGCGGGCGGTTAATGCAGTCATGCCGGCTCTCCCACAATATTTGAAGTGGTCTGAATATGACATAACTTGGAGTAGGGAGGATCACCCGCCGCGTGTTGATAACCCGGGTCAATTGGCTTTGGTAGTCGCCCCTCAAGTGGGAGGATATGTGTTCACCAAAGTGCTCATGGATGGTGGCAGTAGCATCAACATCCTGTATTATGACACTTTCCGTCGGATGAATTTGCTTGACAAGGATCTTAAGCCCTCCTCAACAGTTTTTCACAGTGTGGTACCCGGAAAATCGGCTTATCCAGTGGGAAAGATTTCTTTGGAGGTAGCCTTTGGTGATGAATTCAACTACAGGGTGGAATCTTTGTGGTTTGTGGTGGTCAAAATCAAGAGTCCATACCACGCTCTGTTTGGACGGCCGGCTTACGCCAAGTTCATGGCTAGACCTTGTTATGTTTACTTGCAGCTCAAGATGCCCGGGTTAAAAGGGACGATTACTGTGCACGGTGATCGGAAGACGGCTCTTGAGTGTGAGGAAGGTGACGCAGCTTACGCAGAGTCAAGTTGTGCTGAGGCAGAGCTCAAGTTTTATAAGGAAAATGTCGACCCGGAAGATATGACTCCACTGAAGAAGCCTAACACGGAATCTAAGCCGCCCCTCAAGTTTGTGGCGGAAGATACCAAGTTGGTGGATTTTACGCCGGGCGACTCATCACAGCAGTTCACTATTGGGGCCAATATGGATCCCAAATAGGAAAGCGCGCTCATCGAATTCATCCGTGAGAATCGGGACATCTTTGCATGGAAACCTTCTGACATGCCGGGTGTACCGAGAGAATTCGCTGAGCACCACCTTAATGTGGATCCCAAATTTAAGCCGGTCAAACAATTCCTTCGCCGGTTTAATGAGGAGAGGCGCAAGGCTATTGGGGAAGAGGTGGCCCGGCTCTTGGCAACAGGGTTCATCGTTGAAGTGTTTCACCCGGAGTGGCTTGCTAACCCGGTGTTGGTACTCAAGAAGAACGGCACGTGGCGTATGTGTGTGGATTACACGGATGTTAACAAGGCCTGTCCAGTTGACCCGTTTGCTCTCCCCCGTATCGACCAGATTATTGATGCAACGGCGGGTTGTGAGAGTTTATGCTTCCTGGACGCTTATTCAGGTTATCATCAGATCAAGATGGCAGTTAAAGATCAAGAGAAGACGGCTTTCATTACGCCTTTTGGTGCTTTCTGCTATGTGTCTATGCCTTTCGGGCTCAAGAGTGCCCAGGCGACTTACCAGTGTTGTGTGTAGAACTGTCTTCATGGTCAGATTGGGCGCAATGTTCATGCTTATGTGGATGATATTGTGGTCAAGTCAAGGAAGAAGGAGACCCTACTTGACGACCTGAAGGAAACGTTCGATAACTTACGGGTCTACAAGATGAAGCTTAACCCGGCCAAGTGCGTTTTTGGAGTTCCTGCAGGCAAGCTCCTGGGATTTTTAGTCTCTGAGCGTGGCATAGAAGCTAATCCGGACAAGATAAAGGCTATTACTTCCCTGTCTGAGCCGGCATGCATCAATGACGTTCAGCACCTGGCAGGTCGAATCGCTGCGTTAAGCCGATTCATAAGCCGCCTAGGTGAGAAGGCTATTCCTCTGTATCAGATGATGAAGAAAACAGACAACTTTGTCTGGAGTAAGGCGGCGGGTGAGGCGCTTGAGGCGCTCATAAAGCAGCGGGTTAAGCCGCCGGTCTTGGCCGCTCCGGCTGAGAAGGAACCTTTGCTCCTCTACGTGGTGGCTAACAACAGGGCAGTCAGCGCCGCGATTGTTGTGGAGCGTAAGGAGGCAGGGAAGGAATACCCGGTTCAGAGGCCGGTTTACTACGTCAGTGAAGTCCTGATCAAATCCAATCAAAGGTACCCACATTGGCAGAAACTGATATATGGGGTGTTCATGGCAAATCGTAAGTTGAAGCATTACTTCCTGGGACACCAGATCACTGTGGTTAGCTCTGCCCCGTTGGGAGACATAATTCAAAACAGAGAAGCCGCTGGCAGGATTGCTAAGTGGGCATTGGAGCTTGGGCCACTTAATTTGAAATATGTACCTCGCACGGCTGTCAAGTCTCAAGCCCTGGTGGACTTTATAAATGACTGGACAGAGTGTCAGTCGCCCGAGGAGAAGCCGGATAACACGTATTGGACAATTCACTTTGATGGATCCAGGCAATTGGAAGGGTCAGGGGCTGGAGTTGTCTTAACTTCCCCTAGAGGTGACAAGTTCTATTATGTGTTAAGGTTGATGTTTCCTTGTACTAACAATGCAGCTGAGTATGAGGCTTTACTTCATGGCCTCCGTGTGGCTAAGGAGATGAATCTGAGCCGGGTTAGATGCCTCGGCGACTCAGACCTCGTGGCTCAGCAAGTTTCAGGCACGTGGGATTCCAAAGACCCACGGATGGCGGCTTATCGTCAGGCGGTGGACGTCATCGCTGGCCATTTCAAGGGTTATCAGGTGGATCATATTGACCGTCGCAAGAACGAGGCGACTGATGCGTTGTCAAGGCTGGGCTCTCAGCGTAAGCCGGTACCGCCTAACGTTTTCTTGGATGTGTTGTATCGCCCGTCTGTTAAGCTACCTTCAGAGGAGGATCTGGCTATACCTGACCCGGAGGGGCAGCTGGTGGCGGCTCTGCATGCTATCCCTGACTGGACGTTGCCTTACCTAGCGTACTTAACTCGCGGCAAGTTGCCCGAGGACGAGACCTTGGCAAGACAAATCATAAGGCGATCTAAATCCATGACTATCGTCAATGGCGAGTTACATAAGCGCAGCGTCACTGGCGTTTTTCAGCGTTGTGTTTCTCCTGAAGAGGGTAAGGAAATCTTAAATGAAATTCATGCTGGCGATTACGGTCATCATGCTGGCTCAAAAATCTTTGGTGGCCAAGGCTTTCCGGCACGGTTTCTTCTGGCTGACGGCTCATAAGGATGCAGAGGACTTGGTCACCAAGTGTGATGGATGTCAGAAGTTCGGGCGACGTGCTCACGTACCGGCTCAGGAATTGCGGATGATTCCAATTACCTGGCCGTTTGTGGTCTGGGGCTTGATATGGTCGGGCCCTTCAAGAGATCTAAAGACAAGAAGACCCACCTTTTGGTGGCGGTGGATAAGTTTACCAAGTGGGTTGAGGCTGAGCCAGTGGGTAAATGTGACGCGGCTACGGCGGTTCAGTTTGTCAAAAAATTGATCTACCGTTTCGTTTACCCTCATAGTATCATCACGGACAATGGCACAAACCTATCCAAGGGGGCTATGCAGGCATTCTGTGAAAGTAAGCACATCCGGCTTGACGTCTCTGCTGTTGCCCATCCACAATCCAATGGTCAGGCAGAGCGTGCTAACCAGGAGATCTTGAGAGGCATCAAGCCCCGGCTTATGGTTCCTTTACAGCGAACGCCGGGTTGTTGGGTAGAAGAGTTACCATCAGTTCTCTGCAGCATCAGAACTACCCCCAACAGGTCAACAGGCTATACGCCTTTCTTTATGGTCTATGGTGCAGAAGCCGTGTTACCAAGTGATATACGTCATGACTCGCCGCGGGTGGCGGCTTACGTTGAGACAGATAATGAGACAGCGCGTCAGGACGCGTTAGATGCTTTGGATGAAGAGCGTGATCTTGCAGCAGCTCGATCGGCAATTTATCAACAAGACCTGCGTCGCTATCATAGCCGCAGAGTTAAGACCCGGACGTTTCAGGATGGCGACTTGGTGTTGCGTCTGATTCAAGATCAGACGGATGCGCACAAGCTATCTCCTCCATGGGAAGGACCCTTTGTGGTCAGCAGAAATCTCAACAATGGGTCATATTATCTCATTGATGTACGAGACGAGTCACGTACTTCTGGGTAGGAGACCCACCGGCCGTGGAACATCGCTCACCTGCGGCCTTACTACACTTGAGTCATCGACTCCTATCATTGTACATCATCACTGTATATACCTTTTATATATATATTTATATATATATATATATATATATATATAATAAAGTTGCCATCCCTGCAAGCCGGGGCCTCTGCCTGTTATACATTTCAGATTGTGCAAGAGTGGACACAACCACAAGGTCATTTGGGGGCTTCTAACCCGCCAGGGTTTCGCTTACACACCCTCTTGATCGGCTCTTCAGCCACCGTAAGGCCGGGTTATATACCCAAAAAGTTGACTCCGTCAACAAGGTCATTTGGGGGCTTCCAACCCGCCGGGTTTAGCTTACACACCCTCTTGATCGGCTCTTCAGCCACCGCAAGTTCGAGTTAAACCTGCATGTATGCTGCTGCTGCTCCGCTAGGTGACCCGCCGAACTCTTGCCAGTTAATCTCGATTAGAGACCCTGAGTTGTTAAAAGTATTTGACAGTCACTCTCGCTAGAGACCCTATACTGGTCAAGGTTAAAACGGCGGCTCTTGTCACGTGAGGGCCGGCTTACGGAAAGCGAGGATAAACTCACCCATCTGCTGCATACTCTCCGCTATGTGGCCCGTTCGTACTCTTAAACAGTTACTCTTTTAAAAGACCCTGCACTGTTTAAGGTTCAAACGACGGATTTACGTCACGTGAGAAGTAGCTTATGGGCCCTGGGGGTACTCATTCCCTGCTGCGCCTCTTTATGGTTCGTTGTTGCTCTTACCAGTTAATCTCGCCTCGAGACCCTGAGCCGCTCAAAGGAGTTGACGGTCACTCTCACTAGAGACCCTGTACTGTCAAGAGTTCAAACGGTGATTTCATGCCATAGGAGCCGGCATACGAGTTTTCAAAAAAGAAAGCAAGGTCATAAAAGATTCAACATCTCCGGGTTGTGCTTTTCAAGCCGCCCTCACAACGATACAGAACATACTCTGTCTTGTTTATTTTTGCAGGTTTTGTCTCCTAAGATGAGCCGCCGTTAAGGTGGAATAAAAGATATCTCGGGCAGAATATAAGGCGGATAAAAGTGCGTCAAGTGGCACGACTGAGGCAATCAAGTTTTTCTACTCCTATTACAAAGCTCTCCAGGGAGCCCAAAATACAGCGGACTTAAAGTTTTGTACAAACTTTCAGTTTCGGCGGCTCAGAAAGCCGGGTTATCTGTAATCAGGAGCAACGTGTTCAGCTTGATGGCGGGTCATCCTGTGTCGGGTCTTCGACCTCTTCGATCTGAAGATTGTCCACATCCCAGTTGCAGTTTGTTAAAGCTTCAAACTGGGCCTCGTCAAAGAGGGGAGACGGGTCAATTTCAGGAGCAAAGAGTGGCTTACGGTGTGCAGGAGTTAAGTCCCTGGCTTCAAAAGTTGGGCATCGCACTCGTTTGCTGTCCTTGCCGTAAGCCGCCTGGTATGAAGTCAGATCAATTTCATTGACAAGTGTTGATGCGAGTACTCGGGAGGCCTTCATACATTTGGCGTAATCGGCTTCGGTAAAGTCTGAGCCGTCATCTTTCTTGGATGGAAAGCCATCCATCATCTCTTCTGCGGTCAATTCAGGGGCAAAGGCCAGAGACCGGCTTAGCGCGGCCATTGCTCCCTTCCTGGCGGCTGATCGTTTAATTTCATCAATTTGCTTGGGCAGAGTGGACAGGACTTCTATTACTCCCTTCATGAGTTTGGGGACGCCCTTCTCAGTTAACATGGCTTTGATGGTGCAAAGGGTCCCGCAGTATAGCTGTTCTGTCAAGGTATATATGGCTTTCAACTTCAACAAGCTGTCAGAAGATAGTTGGCGGCTTCTTTGACCTGCAAGGAAAGTTGGGCGTTATAAGCCGCTCGCACAGTTTTCAACAAGGCAAGGAAATTTTCTAAGTTTTCAGTGCTTACCAAAGATAGCTGAAGTCATCCTAGATATATGACGCTTGAGGGTTTGCAGTTCTTCTGATACAACCTTCAGCCGCTTGTCAGCATCGTCTTCTCGCTTTGTCAAGGCGGCTTGTTTAGACTCAGCAGTTTCTTTGAAGGCAGCAAAGTCAGCTTGAACCTTCTCAAGCTCTTTAACGGCAACCCGCCACTTTTCTTCCGCCTCAGCCCGGGCGGTTTGTTGCGAAGCAACATTTTCCCTTAGGCTGGTCAGATCAGACTCAGCCGCATCCAAAGCTTCCTGCATCGAATAAAAACAAAAAGTTCAGGAGGTTTAAGTCGCCAGGATGAGATATTAGTAGACGATTGATGAAGCTATTACGATACAAGTCTCAAGCAGATTGCAAGCAATATACTTGACACTTGGGGGCTAATGTCTGTGTTTTCTCTCACAATTTATAAACAAGTTCCGGCTCATCTTCGTAAAGTTGAGCCGGCACTTGGGGGCTACACACGGCGCTTCTAAAACAATGAAGTCTTCTCCGGCTCATTTTTTAAGCAGGAGCTTGGGGTTTATGATTCGTGAGTTTTTGCAGTGAAGCTCCGGCTCATCATTGTTATAATGACCCGGACTTGGGGGCTACACTTGGATCTACTCCAAGTACCGGCTTAATATCTATATTAACCCGATACTTGGGGGCTACAAGCTAAGCTATTTGAAGTATGACAAAGATTGGAAGACCTGGTCTACTATTTGCAATATTAAACCAGCTCTTGGGGGCTACATAAGGGTATAAGGAAAAAGCAAGAGAAGAGGAGTACCTCATATTTTTTTCTTCATTAGTCCAACTAGCTTGGACTCCATATTACGGCTTGTTGAGAGGCGGTTCAGATAACCAGCATGTAATTCATCCGTCGTCAACTTTTCTAACACGGGGAATTCAAAATCAAGTTTTTCTGGTGAGACTGTTTCAGCCTTGCTGGTGTGTTTTGTTAACACATGATGATCAGGGAATTGATAACCCGTCCCAGTGACAACAACTTCTGGATGAGCTGTGTCTTCGGCGGCTGTTGAAGGGCTAGGCGGTCTAGGATCAGCCTTTGGAGGACTCTCAGGAATGGCCATGTTATCATCAGCCGGCTCAGAGGGCTGAGGAGTTTCTTCAGGCGCATCCTTTCTAGCCTTAGTAGGCTCAGTGTAAGTGGCAGGTGAGTTCGGCTTAGCGGGCTCCGGCTCTTGGGCAGCAGGAGTAGCGGTAGACCCGCTTGTCTTCCTTCGTTTTGCTTGAGCCCTGGAAACAAAAAGGTTGTTACATAGAGGACAAGAGTATTAAAAAAATATGGTGCAAGTATAAAGGTACGCACTCCGGGTTGATCTTCAGAGGAGGCAGCTTGGATGCAGTGGAGTCGCCAGATGAAGGAGGCGTCTCCTAAAAAAGGTTAAGACGATAAAAGCAGAGTAAGGTTACAATGCAAGACTGTTAAAAATTGGACTTGGTTAAAAGAATACCTCAGCAGGCCGTTTCCGAGGAGCCGGAGAGTTTGGTAAGCTGGCCAAAAGCTCTTCAGATTCGGAGCTCCGGGTCTGACCTCTGGAATGGTGATGTTGCTTTTTCAAAAGAAAATTGGGGTCTAAATAAGCAAGAGGATGAGAAAATGGAACTTTCCGGATGACCCACCGTGTTTTCTCTTGTGGAAAGTTTTCTGAGTCAGAGGAGATGTAAGTTACCTCAGGGGCGTCCGCATGGCTTGTCTCCGTTTCCTCCTGTGAATAATTGTTGTCAATAAGTTGCATAAAGAGACAGCCAAGGGAGTCAAGTTCTACCTCCGAGTCGTCAAGCCCAGGCAGTTCCTGAGCAGAAGTTTTCTTCTTATGGGCGCGGGTTTTACCCGCCTTAGGTTTCCTCACAGGAGGATTGTATTTCTTCTTCCAGAAAGAAGAGCCAGCCTGTGCATAAGCCGCCAAAAAGGTTAAAAGGAGCAAAGCAAAAGGTCAAGACAGGAATGAGCAGTTTTGTGGAAAAAAGGTTTTCTTACAGCTGGAGCTGGGTTTTTGACGCAAAAAGGTTTCAGCCCAATCTTGTTGCAAATCTCTTGTTTTTCGCCAAGAAGTGATTTGACGGAAGAGTTGATGTCTTGTTCTGTCAGAGGGGTGGCCTTGAAGCAGAGAGGGTCATTGGGTTCACCTGTAAATTCGTACATGAGTCGGTCACGCCGGCTCAGCGGCAAGATTTTCCAGGAAACCCAGCAACGGGTTAAATCGACGCCAGTCAAGCCGTTCGCCATTAAGGCCCTGATCTTCACGAAGGCCGGAGCATATTTCGCTCGCTCTGCGGCGGACATCCGATCTGGGAGTTCTCCGGTGTTGCAAAGCCGGGTAGGACGGTAACCCGGCAGCGGATGCTCTTCTTTGGGAGAAGTGTCCTTGCAGTAAAACCAAGTCTTGTTCCAATCTTTGGGGTGACTTGGTAAGACGGCTGCTGGATAGGGAAAATCTCTCCATCTATGGATAGAAACGCCGCCAAGCTCCAAACTTGGTCCAGCTGCCACTACAGTTTGGCGGTTGACGTAAAAGTAGTCACGGAAGAGGTCAACAGACGGCTCTTCTTGCAGGTAAACTTCGCATAAGACTTGAAACTGACACATATTGGTGACAGAGTTTGGACCTATGTCTTGAGGGTGAAGCTTGAAGGAGTGAAGAACATCCAGGAATTTTTTTGACCCGGGCGGGCTAAACCCACGAAGGAGGTGATCAGTGAATACGACAACTTCTCCTTCCTGAGGAGTAGGTCTTATTTCTGGCCCTGGAACCCGCCAATGTATAACATCCTGAGCGGGCAAGATACCCGATTCTATGAAGTCAAGGAGAAGCTGCTCGGTGATTCCGGAGCCAACCCAATCACAAGACGCAGGTGCTCTCGACATGGTGGCGGGTCAAACTGTGAGAAGGCGCAGAATATGGCGGGTTAGAAACACCAAATAATTAAAGGCAGCTATGGACAGCATGATGATGAGGCGTTAAGCCGCCGACGTATTTTATCAGAGAGCCGGCAGTGTGATGGCGGGTTAATTGGGCAAGGCTCTAGTGCATCCGTTGCATGGCAATCCCTACTCACTCACATTGATATCTATTGATGGGCATCTCCATAGCCCGTTGATACGCCTAGTTGATGTGAGACTATCTTCTCCTTTTTTCCATACAACCTCCACCATATTCTATTCCACCCATAGTGCTATATCCATGGCTCACGCTCATGTATTGCGTGAAAATTGAAAAGGTTTGAGAACATAAAAGGGGTGAAACAATTGCTTGACTTGTCATCGGGGGTGTGCATGATTTAAATACTTTGTGTGGGGAAGATGGAGCATAGCCAGACTATATGATTTTGTAGGGATAAACTTTCTAAGGCCATGTTATTTTGAAAGGACACAATTGTTTGTTAGTATGCTTGAAGTATTACTGTTTTTATGTCAATATTAAGCTTTTGTTTTGAATCTTATGGATCTGAATATTCATGCCACAATAAAGAATATTACATGGATAAATATGTTAGGTAGCATTCCACATCAAAAATTCTGTTTTTATCATTTAACTACTCGAGGACGAGCAGGAATTAAGCTTGGGGATGCTTGATACGTCTCCAACGTATCTATAATTTTTGATTGTTCCATGCTATTATATTATCTGTTTTGGATGTTTTATATGCATTATTATGCTATTTTATATTATTTTTGAGACTAACCTATTAACCTAGTGCCTAGTGCCAGTTTCTGTTTTTTCCTTGTTTTTGAGTACTGCAGATAAGGAATATTAAACGGAGTCCAAACGGAATAAAATCTTTGGAATGATTTTTCTTGGACCAGAAGAAACCTGCCAGACTTGGAGACGAAGGCAGGAGACCTGACGTGAGGTTACAAGCCTGCAGGGCACACCCTAGGGGGGGCGCGCCCCCCTGGCTTGTGGCCCCACAGTAAATCTCGTAACCTTATTCTTCGGCCTATAAATTCCCAAATATCCCCCCAATACCAAAGAGATCCACGAAAATACTTTTCCGCCGCCGGAACCCTCTGTTCCCGTGAGATCCCATCTTGGAGCCTTTTCCGGTAATCTGCCGGAGGGGGATTCGATCACGGAGGGCATCTACATCAACTCCATTGCCCTTCCGATGATGCGTGAGTAGTCCACCACAGACCTTCGGGTCCATAGCTAGTAGCTAGATGGCTTCTTCTCTCTCTTTGTTCTTCAAATACCATGTTCTTCATGATCTTCATGGAGATCTATCAGATGTATTACTCTTTTGCGGTGCGTTTGTCGAGATCCGATGAATTGTGGGTTTATGATCAGATTATCTATGAATATTATTTGAATCTTCTCTGAATTCTGATATGTATGATTTCATATCCTTGCAAGTCTCTTCGAGTTATTGGTTTGGTTTGGCCAACTAGATTGGTAATTCTTGCAATGGGAGAAGTGCTTGGTTTTGGGTTCAATCTTGCGGTGTCCTCATCCAGTGAAAAAGTAGGGGTAGCGAGGCACGTATTTGTATTGTTTCCATCAAGGATAAAAAGATGGGGTTTTCATCATATTGCTTGAGTTTATCCCTCTACATCATGTCATCTTACCTAATCCGTTACTCTGTTCTTCATGAACTTAATACTCTAGATGCAGGCAGGAGTCGGTCGATGTGTGGAGTAATAGTACTAGATGCAGAATCGTTTCGGTCTACTTGACACGGACGTGATGCCTATATGCATAATCATTGCCTTGGATATCGTCATAACTATGCACTTATCTATCAATTGCTCGACAGTAATTTGTTCACCCACCGTATTATTTTCCTTCAAGAGAGAAGCCTCTAGTGAAACCTATGGCCCCCGTGTCTATTTTCCATATTATATTTTCAGATCTATAAACCAAAAATACCAAAAATACTTTGCTGCAATATTTTTACTTTTGTTTTGCTTTCCGTTTTAGAAATCTTCTATATCTATCCCTATCGGATCTCATCCTTGCAAGTAACCATGAAGGGATTGACAACCCCTTTATAGCGTTGGGTGCAAGTGTTTGATTATTTGTGTAGGTACATCTATTGGGGACTTGCTTGTATCTCCTACTGGATTGATACCTTGGTTCTCAACAATTGAGGGAAATATTTATCTACTTTGCTGCATCACCCTTTCCTCTTCAAGGGAAAACCAACGCAAGCTCAAGCAGTAGCAGTCATCCTAAGCAAAATACGATGCATAAGAGGATTAACATCACATGCAAATCATAAGTGATATGATATGGCCATGAACTTGTGCTTTTGATCTCCATCTCCAAAGCACCGGCATGATCTCCATAGTCACCGGCATGACACCATGATCTCCATCATCTTGATCTCCATCAACGTGTCGCCATGAGGTTGTCGCGCCAACTGTTGCTTCTACGACTATTGCTAACTCATAGCGATAAAGTAAAGCAAAACGGTGAAAATAAATTAAAGACAACCCTATGGCTCCTGCCGGTTGCCGTACTCATCGACATGCAAGTCGTGATATTCTATACAAAACATGATCATCTCATACATCACATATATCTCATCATGTAATTGGCCATATCACATCACAACATACCCTGCAAAAACAAGTTAGACGTCCTCTAATTGTTGTTGCATGTTTTACGTGGCTGCTACGGGTATCTAGCAAGAACTATTCTTACCTACGCATAAACCACAACGGTGATACACAAATTGCTATTCAACCTTCTCAACGACCGCCTTTGTCGAATTTGATCCAACTAAAGTGGGAGAGAAAGACACCCGCCAGCCATCTTTATGCAACGAAGTTACATGTCAGTTGATGGAACCGGTCTCTCGTAAGCGTACGAGTAATGTTGGTCCGGGCCGCTTCATCCCACAATACCGCTGAATCAAGAAAAGACCAAGGGAGGAAGCAATCTGAGCATCAACGCCCACAAACTCCTTTGTGTTCTACTCGTGATCTCATCTACACATAGACCTAGCTCTAATACCACTGTTGGGGAACGTTGCATGGGAAACAAAAAATTTCCTATGCACACGCAAGATCTATCCATGGTGATGAGCATCTACGAGAGGGAGAGTGGATCTACATACCCTTGTAGATCGCTAAGCGGGAAGCGTTAAGAAACGCGGTTGATGTAGTCGAACGTCTTCGCGATCCAAATCACTAGCCGTCCCGTGATCCAATCACGATCTAGCGTCGAACGGACGGCACCTCCGCGTTCAGCACACGTACAGCTCGATGACGATCTCCGCCTTCTTGATCCAGCAAGAGGGAGCGGAGAGGTAGTTGAGTTCTCCGGCAGCGCGACGGCGCGGCGGCGGTGGTGGTGGAACTATTCCGGCAGGGATTCGCCTACGCACCGTCGGAATCTATTTGGTGGAGGAACTAGGGAATAGAGAACTAGTATATATAGGAGGGAGGGGAGGAGGCAGCCCCCTAGGGTTTCCCCTAGGGGTTCAGCCGAAGGAGGTGGAGGTGGAGCCTCCCACCAATCCTACTCCTAGTAGGATTCCTTCTCCTACTTAGAAACCTTCCCCCACTTGGGGTTTTTTCCTTTTTCCCACATCCTAGCCGCATGGGCCTTGTGGGGCTGGTTTTCCCAGCCCACTAAGGGCTGGTGCACTACCCCTCAGGCCCATGTGGCCTCCCGGAGTGGGTGGCCCCTCCCGATGGCCCTCCGGCACTCCCGGTACACTACCGGAAATACCCGAAACTTTTTCGGTGACCAAAACGGGACTTCCTATATATCAATCTTTACCTCCGGACCATTCCGGAGCTCCTCGTGACGTCTGGGATCTCATCCGAGACTCCGAACAACCTTCGGTCACCACCATACATAACTCAATACTACCGAAACGTCACCGAACGTTAAGTGTGCAGACCCTGTGGGTTCGAGAACTATGTAGACATGACCGAGACACCTCTACAGTCAATAACCAATAGTGGGACCTGGATGCCCATATTGGTTCCTACATATTCTACGAAGATCTTTATCGGTTGAACCTTTATGTCAAGGATTCAGTTAATCCCGTATGTTGTTCCCTTTGTTCTTCGGTATGTTACTTGCCCGAGATTCGATCGTCGGTATCTCTATACCTAGTTCAATCTCGTTACTGGCAAGTCTCTTTACTCGTTCCGTAATACAAGATCCCATGGCTAACACTTTAGTCACATTGCTTGCAAGGCTTATTGTGATGTTGTATTACCGAGTGGGCCCTGAGATACCTCTCCGTCATACGGAGTAACAAATCCCAGTCTTGATCCATGCCAACTCAACAGACACCTTCGGAGATACCTGTAGAGCATCTTTATAGTCACCCAGTTACATTGTGACGTTTGATACACACAAGGTATTCCTCCAGTGTCAGTGAGTTGCATGATCTCATGGTCATAGGAACAGATACTTTGACATGCAGAAAACAATAGCAATAAACTGACACGATCATAAGCTACGTTCATAGTTTGGGTCTTGTCCATCACATCATTCTCCTAATGATGTGATCTCGTTATCAAATGACATCTCATGTCTATGGTCAGGAAACCTTGACCATCTTTGATCAACAAGCTAGTCTACTAGAGGCATACTAGGGACACAGTGTTTGTCTATGTATCCACACATGCAATTGAGTTTCCAATCAATACAATTATAGCATGGACAATAAACGATTGTCATGAACAAGGAAATATAATAATAACTACTTTTATTATTGCCTCTAGGGCTTATTTCCAACAGAAACAATGTGTTCCCAACAATGTTTTGCACGAGTGAAAGGATGCAAGTGAGCTAGCTCTTCCGGATGTACTGCAGATTGAAGGATGAACAAGACGGAGTGATTGAGTTGATTGTCAGCCTCTTCTCTTGGGGTGAGGTTGTTTGGATCGTGCGGGTAGTACCCTTGCTCAATGATTCTCCAGAGTTGAGTTGAGATGTGTTTCAAATGAGACTTGATACGAAAAACCCAATTAGCAAAATCATTTTTCACAAGTTTAGGAGGAGGATCTAGGTTGTTAATGTGAGGTGTGTGAACCGGTCCTCCATAGACCGTGGGAGGGAGAACCGAGGCAAAGGTTCCCGACCCATTCTTTCCTTGAGGTACCTTATCCTTATCACTACTAGCCCCCTCCTTACCGGAGTTGGCGTCCGACTCCGAGTTAGTGGATTAACCACTAACAATGGATCGGTAGAAAGTTTGAGACCATCAAGGAATTCTTTAAACAAGGATTTGACCTCGGTCGTCATAGAAGATTTAAGTGAGGCCATTGCCTCATTTAAATCCTCACGAGAGACTGTGCTCACTCCCTCGGCCTCGGGTAAGTCCACAACCCGATCCCCGTCGTTAACCATTCTCTTCGGGTGGTAAAGCCCTTAATAAAGAGACGTAGCTCTGATACCAATTGAAAGGATCGATATGGTTGACTAGAGGGGGGTGAATAGGCAACTACCATTTTTTAACTTTTCTTAACAAATTAGGTTTAGCAACAAATAGGTTGTCTAGATATGCAACTAGGTGAGCAACCTATATGATGCTAGCAACAACAAGATACACGCAAGCAAAGGATACAGCACTAGTAAAGCTTGCACAAAGTAAAGGTAAGAGATAACCACAAGTGGAGCCGATGGAGACGAGGATGTGTTACCGAAGTTCCTTCCCTTTGAGGGGAAGTACATCTCCGTTGAAGCGGTGTGGAGGAACAATGCTCCCCAAGATGCCACTAAGTCCACCATATTCTCCTCACGCCCTCACACAATGCGAGATGCCATGATTCCACCAGTAGTGCCCTTGAAGACAGCGACCGAACCTTTACAATCAAGGTTGGGGCAATCTCCATAACTTAATTGGAGGCTCCAAACACCACCACGAAGCTTCACCACAATGGAATGTGGCTCCGAGGTGACCTCAACCGTCTAGGATGCTCAAACATCCAAGAGTAACAAGATCCGCAAGGGATTAGTGGGGGGAATCAAATTTCTCTTGGTGCAAGTGTAGATCGGGGCCCTCTCACCCAAACCCTAGAAGAGCAACACGTTTTGTCAGCTAGGGAGGGAGATCGGGCGAAAATAGAGCTTGGAGCAACAATGGAGCTTTGGGGAGGAAGAGGTGGTATTCTTGGGGAAGAAGACCCCCTTTATATAGTGGGGGACAAATCCAACTGTTATCCCCTCTCAGCCCGCACACAAGCGGTACTACCGCTCATGGGAGCGGTACGACCGCTTGGGCAGCAGAGCCAACCACACAGTGCAATGGCACGAGGTCACGAGGCGGTAGTACGGTACTACCACTGGGATTGCAATGCAGGAGCTCTCAAACACAAAGAGGTTGCAGGGGCAGAGGCAGTTCCGCCTAAGCGGTACTACCGCTGCCCAGAGCGGTACTTCCGCTAATAAGAGGTAGTACCGCTTCCCACTGCTGGTCACAATTTGCTGAGTATTCCAGGCCCAGAAAGAAGGGCGGTAGTGGCACGGTAGTAAGAAGCGGTACTACCACTTCGGAGAGGTACTACCACGTCGTACTACCGGCCAAAAACCGCACAGTCCGGCACGAAAATGTCGAGACTCGAAGCCAGCGGTACAGCGCGCGGCACAGGGCAATGGCACTACCGCCCATAAGCGGTACTACCGCTGCCCAGAGCGGTACTACCTCTAATAAGGGGTAGTACCGCTGCCCAGAGCAGTACTACCGCTAATAAGAGGTAGTACTGCTGCCTTGCGTGGTATTTCTGCTTGGTTCCCTCAGGAACACAACAAAGGCAACGTCAATACTCCAATGATGCGGGAAAGGAACATGGGTGCAAATGAAAGTGTACATGTTGATTCCGCCCAAACCTTTCCGATGCGGACCCCCTCTTAATAGTACGGTTCTCCTACGACTCAAATCCATCGAAAATGAATGCAGGAAAGAAACCGTCTTCACTCTAAACCAGCGAGGGGCAAGAATCGTCTTGTGCCATATGATGAAATATCTGAAAGGCTTAATGCACACGATTAGTCCGCAAATGCATTGTCATCAATCACCAAAACCACTGGGGTAGAAATATTCCCTTACACCTGGTACGCCAATAGTAAGTTACGCCTGCACACAACATTGGAGGCCACATACAAGTGGTGTTCCATGTACGTTCAACTCCACCACTAATTAACTAGCTATGTCGTACTAAAATGGCCGATGTCAGCGCTATTTGAAAAATGTAGTGCTGGCGTCGGTTGGAAACGACACGCCACCAACAAGAGTTGTGACTAGTCATTTCTCTAGTAGTGTTGCAAAGGTGCCTAAGCTCAAAGTTTAAAATAGAAATGAATATATTTTGGGTGGTGTGCCTTTCCTGTCAATGTCATGACAAAGGATTTCAGTATTTTTCCATGCTAAACACATTAATAGCAGTTCCCAAACATAATGAGTTTTTTACTCCCCCTCCACCATTCAAACACTTTCCATGGCTAGCCGTATCCACGGGTGCCCTCCAAACAATCAACTTTCTAGGGGGAGTCCTTGTTTATTTATTTTTGTATTATGCAGGACTGAACATCCTTTTTACCGGTCTCTCTTTTGCAAGGACCCAGTTGTACATGCTCTTATTACTAGCTGAACTGGATGTACTCTGGTTGGCAACCATGGAGGCGTCGATCTTAGGATGACACCACTCTTATTCGCCCGCGGTACCGACGTCTCCCTTGTAGGAGATATGCCCTAGAGGCAATAATAAATGTTATTGATTATCTCCCTGTTCATAATTATGTTTATGTTCCATGCTATAACTGCAATGATTCTCGAGTCTACAAATAAAACGAGGCTTGGAGGGAAACTCATGTGCACGTGTGGGATAATAAACGGTAAAATGTATTCCTAGTCAAGCCTCTATGACTGGCTCAAGTATTGCATGATGATCCTGTTTTCCTGATCATGGGCATGACTATGCCGGCAATTTTGAGGGCACAATTGTTGGTAGAACACTTGTGTTGAATCGACCCAAATTGTGTTATGCTATGAGATACATTCGTCATAAGTTAATGGTTAATAACACAGGAAGTTAATGTTTGCATAATTCCTTAGACCATGAGAGTATCGAGTTTCTTCATGCTTGCTTCATGAACTTTGGGGTTTGTTAAACGTCATCCGTAAATGGGTGGCTATTACGGCGGCTTACGGGTTCATGGAAAAGTATGTCAAGTAACTTGATAGCTCAAGATTGGGATTTGCTCCTCCGACGATGGAGAGATATCTCTGGGCCCTCTCGGTGTTACGGTATCCATCATCGTCTGGCCAGACACTTTGTGATTTGATCACAGGGATGCCGGAACACGGGAACGAGAAAAGAGAACAAAACCGGTAACGAGGTAACTGGCATAGTGGACAAGTTGTTGATCCACGGGGATGCCTACATGTCTCACCTCGGGTATTGTAACATATCGCGAAGCAACAGGAATAGCACACGGCAACTGGAGGTTCACTCGAATATTTATTCGTGTGGGTATAGGGGTCAATATGGGTGTCCACAGCTCCGATGCTGATCATTGATCGGAAAGTGTTCCGGTCATGTCTATACTTCACCGAACCTATAGGGTCACACGCTTAAGGGTCATCTATCTGCTGAATACTAGACAAGGAGTCCGAGAGAAAGTCACTGGAAAAGTTTCGGAGACAACGAAAAAGTTCCGGAGAGAACACCGGAAAAGTTTTGGTAAAACCGAAAAGTTGTTTCGGATAAAACCATTGATCCAAAAAGGTTTCGGCAAGCACCGGGAATGTTTTGGAGGTTGCCAGATTGGTCTGGTAATTTCTGGAATTTTTTCGGAGAAAAAACCGAAAAAGGTTTTCGGAGCTGCCGGAATTGTTTACCGGGTAAACGAAGATGGTTTTAAATTAAACCACCATACCGGAAATGTTTCGGAGCGAGTCCAGATAATTTTAGAGGGTGCCAGAAATGTTCTAGGACCTTTCGGAATTTTTCAGAAGAAATAGTTTCGGAAAACATCTTGTCCCAGCGAGAGGGGACAAGATCCCACGGATCGTGGGGGCTGTTTTTGGGCTGTTTTTGGGGGCGCCCCCTTTAGGGGACAGCACCCTTGTGGCTGGACAAAGTGTTGGGGGGGCCCCCCATGGTGGGGGGCAGCCCCCACAAATGGTGGAGAGTGTTGGGAGGAAGGTGGGGCCCCATGGGGGAACACCTTGGACAAGGGAACATGTTTTCTCCATGTTTGGTGGGAACATGTTTTCCTTGTTTGGTGGGTGCATGTTTAGTGGGCTGAATTTCAGCCCCCCCTCACCCCTTCCACCACTATATAAGGAGGTCGAGAGGAGCTCTCCATCCTCACTCCAACTCTCACACACATGGCATGCATGATCTGCCTTTCTTCTCTCCCTCCCACGAAATAGTTTCGTAGAGCCGAAAGGCTGTCTGGGTTCCGGTGGGAACTAGTTCTGGACGGCGAAGCCCTGCCGGATAGATGACACCGTATGTGTGCAACTCTGTAGAGAGATCGTAGTTTCGGTCTTAGTTCGAGAGTGCCTCCCGAAGGGCTGTCCGTGTGACCGTCCGAGTTTTGGAGGTCCTCCCGAAGGGCTGTCCGAGTGACAGTCCGAGTTTCGGAGGTCCTCCCGAAGGGCTGTCCGCGACACCGTCCGGGGGACTGTGCGACCGCCTCCCGGAGGGCTGTCCGCGGGGCAGATGAGGGTATACATCCTCGCGGTTGGGAGGTTGTAAAATCCTAGCTGCGGGGATCTGCACCACCGTTCGTCATCGACTCCACTTCCGCTGCGCTACGAGTCGGTAACGAAAAAGATCAAACCTTGTATGCAGTCTCCATAGTGGTCCTGGGCTGGTGCGTAGGTCGGAAATTTTTTGTTTTCTACTGCGTTACCCTACATCCCTCTCTCACCCTTTATCGTATGCCCTACGACCCTGCTAACTGGCTGGTTGTTATCTCGCATGTGCACCGCCACGGTCTGGGTTTGTGGAAGACCTTACTCGGATTGAGGTTTTATGACTAGAAAGTCTGAATGGGGTGATCCGTGATTATTGATTAGTAAGTAACTAGAAATTATAATCCATGAGATGATTAGTAAGTTGTTGAAAAGGTTCATGAGTTCAAAAGTAGGTCCATTTAAGTTTTCAAAAAAGAAGAAATGACATGAGGGTTCTATATATAGATAGAGAAAGAAGAAGGAAATTATGATGTGCAAAAGAAAACGGGAATTGTGTATAATGTCATTGTACAACAATTTAATTTGGAAAAGGGATGTAGGGCAGCTTGGTAGTGCGTTTGTTTTGGGTACAAAATGACACGGGTTCAAATCCTGTCATCCCTACATATTACTTCTTTCTTCTTTATAGGCAGTAGCAACAAGATCAATTAAAGTAAAGTGGGTATAACTTGATTTTATGGAAACTATACATACATGAGATACATTAGGAATAGAAAAATATTTTATATATAATAATATAATTAAAGTGGCTAAGGAGGGCCTCCTCCCCGTGAGTTCCCACTGTTAGCGAACACTCTCTCTCACGTGGACAAGTGTCCCTCGTTTTTTGGGTCCACCACTCATTTTTTCTCAACCTTCTGGTTTTTTGAAGAAAAAAATGTCATGTGGAAAGCTATGTAGCTGACCTTGAAGAACTACCGTGGCTCATAGAGATTTACATAGAAGTGTCGGTCCAGATCGCTGAAAAAATCTTTAGTTGGACCCAATGTTTTAAATAGCCCGCTATAGCCTCCTTATAACTTTTTGAGCAGGGCGCCGCTAAATGATATTTATGTACAATAGTCCGCTAATAGCTAGCTATAGCCTGCTATAGCCCCGCTATACCTGATTTGGAGTACTACCGCTATTTGACATAACCCGCTATTTAAAACTTTTGTTGGATCCTGCCACTCATCGTTTCTTAATTCTCTCTCTACATCCTTCTCCACCGCTTTATCTTCTCATCTCTTTCATGTAGATATTTCCTCTCTCTCTCTCTCTCTCTCTCTTTCTCTCTCTCTCTCTCTCCCTCCCTTGACAATTTTGATGAAGGGGGTGACTGAGGACCTCGACGGGAATTGGACACCGTACCGATGAGGTGTGTAACTAGGTAGTGACGGCATGTGGTCAAGTCCATTCACCGCATGGAGGAAAAGTTCGGCGTCTACGTTGTCCCCGTTGCTGCTCCAGCTCCAACTCCAACTCCCACAGGTCTCGCTCCCTCGATCCCAGTCGTCGTGAGGGGTCGCTGATCGTGAACCAAAAGTGTGACAAGAAGCCGATCCTCCATGTGCCCCAAGGTCGTCGACGAGGCGGACACAGTGGATGACAGCGACGTGGAAACAGAGGAGCAGGAGATGATGGGATCTTCGTGAGTTCGAATCCCCCGGAGGGAAGTATGTTGGCAACATTGATGTCAGATGTGTTCACGCTATTGGCAAGTGGTAGCCACAACAATAAACAAACCACACGGGTGGATGCAATCATCCTCTATCGGCTGAGGTCAACCGCTGAGTAGGTACGTTCAGATTTCCTTGCCTTTTTTTTGTTTCAACCCTAATTGATTTCATTTTCGAATTTTCTTGGTTGCAGATCGCTAACCAATTTTAATAATAGCGAAAAGCATGAACAATGGTTCTTTTGAATGTACCTGGAGATCACTATTCTCCTCAAAAAAGGAGAGGTCTTCACTTCAAAAAGTTATAGAGCAGCATGTCAAACAGAGCTGCAACGGGTGCTCAGCTCACATTGACGGTGATGACTATATAATCATTTAATTCTAACTATATTTAATAGGCTCCACCATATAAATACATAATATCCACCTATACCTTTTTCTTATAAGCAATCTTTTCGATCGTCGATGACCATGTCATTCCATACTCAACCTTTTCTTCTAATTCAGCAAAGAGTGGTTCCCCTCATTTGGATCGTAAGCATTAGGTACACCTGCCATTGTATTTCGTTGTTTTTCAGAGGAATCTATATATTGCATTAGTTCGTTTTTGTGAGCCTTTCACTTTTTGGTAGAAATAGAGGAACATGAGAAGAAAAGGTATTGATCCTTCTTCAAGCCAAGTTCTCCAATTATTGGAAAACATAGGCATTTTAAAGTGCTTCGTGGATGGGTGATGAAGTGGAATTGCATGGACAAATAAACCGAGTGGTCTGCATTATGGATGGACATGTGAAAACGCAGTGGAATAATTATTTATCTCAAAGGGAGAATTAGGCACAGGACGTTTGCCATATTGTACCACATTTTTTGCTTTGCTAAGATTGATGTGTAAGTCAATAATGTGTGAGTATTTGCACATTTCTCTTTTGAATAAAGACACGTGTGAATAAAAAAACTGATGTGTGAACCTACAACTTTTTTCACTAGGCACACTGCACGTTGTCATATAAAGAATAATTATTGGTGATGGTATGATGGTAGCAAGACTTAAGGGGGGTGGGCTAGCTGTTACCATGTTGCATCGAGTCATTTTCCAAGCGTTTGCGCTACGTTGCCTGCCCCTGTGTTCGCTGCATGCTGTTTCGCAGAGGCTGCTGCTGCAGCATCAAGCCATTGTCCAAGTGTCTGCGCTGCATTGTCTGCCCCTGCCTTCGCTGCTTGTTGTTTCACACAGAGAGTTGAGCTTCTTCCCCTTCTGACTTCTTTCTCCTGGTAATTACATCATATCTTGTCGACTGATACTATTTTTTATTTTGTGGGGTATATCACTTTTTGCCGCACATCAATCTGATTAAAATTTGGTAAACCGGACAGTTTCGCCGATCTTCTGCAATTCCAAATATAGCAACAAAGATCTTAATCATTTTCATCTACAGCTATATTTTGTTCTACATTTTCTGAGTGCATCATTTGTTAAATTTCGTTCACAAGTTTTAAACTTTTCTGATGTTGTTGTAGATGGCCAAGTTTTGTAATGAGCGGGATAAGTAGTACTCTCCACTCTTTTGCTCTTTAGAATTTGTAGGAGTTACAACTGCATCTTTAGGCACATCTATGTTCATGTTGGTGTGAGGAATCATCGAGGACGTAGTAAAAAAAATCTAATGTCAAAGTTGTAGCCTCCAGCAGATTTACGTTTGTGAAATGGTGATGCATCTTCTATCCATGTGTGTTCAGGCGACTAATTTTTGCATTGCAAATTAAGTATTCTAAATTTATGGAATGACACTGTAGGCCGAAACCTTGGCATAGTTAGTCCTCAGCTCACTTTCAAACCCACTATTTTCTTTTCTTCTCGGAATGGCTTCTTTTTTTTGCATTGTGAATTAAGTATTCCAAAATTCTGGAATGACAATGTATTCCAAATTCAAAATTAAGTATTCCAAAAATCAACACAATAGCACACGTGGGGTTTCTGATGGGCGCGGCATGCCGACGTGCCAGCTGCCTGCTAGTAAAAGACGGGAAGTCATGCTGAGCCTCCAGAGAACAAGACGGCCTCTGGTACGCAGAGGCGCCTTCTCGTCGTCAACTACTTCTGTTGGGGATATAACCCCGTGGTGAGACCCGCCCAGAAGGGGCCGGGTCACGAGGTTGGCGGCTTAGCAGTGAGGCCTGAGCAGGCTGGAAGATCAAGGCAGGGCCTGGAAGTGACTTGCCAGACGGGCCTGGAGGAGGCCCAGAGCCGGAAGGCAACTTGTGACCCGGAGGCGTAAGCCGCCGGGGACGGCTTACCAGACAAGGCAAGGATAGTTAGAGATAAGGTCGGTTACTAGATGTAACCCGGCCCGGACTCTTGTAAGACCAGGGCCTCGACCTGTGTATATAAAAGAGGGTTCCGTGGGCGGCTTAGGATAGAAAACCTTTGATCGAGTACAAGGTGAGCGAATCCGCTCCCTTGTAATCGATATCCAATCAATACAACTCAAAGCAGGACGTAGGCTATTACCTCCTTCGAGAGGGGCCGAACCTGGGTAAACCTGTATCTTTCGTCCCGATCAACCCCTTCGAGTTAACTGCCATAGCGATGGCTTCACCCCTAAGTCCTTGCACTAGGACATCTCCCGTGATAAAACCACGACAGTTGGCGCCCACCGTGGGGCCAGTGCACGGTGGTTTGGAGTACTCGAAGGGCTCTCTCCCAGGGATCGAGGGATATGTCATTGGCAGGATGACCAAGAGTCGCCGCGGCAAGCTCTACATCAACGACGCTAGCTGGGGCCCCGAGGCCGACTCAATTGAGTACGGGTACCGGGTCCCCTTCGGCGGAATTCACGTCTTCATCGGCAAGATTCGCGGATCTAAGCCCGGGCCGGACATCTGCACCGACCTCGTCGAGTCGGCCCGGCGTGCGCAACCCGCCCGGATCAACCCGGGCCGGAAGCACGTCTTCGTCGGCTTCACCCAAGGCGCGGAGCTTGAGGAAGGCTCTATGTCGCGGGAGGAAACCCTCATCTGCTCCGAGGATGGATCCTCGAGCGGAGAGGCGGAATCAATCTACCAGCTTCACAACGGTGGGCTTGGGGGCTGCTTTGAGGGTTACCATGACCCGGAGCCCTATGAGCCGCCGAGCCAAGCCGCCGTCTTCATGGCTGGATCGGCACCGGCTTCCGACAGCACGGCGGCTGGGACAGCGGCCGCTGGCGCAGCAGGAGCCGGGTCAACCAGGCTGCCGGCTCAAGTTTTGCTGGATCTGATGAACGAACTTACAACTCTGATGGGAACCGAGGTCACAGCAGAAAACCAAGCAAACCATAACGCGGAGATCGCGAGGTTGAAGGACCAGATGACCAGGGCCCAGGAGGAAATCAACACGTTGCAGGCTCAGATGGATGCTGAGTCGGAGCGCCTCA
This sequence comes from Elymus sibiricus, assembly GCA_039707655.1. Lineage (NCBI taxonomy): Eukaryota > Viridiplantae > Streptophyta > Magnoliopsida > Poales > Poaceae > Elymus > Elymus sibiricus. The sequence goes on along the minus strand of CM077675.1, from coordinate 279,859,060 downwards.
GGGCGGAAGCTTTTCGTCTCAATCTGGATCAACAAGCCTCAGATGCAGTTCTCCGGATGAGGCATCAGAGCCGCCTGCCTGATCAGTATGAGCCCAGAAATCTTTTCAACACGCCGGGGGCAGGACGGAATGCGCCTTTGACCGTGACCCGAACGGCGGAAGTACCTGGGAACAGGGTGGCGACTCAGCATCGGCAGCTAGACCCGCCCCGCAGGAATCAGACCCCGCCGCAGCATTTTCTGACACCACCTGGTCATTACTCTAATCCGGTGGAGAACATGATTGCGGCGGTTGCCAGGCTCAATGCACTCCCCCTTGCTGAAGGGACACCTTTCGCCGAGGAGGCAAGAAATGCCATTGGGTACTTGCAGACAGCAGTGGCTCAACAGGAGAAGTATACTTACAGCCGGAGTCGTGTGCACTCAACCCCATCCCAAGCCACAGTTATAGCCGGCGTTTGGAGTCACCGGCGGTCTCTGGCAGTGAGCGACACCGAAACCCGCCCCGTGATGACCCGCCCGTTGTCGATGCCCAGGTGATTGTGGATAATGCTAGAGCTCAGCGGGAGGCGGCGGCCGAAGCAGCTTACCAGGAGCCGCCCCCGATGACCCCCTCAGCTTCGGTGGGAGCCGGAGTCACCTCCAGAGCTATGGGAGTGCCGTGTTTAGCACCGGCTCTGCGGAACGAGCGCCTGCCGAAGGACTTTAAGGGTCCACGCAAACTGCCTAATTATACAGCAGATTTGCCCCCAGAAGCTTGGATCGAGAGTTATGAGCTAGCCATGGAGATGTTAGACGCCAGTGATGCAGTATGTGCTAAGTACTTCATCATGATGTTGGAAGGACTGGCTCATACATGTCTAAATGGTTTGCCACCCAATACCATTAATTCCTGGGCTGAGTTGAAAGCAAAGTTCATCAAGAATTTTCAAGGAACATGCAAACAGCCTATGACGATCGTTGATTTGGATCATTGTGTGCAGCGTGAGGATGAGTCGGCCCATCATTGGGTCCGGTGGGTCTCTACCATTATCCACTCGTCTGACAATATCATGGCGGCTCAGGCGGTTCTAATTCTGGAGAAGAATTGTAATTTTTTGCCCCTTAAGCAGAAGCTTGGACGGCTCAAGCGTTCTTGCCAGGACATGAGTGAGCTCATGGTGGCCCTCACTAAATATGCAGATTCTGATAGCATGAAGGATCCTGGTTCTGATGATGAGAAGTCTGCTAAGGGTAAGAAGAATGGCAACGGCAAGGGTCAGCAGCAAAATGGGGCAGGAAATAACAATCCAGGCAATGGTGGTAAACGGAAACATCCAGACGGCGGGTCAGATCTGGTGGCCAATACCAACACTCGGAATAACCGTGGCAAGGGCAACGGTAAACCACCTTTCGATAAGGGCAAGCCTTTCAACATGGAAGCAATGCTTAACGACCCCTGCCCGAAGCATAGTCTTCCCAATAAGCCATCCACTCATGCTTGGAAGGATTGCTATATCATGCGGGAGTTTCGGAACTACAACCTTAACCAGCATCACGGTAATGGCAATGGACCGCCCGGCAGGTCAGGTTCTGGCTCTCATGGGTCCGGCTTTGGTGCAAGCGGCTCAAGCTCTGGTTATCAAGGTCAAGGTAACCATGGAGGTCATAATCAACAGTCTGGCAATGGTGGTCAGCAGCAAAACAACCAATCAGGGTATCAGAGTAACCCAAAGCAGCTTAATGGAGGCCAGTATCACATTTTCACAACAAGCCTTGATAAGTGTGATCAGAAGGTGCGCAAGCGGGTGGTTAACGCGGCCATGCCGGCTCTTCCACAGTACTTAAAGTGGTCTGAATACACGATATCTTGGAGCAGGGAGGATCACCCGCCGCGAGTTGATAATTCGGGGCATTTGGCCCTTGTGGTAGCCCCTCAGGTAGGAGGCTACGTGTTCACCAAGGTGCTGATGGATGGTAGCAGCAGCATCAACATCTTATACTATGACACTTTTCGTCGGATGAACCTGGTTGACAAGGATCTCAAACCGTCGTCAACAGTTTTTCACGGTGTTGTGCCCGGCAAATCAGCTTATCCAGTAGGGAAAATTGCCCTTGAGGTAGCTTTTGGTGATGAGTTCAACTACAGGGTGGAGACCTTGTGGTTCGAGGTGGTTAAAATCAAAAGCCTGTATCACACCCTGTTTGGAAGGCCGGCTTATGCTAAGTTCATGGCACGGCCCTGTTATGTTTACTTACAGCTCAAGATGCCTGGTCTGAAGGGGACGATTACAGTGCATGGTGATCGGAAGATTGCTCTTGAGTGCGAGGAAGGTGATGTTGCATATGCGGAGTCAAGTTGTGCTGAGGCAGAGCTAAAGTTTTATAAAGACAATGTTGACCCAGCGGATATGACCCCGCTGAAGAAGCCCAGCACAGAATCTGACGCGCCCCTAAAGTTAGTGGCAGAAGATACCAAGTTGGTGGATTTTGCTCCTGGCGACTCATCGCAGCAGTTCACTATCGGGGCTAATATGGATCCCAAATAGGAAAGCGCGCTCATCGAATTCATCCGTGAGAATCGGGACATCTTTGCATGGAAGCCTTCTGACATGTCGGGTGTACCGAGAGAATTCGCTGAGCACCACCATAATGTGGATCCTAAGTTTAAACCAGTCAAACAATTCCTCCGTCGTTTCAATGAAGAGCGTGATAAAGCTATCGGAGAAGAGGTAGCCCGGCTCTTGGCAGTAGGGTTTATCATGGAAGTTTTTCACCCGGAGTGGTTGGCTAACCCCGTGCTTGTACTTAAGAAGAACGGCACGTGGCGCATGTGTGTGGATTACACAGATCTCAACAAGGCGTGTCCGGTTGATCCATTTGCTCTCCCCCGTATCGGCCAAATCATTGATGCAACGGTGGGTTGCGAGAGCTTATGTTTCCTGGATGCTTACTCGGGTTATCATCAGATCAAGATGGCAGTCAAAGACCAAGAGAAGACGTCTTTCATCACGCCTTTTGGAGCTTTCTGCTATGTGTCTATGCCTTTTGGACTCAAAAGCGCGCAGGTCAGCGCTGTGTGCAGAACTGTCTTCATGGTCAAATTGTGCGCAATGTTCATGCTTATGTGGATGATACTGTGGTCAAGTCAAGGAAGAAGGAGACTTTGTTAGACGATTTGAAGGAAACTTTTGATAACCTGCGGGTTTACAAGATGATGCTTAACCCGGCTAAGTGTGTGTTTGGTGTGCCTGCAGGCAAGCTCCTGGGCTTTTTGGTCTCAGAACGGGGCATTGAGGCTAACCCGGATAAAATAAAGGCCATCACCTCTTTGTCTAAGCCGGCGTGCATTAATGATGTCCAGCGCTTGGCGGGTCGTATTGCCGCTTTAAGCCGGTTCATAAGCCGCCTGGGTGAAAAGGCTATTCCTTTGTATCAGATGATGAAGAAGACAGATGACTTTGTCTGGAGCGATGCTGCCAACGATGCGTTTGAGGCGCTCAAAGGCAGTTGGTTGAGCCGCCCGTCTTGGCTGCTCCCGTGGAAAAAGAGCCTTTGCTCCTGTACGTGGCGGCTAATAATAAAGCCGTCAGTGGTGCAGTTGTTGTGAAGCGCAAGGAGGCAGGCAAAGAGTATCCGGTCCAGCGGCCGGTTTACTATGTCAGCGAGGTTTTGACAGAATCCAAGCAAAGATACCCGCATCGGCAAAAGCTGGTGTTTGGAGTGTTCATGGCGAATCGCAAGCTGAAGCATTACTTCCTTGGGCATCCAATCACGGTGGTCAGCTCTGCTCCTTTGGGAGATATCATTCAAAATAGAGAGGCCACCGGCAGGATTGCTAAGTGGGCAATTGAGCTTGGGCCTCTTAATCTGAAGTATGTGCCCCGGATGGCTGTTAAATCTCAAGCCCTGGTGGATTTCATCAATGACTAGACAGAGTGTCAAGCACCTGAGGAGAAGCCGGACAATACATATTGGACAATTCACTTTGATGGCTCCAGACGGTTGGAAGGCTCGGGGGCTGGAGTTGTTCTAACTTCCCCACGAGGTGACAAATTTTGTTATGTGTTAAGGCTAATGTTTCCTTGTACTAACAATGTAGCTGAATATGAAGCCTTGCTTCATGGGCTCCGTGTGGCCAAGGAGATGAATTTGAGCCGAGTCAGATGTCTCGGTGACTCAGACCTGGTGGCCCAGCAAGTATCAGGCACGTGGGATTCTAAGGACCCGCGCATGGCGGCTTAACGCCAGGCGGTTGACGTTATTGCTGGTCACTTTAAGGGCTATCAGGTGGATCATATTGATCGTCGGAAGAATGAGGCGGCTGACGCGTTATCAAGACTGGGGTCTCAGCGTAAGTCGGTGCCACCTAATTTGTTTCTGGATGTACTGCATCACCCGTCTATTAAATTACCTTCTAAGGAGGATCTTGCTATACCTGACCCGGAAGGACAATTGGTGGCGGCTCTCCGCGCAATCCCTGATTGGACGCTGCCTTATCTGGCATATCTGACTCGTGGCGAGTTACCCCAAGACGAGACCCTGGCGCGGCAGATTATGAGGCGGTCTAAGTCTATGACTATTGTCAATGGCGAGTTGCACAGGTGCAGCGTGACTGGCGTTTTTCAGCGTTGTGTCTCTCCTAAGGAGGGCCATGAAATCTTGCAAGAGATACATGCCGGCGATTGTGGTCATCACACCGGGTCAAAATCTTTGGTGGCTAAAGCTTTTCGGCACGGTTTTTACTGGTTAACAGCTCATGCAGATGCAGAAGACTTGGTCAGTAAATGTGATGGGTGTCAGAAATTTGGACGACGTGCCCACGTGCCGGCTCAAGAGTTGCGGATGATTCCAATCACCTGGTCGTTTGCGGTCTGGGGGCTTGATATGGTTGGACCGTTTAAGTGGTCTAAAGACAAGAAGACCCACCTCTTGGTGGCGGTTGATAAGTTTACTAAGTGGGTTGAGGCAGAGCCGGTCAGTAAGTGTGACGCAGCAACAGCAGTTCAGTTCGTCAAAAAGCTGATTTTTCGGTTTGGTTATCCTCATAGTATCATTACTGACAATGGTACAAATCTGTCGAAGGGGGCTATGAAAGAGTTTTGTGACGGTGAACACATCCGCCTTGATGTTTCCTCCGTGGCTCACCCACAGTCCAATGGCCAAGCAGAGCGTGCTAACCAGGAAATTTTGAGAGGGATAAAACCCCGGCTTATGGTTCCTTTGGAGCGAACGCCGGGTTGTTGGGTGGAGGAATTACCTTCAGTTCTTTGGAGCATCAAAACCACCCCCAGCAGGTCAACAGGCTACACGCCTTTCTTCATAGTTTATGGCGCAGAAGTTGTTCTCCCCAGTGATATCCGTCATGACTCGCCCAGGGTGGCGGCTTACGTTGAAACTGATAATGAGATGACGCGTCAGGATGCTTTGGATGCCTTGGATGAAGAACAGGATCTTGCAGCAGCACGATCGGTGATTTACCAGCAAGATCTGCGTCGCTATCATAGCCGCAGAGTCAAGACCCGGACGTTCCAAGAAGGCGACTTAGTGCTCCGGCTGATTCAAGATTAGTCAGATATGCATAAGTTGTCACCTCCCTGGGAAGGACCTTTTGTGATCAGCAGAAATCTCAACAATGGTTCCTACTATCTTATTGATATACGGGAGAGCGACAAGTCACGCACCTCTGGGGTGGAAACTGCCAGGCCGTGGAACATTGCTCATCTTCGGCCATACTAGACTTGAGCAACTGGCTCTCATCAATGTACATACTTCTGTCATTGTATATACCACTTTTTATAATATAATAAAGCCGGCATCCCTATAATGTGGGGCCTCTGCCATTTTCCTGCACCAAGTTTTTGCAAAGAGTTGATTCTTCCTAAGGTCACTTGGGGGCTTCCAACCCACCGGGTTTAGCTTTCATACCCTTTTGACCGGCTTTATATGCCATATTTCAGTTAAACCTGCATGTTTGCAACTTGCTACTCCGCCAGGTGACCCGCCGAACGTTTGACAGTCAATCTTTTCTAAGACCCTAAACTTGTCAAAGTTAAATTGGCGTCTTATGTCATGTGAGAGCCGGCTTACAGAGAGCGAGGATAAACTCACCTATTTGTCATAGTCTCTCCGCTATGTGGCCCGTTCGTACTCTTAACAGTCAATCTTTTTTAAGACCCTGAATTGGTTAAGGTTAAAACAACGGATTTATGTCACGTGAGAGCCGGCTTATGGGATTTTAGGCACTCATGCCTAGCTTCTTTGAAGCAAAAAATTTGAGTTTTTTCTAAAATATAAGAGTTGATCTCTTTGGGTTGTGCCTTCAAAGCCGCCTAAATTATACTACAAGCTATACATATATTTTGTTCTTGTTATTTTGCAGGAGTTTTTCATGATAAGGTTCTAAGTTTCTAGGGTAATCCCGGCTTAGCATTGCTCATGGAGTATAACCCACCAATGGGAATTGATGACTTCATACTGAGGCATATAATCATGTCAAGACATTCATACTGGAAATTTTTTGACCCGCCGGATATAAGTTGAAGAAGCTCAAAACGTGCACGAAGGCACGGCACAGGCAATCAAATTTTTACTATGACTATTACAAGGCTCCAGAGGGCCCAAAATGTGTGACTCAAGTTTTTCGCACAAGTTATAACCCGGCGGCTCAGCTTTGCCCGGGTTAAATTCATTGGAGACCGGCTCTTTGCCTAGCTCGTCGACGGGTCATCCTGCGCCGGGTCTTCGTTTTCCTGGATCTGAAGGTTGTCAAAGATTGGAGATGGGTCAACATCAGGGGCAAAGATGTGCTTACGACGTTGAGGAGTCAGGTCCTTCATCTCAAATGTGGGCGCCCGGACTCACGTGTTGTTGTCATCGTAAGCTGCCTGGTACATCTTCAGATCAGCTTCTGCTGCTAACTGGCTGGCCAACACTCGAGACGCTCTGAAGCAACGGGCATAGTCATCTTGAGTGAATTCTGACCCGTCGGCCTTCAGCTGCGGGAAGCCTCCCATCATTTCCTTCGGGTTAAGCTTCGGCGCATATGCCAAAGCCCGGCTTAAAGCAGATATTGGACCCTTGCGGGCGGCTGATTTCTTCATCTCTTCAAAGTGCTTGGGGACGGTGGAGAGGCAATTCAGTACATCCTTGATCAGTTTTGGAACCCCTTTTTTGCCAAACACAACCCTGATGGTGAAGAGGCTTCCAGCGTACAGCTGTTCAGTGAAGGCATATAAAGCCTTCAGCTTCAACAAGCTGTCATCTGGAAGCTGGCGAGTTCGTTTGCCTGAAAACAGATCAAGTTTGTAAGTCGCCAGGCGAGTCTCTCTAAGAATTTTTTAAAAATGCTCACAACATAGTCAGCAATGCTTACCAAAGACGGCTTCGGTCATCCGGGCTATATGGCGCTTCAGGCTAGTCAGCTCTTCAGTGACAGGCTTAAGACAGCCCTCGGCATCTTCTGCATGTTTGGTCAAGGCGGCTTGGTTGGCTTCAGCAGTTTGCTTGTATGCTTCAAAATCTGCCTTGATCTTCTCCAGTTCTGTCGAGGAGAGCCGCCACTTTGTGTCAGCTTCAGCTCGGCGTCTTGTTGCAATGCCAGGCTCTTCCTAAGGTCGGTCAAGCTAGACTCGGCCGCATTTAAAGATTCCTACACATGACAAATTGTCAAACAGCAAGATCATCAATTTTAAGCCTCCAGTCCGGCTTATAATAGTGCTTGGAGGTACTGCAGAGGGTTGTTACAAGTCTCAAGCAGATTGCAAGCAATATACTTGACACTTGGGGGCTAATGTGTATCAGTTCTTTCAAATTTATCCAAATACAAGCAAGACCTGGATCGTCTTCATGAAGATAACCTGGCCCTTGGGGGCTACACATTGCTCTACAAGTCTATAGGATCAGATCTACAAAAGTTCCAGCTCATTATTTACATAATGACCCGGCCCTTGGGGGATACACTCGGCATTTTTGCATTTATCAAGGCAATAAGTGCCGGCTCATTATTGGTATAATGACCCGGCCCTTGGGGGCTACACGTTGGTCTATCGAAGTCTACATATTACTGAAGACCCGGCTTATCTTCGAGAAAATAAGCCGGCTCTTGGGGGCTACGTAAGGATATTGGGAGAGTAGAAAAGTGGAGTACCTCATATTTCCTCTTCATCATACCAACTAGGTTGGCCTCCATGTCCCGGCTCGCGGCAAGGCGGCTCAGATAACCCGAATGTAATTCATCAGCAGTCAGCTTCTCCAAGTTGGGCAGATCAAGCTTAGCTTTCTCCTTCTCAGGTGAAGGCGCCTCATCCTTGCTGATGTGCTTGGATAGCATGTTGGAAGGGACCGGAGAGGTATAGGCTGAGCCGGTGATAGTGACTTCTTCTTCTTGAGCAGTCACGTCTTGAGTTGTCGGAAGGGGGTTGGGCGGCTTAGGATCCGTCTCCAGATTGGCCTCAGGAATCATAATATCAGCATCCGCCGGCTCAGTAAGCTGGGGAGTTTCATCGTGGGTGCCTCAGTCAGCCTCGGAGGGCTCCACTAGAATCTCAGAAGTACCAAGTCTCGGGTCCTTGGCTCTGAGACATCCGGACGGGAAGATGACCCGCTCAATTTCCTCTTCTTAGCTTGGGCCCTGCGAACAAAGATTTCATTGTCAGTTATATGCAAGGACAGAATAATAATAAGCAGAAAGAAGATGCAAAGAAGTCTACCCCGGGTTGATAACAAGGGGAGGCAGTTTGGAGGTGGCTGATTCGCCAGACGACGGAGGTGATTCCTGACACAGTTAAATTAAGCAGTATGAGCAAGTGACAGCGCAAGACTAATATGCAGAAGTACAAATATAAGTTATGAAATACCTCGTTGCGACGTTTTCGACGAGCCGGAGTGTCAGGTAAGCCGGCCACGAGGTCTTTAGAGCCGCCGCTCCGGGTCTGACGTCTAGCGTCATATTGCTGCTTCTTCAAAAGAAAGTCAGGATCCAAGTGAGCAAGAGGATGTGAAAATTTTACTTTCCGGATGACCCGCCGGATTTCCTTTGTTGGCAGAGGTTCTGAGTCGGAGGAGATGATAGTTACCTCTGCAGCATCGGCTTCGCTTGTTTCCGTGTCACCCTGAGAGAAGTCAGCGTCAATAAGTTGCATGAAAAGAAGGCCAAGAGAGTCAAGTTCTACCTCCGAGTTGTCCAATTCAAGCAGTTCTTTAGCTGATGGCTTCTTCTTACGAGATGGAGCCCGGGTCTTAGTTGATTTTGCTTTCTTCTTGGAAGTAGAGGCGGCGGTCAGTCTCTTATTCCAGAAAGACGAGCCGGCCTGCGTGTAATAAATGTATTGGCAGAGAGGTTAACAAGGTAAAATAAGGAATCTGAAGGAAAGGAATGAAAGGGTAAAATAAAGTCTTACCTCAGGAGCTGGGTTCAGAGCGTAAAAAGGGCTTAGCCCCGTCTTGTTGCAAACTTCTTGCGGCTCTCCCAGCAGTGATTTGATGATTGCGTTGAGGTCCTTGTCTGTCAGGGGGGTCTGTTTGAAGCGCTGAGGGTCATTCACCTCATCAATATATTGACACATTAAGGCGCTGCGGCGGCTCAGCGGCAGAATTCTCCAAGAGACCCAGCAGCGGGTCAGATCAACACCAGTTAACCCATTGGCTAATAGTGCCCTTATCTTTGAAACAGTTGGACCATATTGGGCGCGCTCTGCAGTAGACATCCGATCTGGGAGCTCGGTGCCGGTGCTGAGTCGGTAAGGACGATAACCCGGCAGTGGATTCTCTCCTTCTGGGGAAGAATCTTTGCAGTAGAACCAGGTATGATTCCAGTCCTTGGGATGACTAGGCAGAATCGCCGACGGAAAGGATACATCTCTCCGTCTCTGAATGGAAACACCTCCAAGTTCAAGGCTTGGTCCATCCGCAATCTCTGTTTGGCGGTTGATATAGAAATAATCTCTGAAGAGGTCAACGGACGGCTCTTCTTGCAAATAGGCCTCACAGAGAATTTGGAACTGGCACAAATTGGTGACAGAGTTGGGGCCAATGTCTTGAGGATGCAGATTGTAGAAGTGCAGGGCGTCCCAGAAATTTTTTGATCCGGGCGGTGAGAAGCCACGGAGAATATGATCCGTGAAGACAATAACTTCTCCATCCTTGGGTTTGGGAGTGACTTCGTTGCCAGGAACCCGCCAGTGGATAACATCCTGAGCCAGGAAAACTCCCATGACTACAAAGTCGTTGAGTATTTCTTCGGTAACCCCAGAGCCTACCCAATCGCAAGAAGCGGGGGCTTTAGCCATGACAGCGGGTTAAAAAGGGCTGTGGAAGGGCATGAAAATGTGGCGGGTTAAAAACGCTGCGTGACCAAAACAGTTATGACTCTAAGACGACGATGATACTAGGCGGGTCATTGTTAAGTTATGAGCCGCCGCTTATTACAGTAATGAGGCAGATTACGTCGCTACAAGGAGAGTCGGCAGCATGATGGCGGGTCAAGTTGCTAGCAAGTGTTGGAAAAATTGCTAAGTGTGGACAAAACAACTTCCGCCGATTATAACTTCCATTTTAAGATCTACGGAAGGGAACAAAAGGAAAATATTTCCTAAACCTAAAGGTGTTCATGGAAGAACAGGCAGTACATATATGAATCCCCGTGGAGGGGTGATCTGCGATGGATAGGGAAAACATATTGAGCGGGGCGCCGTGGGTTTTTGGCTAGCAGTTGAAAACCTGAGGGTGTTTCCTCTCCTCATCTACAGCAAGAACTCCGATGAACGGCGACGGACTCAAAGAAAACCCGATGAACTAATGCAGATCCAAAGGGGGAAGAAGATGGAACCTGGAGGATGCAGAAGGGGCGAGCGAGCGCCGGTGAGCTCTGGACACAGTCAGGGTGATGTAGCGGCCCATGTTGAGGACGGCGGTGAGGTCCGGAAGGCGTGGAGGAGCTTCGGCTGCGCGAGCGTCTGGAGGAAGAAGAAGAGAGAGGCGACGACGGGAGAAAGTGAAAAAAGGATAGGGCCCCACGTGCCTATTTATAAGGGGGATGGAACAACAACAGTCTCGCGCGGGAATCGAGGAGACAAAATGATGATTGACCAAGAAAATGCCTCGATTCTCGGGTTGACTAGTTAATGCAAAGATCCTTTGTGATGTCATCCAGATTTTTTGGATTTATCAGAGATGACGTCATCCGTTTTCACATGGCGGGTCATGAAGATTTATTGCAGGTCAGGTGCTTACGAAGAATGCAAGACTCGCCAACTAGAAGACTTGAAGATTGACATGAACAAACTCAAATCAATCTGGGGCCTAATGTTGGGGATATAACCCCGTGGTGAGACCCACCCAGAAGGGGTCGGGTCACGAGGTTGGTGGCTTAGTAATGAGGCCTGAGCAGGCTAGAAGATCAAGGCAGGGCCTGGAAATGACTTGCCAGACGGGCCTGGAGGAGGCCCAGAGCCGGAAGGCAACTTGTGACCCGAAGGCGTAAGCCGCCGGGGACGGCTTGCCATACAAGGCAAGGATAGTTAGAGATAAGGTCGGTTACTAGATGTAACCCGGCCCAGACTCTTGTAAGCCCAGGGCCTCGACCTGTGTATATAAAGGCGGGTTCCCTAGGCGGCTTAGGACAGAAAACCTTTGATCGAGTACTAGGTTGATACGTCTTCGTCGTATCTATAATTTTTGATTGTTTCATGCCAATATTCTACAACTTTCATATACTTTTGGCAACTTTTTATAGTATTTTTGGGACTAACATATTGATCCAGTGCCCGGTGCCAGTTCCTGTTTGTTGCATGTTTTTTGTTTCGCAGAATATCCATACCAAACGAAGTCCAAACGCGATAAAAACTTACGAAGATTTTTTTTGGAATATATGTGATTTTTGGGAAAAAGAATCAACGCGAGACGATGCCCGAGGGGCCCACAAGCCATAGGGGCACGCCCCAGGGAGTAGGGCGTGCCCTGGACCCTTGTGGTCACCCCGTAAGGCGATTAGTGCCCTTCTTTCGTCGCAAGAAAGCTAATATCTGGATAAAAATCGTGTTAAAATTTCAGCCCAATCGGAGTTACGGATCTCCGGGAATTTAAGAAACGGTGAAAGGCCAGAATCTGGGAAGGCAGAAATAGAAGCAAACAGAGAGAGAGCTCCAATCTCGGAGGGGCTCTCGCCTGTCCGCCGCCATGGAGGCCATGGACAAGAGGGGAAACCCTTCTCCCATCTAGGGGGAAGGACAAGTAAGAAGAAGAAGGAGGGGGGCTCTCTCCCCCTCTCTCCCGGTGGCGCCGGAACGCCGCCGGGGCCATCATCGTGACGGCGATCTACACCAACAACTTCGCCGCCGTCATCACTAACTATCTCCCCCTCTATGCAGCGGTTCAACACACCCCGCTGTAATCTCTACTTAAACATGGTGCTCAATGCTATATATTATTTCCCAATGATGTATGGCTATCCTATGATGTTTGAGTAGATCCGTTTTGTCCTATGGGTTGATTGATGATCATGATTGGTTTGAGTTGCATGTTTTATTATTGGTGCTGTCCTATGGTGCTATCCGTGTCGCGCAAGCTTGAGGGATCCCCGTTGTAGGGTTTGCAATATGTTCATGATTCGCTTATTGTGGGTGGCATGAGTGACAGAAGCACAGACCCGAGTAAGTAGGTTGTTTGCGTATGGGAATAAAGAGGACTTGATTCCTTATAATGCTATGGTTGGGTTTTACCTTAATGAACTTTAGTAGTTGCGGATGCTTGCTAGAGTTCCAATCATAAGTGCATATGATCCAAGTAGAGAAAGTATGTTAGCTTATGCCCTCCCTCATATAAAATTGCAATAATGATTACCGGTCTAGTTATCGATTGCCTAGGGACAAATAATTTTCTTGTGACAAAAAGCTCTCTACTAAGACTAACTTAGTTGTTTCTTCATCTAAACAGCCCCTAGATTTTATTTACGTGTTCTTTATTATCTTGCAAACCTATCCCGTTACACCTACAAAGTACTTCTAGTTTCATACTTGTTCTAGGTAAAGCGAACGTTAAGCGTGCGTAGAGTTGTATCGGTGGTCGATAGAACTTGAGGGAATATTTGTTCTACCTTTAACTCCTCGTTGGGTTCGACACTCTTACTTATCGAGAAAGGCTACAACTGATCCCCTATACTTGTGGGTTATCAAGACCTTTTTCTGGCGCCGTTGCCGGGGAGCAATAGCGTGGGGTGAATATTCTCGTGTGTGCTTGTTTGCTTTATCACTAAGTAGATTTTATTTGCTATTCTAAGTTGTTCTCTATCTTTAGCTATGGATATGAAACACGAAATACCAAGAAAATTAGGTGTACTTGCTACTCATGGAGATGGGGAACCTCCTAAAACCCTCGATGCTCGTTATCTGGAAAATATTATGCACTACTTTGATAATCCTGAGAAAACCCCATTCAACTTGATAATGGGATACACGTTGGATCAACGTGAATACTTTAGGGATTATCGCTTGACTCAAAAAGGGAAACTGTTATGGGATCAAATTCATATGTTGAAATGGTATACTTGGAATCTATGCTTGAGATATGATATTACTTGTTGCCCTAGGATGAAGGCTAAACACCTTCCCTTTTCATGTAAATTTAATGATAATGAAACCTTGGCTTCTTATGCTAATGGTATATATGATTACTATGATGTGGAACAAATAGAAGAGTTTGTTGCTTTTAAGGGTGCTTATGAAATTGAAGCTTTGTTTGAAAAGTATGAAGATTATGATGATGCTGTTTACCGATCTCAAAATTTGGCTATGCTTCGTTATTGTTATGCCAATTATGAATATAATGCCCATATTGATCAATTTATTGAGAAAGTCTCCGCTATCCAATAAGAGACTAATATTTTGCAGGAATCTATGGAAGAAGAAATTGATGACACTGTGAGCTCATTGGATGAAAAAGATGAGGAGGAGAGCGAAGAACAAAAGGAGGAAGAGCGGATTAGCTACCCGTGCCCACCTTCTAATGAGAGTAACTCTTCAACTCATACATTGTTTAATTTCCCTTCGTTCTTACCGAAGGATGAATGCTATGATAATTTCTATGATCCCTTGGATTCGTTTGAAATATCCCTTTTTGATGAACTTGATGCTTGCTATGCTTGTGGCCATGATGCCAATATGAATGATGCTTATGGAGATGAACTTGCTATAGTTCCTTATGTTAAACGTGAAATTGTTGCTATTGCACCCACACATGATAGTCCTATTATCTTTTTGAATTCTCCCAACTACACTATATCGGAGAATTTTGCACTTATTAAGGATTATACAGATGGGTTGCCTTTTACTATTACACATGATGATTTTGATAGATATAATATGCATGTGCTTTCTACTCCTACTTGCAATTATTATGAGAGAGGAACTACATATCCACCTCTCTATGTTTCCAATATGATAAAATTGCAAGAAAGTGCTTATGCTATGTATTGGCCTTTACTTGATGTGCATGAATTGTTCTTTTATGATATGCCAATGCATAGGAAGAGAGTTAGACTTCGTTGTTGCATGATATATGTTAATTTGTGCTCACTACTAAATTACAAATCATTGTTAATTAAAATTGGCTTTGATATACCTTGGGATCCGGGTGGATCAATTACTTGAGCACTTTATGCCTAGCTTAATGGCTTTAAAGAAAGCGCTGCCAGGGAGACAACCCGGAAGTTTTAGAGAGTCATTTTATTTTGTTGTGTGCTTTTATATAGTTTAAAAACAAAAAAATAAAGTGGGGAACCTAAAACTTTTCAAAAAAGGAAGTGAAAGTACGAAAGACGAGCACCGTTGAAGTGGGGGAGCTCCTTGAACTTTGTTCATGCTCACGGAATCTTTGTGAATCTTAATTACAGAAACTTTTCAACAAAAATAATTATCCCCTTGTATAAATCCCTTGTATTATAAAAATAATGTGCCAAGATTTGCCTTTAGGATGATTAGATTGCTTGTTTGGTGTGTGCAGTGCAAAAACAGAAACTTTGGCTGTAGTGCGTGAATTTACATTTTTTACTGGAATGTCAAAAGTTTCTGAAATTTTTACAAAGTACTTCTATGAAAAAAAAATTGTTTCCTAATTTTTCAGAATTTTTGGAGTTACAGAAGTATGGTAGATGTTCAGATTACTACAGACTGTTCTGTTTTTGACAAATTCTGTTTTCTATGCATTGTTCTCTTATTTTGATGGATCTATGGGTAGTATCGGGGGTATGAACCATGGTGAAGTTGGACTACAGTAGATATAATGCTAATATAAATTTGGAATGAGTTCACAACAGTACTTAAAGTGGTGATTTACTTTATTATACTAACGAATCTCACGAGGGTTTTGTTAAGTTTTGTGTGATTGAAGTTTTCAAGTTTTGGGTGAGATCACGATGGATGAAGGAATAAGGAGTGGAAAGGGACTAAGCTTGGGGATGCCCGAGGCACCCCAAGGTAATATTCAAGGACTCCCAAGAAACTAAGCTTGGGGATTCCCCGGAAGGCATCCCCTCTTTCTTCTAACGACCATCGGTAATTTTACTTGGAGCTATATTTTTATTCGTCACATGATATGCGTAAATCTTGAAGCGTCGTGTGATTTTTATTTTTCTTTTAATAATGCACCTTGCTGGTATGAGAAAGTTCTTGGTTGATTTATAGAAGGCTCTTTGCACCTCACTTATATCTTTTGAGTATGGCTTTATAGAATGCTTCATGTGCTTCACTTATATCATTTGAAGTTTGGATTGCCTGTTTCTCTACACATAGAAGACCGCCATTTGTAGAATGCTCTTTTGCTTCACTTATATTTGTTAGAGCGTGGGCATATATTTTGTAGAAAGAATTAAACTCTCATGCTTCACTTATATCTATTTAGAGAGTCAACAGGAATTGGTCATTCACATGGTTAGTCATAAAATCCTACATAAAACTTGTAGATCACTGAATATGATATGTTTGATTCCTTGCAATAGTTTTGCGATATAAAGATGGTGATAGTAGAGCCATGCTAGTGAGTAATTGTGGGTTGGTAGAAATACTTGTGTTAAAGTTTGTGATTCCCGTAGCATGCACGTATGGTGAACCGTTATGTGATGAAGTCGGAGCATGATTTATTTATTGATTGTCATCATTTGTGTGGAGGTCGGGATCGCGCGATGGTTAACTCCTACCAACCCTTCCCCTAGGAGCTTGCATGTAGTACCTTGTTTCGATGACTAATAAATTTTTGCAATAAGTATGTGAGTTCTTTATGACTAATGTTGAGTCCATGGATTATACGCACTCTCACCCTTCCACCATTGCTAGCCTCTCTAGTACCACGCAACTTTCGCCGGTGCATTACTCCCACCATATATCCTTCCTCAAAACAGCCACCATACCTACCTATTATGGCATTTCAATAGCCATTCCGAGATATATTGCCATGCAACTTCCACCGTTCCGTTTATTATGACACGCACCATCATTGTCATATTGCTTTGCATGATCGTAAGATAGCTAGCATGATGTTTTCATGGCTTGTCCGTTTTTTTATGTCATTGCTATGCTAGATCATTGCACATCCCGGTACACCGCCGGAGGCATTCATATAGAGTCATATTTTGTTCTAGTATCGAGTTGTAATTCTTGAGTTGTAAGTAAATAAAAGTGTGATGATCATCATTATTAGAGCATTGTCCCATGTGAGGAAAGGATGATGGAAGCTATGATTCCCTCACAAGTTGGGATGAGTCTCCGGACTTTACAAAAAAAAATAAAAGAGGCCAAAGAAGCCCAAATAAAAAAAGAGGCCAAAGAAGCCCACCAAAAAAACAAAAAAAACAAAAAAAGGAGAGAAAAGAGAGAAGGGGCAATGCTACTATTCCTTTTTCCACACTTGTGCTTCAAAGTAGCACCATGATCTTCATGATAGAGAGTGTCCTATAATGTCACTTTCATATACTAGTGGGAATTTTTAATTATAGAACTTGGCTTGTATATTCCAATGATGGGCTTCCTCAAATTGCCCTAGGTCTTCGTGAGCAAGCAAGTTGGATGCACACCCACTTAGTTTTTAGTTTGAGCTTTCATACACTTATAGCTCAAGTGCATCCGTTACATGGCAATCCCTACTCACTTGCATCGATATCGATTGATGGGCATCTCCATAGCCCATTAATTTGCCTAGTTGATGTGAGACTATCTCCTTCTTTTTGTCTTATCCGCAACCTCCACCATATTCTATTCCACCTATAGTGCTATATCCATGGCTCACGCTCATGTATTGCGTGAAAGTTGAAAAAGTTTGAGAATACTAAAGTATGAAACAATTGCTTGGCTAAAACCGGGGTTGTGCATGATTTAATACTTTGTGTGATGAAGATGGAGCATAGCCAGACTATATGATTTTGTAGGGATAACTTTCTTTTAGCTATGATATTTTGAGAAGACATGATTGCTTTATTAGTATGCTTGAAGTACTATTGTCTTTATGTCAAATGATAGACTATTGCTTTGCATCACTCGTGTCTTAATATTCATGCCATGATTAGATTATATGATCAAGATTATGCTAGGTAGCATTCCACATCAAAAATTATCTTTTTTACCATTTACCTGCTCGAGGACGAGCAGGAATTAAGCTTGGGGATGCTGATACGTCTCCGTCGTATCTATAATTTTTGATTGTTTCATGCCAATATTCTACAACTTTCATATACTTTTGGCAATTTTTTATACTATTTTTGGGACTAACATATTGATCCAGTGCCCAGTGCCAGTTCCTGTTTGTTGCATGTTTTTTGTTTCGCACAATGTCCATACCAAATGAAGTCCAAACGCGATAAAAACTTACGGAGATTTTTTTTTTGGAATATATGTGATTTTTGGGAAAAAGAATCAACGCGAGACGATGCCCGAGGGGCCCACAAGCCATAGGGGCACGCCCCAGGGGGTAGGGCGCGCCCTGGACCCTTGTGGTCACCCCGTAAGGCGGTTGGTGCCCTTTTTTCGCTGCAAGAAAGCTAATATCCGGATAAAAATCGTGTTAAAATTTCAGCCCAATCGGAGTTACGGATCTCCGGGAATTTAAGAAACGGTGAAAGGCCAGAATCTGGGAAGGCAGAAACAGAAGGAAACAGAGAGGGAGATCCAATCTCGGAGGGGCTCTCGCCCCTCCGCCGCCATGGAGGCCATGGACCAGAGGGGAAACCCTTCTCCCATCTAGGGGGAAGGACAAGGAAGAAGAAGAAGGAGGGGGCTCTCTCCCCCTCTCTCCCGGTGGCGCCGGAACGCCGCCGGGGCCATCATCGTGACGGTGATCTACACCAACAACTTCGCCGCCGTCATCACCAACTCTCTCCCCCTCTATGCAGCGGTTCAACACCTCTTCTCCCCGCTGTAATATCTACTTAAACATGGTTCTCAACGCTATATATTATTTCCCAATGATGTATGGCTATCCTATGATGTTTGAGTAGATCCGTTTTGTCCTATGGGTTGATTGATGATCATGATTGGTTTGAGTCGCATGTTTTATTATTGGTGCTGTCCTATGGTGCTCTCCATATCGCGCAAGCGTGAGGGATCCCCACTGTAGGGTTTGCAATATGTTCATGATTCGCTTATGGTGGGTGGCGTGAGTGACAGAAGCACAGACCCGAGTAAGTAGGTTGTTTGCGTATGGGAATAAAGAGGACTTGATACCTTATAATGCTATGGTTGGGTTTTACCTTAATGAACTTTAGTAGTTGCGGATGCTTGCTAGAGTTCCAATCATAAGTGCATATGATCCAAGTAGAGAAAGTATGTTAGCTTATGCCTCTCCCTCATATAAAATTGCAATAATGATTACCGGTCTAGTTATCGATTGCCTAGGGACAAATAACTTTCTTGTGACAAAAAGCTCTCTACTAAGACTAACTTAGTTGTTTCTTCATCTAAAAAGCCCCTAGATTTTATTTACGTGTTCTTTATTATCTTGCAAACCTATCCCGTTACACCTACAAAGTACTTCTAGTTTCATACTTGTTCTAGGTAAAGTGAACGTTAAGCGTGCGTAGAGTTGTATCGGTGGTCGATAGAACTTGAGGGAATATTTGTTCTACCTTTAGCTCCTCGTTGGGTTCGACACTCTTATTTATCGAGAAAGGCTACAATTGATCCCCTATACTTGTGGGTTATCATAGGTCAGCGAATCCGCTCCCTTGTAATCGATATCCAATCAATACAACTAAAAGCAGGACATAGGTTATTACCTCCTTCGAGAGGGGCCGAACCTGGGTAAATTTGTGTCTTTCGTCCCGATCAACCCCTTCGAGTTAACCGCCGTAGCGATGGCTTCACCCCTAAGTCCTTGCACTAGGACATCTGCCGTGATAAAACCATGACAACTTCCATCCCGCGAGATCGGATCAGGGATCAAACGCAGAGAGACACCAGAAACTCGTTCAGAACGTATAACCCTAGCCCCAGAGGGGGAATTGACAAGGAGGAGATAGCCATCTTCACCACCATGTGCAAGGGGACGTCGACATCGTTGATACGCCCATTTGATCATGATTTCCTATCAATATTTATAGTATTCTTGTCCATTATTCCACTTTATGATACAATTCTTATGCCTTTTCTCTCTGAATTTACAAGGTACATCACAAGGAGGGAAATTGCTGGGAACTGGAATTATGGACCTGAAAACCAAGAAAAATGGTGAAAATTCACAGAACTTCAAATGACCTGAATTTTTTTGTGAATTATTTCTGGAATATACGAAGAATTATGGAGCGAAGAACTGTCGGAGGGGGATGCTTGTGGGCCAGAAGCTGATACGTCTCCAACGTATCTATAATTTTTGCTTGTTCCATGTTGTTATATTATCATTCTTGGATGTTTTACAATCATTTTATAGCAACTTTATATCATTTTTTGGGACTAACCTATTGACATAGTGCCAAAGTGCCAGTTGTTGTTTTTGCTTGTTTTTTACTTCGCAGAATATCAGTACCAAACGGAGTCCAATCACGACAAAACTTTTTGGAGATTTTTTTTGGACTAGAAGACAACCAGTGGGCCAAAGAAGTGCCAAAGAGGTGGGTCGTGGAGACCACAACCCACCAGGGCGCGCTAGGGGGGGGGCGGCACGCCCTGATGGGTTGTGCCCTCCTCGGAGCCCCTCTCCACCGCCTCTGATGCCTATAAATTCCCAAATATTCCAGAAACCCTAGGGGAGTCGACGAAAAACATATCCAGCCGCGGCAAGTTCCAGAACCTCGAGATCCAATCTAACACAATCACGGAGGGGTTCATAATCCTCATTGGTGCCTCTCCAATGATGCGTGAGTAGTCCACCATAGACCTACGGGTCCGTAGGCAGTAGCTAGATGGCTTCCTCTCTCTCTCTTTTAATTCTCAATACAATGGTCTCTTGGAGATCTATTTGATGTAAACTTTTGCGGTGTGTTTGTTGGGATACGATGAATTTTGAGTTCATGATCAGTTTCTGTCCATGAATATTATTTGAGTCTTCTTTGATCTCTTATATGCATGATTACTTATAGCCTCGTATTTCTTCTTCGAATCTTTGGTTTAGTTAGGCCGATTAGATCGATTTTTCTTGCCATGGGAAGAGGTGCTTTGTGATGGGTTCGATCTTGCGGTGTCCTTTCCCAGTGACAGAAGGGGCAGCAAGGCACGCATGTATCATTTCCATTAAGGATAACAAGATGGGGTCTATTCCTACAAGAATAGATCTTATCTACATCATGTCATCGTTCTTATTGCATTACTCCGTTTTTCCATGAACTTAATACACTAGATGCAGGCTGGATAGCGGTTGATGTGTGGAGTAATAGTGGTAGATGCAGCCAGGAGTCGGTCTACTTATCTTGAACGTGATGCCTATATAATGATCATCGCCTTGGATATCGTTATGATTATTTGATCTTCTATCAATTGCCCAACAGTAATTTGTTCACCCACCGTGCGCTATACTCATGAGAGAAGCCACTAGTGAAACCTACGGCCCCCGGGTCTACTTTTCCAACATATTGCTTTCCGATCTATCTTTTTGCCTCTTTTGTTTTCAGATCTATTATTCCAAAAACCCAAAAATATATTGCTCCAATTTTTATTTGCTTTTTTTATTTTGTGTTCTTGAGAGATCTATCTCTCCAATCTATCACTACCTAATCTATCTTTTTACCGTAGAGAGATTGACAACCTCTCTTTCGCGTCGGGTTGCAAGTATTTGTTCTTTGTGTGCAGGTGTTGCTTATTAGGTGGTGGTGATCCTCCTACTGATTCGATACCTTGGTTTCATAACTGAGGGAAATACTTACCGTCGATGTGCTGCATCATCCCTTCCTCTTTGGGGAAATACCGATGCAGTCTCAAGCCACATCAAAGGAGTTTCTGGCGCCGTTGCCGGGGAGGAAGCGGTCTCTTCTACGTGCCAATCTCTGGCACCGAGGAGACACCATCAACATCTATCAGGTTCCTAATCACAAATCTCATCCCCTTGCAATTACATTATTTGCCATTGGCCTCTCGTTTTCCTCTCCCCCACTTCACAAAAATTTGTCATTTTATTCGCCTTCTTTCTCGTTCGCATTTTTCCCGCCGGATCTCTTTTTGTTTGCTTGTGTTGCCATGTGCCTCCTATTTGCTTGCATCTTCGCTTGCTAAAAATCTATTGATATGGATCGTCATCCACTTGCTAATCTTTTCAAAAGGCCAAACTATGATGAACCAATTGCTAGTGAGTTGAGTGCACTTAATTATCTCTATGAAGTTGTGTTTGAAAATCATGAATCCGAAAATTTTGATGAAGTGTTGAAAGAAGAAATTTACAAGGTGATTCATGATAGCTCCTTGATTGAAAAGCATGATTGCAATGTTGCTAGTATGAATTCTCTAAATATCTATGATGCTAATGATATGCAAAGCCACAAGCTTTGGGATGCTATGTTTGATGAAGATGATATTTCTAGTCCCCCAAGTTTTGATGAGCAAATTTATTATGATGATTGCATGCCTCCTATTTATGATGATGGTGATGACAGGTATGCTATAATGAGTAATGATAACCATGAAACTTATCATCATGGTTTTAATTTGCAATGTGGTTATGTCAATCAAGTGTCTCATGATAGTTATTTTGTTGACTTTGCTCCCACTACCATGGATGATAAAGAATTTGCTTATGTGGAGAGTGATGAAAATTCTATGGTTGTGCATCATGAAAAGAATGATTTATGTGATAGTTATATTGTTGAATTCCTTCATGATGCTACTGAAATTTATTATGAGGGAGGAACATATGCTTGTAGGAATTACAATAATATCAAGTTTCCTCTCTATGTGTTCAAAGTTTTGAAGTTATGCTTGTTTTGCCTTCCTATGCTAGTTGATTCTTGTTCCCATAAATTGTTTGCTCACAAAATCCCTATGCATATGAAGTGGGTTAGACTTAAATGTGTTTGTCATGAGATTCATGATGCTCTTTTGCATATTTCAATTACTACTTTTTATGTGAGCATCATTGAAATCATCATGCCTAGCTAGGGACGTAAAACGATAGCGCTTGTTGGGAGGCAACCCAATGAATAAATTTATTTTTGTCTTTTCCTTTCTGTTTTTGAGTGTTGACACAATTATGCCTCTGTTATGATTGTTTTTTATGTTTTATTTAGTGTTTGTGCCAAGTAAAGCCTTTAGGATGATTCATAAGATGAGTAGAAACAATGCTGAATCTGAAACAGAAACTTTGCCTCCAGTGGTCGAATTTTCATTTTTTACTAGAGCGTGATATTGACCTGAAATTTTAACATAGTATTTCTATAAAAAATTATTTACGTCATCCTAATTTTTCAGAATTTTAAGAGTTACAGAAGTATGGTTAGAGTACAGATTAGTACAGATTGTTCTGTTTAAGACATATTCTGTTTTCGCTGCATTGTGTGCTTGTTTTAATGAATCTATGGGTTGTATTTAAAGGTATGAGACATGGTAAAGTTAAAATACAGTAGGTATAATGCAATAATAAATTGAATGAGTTTGCAACAGCGCCTAAAGTAGTGATTTGCTTTATTATACTAACAGATCTCACGATGATTTTGTTGAGTTTTGTGTGATTGAAGTTTTCAAGTTTTGGGTGAGATCACGATGGATGAAGGAATAAGGAGTGAAAAGAGCCTAAGCTTGGGGATGCTACAGAACCCCCAAGATATATCCTAAGAGAAACAAGCAACTAAGCTTGGGGTTGCCCCCGAGTGGCATCCCCTCTTTCTTCTAAGAACCATCGGTATTTTACTTGGAGCTATATTCTTATTCGTCACATATCATGAGTTTTGCTTGGAGCGTCTTGTATCATTTGAGTCTTTGCTTGCTTTGCTTGTTAGTTTGTCACTTGTATCCTTGCTGGACACACCTATTTGAGAGAGCCAAAAGTATGCTATGATTTGTCAGAATAGCTCTCTATGCTTCACTTAAACTTTTTGAGCTATAGGATTGCTCTAGTGCTTCACTTATATCTTTTGGAGCACGGTGTGCTCGGAAACTTTTGAAGAAATCCTCTCATGCTTCACTTATACTTTTTTGAGAGATGAAATCTTTATGCTCATGTGCTTCACTTAGATTTGTTTGAGTTTGTCAAAAAGCAATGGCAATATATGAAACTAGTTCCAAAGTGATAGATATCCAAGGAGGATATAATAAAAACTTTCATGAAGATCATTGGACAAATTAAACTTGATTCCTTGTAATAGTTTGGAGACATGATGATAGTAATATGTGAGTCATGTTGGTGAGTAATTATGATTTAGTAAGAATATTGGTGTTAAGGTTTGTGATTCCCTATGCATGCACGGAAGTCAATAGTTATGCAATGAAATTACATCCTACTTATGGTGCATTATTCGGTGTTAGTTATGCTCAATGCTCGCTTATGTGAATTTTCGTTTCTTGGTTGGTTGCTTCTCAATCTATTTGCTAGCCTCCACTTGTACTAAGTAGAAATACTACTTGTGCATCCAAAATCCTTAAACCAAGTTTTGCCTTATGAGTCCACCATACCTACCTATATGCGGTATTTTCATGTTGGTCTAAGCAAATTTGTATGTGCCACCTCTGCTTTTCAAAATAAATTTCTCTTTTGTGTGCTCGTACCGCTCATGAAACGGTAGGGGGTGTCCAATATTTTTCCATGCTAGATGTGTTATTCTCAAGATGAGTGTTTATTCACTTGTCATTGCACGAGAGTACGACGGTAATAGGGATGCCCATTCCCGAAATGAAAAAGAAAAAGAAAAAATTTACTTTATGTTGTCAAATAATAAATTCCTTGGAAAGTGTTGGTATGGAAGGCAACCGTGGAAACGGCCGGCCATGGAATGTGAAAGAATGGTGGAAAAAGGAATAAACTTTATTTTCTGTTTGGGAACCGCCTATGATATATCTAGCATGGAAAGTATTGTGAACTACTTTGTCGTTTTCGTTGACAGGAAAGGCATGCCACCCAAAATATTTTTCTCTCTCAATTTAAACTTTGAGCTCTGGCACCTCTACAAATCCCTACTTCCCTCTGCGAAGGTCCTATCTATTTACTTTATGCAATTTTTATTTTTACTTTGAGTCTCCATCTTATCTTATAAAGCACCAACTAGGGGGCACTATGATCGTACTTGAGCATTGGGTGTAGCTAATATTTGACTGTGTTTCATGAATGGATCAATGATTGAGCATGATGGGCTAGGGATAACTTTCTTTAGTGTTGATATTTCGAAAGACATGGTTGCTTGTTGGCATGCTTGAGTATTGAAGTCATTATGTTAAAACTAGACTATTGCTTTGAATCATCTAAAAGTCCAAATGACCATGCTACAAAAGAAAAGAATACAAGATGAACATGTTAGGCAGCATTCCACATCCAAAATTCTGTTTTTATCATTTACCTACTCGAGGACGAGTAGGAATTAAGCTTGGGGATGCTGATACGTCTCCAACGTATCTATAATTTTTGCTTGTTCCATGTTGTTATATTATCATTCTTGGATGTTTTACAATCATTTTATAGCAACTTTATATCATTTTTTGGGACTAACCTATTGACATAGTACCAAAGTGTCAGTTGCTGTTTTTGCTTGTTTTTTACTTCGCAGAATATCAGTACCAAACGGAGTCCAATCGTGATGAAACTCTTTGGAGATTTTTTTGGACCAGAAGACACCCAGTAGGCCAAAGAAGTGCCAGAGAGGTGGGCCGTGGAGACCACAACCCACCAGGGCGCTCTAGGGGGGCCCCGGCGCGCCCTGATGGGTTGTGCCCTCCTCGGAGCCCCTCTCCACCGCCTCTGATGCCTATAAATTCCCAAATATTCCAGAAACCCTAGGGGAGTCGACGAAAAACACATCCAGCCGCCGCAAGTTCCAGAACCTCAAGATCCAATCTAACACCATCACGGAGGGGTTCATCATCCTCATTGGTGCCTCTCCGATGATGCGTGAGTAGTCCACCATAGACCTACGGGTCCGTAGGCAATAGCTAGATGGCTTCCTCTCTCTCTTTTGATTCTCAATACAATGGTCTCTTGGAGATCTATTTGATGTAAACTTTTGCGGTGTGTTTGTTGGGATCCGATGAATTTTGAGTTCATGATCAGTTTCTATCCATGAATATTATTTGAGTCTTCTTGGATCTCTTATATGCATGATTACTTATAGCCTCGTATTTCTTCTTCGAATCTTTGGTTTAGTTAGGCCAACTAGATCGATTGTTCTTGCCATGGGAAGAGGTGCTTTGTGATGGGTTCGATCTTGCGGTGTCCTTTCCCAGTGATAGAAGGGACAGCAAGGCACGCATGTATCGTTGCCATTAAGGAAAACAAGATGGGGTCTATTCCTATATGAATAAATCTTGTCTACATCATATCATCGTTCTTATTGCATTACTCCATTTTCCATGAACTTAATACACTAGATGCATGCTGGATAGCGGTCGATGTGTGGACTAATAGTGGTAGGTGCAGTCAGGAGTCGGTCTACTTATCTTGGACGTGATGCCTATATAATGATCATCGCCTTGGATATCGTCATGATTATTTGATCTTCTATCAAGTGCCCAACAGTAATTTGTTCACCCATCGTGCGCTATACTCATGAGAGAAGCCACTAGTGAAACCTACGGCCCCCGGGTCTACTTTTCCAACATATTGCTTTCCGATTTATCTTTTTGCCACTTTTGTTTTCAGATCTATTATTCCAAAAACCCAAAAAAATATTGCTGCACTTTTTATTTGCTCTTTTTATTTTGTGTTCTTGAGAGATCTATCTCTCCAATCTATCACTACCTAATCTATAGTTTTACCGTAGAGAGACTGACAACCTCTCTTTCGCGTCGGGTTGCAAGTATTTGTTCTTTGTGTGCAGGTGCTACTTATTAGGTGGTGGTGATCCTCCTACTGGTTCGATACCTTGGTTTCATAACTGAGGGAAATACTTACCGTCGATGGGCTGCATCATCCCTTCCTCTTTGGGGAAATACCGACGCGGTCTCAAGCCACGTCACAAGCCAACAGGGCGCGCCCACCCCCCTGGGCGCGCCCTGTTAGCTTGTGGGACCATGTGGCTCCCCCGACCCTAATTCTAGTCCTATAAATTCACATCTACGGAGAAAAAATAGAAGGGGAACTTTCGGGACGAAGCGCCACCGTCTCGAGGCGGAAACCTAGGCAGAGGCCCTTTTGCACTCCAACGGGGTGATTCTGTTGGGGAAAGCACTCTCAGGGAGGGGGGATCGAAGCCATCGTCATCACCAACGCTCCCTCCTTCGTGGGAGGGCCAATCTTCATCAACATCTTCACCAGCACCATCCCATCTCAAACCCTAGTTCATCTCTTGTACCCAATCTCTGTTTCAAGACCTCAGATTGGTACATGTGGGTTACTAGTAGTGTTGATTACATCTTGTAGTTGATGCTTGTTGGTTTACTTGGTGGAAGATAATATGTTCAGATCCTTATTCATCATTATTACACCTCTGATCTTGAAAATGGTGATGATTTGTGAGTAGTTACTTTTGTTCCCGAGGACATGGGAGAAGTCTTGTTATAAGTAATCATGTGAAGTTGGTATTCATTCGATATTTTGATGATATGTATGTTGTTGCTTCCTTTAGTGGTGTCGTGTGAACGTCGACTACATGACACTTCACCATCTAATGGGCCAAAGGGAAGGCATTGCGGAGTAATAAGTAGATGATGGGCTGCTAGAGTGACAGAAGCTTAAACCCTAGTTTAAGCGTTACTTTGTAAGGGGCTGATTTGGATCCATATGTTTCATGCTATGGTTAGATTTATCTTAATTCTTCTTTCAGAGTTGCGGATGCTTGTGATATGGGGGTAATCATAAGTGTGCTGCTTGTTCAAGTAAGAACATCACCTTAGCACCACTCCACCCACATATCAAATTATCAAAGTAACGAACGCCGAATCAACTAAACATGATGAACGTGACTAGATGGAAATTCCCATGTGTCCTCGGGAGCGCTTTGCTTTATATAAGAGTTCTTTCAGGCCTATCCTTTGCTATAAAAAGGATTGGGCTATCTTGATGCACACTTGCTACTATTGTTACTTGTCACATGTTACGAATTATCTTGATACAAAACTATCTATGACTTTTACTCACAGCACTTGCACATAATATCTTGCTGAAAACTGCTTATCATTTCCTTCTGCTCCTCGTTGGGTTCGACACTCTTACTTATCGAAAGGACTACGATTGATCCTACACTTGTGGGTCATCAATCATCACCCTCTAGCAACCATCATCATCATCCACATCCATCTCGTTGTAATGCCAAACCCTAGTGGATTGTTACGTGTATTACTTGTTTGATCCATTCATGCTTACCACTGCCATCCGTGCGATGTTTGTTGTTTAAATGTACAAGTAAAACTCTTAGTTCTCGGGGAGATGGATGAACCTTGGTATGCATAGACGGTGAAACGTTAATAAGGATATGAGATCCTCTGTTGAATGCTTAGTTTAACAATCTTTGTGAATGTTGTAAAGGGGCCCCACTCAATATTTTCGCCACAAGGCCAGGAAGAGAATTATTGTCGTTGTAAAGGTTAAGAAGTGGGGGTAATTCGAGGTGACGGTAAAGCCCTCACTCCTAGTCTTTGCAATTGTAGGAGAATAACGGAGCACCCTTAGAGAGGTCGTGTCCACGAGGAAACCCTTAATTGTCGAAGTGATAACCTGCAGGGGGATCTACGTTAGTGGCGTGTGTGGAACGAAGTCTACCTAGAGTAAAACATATCCTCTACCCGGATCCGGCCAACATAAATGTCAAGAGTGGCTTGAGTATCCGATTAGTGTTATGCCATAGCACGGGTCAAGATAGAAACATACTAATGAAAATTCCAGACCCCCTGAGAATGCGTTACTCCTATGCCAGTTCATGTGTCACTATTCTCGCCGCTCTTATTTATTCCTTTTTATGTTATTTAATTTACTTGGCGCTTCACTCAAACTAGTCGCCCTTTTTCGTCGTCACTTTTCTTTGAGTCTGCAATTACTTGCATGCATAATTCCATAAGCCACTACAAGAGACAAAACCCAATTCATATGCTCCCCATGGGATTGATACTCTTATTTCAAAGGAGCTACAACAACATGTGCAGTTGCAGGCCATCAATCCTTTTCTCGTGCCCTGTCGTGTGGTGGCCCGCTGGCCCATCTTCTAGCTCCTCGCCTTTTCGGAGCTTAGAAAAGCACATTTTATTTTGTTCGTTGTTCTGAATCTGCTTTCTAGTGGTCCTGTATTTTCATGAGAATTTTCCTCTTTGTGTAGTACATGCAGATTGAAAGGAAAAGGCATTAGAATTGAGCATTAAAGTGGAAAATGCCATCGATAAAGAGCAGATTATAATAAGAAATAGTGATGTAAAATGGGTGTATCATAGTCCCACCACACACAAGAATGGTCCTCAAAGAATATGTTCTCATGAGTACCAAGATTTATCTTAATGAGCGATCTCATCACACACTAAACTTGATCCTCACTAAATGGGGAAAAAGCCCATGCATCACCTTGATACTTGTGATCCGCGTTGGGGTTTTCCCCGAAGAGGAGGGGATGATGCATCACAGTATAGATAATTACTTCCCTCAGTGAGAACTAAGGTTATCTAACAAATAGGAGGACCACACAACTCCCATCTTCAGCGCCTACACACAAAATAGCAAACACTTGCACCCAACGCAGGCAAGAGGGTTGTCAATCCCCTTGAACTCGTTACTTGCAAGCAAATGAGTCGTGTAGATGATAGTTGATAATTATAAATTGCAAAATAAAAAGAAAACAAATAAATGGAGGCAAGATAATAATAGAGTTTGTAAATATATATGTGAATAGACTCGGGGGCCATAGTGTTCGCTAGAGGCTTCTCTCTTAAATAAAGCATACGGTGGGTAAACAAATTACTGTTGGGCAATTTATAGAAAAGCGCATAGTTATGCAATATTTATTCATGACAATGATCATGGGTATATAGACATCATGTCCATAAACAAGTAGATCGACGCTTGACTGCATCTACTACTATTACTGCACTTCGAGAGCGCTTCTATGCTCGCCTCTCTAGGTATTAAGTTCATGCAAACAGAGTAATGCTTGGAGAAAGATGACATGATGTAGACAAAGTAAACTCAATTAATATGAATGAACCCCATCGAGAGCAATAAAAATACGTGTCTTGTCTTCTACTTTGTCACTGGGATATAGAGCACAGCAAGATTGAACCCACTACAACGCACCCCTCTCACTGAAGATAAACCAATCTAGTTGGTGAAACTAAACCGATAGATCGGAGAGATTTACGAAGCTATGATGATCATGGAAATAAGAATCAAATAAGTATTTAGAGATGATTCAAATCTTTTATCATAAATAATCTGAACATAAACCCACAATTCATCGGATCCCAACAAACACACCGCAAAATAAGATTACATTTAATAGATCACCACGGAGATCGCGGTGAACTTTGTATTGAATATCAAAGAGAAACAAGAAGCCATCTAGGTACCAGCTATGGACCCGTAGGTCTGTGGTGGACTACTCACACATCACCATGGGAGCAGCAAGGATGATGAAGAGGCCCTCTATGATCGACCCCCCCTCTGGAAGGGCACCGGAAAAGGGCTCTAGATGAGATCGCGGCGGAACAGAGACTTGCGGCGGCGAAAAAAGTGTTTTGGGAGCTCCCCAGGGTTCTTGGAATATATGTGAATTTATAGGCCAGGGTACGGGATCAAGAGAGCCGAGGGGCGGCCAGAAGCTAACAGGGCGCGGGCACCCCCCGGCCGCGCCCTGTTGGCTTGTGGGGCCCCCGTGCAGCCTCCGGTCTTCTTTTGGTCTAGAAAAAATTATCAAAAAGTTTCGGGGCAATTGGACTTCGTTTGGTACTATAAACCTGAATAGCCAAAAACATGCAGAAAACAACAACTGGCACTTGGCACTAGGTTAATAGGTTAGTGCTCAAAAATAATATGAATCAACAAATAAATGCCCAAAAAGTATCCTAGAATGATAATATTATAGCATGGAACAATAAAAAATTATAGATACATTGGAGACGTATCAGCATCCCCAAGCTTAATTCCTGCTCGCCCTCTAATAGGTAAATGATAAAATAGAAGTTTTGATGTGACATGCTACCCAATATGTAATCTCTTGCATGTATGCTCGTTGACAAACAATGAATTAACAAACATCAACATGGTAATATTTATAAGCATAAGTAACACAATCATCAATCTTTCGAAATATACGATCCTCAAAGAATGTTTACCCCCATTCATTTTATCATATTAGTAAGGCATGACTCCGTCTTCACCACATTAATAAAAATGTCAAGCACCACGGTGTCCAAGTCAGGCAATTGGCTCGTACTTTTTAACGCGTCAACTTTTTATTCTCCACGCAATACATGAGCGTGAACCATGGACATAGCAAATAGGTGGAATAGAATATGGTGATAGATATCAAAGGCATAAAAGTGGATACGAAAGTCTCACATCAACTAGGCATATCAACGGGCTATGGAGACCCCCATCAATAGATATCAATGCGAGAAGTAGGGATTGCCATGCAACGGATGCACTAGAGCTATAAGTGTATGAAAGCTCAAATAAAGCTAAGTGGGTGTGCATCCAACTTGCTTGCTCATGAAGACCTCGGGCATTTGAGGAAGCCCATCATCGGAATATACAAGCCAAGTTCTATGATGAAAATTCCCACTAGCATATAGAAGTGACAACATGAGACTCTCTATATGAAGAACATGGTGCTACTTTGAAGCACAAGTGTGGAAAAAGAGGCAGTAGCACCGTCCCTTCTCTCTTTTCCCTCATTTATTTTTATTTTATTTTCTCTTTTTTTCTTTTTTTCTTTATTTTTCTCTTTTTTTCTTTCTTTCTTTTTCTCCTTTTCTCTTTTTATTTTTTTCCCTCACTGAGACAGTGCCCTAATAATAATGATCATCACACTTTTATTTACTTACAACTCAACATGAAAAACTATGAAACAATATGACTCAATATGAAGGCCTCTGGCAGTGTACCAGGATGTGCAATGATCTAGCGTAGCAAAAGATATCAAAAAACGGACAAGCCATGAAAATATCATGCTAGCTATCTTACGATCATGCAAAGCAATATGACGATGAGTGTACTAGTCATATGATGTGACGGTGGAAGTTGCATGGCAATATATCTCGGAATGGCTATGGAAATGCCATGATAGGTAGGTATGGTGGCTGTTTTGAGGAAGATATAAGGAGGCTTATGTGCAACAGAGCGTATCATTCCGCGGGTTTGGATGCACCGACGAAGTTCGCACCGATCCTCGAAGTGAGAATGGGCAATGCACGGCACCGGAGAGGCTAGCAAAATATAAGGAGGTGAGAGTGCGTATGTCCATGGATTCACATCAGTAATAAAGAATGCATATACTTATTGCAAAGTTTTATTAGCTTTCTCAAAACGAAGTACTACTCGCATGCCCCAAGGGAGGAGGTTGGGAGGAGTTAACCATCGCGCGCCTCCAACTCAAAACAACACTAAGATTTCAACGAGGAATAATAAGGCTCACACATCCCCACCATGCCATAACCAATATTTAGACAAACGGGAAATTAAAAACTTTTAATATCGATACTCCTACGGACCGACAACCATGCACTCACACCCTTTTATTACCACATCAATATTATTAACCCACGGTTTCTCTTTTATGTGCTACATGAAGGTTTTGATTATGCACTCCTTGAATACCTATTATTTTTGGACTAGTCTTATAACCCATGCAAATTACCATTACTATTTATTAACTCTCAAACAAATATAAGTGAAGAACGAGAGTGCAATTATTTCTATAAAATCTATACGCCACCATGCTCAAAAGATATAAGTGAAGTACTAGAGCAACTGCTAAGCTCAAAAGATACAAGTGAAGCACATAGAGTATTCTAACAAATCATGATGGAGGTGTCTCTCTCTCAAATAGGTGTGTCCAGCAAACAACGATTGTGGAAAACTAAACCAAAAACAAACAAAAGCAAACGACGCTCCAAGCAAAGCTCATATCTTGTGATGAATAAAAGTATAGCTCCAAGTGACATACCGATGGATTGAGACGAAAGAAGGGATACCTTCCGGGGCAACCCCAAGCTTAGACGCTTGAGTCTTCCTAGAATTTGACTTGGGGTGCCTTGGGCATCCCCAAGCTTAGGCTCTTGTCGCTCCTTATTCCTTCATCCATCGTGATAACACCCAAAACTTGAAAATGTCAGCACACAAAACTCAACAAAACTTCGTGAGATCCGTTAGTATAATAAACATATCAAATACTTTAGTTACTGCTATAAATTGATTCATATTTTATTATTTCATAATAGGTACTGTATTCTAACTTCTTCATGGCTTATACCCCCCGATACAATCCATAACATCATCAAAACAAGCAAACTATGCAAGCAAAAAACAGAATCTGTCTAAAACAAAACAATCTGTGATGCTTTGTAGAGAAACTATACTTATGTAACTCCAAAAATTCTAAACCATTATGACAACCTAGGGAATTTGTATACCAATATTGTGTAAAAAATCAGATCAAAAAGATGTTCCAGTAAAATCAGAGAAATTCTGCACTGGACACTAAAGTTTCTCTTTTTGCACCGTATCAATTCTACTCATCATGCAAGTCATCCCAAGGCTTTACTTGGGACAAACAC
Organism: Elymus sibiricus; assembly: GCA_039707655.1. Lineage (NCBI taxonomy): Eukaryota > Viridiplantae > Streptophyta > Magnoliopsida > Poales > Poaceae > Elymus > Elymus sibiricus. The sequence goes on along the minus strand of CM077675.1, from coordinate 279,825,789 downwards.
TAATTTAAACTCAAAAACACGATCATTACAGAGGCAATAATCTTGTTATCACACATAAACAGAAAGTAAAAAAACAAAAATTTAAAGATAATTATTAGGTTGCCTCCCAACTAGCGCTATTGTTTTACGCCCCTAGCTAGGCATAATGCATAGTATCAAATGTTGTCATCTTTAACGTCAAGCTCCGCAATCACACAACCATACTTCCTAAGAGGAGGAGGCCTGAGTATATGATCTTTTATCAAGCTAATAAAATTGGGATACACACTAATCATCTTAAGATCTTCATTTCTTTTAATAGGAGTGATACTAGTATTCTTGGGGACATACATAACTTTAGATTTTTTTTCTTGTGAGACACTAGCATCAGATTTAGATGGGGTGAAAGCGAAACCCATTTTATCAAAGACTTCCTCTATTTTACCAATTCTACCAAATCCTTGCTCTACCCGCTCATTAATAGTTCTATCTTTCTCCTTTAGTGCTTTCAAAGTAACTCCTACCTTTGACTCAAATTGAGTGATATGATTATTTATCCAACTCCTCAATTTTTTCCTTAGTGGCCATTTTATTTTCAATAATTTTAAGCCTTTGCATAACATGTTCCAAGGTCAAAGTAGTTTCATTAATAATAAGGGGTGGTGACCCAACTAAATTTTCCATGACTTTGAAAGCATCCAAAGTGTGACTCATTAAGAAATTACCACTGGTAATAGTATCAAGTACGAACCTATACCAAGTAGTAATACCCACATAAAAGTTACTAAGAAAGATATTGGGGGATTGCTTATGAGTTGATTTATTTTGAGAATTGCAAATCCTATGCCAAGCATCTCGCAAACTTTCATCTCCCCTTTGTTTAAAATTAAGCACCTCATTCTCGGGAGTAAAGGGAACAAAGGTAAGACTAGCCATAGCAACAAGCAAACAAGCAAACTAGCAAAGATAAATATTTTTGTATTTTTTATTTTTATAGCAAGCAAAATATAACAAAAAATAAAAAGTAGAACAAGCGAATGATAATTTGTGAGAAGGTACTTGATAGTAAGTTGGTGATACTCCCCGGCAACGGCGCTAGAAATCCTTCCTGATACTTGTGATCCGTGTTGGGTTTTTCCTCGAAGAGGAGGGGATGATGCAGCACAGTATAGATAAGTATTTCCCTCAGTGAGAACCAAGGTTATCGAACCAATAGGAGGACCACACAACTCTCATCTTCAGCGCCTACACACAAAAGAGCAAACACTTGCACCCAACGCGGGCACGAGGGTTGTCAATCCCCTTGAACTCGTTACTTGCAAGCAAATGAGTAGTGTAGATGATAGTTGATAATTATAAATTGCAAAATAAAAATCAAACAAATAAATGGCAGCAAGATAATAATAGCGTTTGTATATATATATATATGTGTGTGTGTGTGTGTGTGTGTGTGTGTGTGTGTGTGTGTGTGTGTGTGTGTGTGTGTGTGTGTGTGTGTGTGTGTGTGTGTGTGTGTGTGTGTGTGTGTGTGTGTGAATAGACCCTGGGGCCATAGTGTTCGCTAGAGGCTTCTATCTTAAATAAAGCATACGGTGGGTAAACAAATTACTGTTGGGCAATTGATAGAAAAGCGCATAGTTATGCAATATTTATTCACGGCAATCATCATGTGTATATAGGCATCACGTCCATAAACAAGTAGACCGACTCCTGCCTGCATCTATTACTACTCCACTTCGAGAGCGCTTCTATGCTTGCCTCTCTAGGTATTAAGTTCATGCAAATAGAGTAATGCTTGGAGAACGATGACATGATGTTGACAAAGTAAACTCAATTGATATGAATGAACCCCATCGTTTTATCCTTAGTGGCAGCAATACAAATACGTGTCTTGTACCCTAGTTTGTCAATGGGGTATAGAGCACCACAAGATTGAACCCACTACAACGCACCCCTCTCACCGAAGATAAACCAATCTAGTTGGCCAAACTAAACCGATAGATCAGAGAGATTTACGAAACTATTATGATTATGGAAATAAGAATCAAATAAGTATTCAGAGATGACTCAAATATTTTATCATAAATAATCTTTAACATAAACCCATAATTCATCGGATCCCAACAAACACACCGCAAAAGAAGATTACATCGAATAGATCACCGCGAAAATCACGGTGAACTTTGTATTGAAGATCAAAGAGAGAGAAGAAGCGATCTAGGTACTAGCTATGGACCTGTAGGTTTGTGGTGGACTACTCACACATCACCATGTGAGCAGCAAGGATGATGAAGAGGCCCTCCTTGATCGTTCCTCCCTCTGGCAGGGCAACGGAAAAGGGCTCCATATGAGATCGCGGCGGAACAGAGACTTGCGGCGGCGGAAAAAGTATTTCGGGTGCTCCCTAGGTTTTTTGGAATATATGTGAATTTATAGGTCAGGGTACGGGGTCGGGAGAGCCGGGGGCGGCCACAAGCTAAGAGGGCGCGACCCCCCTAGGCACGCCCTGTTGGCTTGTGGGGCCCCCGTGTGGCCACCGGTCTTCTCCCAAAGCTTACAAGTCCTCTTTTGGTCCAGAAAAAATCATCAAAAAGTTTCGGGGCAATTGGACTTCGTTTGGTTCTCTAAACGTGAAAAGCCAAAAACATGCAGAAAACAGCACCTGGCACTGGATTTAATAGGTTAGTGCTTAAAAATTATATGAATCAGCAAATAAATACCCAAAAAGTATCCTAGAATGATAATATTATAGCATGGAACAATAAAAAATTATAGATACATTGGAGACGTATCACACCTCTCAATTTTTGTTATTGAACCTGGGTACTAGGAATTTGATGCTTTGGTGTTTCATTAATATATGTTATTTCTAATACGATGTGACATCTCATCGATAATGCGATTGTAACAGCCCAAGAGCATCCCTTGCCTTATTTGTAATATATTTCTCATGTGTGACCTTCTATGGATGTTATCATGCCATCATATGATTTGAGTTTCATCTTGCCTCTTGTCATTTCATGTATCATAGTCATTTCATGCATCATGCCATCATGCTCATCATACCAAGTGCATATTAATTATTGACATGCTTGTGCTTGTGTTTGTTGTGATGTGAGTGTTTGTGTTGTGGTGTGATGGTGTGTGGTTAAGGTCCTACCTCTTTTCCATAAGCAAACTATCCCCATTTCTCACTTATTCAAAATATTCTACATGTTAATATTCTACTTGTTGTTTTCCTATATTAAAAATGTTGATCATTTTACAAATATTCCAATATGAATTCTAAACCAGCTCCTGATCATGTTTGAAATTCATCCATCCTCATTCTTCAAAACAGCTTGCTATTTGAGTTAAAATATGCATTTATTTTTGTTGCTCTAAAAATGCCAAGTTCATTTTTATAAAATAGGGCATGTTTTACTGATTGCAAAACACATTTTGTCTTCTCTCTATCTCTTCTCTAACCTGCCTAGAATTATTTTGTTTTCTGGCTTTAAAAATTAAAGGAAAAACCTTTTGTTTGAGAGCTTGCGAACGACGAGATGCGCTTCTATCCCCGTCGAGGCCACAAGCCTTAATAGGGATAGGACCGCATCTTGGGCGTGACAGCGATGCATGTAAATATTTACTCAATTTTAAAGCTCCATAATTCTAGCATTCAACACGCGACAATGCGCAAGTGTCCCCCCCCCCCTCCCGCAAGACAACTAGGGCGAATCCTTCCTTCGCCCGATCTCTGTCGGCGAACCACTTGATTCACCTCCCCTGTGCCTATACTCCAGCTACTAGATAGGTTAGGGATTTAATCCTTGCATGGGTGGTGCTCACGCAAGTGGCAACACTTCTTCTTCGAGCCAGTCTTCTGCGCTCCGATCCTTCTCAATTTTGTTTGTCGAAATGGATTATATGGAGCTCTAGCGTAGATTCCTACAAGCTCCTAAGGGTGGCGAGGTTAGGGTTTCTCGTCGCGCATGTATGACAACGAGATTTGGTGCCATATCCTTCATATCAATTCAAGGGCTTAGCGGCAAAGACTGCGGCTACGGGGCACTGGTCGTTAGGGACACGCGCATGAAGACTTATCGACTGTCACGACGAGGTCAGGCCAGCTCCGGTACGAAAGTGACGATATCAACACATCGGCGACTCTTTCTGGCGGGCGGGAGAGGTTGTTCAGTGGTACAAGGATCTTGATGTAATTTTCATTATACCTGGGATGTTTTGTAGTTTCAATACACCTTTACAGTTACTAGCTAAATGGCCTATGCGTTGCAACGGAAGAAAAAAATACCACACACTCTTAATTTACAAAAAATGGTCTATAATCTGAGAATTTGTAGCTACGACCCAAACAAAGATGGTCTTAGCCTACAAAAGCACAGTTCAAGATTCCACGGGTATTCTATATTTCTTTTTCAACAGGGCTTGCATGTAGATTTAACTCATACAAAAAAACGGGCAAGTGATCATGCATTTATTCATGTCATGTGTGGAATGAGGTGTTGTTACGGGCCGGCAAAGGAAAAGAACAAAAACAAACGATGACATATTAGCACACTACGAGACATGTGTGCATCAAGGGCGGTTTTCAGTTTAAGCATCACCAACTTAGGATAACTCTTGAACACTTTTTTTCACATGCATATTTTTTAAATACATGAAGAGTTGTTAAAATGATACATGATTTTTTAATCATAAAGAGAGATTTTTTTTGTCCGGGAAAGAACATTTTTTGTATGGTCTCCTGCGGACGCGGGGTACTTGCACCCCTATTTCATCACTATTTCTTGCCATACATGTCATATGTATTGGTCCCTGTTTCATCACTATTTATATCTTATCAGACATGTCTTTTATTTTTTATTTTTATCATGCATGCCTCCTTTTTTACTTTTTTGTCATGCATGTCCTCTCTTTTTTCTTCTTATATATAGGAGAATAGCGCAACATCTCATCTTTATCGGATCTCCTCTGCATTTTCTCTTTTATTTTCTTTATAGCGGACATCCCATATTTATTGTGTCCTTCTTTTATTTCTTTTTATGCATGTCCTTATTTATTGGGTGTCTTTACCAAATTTATCTTCAATTTCGTGTCCAATCCTGATTTTACTAAGATGTTCATCCCCAATCCGAATGAGTACCGGTATGAAAGAAAGACGGGTAATGCATTTTTTATTAAGATTGCATCCTAGATAGTATTTTAAAATTGCTAACAGGTAAAATAACATCATATTCAGATTCTACATATTTTTCTAATCAAATTTCATATATAACATGTTAAATTTGGAGTTACGATTTAGAAGATATGAGTATTTAAAAAAAACATTTGATAAGTACTACGAGTTTAATGTCAAAAACATCAGGAGTTTTCTATAAAATAGCATGACAGACTAAGAATACCTATTTATTTTATTAGTAGGTATAGATAAATCTAAGTGATTTTTTTTTTACAAAAGATGCGAAAATTTGCAAGGTATACGTACATATTATACTTAGCATTGCCCAAACTAATGAAATATGGTCAAATTAGAAAACTGTAAAAAAAAATTGCGGGGTAGAAAACTGCGATTGTTTCACTAGGCAAATATCTAGGGTATGTTGCTGGATGGAGCAGAGCACACCACCGAAGCGTCAGAAATGTTGCGCTCGGGCCAGCGGGCGTATGTGCAGCAGTGGCGAGGTGACCACTCTCCACTCCGCAGTGATGAGGTTTTTTGCGTGGTGAGGCATGGCCATCTTTGACTTGGCCTAACAAAAAACGAATTTGATCTTTTGCCGGAAGCGATGGCCCGTCTGTACCGTAACCAGCAGTGCAAGTGCAACCAACCAGGTTTCGGCTCCTCGGACGCAGGGGCCCCTGCACGTAACACGTACCCCTCCCCTTATCACCTCCCCCCGTTTGCAAACACTCGAGTCCAGCAGCATTTCTCGCCACACCCTCCTCTCGTTCACTCCCCTGCTCCTTTTCTCTGCTCGCGCGGTGCGGCCACGACCACCACGACACGACACGATGGCCGCCGCCGTGTCCATGGCCCTGTCCCGACCGCTCGCCGCACGGCATTCCGCTCACCACCTGCAGCTGCACCACCTCCTCGCCGTCTCGACCTCGCCGCCGCGGCTGCCTCTGCTCCCGCGTGGGCCGCCAGCCGGGATCGCGCCTCTGCACCTCCCTCGCGGCGGCGGCACGGCCAGGAGGATCATGCCCGTGTGCCCCAGGCTTGGGTCGGGCGGAGCGGACGACCTGGCCCCGACGCCCAAGTCGGAACGCACCATGACGGGCTTCGACTTGGCCAGCCTCTGGGTGGGCCTCGTCGTCGGCGTGCCGTCCTACTACCTCGCCGGCAGCCTCGTCGACCTCGGCATGTCGGCGATCCAGGGCGTGGCCACCGTCACGCTCGCCAACCTCATCGTGCTCGCCACGCTCGTGCTCACGGCCGCGCCGGCCGTCACGCACGGGCTGCCGTTTCCAGTGCTCGCACGCGCCGCCTTCGGGGTTCACGGCGCGCACGTCCCGGCCGTCGTCCGTGCGGTCATCGGCTGCGGGTGGTTTGGGATCGAGTCGTGGATCGGCGGCCGAGCCATGTTCCTCCTCCTGCCTACGTGGCTCAAGACGCACGCGCCGCTGCTGAAGCCGGTCCCCGGCCTCGGGGCCTCGCCGCTTGAGATCGCGTGCCTCCTCGTCTTCTCGGCCGCGCAGCTCGCCGTCATCATGCGCGGCATGGACGGCATCCGCAAGCTCGAGCGGTACGCAGCACCGGTGCTCGTGGCGCTCACCTCAGCGTTGCTGGCCTGGGCCTACGTCTCCGCGGGCGGCTTCGGGCCCATCCTCTCGCTTCCGCCGCGGCTGGTCGGCGGCGACTTCTGGCAGCTCTTCTTCCCAGCGCTCACCGCCAACATCAGCTTCTGGTCGACGGTGGCCATCAACATCCCGGATTTCGCGCGGTACGCCCGGAGCCAGACGGACCAGGTGCTCGGCCAGATCGGGCTGCCGGTGTTCATGGGCATGTTCACCTTCGCCGGCCTCGCCATAACCTCCTCCACTGAGGCTATCTTCGGCCAGGTTATCTCCGACCCCATCGAGCTCCTCAGCCGCATCGGCGGACCCGCCACCAAGGTCCTCGCCATCTTCGGCATCACCCTCGCCATCATCACCACCAACATCGCCGCCAACGTCGTCGCGCCGGCGAACACACTCGTGGCGCTCGCGCCACAGACATTCACGTTCGCCAAGGGTGCGCTCGCCACGGCGCTGCTCGGCATCGCCTTGCAGCCGTGGCGGCTGCTCAGCTCCAGCGAGAGCTTCGTCTTCACCTGGCTGCTCGGAAATGCGGCGCTCATGGGGCCTATCGGAGGCGTCGTGCTCGCCGATCACTATATAGTGCGGCGTACTGCCTTGGACGTCGACGCGCTTTACTCGGAGGAAGCCGACAGCCCCTACTACTTCCAGGGCGGCTTCAACGTAGCCGCGATGGTGGCGATGGCGGCAGGATTCGCCGCCGTCCTGCCGGGGTTCTTGCACAAGGTCGGGGTGCTGCCGACAATGTCCAAGGCACTCGTCGTGGCCTATGACAACGCCTGGTTCGTCAGTTTCTTCGTCGCCGGCGCCACCTACTGCCTGCTCCGTCTCCAGAGAGGGGTTGAAGTGAAACCACAGTACAGTCGTGCCACTTCATACTCCTACTAGAGTGGGTTTCAGAATGACACTACATACAGCAATATTTACTAACAAAACAAATAAGTAAACAAGACAGTGCCTCCATACATCTTAAACTGTAAAATATGTATACATTTATTAATCAGCCAAACAATTGCATAGTAGAGTTTATATGCCTACATTTATTTTGTGAGACAGCATGCTACTGTATGTATGTTGAATATATAATACATGGTTCAGCTATTTATTTATTTTTGGAATGAGATTGTATTATTTGTGAGTGAATTTTGCCAGTAGATCCTACTGCTTAGGGTGGACTATACGTATTTTTCTTGGAAAACGTTTGGCTTCGGTGCACAGGCCGAAACTGGGCCGGTCGCCTCCTCACGCAACACGCATGCATGTGGACCCATGCGACCGCTTGACCACCGCTCGTCAAAGACATCTTATCCCCAACCCCACATGTGTATCCATCCAGTTCTTCCTCTGCCACCGTTCTCTCCCTCTCTTTGAATCCCGAGAATCCCGACGTCGATGGCTGCGGTTGAGGGGCGCCGAAGCCGACACGAGTGGGAGCTGCATCCATGAAACGCCACCGCGATGAGCTGCGCCGGCGGCCGCGACGAGCTGCGCCCGTGGCCGCGGCGAGATGCGCCCATGGAGCGAGGTCATGGAGCGGCCAGCCTGTGGCGCAGGCTGTTTGTGTCCACATACCGACGACGACGCGCCGAGGGAATGCGCTGGGACCGTGTGAGAATGCGGTGCTGGGACCGGCATGAGGATTTGCTTCAACCGGCGTGGGGATTTGCTTCAACCGCAGAGGATTGCGGTGGCCGGCGACAACGGTGGTTGTGGTAAGTTGTCTTCTTTTGTTTTTGCTGGAACCACTTTCGATTTTTGCTGGAACCATTTTCTCGATTTGCTGCAACACAAGAGGATAATAACACGCGACCATGGCGGCAGGTGCCATGATTTTTGCTGCACAGATTTTTTGTTGGAACCAACATTTTGACTTGCTGCAAATCGGCAAGGATGGTGCTCGGGCGGATACGACGGCGATGACATGATTTTTTGCTGCATTGATCTTTTTTTCTGAGAAACCACTTTACATTTTTGCTGGAACTATATCATTTTTTTGTTGCAACCATGTGTGTTTTTGCTAGAACCATATCAATGTATTTCGCTGGAATCAAAGCATTTTTGCTGCAACCACATTATTTTTTGTTGGAGCCATATCAAATATTTGTTGGAACCATGTGTTTTTGCTTCAAACTGGTGTTGCTTTATTTTTTCTGCTGCAATGGACGAGTGGCGATGCCGACGACGAACGACGAGCGTCGGGGAACCATCGGAGCTTCGTGGTCGTGCAGTTCATCACTTTTATTTCTTCACCATCACAAGTTCGTACAAAGCTTATTTTCCCTTCTAATAAAAGATCATACATATTTATGAGCAATTTTTATTACTTTGTGTATCGATGACAACTTACTTGAAGAATCTTATTCAATCCATAGGTAGATATGGTGAACTCTCAGGGCAAGAAACTAGGTTTAAGGGTTTTTGGATGCACAAGTAGTTTCTCTACTTAGTACGAATTGTTGGTTAGCAAAAGATTCTAAGTAAGCACCACATGTTAGAGGATCCATGACAATATAACTTATATGTGAATATAAACAAACATAACCGTTACGTTGTCTTCCTTGTCCAACATCAACTACTTGATCAAGTTTGAAAATAATTAATGGGGGCTCACAATCATAGAAGATGTCCAAGATAGTATATTTATATGTGAAATCTCTCTTCCTTCAATATTTTTTCAGGAATTGTTCAAGTGACCAATGCTATGTTTGTAACTTCCAATAAATTTTACTGCTCATACTTCTCGTATGTGAAGTTACTACTCCCCGTGGGACAAGCATATGAAGCACATATAATTTCATATTTATGACATGCAATTCATTCAACCTTTTCTCTTAGGATATAAGTGAAGCGAGAGAGTGAACATCAAACTATTCTCAAAAAGATATAAGTGAAGATCAATGAGTAGTCAAACAATTAACTAGCTATGTGAGGACTCTCTCAATAAATATTTTCAGATCTGAGATTTACTTAAAACAGCAAACTAAACAAAAATGGCACTCCAAGAATAGCACATACCATGTGAACGAATAGAAATTTAGGCTCAACATCCCAAGCTTAGATTCTTCAGAATTCTTGTAATATTTTCTTAGGGTTCCTTGGGCATCCCCAAGCTTGAGCTTTTGTATCTCGGTCAATCCTCTCGTGTCCCGGTTTCACCTAAGTCTCAAAAACTTCGTCCACACAAAACTTGAAAAGAACTCGTAAGATAGGTTAGTGCACATAAGAGTAAATCAACTCTTTATGTACTGCCAAGACAAGTTGCATACTATTTTTCAAACATTATCAACTGTATACTATGATTTTCACAATTTATATCTACCAATATAAGTCATGAAAACTATAGGAGAAGTAGATAACAAAACTATGACAGCGATCTGTCTAAACAGGACAGTCTGTAGCAATTAATTTAAAAAGTGCAGTTCTGTAACTCCAAAAATTCTGAAAATTTAGTACATGATAAAATATTTATATCATAATACTTTGTAAAAATTTCATAAATATTCCAGGTTCCAGTAAAATATGAAAATTTAAATACTACAGCAAAAGTTTCTGTTTTTACACAACACACATCAAACATGCAATTCCAGCATCCTAGAAGACAATTCTTATAAATTTTTATTGGAAAACAAGATTATAAATAACAGCAAGCAAATTTTGAAAAAATAAAATTACTCTCCAAGCAAAACTCATATTATGTGATGAATAAAATATAGCTCTAAGTAAGATATACCGATAGTGTTGAAGATGAAAGAGGGGATGCCTTCCGGGACATCCCCAAACTTAGACGCTTGAGTCTTCCTTGGATATTACCTTGGGGGTGCCTTGGGCATCCCCAATCTTAGGTTCTTACCACTCCTTATTCTCCTCATATCGGTGTCTTACCCAAAACATGAAAATTTCAATCACACAAAACTTAACGAAACTTCGTGAGATGGATTAGTATAATAAATATAGATCATTCACTTAGGTACTGTCAAGACAAGATTCATAATTGTTAACACATAATACCTACTGTATTCTATCATTCCCATAATTATACCACTAAATGTAATCTATGGAAACACTAAAACAAGCAAACTATACATGCAAAACAGAATCTGTCAAAAACAGAACAGTCTATGAAGATCTGGATGAAATCCATATTTCCCTATCTCTAAAAATTCTGAAAAATTAGGAAAACTCAGAGAATTTTCCTAGAAAGACTGTAAAACTTTCAGCATTTTTTGACTCTCCAGTAAAATCATAAAAAATCTACACTGGACGTAAAAGTTTCTGTTTTTGCACAGAATCAAACTAACAAGTATCCGCACTATCCCAAAGGCTTTACTTGGGAAAGTCATCTTCTGCTCCCTAGCTCATTTGAGCTTGGGATGAACAGTAAAATCGAAAAAAAATGAAAACTCATTCAAAAAAGTCTGAATTTTTTTTGGTGCAAACATTGACAAAAGTTTTCCATGCTCACAAAAATTCATCTTGAAAAGACATTCGCGGAGGTCGTGCCAAAAAAACAAAATCAGCACTCCAAAATGCTTTTGAAATAACACATTTGGAGCATCAATTTGTTTTTTTTTGCCACAATTTCCAGGAATGTGATTTCAATATAAAATTTTGGGAGCACGTAAAACTTTTGTCAATGTTTCTACCAAAAAAAATTCAGAATTTTTTGAATTTATTTTGATTTTTTTTTATTTTACTGTTCACCGGGCTCAAATGAGCCCGAGCTCAAAAACTCCACTTCCCTTTACCTGGCACTTTATTGAAATAAAAGACACAAAACATTATTACTACAGTATCTTAATCATGTTAACACGCAAAAACAGAAAGGAAAAGTGTTGGGTTGTCTCCCAACAAGCGCTTTTCTTTAAAGCCTTTTAGATGGCATTGATGATTTCAATGATGCTCACATAGGAATAGTATTTCAAACATGCAAAAGAGAATCATGGATCACATGACAAGCACATTTAAGTATAACCCACTTCCTATGCATAGGGATTATGCAAGCAAATAATTTATGGGAGCAAGAATCAACTAGCATAGGAAGGAAAAACAAGCATATCTTCAAGATTTTCAACACATAGGGAGGAAACTTGATATTATTGCAATTCCTACAAGCATATGTTCCTCCCTCATAATAATTTTCAGTAGCATCATGAAGAAATTCAACAATATAACTATCACATAAAGCATTCTTTTCATGATCCTCAAGCATAGAAAATTTATTACTCTCCCCACAATCAAACTTCTCATACATAATAGTGGGATATCATAGGGGACTCGAATGCTATAAATTGTTTCCACATTAAAAGAATAATGTTAAGAAAAAGGGTATTCATAATTGTGACAAGTTTTATAATAATAATCATCACTATTTTTTATAACATAAGTATCGTCACAATAATCATCATAAGTAGTAACTTGGTTCTCATCACAATTAATTGAAACCTCTTCCAAGATAGTGGAATCATTACTAAACAAAGTCATGACCTCTCAAAATCCACTTTTATCATTATAATAAGATTCAACACCCTTCAAAATAGTGGGATGATAATCATCTAAAGTTGACACTCTTCCAAACCCACTTTCATAAAAATTGCAATCATCATAAATGGGAGGCATGCAATCATCATAACAAATTTGATCATACAAAGTAGTGGAACTAAAAAGATCATCTTCATATAACATTGCCTCCCCAAGCTTGGGATAAACATTATTTTCAGCAAATAAATTGTCAAACATGTCATTTTCATCAAACATAGCATCCCCAAGCTTGTGGGTTTGCGTATCATTAGCATAATCATCAATAGCATGAATGGCACCAATAGTATAACAATTATTATCATCATAATTTTCCAAGTTAGTGCCAAAAAGGTTTTCAATATCATAAGGAGTATCATTATCTTCCCAATCATCCTCATCACAACAAGTAGTAGGCATAACAAAATAATCATCAAGTGTATCATCGTCCATACTACTTTCGGATTCATTCTCAAAAATGATAGGAGCAACATTATTTGAGAGGGATACCTTTTTACCACTAGTTTTCCTTCTTTTCTTCTTCTTCACCACCTTATGTGTGGGTTTGAGTAATTTTTCAAGCTTCTTATTGAAGAAATGGGAAGCACCTCCTTGCAACCTGATTCATCACGAGAAACAATAGGAGGGTATTGGGAGACCTTTACCCTTTCATGAGTATACCTTTTATATTCTATTGGTTTCTCATTATTTCTATAGTTGGAAATATAAGCATTCTCATTGCAATTCACTACGCAAAACATATAGATTTCTTGTAGAATAGTTTCATTATCATTAGTGATAAGAGATAAATCAAACCAAGCATTTTTATGTGACAATTCTTCACACCCCCAAAATAAACAAAGTTCATTATAGAGTTCACCGGAGATCAAATTATCACAATATTTGGAAACGGTTTGATCATGAAAATGCATGCATTGGAAATTAAGATGACCAACCCTATTGCAAAGTTCACAAGTAATGGGATGGAGAGAGCATAATCTTGTGAAAAAATCATCTATCACTTTAAGCCACCAATTGGTTTTATCATGTTTATGCTTCTTACAAAATCTATCATCCCTATATGGCATGTCTTCACAAATTTTATTCACTCCACAAAAATTGACATGCTTATAGGAAATATCATAACTAATGAAATCATCATTAGCATCAAGGATATTCAGAGAATTCATACTAACAATATTGCTATCGTGGTGATCATTCAAGGATTTAATGCCAAACATTTTATTGAACTCTTCTTTTAACACTTTGGCACAAATTTCTGATCCAGCATTTTCAAGAAAAATATCATAAAGGTAAAGAACTTGATGCAACATCAATTCCATTTTTGTAGTTTTATTTTATAAACCAAACTAGTGATAAACAAGAAACTAAAAGCTAATTGCAAGATCTAAAGATATACCTTCAAGCACTCACCTCCCCGGCAACGGCGCCAGAAAATAGCTTGATGTCTACTACACAACTTTATTCTTGTAGACTCTGTTGGGCCTCCAAGTGCAGAGTTTTGTAGGACAGTAGCAATTTTCCCTCAAGTGGATGACCTAAGGTTTATCAATCCGAGGGAGGTGTAGGATGAAGATGGTCTCTATCAAATAACCCTCCAATCAAATACAAGAAATATCTTGTGTCCCCAACACACCCAATACAATGGAAAATTGTATAGGTGCACTAGTTCGGCGAAGAGATGGTGATACAAGTGCAATATGGATGGTAGATATAGGTTTTTGTAATCTGAAAATATAAAAACAGCAAGGTAGCATGTGGCAAATAGTGAGCAAAACGTTATATAAATGCTTGGAAACAAGGCATAGGGTTCATACTTTCACTAGTGCAATCTCTCAATAATGCTAACATAATAGAATCATATGATCATCCCTCAACGTACAACAAAGAATCACTCCAAAGTTCATATCTAGCGGAGAACATAAGATGAAATTGTTGTAGGTAGTAAGAACCACCTCAAAGTTACTCTTTCCGATCAATCTATTGGGATATTCCTATAGATGTCACAAACAGCCCTAGAGTTCGTACTAAAATAACACTAATGATACATATCAATCAACCCTAATTTCACCTAGATACTCCAATGTCACCTCAAGTATCCGTGGGTTAATTATTCGACATGCATCAAACAATTTCAGATTCATCATATTTAATCCAACACAAATAAATTCAAAGAGTACCCCAAGATTTCTATCGGAGAAGGTAGGACAAGAACGTGCGATCAACCCCTATGCATAGATCCCCAAGGTCATCGAAATCCTCAAGTTGATGCCATAACATATATCAAGTGAATCAATAGAATACCCCATTGTCACCACGGGTATCCACATGCAAGACATACATCAAGTGATATAAAATCCAATATTCAATCTGACATAACAAAATCTCAAAGGAAAAGATTCAATTGATCACAACAAGACAGCAAGGGAAGAACACCATATGATCCAACTATATTAACAAAGCCCAAGATACATCAAGATTGTGCCATCTCAATAACACGAGAGAGAGAGAGAGAGAGAGAGAGAGAGAGAGAGAGAGAGATTAAACACATAGCTACTGGTACATACCCTCAGCCCCGAGGGTGAACTACTCCCTCCTCATCATGGCCTCCGCCGGGATGATGAAGATGGCCACCGGTGATGATTTCCCCTCTCCGGCAGGGTAATGGAAAGGCTCCAGATGGGTTTTTCTTCGATACAGAGAGTTGCGGCGACGGAGCGGAAGTTCTAGGCTAACTTTCGGGGGTTTCTGGATTTATAAGATTTTTCAGCGTTGGAATCACGTCAACCGGAGCCATGTGGGCCCCACAAGCTAACTGATAGAGGCGAAGTTGTCCCTGTCTTTCGATGAGATGTGGCTATCGTTTATGGTAGAGTCGACTTTGACGATCCGACTATGAACATGCGAGGACGTCGCGCCTTAGCAATCGCTAAACCAACTCTGAGAGGTTATTGACCACGCCGGAGCACGATCAACCTGACCACGAGGGTCTGTTTCCTACATGCAAACGAAGAACAAGCAAGAAACTAAGATTGCAATCTGAATATTACGAATATAAGAGGAAAGCTTTATTGATGAAAGTGGGGTTCTGTGACGCCTTTGTCTGGTCGTGGAACACAAACGAAGAACGCGAAGTTGCAGCTATGGCAAACTTTTAATCTATACAGAACCCAAGTCTAAAACGCCGCCCTAAGGGCTGTATATATCGGGAAATAAAGGGGGATTTCATGGCCCCTTGGAGTAGGGGTCCGAAACAGCCCTAACTCAGTTTTCCCACACATACGGACTCTAAAAACAGCCTATAATATGGTATTTCGAAATTACATGGGCCTGGCCCAAAAATAAGGTGACGCAACACCTATAATAGCCTATGGACGAAATTTATGAAGTGGCATGTTGTATATTTCGTCCAAGCCTCCAAGCACTCCTTATGGTGGCTTCAAAGTGCGAAAATCACCACTTGAAAGTCCATTGTTCCTTCCCGCGCGCGCACCTTCTTCTCCATGCTTGATCCCGCTCCAATGGCCATCCTTCTTGTCCATGCTAGGTCCTTCATTCATAAGTAAAATAAAAGTATCTAATCTAGGCAGCATCATATGTTCATGAACATTAGAAGGATTTCCAAGAAACGAAAGTACATGATAGTTTAGTTGGCGTGCGCAGGCTCTAGTAACCATATGTGTAGCTGGTGGGGATGTGGGTGTAACATTAGTAGGGATGTCCTCATCATCCTCCCCTTCTTGAACTGAAGTCGTCCTCGACAGAAGCTCATCATCCTCACCCAAATAAGGCTTCAAATCTGCAATGTTAAAAGTGGGACTAACCCAAAAATCTGCAGGCAGATCAAGTTTATATGCATTATCATTTATTTTCTCTAACACCTTAAAAGGACCATCAGCACGTGGAATTAGCTTTGACTTGTGCAATTCAGGAAACCTATCCTTACGCAAATGTAACCAAACAAGATCTCCAGGTGCAAAGACAACATGTTTTCTACCCTTATCTCCAGCAAGTTTATATTTAGCATTCATACGCTCAATGTTCTCCTTAGTTAACTCATGCATCTTTAATATCAATTCAGCACGTTCTTTAGCATCAAAATTAACCTTCTCCGAAGATGGAAGAGGCAACAAATCAATAGGTGCACGAGGTAAGAAACCATACACAACTTCAAAAGGGCACATCTTAGTAGTAGAATGCAGCGAACGATTATAAGCAAATTCAATATGAGGCAAGCATTCTTCCCACATTTTTAGGTTATTCTTCAAAACAGCCCTAAGCATAGTAGACAATGATCTATTCACTACTTCAGTTTGTCCATCACTTTGGGGGTGACATGTAGTACTAAAAAGCAGTTTAGTCCCCAACTTAGCCCATAAACATCTCCAAAAGTGGCTAAGAAATTTAGCATCACGATATGAAACAAGTGTATTTGGCACATCATGCAAGCGAATAATTTCACGAAAGAACAAATCAGCAACATTAGCAGCAGCATCACTTTTATGACATGGTATAAAGTGTGCCATTTTCGAAAATCTATCCATGACAACAAATATGCTATCCCTCCCCTTCTTTGTTCGAGGTAAACCTAAAACAAAGTCCATAGATATATCCTCCCAAGGAACACTAGGTACAGGCAAAGGCATATATAAACCATGAGGATTGAGTCGTGACTTAGCTTTTTGACATGTAGTGCAACGAGCAACAAAACGCTCAACATCCCGTCTCATCTTTGGCCAAAAGAAATGTGTAGCAAGTACGTCCTCCGTCTTCTTCACGCCAAAGTGTCCCATTAATCCTCCTCCATGCGCCTCATGTAACAACAAAAGACGAACGGAGCTAGCTGCAATGCATAGCTTGTTAGCACGGAACACAAATCCATAATTGATGACAAACTTGTTCCATGTTCTCCCTTCTTTACAATTCTCCAACACATCTTTAAATTCAGCATCATGCACATATTGATCTTTGATGGTCTCCAAACCAAATATTTTAAAGTCAACTTGTGAAAGCATAGTATAACGACAAGAGAATGCATCAGCAATAACATTTTCTTTACCCTTCTTGTGTTTAATGACATAAGGGAAAGTCTCAATGAATTCAACCCATTTAGCATGTCTACGGTTCAGTTTTGCTTGACTTTTAATATGTTTCAAAGATTCATGATCAGAATGTATAACAAATTCTTTGGGCCATAAATAATGTTGCCATGTTTCCAAAGTCCGAACAAGAGCATATAATTCCTTATCATACGTAGAATAATTCAGACTAGGCCCACTCAATTTTTCAGAAAAGTATGCAACAGGTTTACCAACTTGTAATAACACACCTCCTAATCCAATTCCACTAGCATCACATTCAAGCTCAAAAGTCTTATTAAAATCAGGAAGTTGGAGTAATGGAGCATGTGTTAACTTATCTTTCAATACCGTGAAGGCTTCTTCCTGTGCGCTACCCCAAACAAAAGGCACATCCTTCTTTGTAAGCTCATTTAGAGGTGCATCAATGGTGCTGAAATCCCTCACAAAATGCCTATAGAAACCAGCGAGTCCAAGAAAACTTCTCACTTGTGTGACAATTTTGGGTTGCAGCCAACTCTCAATAGCTTCAATCTTGGCTTTATCAACTTCAATTCCCTGTGGAGTAACAACATAGCCAAGAAAAGATACTCGGTCGATGCAAAAGGTGCACTTCCCAAGGTTACCAAACAAACATGCATCACGTAGAGGAATAATAACATCACGCAAATGATCCAAGTGTTCCTCCAAAGATCTACTATAAATCAGTATATCATCAAAGTAGACTACCACAAATCGTCCAATGAAAGCGCGTAAGACCTCGTTCATTAATCTCATGAAAGTGCGTGCATTAGTTAACCCAAAAGGCATGACTAACCACTCATATAACCCAAACTTAGTTTTAAATGTTGTTTTCCATTCATCTCCCAATTTCAGACGAATTTGATGGTATCCACTACGCAAATCAACTTTGGAGAAAATTGTAGAGCCACTTAATTCATCAAGCATATCATCTAGCCTAGGAATAGGATGACGATAACGAATAGTAATATTATTAATGCCTCTACAATCCACACACATACGCGATGTACCATCCTTTTTTGGCAGTAGAATAATAGGAACAGTACAAGGACTAAGGGATTCGCGTATATAACCTTTGTCGAGCAGTTATTGTACTTGACGCATAATCTCCTTTGTCTCCTCTGGATTGGTACGATATGGTGCACGGTTGGGTAGCGATGCACCGGGAATTAAGTCAATCTGATACTCAATCCCTCGAATAGGTGGTAATCCCGGTGGCACGTCTTGTGGAAAGACGTCAGCAAACTCCTGCAAAATGTTAGTGACAACAAGAGGCAAAGAGGGAGGCATGTCCTCAAATGAAAATAATACCTCTTTGCACACAAAAGCATAGCAAACACTTGTAGTAACATCCAAATCAGTAATATCAGATTTAGTGGCAAGTAAACATCCACTCTTCAGTTTTATTTTAGAAACAACACTAGATGATGGTTTATTAGGCTTATTGTGTTGCTCAAATTCCTTTGCCACAATCTGATTTTCACTCTTAGTTTGCTCCTGTTTTGCTTTACTAGCTCTAGCAATGTCATCTTTCATAATATGGTCAGGAGACATAGGAAGCAAAGTTATATTTTTATCCTTATGAACAAGAGTATACTGATTTGTCCTACCATGGTGTACAGAATTTTTATCAAATTGCCATGGCCTACCAAGTAAAACGGAACATGCTTGCATGGGTACCACATCACAATCAACATAATCAGAATATGTAGCAATGCTAAAGTGCACACGAAAAGTACGTGTTACCTTAACCTTGCCATTGTTGTTGAACCATTGGATGTAATATGGATGAGGATGTGGTCTGGTGGTTAGAGACAGCTTCTCCACCATCTCCATGCTAGCCAAGTTGTTGCAACTCCCTCCATCGATGATGACGCGAACAAAATGCTCCTTCACAGCTCCCTTTGTGTGGAACAAGTTGTGCCTCTGATTTTGCTCAGCCTGTGTAACCTGCACACTCAGAACACGTTGAGCAACTAAACTTCCATACCTTTCAGCGTAGTTAGCAGCCATGTAGTGTGTCTCTTGTTCAGTATCCTCGGCACCCTGTTCTTCACTTGCAATAAGAGCCAAAGTCTCCTCATCATAATCACTAGCGGACGCATATCCACCATCCTCAGTAACAATCATCACATGCTTGGAAGGGCATTCTCTCGCATAGTGACCTCCACCCTTGCAACAACGACAAATAACCTCATGTGTTTGCCCTGTAGATGCCATGGATGAAGAAGAGCTCCGTGCAGGCCCCGAAGGTGTGCCCTTGCTGGTGGCTGGTGGCGGTGCCTATTTCCTTGTATCTTTGTTGGAGTTGGTGGCTGAAGTAAGTGGTGCTGTAGTAGGACGTGTGCATGTAGATGATGTACGTGGTGTCCATGATGAAGCTCGACCTGCAGAAAAATTAGTTCTCGCCATTGCCTGTCGATCCTGCACTTCACATTCAGCTTTGCAAGCAAGATGGAATAAATGAGTGATAGTGTTATACTCCTTATACTCTGGAATAGTTTGAATCTCTCTATTCAATCCATCCATAAAACGTGTAAGCATAGCTTCATTCTCCTCAACAATACCACATCTAATCATGCCAGTTTGTAATTCCTGATAATATTCCTCTACAGAATTTTTTACTTGTTTTAAACCCTGCAAATTTTGAAGCAATTCACGTTGATAATATGGTGGAACCCAACGATTACGCATAGCAGTTTTCAAAGCAGCCCAAATAGTTGGGATATTAGCATGATGTATTCTACAATGTTCAGACCACCGAACACAAGCAAAACTAGTGAAAGCACAATAGCAGCAACAACACACGTCTATCCTCAGGAAATTGTAAGCATGTAAAACATTGTTCTGTTTCCAACTCCCAAGTAAGATATATATCAGGAACATATCTACCCTCAAATGTCGGAATATTCAATTTTATCTTAGGGAGATGATCATGATCCCGTACCTGAGGTGGTGGTGCAACCCTACCGTTTTGATCGTAGCCACGTGGACAACCTGGTGCATGTGCTGGTGGTTGCCCTTGGTTCTGATCTGGAGCATCCTCTTCTTCCTCATCGTAATCATCGTTCTGATCAATAGTAGTAGCAGCAGCAGCCACAGAAGCCACATCAGTATCAGCAATAGCAACGGCACCAAAATTTTGGTCTTGGTTGAGAGGCACACGTCTCGCTCGTCACGCGAAATTTGGCCGATGTTGTTGTTGCCGAGGTATGACAGGTGCAGCTGGTGGTAGACGTGCCAACACCTCATTGAACTTAGCATCCATCTTGGTGTCCAACGTCTTCTCCAAACCATCTAGCTTCTCCATTGCCTCTCCAAGGGTCGTCACCAAGTCGTGCACCTGTTCACCCATCATTTGTTGAAATTTATCGTGGAGCTCCTTGTTGGTCAGACCCTCCCAGTTGATCTCATCAGCTTGTGATCCTGGCATGGTTAGCAGCAATAGGAAACACACAAGAATAGGAACCTACAGACTACTAGGAAGTGGTGGTGGTGGTGGTGATGTGTCACAAATCCGTCAAGCGAATCTCAAATCCTTACCAGTTCTTACCAAGCAGCAGGCGGTGATCGGCAACCGTTGTAGTCAAAACTCTCAAAGCTTTGATAGAGTGATTACCAGGAAGAGTCAAACGCACGACGTAGATGTATGTGGAGCTAGAAAGGCTTATAATATGGTAGCAAAAGGGGCCAGCAATAATCAGTTCAGAGATGCAAAGTTGAAAAGACGCTCAACGACGGTACTGCGCTGGTCCTAGGCTAGACTGTACTAGAGACGCGAGCCTAGAACACCAACAAAATCACGACGCTACACGTAATCAAGGGAAGAGCACACTCTGAATTTTTTTTCGTTCTTTTTTTTGGCGCCTCTTTTTTTTTGCGCTCTTTTTTTTCTCAGAAAATCACTATAATGGCGAGTGTCTCAAAACTCTTCCCGAGACGTATAAACAGGATAGGCACAAAAAATAACAAAAAAAATTTCGGGAGCGATTTGGGGCTGCGACGACCAAAAATTGCGATAAAAATCACTATGATCGCGAGTGTCTCAAAATGCTCCGAAAAGCCTAAAATAGGATTGGGAAAAAATATTTTCACCCGCAGATATTTTGGCCTAAAAACTGCTCTGAAAACTGTGCCAGACTCTTTTTTCGAAACCTACTCAGTCAAGGAAATACGAAACTGAAAACAAAGGGATCTCGAAACTAAACCTAATATGTAATGGACTCGTACTGGAATTGGTGGTGGATATGAATCTGGTGGAACTCGGACTAGTGGCGGATGTATGTATGGGTGGTGGAACACGGACTGGTGATGAATCTCTGATGGAGGTGGACTCGGATTGGCGTGGTGGCGGATATATAGTGGTATATGGCAGCGGTGATGTATCTGGTGTGGTGGTGGTATATGGCAGCTATGAAGATGATCTGATGCGGAGGCGGTGTGACAAACTGTGAACTGAACTTGAAACTCTAAGGACTAGACACTAAGGGACCAGCCGGACGCTATGTCCGAGGAAACCCATGCCTCCTCTAGCCATGAGGAAGAGCATGAAGACGGGGGGGAAGGCGTTTCCCCCCTCACAAGAAAGAGGGCGGCGTCATCGGATGCCGCGGAGGATGTACCTCCTCCTGCCCTGAAGAGGGCGTGTCGGCCGAGGTTGATCCTGGCCGACGACAGCTCGGACTCTGATGCAGAGTCCGAGGACTTTGAGAAGGTTCCCCAAAGGAACCTAAGGGTCAAGCCCCCAGCTCAAAGGTATGAATCCGAAGACTCCCTGGGTCATTTATGCAAAGTTTTCAATATTTTAAATGCAAGAACGTCTTTTAATTTGCAGCCCACCGCGCGTTCTCCCTACTGACCAAATATCGGATGGGGAGTCTCCGCCCGCCGAGCTGGCGGAGAGTGGGACTGCGTCACACCCCACACCTCCCGGGGCCGCGAAGGATGCCGCGGAGGTGTCATCCCGCCAGGCTCCTTTGGAGCCGAACACAGGCGGTGGGGGTGACCACGCCATGGCCGAGGTGGATGACTCGGCCGCTGAAGACCAGGGGGAGAAAACTCCCCTGGCCGCTGAGGAGGAAGGGCGGAGGGATGTCCAGTCCCCTCCGAGGACATCTCGGAGCATGCTGTGCCTCCGGAGCTACCGACTCAGTCCCCGATCAGAGATCGGGCTGGCCGGTCACCACCGGTGCCACCGACGACTGGGTGGCCGGTCATGGAGGAGGCTCTATCAAGCGCCCCCATCTCCGAGGATCACCGCACTCTTATGGGTGCGGTTTTGCAAGGAATTCAGTCCGTCGATAGCGGACTGAAAGAGGCCTTCAATGGTCTCTTGACGGGCTTCAAGGTGAGTCACGTAATACCCTTTTCCTGAACAATTTTAATTTTATTAAGTTTATGATATCTTTATATATGTAGTAGCCCCCGAGCCCCGGGTGGGGTTGCAAAAACACACCCAGGGGTCAAATACTCAGGAGTGACCAACTTGTACAAGGCACCATTAATCCCGCAATGTTCTAAAAGCCCTTAAGAGGACCGAACATTGGGTCATATCCTTGACATTTCGGGGGTTGGAACGCACATAACCGGATATTGGTTTTTATTGTTTGTAGGCCTCGTCATCGGCGGCAGCCGTGAATGCCGCTGAGCTTACCGAGCTAAATCGGAAGCTCAAGATCTCCGAAGAGGAGCTTGATAGCCTGAACAAGAGGTTCGACGAGGCACAAGGTAAGCCGAATTGTAACATCTGGGTTGTATATTGTTAATGATCCGCACTGGTACCCCAGTGTAATTATTTATTTATTGCCCCCACAGCTTCAGCTGCGGAGGTTGAAAAGCTCAAGGCCGAGCTCAAAAAGATGAAGCAAGAGGCCGCGGATGAGAAGGCGGCCGCCGAAGCAGCAGCAGCCGCACTCTCCACTTTGAAAGCTGCTAGTGATAAGCATGAGGCCCGGGTGGAGGAGGTGCAGCAGGAGCTCATGGATGCCAGCACGAAGTGTGAGGCCCTTGAGCGGAAAGGCAAAGAGCAAGCCACCGAGCTATCCGCGCTGAAATCCGAGCTCCAAAAGGAGCGGGTGGACAGGCGGTCCTTTGAAGAGGAGGTTCGCCAAGTCAAGGTTGTCACAGATGGTAAGCCGTAATCACTACAATGCGCCTTTGGTGGTAGCAGGTTTGCTTTGCTCACCCAGGTGTGGCATTCCTCAGGCGTCTGTGCGGATCTCCAGAAGAGTGCAGCGGACGCGAACAAGTTCTATGCTTCGCGGGAGGAGGATGATAAGGCTCGGCTATTCTGGGCACAGTTTGAGTCCCCCGAGCGCTCTCCTCTCCTGATCGAGCAGATGAAGCAACTGATGGAGCTGCACAGGATGGCGGAGCCGGCCATGAAGGATCTCTGCATCCGGCTGTGGCCTGAAGAGCTGTTGCCGAGCCTTCGGCTTGGTGCAGAAACTATGCGATGCTGCGCCTCGGATTGACGCGCTAAAGCGTTCTACATGCATCGAGTGAGCTCGGATGGATTTTGCAAAGACCATGGTGCACTGGCCGAAGCTCAAGCCGACCGAGATGGCCACCGCACCTCCGCCTCCTGGAAAGGGGCATAGGCGCCCCGAGCTATATTTCTCCGCGGTGATGGAGGGTGCTCGGGCAATAGAGGCCCAATGCTCCAAAGACGCTTTGTATGAATGAGCGTGTTGTAATATGTCCGAAGACTTTGAACGCTTTATAATCAGTGTTGCATGGTTTATCATGTCTTATAAGTCTTTAGTGTTTATTTGGACTCCCATGTGGCCATTTTATCTGAAAGTTGCGAGTCGCCGGCTTCAGCCCCCACGTAGATACTACGCGAGGTGTCTCTGCCTCCGCACTGTGACCCTTAGCCGAGGTATCGGTGCCCGAAGGCGGTAGTGCGAGGGGGACAAGGCAATCAGACTATGATGCTTTATCGCTTTCACTTAGCCGTAGGAGCGTAAAAAAATGCAGGGGCTGATGACCAGCCCCAAGTGTTTTGTGATGTGCGGATGTATCGGGGCTGAAGCCAGCATCACATGGTTTGTACAAGTACAAAACCCATCGTATAACACGAAATAACCTCTATCGATCTTTTAGTATGACACTGATGCTCGGATTTGCAGACCGGTTCTCGCTTACAATGACGGTCAGTTTTCGGCTTTCTCCCCTGAGGTGCTTGACCAGGCAAGCTGGAAACACAATCGCAGTGGTTCTCCCTTTGCCCTTTTAGCCGAACGAGCGGAACGTAAGAGGGCAAACACAGGAGCCGAGCAACCCAACTATTGACCCTAGACATAGTTCGGATCCGATGCATATAAAGCAAAATCCAAGATGCCGAACACACAATCAGGTGTATCGGAGTGATGCTTAGGGTGATATTTTAAATTCAATCCCCTGGTCTATTAGCCGGTTGCATCGTAATGTATACCGAACAGTTTTCGCAAGGAGCGTTGATGAGGGAAGAACAGAGTATGTATAAAATACAGCAAAGTGGCCATGTATAATGGTCTTGTATTTGCTCAATAATTCTTATAGCTCAGATTGCCAAAGCAACTGTTTACAGGTATTTGAAGATGAAATATATAATTTACAGAGGAGAGGTTGTACCAGGGGTCTTCGATTGGTGGCTTGACGTCCTCGATGTGCCCTGTCGCCTGTCCGTTCCTGTGCCTCTTTGGGAGTTGCATTCCTTTAAGGGTGATGTTGTCGTCGAGTAGACCTTGGGAAGAAGGTCTTGAGAAGTCGCCGAAGTATGGATGAGCTTTACGCTTTAGCAGGTCCTTGATGGTACCTGTGTTATGTCCGAGGACGTGTACTGGTAATGGTTCGGTCCAGCCAAACACTTACCCTTTAATGGTTGTTCCCCACTGCTGCCCATGGAATCTTGAGTGCGAAGTTGTGCCTTCTTGGCACGTGTTTGACGGTCATTAGGGCTGTGCAATGGGGAGCGTGTCCCTATTTATGGGGAGAAGAAGATTCTGGGAGTTCGGATTGAAACCGAGCTCGTTTGTCAACCTTACGTGCCTTTATGATAGATTTCGGTGTTTGCCGACCGTCCTCGTAATGGAATTCGGCCGCCAGGGCCAATGCATGTTCCTCAGTTCGGAGGGAACGCTCTGTGTTGCCGTTGATAGTGATGACCCCCTTGGGCCCGGGCATCTTGAGCTTGAGGTATGCGTAGTGTGGGACGGCGTTAAAGCGAGCGAACGTTGTACGGCCTAGCAGGGCGTGATAACCGCTGCGGAAAGGTACGATGTCGAAGATCAAGTCCTCGCTACGGAAGTTATCGGGCGAACCGAACACCACTTCCAGGCTCACAGAGCCCGTGCACCGGGCCTCAACGCCTGGGATCACTCCCTTAAAGGTAGTGTTGCTGGGTTTGATCCTTGATGGATCAATACACATCTTTTTCACCGTATCTGAGTAAATCAGATTGAGGCTACTTCCTCCGTCCATTAGGACTTTAGTGAGGTGATACCCATCGATAATGGGGTCTAAGACGAGGGCCGCCGAACCCCCATGACGGATACTGGTCGGGTGATCTCGTCGATCAAAGGTGATCGGGTAGGCCAACCATGGGTTAAACTTCCGGGCTACAGGCTCTATGGCGTAGACCTCTCGAAGGGCGCGCTTCCTCTCCTTTTTAGGTATATGAGTGGCGTATATCATGTTCACAGTCTTTACCTCTGGAGGGAACTGCTTCTGACCTCCATTGCTCGGACCGCGGGGCTCCTCGTCGTCCTCGCTGCATGGGCCCTTGCCTTACTCTTCGGCTGCGAGTTTGCCGGCCTGTTTGAACACCCAACAGTTACAGTTGGTGTGGTTGGCGGGCTTGTCTAGAGTGCCATGGATCTGGCAAGGCCTCTCCATGATTTTGTCCAGCGGGGTGGGTCCATCGCGATTGCCTTTAGGAGGCTTCTTCCGCTGCCCGGATCGAGGGTTGCGGAAGCCGGCGTTAACGACCGTGTCGTCGGTGTCACTAGTGCTGTGCCGGCGTTTATTTTTGTTGCATCGTGGTTTCCCGTTTCCATCCCGAGCTTCAGAGGTGCCGGGGTCTTCGGGATTGTGGCTTCGTCTCGCTAGCCAGTTATCATCGCCTGCGCAAAAGCGGGTCATGAGTGATGTAAGTGAGGACATGGTCCTAGGTTTATCCTGACCGAGCTGGCGAGCCAGCCATTCGTCCCGAATATTGTGCCTGAAAGAGGCTATAGCCTCGGCATCTGGGCAATCGACGATCTGGTTTTTCTTGGTCAAGAACCGATTTCAGAATTGTCGAGCGGACTCTCCTGCCTTTTGGACGACGTTGCTTAGGTCGGAGGAGTCCGGAGGCCGTACATAGGTGCCCTGGAAGTTAGATCGGAATGCATCCTCGAGATCCTCCCAGCTCCCGATAGAATTTTCGGGGAGACTGTTTAACCAGTGCCAAGCTGGCCCCTTAAGTTAAAGGGGTAGACATTTGATGGCGTGGAGATCATCTCCTCGTGCCATGTGAATGTGGAGGAGGAAATCCTCGATACACACTGCTAGGTCAGTTGTTCCGTCGTATTGCTCTATGCTCACGGGTTTAAACCCTTCCGGGAACTGATGCTACATCACCTCGTCGGTGAAGCACAGTGGGTGGGCAGTGCCTCTGACCTGGGCTATGTCACGCCGGTAGTCGGCGTCTGTTCTGGCCTGGTTTTGTTCCCGACCTCTATTGTTTCGGTCGAGCCAAGGCCGATACCCATCCCGTCTATCGAGGGAGTACCCTCTAGATCCGTAGATGGATCTCGTGCGGCCTGTTCTATAATCCAGGTCGTGTCGCAGGTCGTACCTGTCCTCGGGCTCCATTGGCTCCTTTCCCCTTCTGCGGGGTATCGCCGGCCTATAACCGGTGTCGCCAGCCGTCCTATCTCGTCCTCGGGGAGGGCGGTCCGCCTGGTCGTATGGAGTGTGCTTGGGGGACGGCGTATTAGGGAGCTCGTCATCAAATTGTGGCAGCAGCCGTCAGCGTGGATAGCTCTTGGGTTGGTCCAATAGACCGGTACCGTATCCTTCCTCGGCTGACAGGACCCTCGTCCATCTATCATTGAGGGTATCTTGTTCGGCCTTAAGATGCCGTTCTTTTGCCTTTAGGCTTCGGGCAATGGCTATAAGTTGTTGCCTAAACCATTCCTGATCCTCAAGGTTTTTGGGGACGATGAAGTCTTCGGCTTCCGGGCTATCCTCCTCCTCTACAGGGGGGAGGTAGTTGTCATCCTCGGAATCGTTTGGATCTTCGGGGTCGCGCTGGTCTTCCGGCCTTTCCTGGCCCTCTAGCGGCTGCTCGGGGATATCGGGATCGCCGAGGTCTTCCGGGGTATCGCTTTCCCCGGTGCCAGCAATAGCTTCCCTTCCCTTTTTTTGTCTTTGATCGTTTGCGCGGTTTCCGGCGCCTTGACGGCGCTTCACTCGATTTATCACCATTGTTTGCGGGTGTGCGCTCGCTGTTATCAGCTGGAGTGTCCACCATGTAGACGTCGTAGGTGGAGGTGGCAGTCCATCGCCCGGTGTTGACGGGGGTGGGAGCGCAATCCTCTTCATCCATGTCTTCTGCCTCCTCGGAGGCGTAGTCCAACATATCAGTTAAGTCTTCGATAGTGGCTACGAAGTGGGTGGTGGGTGGGATGAAAAATTCCTCTTGACCCGCCTTAAGACCGATCTGAACGTGGATCGGGGTTGGGTCGTCAGTAATTTTCATTGATAAGATCCGATCTAGAGCTTCGTTGAGTGTCGAGAGCTCGATCGGGTCAATTTGCTCAGCGCTTTCGGAGTTAATCTCCGACGCGTCCGTACAAGAAGTGTGTTCGGCAGGAGCTGGTACCCGGCCATCTGGCGCTATGGCCGGATCCGGACTAAAGGCCAGATCATCCCCGGGGTTAGTCCCGTGGGCGGGGTCGAAAGCGACATCCGAGCTTAAGGCCTCGGAGTCCTCGGGTGCGTCAGATGAGACTGCGAGCCCGGTGAGCGAAAGATCGCCCCGAGAGTTTATGGAGAACTCTAGGTTCCCGAATCTGACCTCTTGATAAGGGGCGAAACTCCCAACCCGGCCAAGATGGCCGGTCGAGTCAGTGTGCAGCATAATGCTGCCGAAAACGAAGATCTGTCCAGGGACGAAGGAGTCTATGTTCCGGACTTCTTCGTTAATGACGACACGAGCCATCGATTCCTTTGGCGATCACAGCGGAACTCTCAATGAAAGCATCAATGTCGGTGTCAAAACCAGCGGATCTCGGGTAGGGGGTCCCGAGCTGTGAGTCTAGGATCGATGGTAACAAGGGGACGAAGGAGACGATGTTTACCCAGGTTCGGGCCCTCCTATGGAGGTAAAACCCTACGTCCTGCTCGATTATATTGATGGTATGAAGGTTACAGAGTTGATCTACCTCGAGATCGACTAGCTAAAACCCTATATGAGTTTCTCTGTCCTACAATCTAAAACCCTCTCGGTTTATATAGATACCGAGGGGTGCCTAGGGTTTACACATGACAGGTCTCCTGCCGGGGATGGAAATGTCGATTCCCTCATCTTGACTTGGAGTGCACGACGCGCCTTCGGGACTTCCTTCTAGAACACAGGGTCTCGATGTATCCGGCCCCTCCTGCGACAGTCAGAGTGCGGCCCACTAAGCCGGCCTATTGAGAGACAGGCTAGCGGCCCGAGGACCCCTTAGTCCAGGACTCCCTCATTGTACTCATCATAATCAATTGAAACCTCTTCCAAGATAGTGGAATCATCACTAAATAAAGTCATGACCTCTCCAAATACACTTTTATCATTATAATAAGATTCAACACCCTCCAAATAGTGGGATAATAATCACCAAATGTTGACACTCTTCCAAACCCACTTTCATAAGAAATTGCAATCATCATAAATATGAGGCATGCACTCATCATAACAAATTTGATCATTGAATAGGAGAACTAAAAAGATCATCTTCATATAACATTGCATCCCCAAGCTTGGGACAAACATTATTTGCAGCAAATAAATTCTCAAACATGTCATTCTCATCAAACATCGCATCCCCAAGCTTGTGGGTTTGTATATCATTAGCATAATCACTGTTATCATCAATAGTATGAATAACACCAATCGTATAACAATTATTATCATCATAATTTCCAAGTTGATGGCAAAAATATTTTCAATATTATAAGGAGTATCATTATCTCCCCAATCTTAATCATCACAACAAATAGTAAGCATAACAAAATAATCATCATGTGTATCATCGTCCACACTACTTTCGGATTCATTCTTGACAATGATAGAAGCAACATTATTTGTGAGGGATACCTTTTTGCCTCTACTTTTTCTTCTCCTCCTCTTCTTCTTCTTTTCTTCTTCTTCCTTCTTCTTTACCACATTTTGTGTGGGTTTAAGTAATTTTTCCAAGCTTCTCATTGGGGAAATTTGTTCGATGGGAAGCTCCTCCTCGCTACCTAATTTATTATGAGAAACAATTGGAGGGTATTTGGAAACCTTTACCCTTTCATTAGTATTCCTTTTATACTCTATCGGTTTCTTGTTTTTTCTATAGTTGGCAATATAAGCATTCTCATTGTAATTTACCACACAAAACATATAGATTTCTGCTACTTCTAAACTGCGTTGGGTTTTTCCCCGAAGAGGAGGGGAGATGAAACACAGTAGAGATAAGTATTTCCCTCAGTGAGAACCAAGGTTATCGAACCAATAGGAGAACCATGCAAATTCCCGTCTTCAGCGCATACACACAAACGAGCACACACTTGCACCCAACGCGGGCAAGAGGGTTGACAATCCCCTTGAACTCGTTACTTGCAAGCGATAAGTAGTGATAGATAGATAAATTGATAAATATAAATTGCAAATAAAAAGGAAAGTAAATAATGGCAGAAATATTTTAGGAGTTTTTGTAATAACATTTGTGAAGAGACCCGGGGGGCATAGTTTTCACTGGAGGCTTCTCTCTCGAAGAAAGCATACGATGGGTAAACAAATTACTGTTGGGCAATTGATAGAAAAGCGCATAGTTATGTAATATTTATTCATGGCAATGATCGTGTATACATGCATCACGTCCATAAGCACGTAGACAGACTCCTGCCTGCATCTACTACTATTACTCCACCCATCGACCGCTATCCAGCATGCATCTAGAGTATTAAGTAAAATAGAGTAAAGCTTGGAGGATGATGACATGATGTAGACAAAATAAATCCAATTAATATGAATAAACCCAATCGTTTTACCCTTAATGGTAGCAATACAATACGTGTCATGTCCCTTTTTGTCACTGGGATTGAGCACCGCAAGATTGAATCACTACAACACACCACTCCCACTGAAGATAAATCAATCTAGTTGGCCAGACCAAACCGATAGATCATAGAGCATTACGAATCTTTAACAATCATGCATATAAGAATTCAGAGAAAACTCAAATATTATTCATGAATAATCTAAACATAAACCCACAATTCATCGAATCCCAACAAACACACCGCAAATATGATTACATAGGATAGATCACCGCGGAAATCACGGTGGTCTTTGCATTAAAGAACATAGAGATAGAGAGAGAGATAGCCATATAGGTACTAACTACGGACCCGTAGGTCTATGATGAACTACTCACACATTACCATGGGAGCAACAAGGTTGATGTGGAGGCCCTCCATGATCGATCCCCCCACCGGCGGGGCACCAGAATAGGGCTCCAGATGGGCACACGATGGAACAGAGACTTGCGGCGGTGGAAAAAGTGTTTCAGGAGGCTCTCTAGGGTTTTCCCAATATATGTGAATTTATAGGGAAGAGATCAGGGCCAGAGGCCGTGGGAGGTGGCCCCAAGCCATCATGGCGCGACCACCCCCCTGGACGTGCCGTGTTGGCTTGGCGCCACCCTGTGTGGCTTCCGGTCTCCCTCCAAAGCTTCCAGGTGTTATTTTTGTCCAAAAAAATCATCAAAAAGTTTCAGGGTATTTGGACTTCATTTGGTACAGTATTCCTGAATGGCCAAAAACAAGCAGAAAACAGCAACTGGCACTGGGCACTGGGTTAATAGGTTAGTGCTAAAAAATAATATAAATCTACAAGTAAATGCTTAAAAAGTATCCTAGAATGATAATATAATAGCATGGAACAATCAAAAATTATAGATACGTTGGAGACGTATCAATGTCCAAAAATAACTCCCATAAATTTTCATCCATTTTGGACTCCGCTTGATGTTGATTTTCTGAATAGTCCAAAAACAGGAACTGGCACTGGCACTGGGTTAATAGATTAGTCCCAAAAAATGGTATAAAATAACATATAATTTCATATAAAGTATCCAAGATTGATAATATAATAGATGAAACAATCAAAAATTATAGATACGTTGGAGACGTATCAACATCCCCAAGCTTAATTCCTGCTCGTCCTCGAGTAGGTAAATGGTAAAAACAGATTTTTTGATGTGGCATGCTACCCAACATGTAATCTCTTTCAGGTATAGATATTGAGAAATGATGAATTAATTGATATCAATGTAATAATATACATGAACATAATAAGCATAATCATTACTGCTTCAAAATATACAACCATTAAAGAATGTTATCCCAACTCATTTCATCATATTAAGTATGGCATGACTTCGTCTTCACCGCATAAGTATAAATCATGAGCACCCCGATGTCAAACCAGGCAATTGGATCATACTTCTAACGCGCTTCACCATTTTCAACTTCACGCAATACATGAGCGTGAGCCATGGATATAGCATATGGGTGGAATAGAATATGGTGGTGGAGATCAAAGGAGTCAAAAGGTAGAAAGTCTCACATCAACTAGGCGGATCAACGGGTTATGGAGATGCCCATCAATCGATATTAATGCGAGGAGTAGGGATTGCCATGCAACGGATGCACTAGAGCTATAAGTGTATGAAAGCTCAAATGAAACTAAGTGGGCGTGCATCCAACTTGCTTGCTCATGAAGACCTCGGGCATTTGAGGAAGCCCGTCATCGGAATATACAAGCCAAGTTCTGTAATGAATAATTCCCACTAGTATATGAAAGTGAAAAAACAGGAGACTCTCTATATGAAGAAAATGGTGCCACTTTGAGGCACAAGTGTGGTAAAGGATAGTAACATTGCAGTAGTTGAGTATAGTGTCATAACCCTACTTCCTAACCTTCCCTTCGATAAAGTAACCTGCAACATGATACGTTGCAGCCACAAGGGTCAATACATGGAATGTATTGGCAAGATTCACCAAGATTTGGCTTATGGAACATAAACATGCAAGGTGGTGTGACTGGTTTTCCTTTGCGCAAAATAGTTTTCCCTACCTCAGCAAGATGGCCTAATCTAGCAGTAGCATGACACTTCTAGTACGCCCAAGTCGTAGTCCAAGTCACTCCGGTAAACCCGGTGGCGACCTAAGCAGTTTGAGCACGTGGATTCCGTGGTGCACCCCGAGTCATCCCAAGCCTCTCCACAGACCCTGGTGAAGCCCAGACCTCTGAGCTCGGCTTCGACACTCCCCATTGGTTCAACCCATTGATTTTGGATGGAAGAGGTGAATGAGATCAATCTAGCAATTCTCGGATGAGTTGCTCAAAGTTGTCCGTAACAGGGGACACGACTAATCATGATTAGTTTTTACACTCTGCAGAGGTTTGTGTACTTTACCTGTGATTCCCGATCACACCTTCTAGCCGCTAAACTTCAAATGTGAAGTAGCTAGGTAGATCAAGACAAGACTTTTGGGAAGTAGTGGCCCTGTCCGAAAAGACAGAACCGGTCCAACCTACATGCAAGAGCTACATCTGCTGGTCTGCCGTAGGAGGGTTCCCACAACTTACTCGATCCTGACAGAGCCCATATTGCTTCACGGTCACATATGAAAGCTACTCAACTTTTGAACTCGTATGATCTCTGGTGACTGGGTGGCATTCCCCACCAATGACTACACTCCGATGACCCAATCAAAGCCAGTCCACCCAAATCGTTTCATTGATTATGTGGTAATAGTTAAGTAATCAACCATGCGGTTGTATGGTGGAATTAATAATGGTGTTTCCCAATCCACGTTATAGAAGCTAAGCATCTACTCGTGGGTTACAAGGTCAAGGTATAATGGTCCTATCCATACTATTGGGCTTGCCAAGCATAAAGCAAAAAATCCTATAGGGATTCCTAGTTGAAAATCAACTACAATGCATAAAACATAGGTTATGATCAAAGGTTGCACTTGCCTGTATTGACGATTCTTTGACTTCACGATCCTCGATCAACACACTTTGCTTTCTACAACAATCTAACGTAAATACAGAGCATTCATGAACAACCATACAAACGTTCAAGCAACGGTCAGTGATGTGCATGGTGTCAGTGTCGTTGTGATGTGTGATCGAGTGTTGAGGCTTAACTCATAAGAGTTGGACTGACAACATAGTGGTTGTCTTTGGAATACATGTGACATAAGGGTTCACATGCATGTTTCAATTATGGTTCATCACATAAGGAGTATGTGATGTCAATGGTGGTTGTCTGATCCAGACAATGGATCATGGCAACAGAGTCATGGTCTATGAATCTTGGGTAGCCAAGTTCATGTTCAAGTTTGAATGACAATTCAAACTTGTTGACCTTTCATGAGCTTAAATACACTAAGGTCTGCAAATAATAACTTGGTCTGGCTTTCATTCCTAGTTGGTTTTGCACTAGGTTTCAACCTACTCCCTCCGTCCCGGTGCATAAGTCATCATACGAAAACCAAATAATCCCAAAACACTTAGGCGCGGTGCATTAACTCCCACCTTGTTTCTTGTTTTTTGACATGAATAAAGGAATCAACCAATAATAGATGTGGGGAATGTATGTTTTTAATGACTTGAGACTACCTAGCACGGCATGCAGTGGTCAGTTTATTGCATTCAATAATATTAATTAGCAAATGAACATTAATTTCTCTCGTTTTCCTCTCCACCTTGGTCACGGTGCACAACGTAAGATGACTTATACACCGGTACAGAGGGAGTACTTGGTTTTATTTGAAAGGGTTTACAATTCAATTTGAGTTTAGGTTAGGGTTCATCCTAATTGGGTTCAATTTGAAATGAGTTTACCATTTGATTTGATTTCACAAGTTTAAAACATTCCAGAACTTGCTTAAGGTTTTTAAGTTGGTTTCATCGAGATCATTATTATCTGCCAACCTAAAGTCATTCATAATCCAACAACTGCTAGGTACTTCAACTGAGTTGGTTGTGTCCTATTTTTTCATTTGATTTGGTTCAACTAGAGTCAAGTATAACTCCAAAACAATTACTATGGTTCAATAGTTTATAAACTAGTTTGAGTTTGGACCTAAATTAATTTAAGTTCATCTTTACCTAAAGTGAAATATTAAATCCAACAGAATTACTAAGATTAGTTTGATTTAACAATCCATTTGATTTGATTTAGTTCATACTAAACTTTCGTTTCAATATAAATTTCAAACTAAGTTTGAGTTGATATTTATTTGGCATTTAAATTTTCCTAAAGTCAAATAATAATCCACAAATTATTTACTAAAGTTTCATTTAAGTTTCTAAAACATTTGTTTAATATTTGTTTTTATTCAAAAATTCCATAATTCAAATTAAATCTAATTAGGTTTGATTTCTATTTGGTTTCTGCCCTAATTGGATTTTGTTTCAAAATATAATTTTAAATATTTAAAATTTGAACATAAGTGTTCTAAGATGAAAGTATATTTAATTTGATTCAATTTGCAAAAATAATCAATTAATTTTGATTTATAAATTGCAAGTTATGGTCTATTCAAATTTGAATTCAATCTATTTGAATTTGAAATTTAAATTATTCAAACATGAAATATTTTTGGACATGGTGAAAGTAGATTTCATAAAGTTCATTTTGCAAAAAGAATCACCCAATTTGGACTTGTTGATAATTATTTATGATCATTCTAAGTACAGGGTTTTTCTGCTAATTTCCTATTTAGCAGATTTTCTCATAATTAAACTGATTGGACAGGAGCTACGTGGCGTGCTCTGGTTGGCTGCGGGTGTGTTCGATGTGGTGGACGGACGATCATTAGTAGAAAATGGTTTGCGGTTTAAGTGGGTGGCCGTGGTGCGTGCGATCAAGATCCGATGGCTGAGATTAAAAGTAGGAGTAGGGTTTCGGTCCTCACCGGAAAAACTTGTCGACGTCGAGCTCGACGGTGGCGCGTGGCTCGGGAGTCTATGGGGATGAAGCTCCAGTGGGTTCTGGCGATGGCGGAGGGCACGAGCGGTCTCGGGGCGTCGAGCTGGAGCTCCTGGTAGCGGCGGCTGGCCTCGGGGACGACGAAGCACTATTGTGAGCTCGCCGAAGTTCGGATACGGCGGCAGAGCGACGGGCGTGGTCAAATTTCTCCAAATCCGGCGTCTGGGGACGAATGGCTGGGTCAGAACACGTGCAAAATCGCCACGAACTCGATGGATAAAGTGGGGCACTCGAACGGTGCCTCACCTTGCCAGAGTTGAGCACGGGGCGGTGGCGAGCTTCGGTCTCCGATGGACATGAGCTCCTAGGGGATCCTGGCCTCATCAGAGGTGTCCAGGGTGTTCGCCACGGTGGCTGGGTGGACTGGTGGTGGAGGTTTGGCTCGGGAACCTTTGCGGCGATCGGAATCACTATCGGAGTTCCTAGGTCAGCGGCGGATGCGGGGGCTCATCCACGAGCAGCCAGGTGGCGATGGGTGCGGCGTCCTTGGGGCTTTTGGAGAGGGGGCCAGGGGCTACTTATAGGACTCGGCCGTGCGGGCGGGAATGACCGGAGGGCGCGGGCTATGCGGTTGTGCGCGACGATGTGCTCGGGTGCGTGCGCGCGGATCATGCTTGTGTGAGAGGTGGGCGATGACCTGACGGGTGGGGCTCGTCAGTCAGCGAGAGAGGGAGAGGGGAGTGCGTGGGTGGGCTGGCCTGGCTGGCTGGGCTGGCTCAGCGCTAGCTGGGTCGGCCTGGCTGGCTGGGCCTTTTCTTTTTCTTTTGTTCTATGTTTCTGTTTTCTTCTTTTCCTTTCCTAGTCTTCTTGTAAATTCAAATGTAGTTTGAATTATAATTTTCTTTCAAAACAAACTTGTCCTAAATTCCATTATGAATATGTCTGATTATGTGGACATTTCATTTGGGCAAAATGGGCAACTAAAACATGCACTTATAATTCCATTTTGAATTTGAATTTGGTTTCAAACCAAATCTGTCTCAAATCAAAATTTGAAATTGTGCAAAAGGTCTATGTCATCATTTGGGCTTGTGGAATTTCATTTCCTGCCAATAATTTACCAAGCCATATTTGATAATTCCCTGTTGATTTCAGTTGATTTTTAAATAAACTAAATCAATTTCCTTTAGGGGAATCTTTTATTTGGCTTGAATATTCTTGGGGCTTATTTGGATGATCTTGCCCAACAATATTGCAAAATGGTTGGGGTTCCACCTAATGGCTAGCTAGGTTTCCACTCTTGGCATTGGGTTTCAACCCTTTTAATCAAATAATCAAGCACTTCTGACTAGCAATCAATCAAACATGGGTTTTATTTTGAAAAAAAAAATTATTTCCCTATGAAATTTTCAACATACCAGATTTGGGGAAAATCTGGGATGTGACATTCGACCACACAGAGCGACCTGCATGGGCCGCCAATGACGGAGCCAACTCCGATAGATCTCCGGTAGGGGGTCCCGAGATAGTGATCTTGGCTAGATGGTAACATGACAAACAAGATACACGGTATTTACCCAGGTTTGGGCCCTCTCGAAGAGGTAAAACCCTACGTCCAGCTTTTATTGTATTGATTGTGGATGGAGTATAGAGTACATGTTGATCTACCTCGAGATCGTATGTGTGAATGAATCTACCTCTACGGTCTAAAACCCATGGACTTATATAGACACCGGGGGTACCTAGGGTTACACCTAGGTCGGTTACATTCGGGGGTAAACATTCCGAGGATATCATCATGTCTTGGAGTGTGCGCAAAGTCTTTGGAAGATTCCATCTTGAGTACGCCGTGGAGCCTGACAAGCGTGGCCCACTTGATTGATGGTTTGGGGGTCCTCAGCCCAACCCATCCACGGGGGTCGATGTGCTTAGCACCCCGTTATCCAGGAGACCATCACTTTGCTTGCTAGATCTCTCGTTGCTATCATTTGGTCTTGCTACCTACCACTTGTTTGCAATCCTCCAAATTGCCATGATGAAGCCTCTAACCTCTACTATCATAGTAAACCTTAGATTGGTTGTGTTACCGCTTGCTCAGCCCCTCTTATAGCATTGCTAGTTCTAGGCGCAGATTGTTCCATGTTAAGACATGGATATCATCGGATATCATAATATGATGGTTTTTAATTAATTTACATACACACTTGGTAAAGGGTGAAAGGCTTGGCATTTTGCTTGGTTTTTTGTTCCACTATTGTGGCCCTGGTTTCTGTTATACCGGTGTTATGTTCCTCGATAGCCGCTCCTAACGTATGCAGGGTTTATGAGCCCCTATTGATCACTTTGTCTTTTCGTTGAACTTTTCTAGCAAGGCCCAACATTGGTAATAAAATTTGCCCACAAAATAATATTGATAGTTAACTAACTCATAGAGAGTCGCCCCCTCTTGGATTTTAAACAACATAATCCAGGTGGGCCAGTGCTAATGGTGCTAGTCCAAAATTAGAGCACTATGCAGCACCCCCCGAGGAAACTCGGGTTTCGGTTGTTGTATGCGCCGCTTATCCGGTGGCGCTCCAGGAAGAGTGTGCGCGGCTCTGAAGCTGGGTCGACACACCAGGCGGTCTTACTGGACTACTTTTACCTTAGACGTGGGACTTGTTACACCGGACCCCTACAATGCTTTGTGCTATCATGATGTTGAGGTTTCCAGTTTATACGATAATTTATGATGGACGAGTTGGAGCACCCTACATGGTTAAATCTTTCGGAAAGACGTGCCCGCAGTCATGTGGCGACTTGGAAATTTAATAGCCAGTTGTAGAAAACTTCAAACTAAATTAACTAAAACTTGCCAATCACATGCGTAACCATGAACGTTTCTTCTTCGGAGATTGGGATCAAGAAGAGAACACGGTGGGGTTATGAATGACTCGTAATTAGGTGTTCAGGATCAATTCTTCATCATTCTAGTTGTGCCCCCTTATGTGTATGATTGATCTCATCTTGTTCTAGTACTCATAGGACTATATGGTTTACAAATGCTTAGTGCTTGCCGCAGCCTCACCACTTAACCATATCCAACCCATTAAGTACTATTAGTCTTGATATCCTTGGTAATGTTATTGTTGAGTCTCAATAACTCACGGATACCACAACAATAACAAGTGCATATACACGTAAATTGATGCTCTAACGTGAGAGTGATGTGTTATTATATTTAGAGTTCTTCTTCTTGGACTAGGATGGTTTCCCGGTTGGCACCTAGGATTAGACAGGGTGGACGTCTTTACTTGTTTCACTCGGGGCCTCTTAGGCTAGATTTGTGCCTTATTCGTACTCGGATCCTGTCTTATTGTATGATGATTGTTATGTATCGGTGGATCATGATACTTATGTTATTACCTCTCTATGTTGTGGCGGGTGTAAGCCAACTTAACGCTTGTATTCTCATCTCTTCAATTGATGTTGTATTTATTGTGATGTCCGCCTTGTTACCGACATGTGACACTTGCGTGTATGATATTAGTCACATGTTGGGGCGTCTCCAATATGCGCTTCTATCCTCAGCGA
Organism: Elymus sibiricus; assembly: GCA_039707655.1. NCBI lineage: Eukaryota > Viridiplantae > Streptophyta > Magnoliopsida > Poales > Poaceae > Elymus > Elymus sibiricus. The sequence continues at coordinate 279,786,575 of CM077675.1, read as the reverse complement.
GGCTTGCAAAGGCTTCGTTCGGGCTAGGACTGCATGTTGGTCATTACAGGCGGCATATTCTATCGTGCCCGCCACTGCTTGCTTTCATCGTGCTGGGAAATTTGGAAAAGTTTATGAGTGGCGGGTCACTATTTGCGCCTGCCACTTCTGTCGTAATTCCAGTGGTGGGTTTTTATTTTCACCCGCCACTACTACCTTTCCAAAATAGCAGTGGCGCGTTCCTGACCATGCCCACCACTCATTTGGGGCCACCTATAAGCCTTTTCCTTGTAGTGTCAGGGTGCCCCTTGAGGATAATCAATCCCGACCAGCTCCCGTGTCGCAACCTGCGTATTCTTAGACTAGGGTGCGGTAGGACCGTGGACCAAATTCAACGACGTTCTTCATAACTTCTTCCATCCACCTGCTCATCATGGCCAGTGCAACCTTGGTTGTAGTCGGGATGGTCTTTCCAGTAGCGTTGAGCCGCTCCTCGATGTTCGCAAGCTCGTTTGCTCTATACTCCGGGCATTGCTTTTCCTTGGACACTTTGCCTATGGCCGAAAGGAGCTTCATCCAGGCTACACCGTGTGCCGAATTGCCTAACTATTTGTCGAGAGCATCGATCTCTCCATCACTGAGTTTCACCCGGGCAGTTTCCTCACTTCCCATGAATCTATAACCTACCGTGTTGACCATGTAACACCCCTAGACCTAGGTCTCCTGCCACAGGCGTAAAGGTCTCATGGATGGTAGTTGGATGTCTGACGTCGCTTGAGACTGTGTCGGTATTTCCCCAAAGAGGAAGGGATGATGCTGCACAGCTACGGTAAGTATTCCCCTCAGTTATGAAACCAAGGTTATCGAACCAGTAGGAGAACCAAGCAACACTATGTAAACGGTACCTGCACACAAAGAACAAATACTTGCAACCCGACGCGTAAGAGAGGTTGTCAATCTCTCCACGGTAAAAAGATAGATTGGTTTGTATTAGATTGGATAAATAGATCGCACAAGATCACAAAATAAAAGATGCAAATAAAAAGTGCAGCAAGGTATTTTGGGGTTTTTGGAATAACAGATCTGAAAACAAATTTGGAAAAAGAAAGCCAGAAAGCAATATATTAAAAGAATAGACCCGGGGGCCGTAGATTTCACTAGTGGCTTCTATCAAGAAAATAGCACACGGTGGGTAAACAAATTATTGTTGGGCAACTAATAGAAGATCAAATAATCATGACGATATCCAAGGCAATGATCAATATATAGGCATCACATCCAAGATTAGTATAACGAAACGATTCTGTATCTACTACTAGTACTCCACACATCGACCGCTATCCAGCATGCATCTAGTGTATTAAGTTCATGGAGAAACGGAGTACTGCAATAAGAACGATGACATGATATAGACAAGATCTATTCATGTAGGAATAGACCCCATCTTGTTATCCTTAATAGCAATGATACATGTGTGCCTCGATGCCCCTTCTGTCACTGGGAGAGGACACTGCAAGATCGAACCCATCACAAAGCACCTCTTCCCATGGCAAGAAAAATCGATCTAGTTGGCCTAACTAAACCAAAGATTCGAAGAAGAAATACGAGGCTATAAATGATCGTGCATATGAGAGATCAAAGAAGACTCAAATAATATTCATGGATAGAAACTGATCATGAACTCAAACTTCATCGGATCCCAACAAACACACCACAAAAAGTCATTACATCAAATAGATCTCCAAGAGACCATTGTATTGAGAATCAAAAGAGAGAGAGGAAGCCATCTAGCTACTGCCTACGGACCCGTAGGTCTATGGTGGACTACTCACGCATCATCAGAGAGGCACCAATGAGGATGATGAACCCCTGCGTGATGGTGTTACATTGGATCTCGTGGTTCTGGAACTTGCGGCAGCTGGAATTGTGTTTCGTCTCCTCCTCTAGGGTTTCTGGAATTTCTAAGGATTTATAGAGCTGAGAGGCAGTGGAAAAGACCTCTGTGGGCCCCACGATACATCAGGGCGCGCCAGGGGCCTCTGGCACGCCCTCGTGTATCGTGGGCCCCACAGGCCTCCCCCCAGGTGCTTCCTTGGCTCCCAAGTTGTCTTCTGGTCCAAAAAAATCTTCAAAAAATTTCGTGGCATTTGGACTCCGTTTGGTATTGATATTCTGTGAAGTAAAAACAAGCAAAAAACTACAACTGGCACTGGGCACTATGTCAATAGGTTAGTCCCAAAAAATGATATAAAGTTGCTATAAAATGATTATAAAACATCCAAGAATGATAATATAACAGCATGGAACAATAAAAAATTATAGATACGTTGGAGACGTATCAACATCCCCAAGCTTAATTCCTGCTCGTCGTCGAGTAGGTAAATGATAAAAACAGCATTTTTGAAGTGGAATGCTGCCTAACATGTTCATCACATATTCTTTTGTTTTGTAGCATGGACATTTGGACTTTTAGTTGGTTTAAAGCAATAGTCTAGTTTTGACATGAAGACCTTAATACTCAAGCATACGAACAAGCAGCCATGTCTTTCAAAATATCAACACTAAAGAAAGTTATCCCTAGCCCATCATGCTCAATCATTGATCCATTCATGAAACACACTCGAATATTAGCTACACCCAATGCACAAGTATGATCATAGTGCCCCCTAGTTGGTGCTTTATAAGAGAAGATGGAGACTCAAATTAAAAATAAAAATTGCATAAATTAAATAGATAGGCCCTTCGCAGAGGGAAGTAGAGATTTGTAGAGGTGCCAGAGCTCAAAGCTTAAATTGAGATATTTTCTTTGAGAAGCATGCTTTTCCTGTCAACCAAAACGACCGAGTAGTTCCCAATACTTTCCATGCTAGATATATCATAGGCGGTTCCCAAACATAAAATAAAGTTTATTCCTGTTTCCACCATTCTTTCACAATCCATTGCTAGTCGTATCCACGGATGCCTTCCATAGCAACACTTTCCAAGGAATTTATTATTTCACAACATAAAGTAAATTTCTTTTTCATTTCGGGACTGGGCATCCCTATTACTGTCGTACTCTCGTGCAATGACAAGTGAATAAACACTCATCTTGAGAATAACACATCTAGCATGGAAAAATATTGGCCACCCCCTGCCGCTTCATGAGCGGTACGAGCACACAAAATGGAAATTCATTTTGAAAATTAGAGATGGCACATACAAATTTGCTTGGAACGGCACGAAAATACCGCATATAGGTAGGTATGGCGGACTCATATGGCAGAACTGGGTTTAAGGATTTTGGATGCACAAGTAGTATTTCTACTTAGTACAAGTGGAGGCTAGCAAATAGATTGAGAAGCAACCAACCAAGAAACAGAAATTCACATAAACGGGCATTAAGCATAACTAACACCGAATAATGCACCACAAGTAGGATGTAATTTCATTGCATAACCATTGAGTTTTGTGCTTGCATAGGGAATCACAAACCTTAACACCAATATTCTTACTAAAGCATAATTACTCACCAACATGACTCACATATTACTATCATCATGTCTCAAAACTATTATAAGGAATCAAGTTTAATTTGTCCAATGATCTTCATGAAAGTTTTTATTATATCCCTCTTGAATATCTATCACTTTGGGACTAGTTTCATATATTGCCATTGCTTTTGACAAGCTCAAATAAATTTAAGTGAAGAACATGAGCATAAAAATTTCATCTCTCAAAATAATATAAGTGAAGCATGAGAGAATTTCTTCAAAAATTACTAACTCTCAAATTAATCTAAGTGAAGCATGAGAGTATTTCTTCAAAAATTTAAAGCACACCATGCTGAAAAAGATATAAGTGAAGCACTAGAGCAGTTCCATAGCTCAAGAAATTTAAGTGAAGCATATAGAGCAATTCTAACAAATCATAGCATAATCTTGGCTCTCTCAAATAGGTGTGTCCAGCAAGGATACTTGTGACAAACTAAGAAGCAAATGAAGCAAAGACTCATATAATACAAGACGCTCCAAGCAAAACTCATGATATGCGACGAATAAAAATATAGGTCCAAGTAAAATACCGATGGTCGTTAGAAGAAAGAGGGGATGCCACTCGGGGCATCCCCAAGCTTAGTTGCTTGTTTCTCCTTGGATATTATCTTGGGGTGCCATAGCACCCCCAAGCTTAGGCTCTTTTCACTCCTTATTCCTTCATCCATCGTGATCTCACCCAAAACTTGAAAACTTCAATCACACAAAACTTAACAAAACCTTCGTGAGATCCGTTAGTATAATAAAGCAAATCACCACTCTAAGTACTGTTGCAAACCCATTCATATTTTATTATTGCATTATATCTACTGTATTCTAACTTCACCATGGCTTATACCCTCCAATACAAACCATAGATTCATCAAAATAAGGACACAATGCAACGAAAATAGAATCTGTCAAAAACAGAACAGTCTGTAGTAATCTGTACTCTAACCACACTTCTGTAACTCCAAAAATTCTGAAAAATTAGGACAAGGTAGGATTTTTTATATCAATCTTGTGTAAAAAAATCAGAATTTTTTGTCGCTTCTGTGAATTTTCCAAATTTTTCTACTGGATGCAAAAGTTTCTGTTTTTCAACAGGATCAAATCAACTATCACCCAACATGATCCCAAAGGCTTTACTTGGCACAAACACTAATTAAAACATAAAAAACACAATCATAACAGTATCATAATTGTGTCAACACTCAATAATAGAAATAAAAAGGTAAAAATAAATTTTATTTATTGGGTTGCCTCCCAACAAGCGCTATCGTTTTATGCCCCTAGCTAGCCATAATGCATAGATTCAAGTGTTGTCATCTTTCTTCTTATTTACCATAGATGTATTTTTGTCAAGAGCTTTTGCAAATATAACTTGAAAAAAATTATCCATATAAATCTTAGCACTATCAAGTTGTCCATCTACGTACCCTCTTTGATTCCCGGCCACAATCCAAGAATATTGTTGATTAACATCATTGAAAACTTGTTGGATCATATCGAAAACGGGGATTTCCTTTTTAATGTTCTCATAAAAAATTTGATTATTTCCAAGCAGATGTCTCAACATGTAGTCACTATTGTAAAGGATCTCATCTATTACCATTTTTTCATGGCTCATACCAAAAAAATGAAAAAATTCCCTAGCTTCTCGTACTATGTGATCAAATTCATTCATAAGAACAAGGGTAGCTAACTTTTTAGCTTTAGGATCCTTTATAACGGGTAGCTCATAAAACAATCTTTGCAAGGTAGGATGGGTGTGGATAAACCTATTTTCGAGTTTTAGAACTAGTGCTGAAATAGCTTCCGCATAAGTTTTAGTTCTTTTAAGTATATGAGCATCATCAAGATTCAAATGTCCAACACAATTGAAGAATTCTTGGATACTTTCTTTTCCTATAACGTTCCCTTGCCCCAAAACAAAAGTTTTAGCATCCAGATTACTAGAACGTCCAATTTTAGGAGTCCTGCCATCATCTGTTTTTGCCATACCAAAATCACTCATGATGACAAGCAAACAAAAGATCGAACGGGAAAAAGGGGAACGAAAGAGAGGGCGAGTAAAACGGCAAATTTTTGTGAAGTGGGGGAGATGAAAATGAGAGGCAAATGGCAAATAATGTAAATTGCAAGGAGATGAGATTTGTGATTAGGAACCTGATAGATGTTGATGATGTCTCCCCAGCAACGGCGCCAGAAATTCCTTTGACGTGGCTTGAGACTGCGTCGGTATTTCCCCAAAGAGCAAGGGATGATGCAGCATAGCTATGGTAAGTATTTCCCTCAGTTATGAAACCAAGGTTATCGAACCAATAGGAGAACCAAGCAACACTATGTAAACGGCACTTGCACACAAAGAACAAATACTTGCAACCCCATGCCTAAGAGAGGTTGTCAATCTCTCCACGGTAAAAAGTAGATTGGTTTGTATTAGATTGGATAAATAGATCGCACAAGAACACAAAATAAAAGATGCAAATAAAAAGTGCAGCAAGGTATTTTTGGGTTTTTGGAATAATAGATCTGAAAACAAATGTGGAAAAAGATAGATCGGAAAGCAATATATTAAAAGAATAGACCCAAGGGCCGTAGATTTCACTAGTGGCTTCTGTCAAGAAAATAGCACACGGTGGGTAAACAAATTACTGTTGGGCAATTGATAGAAGATCAAATAATCATGACGATATCCAAGGCAATGATCAATATATAGGCATCACGTCCAAGATTAGTAGACCGAAACGATTCTGCATCTACTACTATTACTCCACACATCGACCGCTATCCAGCATGCGTCTAGTGTATTAAGTTCATGGAGAAATGGAGTAATGCAATAAGAACGATGACATGATGTAGACAAGATCTATTCATGTAGGAATAGACCCCATCTTGTTATCCTTAATAGCAACGATACATGCGTGCCTCGCTGCCCCTTTTGTCACTGGGAGAGGACACCGCAAGATCGAACCCATCACAAAGCACCTCTTCCCTTGGCAAGAAAAATCGATCTAGTTGTCCTAACTAAACCAAAGATTCGAAGAAGAAATACGAGGCTATAAATAATCATGCATATAAGAGATCAAAGAAGACTCAAATAATATTCATGGATAGAACTGATCATGAACTCAAACTTCATCGGATCCCAACAAACACACCGCAAAAAGTCATTGCATCAAATAGGTCTCCAAGAGACCATTGTATTGAGAATCAAAAGAGAGAGAGGAAGCCATCTAGCTACTGCCTACGGGCCCGTAGGTCTATGGTGGACTACTCACGCATCATCGAAGAGGCACCAATGAGGATGATGAACCCCTCCGTGATGGTGTTAGATTGGATCTCGTGGTTCTGAAACTTGCAGCTGCTGGAATTATGTTTCGTCTCCTCCTCTAGGGTTAGAATTTCTGAGGATTTATAGAGCTGAGAGGCGGTGGAAAAGACCTCCGTGGGCCCCACGATACATCAGGACGCGCCAGGGGCCTCTGGCGCACCCTGGTGTATCGTGGGCTCCATGGGCCTCCCTCCAGGTGCTTCCTTGGCTCCCAAGTTGTCTTCTGGTCCCAAAAAATCTCCAAAAAGTTTCGTGGCATTTGGACTTCGTTTGGTACTAATATTCTGCGAAGTAAAAAACAAGCAAAAAACAGCAACTGGCACTGGGCACTATGTCAATAGGTTAGTCCCAAAAAATGATATAAATTTGCTATAAAATGATTATAAAACATCCAAGAATGATAATATAACAACATGGAACAATAAAAAATTATAGATACGTTGGAGACGTATCAATGTCCGCAGACTCGCCCATCTCCTCGTCCTAGTATTCAAGCTCTTCAGCTCCACCTTCGAGGATGTCGGTGAGATCTTCAATGTTGGCGATCAAGAGGGTGGTGGGTGGGTCAAAAAATTGACTTACTGCTACTCGGTCCGACATGGCGCCAATCCTTGGAGAATCAGCTCGACATGGGAATCTGCGATCTACTTCAGATTGTTGAACCTGACGATCTGACCTGGAGTGTAGTTGTCGGCCTAGCTGATTTGTGCGCTTGAGTTGGTGACAAGTGTGACGATGCCGAAGACTAACATCTGACCCGACGCGTAGATTACGCCGGCTAGCGTCCATCGGAGATCCCATCGGACCTCTGCATTCACCACTCGGGACTTGCATGGGCCACCACCGTCAAAGATGATTCCGGCAGATCCCTCGGTAGAGTATCCTAGCGTGGTGATTAGGTCGGATGGGAAACATGAGACCATTTTACCCATGTCTAGGCCCTCTGATAGAGGTAATACCCTACTCCTGCTCTGTTTATATTTGATCGGAATGTACAAAGTACAAGTATAAACAGAAGAATTGTCCGATGATCTAACGACTAGCTCGGCCCCAGCTTATATAAAGTACCGAAGCCCCTAGGGTTACACAACCTAGTCGACTATGTCGATGAAGGGGAGTCCTCCACGGCTCCGGCTTCCTTGCCTTGAACGGCAAGGCTTCCAAAATCTTCTCCTATGAGGCCCATAGGCCGAACTAATGGTTCGTCGGCCCAGGTCGAACCCGGCCTAGGGTGCCTCGAGCCTGCCTACTTGGCCGACAACTGATAAGATGAGGCATCCCTGGAGGGCCTGGACCCTCACACCCTAACAAGCTGTTAACGTTTTTGTGGCTTTCTGGTAGTAATAATTTTTGGTAATTTAGAGCAACTCCAACGCACCGACCCAGACGGACGCGCGTCCGCTTTTCGTCCGCCTGCCAACCCATTTTTGAGCCCGATTTGCGTCGGCGCGAACACGAAACGGACGCGCCCGCCGCGCGCCAAGTACTCCCTCTGACCCGTCAGTCGGTGGCACATTGGCCATCCTCTCCCACCCCGCATCGACGGCAATTCCTTGCCGGCCTCCGTCGCGTCGTCCCCGCCGCCCATTTGCCGGTGCCCCTGCCAGCAGCCGGTGCCGACCCTCCCCCCACCTCGCCACCTCGCAGCCACCACCATCTCGCCGCCGGACACCGAAGTTTCCCACCACCACCACGACGCCGCCGCGAGCAGGAAGCCGCCTCACCGCCCCGCCAGCTCCTTCTTCCTATCGCCGGCCTGCTCGGCGGACGACTGCAGGCCAGCTTACCTGGTCCAAGGGAGGATCGTGTCTCTTCGTCGGCCAGCTCCTTCGACAACGCCCTCCAACTGTTCGATAGTTTGCCAAGGTACAAAATGGATTCCGCTGACGAGTTCTTTTTCCATAATTTCCTTTGCGACTCCGACGATTCCTCGTCCGATGATGAAGAGGAGATGTTGGCTGCCGTTTTGGTCCATCACCACCTTAATAGCCAGCGGCCGTTGTTCCGTGGCTCGATCCCTAGACACCTTCCGGCGTTGAATCGCAACCGAGAGAGTGGCCATTTCCTTCTTTGTGCACATTTGCAGCTGCAAAATGATTTGGTTGAGCATACGTGGGCTCATGTTGGCAACCAATAGATGTATCTTTTTCACATTTATTTGAGACAATTTAATATTTATCCAGCTTGTAAACTATGCTTTATTTGGTTATGAAACTATGCTGTTTTTTTAATGCAAAATGTGTGCACATTTGTTGAAAAGGGTCGACCAGCCGGCCACGCCGGTAAATATTGATCGGCGCCTTGGACGCACTGCCGACCCAAATATTAAACAGGACGGACGCCGAGCGGGCGACCGACCCAAACGGACAAAAAACAGACAAAAGCGTCGTCCGTTTGGATCGATGCGTTGGAGTTGCTCTTAGTAAAAAAAAAGCATGAAACTGGATTAATGCGCGGCTTAATGGAAAAGAAATCTTGTTCTGTTCCCGGGAATCTTTCCTGCCTTGAGACACAAGGGAAAGGGTTGCATCGATTGGAGGAAGCATGATATGGTGCTAATCATGCGTGGCTGCCCTCGCAGAATCCACAACCTTTTGCGTTGCCACAAGACAAACGAAAGTGATCAACAGTGCGCCTAGTGTCTAGTGCTACCCTTACGGTCTACTAGTATTATTAGTAGTTTCTGTTTCTGCAAATTCCGTGGTTGCTTCATCGAGCATGGAAATAAAATCAGAAATAAAATAGTAACATTTACAAATGGAAGATGGAATGTTTTAGGCCCTGCGCTGCGACGTGATTCCAGTTGTTTCTGGATGGAAGTGCCAATCTCCCCCAAATCTCTCGGCTTGTCCCGAGTTGCACGTCGGTGATCTCAATCATCTCAACCAGACCTTTCGGTGTCGAACATGCAAGAACTTGTCGACGGACATTGAAACGTATGGATTCTTGCGGGTGTGGGTTTAGGACTTACGAGTGGCCATTTCCTGCTGTGGTTGTGGACCACGCGGAGGGAAGAAGACCCACAAGAAAAGGCCAAAAACACAGTAGCCAACGGTTGATATTATAATAGTGTAATAAACCCCTAAAAAAAAGTGTAATAACAAGAAACACGCCTATTACCATTTACCGTCTCCTCCCTTTCTCTGTCCAAATATCTTCTCCTCTTATCTTTGGCTTGGCTGTCCATGAGTTTGGACTTTGGAGGAGAGGGACAGAGAATCAAAATCAAGAGCCTATCAATCAACACAAATGGAGAAATAGTTGCCTATCGGTCGCTAGTCTACCCCTTCACCCTCTCCTCCCAAGCAATCACGAGACTAGGGTTCCTGCCTTCTTGCGGCGGCCCCGGCGATCTACCTCGTCACATGTGGCCTTGGGGCCATGGAATGCGATGAATCCCGACCCTTGTCGTCCGGAGGGCTCCGTTTTTAACTGTTTTTTTTTAATTTTGTGTTCTAATCAGGAGCTCAGAAAGACACTTTATGAATATGAAATAAGGTTCTTCCAGCCCTAGCGCCCGTCTTAGTGATGCTTCGAACATCGTCGAAGGCCGTGTAAAGGTGTGTGTCCGACGGATCTCACAGAATTCGATCGGTGGTAGCCTTTGGTGGATCTGCTCAGACCCGGTCTTTGTTCGTGTATGTTCGTGTGTCTCCAGTTTGGATCTTTCCGATTCACGCGTCTCTTCATCGACAGTGGTTGGTGTTCTGGTAAGCTTTGTGCTAGACCTATCGGGGTCTTAGCACGACGACTTTTTGACTGTCTACTACAACAAGTTTTGTCCGGCTTCCACGAGGGAGGGGCGATGACGACGATTGGATCGCTTCAATGTAGTAGTCGCTAGGTGGTCTACAGTTCCGGATGTATTTTTTATTATTTTCGGCGTTCGTGGTACAAGATGAATAGATTGGAAAGTTTTTCGTAAAAAGGTAAAAAAATCAATGAAGGATACAAAAAAAATGAGAAACGGATACAAATACTACTCGCTCCATTCCACAATGTAGTGCGACCGCGCTTTCCGAGATCTAAGTTTGACCATGAATTTGACCAATGAGACCGATTGCGGCGGGAGCAAAAACTATACCACTGAATTCGTATTCAAAATATGAGGACGCATTACATTATGAAAACCGAGGACGCACTACATTATAAAACACAGGGAGTATTTTTTTGAGCCAATGGCTTCTATACCACTGACAAACTCAGCAATGGCTCATTTGCCATCCAACAAAGCTTCAGTTCTCATATACCAAACACAAACGAATTTTATTGCTTATTTGCCACTGTCTGTTATTCTAGTGTTAGCTCATTCCAGTAAGAGGCCAAAATGACCCTCCTGCCCCCAGTGGCAAATAAGCAACGTTTTAACATGTATACAAAATTTGACAGCATTTTGCCTCTATTTTCAGCAATCCGGCAACACAAGTGGCAATATATAACAATTCAACCATATGTACCAGCAATAGATAACGCAATAGATAACACAATCAGTTCACATAATCTAGGAACAATCAGTAGCAAGTTTAGGGACATCCAGAACCAAAAGACAAGATAAAAGTTGGTTGTTCATACAAGCAGTAGCAAGTTGACAACATTAAGTTCTTTTTGCTGACCACACAAGCAGTAGCAAAATGACCATCTTTTTGCTGATGACCAAAACATGCAGCAACACTAAGTTCACAGCTTCAATTTCTTTTTGCTTCGAGTGGCCATTGGTTGGCTGTTAGGCGCAGCTCTCTTCTTGCTTCGAGTGCTCATTGCAGGGCTGTCAGGCGCGGCAGATATGATCTTTGATCTACAATTTCAGTTTCAGTTTATGTTTAGAAACATGGCAGCAGTCTTCAATTGCATCATATAGAAACATGGAAGTAGAGCTAGTGCAGTTTCAGATTTCGTACCTTTTAGATTTAGAGGTAGTTTTCGGTGATGTCGACTTGGCAGTTTTGTCTTCAATTGCTAGTGCAGTTTCAGTTTCAGTTGTACAAGGAAGTGGAGGTACTGTACCTTCAATTGCTTGATCTGATGTTGTACAAATAGCTTTGGTAATGGGTTTTTTTCTTTTGTTTCTGCATGAGTTTCACATATTAGCTAATTAAGACAAGAAAAGAGTAAGATGGGACAGAAATATTGAAACAAGAAGTACCTTTTTTGCTTTGCTACTTCAGCATAGGCTTCTAATGCTTCAGGTGCAGCATTCTTGCAGCTTTGCCATCTATGTCCAAATTCTTTGCAAATTGGACATTGCTGCTGGCCATTCTTCCCTTTGCCCTTGCTATTCTCAGCACCACTTTTGTGCCTCTGTACCTTTGGCCTCCCAGGGGCTCTCCTAAGGATTGGCGGGTTCAAAAAGAATTCTTTGTGAACACTTGGCCATTGAGACATGTCGGTTAGGCCAGGAAGAATAGGAGCATAGGCTGCAGTGAACTTTGCAACGCTGTAGTAGTCATCAACAAAGTCTTCTATTGTGACCCCTCTAATTCCAGTGATAAAGCTAATTGCATGCTTGCAAGGCTTCCCGGAGATTTGAAATGCACAAAATGTGCATGTTCTTTTTGCTAGATCGGTGATGTAGCGCTTGCCTCCTAGCGCAGCACTCTCACTCACCTCTGCAATCATGTCATCAATCCTTTCATATTCAATGTCCAGCCCCCTACTTATGTCATTCGAATCAGTACATGGCACATCAACATTATCACTTCTGTCAGAATATTTGATGATCAATTGGCCGGTTCTATTCTGATGAAAACATTCATACATTCTCATGCATTCTTCATCATTTGACACAGAGATATTCTTGCCACTAGTGCAGTCAACATACTCAAGATATATATTCTGCTCTGACCATAGAGGAAAAGAGAGAGTACCAGCAATACAAGCAATCAAATCCTTCAAGTTTGTGCTCGTGCCCTCGATAATCTGCCAACTGAAACATGTATCCCCATTGATTTCGGTTCCACTGCCACAAACCTTAACAGCTACTGTGTAAGTGCAAGATTGTATCATCCTGTGGATGATTGTATAATCTGTCAATTATGCATTCTCCTATTGAAAACAGCAGCAAAAAAGTGAGAGAGAATCAGAGAAATTACCTAGCGCAAATCGTAGAGAGAGAGGTGGAGCCATCACCAGCAACGCTGTCCTCTTCCATCAAAATCTTGGCGTCTGGGAGGACCTCGGCCGTCGATGCCCCTGCTCTACTCTCCACCTCGCCGGAATCCCCAATGCTAGGGTTCTGGGCGACATGGTCGGGGGCAGAGGTCGGCGCTACGAGCTGTGCTTCGGCGATTGAAGATGTCATGAGGTGTAGAGGCACGGCGGCGACGGGAACGCCCGGAGGTTGGGGAAGCGCCGGCGGCGGTTCCGCCATTACGCGTCGCTTCAAGGGCGTTGAAGAAGCACTGGGCGAGAGCGGCGACGGGGGCCGGCGGAGCGGCAGCAGGAGCTGGGGCGACGGGGGCCTGCGGAGCGGCGGCAGGAGCTGGGGAACCGCCGGCGGCAGTTCTGCCATAGGGATCGCTGGCGGCGGCGGTTCCGCCATAGGCAGGTCGCTTGGTGTGTTCGTGTGTGGAACTGCGGACACTGCAGCGTCCGTGTGTGACCTGAATTTTCTTTTCCTTTCTTTTCTCTTTTTTTTTGGTTCTATAAACTGAGGGTAAGATTGGAAATTTTGAATAGATTTGACTAGAAAACGGAGACACGCTGACGACGGACTAACGGCGATGGTATAGAAGCAATATAATTTGTTTGTTTCTGGTATATGTGAGCAATGCAGCTTTGTTCGATGGCAAATAAGCCATTGCCGAGTTTGTCAACGGTATAGAAGCAATTTTCTCTATTTTTTTTAGCAACGGATACAAATACTATAATGCAGCCAAAGTGGATTCTGGGCCTGCCGGCTCTGGGCCCACAGCCTGGCTGCCTTCCTCATCATCCTCTCTCTCCTTCCGCTGGGTGTCTTTTTCTCCATAGGAAGCTGTGAAGCCCACCCAAATCCACACCACAGCAGTAGTACTAGTACCAGTACACCGAGCCAAAGAAGAGAATGTTCTTGGATCCCCTTCCCTGCCTGCCACCACATTCCTACTCCCCCCACCCTGCCCCTCCTCCCCTCCTCATAAACAAACAAACCAACAGACCTTCTCCCTCCTCCTCCGGCGGCACCACTGGTCATCCACCTCTCTTCTTCCGGGTCCGGGACGGGCTATTCCTTCCTTGAGTCGGGATCTTGGGCGGGACAATCCGTCCAACGGAGTCTTCTCGCGGCGGGTGGGTGGGTTTTAGGTATCACAATTATCCAAAGTTCCGGTCCTTTCTTTTCCACCTCTCCAGTCCAGAGGTCGCCGGAATCTCTTCTCTCCAATCCCCTGTCGCCTCTCCGCGTAATCTGGACGCTCTTCGCCTCCCACATCGCAGCAACGTCTCGGGTGATTTTGGCCAAGATTGAGGTTTTGCGTGCCTGTGTGTGTGTGGGGAAAGTGCCTTCCTTTTTCTCTTTTCTTTTCCTTAGTGTCTCGAGGATTTGGTTCCAGTGTGTGCGGGGGGCCGGAATCTCTCTCTGCCTTTGATCCCAAGCAACCGGCCGCCTCGTTCATGTAGTGCGGCATCCACTGGAACCTGTGACTCCTAGCATGGCCTGCGTGAAGCTGGGATCAAGGGCTGATGTGTTCAGGAAGCAGGGCCAAGACTGGTATGAACAGCTCCTCTCTCTTTCTCTCTTCATTTCCACCAACATGATCCTCTACCATGTCTAACCTGCACGGTTCCTCATGGTTCCAAATGACAATTTTAACATCTTACTGTATTAAAGTTGCTTCACCTTCTGATTCGTGCAATGTTTTCATTACGTGCTCTATTTGCTGCCATAATTGACACTGTAGGAAATGTGCCATTAGTTCTTTCAGAAAGGGGAGAAATAATTGAATGGGTGCCATATGTGTGTACTAGAAGCTCCCATGCATCCATGGCCCAACCTCTTCCTGTTGGCTTCATCTGGGATCAGTGGCGGAGGACGAAAAAAAAATAAGGTGGGGCGAACTCTGAAGCAAAAAAAATTTGGATGCAAAATCAACGTAGATAATACACACTGACAGACATTGTACATTAATATTTTAAATGATCATAAACAGAATAACCGGATACAATGAAAATGTAAACATGTTTGTTTAAATAGAATAACAACCTAAAACATACCGATTAATAGTGAAGCTTTAATGGCGCCTAGAAGACCCAGGCAATGGTAGTGCCCTGCCCTCCTTTTGAAAACTTTCCTTGATTTTACCAAGATCTAGACTTTTGAATATCCCACGTTCAATGTAACACACCATCAAGTCATTAAGCCAGCAACCGGACATCTTGTTGCGCAACTCGGTCTGGTGCTTGGAACGGGAGCCCCCGCTGCGGCGCTGCCTGGTGCTTGCCTCCGGCCTCCCGGAACAAGAGCCGCCGCTGCTGGCCGCCGGAACGGGCGACGCTCGCCGGAACGGGCTACTGGCTCCAGGAACTGGCGGCTAGGGTTGTTTTTCTCTGCGGAAGCTAGGAGGAAACGAGGAGGAAAGGAGGAAACAGAGAAAGGGCGACGGCGCGGGTGTGCTGGAGACTCTGGAGCGAGCGGGGCGAACGGGTGTGCAGCCAAATAGCCAATTAGGCCCAATATGAGACGCTGCCTGTGTATTAGTGTATTACGTATACCTATATAAAAAAAAATTCCCCAAATCAAGGTGGGGCGAGCGCCACACCTCGCCCTACCAGGAGCTCCGCCGCTGTCTGGGGTACTGATTATAATATGCTAACCAACTCCTTCTGGATGGAAGGCTCTAATCAAAACATCGAGCCCAGGCCAGCTAGGAAAACTACAAACGTTTTTGTTTTTAAGCTGACGCAACTTTCTGGGAGGACTCCCTACCAGTTATCCCAAGACAGCCTGTTAATCAATATCATTATGCTAACACTGTTGTTTCGATGCATTCGATGCTCATACCGTGTTGGAGGAGGATTTCATCTGTTTGTGGAAAAAATGGAACCTACCTTTTATAGTACCATTTTTGGGTGTTATTGAGATCAAGGCAGTGGTGGGTAAATAGAGTGGTCACCGTGCAGAATGCCTGTCCTGGATTAGCATTTATTGCCCCCTTCCGTGAGAAATATTGTCTCGCCTGACTTTTGGTCCCGGCCGTTCTTATGTTCGGTACTTGCTGGAACATGTTGAGCACTAAATGTGCCATATTGATTCCTCCAAATTCTGTTCTCTCGTCACTATCACGCTGAGCATTACCCCGTCAGATACCGGTCCTGAAATATGTAATAAACTGCTACAGATCTGAAACTTGAGATTTTTTGTGTGTTACGGTTAGAAGGCTTATAGCTAATCTCTTACTTGTATCCTATTTAAGTGCAATCTTTTTTTAGAACCATCTTTATTAGGCACATCACTTGATCAACACGTCTAAATTGTATTTAGAAGAGAGAAACAATTGTGACGTATGAGTTTTTATTATTACTGTATTTTCCATTTCCGACCTTTGATATTTTAATTCATGCTCTATGTGCATACAATCTACTCCCTCTGTTCACAAATATAAGATGTTTTGGATATTTCAATATGGACTACAGACGGACTGAAATGAGTGAATAAACACACTAAAACAGTCTAGATACATTCGATTCAGAAAGAAAGTTAAAACATCTTATATTTGTGAACGGAGGGAATATAGCTTAGGAACTCAAGCATGTTAATGTGTCTTGGACGTGATCGTGATAACACATGGCCTTTTCTCCCTAAATTTTCCAACTTAACAAGACACCAGCTAGGGCTAATGCAGTGTGTTGATATTCAGCTGGATTATGTAGTGCATTAAGTTTAGTGGCGCTCCCTTGATGAGCTCAAATAGCAGCAAAGTATACCATTTTTCTCTGAGAAGCAAAAATGTTGGAACATGTAGGAGGAATTACATGTTGAAATAGTAGGAAAAAAATAGGGACAGACTTGAAGGGTGGTGGGTTTGTACATCTACTTGTTGAAGTGTATATGTGGATTGCCTAGCCCTTTCCATCAGTTTGGACTTTTGGTTGCGTTGGCTAGTGCATGAAGCTTAACATGGTATCAGAGTCCAAGGTCTTGAGTTAAAGTCCTGGCTTTCGCAGTTTATCTAAAAAATTGATGCTGCTCCCCTTTGTCCACGTATAGGCCCCTTGAGCCATACCTCTGAGTCTATCTACGTGTTGACTTTCCGCGTCACACATGAGAGGGTGTGTTGAAGTGTATGTGGATTGCCTAGCCCTTTCCATCAGTTCGGACTTTTGGTTGCGTTGGCTAGTGCATGAAGCTTAACACTACTGACCCAAGCAAGGTTCACTTGCTACATTGAGCTCATGTTCAACTTTAGTATAGATGGCTGAGCTTTATGCAGCTCATCCAAGCTCTGCATGATTGTGTACAACAGACTAAAATTATCTGAATATTATCTCATGTGATTTGGCTGGAATAATTTTCCCACTCACATTCATGTACTTCTGCATGCTCTACAGTTATAGCTGTGTAAGCACACTATTTTATATAAACTAAATTGTTTGAACAGAAAATTACTAACGGAAATATGTTTGTTATGTAGGTTTTGCACCACTGGCCTTCCCAGTGATATAACTGTGGTTGTTGGGGAACAATCTTTTCATCTCCACAAGGTAAAAAATTCACTAATAAGTTCATTAAGGCATTCATGTGTTTTCACACAAATTTTTGTTAGCATTTTGCAATTTTTGTTTGCACACTGTTTTTGTTAGCATTTTGCAATTTTTGTTTGCACACTATATTTGTTACCAATATGTACATACTACTCCCTCCGTCCCAAAACAAGTGTCGCTGATTTAGTACAACTTTAGTGCAAAGTTGTACTAAGTCAGCGACACTTATTTTGGGACGGAGGGAGTATTATTTAGCGACAAAAAATAGATGTACATATCTGCGGAGGATGAAGTAAATTACTTTGTAACAATTGATATCTGTTTTACAGTTTCCTCTATTATCGAAGAGTG
The DNA here is from genome assembly GCA_039707655.1 of Elymus sibiricus. NCBI lineage: Eukaryota > Viridiplantae > Streptophyta > Magnoliopsida > Poales > Poaceae > Elymus > Elymus sibiricus. The sequence continues at coordinate 279,768,719 of CM077675.1, read as the reverse complement.
GCCTTCTGGAACGTCTCATCAGAGAGAAAATTGAGAAGGGAGAAGACAGCTGTGCCATAGATCTATCTGATATTCCTGGGGGAGCAAAGGCTTTTGAACTAGCTGCTAGATTCTGCTATGGTGTGAAGTTTGAATTGACTTCCTCCAATGTTGTGCACCTTCGCTGCGCTTCTGAGTATCTCGAGATGACTGAAGAGATCGCCGAGGGAAATTTGATTGCGCAGACAGAGAACTTCCTTACCCAGACAGTTCTCAAAAGCTGGAAAGATTCAATCAAGGCACTTCATACTTGCGATGACGTCATTGATCTTGCTGAAAAATTGCAAGTTGTGAAGAAGTGCATAGACTCAGTTGCAACTAAATCAAGTACTGATCCCGATGTATTTGGCTGGCCTGTCGCCCAGTATGGTGGTCCCACGCAGAGTCCTGGAGGGAGCTTCTTGTGGAATGGTATTAGCACTGGAGCAAGGCCAAGAAATTGCAGTTCAGATTGGTGGTATGATGATGTGTCATGCTTAAGCCTTCCATTATACAAGAAGGTAATCTCAGCTATGGAATACCGAGGCGTCAATCAGGACATTATTGTTGGATCCCTTAACCATTATGCCAAAAGACGTTTACCTGGTCTGAATCGACGTAAAAGCATTAGTGATGTCAGCAGCTGCCTTTCAGTGACAACTTTAACAGCCATGCCTTCTGAAGAGGAGCAAAGGTATCTTCTTGAGGAGATTGATAGGCTGTTGCCTTTCCAAAGGGGTGTTACATCTTGCAAGCTGTTATTTGGCCTTCTGCGCACAGCGATCTTCCTTAAAGCCAGCTCATCCTGCATGTCCAACTTGGAGCGTCGGATAGGTTTGCAGCTTGACAAGGCCACTCTGGAAGATCTTCTGATAACAAACATGTCTGAATCTATTGAAATGCTCTATGATGTGGATTGCGTACATAGGATTCTTGACCACTTCTTGGCAATGGATCAAGAAACTGGTGGAGCTTCTCCTGGCATTGGCGATGATGGGCACCTATTGGCTTCTCCATCTCTATTGCCGATTACTATGGTTGCTAAGTTGATCGACGGCTACCTAGCTGAAGTTGCACCAGATGTCAACCTAAAGTTGCCAAAGTTTCTGTCTTTGGCTGCTGCCATACCAGATTATGCTCGGCCAATAGATGATGGACTTTATCGTGCCGTTGACATCTATCTGAAGGTAATGCCTTTTACTTTCTGCTCCCTGTTTCCATTGACATAATAACACACCTGTCAGTGAATTCTTTTGCATACCCTCAGTAAGGCAAATCATGATTAGCATCCATATCTCATTTCTTCCTATCCTTGTAACTTCTTGTCGAGTTATATTTGATATGATTGATGGATAGCTGTTCTGTATTCAGTTCCAAAACCTTTTCTCAGTGAAACTAGATAGTACAGTATATGTTTGTGATCATTCAGCTTGCGCCGCAGGATAAAGAGATTATTGAAGAAATAGCCGAATAGGTTCAGAAACACTATTCTTCCTTTTATCTTCCGTAAATAATGTTTGATGTGGCATCGATCATAAGTTCACCTTGCTGATGTTTGTTTATGTTTTGTTTCCGCTCCTTGTACATAGGCGCATCCCCATCTCTCGGAATCGGAGAAGGAAGAGCTTTGCCGGGTGATGGACTGCCAGAAGCTCTCTCTGGAGGCCTGCACTCACGCGGCGCAGAACGAGCGTCTCCCCCTGCGGGTCATCGTGCAGGTCCTCTTCTTCGAGCAGCTGCAGCTCCGGAGCTCCATCGCCGAGTGCCTCATGATCTCCGAGAACCTTGAGGGTGGCTCGAGGCAGCTTGGCCTGCCAACCTCTAGCGAGCAACACCGCGGCGGCGTCGGCTGGCCCCTGGCCGCCAGGGAGAACCAGGCCCTGCGCGAGGGCATGGACGGCATGAAGCAGCGGGTGGCCGAGCTGGAGAAAGAGTGCTCCACCATGCGGGAGGAGATCGCGAGGCTGGGCCGCAGCAGGAGCGCTGGCAGGAGCAGGTTGTTCTCCCTCGGTGGCGCAAAACCGCAGATCTGCAGCACCAAGGATGCTGATGCTGCCCCCGCAAAGTCGGCGACGGCGAGCGATGACGACAAGCTCTAGCCGTGGTGAAAGCTGATGCCACGCCCCGGCTGAAGCTCAGCAGACACAAGAAGAACCTGTCCATAGAGGCCTAGTCCCATCGTTTTGTGTCAGTCTGTACTCTGAGTTGCTGTTTTGCCGGTGAACTTGTTAGATGCTTTTTACATACCACCACCACCTGTGAACGAAGAACTGGAAGAAGAAAATGAGTTGTTGAGACCTGATCCATAAGTTTTTGACAGCCACCCAGTAAAATATAATGTACTCCTTCCGTCCCATAATATAAGGATGTTTTTTATTCTAGTGTAGTATTAAAAGGCTTTAAAAGGCTCTTATATTATGGGACGAGGAAGTATATTGCACGCGCATGGCCATGGTGGCACTGGTAGCAACGTCTTACATCATGTCTCTGATTGGCATCATGTCTCTCTCATTGGTGAAATGTGATCGGGATCTTTGCCCATTCATTCAGGTGGCAGGGCTCGATAGCTTCACGCGCGGCTTGTAAGTTTTTTTTTTTTTTTTTGAATGTCGGTAGTTGATCTACCAAATTCATTGATCAGAAGAAGAAAGGTTGATCCATTTTATGAGGGAAACCGGACCCAAAAACCATACAAACGATGCCTTTCGGCATACAACACACACATCCTCACGAGCCACGGGTCCCTTTGACCGGATCCAACTCCATGACGATGCCCCCAAGAGAGAATGCGACGCATGAAGGCGCCGCCATCGTCCGATCTAAACTAGATCAAGGGTTTCCCCCGGAACACGTCGGGAAAGGCAAGATGAGAACAGCTACATCGATGCCTCCAACGAGGGAGCGGCGCCTGAAGGCGTCGCCATCGATGACTCCGGTCAGAACCGGAGTACGACTTTCGCCGGCAGTCTCACCTGCATAGCCCGAGCCCCGGATCCGATCAACCTACAGACCACACCACTACCTCTGCCTCCACGGCCAACCGCACCTCCCCGACAAACTCGACGAGCTTCCAACCTTACATCCGCATCCCCCACTAGACAGAGGATGCAACCCCTGCGTGGCGCCATTCGTCTTCCATCGGAAGGATGCAACCAAGCATGACGCCATTCGTCTCCTCGAGGATGCAACGCCTGCGGGCCATTCGTCTCCTCGAGGATGCAACGCCTGCGGGCCATTCATCTCCCGACGAAGGATGCAACAACCGCAGCGACGTCATTCGTCTCTCTCCAGCCACCGCCATCTCGACCTCCCACCCGCAGCAACGTCAAGCTTCCCGAACCACCACCAGACCGGTTCTGGCCGCCTACGGATCTCCTCGCGCAGAACATCTCGAAGCACGCACCGGAGCCATCACTCACGAGCATTGCTGCACATCTCACCCTCGAGCCGCGCCCTCAAGAGGTCGCCGGCCCGCCACACCGCCAGATCTGCATCGGGGAAGCCCAACGCCAAGCAGGTCCGTCCAGAACGGGGCCGGTCCCCGCTCTCCACGCCCAGGATCTTGGCACGCCCGCGACCCTGGCGCCACGCCGCAAACCTCCCGCTGTCGCACTGCTCGACGACCGCGCCACATGCCGGCAGCACAGCACCTCCCCTCAGCCGCGCGCACAGGCAACCGCGCTAGATCCGCGCGCGCCCCACGCCGACGACTGCGCCAGATCCTCGCCCGCCCACGCGCTGCCCTGTGCCGCGCCCGCTCGCGCACCACCTCCGGCCGACAGCGCGCCGCCTCCTCCGTGCGCACCAGCGGCGAGCCGCCCGACGACGGACCAAGCCCCGCTTCTCCGAAAAAGTGAGCAGCCCCCGCGCCGCCCGAGATCTTCGCGAGATCGAGAGGGCCCCGCCGCCGCCGACGCTGCACGGGCTTTGCCCGGCGGCGCCATCCGGCGGCGGCGAGGGGGGAGGGTGTGGTGTGGGGCGGCTGCGGCGGGATTTAGGGTTCTCTCCCGGGCCGCTGCGTGGAGCGACACGAGAGAGAAAAGTTTTCCGCCCTCCGCAGCCCGTTCTCACTGGGCTCGCCGCGCGGCTTGTAAGTTGCTGATACTCCTCGTAGGTGTTTCACTTGCCTCATCACGTTGGGGGTTGCCCTTAGAGCATCTCTAAGAGAGGCTGGAAAAAGAGAGCGCGCGGCAAAAGATGGTTTTAGCGCGCGCCGAGAGATTTCGCGCGCTCCAGCAGGCGCGGGAAAGTCGCGCGCGCGGAAAGTGTTTGCGCGTACGCACGAAAAGGCGGCCTTGCGCGCGGTAGTTTTGGCGCTCGGCGCGCTCTATAAATCGAGCGCCCGAACACGCGCTCTTCCCACTCCCCCCCCTCCGCGCACTACCGCCGCTCCTCCCGCGCTCTGCCGCAGTTCTGCCGCCGCTCCTCTCGCGCCTTCGTCACCTCGCCGCCATGCCGCCTCGTCGCCGGGGATCGTCGGGCGTCCGGGAGCGCCCCTCCGGCACCTTCTCCGCCGAGATACGGTCCGGCGACATGCGCCTCGGCCTCGGCACTTTCGAGACCGCCCACGAGGCCGCCCGCGCGTACGACGCGGCGGCGTGGCGCCTCCGGCGGCCTCGTAGGGAGATGAATTTCCCCGAGGTGACGACGCGGGAGTGGGCGGAGAGTCTCGCGCCTCCCCCGCGGCTTGTCACCGACGAGGACCGTCGCGAGAACCAGAGGCACGAGCGCCGCCTCGGCATCGCCGAGACGGACGAGGTGGCCATGGCAGCGTGGCGCGAACGGTTTTCGCAGGACGTCGTCGACGAGCGCGAGTTCTTCGCGCAAAGGAGGGCGGAGCGAGCCGCCTATCGCGAGGACAAGCGTACGCGAAAGGCGGCCGCGGACTTCAACATCGAGCTTGGAGAAGCGTCGACATGGGACGCCAACGATCAACGATTTCTTGATGCCTTCATCGAGATTTCGGATACGGACATTTCGGAGGAGGACATTTTTACTACGGACTCGGAGGACGACGAGTAGTTTTTAGCGCGTGTATGTATCTTTTTTATTTTATCTATGCATGTTTTTATTTTATATATGTATCGTTGAACTATGCTATGCAAAATTTGAATTACCTACTAGTCATGTTTGATCAGAATGCGCGCGCTAGTTTAGCGCGTCTGCTGGAGCGTCGTGCGCGCACACAATTTTGCGGCGGCCGCTGGAGCCAGCGCTCTCCGGCGCGCTAAAAAACGCTACGTGCGCGCGCTAAAACCGTTTTTTATGCGCCGCGCGTTGCGGGCCTGTTGGAGATCCTCAACGCCGGGTGGCCTCCCGCGGCGACCTCAGCGTCCACTCTTCCTCCATATAGTTTGCGAAGGTTTGACAATGGGTTCTGCCGTGGGACTCCATCATGTGCAACTCGCACCAGTTATGATGAGTGCTCTTGTCTTCCTGAGCCCAGAATTTGGACTTCGGGTCTGGGAGTTGGCGTTTCTTTCGCCACATCTTTCCTTCCTAGTGTAGTTCTCCCCGTTGGTCTAAGTCGTCGTTGTTGTAGCCAGGTTAGAGCATCTTCGTAAAATCGACAAATCAGATTTAAAGACGTAACTAATTCACAAAATGAACTGTGGGTGAAAGCTTTTCACTCACATGACCATTTTATGTAGCGTCCGACAGTCGGACGCCACACTACACTGTGTATCGCGTGGCATGCGGGCGTTACACCTCTGACCAGCGTAGCATCCCGGAGCCCACTCCTGGTTGTGCAACGCCTAGCTGAAAGGAGCCACACTACGTTTGTGTGGCGCCTAGATGAAAGGAGTCACATTACCTTATATTAAAACCATTTTAACTTTTAATACGTGCATCCGATGAAAACGTGTCTTATATGAATGTTTGTGTATTTTTCTGTGTTCTACGCAATGGTGGTATTTTCATCTATGTTAGGATCATTTTTTTGATGAAAACTTTTGTGCAAAAGTGCGTCATAATATAATTGGCCGAATTTGTTAAGACTTACAAACTTGGCATGATGATAGCCATTGACCTATAGCTCTTATGCATTTGCATCCTGCATGAGTTTTGCACTACATAATGTGTACGTTCGCACCATGCCTATGCTTGCCATGTTAATCATCTTTAACATGTTCATGTCTTGCATCTAAGTGACTAACATGTTATAAATGAAATTCTATTACAGAAAGTTGCATTTTGTAGGATCCATAGTAAATATTCATGGCACCACATGAATATGATATAATTATGAAAGTGGGAAATTTTTATGTCTACTTTAAGCCCATGTCATTTTCATACCCACTAAATATCTGCATCACTATGTTTTGAGACACTAAAGTACCTAAGGCAATGTTCTGTGAGATTGACACTTGTTAATTTCGCTAAGTCTGTGGATGTCAACAGAACTTTGCATTTTGTAAAATGCATGTAAATCAAACCTGCTTCATATGGAATAACTTTATATATGAATTTTGAGCGTCTTCATATATCATGTAAGTAGACATGGAGATGCTCAAAATTTATATATAAAGTTATTCCATATGAAGCATGGTTGATTTACTTAAAAGACGTTAGAGAAGGACAAATTCGGTTTTCCCTTTCTAAATGGCATTTAATTGATCCATTATCTCATTAGAGGAGAATTTTTACTCGGAGGCGACCCAACTCTCGAATATACTCGGTTGACCATCCGTGAAGTAAAAGTTTTGGCCTCTTCCCCCACGCTCGTGTCGTCCTCATCCCGCGCAGCGTCGTCGCTGGCGTTGCTTCGGGCGACCACCCAATGCCTCCCCTGACACACCGGTGCCTCCGCCGCTATCTCAAAGCCTCGCCGACCACTATCAGCTTCAGCATCCGCTCAACGTCGTTGGCCGGCCGTGACACCTCCGTCGTCCTTCAAGTGTTCGACGGACTGCCTAGGTTAGTTTTTTTTTGTGTGTGTTTTTCATCCCGTTTTGAATTGAACCAAGTCATTTATAGTATAGATGAAGAGGTGGAGGGAGATGATCATCAAGGACTCTTCGTCGTCCGAGGAAGAAGAACACAATGACAACTTCGAAATGGCCATTGGCATGATCTTCAACGAGGATTTTTTGAGGGCGAGAAGAGGATCACAATTCGGCGGTATACATATCAATCAAGATAGAGCGGAGGGTTATGCCAATATTATGAGAGAATACTTCAACCCCAATCCAACATACCCGGAGAAGTATTTTCGCCAACGATTTCGGTTGCACACAAGTCTCTTTCTCACCATTGCAAAAATGTTGGAGAAGCATTATTGGTTCAAACTCAGAAGGGGTGCATCCGGAGAGATAAGTGTGAGCCCTTTGATGAGGTGTATCGGTTGTTAAAGTGCTCCATGGGTGTTTGGCGTTGCCATTGAAGATTGTTCACATTGGAGAAGATACAGTTTTGGAGGCCATTCAAAGGTACACGAAAGTCGTGATTGAGATCTTTGGGCCGGAGTACTTGAGGGCACCCATCGATGAAGACACTGAGAGGCTGTTGGGATTGAGTGAAGAACAAGGATGGAATGGATGGTTGGATCAATTGTCTACATGCACTGGACATGAAAGAATTGTCCTTCAGGATGGAAAGGTTAGTATAAAGGCCATTGCAAAGACCCAACAATCATTCTAGAAGTTGTTGCATCGGAAGATCTATGGATTTGGATTCATTCTTTGGATTTCCTAGCTCTCATAGTGACCAGGATGTGTTGTCATGATCTTCACTATTCACTAGGCTTGTTGTCAGAGATGCTCCTCCTTGCAACTAAGGTGTCAATGGCCGTGAGTACACGATGGGTTACTACCTTGTAGATGGCATCTATCCGCCATGGTCCATATTTGTAAGACGAACCTGCATCCTAAAGGTAACAAGAAATCTCACTTTAAAATGCATCAAGAGTCGCCAAGGAAGGATGCTGAGAGAGCTTTCGGTATGCTTTAGAAGCGCTTTGGCATCATTTGTGGCCCTACCGAGTATTGGAACCCCAAGGTCCTATGGAAAATAATGACATGTTGCATCATCTTTCATAACATGATCATTGAAGATGAAAGAAGCATGCCAGAGAACTTTCCGCGCATCTCCAAATGGGTATCCTGTTGAGTCGAGCACGATGCAAATATGATACAGAGATTCCTCGCAGTGCGTCGAAGCGTCGAGAACAGAGAAGTTCATATCCATCCTGAGCAAGAGTGGCATCTCTACAACACTTCATAATTGTGTTTTTATCATGCTCTTTACTTCAATTTACCATTATGTGTGTTTGAATTTAAATAATTGGTTCGTAAACTCTGAATTTGTATTATTGATGACTTCTGTGAACCTTAATTATTATGTTTGGATTTAATATGTTTGCATATATGTAGTTGAAATGTAGTATGTATGATAAAACTACAAAGACTTGGCCAAAACAATTAGGGAGTGAAGGTTAGGGGATTGTTTAGAAACCACACTATTTTAAGGAGAAAATATACTCCTCTAAATAGTTTACTCATCTAAATTATAGGAGATCGCTTACAGATGCTCTTAGGTCGGAGTCATCCCTTCGCGTCCTTTTGAAAGTGCATCATTGCCCTTAATAAGTTTTTGACATCTATGACAATTTCATTTGTGTTTCTAACCACATGCTCCAGTGTAAACAGCACCGTCAAAATTAAAGTGAAGCATGGATGGTTACTTCCCCTCTACTCGGAAAAAGGAAAAAGACTGAGTGCCATAATTGTTTTCTTTCCTTCTTGAGTCCCTAGGGCAGCCGCACTATTAAGAGGGGGTGCATCATGAAAACATCTGGGAATCAACTCCACATACACATGTGATCTGGCAAAATCAATTCTCAAAACTGGTTAGATTTAGACGGCGCAAGGGTTCTGCCTAGGCCGGAGCTTCCGGGACGGCCGGAACTTCCGGGGACCAGAAGGTCCGGGAAGCTTCCGGGCTACCCAGAGAAACTGCTCGTGTGTGTGCAATCTCTCTGTGTAGGCTGGAACCTTGCCGGACCCTGGCCGGAACTTCCGTCCCCCAGAACTTCTGGGCCTGCCGGAACTTCCGGGCGCCGGAACTTCCGTCCCCGTTCTGGCAGCTTCCGGGGTACTCCAGAGGGGATGCAAACTCTCTGTGTAGCCCGGAACTTGGCCGGAACTTCCGGTGTCCGGAACCTCCGGGCATGCCCGGAACTTCCGGACTTGGCAGGAATCTGGCCCCAACGGCTGGATCCCATCCCCACCTATAAATAGTCTTCTTCTTCCCCACGAAGAAGGTGACGACTCCATTTCTCTCTCCACCATTTTCAGACCTCGATTTCTTGGAGTTCTCCCTCCTCTTCCAACCAAAGCTCTTGATCTTTTAAGGAGTGAAGGAGGAGTGCCTGATCTACACATTCACCAAAGCAAAAGTTGATTCCCCCTTGTTTTCGTGGTGCATCTTGTTACCCTTGGAGGTTGGATACTCCTAGGCGGTAGGAGTACTCCGGCGAGGAATCGTTCATTGTGATTACCCCCGGAAAGTTTTTGAGGGTTTGGAGACCACCCCAAGGTCTACCACTAGTGGTTGAGAAACGCCTTCGTGGTGTTGTCTCAAGGAGAGAATAGGGTGAGCATTCGTGGCGTTGGTGTGCCTTCGTGGTAACACCCACCTCTCTAAACGGTGGCGTAGCTTCCCTCCAAGGAAGTGAACATCGGCATACATCCTCGTCTCTCGGAGTTGCGGTTATCCCTAACCCTAACTCCCTACTTGTGGTTATTTGTCTTTGTGTTATTACTTGTTTACTTGTACTACTTGTGCTTACCTATCTACTTATTTGTTGTCTTGCTTAGTACACATAGCACGACTACCATCTTTGCAATTGTTAGGCTCACTTTCATATTCCGCAATATTGCCTAAAATTGCTAAGTAACAATTAAAATTTGTAATTGTACCTATTCACCCCCCTCTAGGTCCATCTCAATCCTTTCAATTGGTATCAGAGCCTCGTGCTCTAATCTTGTGTCTTAACTGCCCTAGAGCGAGATGGATAATGATGGGAATCCTTTAGTTGCACTCCCTATCGAGAAAGGGACATCCTCTTCGGATGAGCGTAGATCTTTCACCGATGAGGATCTTGAAAGGGCCCTTGCCAAGCAAAAGGAGGAGCATGATGCTTCTATTGAGGCCTTGGTCAAAATGAGGTTGGATGCATTAGGTGCAAAAACTCCACCACTGGAAAACCCAGGGGGTGTGATAAAGCAACCAAATGCATCTCTTCCAAATTTGGGCCAACAATCTCAAACTGGTGACCACACCGGTATTCCATGGTTGTATGCAAAATCTAGAGTTGAGAAACCTAGGTATAATGCAGCGGGAAACCCTCCTTTACTTGATAACAATGTCGATTTTTCTTTGTGGAGGGTTGGAATGCAGGATCACCTTAGGTTTGTCAACGATGAAATGTTGGAGGTCATGGATAAAGGTTACAACCCTGTGAATCCCAAGGATCTCACACCAAGTGAAGAATATGACAAACACCTCAATGACACCACAATCATGCTCATAAGAAAGGGCATGTCTGACAAGCAGAAGAGGCCTTACATTCACCTCACAAATGCAAAAGACCAATGGGATAGCCTCGTGATGACCAAGACTGGAACCTCCTCTCTCCGTCTTGCACAATATGAGATTGCCAAAGGGGCATTACAATATTTTTGCATGGAGAAAGGTGAAGACCCCAAGCAACTTCATGAGCGATTGATGACACTTGCCGCTGATATTGAATCATATGATTGTGACAAGAGCCAAGATGGATTCAACTTGACCAAGCGTTTTCTTGTGGACAAATTGCTGAATGCCCTTGCTCCATATCATCATCAAATGGTGCGGGACATAAGAAGAGAACGTGGGTTCAAGGACATGTCTCCCGATGATGTCATTTCCAACTTCCAACTATTTAAAGAATCAAAGGCAAATGCTACAAGACACCTTGCCATGCATGGTTCCTCATCACCCAAGACAAACCTAGCCTTGAAGGCCAAACACGTAATGGATGATGATGTAAGTGAAGAAGAAGAAGAAGATGTTGAAGAAAAATGCTATGAAGTTGACTCGGATGAGGGGCCCTCATATGAAGACATGGCTCTCTTTGTGAAGAAGTTTAGTGCGGGAAAATTCAAGGGAAGATTCCAAAAGAAGAAAGTTAGGACTTGCTATAATTGTGAAGAAACCAACCACTTCTCAAATGAGTGTCCCTATGAAAAGGGAGAAGACAAGCCAAGATTTCCGAAGACATTTGTGAAGAAGAAGTTGCCCAACCCACTGAACTCCAAGTTCAAGAAGAAAGATGGGAAGGCTATGGTTGCCCAAGACGAGTCCGATCCCGATGATGTTAGAGGTGTGGCAGGTGTAGCCCAAGACACTCAAAACACATTGAGACTCGTAAACAAGACTGGTGATGTTGTCACATACAACTATATGAAAGATTATGAAGGCAACGCACACAAATGTCTCATGGCAAAGGCCACGGTTGATAATGATGAGGGTCAAGCTTCTCTGGACAAGGTGAAGGTAACTCCACGTCCAAACCCTCCTCTATTTATTCCTACCACACCTAGTGATGAATATCTTGATGCTGGGGATCATGATCATGATTATGAAATAAGTGATGCTATGTTTGCTAAAATGGAGAAAGTCATGTTCTCTCTCAAAGGAAAGAAGCTCATCATGTTTCGTATGCTTATGGAGATGGTGAGTAAGCACACCATCTCCATCAAGGAACTCGAAACCCTCGTCACCGAGGAAAAGGATAAATGTGAAGTCCTTGAGCGGAAAGTACTATGTGAGGAAGCACGTAATGATGAATTGTGCTTAAAAATAGGTGCAAACATTGATAGACACACTAAAGATTGTGAGCTCCTGCATTTGTCTCTCAAGACAAAGGAAGAAGAGCTAACTCTCCTTACCAAGAAGTTTGATGAACTCAAGATCATTTATCTTAACACACTTGGGAAAGCTTATTCCTCCCCTATTATAAATATTGATGCCTATGCTACTAACCCCAATGGTGACCTAGCTAGCTTACTTGAGGAGAATCGGGTGTTAAAGGCACAAATTGAAAAAGGGCTCATGTCATGTGCTCAAGGACAAAAGAACCTCAATGAAATGTTGAGTCAACACAAGGAGGTTGTGGCCAAGGAAGGACTTGGATTTGATCCAAGTACAAGCAAGAGTAAGGTAGTGACACATAAGTCTACAACTCCCCTCAAGGAGACATTTGTGCGAGAAGGCCACAAGGAGGAAGCAAAGAGTAAGGTTGACAAGGCTGTGAGTAGGAAGGCCACTAGGGGCAAGCCTACTTACAACAAGCCAAAAGAATTTATGCCTCCATCGTATGTGCTTCGTAAGCGAAAAGATTGAGATGTTTATGCTCAGTTTGTTGGTCCTAGAAATGCTTTTTGGTTTTATGCAATTTGGGTTCCTAAGACCCTTGTTACTAACTTAAGAGGTCTCATTGTAAAATGGGTGCCTCTAACCAAGACTTGAATTGTGTGTAGGTTGGTGTCTCCGGTAGAGTCAAATGGGTGATTGATAGCGGTTGCTCAAATCATATGACCGGAGATGGAACATTGCTCATGGATTTCATGGAAGCTATTCGACCATTTATGAGCATTGTCTTTGGTGGAGGGTCTAAAGGACAGGTACTTGGGTTGGGCAAGGTGGCTATCACCAATGACATGTCACTTACAAATGTCATGCTTGTCCAATCCCTAAAATACCATTTGCTTTCTGTTCGTCAATTGGCTTCTGTTGGTTATGATACACTATTTGGACTAACGGATGTGAAAGTCTTTAAGAGAAATACTCTTGAAGTTGCCTTTGTGGGGGAGTTGGATGGCAACCTTTACACGGTTGATTTCTCGAAAGAGAGCACATTCCATGCAACTTGCCTCATGGCCAAGGCCGACAAGGGATGGCTATGGCATCGCCGGCTAGCCCATGTCGGCATGAGAAATATTCAAGATCTCTTAAAGGGTGAACACATTCTTGGACTAACCAATGTATCTTTTGAGAAAGACTGTGTGCGTAGTGCATGCATTGCAGGGGAGCAACATCAATCAAAACATCCCCCCAAGAACATAGTATCAACTTCAAGACCTTTGGAGCTCCTTCACGTGGATCTCTTTGGGCCTCCTTCATGGGACAGTCTTGGTGGGAAGAAGTATGGGTTCGTTATTGTTGATGATTACTCAAGATACACATGGGTGTTCTTTCTCAAGTCCAAGGACGAGACAAAAATAACCTTCATCGATTGTGCCAAACAAGCTCAACGAAAATTTGACAAAGAAATCTTGGCAATAAGAAGTGACAATGGCTCCGAGTTCAAGAACTATACCTTGGAAGAGTTTCTTTGTGATGAAGGAATTGAGCATCAATACTCCGCACCATATATCCCACAACAAAATGGGGGTAGCCGAAAGGAAGAACCGCACTCTTGTGGAAATGGCAAGGTCCATGTTGGATGAGTACAAATCACCTCATAGTTTTTGGGCAGAGGCTGTCAACACAGCATGTTATGCATCAAATCGTCTATTCCTTCGCAAGATCTTGGAGAAGACCCCATATGAACTCATAACCAGGAACAAACCAAATGTCAAATATTTCAGGGTTTTTGGTTGCAAATGCTTCATTCTCAACAAGAGAGAACGGTTAGGAAAATTTCAATCTAAAACAACCGAAGGAATATTTGTTGGTTATGGATCAAACTCCCATGCCTATAGGGTCTACAACAAATCCACCGGATGTGTTGTAGAAACTTGTGACGTGGTGTTTGATGAAATTAATGGCTCCCATGGGGAGCAAGTTGATCTAAGTGATGCAGGTGATGAAGATCCTTCACAAGACATTTTGACCATGGGTGTAGGTGCTCTCCTTCCAATGGAACATGTTCCTTGTGAAGGTGCAAATGAGGACACAAGCACCACTCATGCTCAAACTACTACTACACCAACATCACAACAAGAACCCGTTCCTCAAGAGGAGTTCATAATCCTAGAACAAGAACTAGGTCCTACGCGGGACCTACAACACCATCAAGCACAAGAACAAGAACAAGTTCATCATCCAGAACAAGAGGAAGAACATGCACATGTCGATGATGACGAACCTTCTAGTGATGGTGAATCTCAACAAATGATGCATGAAGAACAAGATCTTCCACAACACCCTATAGATTCACATATTGAAGATATTGGTGATGGAAATGAAATTGAACCTCGTGAAACCCTAACCTCCATCATGCCTCGTGTGGCCCGTCGTGTTGATGTCAAGCAAATTCACACCGGCATATCGGAAGGTAGAGTCACTCGTAAACAATTAACCAACTTTTGTGCTCACTTTTCGTTTGTCTCTAGTGTTGAGCCACACAAGGTACAAGATTCCTTGATGGACAACGACTGGCTTGTTGCAATGCAAGAAGAGTTTGACAGCTTCGAGCGCAACAAAGTATGGTCTTTAGTCAAAAGACCAACTAAGGAACACAATGTTATTGGTACAAAATGGATCTTCAAGAACAAGCAAGATGAGCATGGTGTAATCATCAGAAACAAGGCAAGGTTAGTGGCACAAGGGTACTCACAAGTTGAAGGTTTGGACTTTGATGAGACCTTTGCTCCCGTTGCCCGTCTTGAATCAATTCGCATCTTACTTGCTTATGCTGCTTTCAACGGTTTTACTTTACATCAAATGGATGTGAAGAGTGCATTTCTTAATGGTCCTCTACAAGAAGAGGTCTATGTATCACAACCACCCGGTTTCGTTGACCCCGATCACAAAGACTATGTGTACAAACTTCACAAGGCTTTGTATGGCCTCAAACAAGCACCTCGTGCTTGGTATGATCATCTTAAGAAGTTTTTACTCGATGACGGTTTTGTGAGAGGGGTAATTTACCCTATTCTTTTTACAAAAAGGGAAAAGGGTGATTTGATCTTATGCCAAATTTACGTAGATGATATCATTTTTGGTTCTCCTAACATTCATTTATGCAAGAAGTTTGCGGAATCCATGACCAAGACCTTTGAGATGTCACTCAATGCGGACTTGAAGTTCTTTCTCAGTTTTCAAATTCAACAATTTCAAGAAGGAATTTTCTTATCCCAAACCAAGTAGCTCAAGGACATTCTTGCGAAGTTCGGAATGACAGACGCCAGCCCATGCAAGACGCCCATGGCAACTAAAAATTTTCTTGACGAAGACACAAACGGTATCCCGTTTGACCCATCTCTTTACCGCTCTATGATTGGTTCATTGCTTTACATTTGTGCATCTAGACCAGACATCATGTTAAGTGTAGGCATTTGTGCAAGATTTCAAGCTACCCCTAGGGAAAGTCATCATAAGGCGGTTAAGCATATTCTTAGATACCTTGTTCACACCCCAAAGTTGGGCTTATGGTACCCCAAGGATGCCAAGTTTGATCTCATTGGGTACACGGATGCGGATTGGGCTGGAGACAAGGTGGGAAGGAAATCCACCTCCGGTGCATGCCAGTTTCTTGGACGCTCCTTGGTAAGTTGGTCCTCGAAGAAGCAAAATTGTGTCTCCTTATCCACCGCTGAAGCCGAATATATTGCAACTGCAAGTTGTGCAACACAATTGCTATGGATGAGGCAAACTTTGAAGGACTATGGTATAACCTACAAACATGTGCCTCTACGATGCTACAATGAAAGTGCCATCAAGCTTGCTGAAAACCCTGTTGATCACCCTCGCACCAAGCACATTGACATTCGGTATCACTTCTTAAGAGACCATGTGCAAAAGGGTGACATTGCTCTTGCTCATGTTGGTACGGATATACAACTTGCTGACATCTTCACCAAGCCGCTGGATGAAGCTAGGTTCTGTCAACTTAGGCGGGAACTTGGTATCTTGGAGCTTGATAGCATTATGTGAAATCTTTGCACACCTGCATATATTTACTTCATGTCTTGTCTAGATGTAGGCATGTGTTTAGGAGGAGACACTCAATTCACGAGTTCTCTCACCCTATATGATGCATAAACAAACCAAACACTCTCAAAGTTACTAACTCTCACTTTTGTGACTTGGTCCTTTAAATGATGGAGTTGTGATGTTGGGCTCAAGGTTAATATCTTCGCAGTACCAAGTCACATACACTTAAACATGGTGGATCCGTCCACTGCCCTCTCTCTCCGAGAGGTTGGACTATTTTCATCTCCTATGGTTTTCTCTTTGATCTATATATTTTTTTCCTGATCTCTACACTCATACTTGGGGCTTTTTCTCTCTGATTCGTTTTTCCATTTTTGCAATATGAGTGTTGTCGATCTATATGACCATAGCTCAGGTTCTACCTAAAGCCTTTCTCATCTTAAAACCCTTTGATATTTCTCTTGGTTCACAAGCTTCTTCCATCCACATAACTGTTGTTGGGCTTGTGGTGGTCTAGGCAGTTTTCGGTCCCTCTCCCTCCAGTTCTCGGGATTTCAGAGAGACCGTGTTCTCTATGGATAACCCGGAACTTCCGGGATGTGGCCCGGAACTTTCGGCTGCCGGAACTTCCGGACTTGACCGGAACTTCCGGGCGTCGCGGGTTGAGGCACTTACCAGTGGGCAGGGGTTTGACCAAGGGGCATTCCCCCACTTGTTCCCCTACCCCTTCCCTCCTCTCCTTTTCCTGCGGCGCCCCCTCTCCCATCAATGACTTCCGGGCGAGCAGTCGGCCCCCGAAACCTCCGGCCTTCCTCTCTTCCATCGTGTTCAGAGGGCATTGAGTGTGTTCTTCACCATCTCCATGGAGGAAGGTAACCTAAGCGTTTTCTCTGCATTCTCTCTGGATTCTCTCCTAGGGATTATAGTCAAGCTTTGGTATTAGGATAAACACAATCTCTACATCCCCTGTACTGCATCCACCTCAGATCTGCGGTATCTCTTCCCTTCAAATATATTGCATGAAGTATGCCTGTACTCTCCTTGGATCCGGACGGCGTCCTGCGACCAGACTGGTGCCCGGAACCTCCGGGTAGGCCGGAACTTACGGCCTCGCTAGGGTTTCCACGTCCGCGCAGGAGCCAGTACTTCCGCTGGCCGGAACTTCCGGTCTCCCGGAACTTCCGTCCGCCGGACCTTCTGGCCCTCGCCCGGAACTTTCGACCTAAGCAGAGTCCTGGCATTATTTCACGCGATGCGATTCTTTGATTTCTTTTTGAAGCTTGTGCACTTATTCTATCCTCTTGCTATTTCTCTCATCTCCTTTCAGCAGGTGGTTCTGGCTCGCGTGCTCGCCCATCCAAGGTGTATGAACGGAAAACCAAAGAGAGGGTGAAGAAGACAAAGGTTGTTGTATTAGGCCCTAAGAACATGTTTGACTGTTATCCTGAGCCTGATGCTGAGTCCGAAGACCAAGACTCCCCTCCTCCTGCTCCCACTCACTCAAGGAAGCGGAAGACTGCTTCCAAAAAGGGCAAGCCAGTTCACGCTCATCCTCCTCCTCCTGTGCCCATCTCTATGAAAGAGTTGCCGGCACCGGAGTGGGTGGCTCAGCGCAGGATCAATCCTTATCATGAAGAGCATGAACATGTGGCTAACTCCAAGTTCTGGACTCTATTTCAGCAACGCACTTATGATGAGATTTTCACTTAGTTTGTCAACAAGTGTGTCATTCAGAAGAGTATCAACATCGCTCACTTTGACAAGACTCCCACCAACACTGCATATTTTGCGGGGGTCCAGAGTATGTGTGTCAAGCTCAACCTTCTTCCTCTCATGAATTTTCAGCATGATGTGTCCCCACCACTTGTGGCTCAGTTCTATGCCACGGTGCATTTTGGGACTGATATACAGCGGACTCTTACATGGATGTCTGGTGATGAGAAGTTCTCTGCCCCATTCTCTGTGCTGGCTCGTCTTTTGGGCTATGCGTACACTGACACTACTGCTGATCGTGGGTACAAGATCCATGAGAAAGGGGTCTTTCAGGTTCATCACTTGGCTGATTTGTACCCGGCTGGTGGACAGGTTGGCTCTTTTGGTGATCTTCTGCCTTCCTATGATATCATGCACCGGATCTTTCGCGAAGTGCTTGCTGTCAAGGTTGGTGACAAAAATAAGATTCGTGGTCATCTCATCAACCTCCTTCACTACACTTGTCACAACTCTGATAAGGGCCCTATTGATGTGATGGATTTCGTATGGCATGAAATGTACAGTGTTGTGATGAACCGCAAGGTACCAATTTATGCTCCCTATATCACTGCCTTGATTGCTGAGATTGCTCCTGATGCATCTGCTAGCCGGCGTCTAACTGTTCACTCCAGTGTTAACTTGTTGGTTAAGAAAGGCAAGGCTACCATTAATGAGGGTGATGATGATGAGGAAGAGGATCTTCATGCTAGAGGTTCACAGCACTTTGAACTTCGCTCTCGCTCTCATGCTTATCGTCGTGGGGAACCTAGTGATTCTGGGTCAAGGAAGAGCAACAAACTTTGGCGCCTTCTGAAGAACATGTTCTTTCTGCAGCAAGATATGCACAAGAAGCAGTGGGAGGAGCACAAGTCTAGGAAGGAGGGCATGAAGGCCCTTAAGGATGGCCTGCGTGCATCTGGTATGACCCTTGCTCATGGTTCTGAGTCTAATGTGACTCCGTTTGATAAATACCAGTCCAAGTTTGCTCGGGTTGATGTCGAAGCTGGAGATGAAGCCTCGTCTCATCACCCTCACGGCCCAGTGTCTTCTGGAGAGTCGTCCGACGACTCGTCTGATTCCCACAGCTATGAGCTGCATTAGTGCATCCTTCATTTTCCTTTTTGCCATCTTGATGACAGAGGGGGAGATGTTGGATTGCTTGATAGGGGCGTTGACTCATCGTTTTCTCATTTGCCTATTTCTATTTGAACCTTTGCTCTTATTTGCTCCTATTTGAACTTTAGCTCGTTCATGAACCTTACCGTTGTGTGTTCGCTAACTATCTATCCTTGTGTGAGCACTTTATGGGTTACAATGTGTTGCATGGTGTCGGTGTCAAAACCGGCGGATCTCGGGTAGGGGGTCCCGAGCTGTGAGATTAGGATCGATGGGTAACAGGAGACGAAGGAGACGGTGTTTACCCAGGTTCGGGCCCTCCTATGGAGGTAAAACCCTACGTCCGGCTTGATTGTATTGATGTGTATGAATATTACAGAGTCGATCTACCTCGAGATCAAATGACTAAACCCTAGATGAGTTCACCTGCCCTCTACAATCTAAACCCTCCGGTTTATATAGACATCGGGGGTATCTAGGGTTTACACATGGTAAGCTTCCAGCCGGAAATAGAGACGTCGATCTTCTCATCTTAACTTGGAGTGCACGCCCCGTCTTCGGGGGTTTCCTTCTAGAATATGGGGTCACCGCATATCCGGCCATTCACGTGACAATCAGAAAGCGGCCCACCAAGCCGGCCTGTGAGAGATAGGCCGGCGGCCCGAGGACCCCTTAGTCCAGGACTCCCTCAGTAGCCCCCGAACTAGCCTCCAACGCCAGGGGTCATGACACCAGCAGCTTCGCGTGATCAGAGTCTTCGGCTTGCGGGGCGAGTTCTTTTCCTCCTTTATGATCGGCAGGCTCTAGTCCGGCTACCGATGATACGTAGTTATCCGAACATGAAATTATTCGGATGCCATAAATTGCTTAACCTCGAAGGCCAAACGTTAAAATGTGAATAGTGTTCCCTGACAACCTTTCTGACGAAGGGTCGCGGCCTACCACGACTGCCGAGCCGGTTACAAAAACTTGATTCGCGGTTTGAGGCAGTTTCATTGGCACGTCTTATCAATGTGCAGATCGTGTCCCATTTCTTACGGGATATGATTAATCCTTTGGGTTATCCCACGCGTGCATAACCGCACGATTGTTTTGGGAAGTGGCGAGGCCTGCGGCGTAGTAGAGGGGAGGCTCTTGGTATTACGGCACCCATAAAAGGGAGAAAACCCCCAAGGCCTAGTCACGCTCTCAATTCGCAACCTCTGCTTCCTCAACCTTCCCAAGCTCCGAGAGCCCAGATCCAGTTCCTCCTCCATCTCCCCTCCGAGCTCGGCCATGGCCGGTTCAGGTTCCATGGGCAAATGGGAGGCCTCCTCTGTCACCGACAACGACATACGGGAGTTGAAGCGTGCCGGCTACATCTCCGCCGACATCGCCCACCGCGCCCCAGAGGCGAATCAGGTGATTCCCACACCGAGGCAAGGCGAGAGGGTGGTGTTCGTCCCCCATTTCCTCTGGGGACTGGGCTTTCCGCTCCACCCCTTCATCAGGGGGCTCATGTTCTTTTACGGTTTAGACTTCCACGACCTCCCCCCGAACTCCATCATGCACATCTCGGCGTTCATCCTTGTCTGTGAAGCCTTCTTGCGGGTACAACCGCACTTCGGCCTGTGGCTCAAGGTGTTCAACGTCAAGCCGAAGACAGTTGCGGGTGCACATGCGGATTGCGGGGGGGGGGGCAGTAATCAGCAAGCTCCCCCGTGTCGAGTGGCCAGAGGGCACCTTTATCGACACGGTCAAGATCTGGAAGAAGGAGTGATTCTATATCACTTAACCAAGGAGCGCGGACGGGATGGCACCTGCCGAGTTCTAATCCGGACCCCCTGCGAGGCTAAACTCCTGGCTCAAGAAAGGCCTTAACTGGGGGTCGGCCGAAGAGGTGAAATTGCTGCAGAAATGCATCTCCTCAGTGATCGAGACCAACATCAAGCTGACCAACGTGATCCAAGTCATGCTCCGCCGCCGTCTCCTCCCCTGCCAGCACCGGGCCTCCCCAATGTGGGATTACCAGCTCGAAGACCCGGCCAATGTGCGCCAATTCTTCTGCACTTCCCACGAGAAATTGTGGAAGGTGCTATTCAAGCCAGAGGAGAGCTGGCCGGCCGAGGAAGAGGATACCAGACTCTACGCCGCAAACCCTCCACCAAGGTAAGGTGGAGCTTTTAATTCTGCGGCTCTGTTTTTTCACAAAGAGCTGAACGCCCTATCTCTCATCTTCACAGAAATGGCTGAAGAAGGCCGCGAAGATCGACTGTCCGGCCCCGCAGCCCGAAGACCCTCGGTCAGATCTGCTGACGGAGATGCTCGTCGTGGCGCCGTATTCGGCGCCAGAGAAGAAGGAGAAGAAGAAAGGGGAGAAGAAGGGAACCCGAGAGGGTCTCCGTCCAAGGGGTCTCCTGGACACTAAATCCGAGGAGACCCACGCCTCTTCCGCTCACGAGGAAGAGCACGAGGATGAGGGGGAGTGCGACTCCCCCTCGCAAGGAAAAGGGCGGCGTCAGCGGACGTCGCAGGGGACCTAACTCCTCCTGCCCCAAAGAGGACCTGCCTAACAAAGGTAGTCCTAGCCGACGATAGCTCGGACTCCGATGAGGAGTCTGAGGCTTCCGAAAAGGTTCCCCAAAGGAACCCCAGGGTTAAGCCCCCAGCCCAGAGGTATGAATCCGAAGACCCTCTGGATCACTTGTATAGAGTTTTCGATGCTTAATAGGTGAAGATCTTTCAATTTGTAGCCCTCCGCGCGATCTCCCCACCGACCAACTCTCGGACGGGGAACCTCTGCCCGCAGGCCTGGCGGAAAGCGGGACTCCGTCGCATCCGACGCCTCCTGAAGCCTCGAAGGAGGCCGCGGAGGTGTTATCGCGCCAGGCTCCTTCTGAGCTGAACACCGGCGGCGGCGGCGACGACATTATGGCTGAGGTTAACACTTCTGCCACCGAAGTCCAGGAGGAAGAACATCTCCCGACAAATAAAGAGGGGGAACGAAGTCCGGTCCGTCCCTCTCCGAAGACATCTCCGGAGCGTTCTACGCCTCCAGAGCAGCCTGCTCAATCCCCCACCAGAGGGAGGGCTGGCAGGCCCCCACCGGTGCCGCCCATGACTGGGTGGCCGACGCAGATGGAGGAAGCTTTATCCGGCTCCTCCATCGCCGAGGATCATCGCGCCCTTATGGGTGCGGTTTTGCAAGGCATTCAGTCCGTAGATAGCGGACTGAAAGAGGCCTTCAACGGTCTCTTGACAGGCTTCAAGGTGAGCCACGTAATACTTGTTTTCTTAGAAAAGGTTAATTTATTTAGTTTATGCAATCCTTATAAGTGTAGTAGCCCCCGAGCCCTGGGTGAGTTTGAAAAACCCACCCGGGGATCAACCTTCCGAATAGTAGTAACGATGCTCAAGGCATCCTTTGTCCTTCATTATTCTAAGATCTCCGGAGAGTACTTAGCAGAGGGTCGGAATCTGATAGCTCGGGAGTTTTAATGCACATAGTTTGTTTTGTAGGCCTCGTCATCGGCGGCGGCCGCCAACGCAATGGAGCTTGCCGAGCTAAACCGGAAGCTCAAGAGCTCCGATGAGGAGCTTGATCGTCTGAACAAGAGATTCGACGAGACGCATGGTGAGTCCGAATTGCGCCATTCGGGCTAGTGTATATCCTCATTGATTGAGATATGCGAATTATCCTGAAGTTTGTATTTACGCATTGTTACCACAGATGTGGCTGCGGAGGTCGAGAACCTCAAGGCCGAGTTGGCCAAGGCTAGGCAGGAGGCCGCAGATGAGAAGGTGGCGGCCGAATGGGCGGCAGCCGACCTGTCGGCGTTAAAAGCCATGAACGACAAGCATGAGGCCCGGGTGGTGGAGGTGCAGCTGGAGCTCAAGGATGCCAGCACAAAGTGTGAGGCCCTTGAGCAGAAGAACAGAGACTAGGCCACCGAGCTATCCACGCTAAAATTCGAGCTCAAATCGGAGCGTGTTGAGAGGCAGTTCTTTGAAGAAGAACTCCACCAAGTCAGGGCGATCGCGGATGGTAAGTCATACTTACTGCAATGTGCCTTTGGTGGTAACAGGTTTGCATTGCTCACCTGGGTGTGGCGTTCCTCGGGCGCCTTTGCGGATCTCCCGAAGAGTGCAGCAGACGCGAACAAACACTTCGCCTCCCGGGATGGGGATGTTGAGAAACGGCTGTTTTGGGCTCAATTTCAAGCCCCCGAGCACCCTCTCCTCCTGAGCAAGCAGATGAAACAGTTGATGGAGCTGCATAGGATGGCGGAGCCGGCCATGAGGGACCTCTGCATCTGGCTATGGCATGCGGAGCCGATGACGAGCAGTTACTTCGGCTTGGTGCAGAAACTGTGTGATGTTGCGCCTCGGATTGACGCTCTGAAGCGTTCTACGTGCATCGAGGGAGCTCGGATGGCCTTTGCGAGGACCATGGTGCACCTGCCGGGGCTCAAGCCGACCGAAATGGCCACCACGCCTCCACCCCCTGGGAAGGAGCATAAGCGCCCCGAGAAATACTTTTCCGCCGTGATGGACGGTGCTCGGGCGATAGAAGCCCAATGCTCAAAAGATGTAATTTATGAATGAATGTTTTGTCATGTATCCGATGACTGTTCCGCTTTATAATGCGGTTGCATGGTTTATCATGTCTTTAAGTTTTGTATTATTTTGACTCCTGTGTGGCCGTTTTAGCTGAAAGTTGCGAGTCGTCGGCTTCAGCCCCCATGTAGATACTACACGAGGTGTGTCTACCTCCGCACTGTGACCGTTAGCCGAATAATCGGTGCCCGGAGGCGGTAGTGCGAGGGGAACAAGGCAATCGGACTATGATGCTTTAGTGCTTGCACTTAGCCGGAGGAGCTTGACTGCGGGGGCTGATGACGAGCCCCTAGTGTTTTGTGATATTCGGATACACCGAGGTTGACACCAGCATCACATGGTTTGCAATAGTACAAACCCCTCGTATAACACGGGATGACCTCTATCGATTCTTAGTTTGACACTTATGCTCGGATTGCAGACCGGTTCTCGCTTATTATGATAGTCGGTTTTCGGCTTTCTCCACTGAGGTGCTTGACCAGGCGAGCCAGAAGCACAATCGCAGTGGTTCTCCCTTTACCTTTTTAGCCGAACAAGCGGAACATAAGAGGGCAAGCACAGGAGCCGGGCAACCCAACCATTGACCCAAGACATAATTCGGAACCAATTCATATAAAGCAACATCCGAGATGCCGAACACATGAGTAGTAGTGTCGGGGTGATGCTTGGGGCGATTTTTATATTCAAGCCCCCGGTCTATTAGCCGGTCGCATCGTAGTATGTATCGAACAACTTTTTGCTATAGGCATCAGCGAGTAGAGAACAGGGTATGTGACATAAAATACCGCAAGGAGGCCGCAAAGGATGCTCTTTATTTCAGATGAATTCTTACAGCTCAAACTGCCGAAGCAACTGTTACAGGTATTTTGGCATGAAAAATAAGGTGTACCAAGGAGAGGCTTTACCCGGGGTCTTCGATGGGTGGCTTGACGTCCTCGATGCGCCCTGTCGCCTGTCTACTCCTTTGCCCCTGAGGGGGTTGCATTCCTTTAAAGGTAATTATTATCGGAGAACGAACCTTTGGAAGAAGATCTTGAGAAGTCGCCGTAGTGTGAATGGGCTTTACGCTTGGCAGGTCCTAGATGGTACCTGTAGTCTGTCCGAAGACAAGTGTTGGCAGTAGTTCGGTCCAGCCAACACTTCCCTTTGATAGTGGGTCCCCACAGCTGCCCATGGTATTTTGAGCACGAAGTTGTGCCTTCTTGGCACATACTTTACAGGAACTAGGGCTGTGCTGTGGGGAGCGTATCCCTATTTTTGCTGGGCGGAAGGTGATTCCGGAAGTTCGGGTTGAGGCCGAACTCGTTTGCTATCACGACGCACCTTTATGGATGATTTGGGCATCGGCCTATCGTCGCCGCACTGGAATTCGGCTGCCAAGGCCGCCGTATGCTCCTCAGTTCGGAGAGAGCGCTCTGTGTTGCCGTTGACAGTAATGACCCCTGGGTCCGGGCATCTTGAGCTTCAGGTACGCGTAATGGGGGACGGCGTTAAAGCGAGCGAATGCTGTGCGGCCGAGAAGGGCATGATAACCGCTGCGAAAAGGGACAATGTCGATGATCAAGTGTTCGCTGCGGAAGTTGTCGGGCGAGCCGAACACTACTTCCAGATTTATGGTGCCCGAGCAGCGGGCTTCAACGCCTGGAATCACTCCTTTAAAGGTAGTGTTGCTAGGTTTGATCCTTGACGGATCTATACCCATATTTTTCACCGTGTCTGAGTAAATCAGATTAAGGCTACTTCCTCCGTCCATTAGGACTCTAGTGAGGTGAAACCAATCGATAATTGGGTCTAGGACGAGGGATGCCGAACCCCCATGACGGATACTGGTCGGATGATGCCGTCGGTCAAAAGTGATCGGGCAAGCCGACCATGGGTTATACTTCGGGGCTACGGGCTCCACGGCGTAGACCTCCCGAAGGGCGCGCTTCCTCTCCTTTTTTGGTATGTGAGTGTCATATATCATATTCACGGTTTTCACCTCTGGAGGGAACTGCTTTTGTCCTCCATTGCTTGGACCGCGGGGCTCGTCATCGTCCTCGCTGCGTGGGCTCTTGCTTTGCTCCTCGGCTGCGAGCTTGCCATCTTGCTTGAATACCCAACGATTACGGTTGGTGTGGTTAGCGGGCTTGTCCTGAGTGCCATGGATCTGGCAGGGCCTATCCATAATTTTGTCCAGCGTGGTAAGTCTGTCTCTATTTCCTTTAGAGGGTTTCTTCCGCTGTCCGGATTTCGGGTTGCGGAAGCCGGCATTGACAGCCGTGTCCTCCGCATCGCCGTTGATGTGGCGGCGTTTTTTTTTACGTCGTGGTTTTCCGTTTCCATCCCGGACTTCAGAGGTGCCGGGGTCTTCGGGGTTATGGCTTCATCGAGCTAGCCAGTTATCCTCACCCGCGCAAAAGCGGGTCATTAGTGAGGTAAGGGCGGACATTGTCCTTGGCTTGTCCTGGCCGAGCTGACGAGCTAGCCATTCGTCCCGGATATTATGTCTGAAGGAGGCTATTGCCTCGGCATCCGGGCAGTCAATGATCTGGTTTTTCTTGGTCAAGAACCGGTTCCAGAATTGCCGAGCCGATTCTCCTGCTTTCTGGACAACATTGCTTAGGTCGGAGGAGTCCGGAGGCCGGACATAAGTGCCCTGGAAGTTAGATCGGAAAGCATCCTCGAGCTCTTCCCAGCTCCCGATGGAGTTTTCGGGGAGACTGTTTAACTAGTGTCGAGCTGGCCCCTTAAGTTTTAGGGGCAGATACTTGATGGCGTGGAGGTCATCTCCTCGTGCCATATGGATGTGGAGGAGGAAGTCCTCAATCCACACGGCTGGGTCTGTTGTCCCGTCGTATTGCTCTATGTTAACGGGTTTAAACCCTTCAGGGAACTGATGCTGCATTACCTCGTCTGTGAAGCACAGTGGGTGAGCAGCGCCTCTGACCCGAGCTATGTCATGCCTACGATCGGCGGTAGGCCGGGCCCGGTATTGTTCCCGAACTCTGTTGTTGCGGTCGAGCAAAGACCGGTATCCGTCCCCTCTAGCGGGGGGGAGTACCCTCTAGATCCGTAGATGGATCTTGTGTGGCCCGCTCTGTAGTCCAGGTCCTGTCGTAAGTCGTACCTGTCCTCATGCCCCGCTGGTTCTTTTCCTCTCCTGTGGGGTTCTTCAGGCTTGTACTCGTCCTCGCCGACCGTTCTATCCTGTCCTCGGGGAGGGCGGTCGGGCCGGTCGTACGGAGTATGCCTGGGAGGCGATGTTTCGAAGGCCTCGTCATCAAACTGAGGCAGCAGCCGTCGATGAGGGTAGCTCTTTGGTTGGTCCGGTAGATCGGAACCGTACCCTTCTTCGGCTGCCAAGACCCTCGTCCATCTATCATTGAGGGTGTCTTGCTCGGCTTTGAGCTGTTGCTATTTTGCCTTCAGGCTTCGGGCAGTGGCTAAAAGCTGCCGCCTGAACCGTTCCTGATCCGCAGGGTTATCGGGGACAGTGAAGTCTTCGGCTTCCAAGTCGTCCTCCTCCTCAACAGGGGGGAGGTAGTTATCGTCCTCGGAATCGTTAGGATCCTCGGTGTCGTGCCGATCTTCGGGCTTTTCCTGGTCCTCCAGTGGCTGTTCGGGGACTTCGGGGTCGCCGAGGTCTTCCGGGGTATCATTTTCCCCGGTGCCTGCAATGGCTTCCCTTCCCTTGTGTGCCTTAGATCGCTTGTGCTGTTTCCGGCGCCTCACCGGATTTATCGCCATTATTCTGGGGGGTGCGGTTGCCCTTATCATCGGGGGTGTCTACCATGTAGACGTCGTAAGTAGAGGTGGCAGTCCATCGCCCAGTGTTGACAGGGGCGGGGGCGCCGTCCTCTTCATCCATGTATTCTGCCTCCTCGGAGGCGTAGTCCAGCATATCGGTTAAGTCCTCGATAGTGGCTACGAAGTGGGTGGTGGGTGGGTCAAAAAATTCCCAATGACCCGCTCCAGACCGATCTGAGCATGGGTCGAGGTCGGGTAGTCTGTGGTTCTTATTGTTAGGATCCGATCCAGTGCCTCGTTGAGCGCTAAGAGCTCGACCGGATCGATCTGCCTAGGACTTCCGGAGTTAACCTCCGACGTGTCCATACAGGGAGTGTGTTCGGCAGGGGCCGACCCCTGGCCCTCAGGTACTGTAACTGGATCCGGACTAGGAGCCAGGTCATCGACAGGGACAGACCCGAGGGCGGAGTCGAGAAGGAGACCCGAAGTTAAGGCTTCGGAGAATTCGGGCTCGTCGGATGAAACTGCAAGCCCAGCGAACGAAAGGTCGCCCCGGGAGTCTACGGAGAATTCTAGGTTCCCGAATCTGATCTCTTGATCGGGGGCGACAATCCCGATCCGACCAAGGTGGCCGGTCGGGTCGGCGTGCAGCACGATGCTGCCGAAAGCGAGAAACTGTCCGGGGGCGAAGGAGTCCCTGTTACGGACATCATCGCTAAGGATCAGGCGAGCCATCAATTCCTCTTGCGATCCCACAGTGAAACTCTCAATGAAAGCACCAATGTCGGTGTCAAAACCGGCGGATCTCGGGTAGGGGGTCCCGAGCTGTGAAACTAGGATCGATGGGTAACAGGAGACGAAGGAGACGGTGTTTACCCAGGTTCGGGCCCTCCTATGGAGGTAAAACCCTACGTCCTGCTTGATTGTATTGATGTGTATGAATATTACAGAGTCGATCTACCTCGAGATCAAATGACTAAACCCTAGAGGAGTTCACCTGCCCTCTACAATATAAACCCTCCGGTTTATATAGACACCGGGGGTATCTAGGGTTTACACATGGTAAGCTTCCAGCCGGAAATAGAGACGCCGATCTTCTCATCTTAACTTGGAGTGCACGCCCCGTCTTCGGAGGTTTCCTTCTAGAATATGGGGTCACCGCATATCCGGCCATTCACGTGACAATCAGAAAGCGGCCCACCAAGCCGGCCTATGAGAGATAGGCCGGCGGCCCGAGGACCCCTTAGTCCAGGACTCCCTCACATGGCATATTCCATATTCCCATCTCATATTGATATTGTGAGCAACATCTATCATGAGTGATATATCCATATATGTCTCGTCACATATGAAAATCAAGGTTAGTAAATAATTCTATGTCGCTATGTTTCTTTTGTGTGGGTAGCATAGTGTGAGGGGGAGCTACTTCCAATCGTGTCTTTGACATTCAAATACAAATCTAAAATAAGGCATAGGTTGTGGGGGAGTTATTTCCTTTCATCCAAACTGCTTTATAGCATATATACTTTGTGTGTCTACCCTCTCAAGCATTATTGTCATCTATGTCAAAAAGGGGGAGATTGAAAGTGCATCATTGCCCTTAATAAGTTTTTGACATCTATTACAATTTCATTTGTGTATCTAACCACATGCTCTAGTGTAAACAACACTGTGAAAATTAAAGTGAAGCATGGATGGTTACTTCCCCTCTACTCAGAAAAAGGAAAAAGGCGGAGTGCCATAATTGTTTTCTTTCCTTCTTGAGTCCCTAGGGCAGCCGCACTATTAAGAGGGGTGCATCATGAAAACATCTGGGAATCAACTCCACATACACATGTGATCTGGCAAAATCAATTCTCAAAACTGGTTAGAATTAGACGGCGCAAGGGTTCTGCCTAGGCCGGAGCTTCTGGGACGGCCGGAACTTCCAAGGACCAGAAGGTCCGGGAAGCTTCCGGGCTACCCAGAGAAACTGCTCGTGTGTGTGCAATCTCTCTGTGTAGGCCGAAACCTTGCCGGACCCTGGCCGAAACTTCCGTCCCC
Organism: Elymus sibiricus; assembly: GCA_039707655.1. NCBI lineage: Eukaryota > Viridiplantae > Streptophyta > Magnoliopsida > Poales > Poaceae > Elymus > Elymus sibiricus. Next base: position 279,739,541 of record CM077675.1, on the reverse strand, counting down.
CGGAACTTCCGGGCCTGCCGGAACTTCCGTCCCCGTTCTGGCAGCTTCCGGGGTACTCCAGAGAGGATGCAAACTCTCTGTGTAGCCTGGAACCTGCCCGGAACTTGGCCGGAACTTCCGGTGTCTGGAACCTCCGGGCATGCCCGGAACTTCCGGACTTGGCAGGAATCTGGCCCCAACGGCTGGATTCCATCCCCACCTGTAAATAGTCTTCTTCTTCCCCACGAAGGTGACGAATCCATTTCTCTCTCCACCATTTTCAGACCTCGATTTCTTGGAGTTCTCCCTCCTCTTCCAACCAAAGCTCTTGATCTTTTAAGGAGTGAAGGAGGAGTGCCTGATCTACACATTCACCAAAGCAAAAGTTGATTCCCCCTTGTTTTCGTGGTGCATCTTGTTACTCTTGGAGGTTGGAGACTCCTAGGCGGTAGGAGTACTCCGGCGAGGCATCGTTCATTGTGATTACCCCCAAAAAGTTTGTGAGGGTTTGGAGACCACCCCAAGGTCTACCACTAGTGGTTGAGAAACGCCTTCATGGTGTTGTCTCAAGGAGAGAATAGGGTGAGCCTTTGTGGCGTTGGTGTGCCTTTGTGGTAACACCCACCTCTCTAAATGGTGACGTAGCTTCCCTCCAAGGAAGTGAACATCGGCATACATCCTCGTCTCTCGGAGTTGCGGTTATCCCTAACCCTAACTCCCTACTTGTGGTTATTTGTCTTTGTGGTATTACTTGTTTTACTTGTACTACTTGTGCTTACCTATCCACTTATTTGTTGACTTGCTTAGTACACATAGCACGACTACCATCTTTGCAATTGTTAGGCTCACTTTCATATTCCGCAATATTGCATAAAATTGCTAAGTAACAATTAAAATTTGTAATTGTACCTATTCACCCCCCCCCCCTCTAGGTCCATCTCGATCCTTTCACCTTTGTCGGCGCTCTTTCACGGTTCAGGCCATTTAGTTCTTATTCCCTTGCTTTCCTTAGCCTTCCGCGAGATTGTGTCTTTGATAGAAGACACCTTCTTGAAGATCTTGAACAGTTTTTTTGTGGGGTGAAAGAAATTTATTTCATGATAATAAGGTTACAATCAAAATATAGAAGCTCCTCAATACTTGGTGGCCTTCTATGTAGCCATACCACAATGCTATGTTTAGTATGACTATACAACGTCAGGCGACCTACTACCCTATTTTGAACATGTTTAAGCTTCATAGGAATAAACTCTCTCCTTTCGATAAAGAACTTAATCTTAGCAACCAAGTGGTCGTAAGGTGAACAAGACAAACCCTCCCTAGAGAGAGTCGCCAAATCCACTGAAGAATCTGATTGGACAATAATTGGGCCATCGGTGTGTTGCAATGCCAGAGCCATGCCTTGCATCAGTGCATGAATTTTTGCTTCCAAGGAATCGTTGTAGTTGAACAAGATTCGGTAAGCTGCAAATATCACACTTCCGCCCGACCTAAAAAGAATCATGTCCGTTGTCACGGTATCGTTCTCTACCGAGAAGGAGCGACCCACAGAGACGGCTACATGGTCTGCTGACGGAAGTGGCCATGGATCGATAGCTTTTTCCTTCTGACCACCATAGGACGATCGACCACCCGAGAAAACTTTCCTTTGATAATATTGATACGTCTTCATCATATCTATAATTTTTGATTGTTTCATGCCATAATCCTACTACTTTCACACATTTTTGCCAATAATTTTACGAAGATTTCTTTATGGAATATATGTGAATTTTTGGCACAAGAATCAACACAGGGGGGCATGGCTTCACAAGCTCAGGGAGCGCGCCCCCTAGGGCGCGCCAGGTGAACTTGTGGAGTCCTCGGAGGTCTGTTGGAGGTGTCCTTTGGGCGCAAGGAAGCTAATATCAGGAAAATAATTCATGTGAAAATTTCATCCCGATTGGAGTTATGAATCTCCGGATATTTAAAAAATGGCATTGGGCCAGAAACCAAGGTTGTGAATTTTGCCGCGATCTTGCAGTGCACGGTGGGCTCGCTACCGTTCACGTACCTAGGCTTGCCCATGGGCACCATTCGTCCAACTTTCACTGATATGATGCTGCTTGTGGCGTCGGTTGAGAGGAAGCTCACGACCGAGACATCTTTGTTGAACTACGGTTCGAAACTAACCCTTGTCAATTCAGTTGTCACATCTTTGGCAATCTATGCAATGTGCTCCATACGCATCCCACCCAAAATCCTCGAGCACTTGGATAAGTTGAGGAGACACTACCTTTGGGCAAAGAAAATAGAGAATGGCCTTAAAAATTGCTCTTTGGCAGCCTGTGATATTGTCTGCAGACCCAAATAGAGAGGAGGGCTGGGTATAGTTGATCTACAAGTCCAGAATTAGGGCCTTCTACTCAAACAACTCCACAAGTTCTATAAAAGACATGACGTGCATTGGGTGCATTTGATATGGTCCACGTATTACCAGACTTAGAATGGTGTATCACACACGGCAAATCCTTGCGGGTCCTTCTGGTGGCGTGATTTGCTTCAATTATCGTCCATATATAGGGGGGTCACTAGGGTGGAGGTGGGTGATGGTGTCACCACGCTGTTTTGGAAGGATTTATGGGCACCAGTAGTACTGGCTGAAAGACACCCGAGAGCCTTCTCCTTTGCTAAGACTGGAGATGTTTCAGTCCGAAACTTATTATCCGCTGCAACGATGGGGGAGAATTTTCACCTACCACTAACTGTTCAGGCCAGGCAGGAGATACGGGCCATGCAATCTGATTTGGGGGACGTGTCCCTCGGCCATGATCGAAAGGATGAATGTATGTGTGTATGGGGGGGATCAATCTTCAAATCCAGTCAGTATTACAAATACTGCTTCAGAGACATGCTTGTGGATGATGCCTTTAGCTGGGTTTGGAAATCAAAATGCACCATGAAATGGAAGTTTTTTGCCTGGCTCCTCCCGGCGGACCATCTGAACACACGGGACATGTTGCATAGGAGGGGAATAGCGTTGCAAGATAACAATTACTCATGCTTGCTCTGCTCACACCCGTCGGATGAAACATTGGAGCACCTCTTTTTCGCATGCCCTTTCAGTTTGGCTTGCTGGAATACGATTGTTTTCACGTGTCAGCCCGACGCTAACAGACTTCAAGTTGTTCATGCTGCAAGGAAGGCATGGACCAGGCCCATGTTCTTTGAAATTTTCACCATTGCTGCTTGGGGTGTGTGGAAGGAACGTAACAACAAACACTTCAGGGGGATTCGGCCAACTCATGCCTCCTGGCTAGCTAGGTTTAAGTCTGACCTTGGGCTCATGAAACACGGGACAAAGGAGGGTTTGTGGCCTTTCATCGACCAGTTGCTGGCAAACCTACCTTGAGTTGTAATTTCTTTTTTTTGGGTGTGTTGTTATACCCTTCTCTTCACCCCCACCCCCCTGTCCGAATATAAAACTTTGATGTAAATATCTTGTTCTCCTTTTAAGATAAAGTCAGTGGGGAGCTTCCCCACTGCAAAGTTCCTAAAAAAACAAGGTCGTGAACACAGAGAAGAAAACAGGGAGAGAGAGATCCAATCTACTGGCGGCCAAGTACCATAGGGGGAATCCTTCTACCATCTAGGGGGAAGGCCAAGCAAGAAGAAGAATGATGGGGCTCTCTCCCGGAGGCACCGGATCGTCGTCGGGGGAACTATCGTGGTGGCGATCTACTCAACAACTCCATCGCCTTCCTCAACACCTTCATCACCTTCCCTCATCTATTATCAGTGGTCCACTCTCCCGCAACCCGTTATACCCCCTACATGTACATAGTGCTTTATGCTATATACTATTACCCAATGATTTGTTGCACCTCTATTATGTTTGAGTATATTCTTTTTGTCACATGGGTCATGTGATCATGATTGGTTTGAGTTACATGTTCTATTTTGGTGTTGTCCTATGGTGCCCGCCATGTTGCACATGTGTGTGGGGTTCCCGTTATAGGGTGTTGCAATATGTTCATGATTTTCTTATTGTTAGGGTTGCGTGGGCGACAGAAACACAAAATCGGGTAAGCGGGTTGTTGCGTATGGGAGCAAAGGGGACTTTACACTTAATGCTATGGTTGGGTTTTACCTTAGTGATCTTTAGTATTTGCGACTTCTTGCTAGAGTGATAATCATAAGTGCATGTGAGCATGGTAAGGAATGTATGTTAAGCTTATGTGTCTCCCTCATATAAAATTGCAATAACGATTATCGGTCTAGTTATCAGTTGCCTAGGGAAAATTTCGGAAATCCTACCATCACTTTTTCACACTCGCTATATTAACTTATTGTTCTTTATTTAAATAGTCCCTAACTTTTATTTGCACATTCTTTATTATCTTATAAACCTATCCAATTACACCTACACAGTAGTTTTATTTCCTGTACTAGGTAAAGTAAGCGTTAGCGTGCGTAGAGTTGTATTGGTGGTCGATAGAACTAGAGAGAATATTAATTCTACCTTTCTCCTCGTTGGGTTCGACACTCTTATTTACCGAAAAGGCTACAACTGATCCCCTACACATTTGGCAATAGCGTGGGGTGAATATTCTTGTGTGTGTTTGTTTGCTTTATCTCTAAGTAGTTTCTATTTTCTATTTTAAGTTGTTTTATATCTTTACTTATGAATATGGAACACGAAACACTAAAAAAATTAGTTGTACTTGCTGCTCATGGAGATGGGGAACCCTCTAAAACCCTTGTTGCCAGTTATGTGTAAAACATTAAATACTACTTTGATAATCCTGATAAATCCTTGTTCAACTTGATAATGGGATACACTTTGGATCACCGGGAATACTTTAGGAATTATCACTTGTCTCAAAAAGGGAAACTCTTATGGGATCAAATTAAAATGTTGTGTTGGTATGTTTGGAATATCTGATTAAGGTATGATATACCCATTGCTCCAAGATGGAGGCTCCACACCTTCCCTTTCAGTGTTAATTTAATGATAATGAAACCTTGGCCTCTTATGCTAATGGTGTATATGATTACTATGATGTAGAGAAAATAGAAGAATTTGTTGCTTTTAAGGGTGGTTATAACATTGCTTCTTTGCTTGAAAAATATGAAAAGCATGATGATGCCCTTTACAGATCTAAAATTTTGCTATACTTAAATATTGTTATGAAAAATATAAATACAATGCTCATATTAATGAATTTATTGACAAAATATATGCTGCTTTGGAAGAGGCTAATAGTTTGCAGGATTTTATGGAAGAAGAAATCGCTGAAACTGTGAGCTCATTGGATGAAAAGATGAGGAGGAGAGTGAAGAAGAAAAGGTGGAAGAGCGGATTAGCTATCCGTGCCCACCTTCTAATGAGAGTAACTCTTTATCTCATACATTGTTTAATTTTTCCTTCATGCTTATGATATCTCCTTTTTATTGATTTCGTATTGGAACAAGAAAGGGTCTCCCACACCTATTTCCCCAGAGATGACCCTGGGTATCGAACCCATGAGAGGAAGACTCCCTTGAAGCAATGGTCTCTAGCAAGCTTTTTGCCAAAGTCTCAATCCAGCTTTTGACCGGATCAGCAAGAAAATTGTGATTCAACACTTATAATAAAAAGAAGGTACATGGATGAGGTCTTAATGCTTACAACCATGTATTGGTGTTGGGATCGAAAATGATATTAGTTTGTGCTTGGGAAGTCACCCATCAAGAGGTGCTTGCCTCGTATCAGAGTGGGGGACGATGTGTCAAATTACATCTTGACCGACACGAGTCCTGCATCAAGAATCGGTTGTCCTATCGAAGGCCCTATCCGTCTCGCGGGTTGCCCTGATAATTAAGATAATAATATCAGACAAAAGCATTGGGTGTTTAATAACTACACCTCACGAATCCCCAAGGTTATGATTCATGTTACCCTACTGAACCTTACTATCATCGGTGTTCGGTATAATACTTCATGGTCCCCTTGCTCCTAGCCTCACCGGTGCTCAATCTCCATGATCCTGGGTACTTGCAGGGACGAAGATCGCGTACAAGACAAGAGACACTTCACGAAACACTTTTATTTTACACATATGAGACGTTATGTCAAAGACTTTCATTGATACCTTCACCAAATACCTGGGGTTGCAAGGCTCATGCCTCACCTCATACCTTACCGGACTACTCACACAAGGAGATCAGATCACGAGAAGAAATCATTGTAGAACACATCTTGGGATTGATTGATTGCAATATGTCTTACAATAGATGCCTTGTGCGATGCACGATTACAAGTATGAACTAGATGAGAGAGCACTAGGGTGGTGGAGATGGCTATGGAGATGAAAGTGGCGGCGGCTAGGGTTTGTGGATGGAGATGATGATGATGAGGTTTTGGCTGCCCTCGACGCTCTTCGGTTAACATTTCGACGGGGTCCCCTTTATAAATGTTGTTCAGGTGGACGACCTGCCTCAGTTTCCATGCCAAACGACCGCTCATACGAGTGTGTGCGCTTACATGAAATGACGTCTTTGGCTCTGGTGGCCTCCTGGTGACTTGTTTCTTCTCCATTTTCCTTCTTTTCCTTTCTCCCACGTGATTTCTTCCCTTTTTAGCCCATTTCCTGTGGAAAAATATCAAAGAGAGAATTTGTGGAATCATTTGCATTCATTAGTCATTAGTGGCAATATCGGAGCGAATATCTCTCTTTTAATGAAATATCTCGGTTTAAACATGGTTTAAATGAGTGTAAAATATCACTCATTAACTCCCCCAAGCTTAAACTTGATCGTCCTCGAGCAACATAGAGAGAAAACTAAAGCATAAGGAACTCAGTTGTTTAAACCGAAATAATGACAAGGTTTTGGTTCACTTACGACCAGTATGCCTAGATAGCCCTCTGCTTCTTGACCTGGAAAACTATAATAGATATAGTGGTCGCATGGTTATAGTGCAAGTGTTAGTGAAGCAAAGATAATCAACACAAAGTTCATGATCTATCAGATAAAACACTTTGCAACACATCATTTTATTTAATCTAGACAACGCTTGCTTGCCGGGAATGCACAGAAGATTTTATTAAAATAGAGCCATGAAAACATAAGTTAGGGAGTAGAAAGCATGTAGTAAAACATGATTCTCAAGTGCTCATTAGCACACCCACAATTGTCTCCTCCTCTAGGCTCTTAAACACTTTGTTTTAATCATCGTTTGCTAGAACTTTGATTGTCACATGAAGGAGATTATGCCAAATAAGTGATCATGCATAGGTTTTCGCTGTGGCTTAATATTTGGAACTACAGACCTTTAGCAATAATGTCTCTTTCGATCTCTTTTGATCAATCCCATTTATTTACCACGTACACACCCACTCAAGAGAACGCCGAATAATATTCGTTTGTAGTGTTGCCACTACGTACGGTAACAAACTCATAGCCGAAATCTGAGTTGTCTCTCTTGATGGCCAGTGGAGTCCTCAGCATAACATCAAGAAGGGTGATGAAGCCACATTTACATGCGTAAATGCATATATAGTAGCAAAGGCCATGGCACCAGCCGGAGGCTGTAACACCATGTTGAGATATACAACATAATTTTTTGGCATAATCTCACCCACCTTTCAACTAAGTTCCTCTAGACAATTTAATCCACAAGTGTTATCAAGTCTATTAAAATTCACAACATGAGGTTGAGCATGTCAAACATCACTTCCACTATAATTTCTCATTTCCCAAATCTTTAAAGACTTTCTCTTGTGCAAAGTTATACTTGGGTAATAACATTTCGTTCAAAAACTGTCCCACGACAAGTCTTAGTTGTCTAGACTAAAGAAAACAAAGGATATAAAATTATTCCATCTACTAAAGCAAAACATTTGTATCGACTATCAAGACTTACTCCCATCTACACATATCACACATACAACTACTACATATATTCTATGTATCCAAGTGCAAAAGACTGGGGTCGTAGGACATACCTTCATGGTTGCGAATTTACACACTTCTCTTCATTACTCTTGCATTCCTTGTTGTCCTAGCATAGATCAACTCCTCTGAAAACAAAATGCAAACGAACTCCAAGGGGCTAAAATGAAGAACAAGAGCAAAGCAAAGCTTATTCTATTTTTTCGGTTTTTGAAAACTAACTTGTAGCCGAAAAATGCAAAGGCAAAAATAAAAAGCAAAAGTAAATTGTAATTTATTTATTTTTATTTTACTTTGCAATTTATCAATCTTCAACTATCAGATTTAATCCTTGCCTATAACGAGTCCAAGGGGATTGACAACCCTCTTGCCCGCATTGGGTGCAAGTATTTGCTCTTTTGTGTGTAGGTGTTGCTGAAGGTTGCTTGCTTGGTTCTCCTACTGGTTCGATAAACCTTGGTTCTTAACTCAGGGAATTACTTTTCGCTACTTTACTACATCACCTTCCTCTTCGGGGAAATTCCAATGCCACAAAAGTAGAAAGGAACCACATCTCCATCTCTCTATGTGTCTAATACGATAAAATTACAAGAAACTATTTATGTCATGTATTGGCCTTTACTTTGTGTGCATGAATTGCTCTTTTATGACATGCAAATGCATAGGAAGAGACTTAAACTACATTGCTACATGTGTTACTTTGTGCTAACTACTAAATTATAAATCATTGCTAATTGAAATTGGCTTTGATATACATTGGGATCATGTTGGGTCAATTACTTGAGCATTTTATGCCTAGCTTAATGCCTTTAAAATAAGCGTTGCCTGGGAGACAACCCGAAAGTTTTAGAGAGTCATTTTATATTGTTGTGTGCTTATAAAATTTGAAATAAATAAGGGTTTTCTACATCTGTGCCCCTGGTTCCTTAGCTGTACTCATTCATCCCCACGCTCTTAACTTTTGCTCACTTTTCCCCACTCCCTTGCCCGAAACCCTCAGAACTGGTCACAGCGGACGTTGCCGCCGGGTCAATGGCTTGACCGTTAACTCTGACGAGTGGGGCCGCGCTGGACTGTGTCGCCCGTTGGACCTGAGAGCGGGTTGGACCTGACAAGTGGGGCCACGTTTGGCGGTGTCGCTGTTCGACCGTTGGGCCGTGGTTTCATTGGACTGTTGGGCCGCCGCCACGACAGAAGCCTGTTATGCATGCACGACGAATCCAGCTAGCCTGCTATGCATGCACCCAGCAAGCCTGCCTGCATGCGTCGATGCGTGCCGTCACGATGCGTTGATCGAGCCTGCATGCGCCGACCGAGCCTGCATGTGTCGATGCGCGCCGCCACGATGCGCTGACCGAGCCGCTTTCCTGCATGCTAGCCACCACGGACGCAGCGACGGTCGCTGTCGCTGGTTCTCTCTTGTCGCATGCGTGTCGCATCGATTTAGCGTGGCAATTAAAACCCAAATCCAGATCACTCTCCAAGCGAGGCGAGGATGCAGTACTACGGCCCCACCTTCCAGGTGCCACCCACCGCGCCGGAGAGGCGATACCCCGCCGGCGTCGTCGTGGAGACGATGCTCTGCGTGGGGGCTCGCCGGCTAGCCTAACGGCCCCTCCCCGAAGTCGGTCAAGTAATGTGGGTTAAGCCAACCCCTCCCTTCCCGCCCAGCTACAGACCGGCTCCCGGCTGTCCGGCTAGTGGGATCCCAGGACGGGAAACTTACCACACACGAACGCCGTCTACAAGGGGGTGGTCGGCTCGGTCTAGCCGGATCATTTACCACTTCTAGTCGGCCTCTACCGTACTCACCCTAGCTAAGCGTCCCCACAACCCCAAACCCCACGACCAACTCCCCTAAGGCAGATGCCCCGTCCCAGCCACAGACCGGCTCCCGGCTGACCGGCTGGCGGGGTCAAAGCCGAAGGGGATGAAGTTTTGGAAGCACAAAGGTCAAAGGGACGAAGAGCCATGGACGAGTCGGCACGCACAATTTTTTCGTTTCAGCAAGATGAAAAACATGGATTTATACACGAAAGCATAAAGGCCCACGGCCACACGTTCATTACAACCATACACCCCTAGTGGGTGGAACTGTAAACTAACCAAAAGAAAAGCAGGAAAGCAAAAGCAAGCCCTAGCTAGTGGAGGCTCCATCCTTGGCCTTCGCACGGCCCAAAGCAGCCAAAGTGGAGGCTCCGTCCCTGGCACCAGTTCATCCTGCATCGGCCTTCGTGCCTGTGTCCTCCTCTGGCCTAAGGTCGGCATAGGCATCGGTGCTGGAGGCGGCATCCTCGTCATCCGTCTCGCTGGCGCTGCCGTCCGGGTCGTCAAAGGCCAGCGCATACTGGTCCTCCGGAACCACCTCGCCGTCTGTCGTCTGCTCCAGAAAGTATTCGTCCCATAGAGCGAAGGACGCTAGGTCGCTGGCCCGAACGGCCAGCGCATCGGCGACGGCCTCCAGCTCCGCGTTCGTACCGGCACGCTGGGTCGCAAGCAACTCCAGGTCCAGCCCTGAGTACCAAGACTTCGCGATGCGGAGCGCCATGGCCGCGCCAGCTCGCGCCGCGGAAGCCCTCCAGGCATTCACCCGCGCGGTCCCGGCCTCTAGCCACCCCGACAGCCGGCTCATGGAGCCCGACGCCACCGCGTCCGGCCAGAGGGTGCGAACCAGCGCCAAACCGGCCTTCTGAAGCCGCTCCATGGCCCGGACCACCTCGTTCAGGTGGACCTTGGCAGCGATCCCCACCTCGTCCATGGTCCAAGCGGCAAGCATCCCGATATGGACACCCAACGCCCGCTGCTCCTCACGGTGGGCCTCCACGGCCGCCGCCTCGCCCTCTTGCGTATCAGGGAAGAGCCCTGAGAAAGAGGAGAAGAATGAGCGACGTAAGACGAAAGAAAAGGCGGCCCCAAGACGGCACGACAAGAAAAGCAAGGCGAAGAAAACTTACGGGCTAAGAGCTGATCCACCGCGTGGGCCTCCTCCTGTAGCTCTGACTCCCTGGCCGACCAAGCCTGGACCCGGCGGTCGTGCTCGGCCTGCGCCTTCCGCGCATCCTCCGCCGCATTCTTCTGCAGGTCGTCCTTGGCCTTCAATGCCTCGCGGTGGCTTGCCTCCCGCCGCTCCAGCTCCGCATGGTGGGCCGCCTCACGCTCCTCCGTTCCCGCCCGCAGGCGGTCCGCCTCCCGGCGCAGCCGGGCACACTCCACCTCCAGAAGATCCCGCTGCTGGCCAGCTCACACTGGCCGGCGTCGGACGTCGGCCGACTCATCGGGGGAGGCTGCGCGACCCGGAAACAACGCCATCAGAATAAACACAGAAGCAAAAGCGAAAGGACTCGATCCGCCTGCAGCGCAGCCGGCTCGAATCCCGGGTGCTACACCCAGTGGGCGTGCTCGCGCGCCCCCACTGGAAAAAATGCAACGGCACCATACCTTGCAGATCCGCTCCAATGCTGGTCAGCCGGCCTTCGGCCTCCCGGAACCAGCCCAGCAGTGCGTTGAATGCGGCCGCCCGACGATCATGGTGGGCCTACGAAAAGACAAGGTTAAAGGCCGTCGTAGTTAGACTCGACCCGGTTGCCTCCCAGGCGGCCCAATTCTCAGGGGCTACACCTAGTGCGTGCGCTCGCGCGCCCCCGCTGGAAAAGATCGGAAGAAAAAACAAAAAAGGGGATAAGTTCGGGAGCCTACCGCAACGGACTGCTCGAGGTGGATCAGCCGATCCCGGGCCGCCTGCGCCGCCTGCTGCTCCTTGTCGTGGCAGTGGGTGAACTCCACGATGAGGGCGTTCACTCCAGCTCCCAGGGAGCTAGAAGCCACCCCGCTGGGGGCTCCGCCGGCCACGGCCCAGCTCTCCTACGGATGGGTCCTGGAGTTGGAGCTGGTCCTAGTCGCGGCGGGGCCCCGCGCTGGCACGACGGTAGTGCCAGCTCCCCCCGACGGCGTGGCGGCAGTCCCAGCCGGCTCCTTCGACGAGTCGGCCCCAAGAGGGCCCTTCGGGGTTGGGGCCTCGACCTCTGGCGCCCCGCCACCTGCTGCCGCGTCCACACCAGACCCCCCGTCGGCCAGATTGCTGGCATCTCCCTCCTTGCCCTCCGGGCCTGTCGACTCCGACGGCGGGCCATGGACCTCCGACGGCACGATGTCGGGCCCCATCAGCACGCCGACAGCCTTCCGAGCCATCTCCTTCGTCGCCGCCGCCGCGCTCGCGGTTGTGCGTGCCTCCTCCGTGGCCTGGTCGTCTGCCTCCGCCCGCCGCGCGGGGTCATGTACCCCCTTGGACCTCTTCTCCTGAACCGGCTGGTCAGGATTTGAGCAGTCACCCCTGGGCGTCCGACTCGCCGCCCCCGCGTAGGCTTGTTCTGATGACCGCTTCTTAGCGGCTTTCTCCCATGGGCGGCGCTCCTGCTCGTCCAGCGCCCTCTGCGCCGCCTCCAGCTCGCTCCACCCGGTGCGCTCCTTCTCAGCGCGCTCCTTCTCTGCACTCCCGCTTGCCGCCAGAGCTGTCTTTCCCAGGGCGCGCGGGGCCCTGCTCGGCGCAGCCACAAAAACACGATTAAGATCGGAGAAGGCGAAGAAAAAAGGGAAGCGATCACGAGACTTACCCGATGCAGGTGGGAACCGCCCGCCTGACGGGGCCTACCGGGGAAACCCACGGTTTTTTCCCGCCGCCTCCGCGGCCGCCGCCTGGCTGCCCTCCAGCTGCTCGCTTGGGGGCCGACCGAGAACTGGCCGGCTGTTTCCCCCGGTCCGCCATGTCCACCTCGTCCTGCGCCGGGCCGCGGCCGGCCTTGCGGATGAGTCTCCGGGGCACCGTCGAGTCATCCACGAAAGGCCTCGAGGTCTTCCACGACCACTGCATCATACGCCCCTTTTGGCTCAGCATCGTCATCAGTCTAATCCCGTGGCGTGGATTTGGAAGGAAACTCACCGGCCGACTCGGACCCCTCCGCCTCCGTGCCGCCGGCTCTAGATCCTTCGACTCGAGCCTTGTCCGTCGGCTCCACGTCGTCGACGTCCTCAATCTCCTCGGCGTCTGACTCCTCCAGGTCGGCTGCCGGCGGGCCGTAAGCCTGCAGTAGAGGAAACAACAGCAGCCAGGAGAGGCCGCGGGTCAGCAAGGGCAGGGGAGGAGTCTACGCAGCAAAAGGGAGGAGGGCAACTAAGCACGTACCGGTGGAGCCGGATGGTCCCGGTCGTAAGGGGCCTTGCCCCATTGCCAGTCTCCTTCGTCGAGCTTGGCGGTGGAGATCAGGTTCACCCGCCTCGCCACATGCACCGCCTTCAGCTCCTTCGTGGACAGCCGACACGGGTCGTGCCGTCCGCCCATATGACACATCAGATGCGGGCGGCACTGCAGCGGCTGCAGTCGGCGCGCTACCATGGTCGTCAGCAGGTCGGCGGCCATGAGGCCCTCCGAGCCAGTCAGCACGGCCAGCTGGGCGCAGAGCCGGTCCGCCATCTCAGCCGGTTGCGGCAGAGCCGTCCGCCAGTTCAGCATGGCGTTCGGCGGCTGGTTGACGAAGGCGGGAAGGTTGATGCAGTCGTAGTCCGCCTCCACATTCTTCACGTAGAAGAAGCCCTTTTGCCAGCTCTTCATCGAGTCCTGCTGTGGGAACTTTGGGAAGTCGGCTCCCGTAAGGTGGTAGACAAGGGCGGCTCCGCAGGCGGTCATCTCCTTCTAACCGGTGCCATTGTTCAGCACCGTCTACTGCTTGAGGAAGAAGAGCCGGCACCATAGATCCAGGCGCGGCTCAACCCCCAAGTATCCATCGCACAGGGAGACGAAGGCAGCAAGTTGGAGGACGGCGTTGGCGCTGAGGTGGTGGGGTTGGAGGCCGAAGTGCATCAAGAACCGCCGGAAGAATGTGCTCGCCGGTAGCCCGAACCAACGAGCGAAGTGCTCGGCGAAGACCACCACCTCGCCCTCTCATGGGGCCGGAGCGTTCTCCGCCCCCGCGATGCGCGCTTCAACAAGCCTCGCCGGCGGAAGCTTGCGGCGATGGCGGAGATGCTCGATGTAATCTTTGTCCACATCGCTGCCGTCCCAGGCGCCCTTGCTCCCCATCTGGCTCGAGACTGGCTTGGGTGCGGGAGCGGGCCGGACGAGCATCGGCGGAGCGTGGCCAACGATGACGACGAGCGGCGGCGCAGCGGTCGCACGACACACGCCCCCCCCCCTCTCTCTCTCTCTCCCTCTCTCTCTCTGCGCGGGAGGGGGGATGGAGAGGATGGCAGTGGGCGAAGGGGGGCGTTTGGCTCTCTCCGCCCCTCCCTCTCCCCATTTAAACCCCGCGTGGGGTAGTGGGGAGGGGATAGGACGCGCACGATCCCCACGACCCCGCCCTGCGCGGGAGGCGTTACTGCCCCTGGGGAACCCCAACCGACGGCCTCTGGCCACAGAGGATCCGCGCACTTGGGCCGAGGCCTCGGCCTCGCGGGCCCCGCCTCGAGGTCCAGTCTTTTCACCCGCGTGGCTTGTCAGGCACGGCCTGCCGCGCGTCGTGCGGGGTGGCCCTTGGGCCGGCAGGCTCGGTGGACGCGGAGCCGCCTGGAGGTTGCCCTTCGGTTGCGTCGACTGGCCGCCTCCGGCGGCCATCGACTCGGCTCCACCCACGGGGACCCTGACGCGAGATTTAAGCTGGCGTGTCCCGCCGCGGCGAACCGGCGGGTCAACCCCGGCTTCGGGGACTACTGACGGGGGAATTACCCCGGGGTAGCCTCAAGCGGACCGGTGCCTTCCTCTTTTGAAAACAACCACGGGGCGGCCTGCCCCCCCCCCCCCCCCCGTGGGCCGGCTCCCCAAGGCCGGTTGCGCGACGGGGTCCGGCTCGATACGGAGCCCCCGGCAGTCTGGCTCCTAGGCGATCCGCCAGCCGGCAGGTCAGCCCCTTTCACATCAACATGACGAGGCTACAGTGACTCTAGTACCGCTGACCAGGGTCCGTACGGCCACAGTGCCACCAGCCATGCCGTCGGACAGCACACGCATGGCTACAGTGGAGGCGACCATACTGCTGACCGCAACCGACTGTGACTAGGCGAGGCGGCACAGTGACGGCACGCCTCCAACCACTCCATTACCTGCCCCCGCATGGCTACAGCGTGGCCGGCCGTACCGAAGACTGTGGCCAGTTGCCGCAAGACGACGCCACACGGCGCAACCCATACCGCTGCGTGGCAAGCACGCACCAATGGCACAAGCTGGTCGGCGGGTCCCAGCCCTCGATGGAACCCCGCGGCCGGCGGGCCCTACGTGTGATGCCCACGCAGCCGGCGGGCCCTACAAACGACAAGACTGCTCGTCCTGGGGGCCCCCAGGCCGGCTAGGGAGACCGCCAGCCGGGTCCTCCCCCCAGAATTATTTGTGCATATTGTAGGCCAGGAGGTTGGCCTATAAAACCCCCTGGAACCCTCTCATGCAAGGGGCGGCCTCACCCTCTCCCTAGCACTCTCAGACACTCACACACCGGAGAGGTAAAGGGAGCAAGTTAGCTCCTCCTTCCTCCGCCGCCGAACAGCTCAAGGAGCACCATTGTAGCCCTCTTGGTCCATCAACCAGACTAGCAGGACTAGGGGTGTTACCTCCCTCGGAGGGCCCCGAACCTGGGTATATCGTGTGTCGCGCACTGCCTGTCCCCGATCCCGTTTCCGGAGCCCGCTGGCGTCCTTTTGGCCCCAACCAGTCTCGATAAGCCACCCCATGGCATCTGTCATGAGAAAACGACGACAAGTTAACCATCGCGCGCTTCCGACCCGAAACAACACTAGGATTTCAACGAGGAATAGAAATGCCCACACATCATCACCATGCCTCTTTAAATTTTAGATGAACAAAAAAGTCAACCTCTCTTAATATCGACACTTCTACGGTTTAACAATTATGAACTCACACCTATTTCATATTACCACATCAACATCATTGACCCACAATTTCTCTATATGTGCTACATGATGGTTTTGATTATGACTCATTGAATACCTAATATTTTTGGACTAGTCTTATGACCCATGCAAATTACCGTCACTATTTATTAACTCTCAAACAAACATAAGTGAAGAACGAGAGTGAAATTATTTCTATAAAACCTACACGCCACCGTGCTCAAAAAGATATAAGTGAAGTACTGGAGCAACTGCTAAGCTCAAAATATATAAGTGAAGCACATAGAGTATTCTAACAAATTATGATGAAGGTGTGTCTCTCTTAAATAGGTGTGTCCAGAAAACAATGATTGTGGTAAAATCAAAGTAAAAGCAAACAAAAGCAAACGGCGCTCCAAGCAAAACTCATATCATGTGACGAATAAAAATATAGCTTCAAGTGACATACCGATGGATTTGAGAAGAAAGAGGGGATGTCTTCTGGGGCATCCCCAAGCTTAGACGCTTGAGTATCCTTTAAAATATTACCTTGGGGTGCCTTGGGCATCCCCAAGCTTAGGCTCTTGCTACTTCTTATTCGTTTGTCCATCATGATAACACCCAAAACTTGAAAACTTCAATCACACAAAACTCAACAAAACTTTGTGAGATCCGTTAGTATAAGAAACATATTGCATACTTTAGGTACTGTTATAAATTGATTACAATTTCATAAATGCATAATAGTTACTGTATTATAACTTCTCCATGGCTTATACCCCCCGATACAATCCATAGCATAATCAAAACAAGCAACTATGCAAGCAAAAACAGAATATGTTTAAAACAGAACAGTCTGTAGAAATCTGTAGAGAACCTATACTTATATAGCTCTAAAAATTCTGAAAAATTAGGACAACCTCTAAAATTTGTATAAAAACACTGTGTAAAACTTTCAGATCATTATCATGCTCCAGTAAAAAATGAAAATTCCTGTACTAGAGTCAAAAGTTTCTGTTTTGTTTCAGCATCTATTCTACTCATCTTGTGAGTCATCCCAAAGGCTTTACTTGGCACAAACACTAATTTAAACACACAAACATAATCATTACAGAGGCAATAATCATGTTATTAAAAATAAACAGAAAGTTTAAAGCAAAAATTTAAAGATAACTATTGGGTTGCCCCCCAACAAGCGTTATTGTTTTATGCCCCTAGCTAGGCATAATGCATAGTTTCAAGTATTGTCATCTTTGACACTCCACCCATAAGTATCTCTCATGATTGATTCATAAGGTGGTTTAGTTCTATTTCTAGGGAAGTGTTCCATCCATTTATTTAACAGAAATTGGAACCTTATGTTTCCCTCTTTCATGTCAATGATTGCACCTATAGTTCGTAAGAAAGGTCTTCCAAGTATTATGGGACAAGAAGGATTGCAATCAATATCAAGCACAATGAAATCTACAGGTAGATAATTTTTATTTGCAATAATAAGCAAATCATTAATTCTACCTAAAGGTTTCTTAATGTAGAATCCGCAAGATGCAAGTTAGGGGAACAATCTTCAATATTAGTGAGACCGAGCACATCACAAAGAGTTTTAGGAATAGTTGAAACACTAGCACCAAGGTCACACAAGGCATTGCATTCATATTTATTTTGATAGTAGGTTCCCACTCATCATGCAATTTTCTAGTAATAGAAACTTCAAGCTCAAGTTTCTCATCATAAGCTGTTATCATAGCTTCTACTATATGTTCGGTAAAAGCTTTATTTTGTTCATAAGCATTGGCTGAGCTAATAATGGATTGCAACAAGGAAATACATTCTACTAAAGAGCAATTATCATAATTAAAGTCCTTGTAATCCAAAATAGTGGGCACATCACTAGTTAAAGTTTTGACCTCTCCAAACCCACATTTTTCAGTTTTAGCATCAAAATCATCACCCTCCAAGCAAACGGGACGCTTCTCAACTAGAGTTGACTCATCTCCAGTCCCTTTATCATTTATATTCAGAGAGGTAAATAAATATTAAATAGGAGAAATACCAATCATCTTAAGATCTTCATCATGATTCCCGTAAAAACCGGGGGGAAGAGCTTTTTCTAAGAATTCCCGTTTAGCTCTCAACTTAGCGGTCCTCTCCTTACTTTCATTAATAGATATTTGGATAGATTTAATAGCCTCATTAAAATCATGCTTGGGTGGCAAAGCTTTACTTTTAAGAGTTTCCACATCAAGAGCAATTTTATCCATGTTTTTAGCCGAAGTGTCAACTACATGCAATTTTTCTTCTACCATAGTGTTGAAAACCTTTTGAGAATTAATAAATTATTTAATTGTGTTCTCAAGATCAGAGGGTGTCCTCTTAGAATTTGTAGAAGAATTTCCATAAGAATTACCATAAGAATTTCCAAAGTTGTTAGAGGAATTACCGGGATACGGTCTAGAGTTGAAGTTTCCTCTATAAGCACTGTTATTGAAATTATTTCGCGAGACAAAGTTCACATCAATAGCATCACTATTTTTCTCAATCAATGTAGACAAGGGCATATCATTGGGATCAACATGAGCATTTTTACTAGCAACCATATTCATAAGAGCATCCACTTTTTCACTCAAAGTAGCGATTTCTTTAACGGAATTTACCTTCTTACCGGTTGGAGCCCTTTCGGTATGCCATTGAGAATAATTTGACATGATGTTGTCCAGAAGTTTTGTGGCCTCTCCTAAGGTCACATCCATAAAGGTACCACCTGTAGCAGAATCTAGAAGATTTCTAGACACAAAGTTTAGTCCAGCACAGAAGTTTTGGATAATCATCCACAAATTTAAACTATGAGTTGGATAATTTCTTATCATTAATTTCATTCTCTCCCAAGCTTATGTAACATGCTCTTGATCTTGCTGTTTAAAATTCATTATTTGATTTCTAAGGTAGATGATCTTGGCAGAAGGAAAATACTTGGCAATAAAAGCATCTTTACACTTATCCCATGTTCCAATACGATTACGAGGTAAAGATGAAAACCAAGCCTTAGCTTTATCTCTTAGTGAAAAAGGAAATAATTTTAATTCAGAATATCATTATACATATCCTTTTTCTTTTGCATGTCACATAATTCAACAAAGGTATTAAGATGTGACGCGGGATCCTCATTAGGGCTTCCCGAAAATTGATCTTTCATGACAAGATTTAGCAATGCAGCATTAATATCGAAAGCCTCCGCACTAGTGGCGGGTGGTATAGGAGTACTAATAAAATCATTATTATTAGTATTTGATAAGTCACACAACTTAGTAGTATCTTGAGCCATGGTAACCAAACAAGCAAAGTAACAAGCAAGATAAGTAAACTAGCAAGCAAAGAAGTAAACTAGTAACAAGCAAAGATAAATATTTTTGTATTTTTGATTTTTTATGAGACAAGCTAAATATAACAGCAGATAAAAAAGAAGAACAAGTGAATGAAAATTTGTGTGAAGTTACTTGATAGTTGATGATGATATTCCCCAGCAACGGCGCCAGAAATCCTTCCTGATACTTGTGATCTGCGTTGGGTTTTCCGTGAAGAGGAATGGGTAATTGCAGCACAAAGTGGGTAAGTATTTCCCTCAGTTATGAAACGAAGGTTTATCGAACCAATAGGAATATCAATCCTCAACCGTCTTCAGTGGCTGCACACAAATGAACAAACAACTTGCACCCAACGCGGGCAAGAGGGTTGTCAATCCCCTTGATCTCGTTATTTGCAAGCAAATGAGTTGTGTAGATAATTGTTGATAAATATAAATTGCAAAATAAAATTAAAGATAAGTAAAGGCAGCAAGGTAATTGTAGTGTTTGTAAATATATAAGTGAATAGACCCGGGGGCCATAGTTTTCCCTAGCGGCATCTCTCATGTAGGGAGCATACGGTGGGTAACAAATTATTGTTGGGTAATTGATAAAAAAAAGTGGATAGTTATGCAATTTTCACGGCAATGATCATGTGTATATAGGCATCACATCCATAAACAAATAGGTCGACTCCTGCCTGCACCTATTACTATTACTCCACTCATCGACCGCTATCCAGCATGCATCTAGAGTATTAAGTAAAACAGAGTAATGCATGGAGAACGATGACATGATGTAGACAAAGTAAACTCAAGCAATATTAATAAACCCCATCATGTTATCCTTAGTAGCAACAACACAAAGACGCATGTTGTCCCCTACTTTGTCACTGGGATATAGAAACTCGTCAGGTTGAACCTACCACAACGCACCACTCCCACCGATGAAATATCAATCTAATTGGCCAAAGCACATCAATAGATTGGAGAGACAATATATATCAGAGGTATCTGAAATACTTATCATGAATAATCTGAACATAAACCCACAATTTATCGTATCCCAACAAACACACCGCACAATAGGTTACATCGGATAGATCAAAGCGAAGATGTGATGATCATTGTATTAAAGATCAAGAGATAGAGAGATTGCCATCTAGGTACTAGCTATGGACCCGTAGGTCTGTGGTGAACTACTCACACATCATCATGAGGGCAGCAAGGTTGATGTAGAGGCCCTCCGTGATCGATTCCCCCTCCGACAGGGTGCCGGAACGGAGCTCCAGATGGCCTCGCGATGGAACATAGACCTGCGGCGGTAGAAAAAGGGTTTTGGGACTGCCTCTAGGGTTTTTGCAATATTAGAGAATTTATAGGTCAGAGAGGGACGTCGGGAGAGCCACGAGGGGGCCACCACATATCAGCCCCCCCAGGGCGCGCCCTGATGTGTGGTGGGGCCCTCGTGCGCCTCTCGACCTCCTTCTGAATCTCCCATGTCTTCTTTTGGTCCAGAAAAAATCATCAAAAAGTTTCGTGGCAATTGGACCTCGTTTGGTACTGTAAACCTAAAAAGGCAAAAACATGCAGAAAACAGCAACTGGCACTGGCACTGGGTCAATAGGTTATTGCTCAAAAATATTATAAATTGGTAAATAAAGACCCAAAAAGTATCCTAGAATGATAATATATTAGCATGGAACAATCAAAAATTATAGATACTTTGGAGACGTATCACACTACAGCGGCGCCCTCAATTTCCACACGAAGTCCGCATAAGGCTCCACTTGACGAGTCCACATAAGGCACCTTGTGCTTTATTTTTCTTCTCTCGCCCACGCAACTAGTTTTGAAGCGAGCGAAGAAAAAAAACGGATCGGGAACCAGTCGATCGGGGAGTGCAATGCGGATCCTGCGGCAAAGGAGTTGTTCGGAATTTACTTTTCCCTTACATATATTGTATGTTTTGAAACAAATAGGTATTCGCGCAACCTCTTATATGGAAAGAAATAAGATTTATTTCTTCTACAAACGTATGAATGACATATTACCTGCAGTATAAAAGCTTGTGAAAGGATGGTAAGTGGAGCTCCCATAGCTCGGACCAAGTTTTGTAGACCGCATTGAATCAAGTTCAATCATAAATGAACAGTTTTCCTCCCATAAAAAGATGGTATCTCTGTCCTTGGCATAACCCAGTATCTTTGTCATCCCTACCGGAATTCCAAACTGCAGCTCAAGAACCTTGTGCAAATTAATGGTCTTATGCAATACCCATTTAGTACTACCATTACAATTGACCTTCGTACCCCATGTTTCAAGGTTTGGATACAACAACCTAGCATGTTAGCACCGTCAACGAGGGTGAGACACAACCTGAAGATCGAAGCACGACGATAACGACAAGAGGTAAACATGTAGCTAATCCGGCAAGAACAAGGAACACGCTAAGATTCGAATCAGCTCGCGGCCCAGGAGAACGGCCCACTCGCAAGACAACGCGGTCCAAGTGTAACGCCGGCCCGGAATGGGTCCAGTAGTTTAAATACAAACTGTGTAACGACTCTATGCTTTGACTAGGATTTGGACTGCGGCTTCGGCCGAACCTGCCGCGACTCTGACAGCTATGTGGGAGGTTGGGAGGAAATACATGCTGCTTATCTCGTTCTGCCATGAACCCTAGCTAGCGAGATCTTAGATCGAGAAAGACCCTTACATTTGGTATCAGATTCGATGGTCCTGGCGCTTCCTCAACATCATCACGGCACCTGGTGGTGATATCTCCGGTGCGCGGCGGAGATGGAGAAGCTTTCGGATGAAGGGAGGGGCGTCTACGAGTTCCTACAGGCAGATTTCGCCACGGATCTTGACCGCCGCTTCAAGGAACAAGGTGCGGATCTCCTCCAAGCTAGGGCGAAGCTGATTGACGCCAACACAGCTACGCTCGACGGCCTGCTCTCGGCGCGCGTCGATGAGGTCCGTGACGAGGTGATGATGGAGCTCGACTAGCTTCGCGGTGAGATGTCGAAGGAAGTTCCTCCTCCTCCTAATGGACCATCTTCGTCGTGTCTCGCTGGAAATGGCCGCAGCAGTTCTGCCACCGATTTCCTTGGTATCGACAACGACCACCGAGGGAAGGCACATAATCCTTATGTCCCTCCTCCGGTCAGAGGTGAGCATGATTCAAATTCCTCCGTCCGAAATTATGTGTACCGTGATTCTTCTCGTGTTGATATTGTTGATGCGTTTGCCTGTGGTGTTCATTTGGAGTTGCCCCGTTTTGATGGTGTGAATCCTCGGCTCTGGCAAATGAGATGCGAAGACCAAATCAGGTTGTGGTGCTCTCCTAATCACAGGTGGATTTCCTTGGAGACGGCACAATTCGAAGGGGCTGCAGCTCGTTGGTTGGAATCGATGCAGCATCGTCAACCACAGGCAAGTTGGGCTGAATTCTGTAACTGTGTGCAGAGTCGTTTTGGCAGAAACAACATCAGACATCGTTGCGTTAGTTATTCAGAATTGCACAAACATCTTCTGTGGTGGATTACGTTGAGCGTTTTGCTGATTTGTATGATCAGTTGTCTGCTTATGAAGAAGCTCCCAATTCCTTGCATTACACAACTAAGTTCCTTGATGGGCTGAAACCAGGAGTCAGAGTTGTTGTAGCATTGCAGAAGCCGAGAGACCTAGATGCAGCCTATGATCTGGTGTTGTTACATGAAGAGTTGGGCAAAGGAATTACTCCCATCAATTCATTAGGTCTGCTAAGTCTGGTCCTATGCCATTGCCCTTACCGTCGGTTAAGTACAGGAGTTATGATGATAAGAAAAGTACTGATACTCAGAAACCAAATCAAACTGAAGATAAGTGGACTGCATTGAGAAATTTTCGCAAGTCCAAGGGATTGTGTTTTGTATGTGGTGAGAAATGGTCTAGGGATCATACATGCAAATCTTCAGTCCAGCTCCATATTGTCCAAGAGCTGATTGATCGTATACAATCTCAAGATCATGTATCCTCTATCACTTCATAACCAAAGCAGATGCCAGCCTATAGTATCAGTTTGTCTGCAGCTGTAGTGGGGAAAACTTCTAGTGCTCCTACCTTAGAGTTGTTGATACGGTTGCAAGGTACGGAACTGATATTCCTGGTGGACTCTGGGAGTACACACTCCTTCATAGATAGTGGATCGAAGCATAAGCTAAGTGGGTTATAGAAGATATCTCCTGTTTCTATAGCTGTTGTGTGTGT
Organism: Elymus sibiricus; assembly: GCA_039707655.1. Lineage (NCBI taxonomy): Eukaryota > Viridiplantae > Streptophyta > Magnoliopsida > Poales > Poaceae > Elymus > Elymus sibiricus. The sequence continues at coordinate 279,716,185 of CM077675.1, read as the reverse complement.
TGGTGTTTTGCAATGTCTTCTATTTTGCCGAGTTGTTCCTGGAATTGTAGAGGTGTTCAGTTCACCAATGATTTTAGAATTCTGCCCCTAGCAAGTTATGATGGCATAATTGGATTATATTGGTTGTCCAAACACAGTCCGATGCAGGTGGATTGGGTGCATAAATGGATGGCATTCCCTTATCAAGGCTAGATATTTACATTGCAAGGACTGTTACCTGAAGATGTTGCTATTACAGTTTTCTCTATGTCCTTAATAAGACCAGTTCCTGGGAAGGTTACACATCCTGAGTTGCAAGTGTTGTCGGATAAGCATGCAGTTGTGTTTGAAACCCCCACTACTCTGCCTCCTAGAAGACTTAAAGATCACACAATTCCATTAATTCCTGGGGCAAGACCAGTTTCTGTCAGACCATACAGAATTGCTCCACATCTCAAGGATGAACTGGAAAAGCAAATTAAGGAATTGTTAGATTTGGGCATGATTAGTCATAGCAGCAGTGCCTTTTCCTCTCGTGTTTTACTTGTTAAGAAAAAAGAAGAGGGAACTTGGAGAATGGTGGTGGATTATAGACATCTCAATGCAATCACATTGAAAAGTAAGTATGCACTACCTGTCATTGATGAACTATTGGATGAGTTGTCAGGTGCTTGTTGGTTTTCTAAATTGGATCTGAAAGCTAGTTATCATCAGATAAGATTGGCCCCTGGGGAAGAATATAAGACAACATTTCAGACACATAATGGGCACTATGAGTTTAATGTTATGGGTTTTGGTTTAACTGGAGCACCTGGTACTTTTCAAGGCACTATGAACTATGATTTGTCTCCTGTTTTGAGGAAGTGTGCAGTGGTGTTGTTTGATGATATACTAGTGTTCAGTAAAACCTTGAAGGAGCATTGAGAACATTTGGATGAAGTATTGTCTATTCTTCATAAGGAACAGTGGAAAGTAAAGATGTCTAAGTGTGATTTTGCTCAACCTAAGATAGCATACCTAGGACATGTCATTTCTGCAGAAGGAGTATCTACTGATCCTGAGAAAATTTGTGGCAGTACAACAATGGCATGTGCCCAAGAATGTGAAGGAAGTAAGAGGGTTTCTTGGCTTGAGTGATTATTATAGGAAATTCATTAAGCATTATGGAGTTATAGCAAGGCCTCTGACTGAGTTGTTGAAGAAGGGAATTCCTTTTGTTTGGACCAGCATTACTAAAGAAGCTTTTGCTACACTTAAACAAGCTCTGGTGTCTGCTCCTGTTTTAGCATTACCTGATTTTTCCAAGCCTTTCACGATTGAGACTGATGCTTGTGAATATGGTATTGGTGCAGTGCCGATGCAGCAAGGACATCCACTAGCTTTTGTTAGCAAAACACTAGGTCCCAAGAACAGAGCTCTGCCAGTATATGAAAAAGAATATCTGGCTATCCTATTAGCAGTTGATAAATGGAGGCCTTATTTGCAAGTGCAACGGTTCATCACTAAAACTGATCAAAGGAGTTTAGCTCATCTGCAATATCAAAGATTACACACAGTCTGGCAGCAAAAATGTCTGACCAAGTTACTGGGACCGAATTGCCAGATACGGTACAAACAAGGCAAAGAAAATTCTACAGCTGATGTCCTATCTAGGAGACCACCTGATGAATCTCACTTATTTGCTCTTTCCTGTGCTCAACCCAGTTGGTTGTTAGAAATCATGGAGAGTTATAAACAGGATGCTACAGCTCTAGCATTGATGCATCAATTAGCAGTGCAACCAGCTTCTAAACCTCCTTACACTCTCATTAATGGACTGTTAAGATATAAACAGAGTATCTGGGTGGGAGCAGTTCCTGAATTACACCATAAATTTTTTGCAGCTTTCCATGACAGTCCTATGGGTGGTCACTCTCGGTTTCTAGTTACTTACAAAAGAATTCATGCTCTGTTCTCTTGGTCTGGTATGAAGAAGTTTATCTTAGCCCAAGTGCAATCCTGTTTAATATGTCAGAAAGCTAAACCCAAGAGAGTGCCATATCCTGGTTTATTATCCCCATTACCAGTTCCAAACAAAGCATGGGACACTGTTTCTATGGATTTCATTAGTGGACTTCCTCCTTCCTCTCAGTATAACTGTATTTTGATGGTGATTGACAAGTTTACTAAATATGGACATTTTATTGCTCTCAAACATCCTTTCAATGCACAGAAGATTGCTGAAGTGTTCCTGGATAATGTGTACAAGTTGCATGGATTACCCAATGTGATTATATCTGATAGAGACCCACTGTTCACTAGCCAATTCTAGAAGTTGTTGATCAATAAAACTGGTAGTCAGTTGAACATGAGCACATCTAATCATCCTGAAAATGATGGTCGGACTGAAAGAGTTAATCAGCAGGTGGAGTGATATCTCAGATGTTTTATCAGTGCTCAACCTCATAAGTGGAGCAAGTGGCTGCCCTTGTGTGGATTTTGGTACAATTCTAATTGGCACTCTGCCTTGGGTAAGTCTCCTTTTGAAGTGTTGTATGGATATACACCAAGATACTTTGGTATTGGTGAATCAGATACTATTGCGCCAGTAGAAATGTATGAATGGTTGTAATCGAGGCAGCTGGTGACTGAGACTGTGAGGCAACATTTGTTGAAAACACAGCAACGTATGAAGAGTCAAGCTGACCAGAACAGAACTGAAAGATCCTTTGACGTAGGTGATACATTCTTCCTCAAACTGCAACTGTATGCTCGCTGTCAGTGTACTCCAAAACGAACCAAAAGTTAGCTTTCAAGTTCTTTGGACCCTTTCCAATTGTTGAGAAGATTGTTGAAGTGGCTTACAAGTTGGATCTCCCTGTTGGCAGCCATATTCACCCACTTTTCCATGTTTCCCAGCTCAAGCGTTTACTGCCTCGTGAAACAGTGGTACATTCCAGTTTATCTCCCGTTCATGCTGCTTTGCAAGTCCCTGTTCAGATCTTACAACATCGGGTGCGGCAAGTTGGCAATCGAACTGTTGCTCAAGCTTTAATCCAATGGTTGGATTCTTCTTCGGAGGATGCTACTTCGGAAGATATCGAGTTCTTGAAGCAAAAGTTTCCCCGTGCACCGGCTTGGGGGCAAGCCGGTTCTCAAGAATGGAGGAATGTCAGCACCGTCGACGAGGGCGAGACACAACCTGAAGATCGAAGCGCGGCGATGACGACGACTAGAGGTGAACCTATAGTTGATCCGGCAAGAACGAGGAACGCGCCAAGATTTGAATCAGCTTGTGGCCCAGGAGAACGGCCGCTCGCAAGACAACGCGGCCCAAGTGGAACGCCGGACCGGAATGGGTCTGGTAGTTTAAATACAAATTGTGTAACGACACTATGCTTCGGCTAGGATTTGGACGGCGGCTTCGGCCGAACCTGTCACGACTCTGACAGCTGTGTGGGAGGTTGGGAGGAAATACATGCTGCTTATCTCGTTCCGCCATGAACCCTAGCTAGCGAGATCTTAGATCGAGAGCGACCCTTACATAGCCATGGCAACACCACCATCCTCATGTGGCTGCAAAATGCGAACATATCTTAAGACCTCTTGATCACATATAGGCTGTTTCTATCTAGATCAAACGCAAGTATGCCATCACTAGGCCCATCCAACCACCAATAAAGTGTATTGCCAATAAGGATGCAGGGACGAGTAGTACTAACAAGATCTGCACATTGTTCCGATGTTGATACTGTCCGGTTTTTAAAACTAGGCCAGTATCAACATCGCGGTTGCCCTGCGTCTTCGCAATACTCCGGGTGAAAACCTCGATTCAGTGGATCGGGCGGTGGCGGCTCTCCGGTGTCGTTTCTTTCTTGGAAGCACCGCTTTGGAGTTCCTGGGTCGTCGAGTTTCGGCTTCGTCTCCGCGATGGAGCGCTCCTTAGTACCTTAGCGATGCTCTTATGTCTATTAGTTGTTTGCTTTGGTGTTTTGGAGTAGTGTTGCTGATCGTCAGCCCCTTGTATCTGCCTTGGGTGTGTGTGGTGTCGGGTTGTTTGCATCATGTATGTCGATCGTTGCTTTATATATAAAGCGGGGCGAAAGCCTTTTTCGGTAAAACCGGACAGGTTGTCAAACCGGCGAGGCTGTCGGTTCAAGGTTCAGTGGTTTGACCGGCCGGTTCGACTGGTTCAGATGTTTAAAAAACCAACAAGAAATGACATAATAAATGGGTATAATCTTCTATTATAGTGTAATATATAGAGATTACTAATCAAAAGTACTACTCCCTCCGTCCCAAAATAAGTGTCGTAAATTTTATACTAAATTTGGGACGGAGGGAGTACTTCCAATTAAAACAACTGTGTGCACATCCCAAATGGCTAGGAAGCCCATTAGAGTATGTGCACCAAGACTTAAGGTCGCAGTATCAAATCCTAGGAGCTACAAACAGCAGGGATACGAGGTCTCCCCATATGCCAGTCTCAGAGTAGTAGTAAACACGGGAGATGGCTGGAGAATCTAGGTTGATGGGACATACTTGGTTTGGGAATCTCAGTTTGACAGTGTACAGAAGATGACAAATTAAAAATATCGATTTCTGACCGAAAACCAAAAGCAAGCCACTACAATTCGAGAATGCAGGACATCATAATTCAGTGAATAGCACAAAAGTTCGCTGAATGAACTCCACAATTTAAAATTACGTACACAGACACAACAAGCAGAAAATAGCACGACCAAGCAAGATGAAACTTACTGAGAATAAACAAGCACATAAGAAAACAACATATGGACGGACCCTCATGGAAAGCTACGGCTACCAACCACGAAGCGATCTGACTTAGTCGTCATCCCATTCGCCTTCTCATCATCCAATTTTGACCTGCTTTTCAAAATAAAAACGAAACAAGAAAATAAAAAGATCCATGGAGCAATCTTTTCTGATCTAGCTAGTTTAAGGAATAAAAAAATAAAAGTGGTCAAACGCACTTACGGATTAGCAGCGTCCGATATCTGATCTTCCATGGGAAGATTAAAGACGTGTCGCGGTGTAAAATCTAATTCTCTCAGTATGTGGGCATCAATATTGGTAAGTTGAAGTCTTCTAACGCGAGTATCCCCAAACCCGCAGTGGGCCATGATTAGCCATGCGAATGTGATGAGCTCTCCTCCTGTGCTCAGCAGCGCAACATGCGGCGCCGCCTTGGACTTGCCAGCAGCGTAAACAAGTAGCCGCGTCCACATGCGTGCTACCTCCTCCACTGTTTCCTTGCTTACCTCCAGCTCAACACTATCCTTGGTGATATCATCATATACTTCGTGAGCCTGAGCCAGGGTAGGTGCTGGGCTGATAGAGAGCGGCAGCATGGAAGGGTGGTGAACGAAAAGGTACATTATGTACTTGGATAGCTTCCCACATACCAAAATCATCAAACCGAATTCGCTTGTACCATGAACCTCTATATCCGAATGGGAAGAAGCACATTTTCTCAAAAGCAACTCAGTAACTGCATGCATCCAGATAATTGCCATGCCAAAATCATTAGCAAAAAGTTCTGATGCCTCTTTCAACATGGAACCAATTTTTGGCCATTCATTGGGTTTATCAATATCGGAATCACATGTCAAGAGACTAATCTCTTCTGCAACACACTCCACAATCTTGCTACCCACATCCACGTAAGCGGTGTCTAATAGCTTGCTCATCCAAAATATTTTCTTCTTTTTGACACCCAACAAATCCACAAGCAACTTTCTGAACACAACCATTATTATGCTTTGCCGCGGGCCGCTGTCAGTCAACCAGCTATGTAAGCTGTACTGTCCAATCAAATTTGGCCACCGCTGCTGTTTCATCGTCCTTGGAAATCCGATGTCAGAGCAGAAGAAAACCCACAAACTGGCGAGTGCATCACACCTTTTAACCTTCAACCATGCCCATGTCCAAGGTGACAACATGGAAACAAACATTGAACTGACTTCCAAGAAAAAACAACCCACAAATAGCGAATAGGTGATGGCAATGTCAGCTTTGCTATAATTGTCTCTGCTACTTGTATGGAAGAGCACAAAGGCAACTATTACCGAGGCCTGAGAGATGCATCTAAGTATAACTCCACTCCATGTTCTGAGCACAAGAGACTTAGTGTAGAGATCGTCGTATATCATGCCAAGCTGAAGCCTCACCATCCGTATCATTTGCTCAGGGTCATCTATTTCCTTCATATATTCTCGGCCGAGATCAAGCAAGTTACGTTCGGCCAAGACATCAAGGACAAATGGCATGGAATCCAGAGCAGCACGAACAACACCAACATCACCAGAGATTCCTTCAGGCAATTCCTTTTTGTAACGCTGTGCATCTGAGCTCTCAAGACTTTGAAGGCTGCCACACTTGAGAGACAATGTTCTTTCTCCATACTTGATAATTCCAGTAATAAACACAAAGCTACCCGCAAGCAGAAGGTTCGCACTGTGTTTACCAATGGACTTCCAAAAAACATATAAAGCTAGGGCAACTTGCATCACCAGATTCAACAGATGCCTCAACCACAAGTTGTTGTCCTCCATGGCGAAAGCAGTGATGGTATCCTGCCCACCAAGATGGATGAGGAGGAATGGTGCCCAAAAGAAAGCTAGTGGTTGGGTTCTTGTAAGCATGTTCGTTTCAATGGTGACATCCTGGCGCTTAGAGAGATAGCCTAGTGCATACACTGCTACCAAGTCTGCCCCCAAATAAACTGCCCAGAGGCAGAGCCTGAGAAAGCTGTTGCTGCTTCGGCGCCGCAGTCTGCCAGCAAAGAAGAGGAACAACTGCAATGTGAAGCTGAGCAGTACAAGAAGCTGGATGTCCCACTCGCTGTATAATTCGATCAAATGCTTCATCGAATGCTAGATTCCTTGTGTCTCGGACCACCTGATGGGTAGTACACTAATAAGTTGGATGAGTCAGTGTGAATTTTTGAAAGTAGCAAAACACCTGATTAAATAATATACTTCCTTTTTAGCTTTAACTAGGCATGTTCAACAAGGAAGTATCCAATGTTTTGTTTATGACACCACTTCCCGCTGGCTAAATATACAGCAAAGACCAAACATATATGCGGTATGTGGAATGGAAAGAGAAACAATGCAGAAGAAATAAATATGACAAACTGGCTAACCATTCCATCTTCTCTCCAGGCCTGGGCGTTCCGTAGAAAAAGAAATTTTCGGTTTCTGCTGTTCTTTTTTTTTGTGTGTGAATTCCATTTGGAAAAGTGGAAACCGAATTTGACACTCAAATTCAGCTAACTGAAATTTCAGTTAACCGATTTTTCGGTTCAGTTTTTGGTTTTAACCGAATTATGTACCATGTGCAGAAAATGCACTTTCAGAACATATTGACAGCATGCATATTTTTATTTTAAAGAAAAACATTGACAGCATAACAACACAAAATTCTTCTATACTTGCAGTTGCAGTTGCATCTAATAAAATCAGTAACAAATATACTAAAGAACAGTGCATCCAAGATCCAACTTACCATGTACATATAGTCATACAGAATAGTGAACGAAGAATGAAACGAAAAAATGAGACAAAGAATGGGAGATGGGGGCTTATTACGTTGACTGAATGCTCGGTTTCTGCCGTGGAAGACGTTGTGGCGAAGTGGGGAAGACGCCGCCGAGAGCCGAGATGCCGAGATGGACCGACGGTCGCTGCTGAGTTGCTTGCCGATGTGGAGAGTTGGATGCTGTCGAAGTCGAAGACTCGCAGGCTGGTGGGCGCTGGGCGGACGCCGGATGCAGACGGATGGTCGGGGGTCTGCTCCTCTGGTGATTTGGTCCTCTCTCCTTCCTTGTGGAGTTGGTGGAATGTGTTAACCTCGATCTATATTAATGGCGAGACCCAAATTCGAATTACATGAGAGAGACGAGAGGAGAAGAGAGCTTCTTCCAGCACACACTGTTTTTTTTTTTTTTTTTGAGAAAACACAAACACACTGGTACATTTAAGCAGGGGACGCCCACTCTGGCCCGGCGAGCCTAGCTGGAAGTTGAGTCTCTCTCTTGGGCCGGCCGTCGCTTGAAGCACCAAACGGAGGCGTGAAGCATGGCTCGAGGGTCGCGGGAGCGCGTCTAACAGGGCAGCAGAAGAAGGAGGATGGAAGAAGCTTTGGCATGTTGATGTCCCGGGAAAGATTCGGAATTTTCTTTGGAGGTTAGCAAGACAATCAATCCCTACCGAAGATGTCCGAAAACGCAGGAAAATGTCAGACTCTGATAATTGTCAGCTATGTGGCACTAGAGACTCTTGGCGTCGCTCTTTGCTTGAGTGCTCGTCTTCGAGATGTATATGGGCTTTGACCGATGGGGAACTCGCAGAACACCTCATTGCCACAACCGAACCATCGGCGAAGCAGTGGCCTTTTGCGATGATTGAGGCACTCTCACACGAGAAATTTGTGTTGCTGACAGTTACTCTTTGGGCTACATGGACTGCCAGGCGAAAGGCGATCCACGAATCAATCTTCCAGAGTCCCCATGCCACTCATCTCTTTGTGCAGCGGTTCATATCGAAGTTGGAGGCAATAAAAAAAAACTCCTAATAGCTCCACTGGCGTGACGCCAACTAGCCGCCCCCAGAGATGGAAACCTCCAGCAGCAGGTATGGCCAAAATCAATGTCGACGGAGGGCTATCCCGTGATGGCGCCACTGGTGCGTCTGCCGCTATTTGCAGGGATGACGAAGGCCGGTTCCTAGGATCCTCGTCAATGGTGTTTCCTGGAGTTACAGATCCTGCCTGTTTGGAGGCCCTAGCATGTCGAGAAGCTCAAGCACTTGCCTTGGATTTGAATCTAAGCAAAGTCATTATTTCATGTGACAGCAAAGGGGTAGTGGAGGACATAAAAAATGATACTCGTGGAATGAATAGCACTATCATTCGTGAGATCAGGAAGAACCAAATGCTTTTTCAGGCTTGTGATATTATTTTCGAAGGAAGAGACACGAACAAAGAAGCTCATAGTTTGGTAAAATTTTCAGTTTCGCTTAGTAGGGGTCGCCATTTGTGGCTAGGGTACCCGCACGACCCTATTTGTATTCCTTTGAACTTTTCCTTTGATCAATAAAGCGTTTTCTTACCGCTCAAAAAAAAACGCATGCCTTGTTCATCAGTAATGTCCCGATATGTCTCAAAAAAAAAAAAATCAGTGATGTCCCGATCGCTGACAATTCCCCTTCCCTTAGAAACGGCTTGTCCTCAAGCCGGTGCCCTGGGAAACAATTGCTTCAAGGTTTCTTTGTCTTCGTAAGTCATAAGATCCTCTAGAGATCATTTAGTAAAAATAATACGGAACATATGACAGACTCCTACCATGTTGAGCTGCTCAGTGCTCATCCTACACATGCTGGACAGCAACTCCCTGCCACTTCACCAGTACCAGTTTACAGTGAGGAAATGGCGTGATCAGAGAGATCTGCCATCTACTCTAGTTACAAGCCAAACCAAGTACTCAAAATGCAATTACCAACAACCAAATATTATCGGCTGCGGCATTTTTCAGCTGACCATGTAAATCATCTTGTTAAAAAACCTGCACACATGTGCGAAGTTTCATCACATGTTATGTGAGGAATGATCAATCAATCCCTGAAACAGATGCGGCGTAGAGAAATCAGAATCAACAGATACAATCACGGCATCGCCATCTACCCATCCAGCATGGTACCCAAGTTCATGGTTCATCTGGAGAAATTCCCAGGTTAGCATGATGATCTTGAGTTCTTGACCGGGTCCATCTGAAATTCCCACACGACACTGCTTGGCCCTAGCCATGCTACATCTATATTTCCTACAGTAGAACTATTGGGACATTGGGGTCCTTCTCACTGCCTTCAGCAGATTTCTTATTGCCTCGCTTCTTCTGCTTGTTCTTGAACCTGAATTGCTCTTTCTTGTTCTTCTCCCAACCTTTCTTGTGCTTCTTGTAAATGAACATTGCTGCGCGAGCATCCTCAATCTATATGTTACCAAAATCACCATGCAAACTAGTTATCGACACAACTAATATGAGCATCAAAGTGTTAGACTCAGGATAATTAATTTTCAGTCTACTAGCAAGTGGCTATGTGAACGAGTGGTAAGATATGGATCAGCAACTCAAGAACAAATCACATATTGTAGTTGATAAACAAGCCAAATTTCATAATAAGCCCCTGGTATATTTGCATTGGTATAATCAAGCACTCAACATTAAATGTTGTTTAGTGAGTTCCTGAATCATTCTAGTTCAACTTGACACAATTTGTTGGCGCGACACTGATTTATTAGTCACTGAGGCAAAAAGGATTGGAATGGGCTAAAATAAACCAAAATATACTGTTGAGGGGCTCAAAACTGAACTCAAGGCTTAAACACCATATAAAAATTAAAAATATATTATGAATACAGTATCACACATACCGGGCAGTGCTCTTGCTGTTGTATCTTGACACAAAGTTCTTGAGCAGCAAGATCTTTCAACGATCTCCGCTTGCCCTCCCTAAATTGAAACACATGTCACTACAGTGCTAAGCCATCTTAGTAAGAGTGTAGATATTTAGACCATCTAACCGTCGGAAAATCTCATATTCTGAGGTGTCTCTTATGTCCTTCTTTGGATGGCCTAGCAGCAGGACCTAGCAAAGATAGTACCACATTAGACAAGATAACAAAGTGCTTGGTGAATGGGGTTAAGATCCGTAACAACCTTAAGATCATGGTGTAAGGCATGTCCAACAAGAACCCTTCCTGTTATAAGCTCAGCTACGTCCTTCTGAACGATCGAGAAATCTTTGGCTGTAGTATCATAAAATAGTGTTGCATAAACCGTACAAATAGCAATCCTCAACAGAAAAATAATGACATATGGTGCTAACGTACTAATGACATTACCTTTATTCATGTGCTTAGGTCTAATCCCACTAATATGGGTACGGTAGTCCACAATTCGCTCCATTGGTCGCACATATTCATCATATACAACATTCCCGAAGGAATTAACCTAAGGAAAGCAGAATAACATTAGAGGGTAGGAATATACTAAGAAGAGTATTTCAGCATATTGAACTCCAATACATCACCCGCCCTCTCTTTATCGTCCAATAGCCTCCAATACACACTGTACTCTACATATACTTTGTCCACTACCCCTGGCATGTGCCACCGGAGCCCTACACCATGCGCTCCCCGCCTGAATGAAGATAATGGCGCGACTGTATCAACATGTACCACACATGACCCACCCCTCTGTTCCCACTCACATGACCCACCTCTCTTCACTCTCGCGTGACCAAGTTGGCTACCTCACTTGTCGCCTCTCTCCACGTCACGTGGATCTCGCCGTGCAGGAGCCAGGCTCCAATGACGCCACCACCAAACTATTGGTAGGCTCACACGTGCCACCGCTGCCAGGGAAGGATCCTCACTGCTCCTCTCTCCACAACACGTGGATCCCGCCGGGCTGGAGCCAGGAGCCAGGAGCCAAGACGGCACCACCGAGCCATCGCTAGGCTCACACGCACCACCGCTGTCAGGGAGGGATCCTCATTGCTCCCCTCTCTCCACGACACGTGGATCTCGCTGAACCGCGGCTAGACTGCTACACGGCACCGCCGTCGAGTAGGGCTCCTCACGTGGCCTTTATCAGGGAAATCCTCCATGCCGTTTCTATCACCCACGCACCCCCCTCCCCCCCAACCCCCAATCCCTAACACGTGGGTCTAGCCGGACTAGAGAAGGCTCCAATGACGCCACCAGCAAACCACATCTATATATACAATGCTATTCAGCACGCAGGGTGCAGACTAAGTTACTTTGCACCTACGGTTTGGTTACGTCATTATATTTTGGACTTGCGTTTGGTATATAAATATTACCTTCATATTGGTTCACAACGCAAAAATTGGCATAAAGGAAGTAAGATATGAATCATAAAAGCACAAAATTACATTTTTTATGTATAATTTTATGCCATGCTTTGACATTCATAATTTTTACGTTGTGCAAAAAAAATCCGGCCGATACACATTTTCGTATGGTATTCTATACACCTAGGTGCTGATCCTTTTGGTCAAGAGATACTTTTTTTCCCAATATGAATGTTCTTTTATCCAGATGGTAATGGATCATGTTTATGGTGGTGGATAAAAAATGTTGAGTACTCCATTCTTTTCTTCATGATCTCTGTTGTTTTCTCTCCTTGCTAGAAAATGAAATGATATTTTGTTCATGATACAAAATGTTGTCAGAGTTCTAGATTTCTCTTGGTTCAGAGTTGCTTCATTTCATGTTCATGATGGCTGCGGTAGGCCAAGCTCGCCCCTTTCCCTTCTTAATTTCGTGATGTATTTGTGGGATTCAGACGTGCTTTGCCTGGGATTTGCTCCGATGGAACTGCTTCGCATGAATTATGAGTTGTGTAGCTGTACTTTTGGTAGCGACCGTGTGGCAAGTTTGGTTTGGGCTGCAAATTGTGTTGATCTGTCCTAGTCTCAAAATGTTTGATGGCTGATGGCCTTGCCATTATTTTTTGAATTATATCTGATGTCCGTAGGCTGCAACTGCAACACAATATGATTATGATTGCTTCGAGTAGTCGGGTTTAAAATTGACTTGTTAGCACCGAGCTATGTGAAATTGAATGACCAGTTGCTATCAGTTTGAGTCATGACCACCTGCTAGCATTTTGCTCTACAATTACCAGCCTAAACAAAGAGCGGAAAGTTTATATTCAATTCAAGTCCTGCTTGAGTTCCTCCAGTTCATGTTTAATGTTTTTCATACTCCAGATCTGTTCATTGGAAATAGACCTCACGAAAGGCTGAAGACACCAAGATTCAAGACATTTATGGTGTGTTCCATAAGGATAACCACATGGATGGTTAGAAGATACTAGTTGTACTATTTTCGTACAAGCTTACAATGCCAGAACTGTATAACTTGCAGTATCGTAGTCTTCGGCGTCGTTTAATATAGACCCAGGTGCTTGTATGGATTTGATTACCTTGGGCTTGCATAGCCAATTGCACCAAGTCCTCAGCTTGAATCCATGTCTTATTACAGAGGAGTAAATGATGTTCAGCTTCATGCACTAGCCAACGCAACCAAAAGTCCGAACTGATGGAAAGGGCTAAGGCAATCCACATATACACTTCAACACCCCCTCTCACGTGTGATGCGGAAAGTCAACACGTGAATAGACTAAGAGGTATGGCTCAAGAGGCCCATACGTGAACAAAGGGGGGCAGCATCATTTTTTTAGATAAACTGCGAAAGCCAGGACTTGAACTCAAGACCTTGGGCTCTCATACCATGTTAAGCTTCATGCGCTAGCCAACGCAACCAAAAGTCCGGACTTATGGAAAGGGCTAAGGCAATCCACATATACAGTTCAACAAATGGGAGGAAAGATGGGAAAAGCATAGACCGAATGGGCAGGTCAGCAATGCAGTAGGTCATACACCTATTACAATGACTATAACCTATATGATATATGTCCTGCATAGCCCATCCTCCCGAAGAAACCGGGAAAAACATATGCCCACTGTAGGTAACTTGCTTTACGTTCATTGCCATGGCCCTGTGCTAGCTTTATGCCTTGTCTATTCAGTCCAATCAAGGCTTTTCATTTTCCAGAAACAAAGAAAACACTCCAGAATGATTTCTTTTAGCAAATTCTTTTGTGAAGCTCAAAGCAGCTTTATGGCAGTTGATGGCGGGGATAACTCATGTACCCATGTGTGGATGTACATGCATTTCCCCTTTGAAGTGCCATCTACGCTATTCACAAACATCAAAGATAACAAGAGGTCTAGCATTGAACTTGAACTGTATTGTTGCACTAACTACTTATTGAGAAGGATAAATCGGTAGCTTAGTAAAGAGTTGATGGACATAACATAGCCAACTGCTCCTAAAATAGAACAGAAAAACTGAAATCGATCTGGCCAAGCATATGAGCTGCCCATGTGTAGGCGAAGAAGAGCATGAACTGCCACTGTTCATATACGTGTGTAGTGCTGTAGATGCTCGTTGATGGAGCAGCGGACATGGGGGAGCAAGGTCAATGATGGTAGGGGGTGTTACTGTTCTAGAGTGTTAACCCCCCCACAAACATTGGAAGAAAGGGATAATGATGGACGACAGGGTCATAACAGAAGAAAGGAAGAGTATCTGTCAGTGGTTAGTTCCACGTAACCAGGGTTTGAACTTCGCCGTAGAAAAATGGACTTAACAAATTACTCTTAGCAGTAACTAACTGCAGGTGTTTCAAATATAAATATTAGGAGTGCTTTCAAATATATTTAGTGGAATATTAGGAGTGCTACTGCTAACTGTATATGCTTCCGAGTCTGTAGAAAAAAGCAGTGTACAAACACTCCTAAAATGCTATAAATTCATTTATAAGTTTGACCATCTATAAAGAAAGAATTAGTAACATCACAAATATCAAACTGATATTAGGGCCTCTTTGGTCGCAGGATTTTAAAAGAACAGAAACAGGAAAAAGATAGGAATTAGATCATGACATGTTGAATCATACAGGAATTGAAAACACAGGAATGTTTAACTGATGTTGTTTGGTTACGCCACAGGAAACAACATTGGATTTTATTCCTAGAATGGTTAATCACATGCCATAGTTGTCACTGAAACAAAGAGAAATTTCGATTAGGTTGAATCCCATGGAAATTTTTATCTAGAGTTGCATGCAAATTAGATCACGAAAAAATTCTATGGATTCCAATTCGACAAAGCGAACAAGCCCCACGAGAAAAAGTCCTACGGAATGGAATCCTCTAGAATTCCTATGAACTTCGATGGAAGCAAAGAGGCCCTTACTAGATTTATCATGATGAAATGTAGTTCTATAATGTAATAATGTTTTTTTTATTTCAGACACTAGAAACTGATGGTCAAAGCATTATCTTGAAGACTGCCATGCCATAACAGACTTGCATTTCTCAACGTATGACACATGCGCTCCGCTTTTTCCCCAGCCAAAAAAAAAAAAAGATTTGCATTTTGGATTGGAGGAAGCAATCACCACAAAATTTTAAGAGGCATGAAACACTAATTGCTAGACATAACACCAAGAGTATTCCATTGTATGTTTTCTTATTGTCATCTTTAGTTGACATGGAGGACCACTATACCTACCCTAACACATGATGTAACAATCACGACACATTATTACTAGAGGGAACATAAGCTAATCAAGAGCTATTTAAACTAATACCTTTGTATTACTGGTTACTACTTCGCAATTCAAGCTTAAAACATCTTCTTGCAGCCAAATAAAGCTACCAACTTCTAAGCATGCTAATGTGGCATCCATATGATTTCTGAAGTTGCCAAAAGCACCTTCTAGCCCGAATTCCAGACATCGCATAACTACAAAGCTCTGGTTATGGGTTCCTTTTTGCATATGGCAATCCCACTACCTTTCGCGGCATCAATAATTCGGAACTTAATTCGAAGGTCATATTTTGACCCAGACGCTTCTGGGATGCTTCTAATACCAACTAATTGTGGTGCTTTTCCTTGTTTAGATCCTAGGCCAGACACAACTTGATAAACCCTTTGAAGAAATGTCATTCCGCACAAAATGCAAAACATTATACATGCAGTGGTCTCAAGATTGTGCAGCTCCTCAAACCTCATTCTTCCCATTCAATTCAACAAGAAATCCCGTACATCACAAGCATTTACCATTGCCACGGCATAGTTAGCAATGAAGGATGACACTGTACCAAGTAAATACACAAGAAACCAAACAAAAGAAAGTGGTGCTTGATGCTTACCAAGGTGACCCTGGCGAGGGCGCTCTTGCTGCCACCGGCCCCAACCCCGACCATCTCGCAATCCAGCGCCAACGCCTTCGTCAAGCTGACCACCACCACCAAATCAAAACCCAAACGTCCCAAAGCGGCATACAAGGGAAGCTAACTGACAGGGCCTGCTCACCTGGTGTCGTCAGAGGTCGGCTCAAGCTTGAAACTCAGCTCCGCCGCCTCCGGGTTAGGAGACGGCTCAGGGGGCGGAGAAGGGGCGGGGCGGTGCTTGCGCTTGCCGAGGAACGTGGAGGCAGGGAGCTTGGACTGGAGCTGGGCCCAGTTAGGGTTTAGGGCGGAGGGGGCGGCTGGTTTTGTCCTGGGCTTCCGCTTCGGGGTGCGCTTGCTGTTTCCGGCTGCCGCCGGCGCTCCGAAAGACGGCGGCTGAGCCGCCATGGGCGATTGCGGCGCGGCAGCGGCTGAGGCAGCGGCTGCTTGGAGAGTTGGAGGGCTCGTTGAAAGGGTTTGGGCTTGTTTGCCTCTTGCTTTTGGGTTTTGGACCTTTTGACCGACCCGGAAGAAAGATTTGGAACTATATGGGTCCGAATTTTATTTTATTTGGTCAATCCAAATTTGTCCGGATCTGTTCGTATGTTCAAAATCCCACAAATCGAAACAAAAGGAGGGTACGGGTGTCCGGACCTTCGTCATGTCAGACTCTAACACGTCCGGCAAAAAAAAAACCGAAGCCCGGGTATTTTGACAATCTTGTCACTGTTTACGCGCCAATTGCCCTCATTGTCATCCTTTCTCACTTGCCTTCGCCTGGATTGTTGTCGTCCCCCGCCATTCCGACATGTTACGCCTTTCATCGTCACAATGAAGCCACCATTGGAGGACCCGATGAAGACGATTGTCGTCCCGCCGAAGGAGGAGGACCCCGACCGTGGTGGGCCGCCTGCAAAGCCGCGTGTGTGGAACGCAACACCAATCTTCACAAGGTGGAGAAGAAGAAGGCAGGCAGTACGTCGGTGGGCCGTTAAGGTGCCGCCACCATGGTGCTACCTGGTGGTGTGGAGCACCCCACAGACATCCCAGTGAACTCTACACCAACACCCCAAGCGCCAAGTCGAAGACGAGGTTAACTCGATCCTCTTTTAACTATTCTTAACTTCATATGAGACATGGCTACTACCTCAAACGAAGACCCTATGCATACCCATGTACCAAGGAAGCGAGCACAACGAAGCTACTACCTCAAACGAAGACCCTATGCATACCCATGTACCAAGGAAGCGAGCACAACGAAGCTAGGAAACCAGGCCAAGCCATGGTGGAAGAGGAGCACTAAGAAGAAGAAGGGGAAGACAAGGACATGGTCCGGGCGCTATACATCCGGCCCAAAGCCCGAACATCTGGCCTCCAACCCTGACATACGGCCAATATTTGACAGCCGAAACATTTAGACCTGCCTTCTTGCAGGCTGGCTCAAGAGGCATGTATCCCCCTCTCGCACCCCTATCCCGCCTTAGATAACACAGATACACACGCACATAAACACATCTCCTACCTCTTCACGTATTGATTTTCTCGTCATCACTTTCTCTTCTTCATGCTCCATCGTAGTCTCTTGAGAGGCACAATGAATTTTCACTTGAATTAGTTGATCAACCATGACTCAACATATGAGTGATACGTCTCCAATGTATCTATAATTTTTTTATTGTTCCATGCTATAATATTATCATTCTAGGATGCTTTTTGGGTGATTATTTACCAATTCATATTGTTTTTTAGCACTAACCTATTAACCCAGTGCCCAGTGCCAATTGCTGTTTTCTGCATGTTTTTGACGTTTTCAGGTTTACAGTACCAAACGAAGTCCAATTGCCCCAAAACTTTTTTATGATTTTTTCTAGACCAAAAGAAGACCTGGAAACTTCGGGAGGAGGCCGGAGGCTCCACGAGGGAGCCACCACACAACAGGGCGCGCCCTGTTATGTGGTGGTCGCGCCCTGTTATGTGGTGGCCCCCTAGGGCGTCTCCCGGCGCCCCTCTTTGGCCCCAAAACCCTAGAAAGCCTTCCGAAACACTTTTTCCACCGTCGCAAGTCTCTGTTCCGCTATGTGCCCATCTGGAGCCATGTTTCGGTGCCCTGCCGGGGGAGGGATCAATCACGGAGGGCCTCTTCATCAACCTTGCTAATCCCATGGTGATGTGTGAGTAGTTCCCTACAAACCTACGGGTCAGTAGTTAGTATCGAGATGGATATCTCTCTCTATTGATCTTCAATACAAAGTTTACCGCATCTTAGCGGTGATCTATTCGATGTAATCACTTTGTGTGGTGCGTTTGTTGGGATCCGATGAATTGTGGGTTTATGTTCAGATTATTCATGAAAAAGATTTGAGTCTTCTTTGATTTCTATTATGATTCTTATTTGCATGATTATTATAGCTTCGTAAATCTCTCCGATCTATTGAAATAGTTTGGTCAACTAGATTGATATTTCTTTAGTGAAAGGGGTGCGTTGTAGTGGGTTCAATCTGACGGATTTCTATATCCCAGCGACAGAAGGGGACAAGATACGTCTTTGTATTGTTGCCACTAAGGATAAAATGACGGGGTTAATTCATATTGATTGAATTCTCTTTGTATACATCATGTCATCGTTCTCCAAGCATTACTTTGTTTGTCATGAACTTAATACTTAGAGAGGCAAGCAAAGAAGCGCTCTCGAAGTGGAGTAATAGTAATGGGTGCAGGCAGGAGTCGGCATGTTTGCTTATGGACGTGATGCATATATACACATGATCATTGTCGTGAATAAATATTGTATAACCATGTGCTTTTCTATCAACTGCCCAACAGTAATTTGTTTACCCACTGTATGCCTACTACATGAGGGATGCCACTAGAGAACACTACGGCCCCTGGGTCTATTCACTTATATATTTACAAAAGCTTTCGTTACCATGCTGCCACTTATTTTCTTTTATTTTATTTTGCAATTTACAATATTCAACTTTCATCTACATACTTCACTAGCTTGCAAATAATGAGTCCAAGGGGATTGACAACCCTCTTGCCCGCGTTGGGTGCAAGTGTTTGCTTCTTTTGTGTGCAGTCACTGAAGACGGGGGTTGCGTGCTACTCCTATTGGGTCGATAAACCTTGGTTCTCTACTGAGGGAAATACTTATCTAAACTGTGTTGCATCACCTGTTCCTCTTCACGGAAAACCCAACGCAGATCACAAGTATCAATGAGCTTGTAATGATCACATCCTTAAGCCATATATAGAATTTTTGTGTTTAATTATCTCAGGGTCTTGATCAATTGTGGATCAACTCAAATAGCCCATGCATGCATAACTTCTTAGATCCTCCAATAAACTTCGCCTTGTTATTGTTCTTCACATTTGATTTAATCATTGAACTCGATCTTGATTCATATATAGGTGTTAATGGCATTCATTCCAAATCCACACAGTCTCCTTCGTGCATCACCCATGGAACATATATTTGTATATAGCTTTATGTCGGCGTTGCTCCATGAGACAGATTCTAACGTAATTCAACCGGTCTCTCCTCGTCCTGACCCTTGTACCCCCCATGTCACCTCCCCGAGCGAGGCAACTAATGGTGTCCTGGACTAGGGGGTACTCACCACGTCATCTCCCGATCAGTGGGTCGGGTCGAGGACCCCCAGGGCGGTTCACTAATGGGCCAGTTCGGACAGCCATGATGCATACGAGGAAGATTCCACAAGACTTGGTGATCAAGATAAGGACTCCTCTCCACCGACGTAGCCGACTAGGACTCTTGTTATCCTAGGCCTCTGGTGTGTTATATAAGTCGAGGCCAGGCTAGTCATTAGGGACAATCAGATCATCAGAGATTACAATCATAGCTCTTAGGGTTTAGACCACTTCATACGATCTCGACGTAGATCAACTCTGTACTCGATACCCCATCATCAATACAGAACAAAGCAGGACGTAAGGTTTTACCTCCATTAAGAGGGCCCGAACCTGGGTAAATATCGCCTCCCTTGTCTCCTGTTACCCATCGATCCAAGATCCACAGTTCGGGACCCCCTACCCGAGATCCGCCGGTTTTGACACCGACAGCAACCGGGGCGGACCCCTCCCCCCACCTCTCCAGCGTCGTCGCTGATGAGGACATGGCTACATTGAATATGATCACAAATATTGCATATGCGTGTTTATTTGAGGTGATTTCTAATAAAAGTTATTTATGCTATACATAACAAAAATACTTCACCTCTTTTTGTTTCATGCCTAATTACAGAACTACCAGACACTTGTACAATCCATATATTAAGATAAGGGAAAAAGAGATATTTAGGTGCTGTTCAAGAAGTTCTCTCACGTCACTTTTGGCCCAAGAGAAGATAGAGTCCAAGTCTCTCACGTTCTGGACTTAGATTCGGACTGCACAGACATACCTGTCTCAAAACGCCAAGAACTTTTTCATACGGACTCCAAATTGGATGATTCTTTTTTTATTGGAAAGTAGATTTCATATGAGTTCCAGCCCAATTGGATTAACCTTCAAATTCATCCGGAGCGTAGAGATATTGACGAAACAATCTGACATTGAACCAGAATCCGAGTCAAACTACAAGTCCAAAGGTGTTGCATCACCTCCACTTGGGCCCATAGGCCTTGTACGACCTAGGGTTAGTTTTAGGCAGCCTTCAGACGTTCTCCCACCTCCTTGGCCGCCACCCCTTGCTCCTATATAAGTAGATCAATCTAGTAGCTTTTTCTTTGGGATTTGTTTAGTTAAAAGTTAGCCATTGCAACTTCGTGTACTTCGTTTGTGTCCAACGACCAGACCAAGACCGCTTTCGAATCCCCACCTTTATCAATACTTCATCTATATTCGCAATATTCAGATTGCTTTATCATATTCTTGCTTGTTCTTCGATTGCTTGCAGGAAGAGACCTTCGTGGTCAGGTTGATCGTGCTCCGGCGTGGTCAATAACCTCCGGGAGATTGGTTTAGCGATTGCTAAGGCACAACGTCGTGCATGTTTGTAGTCGAATCGTCAAAGTCATCTCCACCAAATCGATAGTTATCATCTCATTGAAAGATCAGGACCCTTGCCTCTATCAGTCGCGTCCCCTCCCTCTCGCCGTTGCCGTCGGCGGACGCGGTTGGGCGTTGCCCGCGCGGCGTCGTTGTGGCCGGCGGTGGTGGCACCCTTCCCTTCCCCGATGCGGGCGCCTGACTTGGGCGGGAGGGCCTAGCGGCGGTGCAGCTCAGCTGACAGCACTCCGACGCGGCCTGGATGGCGGCAAGGCGGTGGCGCAACCACTTGACTGCGATGATGACTCTCGGTGGGTAGTGGCTGGTGGCGCCCTACAAGCCCAGATCTGGGTCAAGACGGGATGACTAGGGCTGTGACGGGTCATCTCCAGTTGGTCCAGCAAGCACCTCGTGATGGGAGCAGCAGCTACTGTGTCGCGTCTGCTGCAGCGTGGCGGCGGGAGCTTCGCGGGCCTGATCTGGGCCCGACTGGGCAATTGGCCCGGTGTGCTCCTGCCGTTGCGTCCGGTCTGCTACCACCTGAGTCGGTGGAGGTTGTTCCCTCCCACGTGGTCGCGGTACTGTCAGCCCCTGTCTACGGGTGATTCGTTTTGGTCTGACTGGCCTCGTAGCGTTTGCCGTGGTGAGATGACGATGATGTCCTCTTGACTTTGATGGCGCATGTTGGTGGTCGGCGGGTGTGGTGGAGCCGATGGTTGGTCCTGGGTTGTGGGTGATAACCCACAAGTATAGGGGATCGCAACAGTTTTCGAGGGTAGAGTATTCAACCCAAATTTATAGATTCGACACAAGGGGAGCCAAAGAATATTTGAGAGTATTAGCAGCTGAGTTATCAATTCAACCACACCTGGAGATTAAATATCTGCAGCAAAGTGATCAGTAGCACAGTAATATGATAGTTTGATAGCAGTAGTGACAGTAACAGTAGCGGTAACAGTAGTAGCAATAGTTTTGTAGCAGTTGGAACAGTAGCAACAACAGTAGTAACTTAGCAAGAACAATAAGTGGAAAGCTCGTAGGCACTGGATCGGTGAACTCGTTGGATGATATTCATCATATAACAGTCATAACCTAGGGCGATACGGAACTAGCTCCAGTTCATCAATGTAATGTAGGCATGTATTCCGTAAATAGTCATACGTGCTTATGGAAAAGAACTTGCATGACATCTTTTGTCCTACCCTCCCGTGGCAGCGGGGTCCATAAGGAAACTAAGGGATATTAAGGCCTCCTTTTAATAGAGAACCGGAACAAAGCATTAACACATGGTGAATACATGAACTCCTCAAACTACGGTCATCACCGCGAAGTATCCCAAATATTGTCACTATGGGGTTGACGGATCATAACACGTAATAGGTGCATATGACTAGGCAAGATCGGATCAAGAACATAGATATAATGGTGATAACATAAACGGTTCAGATCTGAAATCATGGCATTCGGGCCCTAGTGACAAGCATTAGGCATAGCAAAGTCATAGCAACATCAATCTCAGAACATAATGGATACTAGGGATCAAGCCCTACCAAAACTAACTCAATTACATGATGAATCTCATCCAACTCCTCACCTACCAGCAAGCCTACCAAGGAATTACTCACTCCCGATGGGGAGCATCATGGAATTGGCGATGGAAAAGGGTTGGTGATGACGAAGACCGAAGATTCCCCTCTCCAGAGCCCCAAACGAGCTCCAGATCTGGCCTCCCGATGAAGAACAGGAGGTGGCGGCGGCTCCGTATCGTAAAACGCGATGAAACTTTCTCTCTGATTTTTTTCTCCGAAAATAGAAATTTATAGTGGCGGAATTAGGGTCAGTGGGGCCACGAGGTGGGCACAACCCACCAGGGCGCGCCCAAGGGGCCTGGCACGCCCTGGTGGGTGCTGCTCACCCTGGCCCCCCTCTTCGATGGATTTTGGCTCCAGTAATTCTTATATATTCTGAAATAATTCTCCAAAAAGTTTCATTCCATTCCGAGAACTTTTATTTCTACACAAAAATAACACCATGGTAGTTCTGCTGAAAACAACGTTAGTCCGGGTTAGTTCCATTCAAATCATGCAAATTAGAGTCCAAAACAAGGGCAAAAGAGTGAGGAAAAGTAGATACGTTGGAGACGTATCAACTCCCCCAAGCTTAAACCTTTGCTTGTCCTCAAGCAATTCAGTTGACAAACTGAAAGTGATAAAGAAAAACTTTTATGAACTCTTTTGTTCTTATTTACATATATATGCTTAAGTAGCACCCAGGTTTTCAGCAAAGATTATGACTAACCATGCCAACAATAACTCTTATAAATTATATTAACTCATAACAATAACATAAGCAACTAGCGAGCAATAATAAGATATCTCAAGCGCCAACACTTTGTCAAAACAATCATGATACAATATGACAATAATGGTATCTCGCTAGCCCTTTCTGAGACCGCAAAACATAAATGCGGAGCACCTCCAAAGTTCAAGCAGCGACTAGACATTGTAATTCATGGTAGAAAAGATCCAGTCATGTTGTACGCAACATCAACTATACACAATGCATGAGGATGACAATAGTGCTCTCAGGTCTGGCGCTTATTTGAGAAGGTGATGACTCAACATAAAAGTAAATAGATAGTCCCTTCGCAGAGGGAAGCATGGATTTTTAGTGGTGCCAGAGCTCAAAGTTTAAACACAGAGATAGATATAATTTTGAGAGGTACACCCTTCCTGTCAACGTCACGACCAAGAGTTATCAATATCTTCCATGCTAAACAAATTAGCGGCGGTTCCCAAGCGGTAAAAGTAAAGGTTTACTCCCCCTCCACCAACAATCACACTACACGGCTAGCCGTATCCACGGGTACCGTCCAAACCAACAACATTCCTAGGGGAGTTTTGTTTAATTATTTTTGTTTTTTTTTATTTCGGGACTGGGAATCCCTATTACCGCCCCTCTCGTGTAAGGACAAGTGAATAAACACTCATCATGAGAATAACGTGCTTAGCATGGAAGATACTGACCGCCCCCTGTCGCTCCATGAGCGGTCCAGGCAGACAAAACAGATGTTTATTTGATTTTTTTTAGAGATGGCACATGCAAATTTACTTTGGAACGGCAGGGTAATACCGCATATAGGTAGATATAGTGGACTCATCTGGCACAACTTGGTTTAAAGGTTTTGATGCACAAGCAGTATTTCCGCTTAGTACAGGCGAAGGCTAGCAAATAAATTGAGAAGCGACCAGCTAGAGAGCGAAAACGGTCATGAACATGCATTACATATAATCATCATTGAATACTAGCATGAGTAGGATATGGACACCATGAACATAAATATCATGAAGGCTATGTTGGTTTTGATTCAACTACATGCGTGAACATGTGCCAAGTCAAGCCACTTGAAACATTCAGAGGAGGATACCATATCATCATACCGCATCACAGCCATTTTAATGCATGTTGACACCCAAGATAAATCATTATCCACTCCTAGCTACTTACGCATGGCATGAATAACTATAATCTCTAATGGTCATTGCAAGCATGTTTGATCATAATGTGCTGAATCAAGGATATTAGGTTAAACATATTTACGCAAACAAAAACAAGTTGAGTTCATACCCGCTTTTCTCTGCCACAGTCAATTCATCAAATATCGTCATTATTGCCTTTCACTTGCACGACCGAATGATAAGAAGATAATAATAATGCAAGGAATCTGCAACATTTTATTCAAGAGGAGAAGACAAGGTCATATGGGCTCTTTGTTAGATAAACAATAATGCAGATGAGAGCCACTCAACAATTTCATTGTGGTCTTCTCCTTGGTACGACTCAAACACAAGAAAAAGAATTTCAGAGAAACACACTGAAATATTTTTGGAGTTTTTGGTTTTCTTGAAGAAAGCAAATTAAAGAGGAAAAAACAAAAACGAGAAAAATATTTACACGGGAAAGCTCCCAACAAGTAAAAGAAGAAGCGAGAAATCTTTTTGGGTTTTCTTAAAGTTTTTCAAACACACAAGAAGAAAGCAAGAAAACAAATCTAGCATGGATATTACAATGAAAAAGTGTGAACACCGACAACTGGAATGAAATGTGTGAACATGAATGTAATGTCGGTGGAAATACGTACTCCCCCAAGCTTAGGCTTTTGGCCTAGCTTGGTAATCACCATCCGTAGTAGCCGTCCGGTCCCAAGTTGTAGTGAGGTGGAGGCGGCACCTGAGCATCCCACCCCTGGGGCTCCTCCTCCGCAGCTGCTAGGTTGTTCCGGTAGGTTGTAATGTCATCTGGAATGATCCCGTATCCGTTTCCTGGCAATAGAATCAAACAAAGCAGGTGCAGGCAACGGAATAACATCACGGGTTTCCTTGCTGAACACTAGGTTGTAATGAATGTCACGGTGAGAATCAGTTACATCGAGGAATTGGTGATCTTGCAGTGATTTGTGATCAAGGTAAACTCGGGACAAGAGATAATCATGAGGGAGAAACTGAACATTAAAGTGTCTCGCTAAGCGAGTAGCATAAATACCACAATTTATCTTTCCCTTAGTTTTGTTAAGGTGTAAGCGACGAGCAATAATAGCCCCCATACTAAAGGTGTGATCATCATAAAGTGCACGACGTAAAATAGCAAGGTCAGGGGCACTGAGTGCGCCGGCCTTATCCCTAGCGGTTAAACACTTAGCGATGACCAAAGTGAAGTAATGCACTGAGGGAAACTGCAAGCTGGTAGCAGTGGCGTTTGACACGCCTCTATCCTCACCCACTGTTAAAGTGAGGAGAAAATCCTCAAACTCAGATGGCCTAGGTTCTCTCAATTCCCCATCAGAAGGGATCAAGCATATGTTGCAGAAGTCAGTTAGCGGCAATTTGTAAGTTTCAGCATAAAGATTAAACTGCACTTCGGGAGGATTGTTTCTCCCTAGATAATAAAAGCCTTGCACAAAGGAATTTGTAAGGATGTGATATTGGTCACACTTAGTGAGGGAGTCCTGGACTAAGGGGTCCTCGGGCCGCCGGCCTGTCTCCCAATAGGCCGGCTTGGTGGGCCGCTCTCTGATTATCGCAGGAAGGGCCGGATATGCCACGACCCCGTGCTCTAGAAGGAAGTCTCGAAGGCGCGTCGTGCACTCCAAGTCAAGATGAGGAAATCGGCATCTCCATCCCCGGAATGAGACCTATCATGTGTAAACCCTAGGTACCCCCCGGTGTCTATATAAACCGGGGAGGTTTTAGATTGTAGGGGAGTAACTCATCTAGGGTTTTAGCTACTCGATCTCGTGGTAGATCAACTCTGTAACCTTCATACACATCAATATAATCGAGCAGGACGTAGGGTTTTACCTCCATAGGAGGGCCCGAACCTGGGTAAAACATCGTCTCCTTCGTCCCATGTTACCATTCGATCCTAGACTCACAGTTCGGGACCCCCTACCCGAGATCCGCCGGTTTAGACACCGACATTGGTGCTTTCATTGAGAGTTCCGCTGTGATCGCCAAAGGAATCAATGGCACGCTTAGTCATTAGCGAGGAAGTCCGCAACATGGACTCCTTTGTCCCGGGATAGATCTTCGCTTTCGGTAGCGTCGTGCTGCATGCCGACCCGACCGGCCGTCTTGGCCAGGTCGGGACTTTCGCCCCTGATCAAGAGGTCAGATTCGGGAACCTAGAGTTCTCCGTAGACTCTCGGGGCGATCTTTTGCTCACCGGGCTTGCAATCTCATCTGATGCGCCCGAGGACTCCGAGGCCTTGACTTCGGATTTCGCTCTCAACCCCGCCCACGGGACCAACCATGACGACGATCTGGCTTATAGTCCGGATCCGGTCATAGTACCGAATGGTCGGGAGTCAGCTCCTGCCGAACACACTCCTTGTTCGGACGCACCGGGGGTTAACTCCGAAAGCTCTGGGCAGATGGACCCGATCGAGCTCTTGACACTCAACGAGGCTCTAGATCGGATCTTATCGATGAAAATCACTGATGACTCAACCCCGATCCACGCTCAGATCGGTCTGAAGGCGGGTCAAGAGGAATTTTTCATCCCACCCACCACCCACTTAGTAGCCACTGTCGAAGACTTAACCGACATGTTGGACTACGCCTCCGAGGAGGCAGAAGACATGGATGAAGAGGATTGCGCTCCCGCCCCCGTCAACACCGGGCGATGGACTGCCACCTCTACTTACGACGTCTACATGGTGGATACTCCAGTCGATAAGGGCGATCACACACCCAAAAACAATGGCGATAAATCTGGCGAGGAGCTGTCAAGGCGCCGGAAACTGTGCAAACGGTCAAAGGCAAAAAAGGGAAGGGAAGCCATTGCTGACACCGGGGAAAACGACACCCCGGAAGACCTCGGCGATCCCGATCTCCCCGAGCATCCGCTAGAGGACCAGGAGAGGCCGGAAGACCAGCGCGCCCTTGAGGATCTATACGATTCCGGGGATGACAACTACCTCCCCCCTGTCGAGGAGGAGGATAGCCTGGAAGCCGAAGACTTCATCGTCCCCGAAAACCTTGAGGATCAGGAACGGTTCAGGCAACAGCTTATAGCCACTGCCCGAAGCCTGAAGGCAAAAGAACGGCAGCTTAAGGCCGAACAGAACACCCTCAATGATAGATGGACAAGGGTCCTATCAGCCAAGGAAGGGTACGGTACCGGTCTATTGGACCAACCCAAGAGCTATCCACGCCGACGGCTGCTGCCGCAGTTCGACGACGAGGTCTCTAATACACCGTCGCCCAAACACACTCCATACGACCAGCCGGACCGCCCTCCCCGAGGACGAGATAGGACGGCTGGCGACGCCGGTTATAGGCCGGCGATACCCCACAGAAGGGGAAAAGAGCCAATAGAGCCCGAGGACAGGTACGACCAGCGACACGACCTGGACTATAGAACAGACCGCACGAGATCCATCTACGGATCTAGAGGGTACTCCCCCGATAGACAGGACGGGTACCAGCCTCGGCTCGACCACAACAACAGAGGTCGAGAACCAAACCGGGCCAGATCAGGCGCCGACTACCGGCGTGACATAGCCCGGGTCAGAGGCGCTGCCCACCCACTGTGCTTCACCGACGAGGTGATGCAGCATCAGTTCCCAGAAGGGTTTAAACCCGTGAACATAGAGCAATACGATGGGACAACTGACCCAGCAGTATGGATCGAGGATTTCCTCCTCCACATTCATATGGCACGAGGAGATGATCTCCACGCCATCAAATATCTGCCCCTAAAACTTAAGGGGCCAGCTCGGCACTGGTTAAACAGCCTCCCCGAAAATTCTATCGGGAGTTGGGAGGATCTCGAGGACTCTTTCAGGTCTAACTTCCAGGGGACCTATGTCCGACCGCCGGACTCCTCCGACCTAAGCAATGTTGTCCAGAAGGCAGGCGAATCGGCTCGACAATTCTGGAATCGGTTCTTGACCAAGAAGATCCAGATTGTCGATTGCCAAGACGCCGAGGCAATAGCCTCCTTCCGGCACAATATTCGGGACGAATGGCTGGCTCGCCAGCTCGGTCAGGACAAGCCTAGGACCATGTCCGCCCTTACATCACTCATGACCCGCTTTTGCGCGGGTGAGGATAACTGGCTAGCTAGACGAAGCCACAACCCCGAAGACCCCGGCACCTCTGAAGTCCGGGATGGAAACGGCAAACCTCGACGCAACAAAAGTAAACGCCGTCACAACAACGGTGATGCCGACGACACGACTGTTAACGCCGGTTTCCGCAACCCCCAATCCGGGCAGCGGAAGAAGCCTTCTAAAGGCAATCGTGATGGACCTACCCCACTGGACAAGATCATAGATAGGCCCTGCCAGATCCACGGCACTCAAGACAAACCCGCCACCCACACCAACCACAACTGTTGGGTGTTCAAACAAGCCGGCAAACTCGCAGCCGAAGAGCCCCGCGGTCCGATCAATGGAGGACAGAAGCAGTTCCCTCCAGAGGTAAAGACTATGAACATGATATACGCCACTCATATACCTAAAAAGGAGAGGAAGCGCGCCTTCGAGAGGTCTACGCCGTAGAGCCTGTAGCCCCGAAGTTCAACCCATGGTTGGCGTACCCGATCACCTTCGATCGACGAGACCATCCGACCAGTATCCGTCATGGGGGTTCGGCGGCCCTCGTCCTAGACCCCATTATCAATGGGTATCACCTCACTAAAGTCCTAATGGATGGAGGAAGTAGCCTCCATCAAGGATCAAGCCCGGCAACACTACCTTTAAAGGAGTGATCCCAGGCGTCGAAGCCCGGTGCACGGGCTCTGTTAGCTTGGAAGTAGTGTTCGGTTCGCCCGACAACTTCCGCAGCGAGGACTTGATCTTCGACATTGTCCCCTTCCGCAGCGGTTATCACGCCCTGCTAGGCCGCACAGCGTTCGCTCGGTTTAATGCCATCCCACACTACGCATACCTCAAGCTCAAGATGCCCGGGCCCAAGGGGGTCATTACTGTCAACGGCAACACAGAGCGTTCCCTCCGAACTGAGGAACATGCATTGGCCCTGGCGGCCGAATTCCATTACGATGACGATCGGCCAACATCGAAATCTGCCATAAAGGCACGTAAGGCTGACAAACGAGCTCGGTCTCAGTCCGGACTCCCGGAATCTTATTCTCCCCAGAAATAGGGACACGCTCCTCACTATGCAGCCCTAGTGCCCATCAAACATGTGCCAAGACGGCACAACTTTGCACTCAAAATTCCCTGGGCAGCAGTGAGGGACAACTATCAAAGGGAAAGTGTTCGGCTGGACCGAACTACTGCCAGTACATGTCCTCGGACATACCACAGGTACCATCAAGGACCTGCTAAAGTGTAAAGCTCATCCATACTTCGGCGACTTCTCAAGATCTTCTTCCCAAGGTTCGTTCGCCAACACCATCAACCTTAAAGGAATACAACTCCCTAGGAGGCGCAGGAGCGGACATGCGGCTGGGCACATCAAGGTCGTCAAGCCACCCATCGAAGACCCCTGGTACAACCCCTCCTCTGTAAACTTTATATTTCCTCGTCAAATACCTGTAAACAGTGGCTTCGGCAATTTGAGTTATAAGAATTAATGAGCAAGTAATAGACCATTGTACATGGCTTCTTCGCTGTATTTTATGCTACATGCTCTGTTCTTCCCTCATCAACGCTTCTTGCGAAACTGTTCGGTATACATTACGATGCAACCGGCTAATAGACTGGGGGGTTGAATTTAAAATATCACCCTAAGCATCACCTCGACACAATTGATCGTGTGTTCGGCGTCTTGGATTTTGTTTTATATGCATCGGATCCGAACTATGTCTTGGGTCAATAGTTGGGTTGCCCGGCTCCTGTGTTTGCCCTTTTACGTTCTGCTCGTTCGGCTAAAAGGGCAAAGGGAGAACCACTGCGATTGTTCTTCCAGCTCGCCTGGTCAAGCACCTCAGGGGAGAAAGCCAAAAAGTGACTGTCATAGTAAGCGAGAACCGGTCTGCAAATCCGAGCATAAGTGTCATACTAAAAAAAATCGATAGAGGCTATTCCGTGTCATACGATGGGTTTCGTACTTGTATGAGCCATGTGATACTGGCTTAAGCCTCGGCATATCCGAACATCACAAAACACTGGGGGCTAGTCATCAGCCCCCGCATTTTTTTTCCTACGGCTAAGTGAAAGCAATAAAGCATCATAGTCCGATTGCCTTGTTCCCCTCGCACTACCACCTTCGGGCACTGATACCTCGGCTAAGGGTCACAGTGCGGAGGCAGAAACACCTCGCATAGTATCTACGTGGGGGCTGAAGCCGACGACTCGCAACTTTCAGATACAACGGCCACATAGGAGTCACAATAAATACAAAACTCAAAAAGACATGATAAACCATGCAACCTCATTATAAAGCGTTAACAGTCTTCAGACATATTACAACGCGCTCATTCATAAAACACATCTTTAGAGCATTGGGCCTCTATCACCTGAGCACCCTCCATCACTGCGGAGAAGTATAGCTCGGGGCGCCTATGCTCCTTTCCAGGGGGCGGAGGTGCGGTGGCCATCTCGGTCGGCTTGAGCTTCGGCCAGTGCACCATGGTCTTTGCAAAGGCCATTCGAGCTCCCTCGATGCATGTAGAACGCTTTAGCGCGTCAATCCGAGGCGCAACATCGCACAGTTTTCGCACCAAGCCGAAGTAACTGCTCAGCAACGGCTCTTCAGGCCACAGCCGGATGCAGAGATCCTTCATGGCCGGCTCCACCATCCTGTGCAGCTCCATCAGTTGCTTCATCTGCTCGATCAGAAGAGGAGTACGCTCGGGGGACTCAAACTATGCCCAGAATAGCCGAGCCTCATCATCCTCCTCCCACGAAGCATAGAACTTGTTCGCGTCCGCTGCACTCTTATGGAGATCCACACAGACGCCTGAGGAACGCCACACCTGGGTGAGCAAAGCAAATCTGCTACCACCAAAGGCGCATTGTAGTGAATATGGCTTACCATCTGTGACAGCCTTGACTTGGCGAACCTCTTCTTCAAAGGACCGCCTGTCCACCCGCTCCTTTTGGAGCTCGGATTTCAGTGCGGATAGCTCGGTGGCTTGCTCTTTGCCTTTCTGCTCAAGGGCCTCGCACTTCGTGCTGGCATCCTTGAGCTCCTGCTGCACCTCCTCCACCCAGGCCTCATGCTTATCGCTCGCAGTTTTTAATGCGGATAGTGCGGCTGCTGCTTGTTCGGCCGCCGCCTTCTCATCCGCGGCCGCTTGCTTCATCTTTTTTAGCTCGGCCTTGAGGTTCTCGACCTCCGCAGCCGAAGCTGTGTTAGCAGTAAATGAGTCATTACACTGGGTTAAGAGTCTGGATTAATAACGATAGATATCCCGGATATTTTAATTCTACTTACCTTGCACCTCGTCGAACCTCTTATTCAGGCGGTCGAGCTCCTCATCGGAGCTCTTGAGCTTCCGATTTAGCTCGGCAAGCTCCGCAACATTGACGGTCGCCGCCGCCGCCGAGGCCTGCAAAAAATAAATTGTACAATATCAAGTTATGTGGGTTCAAACCCCCGAACTGTTAAGAATATGACCCTGTGCTCGGTCCTCTTAAGGGCTTTAAGAACAGTGCGGGACAAATGGTGCCTTATGCATCGTTGGTCACTACGGGGTATTTGACCCCCGGGTGGGTTTTTGCAAACCCACCCAGGGCTCGGGGGCTACTGCATATATAAAGATAGCACAAACTTAATAAAATTAAACTTTTCGGGAAAAGGGTATTACGTGGCTCACCTTGAAGCCCGTCAAGAGACCATTGAAGGCCTCTTTCAATCCGCTGTCAACGGACTGAATACCTTGCAAAACCGCACCCATAAGAGTGCGGTGATCCTCGAAGATGGAGGTGCTTGATAAAGCCTCCTCCATCATGATCGGCCACCCAGTCATGGGTGGCACTGGTGGTGACCGGCCAACCCGATCTCTGATGGGGGATTTAGCCGGTAGCTCCGGAGGCACAGTGCCCTCCGGAGATGTCCTCGGAGGGGACTGGACAGTATTTCATCCCCCTTCTTCAGCAGCCAGGGGAGTTTCCCCCTCCTGGTCTTCGGCGGTCGATGCGTTAGCCTCGGCCATAACATCGTCACCCCCATCGCCGGTGTTCGGCTCCACAGGAGCCGGGCGGGATGACACATCCGCGGCCTCCTTCGCGGCCCCTGGAGGTGTGGGGTGCGACGTAGTCCCGCTCTCCGCTAGCTCGGCGGGTGGAGACTCCCCGCCCGATATTTGCTTGGTGGGGAGAATGTGCGGTGGGCTGCAGATTAAAAGGCATTCGTCCATTTAGAACATTAAAAACTTCACATAAATGACCCAGGGAGTCTTCGGATTTGTACCTTTGGGCAGGGGGCTTGACCCTTAGGTTCCTTCGGGGAACCCTTTCAAAGTCCTCGGACTCAGCGTCGGAGTCCGAGCTGTCGTCGGCCAGGATTAACCTCGGCCTATGCGCCCTCTTCTGGGCAGGAGGAGGTAGATCCTCCGCGGCGTCCTGCGACGCCGCCCTCTTTCTTGTAAGGGGGGAATCACCTTCCCCCCCGTCCTCGTGCTCTTCCTCATGAGTAGAGGAGGCATGGGTTTCCTCGGACATAGTGTCCGGCGGGTCCCTTGTGCGGAGGCCTTCTTGGTTTTTCTTCTTTTCTTTCTTCTCCGGCGCTGTGTACGGCACAACGACGAGCATCGCCGTCAGCAGATCCGACCCGGGGCCTTCGGGCTGTGGGGTCGGGCAGTCCATTTTGACGGCCTTGCTCAGCCACTTCTGTAAAGACAAGAGGGAGGTTGTTCAGCTCTTGTCAAACAACAGGGCCGGAGTATCAAGATAATATCATACCTGGGTAGGAGGGTTATCGGCGCTTAAGCCCGAGTCCTCCTCCTTGGCTGGCCAGCTCTTCTGGGGCTTGAATAATGCCTTCCACAATTTCTGGTGGGTAGTGCGGAAGAATCCTTGCACCGTAGGCTGGTCCTCGAGCTGATAGGCCCACATTGGGGAGGCCCGGCGCTGGCAGGGAAGAAGGCGGCGGTGGAGAATGACCTGGACAACATTGACCAACTCGACCTTGGCCGCGATCACCGAGGAAATGCGCTTCTGCAGCGATTTCACCTCTGCGTCCGACCTCCAGTCAAGGCCCTTCTTGAGCCACGAGGCTAACCTCGTAGGGGGTCCAGATTTAAACTCGGCAGGTGCTGCCCAGCCCTCGTCCCTTGGTTCGGTGATGTAGAACCATTCCTTCTGCCAGATCTTGATTGTATCGCTGAAGGTGCCGGTCGGCCACTCGACGCGGGGGAGCTTACTGATTACTGCCCCTCCGCAGTCCGCGTGCTCACCCGCGACTATCTTCGGCTTGACATTGAAAGCCTTTAGCCACAGGCCGAAGTGCGGCTCGACCCGCAGGAAGGCTTCGCAAAGAATGATGAAAGCCGAAATATGCATGAAGGAGTTTGGGGGAAGATCGTGGAAATCCAGCCCGTAGAAAAACATGAGGCCCCTAACAAAGGGGTGGAGCAGAAAGCCTAGTCCCCAGAGGAAGTGGGGGATGAATACCACCCTCTCGCCTGGCTTAGGGGTAGGGACAACCTGGTTTGCTTCTGGAGCGCGGTGGAAGACGTTGGCGGGGAGGTAGCCGGCGAGCTTTAACTCCCGGATATCCTTGTCGGTAACCGTGGAGGCCTCCCACTTGCCCATAGAACCTGAACCCGCCATGGCTAAGCTCGGAGGAGAGATTGAGGGAGAACTGGATCTGGGCTCCTAGAGCTTGGGAAGATTGAGGAAGCGAGGGATGCGAATGGGAAGCGTGAATAGGCCTCGTTTTTTTTTCCTTTTATAAGGCGTGATGCCGATGAGCTTCCCTCTACTGCGCCGCGAGCCTCTCCGCTTCCCGAGATATCCGTGCCGTTACGCACGCATGAGAAAACCTAGGGCGTTAATCATATCCCGTGTGAAACGGAGCACGATCTGTACATTGATGAGTCGTGCCAATGTAAAAGCGGCCTCGAACCGCGAATCAAGTTTCCATAACTGGTTCAGTGGTCGTGATAGGCCGCGACCCTTCGTCAAAAGGGCTGACAGGGAACACTGTTTACATTTTAACGTTTTGCCTTTGGGGCTAAGCGACTTATGGTGTCCGGACGATCGTATGATCGGAAAGATTATGCGTCATCGGAAGCCGGACCAGCCTCAGCCGATCATTAATGGGAAGAAGAACTCACCCCGCAAGTCGAAGACTCCGATTGCGTGGAGCTGCCGGTGCTATGACCCTTGGCATTGGGGGCTAGTTCGGGGGCTACTAAGGGAGTCCTGGACTAAGGGGTCCCCGGGCCGCTGGCCTGTCTCCCAATAGGCCGGCTTGGTGGGCCGCTCTCTGACTATCGCAGGAAGGGCCGGATATGCCACGACCCCGTGCTCTAGAAGGAAGTCTCAAAGGCGCGTCGTGCACTCCAAGTCAAGATGAGGAAATCGGCATCTCCATCCCCGGAATGAGACCTATCATGTGTAAACCCTAGGTACCCCCCGGTGTCTATATAAACCGGGGAGGTTTTAGATTGTAGGGGAGAAACTCATCTAGGGTTTTAGCTACTCGATCTCGTGGTAGATCAACTATGTAACCTTCATACACATCAATATAATCGAGCAGGACGTAGGGTTTTACCTCCATAGGAGGGCCCGGACCTGGGTAAAACATCGTCTCCTTCGTCCCCTGTTACCATTCGATCCTAGACTCACAGTTCGGGACCCCCTACCCGAGATCCGCCGGTTTTGACACCGACACTTATCTGCGAGGAACTCGGTCAACCCAGCGTTTGCAACAAACTGAGCGAACTCTTGATGGAACCCGACCTCCTCCATGAAGGCATCATGCGACCATTCACACGGCCGCACCTCCGCCCTTCTTGGGGTGTGAAGGTCATTGTCCGATGACTCCCCAATGACTCCCTTGGCATTTTTCTTGGAGGAGAACTTCCTAAAGATTTGCATTTTTATTCCTATAAAAATCTTAAAAAATTTAGTCCACAAAAATTTTGTCAACAAAACTTTGTGAGATTGTTAGCAACTACTCCCAAGCATGCATAGAGGCCATATTGAGCATTTAAACTACTTAGAACTCTAAGAATTCAACATGCAAGCTCATCTACAGCAGCACCAAGAGCAGCTAATTACTCTGAAAATAACCCACTAAATCAAAAACTAATTGGAGCAATGGAGGAGTCACATACCAAGTAGCAATCCCTCCAAATAGTTTCAGAAACGGAGCTTCGAGCTAAGAGATCGAAATCCGCGGGTTTGGGAGCAAGAACACGGGAATGGTGGCTGTGGTGATTTTTTTTCTGGAGGTAGAGGATGATGTGGGCTAAAGAGATAAGTGAGGGGGGCCACGTGGGGGCCACAACCCACCAGGGCGTGCCTGGGGGTGCTGGCGCGCCCTGGTGTCTTGTGGGCACCAGGTGCACCCCCCTCTGGTATTATTTGCACCAGAAATTCATAAATATTCGGAAAAAAAACGTGTTAAATTTTCAGGGCATTCTGAGAATTTTTATTTTTGGGTCACTTTTTATTGCACGAAGAAAACAGAAAACATGATAATCATGGCATTTTATTTTATTTGCCTAACTAAAACAGAAAATAAAAGGTGGGAGCAGAGAGTTGTGCTTACTAGATTCATCGACTTCATACCTCTCAAAAATGATCCATTAATAAGGTTGATCAAGTCTTATTAACAACCACTTCCGATTAGCATGAAACCAAAGAACTTTCGTAAAACACTAAGTTACCTCAATGGGGATGTGCATATCCCCGACAATAAGTATGTCATATTTCTTTTTGGGAGTAGGTAGAGGTAATTGAAAACTTCCAATGGCGATGGTCGGAGATTCTTCAATAACATTTATACCATTCACCTGGAATTGTTTCTTCAGAAAGTGCACCGTATTCTCATTACCATTGATATGAAAAGTGACTTTGCTTTTATTGCAATCAATAACAGCCCCTGCAGTATTCAGAAAGGGTCTACCAAGGATAATCGACATGTTGACGTCCTCGGGCATCTCAAGAATAACAAAGTCCATTAAGATAGTAACATTTGCAACAACAACGGGCACATCCTCACAAATACCGATAGGTATTGCCGTTGATTTGTCAGCCATTTGCAATGATATCTCGGTAGGTGTGAGTTTATTCAAATCAAGTCATTTATATAAGGAGAAAGGCATAACACTAACACCGGCTCCCAAATCACACAAAGCAGTTTTGACATAGTTTCTTTTGATGGAGCAAGGTATAGTTGGTATTCCAGGATCTCCAAGTTTTTTAGGTACTCCATCCTTAAAAGAATAATTAGCAAGCATGGTGGAGATTTCAGCTTCAGGTATCTTTCTTTTATTTGTGATGATGTCTTTCATATACTTTGCATAAGGGGCCATCTTCAAAATATCGGTTAAACGGGTACGCAAAAAGACTGGCCTAATCATTTCAGCAAAGCGCTCAAATTATTCATCATCCTTTTTCTTAGATGGCTTAGGTGGAAATGGCATGGGTTTTTGAACCCATGGCTCTCTTTCTTTACCATGTTTCCTAGCCACAAAGTCTCTTTTATCATAACGTTTATTTTTAGGTCGTGGGTTATCAAGATCAGGAGCAAGCTCTATTTCAACATCATTATCTGGTTCTACATCATTATTAGGTTGAGCATCTACATGAACATCATCATTATCATTTTCATTATCACTAGGTGAATGTTCATTACCAGACTGAGTTTCAGCATCAGAAATAGAGACGTCATTATTATCAGGAGGTTTTTGTGTCTCAGGCTCACTAGGGGTATGCAAAGTCCTATCATTTTTCTTTTTCTTTTTCTTTTTAGAAGGACTAGGTGCATCAATATTAATTCTCTGAGAGTCTTGTTCAATTCTTTTATGGTGACCCTCAGGATAGAGTGGTTCTTGGGTCATTCTACCTCCTCTAGTTACTACTCTA
Source organism: Elymus sibiricus (assembly GCA_039707655.1). Taxonomy (NCBI): domain Eukaryota; kingdom Viridiplantae; phylum Streptophyta; class Magnoliopsida; order Poales; family Poaceae; genus Elymus; species Elymus sibiricus. The sequence continues at coordinate 279,678,855 of CM077675.1, read as the reverse complement.
GCAGCAAAATCATGCATATTATTATTCATTTCATCAAGCAATTCTTTTTGAGACTTAGCAACTTGTTCTAACTAAGTTTGAACCATAGAGACATGCTTTCCTACACCTCTAACATCATTACTGATTCTAAATAGCAAGTCACTCAAGCGAGCAATCATATCAGAATTATATTTCAATTGTTTCAGAACATGTGCATTGAAATGATCTTGTTTCATAATATAATTGTCAAACTCATAAAGGCACTGACTAGGATGTTTGTTGTAAGGGATATCACCCACATCAAACTTTAATAAAGAATTTACCTCTACCACCTGTGGAGGTGGTGGTGTGTCAAGGCCATGTATTTCTTCAATAGGTGGTAAATTCTTGACATCCTCAGCTTTAATACCTTTTTCTTTCATAGATTTCTTTACCTCTTGCATATCTTCAGGACTGAGAAATAAGATACCCCTCTTCTTCGGAGTGGGTTTAGGCGGTAGTTCAGGAAGAGTCCAATCATCATAATTCTTCAATATGTTATTGAATAATTCCTCAGCTTGTTCAATAGTTCGTTCCCTGAAAACACAACCAGCACAACTATCTAGGAAGTCCCTAGAAGCATCGGTTAGTCCATTATAGAAGATAGCAAGTATTTCATTTTTCCTGAGAGGGTGATCAGGCAAAGCATTAAGCAACTGGAGAAGCCTCCCCCCAAGCTTGTGGAAGACTCTCTTCTTCAATTTGTACAAAGTTAAATATTTCCTGTAAGGCAGCTTGTTTCTTATGAGCAGGATTTTTTTTCCAGAAAAGTAGTAAAACATATCCTGGGGACTACGCACACAACCAGGAGCAAGAGTATTGTACCATGTCTTAGCATCACCCTTTAATGAGAACGGAAATAACTTAAGGATATAATAGTAGTGAATCTTCTCATCATGAGCAAAGAGGGTGGCTATATCATTTAGCTTAGTAAGGTGTGGCACTACAGTTTCAGTTTCATAGCCATGGAAAGGATCAGATTCAACCAAAGTAATTAACTCTGGGTCGACAGAGAACTCATAATCCTTATCGGTAACAAAGATAGGTGAAGTAGCAAACTTAGGATCACATTTCATTCTAGCATTCAAAGTCTTTTCCTTATACTTGCGTAGCAATTTCTTAAGATCATTATTATCCTTGCAAGAAAGAATTTCTCTAGTTACCTCTTCGTCCATAACATAACCTTCAGGTATCTTAGGCATTTCAAACTTAGGAGAGCTAGGACTAGTAGGTGTTTCATAGTCATCATCAGTTTCATAGGTGTCATCAATTTCAGCAATCTCATCAATTTCAGTAGTTTTATTCTCTTTAGCTCTAGCAATTTGTTCATCAAGAAGTTCTCCTAGTGGCACATTATCATCAAGCATGGTACTAGCATCATCAATAGCATAATTCATAGCAGAGGTAGCATCATCAATAACTTGCGACATATCAAGTACTAGCATGTGGTGGTGTTGCAAGCTTACTCATAACAGAAGGTGAATCAAGTGCGGAGCTAGATGGCAGTTCCTTACCTCCCCTTGTCTTAGAGGGAAAAAACTTAGTCTTTGATCCTTCAGATTCTTCATGGTGATAAATTGATATAAATCCCAAGTGACTCAACAAATATAGCTATGCTCCCCGGCAACGGCGCCAGAAAAAGGTCTTGACAACCCACAAGTATAGGGGATTGCAACAGTTTTTTAGGGTAGAGTATTCAACCCAAATTTATAGATTCGACACAAGGGGAGCCAAAGAATATTTGAGAGTATTAGCAGCTGAGTTGTCAATTCAACCACACCTGGAGATTAAATATCTGCAGCAAAGTGATCAGTAGCACAGTAATATGATAGTTTGATAGCAGTAGTGACAGTAACAGTAGCGGTAACAGTAGTAGCAATAGTTTTGTAGAAGTTGGAACAGTAGCAACAACAGTAGTAACTTAGCAAGAACAATAAGTGGAAAGCTCGTAGGCACTAGATCGGTGAACTCGTTGGATGATATTCATCATATAACAGTCATAACCTAGGGCGATACGGAACTAGCTCCAGTTCATCAATGTAATGTAGGCATGTATTCCGTAAATAGTCATACGTGCTTATGGAAAAGAACTTGCATGACATCTTTTGTCCTACCCTCCCGTGGCAGCGGGGTCCATAAGGAAACTAAGGGATATTAAGGTCTCCTTTTAATAGAGAACCGGAACAAAGCATTAACACATGGTGAATACATGAACTCCTCAAACTACGGTCATCACCGCGAAGTATCCCAAATATTGTCACTATGGGGTTGACAGATCATAACACGTAATAGGTGCATATGACTAGGCAAGATCGGATCAAGAACATAGATATAATGGTGATAACATAAACGGTTCAGATCTGAAATCATGGCACTCGGGCCCTAGTGACAAGCATTAGGCATAGCAAAGTCATAGCAACATCAATCTCAGAACATAATGGATACTAGGGATCAAGCCCTAACAAAACCAACTCGATTACATGATGAATCTCATCCAACTCCTCACCGACCAGCAAGCCCACGAAGGAATTACTCACTCCCGGTGGGGAGCATCATGGAATTGGCGATGGAAAAGGGTTGGTGATGACGAAGACCGAAGATTCCCCTCTCCGGAGCCCCAAACGGGCTCCAGATCTGGCCTCCTGATGAAGAACAGGAGGTGGCGGCAGCTCCGTATCGTAAAACGCGATGAAACTTTCGCTTTGATTTTTCTCTCCAAAAATAGGAATTTATAGTGGCGGAATTAGGGTCAGTGGGGCCACGAGGTGGGCACAACCCACCAGGGCGCGCCCAAGGGGCCTGGCACACCCTGGTGGGTGCTTCTCACCCTGCCCCCCCCCTCTTCGGTGGATTTTGGCTCCCGTAATTCTTATATATTCTGAAATAATTCTCCAAAAAGTTTCGCTCCATTCCGAGAACTTTTATTTCTGCACAAAAACAACACCATGGTAGTTCTGCTGAAAACAACATTAGTCCGGGTTAGTTCCATTCAAATCATGCAAATTAGAGTCCAAAACAAGGGCAAAAGAGTGAGGAACAGTAGATACGTTGGATACATATCAGTGGCTGCGAGGGGTCAGGAGAAATCTTTGTCCGGTCTTGCCGGCACTGACGCGGTGACGCGTGTGGACGTCGCCATCCTTCTTAAAGGGCGTCGTGTGGACCTCTCCCCACTCTCCTGTGTGTACCGGGAGAAAACATAGGATTCGTCCGGGCAGCAACGTCGTCATCATCACAGTCCTTCTTGAAGGTGTTGCTTGGTACGCAACAATTTGGTGGCATATGAGCGTGGTGGGAGTCTGTGGGATCGAGAAGGGATGTCTAGAGGGGGTGAAGAGACTACTTGACAAGTTAAAAAACCTAACCCTTTCCCAATTTTAATGGTTGGCAGATTTTAGCAGTTCTAACAAGTCTAGTGCACCCTACACATGCAAGTCAACAAGTATAGCAGCGGAAAGTAAATACAAGCACATGTAAGAAGGAGTAGAGATAGGAAGATCAAACGAAATTGGAGACATGAAGATTTTTCCCGTGGTTCCGATAGGTGGTGCTATCGTATGTCCACGTTGATGGAGACTTCAACCCACGGAGGGTAGCAGTCGCAAGAGTCCACGGAGGGCTCCACCCGTAAGGGTCCACAAAGTAGCAACCTCGTCTATTCCATCACGGCTTACCTCCATGAAGGACTAGCCTCACTATGGGTAGGGCTTCACGAAGTAGGCGATCTCCTTGCCCGTACAAACTTCTTGGTTCAACTCCACACACGAAGATGGAGGCTCCCAAGCAACACCTAACCAATCTAGGAGACACCACCCTCCAAAAGGTAATTGACGTGGCTTAAGACTGCGTCGGTATTTCCCCAAAGAGGAAGGGATGATGCAGCACAGTGACGGTAAGTATTTCCCTCAGTTATGAAACCAAGGTTATCGAACCAGTAGGAGGATCACCACCACCCAATAAGCAGCACCTGCACACAAATAATAAATACTTGCAACCCGACGCGAAAGAGAGGTTGTCAATTTCTCTACGGTAAAAAGATAGATTAGGTAGTGATAGATAGGAGAGATAGATCTCTCAAGAACACAAAATAAAAAGGGCAAATAAAATATGCAGCAATATGTTTTTGGGTTTTTGGTTTTGTAGATCTGAAAACAAAGATGCAAAAAGATAGATCGGAAAGCAATATGTTGGAAAAGTAGACCCGGGGGGCGTAGGGTTCACTAGTGGCTTCTCTCATGAGTATAGCGCACGGTGGGTGAACTAATTACTGTTGGGCAATTGATAGAAAATCGAATAGTCATGACGATATCCAAGGCGATGATCATTATATAGGCATCACGTCCAAGATAAGTAGACCGACTCCTGCCTGCATCTACCACTATTACTCCACACATCGACCGCTATCCAGCATGCATCTAGTGTATTAAGTTCATGGAAAAACGGAGTAACGCAATAAGAATGATGACATGATGTAGACAAGATCTATTCATGTAGGAATAGATCCCATTTTGTTATCCTTAATAGCAACGATACATGTGTGTCTTGCTGCCCCTTCTGTCACTGGGAAAGAACACCGCAAGATCGAACCCATCACAAAGCACCTCTTCCCATGGCAAGAAAAATCGATCTAGTTGGCCTAACTAAACCAAAGATTCAAAGAAGAAATACGAGGCTATAAGTAATCATGCATATAAGAGATCAAAGAAGACTCAAATAATATTCATGGATAGAAACTGATCATGAACTCAAAATTCATCGGATCCCAACAAACACACCGCAAAAGTTTACATCAAATAGATCTCCAAGAGACCATTGTATTGAGAATCATAAGAGAGAGAGAGAGAGAGAGAGAGAGAGAGAGGAAGCCATCTAGCTACTGCCTACGGACCCGTAGGTCTATGGTGGACTACTCACGCATCATCGGAGAGGCACCTATGAAGAAGATGAACCCCTCCGTGATGGTGTTTAGATTGGATCTCGAGGTTCTAGAACTTGCGGCGGCTGGAATTGTGTTTCGTCGGCTCCCCTAGGGTTTTTGGAATATTTGGGAATTTATAGGCATCAGAGGCGGTGCAGAGGGGCCCCGTGGAGGGCACAACCCATCAGGGCGCGTTGGGGGCCCCCTGGCGTGCCCTGGTGGGTTGTGCTCTCCACAGCCTACCTTCCTGACTCTTCTTTGGCCCACTGGGTGTCTTCTATTCCAGAAAAAATCTCCAAAAAGTTTCGTCGCGATTGGACTCCGTTTGGTACTGATATTCCGCGAAGTAAAAAACAAGCAAAAACAACAACTGGCACTTTGGCACTATGTCAATAGGTTACTCCCAAAAAATGATATAAAGTTGTTATAAAATGATTGTAAAACATCCAAGAATGATAATATAACAGCATGGAACAAGCAAAAATTATAGATACGTTGGAGACGTATCAACATCCCCAAGCTTAATTCCTACTCGTCCTCGAGTAGGTAAATGATAAAAACAGAATTTTTGATGTGGAATACTGCCTAACATGTTCATCTCATATTCTTTTCTTTTGTATAGCATGGACATTTGGGCTTGTAAATGATTCAAAGCAATAGTCTAGTTTTAACATAATGACTTCAATACTCAAGCATGTCAACAAGCAACCATGTCTTTCAAAATATCAACACTAAAGAAATTTATCCCTAGCCCATCATGCTCAATCATTGATCCATTCATGAAACACACTCAAATATTAGCTATGCCCAATGCTCAAGTACGATCATAGTGCCCCATAGTTGGTGCTTTATAAGAGAAGATGGAGACTCAAAGTAAAAATAAAAATTGCATAAAGTAAATAGATAGGGCCTTTGCAGAGGGAAGTAGGGATCTGTAGAGGTGCCAGAGCTCAAAGTTTTAAATTGGGAGAGAGAAAAATTTGGGTGGCATGCTTTTCCTGTCAACGAAAACGACAAAGTGGCTCACAATACTTTCCATGCTATATGTATCATAGGCGGTTCCCCAACAGAAAATAAAGTTTATTCCTTTTTCCACCAAACTTTCACTTTCCATGGCGGGCCGTATCCACGGTTGCCTTCCATACTAACACTTTCCAAGGAATTTATTATTTGACAACATAAAGTAAATATTTTTTTCTTTTTCATTTCGGGAATGGGCATCCCTATTACCGTCGCACTCTCGTGCAATGACAAGTGAATAAACACTCATCTTGAGAATAACACATCTAGCATGGAAAAATATTGGACACTCCCCACCGTTTCATGAGCGGTACGAGCACACAAAAGAGACAATTTATTTTGAAAATTTAGAGATGGCACATACGAATTTGCTTGGAATGGCATGGAAATACCGCATATAGGTAGGTATAGTGGACTCATAAGGCAAAACTTGGTTTAAGGATTTTGGATGCACAAATAGTATTTCTACTTAGTACAAATGGAGGCTAGCAAATAGATTGGGAAGCAACCAAACCAAGGAACGAAAATTCACATAAGCGAGCATTGAGCATAACTAACACCGAATAATGCACCATAAGTAGGATGTAACTTCATTGCATAACTATTGACTTTCGTGCATGCATAGGGAATCACAAACCTTAACACCAATATTCCTACTAAAGCACAATTACTCACGAACATGACTCACATATTACTATCATCATGTTTCAAAACTATTACAAAGAATCAAGTTTAATTTGCCCAATGATCTTCATGAAAGTTTTTATTATATCCTTCTTAGATATCTATCACTTTGGGACTAGTTTCATATATTGCCATTGCTTTTTGGCAAGCTCAAACAAATTTAAGTGAAGCACATGAGCATAAAGATTTCATCTCTCAAAAAGGTATAAGTGAATCATGAGAGGATTTCTTCAAAATTTACTAACTCACAAATTAATCTAAATGAAGCATGAGAGTATTTATACAAAAAATTCCAAGCACACCGTGCTCAAAAAGATATAAGTGAAGCACTAGAGCAATTCTATAGCTCAAAAAGTTTAAGTGAAGCACATAGAGCAATTCTAACAAATCATAGCATAATTTTGGCTTTCTCAAATAGGTGTGTCCAGCAAGGATACAAAGGAAAAACAAACAAGCAAAGCAAACAAAGATACAAGACCCTCCAAGCAAAACTCATGATATGTGACGAATAAAAATATAGCTCCAAGTAAAATACCGATGGTTGTTAGAAGAAAGAGGGGATGCCACTCGGGGGCATCCCCAAGCTTAGTTGCTTGTTTCTCTTTGGATATATCTTGGGGGTGCAGTAGCATCCCCAAGCTTAGGCTCTTTTCACTCCTTATTCCTTCATCCATCGTGATCTCACCCAAAACTTGAAAACTTCAATCACACAAAACTCAACAAAATCTTCATGAGATCCGTTAGTATAATAAAGCAAATCACTACTTTAGGTGCTGTTGCAAACCTATTCATATTTTATTATTGCATTATACCTACTGTATTTTAACTTTACCATGGCTCATACCCTTCAATATAACCCATAGATTCATCAAAACAAGCACACAATGCAACGAAAACAGAATCTGTCTTAAACAAAACAGTCTGTAGTAATCTGTACTCTAACCATACTTCTGTAACTCTTAAAATTCTAAAAACTTAGGACAACATAAGTAATTTGTATAGAAACATTTTGTTAAAATTTCAGCTCAATATCACGTTCCAGCAAAAAAATGAAAATTCATATACTGGTGGCAAAGTTTCTGTTTTAGATTCAGCATCACTTCTACTCATCCTATGAATCATCCTAAAGGCTTTACTTGGCACAAACACTAAATAAACCATAAAAACACAATCATAACAGAGGAATAATTGTGTCAACACTCAAAAACAGAAAGGAAAAAGCAAAAATAAATTTATTCATTGGGTTGCCTCACAACAAGCGCTATCGTTTTACGCCCCTAGCTAGGCATAACGCATAGATTCAAGTATTGTCATCCTTGGTTTTCAATTCTTCAATCACACAACTAGATTTCTTCAAGGATTTGGCATGCATGTTCTTAATGACAACACTCCTAGGAAGAAAACCAAAAAATTCATTCTTGTAAATAGGGTCTCTTATGATTTCAACAAAGTCGGGATGAATACTAATCATTTTAAGATCCCCCTGTGACTACTAGGTGTAGCAACTTTGTTCTTTATGACTTGTGTGGTCTTGATAATTTTTACGGGAGTTTTTTCAATAGTTTTGATAGAAGAAAAGCTGAACCCAAGTTACTAAAAATATCTTCCAACTTATCAATCCGGTACGGGCTCTCTTCTACCCTTTCATTAACTACGGGTTTCTTTTCCTTTAACAATTTAAAAGCATCTCCCGCCTTAGCCCCAATTTTATTAGCAAGATCATGCATTCGATTATCCAAATTTTCAAGATGTTCCTTGGTAATCATCTTTTTTTCAATAGCATCTAATCTCTTCATAACGTGTTCAAGAGTTAAAGTTGTTTCATTGACAATAAGAGGTGGTGATCCCACTAAACTTCCCATAGCATTAAAAGCATCTAAAGATGGACACATCAAGAAATTCGCACCGGTAATCATATCAAGGACGAATCTATACCAAGTGGTGATGCCCACATAAAAACTGCAAAGAAGAACAACTGTAGATTGCTTATGGATAGATCTATTATGAGCATTGCAAATCCTATAACAAGCATCTTTTAGGTTCTCCCCTCCCCTTTGCTTAAAATTAAGAACCTCATTATCGGGAGTACACGCAATAAAGGAAGAACTATCCATAATGACCAGGCAAGAGATCTGACGAGAAAAAGGCAAACGAAAAAGAGGGCGAATAAAACGGCAAATTGGTGAAGTGGGGGAGAGGAAAACGAGAGGCAAATGGCAAATAATGTAATTGCAAGGAGACGAGATTTGTGATTAGGAACCTGATAGATGATGATGGAGTCCCCTCGGCGCCCACGATAGGCACGTAGAAGAGACCGCTTCCTTCCCAGCAACGGCGCCCAAAATTCCTTTGACGTGGCTTGAGACTGCGTCGGTATTTCCCAAAGAGGAAGGGATCATGCAGCATAGCGACGGTAAGTATTTTCCTCAGTTATGAAACCAAGGTTATCGAACCAGTAGGAGGATCACCACCACCCAATAAGCAGCACCTGCACATAAATAACAAATACTTGCAACCCGACGCGAAAGAGAGGTTGCCAATCTCTCTACGGTAAAAAGATAGATTAGGTAGTGATAGATAGGAGAGATAGATCTCTCAAGAACACAAAATAAAAAGGGCAAATAAAATATGCAGCAATATGTTTTTGGGTTTTTGGTTTTGTAGATCTGAAAACAAAGATGCAAAAAGATAGATCGGAAAGCAATATGTTGGAAAAGTAGACCCGGGGGCCGTAGGGTTCACTAGTGGCTTCTCTCATGAGTATAGCTCACGGTGGGTGAACAAATTACTGTTGGGCAATTGATAGAAAATTGAATAGTCATGACGATATCCAAGGCGATGATCATTATATAGGCATCATGTCCAAGATAAGTAGACCGACTCCTGCCTGCATCTACCACTATTACTCCACACATCGACCGCTATCCAGCATGCATCTAGTGTATTAAGTTCATGGAAAAACGGTGTAATGCAATAAGAACGATGACATGATGTAGACAAGATCTATTCATGTAGGAATAGACCCCATCTTGTTATCCTTAATAGCAATGATACATGCGTGTCTTGCTGCCCCTTCTGTCACTGGGAAAGAACACCGCAAGATCGAACCCATCACAAAGCACCTCTTCCCATGGCAAGAAAAATCGATCTAGTTGGCCTAACTAAACCAAAGATTCGAAGAAGAAATACAAGGCTATAAGTAATCATGCATATAAGAGATCAAAGAAGACTCAAATAATATTCATGGATAGAAACTAATCATGAACTCAAAATTCATCGGATCCCAACAAACACACCGCAAAAGTTTACATCAAATAGATCTCCAAGAGACCATTGTATTGAGAATCATAAGAGAGAGAGAGAGAGAGAGAGAGAGAGAGAGAGAGAGAGGAAGCCATCTAGCTACTGCCTACGGACCCGTAGGTCTATGGCTGACTACTCACGCATCATCGAAGAGGCACCTATGAAGAAGATGAACCCCTCCGTGATGGTGTTTAGATTGGATCTCGAGGTTTTGGAACTTGCGGCGGCTAGAATTGTGTTTCGTCGACTCCCCTAGGGTTTTTGGAATATTTGGGAATTTATAGGCATCAGAGGTGGTGGAGAGGGGCCCCGAGGAGGGCACAACCCATCAGGGCACGCCGGGGCCCCCCTGGCGCGCCCTGGTGGGTTGTGGTCTCCACGGCCCACCTCTCCGGCACTTCTTTGGCCCACTGGGTGTCTTCTGGTCCAGAAAAAATCTCCAAAAAGTTTCTTCGCGATTGGACTCCGTTTGGTATTGATATCTGCGAAGTAAAAAACAAGAAAAACAGCAACTGGCACTTTGGCACTATGTCAATAGGTTAGTCCCAAAAAATGATATCAAGTTGTTATAAAATGATTGTAAAACATCCAAGAATGATAATATAACAACATGGAACAAGCAAAAAATTATAGATACGTTGGAGACGTATCAGCAACTCATGTTTATAGTTAGGAAACCTTAACCATCTTTGATCAACGAGCTAGTCTAGTAGAGGCTCACTAGGGACACGGTGTTCTCTATGTATCCACACATGTATCTGAGTTTCTGATCAATACAATTCTAGCATGGATAATAGACGTTTATCAGGAATAGGGAAATATGATAATAACCAATTTATTATTGCCTCTAGGGCATATTTCCAATAGTTTAGACAGAGAATTTGTGGGACAATTTCATGTGCATTTTTGGTGGCTAACTCTAAGCACCTGAGCAACCAGATCATCATAGATACCTCATCCCGTTTTAATAGTATTAGCTTTCCTATGGACTCAAAAGTGATTTCTCACAAAATGCAAAATGTAGAGTCTTGTAGCTTGATGTCTTGCCAATTCTATCCCTTTCCTTCTTCTTCTTTTCCTTGGGGATTCTCCACACATTCCATGGCCAATCCTCTGTGTGAACTTTATCTGAAACAAACTAGGTAAAACTATTAGTCCAAGAGACAATATATGTTGTCATGAATTATCAAAACCTTCAGAGTCTTCGGTGGGCGCAGCGCTTGCGGGGCTCCGTCGCTTTTGTCAATCCGGTGTTGTTAGAATTATTTCTCTTGTCTTTTCTTCTGGGCGTGATTGTGCTATTTGCCCCAACGTTGCTCAAACTGTTGTATCGGGTGGTTGATATATTAATATAGCGGGGCGAAAGCCTATTTCGAGATGGATTTCATTCTTCGGCTTACCCAATATTCTTCATGCACCACATATGGAACTTCCCTTCATGTACATCTTCGTGCGTGACTACTTAGGCATTACCACATCATTATGCTTCATTGCTTCAAGACATGGTGTTAGAACATGTGCTGCCCCCATGTTTGGTTTTGGTAATTGATGACAATCTCTATGGACTAATGGTTGCCTTGAGTTATATTTGAAGGGTTTGTCCATAGGCTTTGCTTGTAGACCATTTGTTGGTCTCAAGGTGATTTGAAGAAGAATATGTGTTGACCAAGGTTATTCATGGAGTTATCCAAAGATTGGTCATGTAAGAGATGAGCCTATTGCAAGCATGTCTTGAAGAAGGAGATTGTGTGAACATTCATGTTTACCTTCAAGACATCATCCTAATGAAGAGAGTTGGAAAGATTCAAGGTTGATCAAGACTAAATATGAAGAGTGATTCGAGTTGATCAACACACAAAGCGTAGAAGATGTACCGAGTGGGATCAAGTGATCTCACGGTATGGTAAGCATTGTCCATTACGCTTTGTGTACTAACCCATGTTCTATGCAAGAGTTCTTTGTGGGGTTAGGTTTGTTTCCATGGGCGTGCATCAAAAGGAAGATATCACACAACCCATGGAGGATGACATCAAGTGGTGATCGTCATCAAGATTGCGGTGTGCAAGTTCAAGTGGAGCATCACGAAGAGATCACATGCTTGAAGCTTGCTGTCCATTGTGGTGACAATGGACTTGTGAAGATGTGCCGAAGAGTGGCTCACCCATAGTGGAGTATGGGGGAGCAATCAGCTAGTCTTCATCGAGCCGGCGCAATCAAGAAAGGTGGTCCAACTTGAGGAGGTCAAGATCGTCATCATCTAGCTCAAGTGGACTTTGCGCAAGGCAAAGGTTTGCCCTTGATAGGTTTTCTATTTTACCGGTCTCATGGTAGTAGTTGGGAGACCGGGTTATAGGATCGATAGCCGTACTATCAAGGGGGGCTCTCAAGTGAGTAGCTTTATCATATCTTCGTAGAGAGCTCAAACCATTGCATCCTTGCATCATATTTCTTGGTTTGTGTTTGGTGTTTCTCTTTGTGAGTCTTTGAGCTTTTGGTCATCTTCATGACAAGCTCGAGGTCATCGAAAACGGAGTTCATATATGCTTCTTCTATGATGTTTTCGATGTTGGAGTTTATGCCGGTTCTTCATTCATAGAGGTTTCTCATCTCTATATCATTGGTATTTTCTCTACTGCCACTTCTTAATATAACCAGTCGCTGTTGGATAGTATTTGTCGTCCTCTATCCAACAAGCTTGAGTTTGCTCAATTCGGAGCTCATTTGCAGAAGTTATGGCAGTTCAGGGTTTATTGTTTGTCTGGGCAGTTTACCTGTCACCAAAGCGGTAGTACCGCTCGGGACCACGGTAGTACCGCTTGACACGGTACTACCGCCCCTACTACCGTTGCACTACCGTGATTTCTACTGGCATTCTTTTTCGTTTAGCGGTAGTAAAGCGGTAGTGGAGCGGTAGTACCGCTTGACACGGTACTACCGCCCCTACTACCGTTGCACTACCGTGATTTCTTCTGGTATCATTTTTTCGCTAAGCGGTAGTTGAGCGGTAGTAGAGCGGTAGTACCGCTTGGTGCGGCACTACCGCCCCCTACTACCGTGCCACTGCCGTGCTTTGTTCTGTTGCCCAGTTTTCCTAAGCGGTAGTACCGCTTGGTCGGAACGGTAGTACCGCTTAGTGCGGCACTACCGCTCCAGTTCCTTGTTAATTGCCTGCTGTTTTTGAATTACTACCGCACGAGCGGTAGTACCGCTCGCAAGAGCGGTAGTACCGCTTGTGCGCGTCCTGCACGGGTAACGGTTGGATTTGGGGTGGCCCTATAAAAGGGGTCTTCTTCCCCAACGGTTTTCTTATCTCTTCTAAGCTCTCTCTCCTCCATTGTTGACTTTCTTGAGCTTGCCTATCTCTCAATCCCTCCAATGATTCTTGCTCCTTCTTGAGGGAAAAGAGAGAGGAGATCTAGATCCACATTTTCACCAATCACTTTCTCCTCTAAGTGAGGGGAACCCCTTGGATCTAGTTCTTGGAGTTCTTCGTGTTCTTCTTCGTTCTTCCTCTCATTTTCCTCCCTAGCATTAGTTGCTTTGGTGGGATTTGGGAGAGGAGGACTTGGGCACTCCGTGTGCCCTTGCCATTGCATTAGTTGCATCGGTTTGAGTTCTCCACGGTGATACGTGGAAGTTAGTAGTTGAGAAGCTTATTACTCTTGGGTGTTTGAGCACCCTTGAGCTTGTTCCTCTTGGGTGCCTTGGCGCCCTAGACGGCTTGGTGGTGCCTCGGAGCCACATTCCATTGTGGTGAAGCTCCGGGCAAGCGTCGGGGTCTCCAATTAGGTTGTGGAGATCACCCCGAGCAATTTGACGGGTACCGGTGACCGCCCCCAAGGGTTGCCAAAGTGTACGGGTTCGGTGACCGCCCTCAAGGGTCCCATTTGTACGGGTTCGGTGACCGCCCTCAAGGGTCCCTTAGTGGAATCACGGCACCTTGCATTGTGCGAGGGCGTGAGGAGAATACGGTGGCCCTAGTGGCATTGTTGGGGAGCATTGTGCCTCCACACCGCTCCAAACGGAGATTAGCATCCGCAAGGGTGTGAACTTCGGGATACATCGTCGTCTCCGCGTGCCTCGGTTATCTCTTACCCGACCCCTTTACTTATGCACTTTACTTTGTGATAGCCATATTGTTTCTTGTTATATATCTTGCTATCACTTAGTTGTTTATCTTGCTTAGCATAAGTTGTTGGTGCACATAGGTGAGCCTAGTCGATTTAGGTTTTGTGCTTGTCAAATTAACCGCTAGGTTTATTCCGCATTTGTTCAAGCCTAAACCGTAATTATTTTAAAGCGCCTATTCACCCCCCCCCTCTAGGCGACATCCACGATCTTTCACATGGTCACCAATATCTTAATTCTCACATGACCATATCGAGTTTCTCATCATCACTTGCTCCTTTTCATGCCCCATCACAATCTCCTGAGAGGCAAATTGAAATATTCGCTTGAATCACTCAAGATTTGATAAACCATGACTCAACATATGAGCTCATCATGATCTCAACAATAGTCTCAAGCGGAGCAATAGTGATTTCAATAGAGACAATAGCAAAAAAGTGTAGGCATGGAGTGATGATGGGGTGTTCAGATGAGATCCAATATGCAATAGTCGTAACCTAGAGCGATGCAAACTAGCTCTGATTCACCAATCATATATAGGCATGTATCCCGTATATAATCATACATGTTTGCGACAAAAAACTTGCATAACATCTTTTGTCCTACCCTCCCGTGGCATCGGGGTCCTAATGGAACTAACGGTAATTAATACACTCTTTTTAATAGATAACTAAAACAAAGCATTAACATATAGTGAATACATGTAATCCTCAAATTACAGTCATCCCTGTAGAGTATCCCAATTGTTGACACTTTGGGGTCTAGGGTTCTGAGCGATAACAGGTGCATACAACTTGCAGATAAGATCAAGAATACAGATATATCCATGAAAACATAACATGTTGAGATTGACATTGTGGCACTCGGGCCCTAGTGATAAGCATCAGGCATAGAAAAATGCAACATCAATCTTAGAACATAGTGGATACTAGAGATCAAGTCCTAACAAATCTGACAATAATTACATAAGAAATATCATCCAATTCCCATCTACCACTGTATGCCTACAGAAGACTACTCACATATCGATGTGAGTGTCATGAAATTTTTCATGAAGAAGGGTTGGTGATGATGACGGCGACAAATCCCTCTCTCCAAAGCCAACAACGGACTCCAGATTAGGGCTTCCGACGAAGGACAAGAGGTGGCGGTGGCTCCATATCGTAACATATGATGAAACTTCTCTGTGTTTTTTTGGAGGAGGCGTGAATTTATATCGCCGGAATCAGGTCAAGGTGGTTCCAAGGGCCCCACATGGACTCCTGGCACGACCTGGGGGGTGGCCGCGCCCCCTGGTGGCTCCTCTTTGGTACTTCTTTGCTCCGATTTTTTTATATATTCCAAAATAAATCTCCAAAAATCCCGTCCAATTTCGAGCACTTTTTTTCTGCACAAAAACAACACCAATGTAGTGCAGCTGAAAATGGCGCCAATCCGGGTTAGTTTCACTCAAATCATGCAAATAGATGACAAAACAAGAGAAAAGTGTTTGGAAAGATAGATACGTTGGAGACGTATCAATAACCTGTGAGATTCTCAAATAAACTCCATCTTGATCACATCTTGTTCATCACATGGAATTCATCTTGATAACTTGATTCAATCACTGAACTCAACCTTGATTCATATATAGATGTTGATGGCATTCATTCCAAACCCATCCAATGTCCTTCTTGCGTCACCCATGGAACGTATGTTTTGTATATATCTTGATGTCATCGTTGCTTTATAGTAATCGTCACTCATTACCAAGTCCCAATGCATATTTTTTGGATGGATTTCATTAAGTTCGTCCAATTCTCTTCATGCATTGCCTATGGAACTTTCCTTCATATACATCTTCACTGGTACATTAGTCCATAAGAATTGTCATTAATTACCAAAACCACACATGAGGACTACAACCACTTTCACTCACAACACAATAAATAAATGTCCTTGATGCTTTCATCATGGTCCAGCAACATATCCATGAAGTGATGCCCAAA
The DNA here is from genome assembly GCA_039707655.1 of Elymus sibiricus. Classification (NCBI taxonomy): domain Eukaryota; kingdom Viridiplantae; phylum Streptophyta; class Magnoliopsida; order Poales; family Poaceae; genus Elymus; species Elymus sibiricus. Next base: position 279,662,796 of record CM077675.1, on the reverse strand, counting down.
GTCACAAAAGCTTTCATATTGTTAGTGACATTATCTCCATTTATTTCTCCAAGGCCATTACCGTTGATTTGTAGACGAAGCACACAAATGGTACACCTGTTGGAAATATGCCCTAAAGGCAATAATAAAATGGTTATTATTATATTTCCTTGTTCATGATAAATGTTTATTATCCATGCTAAACTGTATTGATTGGAAACTCAAATACATGTGTGGGTACATAGACAACAATGTGTCCCTAGTAAGCCTCTGATGGACTAGCTCGTTGATCAAAGATGGCTATGGTTTCCTAGTCATAGACATGAGTTGTCATTTGATAACGGGATCACGTCATTAGGAGAATGATGTGATGGACAAGACCCAAACTATGAGCGTAGCATATGATCGTGTCAGTTTATTGCTATTGTTTTCTGCATGTCAAGTATGTGTTCGTATGACCATGAGATCATGTAACTCACTGACACCGGAGGAGTACCTTGTGTGTATCAAACGTCACAATGTAACTGGGTGACTATAAAGATGCTCTACAGGTATCTCCGAGGGTGTCTGTTGAGTTGGCATGGATCAAGACCGGGATTTGTTACTCCGTGTGACGGAGAAGTATCTCAGGGCCCACTCGGTAATACAACATCACAATGAGCCTTGCAAGCAAAGTGACTAAAGAGTTAGCCACGGGATCTTGTATTACGGAACGAGTAAAGAGACTTGCCGGTAACGAGATTGAACTAGGTATAGAGATACCGACGACCAAACCTCGGGCAAGTAACATACCGATAAACAAAGGGAACAGCGTACAGGATTAACTGAATCCTTGACATAAAGGTTCAACCAATAAAGATCTTCATACAATATGTAGGAACCAATATGGGCATCCAAGTTCCGCTATTGGTTATTGACCGTAGAGGTGTCTCGGTCATGTCTACATAGTTCTCGAACCCGCAGGGTCTTCACACTTAACGTTCGGTGATGTTTCGGTATTATTGAGTTATGCATGTTGGTGACCGAAGGTTGTTTGGAGTCCCAGATGAGATCCCAAACGTCACGAGGAGCTCCGGAATGGTCCGGAGGTAAATATTTATATATAGGAAAGTGGTATTCGGGTTCCGGAAAAGTTTCGGGTGTTTTCGGTAGCGTACCGGGAGTGCCGAAAGGGTTCCGGGGGTCCACCGGGAGGGGCCCACCCACCCCGGGGGGGCCACATGGGCCCAAGAGGTGGCGCACCAGCCCCTGGTGGGCTGGGCAGCCGACCCCATAAGGGCCCATGCGCCCAAAAGAAAAGAAAAAAAGGGTGGAGGTGCCTTGGAGGGGAGGGACTCCTCCCTAGGGTTCCCACCTCCCTTGTGGGAGGAGGACTCCTCCCCCCTTAGTTCGGCCGAACCCCTCCTTGGAGGAGGGGCTAGGGCTGCACCCCACCTACCCCTTCCTCCTATAAATAGAGAGGGAGAGGGAGGGCAGCCACACCCCAAGCCACGACGCGTCCCTCTCTCTCTCCCTCTAGATTAGTTCTCCTCTAGATCGGTTTCGGTAGTGCTCGGCGAAGCCCTGCCGGAACAGCTCCACCACCACCGCCACCACGCCGTTGTGCTGCCGGAGAACTCATCTACCTCTCCGCCCTCGCTTGCTGGATCAAGGAGGCGGAGATCGTCATCGAGTTGTACGTGTGCTGAACGCGGAGGTGTCGTCCGTTCGGCGCTAGATCATGATTGGATCGCGGGACGGCTTGCGATTTGGATCGCTAAGATGTTTGACTACATCAACCATGTTTCTTCACGCTTCCCGCTTAGCGATCTACAAGGGTATGTGGATCCGATCTCTACTCTCGTAGATGCTCATCTCCATGGATAGATCTTGTATGTGCGTAGGAAATTTTTTGTTTCCCATGCGACGTTCCCCAACAGTGGCATCATGAGCTAGGTCTATGCGTAGATGAGATCACGAGTAGAACATAAAGGAGTTTGTGGGCGTTGATATTCAAATTGCTTCCCTCCTTAGTCTTCTCTTGATTCAGCGGTATTATGGGATGAAGCGGCCCGGACCAACCTTACATGTCCTCGTACATGAGACCGGTTCCATCGACTGACATGTAACTTCGTTGCATAAGATGGATGGCGGGTGTCTGTCTCTCCTACTTTAGTTGAATCGGATTTGACAAAGGCGGTCCTTGTAGAAGGTTAAATAGCAACTTGTATATCACGGTTGTGGTTTTGCGTAGGTAAGAATCGTTCTTGCTAAATACCCATAGCAGCCACGTAAAACATGCAACAACAAATTAGAGGACGTCTAACTTGTTTTTGCAGGGTATGTTGTGATATGATATGGCCAAAGACACGATGAGATATATGTGATGTATGAGATGATCATGTTTTGTATAGATTATCACGACTTGCACGTCGGTGAGTACGGCAACCGGCTGGAGCCATAGGGTTGTCTTTAATTAATTATGTGGCCTGCGTGTCACTCATTAAGCGCTATGTAATGCTTTACTTTATCGCTAAGCGGTAGCTATAGTAGTAGAAGCATGGTTGGCGCGACAACCCCGATGGCGACACGTTGATGGAGATCAAGATGATGGAGATCATGGTGTCATGCCGGTGATGATGGAGATCATGCCGGTGCTTTGGAGATGGAGATCAAAAGCACAAGTTCATGGCCATATCATGTCACTTATGATTTGCATGTGATGTTAATCCTTTTATGCATCTTATTATGCTTAGGACGACGGTAGCATTATAAGGTGATCCCTCACTAAAATTTCAAGATAAATTTGTGTTCTCCCCGAGTGTGCATCGTTGCGAAGTTCGTCGTTTCGAGACACCACGTGATGATCGGGTGTGATAGACTCTACGTTCGCATACAACGGGTGCAAGCCAGTGTTGCACATGCGGAACACTCGGGTTAAACTTGATGAGCCTAGCATGTACAGACATGGCCTCGGAACACAAGAGACCGAAAGGTCGACATGAGTCATACAGTAGATATGATCAACATGGAGATGTTCACCATTGAAACCACCTCATCTCATGTGACGATCGAACTTGGGTTGGTGAATTTGGATCATGTAGCACTCGGATGACCGGAGGGATGTCAATTTCAGTGGGAGTTTTTTTAAGTAATATGATTAACTAAACTCATTATCTTGAACAATAGTCTAAGTTGTCTTTGCAAATTTTATGTTGTAGATCAATGGCTCACGCAGTAGTTCCCCTGAATTTCAATGCGTTCCTAGAGAAAGCTAAGCTGAAAGATGATGGAGGTAACTTTGTAGACTGGGCCCGTAATCTGAGGATTATCCTCACGGCTTCCCAAAAGGCTTATGTCCTTGATGCACCGCTCGGTGAGCCACCCGCTCCAGTGTCGTCTCCAGACGTTGCGAACACCTGGCAGTCGTGTTCGGATGATTACTCAATAGTTCAGTGTGCTATGTTGTATGGCTTAGAGCCGGGACTTCAAAGGCGTTTTGAACGTCATGGAGCATATGAGATGTTCCAGGAGTTGAAGTTTATCTTTGAAAAGAATGCCCGGATCGAGAGGTATGAGACCTCCGATAAGTTCTATGCTTGCAAGATGGAGGAGAACGGGTCTGTCAGTGAACACATACTCAGAATGTCTGGGTATTGCAACCGTCTGGCTGAGTTGGGAATTGCCCTCCCGCCAGAGGCAATCATTGACAGAGTTCTTCAATCACTACCACCTAGCTACAAGAGCTTTGTGTTGAACAATAACATGCAAGGGATGAACAAGTCAGTCGTCGAGCTGTTTGCGATGCTGAAAGTCGCTGAGTCTGAAATCCAGAAGGAGCATCAAGTGTTGATGGTCAATAAAACCACTAGTTTCAAGAAGAATGGCAAGGGCAAGAAGGGTAACTCCAAGAAGAGTGGCAAATCTGTTGCCCCTCCCGTGAAGAAACCCAAGGCTGGACCCAAGCCAGAAACTGAGTGCTTTCATTGCAAGGGTACTGGCCACTGGAAGCGGAATTGCCCCAAGTATCTGGCCGACAAGAAGGCGACCAACACCAAACAAGGTATATATGATATACATGTTATTGATGTGTACCTTACCAACTCTCGTTGTAGTGCCTGGGTATTTGATACCGGTTCGGTTGCTCACATTTGCGACTCAAAACAGGAACTGCGGAATAGACGGAGGCTGGCAAAGGACGAAGTGACGATGCGCGTGGGAAATGGTTCCAAGGTTGATGTGATCGCCGTCGGCACGCTCGCTCTTCGACTACCATCGGGATTAGTGATGAACCTGAATAATTGTTATTTAGTGCCTGCGTTAAGCATGAACATTATATCTGGGTCTTGTTTATTGCGAGACGGTTACTCATTTAAATCAGAGAATAATGGTTGTTCTATTTATACGAGTAATATCTTTTATGGTCATGCACCCATTGTGAGGGGTTTATTCTTATTAAATCTCGATAGTGATGATACACGTGTTCATAACATTGATGCCAAAAGATGTAGAGTTGATAATGATAGTACCACTTTCTTGTGGCACTGCCGCTTAGGTCATATTGGTGTAAAACGCATGAATAAACTCCATGATGATGGACTTTTGGAGTCACTTGATTTTGAATCACTTGACACATGTGAACCATGCCTCATGGGCAAGATGACTAAGACCCCGTTCTCTGGAACAATGGAACGGGCAAGTGACTTGTTGGAGATCATACATACTGATGTGTGCGGTCCGATGAGCATTGAGGCGCGCGGTGGATATCGTTATTTTCTCACCTTCACCGATGACTTAAGTAGATATGGGTATATTTACTTAATGAAACATAAGTCTGAAACGTTTGAAAAGTTCAAGCAATTTCAGAGTGAAGTTGAGAATCATCGTAACAAGAAGATTAAATTCCTACGATCTGATCGAGGAGGAGAATATCTGAGTTATGAGTTTGGCAATCACTTAAGACAATGTGGAATTATTTCACAGTTGACGCCACCCGAAACACCACAGCGTAATGGTGTGTCCGAACGTCGTAATCGAACCTTATTGGATATGGTGCGGTCTATGATGTCTCTTGCCGATTTGCCACTATCGTTTTGGGGTTATGCGTTAGAGACAGCTGCATTCACTTTAAATAGGGCACCATCTAAATCTATTGAGACGATGCCGTATGAACTATGGTTTGGCAAGAAACCAAAGTTTTCGTTTCTTAAAGTTTGGGGATGCGATGCTTATGTCAAAAAGCTTCAGCCTAAAAAGCTGGAACCCAAAGTGGAGAAATGTGTCCTCATAGGATACCCAAAAGAGACGGTTGGGTACACCTTCTATCTCAGATCCGAAGGCAAAGTGTTTGTCGCTAAGAACGGGTCATTTCTCGAGAAAGAGTTACTCTCGAAAGAATTGAGTGGGAGGAAGATAGAACTTGATGAGGTTGTTGAACCTTCACTTCAACCAGAGAGTAGAGCAGCGCAGAAAGATGTTTCTGTGGAGCCTACATCAGTTGAAGAGGAAGCTAATGATAGTGATCATGAAGCTTCGGATCAAGTTACTGTCGAACCTCGTAGGTCGACAAGGGCACGTACTGCTCCTGAATGGTACGGTAACCCTGTCTTAGAGGTCATGTTGTTGGACAACGATGAACCTACGAGCTATGGAGAAGCGATGGTGGGCCCGGATTCCGACAAATGGTTAGAGGCCATGAAATCCGAGATAGGATCCATGTATGAAAACAAAGTGTGGACTTTGGAAGTATTACCTGAAGGGCGGAAGGCCATTCAGAATAAATGGATCTTTAAGAGGAAGACAGACGCGGACGGTAATGTCACCGTCTATAAAGCTCGACTTGTCGCAAAGGGTTTTTCATAAGTTCAAGGAATTGACTACGATGAGACTTTCTCTCCCGTAGTGATGCTTAAGTCCGTCAGAATCATGTTAGCAATAGCTGCATTTTTTGATTATGAATTTTGGTAGATGGATGTCAAAACAGCGTTCCTCAACGGCTTCCTTGAGGAAGAGTTGTATATGATGCAACCAGAAGGTTTTGTCGATCCAGAGAATGCTGACAAAGTTTGCAAGCTCCAGCGATCCATTTATGGACTGGTGCAGGCATCTCGGAGTTGGAATAAGCGTTTTGATGAGGTGATCAAAGCGTTTGGGTTTATACAAGTTTACGGAGAAGCTTGTATTTACAAGAAAGTGAGTGGGAGCTCTATAGTGTTTCTAATATTATATGTGGATGACATATTGTTGATTGGAAACAATATAGAATTTTTGGAAAGCGTGAGGAATATTTGAACAAAAGTTTTTCAATGAAGGACCTAGGAGAAGCTGCTTTCATATTAGGCATCAAGATCTATAGAGATAGATCAAGACGCTTAATAGGACTTTCACAGAGCACATGCCTTTATAAAGTTTTGAAGAAGTTCAAAATGGATCAGTCCAAGAAAGGGTTCTTGCCTGTGTTGCAAGGTGTGAAGTTGAGTAAGACTCAATGCCCAGTGACTGCAGAGGATAGAGAAAAGATGAGTGTCATCCCATATGCTTCACCCATAGGCTCTATCATGCATGCAATGCTGTGCATAAGACCAGACGTCAGACTTGCCATAAGTATGGCCGGAAGGTTTCAAAGTAATCCAGGAGTGGATCACTGGACGACGGTCAAGAATATCCTAAAGTACCTGAAAAGGACTAAGGAAATGTTTCTCGTTTATGGAGGTGATCAAGAGCTCGTCATAAAGGGTTACGTCGATGCAAGCTTTGACACTGATCCGGATGACTCTAAGTCTCAAACCGGATGCGTATTTATTCTCAATGGAGGAGCGGTAAGCTGGTGCAGTTCCAAGCAAAGTGTGGTAGCTGATTCTACATGCAAAGCGGAGTACATAGCTGCCTCGGAGGCGGCAAAGGAAGGTGTGTGGATGAAGCAGTTCATGACGGATCTTGGAGTAGTGCCCAGTGCACTGAACCCAATGACTCTGTTCTGTGACAACACTGGTGCCATTGCTCTAGCCAAGGAACCAAGGTTTCACAAGAGGACCAGACACATAAAGCGACGCTTCAATTCCATTCGCGATTACATCGAGGAGGGTGACATAAATATTTGCAAAGTACACACGGATCTGAATGTTGCAGATTCGTTGACTAAGCCTCTTCCACGAGGGAAACATGATCAACACCAGAACTATATGGGTGTTAGATTCATTACAATGTAAATCACATAGTGATGTGAGCTAGATTATTGACTCTAGTGCAAGTGGGAGACTGTTGGAAATATGCCCTAGAGGCAATAATAAAATGGTTATTATTATATTTACTTATTCATGATAAATGTTTATTATCCATGCTAAATTGTATTGATTGGAAACTCAAATACATGTGTGGGTACATAGACAACAATGTGTCCCTAGTAAGCCTCTGATGGACTAGCTCGTTGATCAAAGATGGCCATGGTTTCCTAGTCATACACATGATTTGTCATTTGATAACGGGATCACGTCATTAGGAGAATGATGTGATGGACAAGACCCAAACTATGAATGTAGCATATGATTGTGTCAGTTTATTGCTATTGTTTTCTGCATGTCAAGTATGTGTTCGTATGACCATGAGATCATGTAACTCACTGACACCGGAGGAGTACCTTGTGTGTATCAAACGTCACAACGTAACTGGGTGACTATAAAGATGCTCTACAGGTATCTCCGAGGGTGTCTGTTGAGTTGGCATGGATCAAGACCGGGATTTGTTACTCCGTGTGACGGAGAGGTATCTCAGGGCCCACTCGGTAATACAACATCATAATGAGCCTTGCAAGCAAAGTGACTAAAGAGTTAGCCACGGGATCTTGTATTACGGAATGAGTAAAGAGACTTGCCGGTAACGAGGTTGAACTAGGTATAGAGATACCGACGATCAAACCTCCGACGATCAAACCTCGGGCAAGTAACATACCGATAAACAAAGGGAACAACGTACGGGATTAACTGAATCCTTGACATAGAGGTTCAACCGATAAAGATCTTCGTAGAATATGTAGGAACCAATATGGGCATCCAGGTCCCGCTATTGGTTATTGACCGTAGAGGTGTCTCGGTCATGTCTACATAGTTCTCGAACCCGCAGGGTCTGCACACTTAACGTTCGGTGATGTTTCAGTATTATTGAGTTATGCATGTTGGTGACCGAAGGTTTTTCGGAGTCCCGGATGAGATCCCGGACGTCACGAGGAGCTTCGGAATGGTCCGGAGGTAAATATTTATATATAGGAAAGTGGTATTCGGGTTCCGGAAAAGTTTCGGGTGTTTTCGGTAGCGTACCGGGAGTGCCGAAAGGGTTCCGGGGGTCCACCGGAAGGGGCCCACCCACCCCGGGGGGCCACATGGGCCCAAGAGGTGGCGCACCAGCCCCTGGTGATCTGGGCAGCCGACCCCATAAGGGCCCATGCGCCCAAAGGAAAAGAAAAAAAAGGGTGGAGGTGCCTTGGAGGGGAGGGACTCCTCCCCAGGGTTCCCACCTCCCTTGTGGGAGGAGGACTCCTCCCCCCTTAGTTCGGCCGAACCCCTCCTTGGAGGAGGGGCTAGGGCTGCACCCCACCTACCCCTTCATCCTATAAATAGAGAGGGAGAGTGAGGGCAGCCACACCCCAAGCCACGGTGCATCCCTCTCTCTCTCCCTCCCTCTAGATTAGTTCTCTTCTAGATCGGTTTCGGTAGTACTCGGCGAAGCCCTGCCGGAATAGCTCCACCACCATCGCCACCACGCCGTTGTGTTGCCGGAGTACTCATCTACCTCTTCGCCCTCGCTTGCTGGATCAAAGAGGCAGAGATCGTCACCGAGTTGTACGTGTGCTGAACGCGGAGGTGCCGTCCGTTCGGCGCTAGATCGTGATTGGATCGCGGGACGGCTTGCGATTTGGATCGCGAAGACGTTCGACTACATCAACCGCGTTTCTCAACGCTTCCCGCTTAGCGATCTACAATGGTATGTGGATCCGATCTCTTCTCTCGTAGATGCTCATCTCCATGGATAGATCTTGTATGTGCGTAGGATTTTTTTGTTTCCCATGCAACGTTCCCCAACAACACCTTCATAGCTCCCTCCTCAAAACTTATCTCTTCTATCAGATCAAGCCAAATTAAATTGCATGCACAATATGACGTATTTCTACGAGCCTCCATGGACCCCATGCACCAATTGAACAGAAAAATACATGTCGTGTAAATCTACACAGTGGACATGGTAAATGCATCAATTCAACTCGAGAAGTAATCAATCGTTATCCATAAATAAAAAGGCTCAAAACTTAAACCCTACCAAAACCACAATCCCAATCCTAGCGCAAAACCCATATTTCAACATACTACATGCTCAAACTAGCAAAATTAAGGCAATGTGATCTCATTGCTCGACGAAATAACACGATTTTGAACTGAAATGGCTGGATTCTTACCATATTTAGACGGTGCTGCATGCTCTGGGCGACGAACATGGGCCATAGGAAAAATCGATGAGGCATCTTCTCCAGATTTTTGTTCCACTGCATCGATGCACTCGAGGTGAAAATCTATGCACTGATGCAAGGCATGACACTTGCAATACAACATACGAATCTTCCGGTTATTGTTCAGTCCGTTTCATCGATGGCTCTTTCAATTCTGGTTGATAATTATCTCGACCGTTTTGCTTACGGTCATCTGGCTTTGGAGATCAATGCCCTTCTCGTTGATCGGGAGTTTATTTCACAAAAAACCACATCATTATCAAAATAGAGTAGCAGATTGTTTGGCATGATACAGAGTACCGAGCGTAGCACACATGTATGGCTACACAGAGGGCCCCAATGTATCGAGGAAATCTTGCCTCTTGATTGTAACTCTATAATTCCGGAATAAAAATCCTTTTTCTCCACAAAAAAAAACTTACGTGCTTTGAAATTGAAGCCCTAGGTTCATAGATAAAATTATAAGTACCAAAACCTTTTGCTGTTTCTACCAACTCTTTGATAATGCCACTATAGTTATCCCCAACGCCTTGTTGAATATGAGAGACCATCTGTTTGCAATCAGAGGCCACATGCAAGTGTTGCATTCCAAGATCCTGTGTCTCTTCCTTCTAACAGGTGCACGCCAAATGCTTCTCGCTAATTTTTTATAGAGAAAAATGCTTCTCGCTAGTTTTTTTTTTTTTTTTTTTTTTTTTTGAGAAATAATGCTTCTCGTTAGTAAGGCAGAATAGTTCAGCAGGCCCGTTAGTCCTTTTCAGCCGAAGCGCCCATCCATTTTATAAGCAGCTCAGCCAGCCCATTCGGCCCATTTGAGCATCGCAACCCTAGCCAAGCGCAAGCCACAGGACACTGGCAGCTATAAATACCCAAGCCCCTCAGCAACGAAACCCTAGGTTAAAGCGACGCCGCCGCCGCAAGCCGTCCGCCTCGCTCTTCCCCCGAGCCTGGTCCTCATCCTCTCGCTTCTCACACACAGATTTAGCAATCTAGAGTTAGCGCCTCCGTCCATCTCCTAGCTGCTCCGATGGCGATCAAGAGGACCAAGGCCGAGAAGAAGATCGCGTACGACCAGAAGCTCTGCCAGCTGCTCGAGGAGTACACCAAGGTGCTCATCGCCGTCGCCGACAATGTCGGCTCCAAGCAGCTCCAGGAGATCCGCAAGGGTCTCCGCGGCGACTCCATCGTGCTCATGGGCAAGAACACCCTCATCCGCCGTTGCATCAAGGTCCACTCGGAGAAGACTGGCAACAAGGACTTCCTCGAGCTCAGCAACCTCCTCGTCGTAAGCCCGTCGGACTCGCCCTCTTGTTTGTCCCTTCTTCTGTTGACCCCGCCGTGATTTTTGTGCTGAAATCGATTCTTCGATTTGTAGGGTAACGTTGGCCTCATCTTCACCAAGGGTGACCTGAAGGAGGTTCGCGAGGAGGTCGCCAAGTACAAGGTAAAAATCAGTCCGGATTTGCTTTGTACTGTATTTATTGAATTAATATGTGGATGATTGCTGGTTTATAGTGCGGTTAATGGAGAGAGATATCCTACGTATGTGATAATTAACATGTACCGGTAGAAATATAGCCCCACCTGATTTGTGATGTTCAATTAACATGTACCGGTTTATAGTGGGTTTGTGTTTTGTTCGTGTATTTGATGATACCCTTCTATGTCTAGAATATTTGTAAACTGGCTAGTCAATATTCTGATGAATAAGTGTTACACAAGGTGTTGGTTATGTTACACAAATGTTAATGAACCAGAACCATTGCATGATTACTGAATCATAATTCTGCCATGTTTTATGTGTGTAATTTAGCTGCTTCCTTGCAACATATATGTCAAATGTCCACATTCCTTGTGTCAAATGTAGTTGTTATAAAATTTTGTAGTTGCTGCAGAATATTCTTAGCATAAGCTGTCTTTTCTCTCGTAATGCCAATTGTTCATTTTTATGCAATTTCTTTGAAGTCAAGTTCAGGACATCTGAGGTTAATACTGGTTTTGTTTTTATACCCACAGGTTGGCGCCCCTGCTCGTGTTGGGCTAGTTGCTCCTGTTGATGTGGTGGTTCCCCCTGGCAACACTGGTCTGGATCCCTCCCAGACATCCTTCTTCCAGGTTAGCATTTGAACACTTTTTGCTGGATGCTTTTGTTTCAATCACATTTGATCACCTGTTCTAACTGTGCTGTCTTGTTTAGGTGCTTAACATTCCCACCAAGATTAACAAGGGTACTGTGGAAATTACCATCCCAGTGGAGCTGATCAAGAAGGGTGACAAGGTGGGCTCCTCTGAGTCTGCCCTGCTTGCCAAGCTTGGTATCCGCCCCTTCTCATATGGGCTGGTCATCTGCAATGTCTATGACAGTGGGTCAGTCTTCAGCCCTGAGGTTCTTGACCTCACCGAGGAAGACCTGATGAACAAGTTTGCTTCTGGTGTTTCCATGGTTGCCTCACTGTCCCTGGCGATCTCATACCCCACCATGGCTGCTGCGCCGCACATGTTCCTCAACGCATACAAGAATGTTCTTGCAGTTGCTTTGGAGACAGACTACTCATATGACCATGCCGATAAGATCAAGGAGTACCTCAAGGTAATTCTTGTTTTACGATGTTTTGTTCCCACTATGAAATCTTAATTCGAAACATGCATTAGAATTTGTCTTAAAACAATGGCATGGACTGTCTTGTTTAGTATAGAGTCTATGTGTTGAGCTACTCATCAGCATGTCATCTTTTCTTTTCTAACCAGTTCTGGAGCATAACAAGTGATATGTTTGTATTGTGTTAGCCTCTTCCTGTCCCCTTAGTGCAATCTTGCCCTGTTAGGTGTGTTTTTTCCTTTTTAGCAGTCATCATGTTTCATCATATTCATGAGCAACTGCATCATTGGTAGCTAAGCTGAATCCTGAATAATGCATTTCCATGTCAGTTTCTGACACATCATCTGTTGCTCCGCTGTGCAGGACCCGAGCAAGTTTGCCGTTGCTGCCCCTGCTGCTGCTGCCTCTGGTGGTGCTGCTGCCGCTGCCCCCAAGGAGGAGGAGAAGAAGGAAGAGCCCGAGGAGGAATCAGATGGCGAGATGGGATTCAGCCTGTTCGACGACTAAGCTGTGTGCCTTCCTTCATAAAGCCGTGTCCAGTCGCCAGTTTTGTTTAGTGTTGAACACTAAAGTTTTTCTAGTCCTATTATTACCTTGAACAAGAATTAATTATGCTGTTTGTTAGTGTGTATTCGAATATGTTAATGTTATGTCATGCACTTGGTTACTTCTGCATTGCTTTGCTTTTGTGTGCTTCCCTCTTTTATGTTTGCTGGGATCCACTTCGTTAGATCTTAAGTAGGCCGCATCCAGTAAAATAACAGAATCAGTATAAATCAGATGGCCGTGGATGGAATGCACTTACCTTGAAGGAATCCTTGGCCTGTCAACCGGGCGAGTGATTTCTGTGACGTATCGCGGAGATCGTCCATCCTCGGGCTCCTTGCATCCTCGAGGAGCGGCGCTGTAGGTGCTGGTGAGATTGCTGCTCGGCTTGTTCCCGCGCCTACTTCATACTGCTGAAACGCATGAATAAGCCTTCCAGGCAAATCATTAGATGGAAATGGTTGCGTCACAAAAAACGCATGAATATTTAGCCTTCAAGGCAAATCATTAGATGGAAATGGTTGCATCACAAAAGCTCAGACGTCGGCCTCGGAATATGAATTCTTTATCATAAGTAAAGCGCTTTCGAGGACTCATGTGAATTGTCGTCTAGTCACGTTCATTATGTTTAGTTGATTCACGTTCGTTATTTTGATAATTTGATATATGGGTGGACCGATGCTAAGGTGTCGTTATTACTTGAACAAACAACCCACTCATGATTACCTCCTCTCGCAAGCATCTGCAACTATGAAAGAAGAACTAAGATAAATCTAACCATAATATTAAACCTGTGGATCCAAATCAGCCCCTTACGGAACAACTCACGCAACCCATCATCTACTTATCATTACCCAATGCTTCCCTCTAGGCTCAAGTATGGTGAAGTTTCATGTAGTCGACGTTCATATGACACCACTAAAGGAAGAGCAACGTACATATCATCAAAATAACGAACGAATACCAACATCGAATGATTACTTGTAACAAGACTTCTCCCATGTCCTCGAGAACAAAAGTAACTACTCACAAATCATGTTCATGTTCAAGATCATAGGTGTATTGAATATCATTAAGGATCTGAACATATAATCTTTCACCAAATAAACCAACTAACATAAACTACGAGATGTAATCAACGCTACTAGCAACCCACATGTACTAATCTGAGGTTTTGAGACAAAGATTGAATACATGAGTTGAACTAGGGTTTGAGATAAGATGATGCTGGTGAAGATGTTGATGAAGATTGGTCCTCCGATGATGGAGGAAGTGTTGGTGATGACGATGGCTTCGATTTCCCCTTCCCGGAGGGAAGTATCCCCGGCGGAATCCTTCCGCTGGAGAGCAAAAGTGCTCCTGTCCAGGTTCCACCTCGAGATGGCGTCGCTTCGTCCGGAAAGTCTTCCGCCTATTTTTCTAGGTCAAAACTGTTCATATAGCAGAAGATGGGCACCGAAGGCCGCTTGTGGGACCCACATGGCATCATGGCGCGCAAGGGTGGTGGTGGTGTTGCCTTATGGGAAGGTGGTGGCCCCCTTTGGTATTTCTTTGCTCCAGTATTTTTTATATATTCAATAAAAATCTCCGTGAAGTTTCAGGTCATGTGGAGTTCTGTAAAATAGGTATCTCTGCTGTAGCTTTTTCAGGTCCAGAATTCCAACTGCCGGTAATCTCTGTCTCCATTTAAATCTTGCAAATTAAGAGAGAAGGCATTAAAATTGCATCATAAAATGGAAAATGACCAGAAATAATATAAATAACAGTAGGGAATCATGATGCAAAATTGACGCATCAACTTTCCAAAAACTTAGACCTCGCTTGTCCTCAAGCGAAAGCCGAACTCGATAATCATGACCACATGCTTAAAGAGAGAGGTTTGGATAAAATAAAGTGCGGATATGAAAGTGATGACCCACAAGTATATGGGATCAATCGAAGTCCTTTCGATAAGTAAGAAATCTATATGATGTGAAACATTCAGGTGGATGAGGGCTCCCCCGGTGAACTTAAAAAAATTATAGATTTGACGTGATTTGCCTGGTGCATGGGTTCAATTCTATCCTTTTAGTTTCAGCCAATTTCATTTAATTTCGCCTTTCTTTGTCCTTGCCCCTTGCTATATTTCTTTAGGATACTGAGACCCGCACTTTACCCTTTGTTTCTTGATTCTCGAGATGGCTAGCTCAAGTTAACTCACATACATATATAAACTAACTGGAGAAATTTGATGTAAAAGTCCAAGATGGAACTATTTAATTAGGTAAAGAACATTGTTTTCTAGCAAATCTTTTTAGTGCGTGGACAGGCCCAACAACTTATGCAAGGACATACAAAATAAATAAATAAAAACAATTGAATAGGAAGAATAATGTTTCCTATCAAACATCTGGTGATCCCTCATGCAAGCGAGTATTTTTGCCTCCAAAAAAGTGGATCCACGCGGCCAAGACAAGCAATAATAAAAAAATAAAACCTCAGTGTGGATGACGCACCAAAGAAAAGGGCGTCTTAGATTGGTCTTCAGTCTAAATAAAATAGAACTTGTGTTTGATTATGATGGCTACCTGGCACAGTTGGTCATCGAGTTCAATATGAAATATTGTCTATGGTCCTAGGTTTGATTCCTGGGGCATAGCTAGAGTAAAATGAAGGGTGTGCATACTTAGAAAAATTCTAGTTAGTTCAAATGCCATACAATTTTTTATAAAAGAAGGGTGCGCACATTTAAAATATGTAAAATATGACATGATAAAGAAAACATTGTCAGAATTCTAGATGTGCCATGGCTCACCCGTGCTACCCACTAGCTACGTCACTGCTGGGGGCGTAATTTTTTATTGTTTATGACAAACCGTTTTTCTTAAGTACTGTGAGCGAGATTCGTACACCTGCCCATGGACCGAGGCCCATTGTTGCAACTTGCAATGGTATGAACTGTTTTTTACTTATTTGAAAAAAATAGTACCACCTCGGAATGAAAATAAATCTTAATAAAATCAGAAATATTAATATGGATGAATGGATGAAAAATAATTTAAAGAAACACACCTCACTATATTAGTAGGTATAGAGTTATAGAAGCGTAGCGCTTCAGACGTTACATGGCAGAGGCTGTGAGGAATATCTCGTTGACAAAGACGGGAATTGAGGATATCACGGTGATGCGGCGAAATGTTTTTTCTACAGGTATAACATACGGGTATGATTGTTAGTGTAGTTTAGTAAAGTATTGTTGTAGACCCTAAAAAAGGTACTTCCTTATTTTTATTTACTCTGCATATTAGAATTAACTGAAGTCAAACTTCGTAAAGTTTGACCAAATTTATAAAAAAATATATAAATAGTTATCATAACAAATCCATATAATGTGAAATTACATTCAATAAAGAATCTAATAGTATTGATTTATTATTATACTGTGTATGTTAATATTTTTGTCTATAAACTTGATCAAAGTTTATAAAGCTTGACTTTGATCAAATCTGATAGGTGGAATAAATAAAAACGGAAGGAACTAATACAAAAATCGTGGATGCGAACAGTCGCGGACGGATGCACATCGACCGCCATGGTTGGTCTGACGGGGCGTGCTAGCAGCCAAACAAGTAGCGTTCTTTTGGATTGGATTCGCAATCCTGTATACACTTTCGGGCACGAGCGCTCTCCCTTCCGCGGCATTCATGGCAAGTGGCCACATCGCCCAATGCCTCGGTGGCATCCTCGCCAGGCGGGCCGGCGCTACTGTCGCCGTCTCCGGCGACCTCCGCCTCAACGGTGCTCAGCTTGTCGATGGCGTGCGCAGTATGGCAGCCGGCCTCTTGGAGCGCGGCGTCCGTCCCGGTGATGTCGTCGCCGTCGTCGGCTTCAACAGGTACGCACAAGCTTATTGCACTTCTCATCGGCTCGTCGCTTGCCTGCTTGCCTTCCGGCCAACGTCTTCCATTTCTTCCTCCATTTCGCAATTGCTAGTCAACCATCTGTTCTTGGCCCTCCGCAAGTCAACCTTCCGGCCTCCAAAAACCCATTGACTTGGCACACACAGAAAGCAACATCCAAGATACTTGAAACGAACCTGAGCATGGAAATTACATCAGTATCATCAACTTGTTCAAGTGATTGCCTGTAGCATCGAGTACATGGAGCTGTTGCTGGCCGTCCCTTACATCGGAGCAATCGTCGCCCCTCTCAACTACCGCTGGGTAAGCACATTCTTCTTCCTCTAATCTAATTATATTAGCAAACCAACAACAGCGCATTACATCATATGACCTGAAATATTCCAAATGCAATTAAAGTCCGACCCGCTCTGCTCCTCAAGTCTCTGAAGCTAGCCTTTTTCCCGAATAGTATGTTATTCAGAATGAAGAATAAATCACGCCGCCTTCTTTCTTCTCCTCCAGAGCTTCGAGGAGGCAGCGCAGGCTCTGGAGCTTGTGCGGCCGTCGGCATTCATCTTTGATGGTGCTTACAGCTCATGGGCGCTCCGGCTGACGGAGAGCGAGAGCTTTTCATCCATTGGTCTTTACCTCACCATGGGGGACCCTGCCAGCACATGCCAAGGCGCAAACTGTAAGTATGCAGAAGGAGAGGATGCCTCTTTTTCTTTTTACTTCTTGGATTCACCAGTTTGTACAAAATATTACCTCCGTCCTAAATTAGTTGTCTTAGATTTGTCTAGACACGGATGTATCTAACACTACGGAGGGAGTAGATCCTTGCAGCATCTAAGGCCAGCATTTGTAAACGTTCTGCATTCAACATGTTATTTTCAGTTGTGTCAGTTGATCATATCAAGAGGAGTTGGAGAGGAACCACGGTAATGGAGCCCGTGTCGGCTCCGAGAGATGTCGCTTTGATATGCTTCACATCTGGTAAAAGCACTGGGCTGGTTCCTGGCTTCGATTTTTGTTCAGCCTTTTATCTGCAGTCCTAGAGTATTTTCAGTTTTTCAGCCCTGCAATTTGACAACACATAGGTTGAATGATTGATGTTTGGTCCTGATTCAGGAACCACTGGACAGCCAAAGGGCGTAGCAATAAGCCATACATCTTTGATCGTTCAATCTCTTGCAAAAATCGCAGTCGTCGGCTACGGTGAGGATGATGTATGCTTTCAGGATCCATGTACTACCATAGTTCTTGGAAATCACATTACCTCATAATTGACCAACTTCATACCCTACTTGCTAGGCCGTCAAATGATAAGTTTCATGCCATGTGAGATTGTGAGTGTAACTGCCCTTATTATTTCACAAAATAACAATATGTTCACAGGTCTACCTACATACTGCCCCTCTGTGCCATATCGGAGGGATCTCTTCATGCTTGGCCACACTGATGGCTGGAGGCTGTCATGTCCTGATACCTAAATTCGACGCAAAATCAGCTATCAAAGCAATCCAAGAACACAAAGTGACTTGTTTCATCACCGTTCCCGCAATCATGGCTGACCTCCTGTCGTATGCTTGGTGACCAATAATGCTAAAGTACATTCTAATAGCCTAAGAATGCCCAGTTTGTTTTTGACTTTCGGCACTTGATCAGGAAAGACAAGATATCAGGATGCGGGTCAGTGACCAAGATCCTCAATGGTGGCGGCGGGTTGTCGGATGAGTTGATAAATGGAGCTTCTCACTTATTTTTTAACGCTGCTATCTTTTCAGCTTATGGTATATGTTCTTACCACCAAATGCCACTTAACTTTATCTCCAATTTCTTTAGAAATTAAAATTATGTTCATCAGCAATCATTTTTATGCTTACTGAAAGTAGCATCTCTTATCTGAGTACTGAACTTGTTTTTATCAGGGATGACAGAGGCATGCTCATCGCTGACATTCATGCCTATCAACAACCCAGAGCTTCAAGAAACCAAGAACCAATTAAGCAACCAATCTGAAGGTGTTTGTGTTGGAAAGCCATCACCTCATGTCGAGATACGAATTGATAGAGATGAAAGTAACAGTAGCTCTTCACTAATGGGGAAAATCTTGACAAGAGGCTTGCACACAATGGTTGGATACTGGGGGAACAATACGGTTGATACATCAGAATCTGTCAGGAATGGATGGCTTGACACCGGGGACACTGGATGGATAGATAGGACCGGTAAACTATGGCTCATGGGGCGACAAAAAGGCCGCATAAAAAGCGGAGGGGAAAATGTTTACCCGGAAGAGGTGCTTATTGTTTTACTGGTGCATGTGATGTCCTCTTCAATCTTCTCAAGCTGATATATTAGGTGTTAGTTTCTTCATCTTTAAAAATAACCATGCATAATGATAAACATCTCAAATATTTGCAGGTAGAATTAGTGCTGTCACAACACCCAGGGGTAGCTAAAGCTGTGGTTTTCGGTGTACCGGATAGTCGCCTTGGGGAGAAAATTGTTGCTTGTGTTAGCATCAAGGATGGCTGGAGATGGGTTGATGCAGCAGCTGAGCACCAAGGAGAAGGCAAGGAAGTATCTGCTCATATCCTTCAAGAGCACTGCAGGATAAGAACTCTGAGCAGGTTAGCAATCCCTCTTAACTAGATGGATTCGGCGCGCTTTGCTGCGCCATTAGTGTTGTTGAGTTTCTTAAAAAAATGTTTTCGAATATAACGTATATTTTTTTTGAAAAGTCAAACATTTCAAGTTTGGTCAAATTTGTAGAGAAATATATCAAAATCCATAATATCAAATTGTTATGATTAGATTCATCACGAAATGAAGTTCTATACTTTTTTGTTTAATATTGTGGATGTCGAATTTTTTTGCTTTGAATTTAGTCAAAGTTACAGAAATTTAACTTTCCAAAAAACTAATACCCTTTATACTTGAAACTTATGGAATATTCAGTTTGGCATCTAGGGGAGATGATGGAGTGTGTTTTGTTTTTATTTAAAATGTGGTGATTTGGTGGGCCTTTCGTGTTGTGGTTTTGTGTTATCCGCTACCAACCTATATTTATGTGGGAAAATTTCTGTGTCGGTGGGTGCACGTATTATATTGGTGCTACAGTATCACATGGTGACACTTCTTTTTTATAGATGGTGGGTGGGTATACGGGATTGATATGTTTTTATATGCCGGTTGTTGTTCATTGATTTGAAAAATCATTGGCCCGGTCGAAATTATAAACCAAATCCAAACTTGAATACCTCAACTAAACGAAAGAGGTTAAAAATTGAGGAACACGGTGAATTAAAAGAATTGAATGAGAGAGCTCCTTGATAAATTGTTGACCGATCAAAATCGAGTGACCCATTTCTAAATTGAAGACCTCAATTAATAAGGCCACATAATTAATTGAGGTCTTTTTTTCCCGCAAAAAAAGACCTCAATTAATTATGTGGCCTTAAAAATTAGAAATCATAGTGTATAGTATAATAGAATTGAATGAAAGAGTTTTGAGAAATTGTTGACCTGGTCAAAATCGGGTGATCCAATTCCAATTGGAGACCTCAATTGAATGTGGGATCTTTAAAACTAAAGAGCATAGTGTTATAGAGGATTACCACATCTTGGAGTAGCATGCCCTACTGATTGAAATCAATCAATGGATTAGGTCTTAAACAGTGCAAACATTCAGGCATGCAGATGATCTATTTGACACTCTTGAAGCTTTTTCTTAAAGGATCACGCGTACACTGGCTTCTTTTCTCCAGTAACTTGTCATCATCCTCTTTGGAACAGATTCAAGGTGCCAAGGCTATATTATCATTGGAGTAGGCCGTTCCCAGTGACCACCACAGGCAAAATTAAAAGAGAGGAGCTCAAGGCCGAGGTCTTGACATACATGCAACCGCGTAGCAGTTTGTAGCTTCAGGCCTGTAGTTAGTTCTGTGCTATCTGGTTGATGATACGAGATTAGAACTTTAGTAGTGTGAAAATAACACAGTTACACAGGTGTATTCAGTTCAGTGTGTCTCCGTGTAAAAATAACACCATGTAATAAATAAATAAATAAATAATAAATAAATAAAAGTTAATAAAGGATGGTGTATTTCTCTGATTTTTGGTCAGTCCACGCTTATTGGGCCTCAGCTCGCTGTCACGCGGATGTTATTGGGCCTCAGAGAAAATGTTGATTCGTCTTATTAGATGGTCTCACATCGCTCCTTTACATCCAATTGTACCACTTTATATATATCCAATTGTACCACTTTATATATGTTTTTGAGTTTCATATGTACAAGGAACCGTCGAAATCACTAATTGAGGAGTACTCCTTTCAAGGATCATTCTCATGTGTGCCACTTGTCGCAAGCTGAGAGTTTTCTCTTTTTTCGTAGATCCGTATTTTCAAAACGTTTTATCTCTTAAACCGTGCGTCCAAATCTTGAACCGTTTCACCGTTGGGTTCCTCACGTCGAGATCTTTAAAACCAGATCCCATGTTAATAGGTTTTGACGAACTTTTTTTCACAAAAAGCCGGGACGAAAAAACCGTGCCTCTCGTGATAGAAAAATAATAATAGAAAACACGTTTTTTCCTTTCCGAGAGGCACGGCCGTGCCTCTCGCGAAAAAAAAACACAAAACGCGTTTTTTCCCTTTCCGAGAGGCACGGCCGTGCCTCTCGCGAAAGTAAAACCGTGCCTCTAGCGGAAGCAAAACTGTGCCTCTTGCAAAAAAACAGAAAACGCGTTTTTTTTCCTTTCCGAGAGGCACGGTCGTGCCTCTCGCGAAAGCAAAACCGTTCCTCTCGTGAAAAAGAAAAAAAAAACAGAAAACACGTTTTTTCCCTTTTCGAGAGGCACGACCGTGCCTCTCGCGAAAGCAAAACCGTGCCTCTCGCAAAAAAAAACAGAAAACACGTTTTTTCGCGCAAAAAAATATTTTTTTTAATTTTTTTCGTCCAAAAGCTAAGAAAGACCGATGAAAAACCAGAACACAAAAAAAAAACAAAAAAACCAATCTAAAAGACCGAAAGCGCGTGCGAAAAATAAATAAAAAACAAAATCCAAAGGGAATGCTCAGAGCGCGACACGTGAGGGCGGCTGAGAACGCACCAAGTCGCGGCGCGTGGGAGTGATCGTTGGGAGGCTTTTGAGGGAGTGCTCCCTAATTAGTTGCTCCCGGGAGCCGTCTCAATCAAAAAGCAAAGGCTAAACTAGAAGAAAGACCCCCGATTATATAAGTGATGCATGGGCTGAAATTCGAAAGAAGCGCGGCTTTGATGGAGAAATAAGCAAGGAAAGCGAATTGAGGATAACTCAATAAGGAAGGAAAGAGAATTATAATTAAGAAAAACGTTTAAAATCTACTAGATGATAACAAGGAAAGATAAATCACGTGCACTGATCGACACGTGCCTTGCGGGCCCATCCACCGCTTCCCAGCTACAGCCTTATCCCTTCGCGTCCTCTCTCCTTCATCCGTTATTCCCCATCTCTGTTCTCATAGAGAGACTTCCATGGCGACGCAAAACGCAACAAATCCATGGGAGAGAACCAGGAGGAGCGTCGGCGCCAACGACTCTGTTACATCTCGCGGCATAATGAAGGACGGTGGTGCCCCGCGCGACACCGCCACGAGTGCTGCAACTCCATGGAGGCGACACACACACACAGGTGGGAGGCAGTCGCTCGTCAACACTGCCGGTGATGTGATGCGGCGATTGACAACGATCGTCAGTGCCGCGACGCAGCAACTCATCCATGGCATAACTTTGCGGTGCAACCTCAAGGCAACGCTGCACCGGCGGCGGAGCTGCAATGGAGCGCTCGTCGCCGGCAACGCTACATCGCAGCATCCGCCATGGCCGCCGGCGTCGCATCTCAGCTTCCGTCGTGGTCACCACGCGCTGCATTGGAACTTCCGCCATGGCCGCCACGCCGCGTCGTAGCACCCGTCACCGCCGATGGAGCTTCGCAGGGCGCCGGTGTTGTGAGGAAGCTCCGCCGAGGCTGTCCAGTGGTGCAACAGATTGTTGTCAGCGCTGCGACGGTGATCGCGGCGAGCGGCCGACGAGGGCACTGCAACTCCGGCGATGTTGCCTTGAAGCTACAATGGAATAATGCCGGTCAGTCGGAAGCATAGCTGGCGCTGCAATGTAGCCTCGCCGGAGTTGCAATGGAGCTTCGCTGGACAAACCGGTGCTGCATTGGAGCTCCACCAAAGTTGCAATGGAGCTTCACCGGACGCATCGGTGCTGCGTTGGAGCTCTGCCGGACAGCTGTCGGTGCACCATGAGAGCTGCATTGGAGCTTTGCTGGGATGGCATCACTGCGTTTGAAACTGTTGCGCGCTTGCTGCTACCGTGGTGTTGCCTGTGATCCAACGACCACCCCCACACTGATCCGACAGCTGGCTAGCCAGATGATTTCTCTAAGCAATCATCCGGCTGATTTGTAGTAGTCGCCTATAATTAAATGAGATGGGTCAAATTTTTGTGTGTGAAAATGAGGTGGGTCAATTAAACGAATGGACATGATACAATATATCGTGGGGCTAGACTTCCTGAGACATGCATGCACAATTAAAAGAGGTGGAAAGAGAATTATATTTAAACTAGCAAAAGGGTCGTGCATTGTAACAGGTGAAAATAATAATAATCTCCAATGACCATGATCATATTTTGTTGCATCACTGAGATACACTATCATCCTCAATTTCGTGAAATCATGAAGAAAAAATTAAACACGTGCGCATATTTGAAATCGTGAACATTTTTTACCTTCATGAACAATTTTATAAAATCAAGAACATTTTTTAGATTCATGAACATTTTATACTATTTGCAAAACAAATTGCGAACTTTTTGAAACATTTTTTTTGAATTGGTGAACATTTCTAGAATCAACAAATAGTTTTTTTTGGAAATTATTGGAACAATTTTTGAAATTTAAGAACATTTTTGGATTTAATGAACATTTTTTTGAGATGTATGATCATTTTTTGAATCAACAAACATTTTATTAATGAATAAACTATTTTGTAAGTCACGGACAGGTTTTGAATTTTTAGGATATTTTCCCATCCATGAACATTTTTTGAATTGGCGAAATTTCGTTCAATTTCATTAACATTTTTTAATACACAAACTTTTAAAACAATTATGAACATTTTTTTATTTCCGAAACATTTGTTTCAAAATTTCGAACTTTTTTTGAATAAGCAAACATTTTATTACAAAATTGCGAATATGTTTTGAATCCATAAACATTTTATTATTTATTATACATTTTATTTAAAAATTATCATTTATTTAATTTTCGAATTTTTTTTACATCTAAAATTATTTAATAGAAAAAACGAAAATGAAAAATAAAAAAAATAAGAAAAGAAATTTAAAAACAGGACGCTTGCTCATTGGCCCGCCTAAATGGACGCGCTGTGCCTTCTTACAGTGCGCAGAGCACAGTATAAGAGGTCCCTATTGCATGGACTGGCCCAGCCGGTGGATTTCCTTGTGGGACATATTTTTTATCACCTATAAGTGGTATTGATAGGTAATATTTTGCAAGGCAATTTCCGTGACGTATCGCCAGAGCAATATCCCCTTCATTATTAGGTATAGAAAGAGGTGGGCCAACTAAACAGGCCCAACTAAACGAATGGTGACATGCATGCACAATTAACGGAGGTGCTTGCGCTAATTAAACACACACATACAATGATATATGATGGGCTAATTAACCATGTGTGGCTTTCTACTTTGTCTGATTTAATCTGTATCCCTTGAACATTGTTACTTAATAAAGGTTATAAATCCTCGAAAAAAACTATAATCAAACCGGAATTACGAAAATATTAGGAGCGCCCTGAGGGGATTGACTACATACATCAATAAAATCTTCGATCTATTTTTTCGCTAATCAATTTCTTTTCCCATGGGTCACAAACTGGATGTCTGTTGTTATTCGTTTTCTTGCATGAGTTATTCTTAATTATTGATCTATAAAATTGATGGCAGATTGGTACAATTTGACTAAATACCAATTGTTTCTATTTTAGAGGCTATAAATTTTATGACTTTTTTATTGTTCATCCGTTGCACCGCACACACACTTTTACTAGTTTAGTAAAAATAATACCACCTAATCTATCAGCCTTAAAGTACAAGTATTCAGTGTGTCTCTGTGCACAACGACCGTGGTGGCCTTTCGGAAAGGTTTTTTTTGCTTCGTGCATCAAGAGCGCGTTTTGTTGCTCGCATCGTTTTTAGGCACTTTGCATGCTTGTTCCATCAGGGCCTGGCCGATCATATGCATGCAGAAACCAACATCTGCATGTTGATTGGTTGCCTGCATATCCTCTTCCTACATCGCAGCAAGGTCTCTTCGCTCCGCGTTTGGTTGCTCGTATTGTGTGTGGTCACACGAGCGCATGTTGTTTGGTTGCATACGAGCATAGAGTTGTGCTCACCTTGTACCCTACTTGGTGAGCTTACTCACTACTACTACACCTTACACATGATCACACCGAGCACACCAACGCCACAATATTGCAATGGCGATGAACTGGACGAAGATAATGAAGTTCTTCAGCCCAAACTAATGATCCACCTTGCCAACATCAACCTTGTTGCATGCCTTCTCTCGCACGAACTTGGAGTAAGCATCTTCGCCGCCTGGCTAGTCGTAAACCCTCTGTGGCTGTTGTCGCTATACACTGAAACTTGTTGGCTACAAGCTTCCCATGAACTGTAAACCCATGGAGCCCTCTCGACGAGCAACGCATACCACTTGCCCTAGCAGTGCAAATGAGAAATAAGTTGAAGCAACAAGCATTGGAACACACAAACAACAAGAAATGGAGCACTCCAGGAGCAAGCAATGAATCACACAAGCAATGAAGTAGAAGAGCATTAGTAAGCATGCATGATCATGTGGCATAACAAGTTCAACCTACCACTACTTTGGTGTCATCCTACCACCACATCCAAAAGAGGGTGTAATCCTACCACCGCAAATTCGTGATCACCATGAGGATCACCGTGAGGGGTTAGTATATACCACCTCACCAAAATATACAGACCATAAGATTGTTTGCAAGCCCTAACTACACAAAATATACATCGTCATTGTCATCGTCGTCCTTGTCACCATCGCCATCGCCATCGAGGATCATGCACGCCGTCGCCACCAGCAGAAGTAGCACTAGTAGTAGTGCTTGCCTAACCAGGTCCTCTGCCAGAGCACCCTATGGGCCTCTCCCATGGCAACAAACCCAACACCCTGGGCTTTGTTGTCCAACAGAGAGCCACCATGAGAGCCTCTAGGCTGAAGCCACCTTGCTCCATGACGGCGTCGTAGAGCTCAGGGTGGACGTCGACCGTCTTGCTCTCCCTGATGGCGGTGGCCACCTCCTTCGCTGCCTGAGTCCTGCTGGTGAAGATGGCCAGCTCCTCCTCCATGAAGCATGCCCGCTTCCTCTTCCTATCAACCACATGAACGTGCTCACCATCCTTCTCAGGCTTCAACGTTGATGGTGTCTGACTCTTGGGTGTCTGGATACTCGGGCATCGGCAAGCCCAGCGGCTAACCAGAGCCCATGGCATGCTTGTTAGTTGCGAGCCCGAAGGAGAAAATCTGCTGCATCTGGTGGTAGTTCTGGATAGGTGTGTTGAGGAACTCTGTGTCCTTGGGGTGAGCCTAAGAAAGAAACAAGGTAGAGTGTTGCCTTGGTAGTGCTCTGCCTCCAACGGGATCGTGCAGGTCTCCTCATCCCATGAAGCACCGCTCGGGTCTCTTAGCTTGGAGGAGATGATCCACCTCGTCCTCCACTTCCTCAGGTGGTTGTAGACCCGGGTCGAGGTGACCTCCTGCCCACAAAACTCGAACACTTGCTTTGCCACAACGTTCAAGTGCACCTCCTTGAAGCCTTTGTCAGTCCTCACTCCACTAGATATGATCTCACACATCTTGTTAAGCACGAAAGTGGAGAGAAATGTCTGCCATTTCATGCTGCATCCTCTGCCATCCTTCTTCTCCTTGACGGTTGCCTTTTGAGCTACAACATTGCGCTGAGCCAGCACAAATGGAGGAACCATAGGCGGGACATCGAAAACCTCTGAATCAAGAGGTATGTGGTCGATGTTAGGCTGGGAGTCCTCGACGTAGGACGCCAGGAACTGGCTCTCGGACGGCACGAGGGCCAGACTAAACTCTTGCATGCTCATATCCTACAAATGTAAGCGTCATCAACAACACAACACACTACACATCGACAGTATGAACTAGCAGTAAATATGGACAACACACTACACATCGACAATATTGAAAGGATCGATATGGTTGACTAGAGGGGGGGGGGGTGAATAGGCAACTACCAATTTTTAGCTTTTCTTAATAAATTAGGTTTAGCAACAAATAGGTTGTCTAGATATGCAACTAGGCGAACAACCTATATGATGCTAGCAACAACAACTACTACAAGCAAGCAAAGGATACAACACACGTAAAGCTTGCACAAAGTAAAGGTAACAAATAACCACAAGTGGAACCGGTGGAGACGAGGATGTGTTACCGAAGTTCCTTCCCTTTGAGGGGAAGTACGTCTCCGTTGGAGCGGTGTGGAGGCACAATGCTCCCCAAGATGTCACTAAGGCCACCGTATTCTCCTCACGCCCTCACACAATGCGAGATGTCATGATTCCACTAGTGGTGCCCTTGAAGGCGGCGACCAAACCTTTACAAACAAGGTTGGGGCAATCTCCACAACTTAATTGGAGGCTCCCAACACCACCACGAAGCTTCACCACAATGGATTGTGGCTACGAGGTGACCTCTTCCATCTAGGGTGCTCAAACACCCAAGAGTAACAAAATCCACACAAGAAAGTATGGGGGAATCAAGTTTCCTTTGGTGGAAGTGTAGATCTAGGTCTCCTCCTTCAATCCCTAGCAAATCAACAAGTTTGAGTGTCTAGAAAGAGAGACCGGGCAAGAAAGCTTGGAGGGCATCAATGGAGGAGAGAGAGAGAGGCAATAGGTAAGAAGGTAGGTGGAAGAACCACCACCTTATATAGTATCCCCCAAATCCAACTGTTACATCCGTTTTTACACAGCAACGGTACAACCGCTATGTGCATCGGTACAACCGGTGCACACGGGTATCCATCAGAAAACCCTGGCGAGCGGTGCAACCGGTGGCGGGGGCAGTAGTACCGGTCGCAACACCGGACCGGAACAACCGCTCCACCACCGCTCAACCACCACTTTGAAACAGAGAGGAATCACCCTCGAGCGATGATTGAGGCGGTGGTTGCCCGAGTGCAACCGCTAGGACCGAGTACGGGAGGTGGCTAAGTCCTGAGCAGTACCACTGCTAAGGACACCGGTAGTACCGGTCAACTTAGACTGACCGGAACAACCGGCCCACAACCGCCCAAGTACCGCACCACAATAGAAACTTGTCTGGTGGTAGGGCGGTACTGGGCCAGTACAACCGCCTGAAGCCACTTCCTAGGGTTGGCCAGACTATTGGTGGTACAACCGCCCGGAGGCAGCGGTACAACCGCTGGCAACTTCCTGAGAGCAGCAACCCCAGGGTTTCACCCCTAGGGAGGTAGTTATACCGGACGTACCGGTCCAAGCGGTACAACCGCTAGAACTAGCGATACAACCGCTTTGGAGTAAAAACTACTGCTTGGTTAGAGATTGAGGGCCTCTCTCTCAATGAACGGAAGGGTATGTGGTGGGTGACAAGGACTGTGTATGTGCATTTATTCACCCAATACCTTCCGATGTGAATTCCCTCTTAATAGTACGGGTTTCCTACGACCAAAGAAATAAACACGTAGAGAACACTGTCTTCGTTCTTTTCTGTCCGGAGGGAATACCTAATCGTCTTGTGTCAAACAGAGAGTACCTGGAGAACTTGACACGCGATTAGATCACAAAGTGAGTTGTCATCATTACCAAAACACTAAGGCAGGAAAATGCCCTAACAAGTATGAACTAGCAGTAACACATGCACACATGGATGATCTAGTTCAAGATAGCAGTACCAAATCCATCAAAGCATACCACTGGTTAATACAACAGAACACACCACTAATCATGGACACATATGGATGACCTTGTTCAACACTTGCACACTAGCTATTGGAAATATGCCCTAGAGGCAATAATAAATTGGTTATTATTATATTTCCTTGTTCGTGATAATCGTTTATTATCCATGCTATAATTGTATTGATTGGAAACTCAAATACATGTGTGGGTACATAGACAACACTGTGTCCCTAGTATGCCTCTAGTTAACTAGCTCGTTGATCAAAGATGGTCAAGGTTTCCTGGCCATAGACATGAGATGTCATTTGATAATGGGATCACATCATTAGGAGAATGATGTGATGGACAAGACCCGAACTATGAACGTAGCATATGATCGTGTCAGTTTATTGCTATTGTTTCTGCATGTCAAGTATCTGTTCCTATGACCATGAGATCATGTAACTCACTGACACCGGAGGAATACCTTGTGTGTATCAAACATCACAACGTAACTAGGTGACTATAAAGATGCTCTACAGGTATCTCCGAGGGTGTCTGTTGAGTGGGCATGGATCAAGACTGGGATTTGTTACTCCGTGTAACGGAGAGGTATCTCAGGGCCCACTCGGTAATACAACATCACAATAAGCCTTGCAAGCAATGTGACTAAAGTGTTAGCCACGGGATCTTGTATTACGGAACGAGTAAAGAGACTTGCCGGTAACGAGATTGAACTAGGTATAGAGATACGGACGATCGAATCTCGGGCAAGTAACATACCGAAGAACAAAGGGAACACCATACGGGATTAACTGAATCCTTGACATAGAGGTTCAACCGATAAAGATCTTCGTAGAATATGTAGGAACCAATATGGGCATCCAGGTCCCGCTATTGGTTATTGACCGTAGAAGTGTCTTGGTCATGTCTACATAGTTCTCGAACCCGCAGGGTCTGCACACTTAAGGTTCGGTGACGTTTCGGTAGTATAGAGTTATGTATGGTGGTGACCGAAGGTTTTTCGGAGTCCCGGATGAGATCCCGGATGTCACGAGGAGCTCCGGAATGGTCCGGAGGTAAAGATCGACATATAGAAAGTCCCGTTTTGGTCACCGGAAAAGTTTCGGGTATTTCGTTAGTGTACCGGGAGTGCCGGGAGGGTACCGGGGGACCATCGGGAGGGGCCTCTCGCCCCAAAGGGTCTCATGGGCTGTGGGAGGAGTTAAACCAGCCCCTAGTGGGCTGGCCGAACCCCCCACTAAGGCCCATGCGGCTAGGGGTGGGAGAACCCAAAGGTGGAAAGAGTTTCCAAGTGGGGGAGGAGGAATCCTACTCCTAGTAGGATTGGAGTTGGACTCCTCCACCTCCCCACTTCGGCCGCACCAAAGGGGCAGCCCTTGGGGCGCCGGCCTCCCTCCCCGTCCTCCTATATATACTAGAGGGAGAGAGGGCAAAAGCACTTCAACCCAAAAAGGCCACGGTGCAGCCCTCTCTCCCGATAGATTAGTTCCTCTAGTTTTTCAGCAGTGCTTAGGCGAAGCCCTGCTGGAATAGTTCCACCACCACCGCCGCCGCGCCGTCGCGCTGCCGGAGAACTCATCTACCTCTCCGCTCCCTCTTACTGGATCAAGAAGGCGGAGATCGTCATCGAGCTGTATGTGTGCTGAACGCGGAGGTGCCGTCCGTTCGGCGCTAGATCGAAAGGACCGTGATTGGATCGCGGAACGGTTCGTGATTGGATCGCGGAACGGTTCGTGATTGGATCGCGGGACGGATCGTGATCGGATCGCGGGATGGCTAGCGATTTGGATCGCGAAGACGTTCGACTACATCAACCGCGTTTCTTAACGCTTCCCGCTTAGCGATCTACAAGGGTATGTAGATCCACTCTCCCTCTCGTAGATGCTCATCACCATGGATTGATCTTGCGTGTGCGTAGGAAATTTTTTGTTTCCCATGCAACGTTCCCCAACAGTGGCATCATGAGCTAGGTCTATGCGTAGATGAGATCATGAGTAGAACACAAAGGAGTTTGTGGGCGTTGATGCTCAGATTGCTTCCTCCCTTGGTCTTTTCTTGATTCAGCGGTATTGTGGGATGAAGCGGCCCGGACCAACCTTACTCGTACGCTTACGAGAGACCGGTTCCATCAACTGACATGTGACTTTGTTGCATAAAGATGGCTGGCGGGTGTCTGTCTCTCCCACTCTAGTTGGATCGGATTCGACAAAGGCGGTCCTTGAGAAGGTTGAATAGCAATTTGTGTATCACCGTTGTGGTTTTTGCGTAGGTAAGAATCGTTCTTGCTAGATACCCGTAGCAGCCACATAAAACATGCAACAACAATTAGAGGACGTCTAACTTGTTTTTGCAGGGTATGTTGTGATGTGATATGGCCAATTACATGATGAGATATATGTGATGTATGAAATGATCATGTATTGTATAGAATATCACGACTTGCATGTCGATGAGTACGGCAACCGGCAGGAGCCATAGGGTTGTCTTTAATTTATTTTCGCCATTTTTTGCTTTACTTTATCGCTATGAGTTAGCAATAGTCGTAGAAGCAACGGTCGGCGCGACAACCTCATGGCGACACGTTGATGGAGATCATGGTGTCATGCCGGTAACGATGGAGATCATGCCGGTGCTTTGGAGATGGAGATCAAAAGCACAAGTTCATGGCCATATCATGTCACTTATGATTTGCATGTGATGTTAATCCTTTTATGCATCTTATTATGCTTAGGACGACGGTAGCATTATAAGGTGATCCCTCACTAAAATTTCAAGATAAAATTGTGTTCTCCCCGAGTGTACACCGTTGCGAAAGTTCGTCGTTTCGAGACACCACGTGATGATCGGGTGTGATAGACTCTACATTCACATACAACGGGTGCAAGCCAGTGTTGGACATGCGGAACACTTGGTATAAACTTGACGAGCCTAGCATGTACAGACATGGCCTCAGAACACAAGAGACCGAAAGGTCGAACGTGAGTCATATAGTAGATATGATCAACATGAAGATGTTCACCATTGAAACCACCTCATCTCACGTGATGATCGGACTTGGGTTGGTGAATTTGGATCATGTGACACTCGAATGACCAGAGGGATGTCAATTTGAGTGGGAGTTTTTAATATGATTAACTAAACTCATTATCTTGAACAATAGTCTAAGTTGTCTTTGCAAATTATGTTGTAGATCAATAGCTCGCGCTGTAGCTCCCCTGTTTTTTTATACGTTCCTAGAGAAAATAGAATTGAAAGATGATGGTAGCAAAAATGCGGACTGGGTCCGTGATCTGAGGATTGTCCTCATTGCTGCACAGAAGGCTTATGTCCTTAATGCACCGCTCGGTGTGCCACCCCCTCAAGCGTCGTTTGTAGATGTTGTGAACATCTGACAGGCACGTTCTGATGACTACTTGATAGTTCAGTGCGTCATGCATTACGGCTTAGAATTAAGGCTCCAAAACGTTTTGAACGTCACGAAACATATAAGATGTTCTAAGAGCTGAAATTGGGATCTCAGGCTCGTGCCCGTGTTGAGAGGTATGAGACCTCCAACAAGATTCTTTGCCTGCAAGATGAAGGAGAATAGCTCAATCGGTGAGCATGTGCTCAGATTGTCTGGGTGCTACAATCGCTTGAATCGAGTAGGAGTTGATCTTCCAGATAAGATAGTGGTTGATATAGTTCTCCAAGTCACTGCCACAAAGCTACTAGAGCTTCGTGATGAACTATGAAATGCCAGGGATGGAAATAATAATCCCTGAGCTATTCATGATGTTTGACACCGCGAAGGTAGGGGAGCATCAAGTGTTGATGGTTAGTAAAACCACTGGTTCAAGAAGGGCAAGGGCAAGAAGGGAAAACTTCAAGAATGGCAAGCCAGTTGCCGCTCCAGTGAAGAAACCCACGGTTGAACCCAAACCCGAGACTGAGTGCTTCTGTTATGAGGAGAACGGTCACTGAAGCGGAACTGCCCTAGATACTTGGTAGATAAGAAGGCTGGCAACGTCAACAGAAGTATATTTGATATACGTTTTATTCATGTGTACCTTACTAGTAATCCTAGTAGCACCTGGGTATTAGATACCGGTTCAGTTGCTAAATGTTGGTAACTCAAAATAAAAGCTACGGAATGAACGAAGACTAGCTAAGGGCGAGGTGACGATGTGTGTTGGAAGTGTTTCCAAGGTTGATGTGATCAACATCGCACGCTCTCTCTACCCTCAGGATTAGCGATGAACCTAAATAAATGTTATTTGGTGTTTGCGTTGAGCATGAACGTGATTAGATCGTGTTTTTTGCAATACGGTTATTCATTTAAGTTAGAGAATAATGGTTATTCTGTTTACATGAATAATACCTTCAATGGTCATGCACCCAATGTGAATGGTTTATTAAATCTCGATCGTAGTAATACATAGGTTCATAATATTGATGCCAAAAGATGCAAAGTTAATAATGATAGTACCACATACTTGTGGCACTGCCGCCAAGGTCATATTGGTGTAAAGCGCATGAAGAAACTCCATGCTGATGGATCTTTTGACTCACTCGATTTCGAATCGGTTGAGACATGCGAACCATGCCTCTTGGGCAAGATGACTAAAACCCCGTTTTCCGATTTGATGGAGCGGGCAAGTAACTTATTGTAAATGATACATGTTGATGTATGGGGTCCAATGAGTGTTGAAGTGCGCGGTGGATATCGTTATTTTCCTACCTTCACTGATGATTTAAGTAGATATGGGGATATTTACTTAATGAAGCACAAGTCTGAAATGTTTGAAAAGTTCAAACAAAATCAGAGTGAAGTTTGAGATCATCGTGACAAGAAGATAAAGTGTCTATGATATGATCGTGGAGGTAAATATCTGAGTTACGAGTTTGGTATACAACTTAAGACAATGTGGAAGTTGTTTCACAACTCACGCCACCTGGAACACCATAGTGTGATGGTGTGTCCGAACGTCGTAGTCGTGCTCTATTGGATATGGTGCGAACTATGATGTCTCTTATCGATTTGCCACTATCGTTTTGGGGTTATGCATTAGAGACAACTACATTCACTTTAAATAGGGCACCATCTAAGTCCGTTGAGATGACACCGTATGAATTTTGGTTTGTCGGAAACCTAAGCTGTCATTTCTTAATGTTTGGGGCTGCGACGCTTATGTGAAAAAGGGTTTTCACCTAATGAGCTCGAACCCAAAGCGGGCAAATGCATCTTCATAGAATACCCTAATGTAACAGTTGGGTAAACCTTCTATCTCAGATCCAAGGGCTAAGTGTTTTGTTGCTAAAAACGGGTCCTTTCTCGAGAAAGAGTTTCTCTCGAAAGAATTGAGTGGGAGGAAGATAGAACCTGATGAGGTTATTGAACTTTTGTTTCAACTAGAGAGTAGCGCAGCGCAGAAAGTTGTTTCTGTGGAGCCTACGTTAGTTGAAGAGGAAGTTAATGATGATGATCATGAAGCTTCGGATCAAGTCACTATCGAACCTCGTAGGTCGACAAGGACGCGTACTGCTCCTGAGTGGTACGGCAACCCTGTCTTAGAGGTCATGTTGTTGGACAACGATGAACCTACGAGCTATGGAGAAGCGATGATGGGCCCGGATTCCAAGAAATGGTTAGAGGCCATGAAATCCGAGATGGGATCCATGTATGAAAACAAAGTATGGGCTTTGGAAGTATTACCTAAAGGGCGAAAGGCCATTCAGAACAAATGGATCTTTAAAAGGAAGACGGACGCGGACGGTAATGTCACCGTCTATAAAGCTCGACTTGTGGCAAAGGGTTTTTCACAAGTTCAAGGAGTTGACTACGATGAGACTTTCTCACCCATAGCGATGCTAAAGTCTGTTAGAATTATGTTAGTAGTTGCTGCATTTTTCGATTATGAAATCTGGCAGATGGATGTCAAAACAGAGTTTCCTTAACGGTTTCCGTGAGGAAAGGTTGTATGTGATACAACCAGAAGGTTTTGTCAGTCCTAAGGATGCTAAAATGTATGCAAGCTCCAGCGATCCTTCTATGGACTGGAGCAAGCATCTCGGAGTTGGAATATACGCTTTGATGAGATGATCAAAGTTTTTGGGTCTATACAAAGTTTATGAGAAACTTGTATCTACAATAAAGTGAGTGGGAGCACTATAGAATTTCTGATAAGTATATGTGGATGACATATTGTTGATCGGAAATGATGTAGAAATTTCTGGAAAGCATAAAAGGTTGTTTGAAAGGTGTTTTTCAAAGGAAGACCTGGATAAAAAGCTACTTAAATATTGGGCATCAAGATCTATAGAGATAGATCAAGACGTCTGATAAGATTTTCAATGAGTACATACCTTGACAAGATTTTGAAGGAGTTCAAAATGGATCAGTCAAAGAAAGAGTTCTTGCCTGATTTGTAAGGTGTGGAGTTGAGTGAGACTCAAAGCTCGACCACGGCAGAAGAAAGAGAAAGGACGAAGGTCGTCCCCTATGCCTTATCCATAGGCTCTGTATAGTATGCCATGCTGTGTACCGCACCTAGTGGGTGCCTTGCCATGAGTCTGTCAAGGGGTACAAGAGTGGTCCAGGAGTGGATCACTGGACAACGGTCAAGATTATCCTTAGTAACTATTTCTCGATTATGGAGGTGATAAAGAGTTCACCGTAAAGGGTTACGTCGATGCAAGCTTTGACACCTATCCGGACGACTCTGAGTAGCAGTCCGGATACGTATAGTGGAGCAGTCATTTGGAATAGCTCGAAGTGGAGCGTGGTAGCATTTGCAGTATGACATATAGATTTGCAAAGAACACACGGATCTGAATGTTGCAGACCGTTGACTAAGACCTCTCTCACATGCAAAGCATGATCGAACCCCAGAACTCATTGGGTGTTAGATTCATAACAATGTAAATCACATGGTGATGTGAACTAGATTATTGACTCTAGTGCAAGTGGGAGAGTGTTCGAAATATGCCCTAGAGGCAATAATAAATTGGTTATTATTATATTTCCTTGTTCGTGATAATCGTTTATTATCCATGCTATAATTGTATTGATTGGAAACTCAAATACATGTGTGGGTACATAGACAACACTGTGTCCCTAGTATGCCTCTAGTTAACTAGCTCGTTGATCAAAGATGGTCAAGGTTTCCTGGCCATAGACATGAGATGTCATTTGATAATGGGATCACATCATTAGGAGAATGATGTGATGGACAAGACCCGAACTATGAACGTAGCATATGATCGTGTCAGTTTATTGCTATTGTTTCTGCATGTCAAGTATCTGTTCCTATGACCATGAGATCATGTAACTCACTGACACCGGAGGAATACCTTGTGTGTATCAAACATCACAACGTAACTAGTGTTGGAAATATGCCCTAGAGGCAATAATAAATTGGTTATTATTATATTTCCTTGTTCATGATAATCGTTTATTATCCATGCTATAATTGTATTGATTGGAAACTCAAATACATGTGTGGGTACATAGACAACACTGTGTCCCTGGTAAGCCTCTAGTTGACTAGCTCGTTGATCAAAGATGGTTAAGGTTTCCTAGCCATTGACATGAGATGTCATTTGATAACGGGATCACATCATTAGGAGAATGATGTGATGGACAAGACCCAAACTGTAAACGTAGCATTTGATCGTGTCAGTTTATTGCTATTGTTTTCTGCATGTCAAGTATCTGTTCCTTTGACCATGAGATCATGCAACTCACTAACACCGGAGGAATACCTTGTGTGTATCAAACGTCGCAACGTAACTGGGTGACTATAAAGGTGCTCTACAGGTATCTCCGAGGGTGTCTGTTGGGTTGGCATGGATCAAGACTGGGATTTGTTACTCCGTATGACGGAGAGGTATCTCAGGGCCCACTCGGTAATACAACATCACAATGAGCCTTGCAAGCAATGTGACTAAAGTGTTAGCCACGAGATCTTGTATTACGGAACGAGTAAAGAGACTTGCCGGTAACGAGATTGAACTAGGTATAGTGATACCGACGATCGAATCTCGGGCAAGTAACATACCGAAGAACAAAGGGAACAGCATACGGGATTAACTGAATCCTTGACATAGAGGTTCGACCGATAAAGATCTTCGTAGAATATGTAGGAGCCAATATGGGCATCCAGGTCCCGCTATTGGTTATTGGCCGTAGAGGTGTCTCGGTCATGTCTACATAGTTCTCGAACCCGCAGGGTCTACACACTTAACGTTTGGTGACGATTAGTATAATTGAGTTATTATGTTGGTGACCGAAAGTTGTTCGGAGTCCCGGATAAGATCCCGGACATGACGAGGATCTCCGGAATAGTCCGGAGGTAAAGATTGATATATGTGATAATAGTGTTTTGATCTCTGGAAGGGTTCCGGAATTCACCGGAAGGGGGTTCCGGATGTTTACCGAAGTGTTCGGGTGCAGCAACACTTTATATGAGCCAAAGGGATAAAGCCCACAAGGTATTGGAAAGTGCAAAAGTAGTTTTGCTGCCGCGTAAGCGGTACTACCGCTTGTTGAAGCGGTACTACCGCCCGAGCGGTACTACCGCTTGTGTGAAGCGGTACTACCGCCCAAGCGGTACTACCGCTTGTGTGAAGCGGTACTACCGCTTGTGCGCGGCTGTGCACGGTTCGGCAGGGATCCGAGTTGGACTCTTTCCCTGCGGGCCAAACCGACCTTGTGCGGGCAAAACCGACCCGGAGGAGGCTTTTACTCCAAGTTTAGACCCCAAGGCTCAACATATAAATAGAGGGGCAGGGCTAGCACACGGGACACATCAAGATTTCCCCAAGCCGTGTGCGGCAACCCTAACCCTCTAGTTCCTCCGTCATAATCTCCGTAGCGCTTGGCGAAGCCCTGCAGAGATTGTTCCTCACCACCATCACCACGCCGTCGTGCTGCTGGAACTCAACCACTACTTCACCATCGCTCGCTGGATCGAGGAGGTGAAGGCGTCATCAAGCCGTACGTGTGTTGAACGCGGAGGTGCCGTCCGTTCGGCACTAGATCGGAAGGATCGTGATTGGATCGCGGGACGCTCGGCGATTTGGATCGCGAAGACGTTCGACTACATCAACCGCGTTTATTAACGCTTCCGCTTAGCGATCTACAAGGGTATGTAGATTCACTCTCCCTCTCGTAGATGCTCATCACCATGGATAGATCTTATGTGTGCGTAGGAAAATTTTTGTTTCCCATGCAACGTTCCCCAACAGTGGCATCATGAGCTAGGTCTATGCGTAGATGAGATCTCGAGTAGAACACAAACGAGTTGTGGGCGTGGGTGTATACATATTGCTTGCCGTTACTAGTTGATACTTGATTCCGCGGTATTGTGAGATGAAGCGGCCTGGACCGACATTACGCGTACGCTTACGCGAGACTGGTTTCACCGCTGCGTGCACTTGTTGCATAAAGGTGACTGGCAGGTGTCTGTCTCTCTCACTTTAGTTGAATCGGTTCAATGAAGAGGGTTCTTTTAGAAGATCAAAAAGCAATCACTACACCACGTTGTGGTTTTGCGTAGGTAAGAACGGTTCTTGCAAACCCGTAGCAGCCACGTAAAATTTGCAACAACAATTAGAGGACGTCTAACTTGTTTTTGCAGGGTATGTTGTGATGTGATATGGCCAATTACATGATGAGATATATGTGATGTATGAGATGATCATGTGTTGTATAGAATATCACGACTTGCATGTCGATGAGTACGGCAACTGGCAGGAGCCATAGAGTTGTCTTTAATTATTGTATGACCTGCGTGTCAATCATTAAGCGCTATGTAATGCTTTACTTTATCGCTAAACGTTAGCTATAGTCGTGGAAGCAACAGTCGGCGCGACAACCTTATGGCGACACGTTGATGGAGATCAAGATGATGGAGATCATGGTGTCATGCCGGTGACGATGGAGATCATGCCGGTGCTTTGGAGATGGAGATCAAAAGCACAAGTTCATGGCCATATCATGTCACTTATGATTTGCATGTGATGTTAATCCTTTTATGCATCTTATTTTGCTTAGGACGACGGTAGCATTATAAGGTGATCCCTCACTTAAATTTCAAGATAAATTGTGTTCTCCCCAAGTGTGCACCGTTGCGAAAGTTCGTCGTTTCGAGACACGCCGTGATGATCGGGTGTGATAGACTCTACGTTCGCATACAACGGGTGTAAGCCATGTTACACGTGCGGAACACTCGGGTTAAACTTGACGAGCCTAGCATGTACAGACATGGCCTCGGAACACAAGAGACCGAAAGGTCGAACATGAGTCATATAGTAGATATGATCAACATGAAGATGTTCACCATTGAAACCACCTCAACTCACGTGATGATCGGACTTGAGTTGGTGGATTTGGATCATGTTACACTCGAATGACCGGAGGGATGTCAATTTGAGTGGGAGTTTTTAAGTAATATGATTAACTAAACTCATTGTCTAGAACAATAGTCTAAGTTGTCTTTGCTATATTTATGTTGTAGATCATGGCTCGCGCAGTAGCACCCCTGAATTTTAATGCGTTCCTAGAGAAAGCTAAGTTGAAAGATGATGGAAGTAACTTTGTGGACTGGGCCCGTAATCTAAGGATTATCCTTACGGCTTCCCAGAAGGCTTATGTCCTTGATGCACCGCTTGGTGATCCACCTGCTCCAGTTGAGTCTCTAGACGTTGTGAACGCCTGGCAGGCTCGTTCTGATGATTACTCAATAGTTCAATGTGCAATGTTGTATGGCTTAGAACCGGGACTTCAAAGACGTTTTGAACGTCATGGAGCATATGAGATGTTCCAGGAGTTGAAGTTTATCTTTCAGAAGAATGCCCGGATCGAGAGATATGAGATCTCCGACAAATTCTATGCTTGCAAGATGGAGGAGAACGGGTCTATCAGTGATCACGTGCTCAGAATGTCTGGGTACTCCACCCGTCTGGCTGAGTTAGGGATGCCCCTTCCGCCAGAGGCTATCACTGACAGAGTTCTTCAATCATTGCCACCTAGCTACAAGAGCTTCGTGTTGAACTATAACATGCACGGGATGAACAAGTCAGTCGCCGAGCTGTTTGCGATGCTGAAAATCGCTGAGTCTGAAATTCAGAAGGAGCATCAAGTGTTGATGGTCAATAAAACCACTAGTTTCAAGAAAAATGGCAAGGGTAAGAAGGGTAACTCCAAGAAGAGTGGCAAAGCAGTTGCTCCTCTCGTGAAGAAACCCAAGGCTGGACCCAAACCAGAAACTGTGTGTTTTCATTGCAAGGGAACTGGACACTGGAAGCGGAATTGCCCCAAGTATTTGGCTGACAAGAAGGCGGCCAACAACAAACAAGGTATATATGATATACATGTTATTGATGTGTACCTTACCAACTCTCGTTGTAGTGCCTGGGTATTTGATACCGGTGCGGTTGCTCATATTTGCAACTCAAAACAGGAACTACGGAATAAACGGAGGCTGGCAAAGGACGAAGTGACGATGCGCGTGGGAAATGGTTCCAAGGTTGATGTGATCGCCGTCGGCACGCTCGCTCTTCGATTACCGTCGGGATTAGTGATGAACCTAAATAAGTGTTATTTGGTGCCTGCGTTAAGCATGAACATTATATCTGGATCTTGTTTATTGCGAGACGGTTACTCATTTAAATCAGAGAATAATGGTTGTTCTATTTATATGAGTAATATCTTTTATGGTCATGCACCCAATGTGAGGGGTTTATTCTTATTGAATCTCGATAGTAATAATACACATGTTCATAACATTGATGCCAAAAGATGTAGAATTGATAATGATAATACCACTTTCTTGTGGCACTGCCGTTTAGGTCATATTGGCGTAAAACGCATGAGGAAGCTCCATGCTGATGGACTTTTGGAGTCACTTGATTTTGAATCACTTGACACATGTGAGCCATGCCTCATAGGCAAGATGACTAAAACGCCGTTCTCTGGAATAATGGAACGGGCAAGTGACTTATTGGAAATCATACATACTGATGTGTGCGGTCCGATGAGCATTGAGGCGGGCGGTGGTTATCGTTACTTTCTCACCTTCACTGATGACTTAAGTAGATATGGGTATATTTACTTAATGAAACACAAGTCTGAAACATTTGAAAAGTTCAAACAATTTCAGAGTGAAGTTGAGAATCATCGTAACAAGAAGATTAAATTCCTACGATCTGATCGAGGAGGAGAATATCTGAGTTATGAGTTTGGCAGTCACTTAAGACAGTGTGGAATTGTTTCACAATTGACACCGCCTGGAACACCGCAGCGTAATGGTGTGTCCGAACGTCGTAATCGAACCTTATTAGATATGGTGCGATCTATGATGTCTCTTGCCGATTTGCCACTATCGTTTTGGGGTTATGCATTAGAGACAGCTGCATTCACTTTAAATAGGGCACCATCGAAATCCGTTGAGACGACGCCATATGAACTTTGGTTTGGCAAGAAGCCAAAGCTGTCGTTTCTTAAAGTTTGGGGATGTGATGCTTATGTCAAAAAGCTTCAGCCTGAAAAGCTGGAACCCAAAGCGGAGAAATGCGTCTTCATAGGATACCCAAAAGAGACAGTTGGGTATACCTTCTACCTCAGATCCGAGGGCAAAGTGTTTGTCGCTAAAAACGGAACATTTCTTGAGAAAGAGTTTCTCTCGAAAGAATTGAGTGGGAGGAAGATAGAACTTGATGAGGTTGTTGAACCTTTACTTCAACCTGAGAGTAGCGCAGCGCAGAAAGTTGTTTCTGTGGAGCCTACATTAGCTGAAGAGGAAGTTAATGATGATGATCATGAAGCTTTGGATCAAGTTGCTATCGAACCTCGTAGGTCGACAAGGACGCGTACTGCTCCTGAGTGGTACGGCAACCCTGTCTTAGAGGTCATGTTGTTAAACAACGATGAACCTACGAGCTATGGAGAAGCGATGATGGGCCCGGATTCCGAGAAGTGGTTAGAGGCCATGAAATCCGAGATGGGATCCATGTATGAAAACAAAGTATGGACTTTGGAAGTATTACCTGAAGGGCGTAAGGCCATTCAGAACAAATGGATCTTTAAGAGGAAGACGGACGCGGACGGTAATGTCACCGTCTATAAAGCTCGACTTGTGGCAAAGGGTTTTTCACAAGTTCAAGGAGTTGACTACGATGAGACCTTCTCACCCGTAGCGATGCTTAAGTCCGTCAGAATCATGTTAGCAATAGCTGCCTTTTTCGATTATGAAATTTGGCAGATGGATGTCAAAACAACGTTCCTTAACGGTTACCTTAAGGAAGAGTTGTATATGATGCAACCAGAAGGTTTTGTCGATCCAGAGAATGCTGACAAAGTTTGCAAACTCCAGCGATCCATTTATGGACTGGTGCAAGCATCTCGGAGTTGGAATCTTCGCTTTGATGAAGTGATCAAAGCGTTCGAGTTTATACAAGTTTACGGAGAAGCTTGTATTTACAAGAAAGTGAGTGGGAGCTCTATAGCGTTTCTAATATTATATGTGGATGACATATTGCTGATTGGAAACAATATAGAAATGCTGGAAAGCGTAAAGGAATATTTGAACAAGAGTTTTTCAATGAAGGACCTAGGAGAAGCTGCTTTCATATTAGGCATCAAGATCTATAGAGATAGATCGAGACGCTTAATAGGACTTTCACAAAGCACATACCTTGACAAAGTTTTGAAGAAGTTCAAAATGGATCAGTCCAAGAAGGGGTTCTTGCCTGTATTGCAAGGTGTGAAGTTGAGTAAGACTCAATGCCCAGTGACTGCAGAAGATAGAGAAAAGATGAGTGTCATCCCCTATGCTTCGGCCATAGGCTCTATCATGTATGCAATGCTGTGCACAAGACCCGATGTCAGCCTTGCCATAAGTATGGTCGGAAGGTTTCAAAGTGATCCAGGAATGGAACACTGGACGGCGGTCAAGAATATCCTGAAGTACCTGAAAAGGACTAAGGACATGTTTCTCGTTTATGGAGGTGATCAAGAGCTCGTCGTAAAGGGTTACGTCGATGCAAGCTTTGACACTGATCCGGATGACTCTAAGTCTCAAACCGGATACGTATTTATTCTTAATGGGGGTGCGGTTAGCTGGTGCAGTTCCAAGCAAAGCGTGGTAGCTGATTCTACATGCGAAGCGGAGTACATCGCAGCCTCGGAGGCGGCGAAGGAAGGTGTCTGGATGAAGGAGTTCATGACAGATCTTGGAGTAGTGCCTAGTGCGCTTAACCCAATGACTCTGTTTTGTGATAACACTGGTGCCATTGCTCTAGCCAAGGAACCAAGATTTCACAAGAGGACCAGACACATAAAACGACGTTTCAATTCCATCCGCGATTACATCAAGGAGGACGACATAAATATTTGCAAAGTACACACGGATCTAAATGTTGCAGATCCGATGACTAAACCTCTTCCAAGGGCTAAACATGAACAACACCAGAACTGCATGGGTGTTCGATTCATTACAATGTAAATCACATAGTGATGTGAACTAGATTATTGACTCTAGTGCAAGTGGGAGACTGTTGGAAATATGCCCTAGAGGCAATAATAAATTGGTTATTATTATATTTCCTTGTTCATGATAATCGTTTATTATCCATGCTATAATTGTATTGATTGGAAACTCAAATACATGTGTGGGTACATAGACAACACTGTGTCCCTGGTAAGCCTCTAGTTGACTAGCTCGTTGATCAAAGATGGTTAAGGTTTCCTAGCCATTGACATGAGATGTCATTTGATAACGGGATCACATCATTAGGAGAATGATGTGATGGACAAGACCCAAACTGTAAACGTAGCATTTGATCGTGTCAGTTTATTGCTATTGTTTTCTGCATGTCAAGTATCTGTTCCTTTGACCATGAGATCATGCAACTCACTAACACCGGAGGAATACCTTGTGTGTATCAAACGTCGCAACGTAACTGGGTGACTATAAAGGTGCTCTACAGGTATCTCCGAGGGTGTCTGTTGGGTTGGCATGGATCAAGACTGGGATTTGTTACTCCGTATGACGGAGAGGTATCTCAGGGCCCACTCGGTAATACAACATCACAATGAGCCTTGCAAGCAATGTGACTAAAGTGTTAGCCACGAGATCTTGTATTACGGAACGAGTAAAGAGACTTGCCGGTAACGAGATTGAACTAGGTATAGTGATACCGACGATCGAATCTCGGGCAAGTAACATACCGAAGAACAAAGGGAACAGCATACGGGATTAACTGAATCCTTGACATAGAGGTTCGACCGATAAAGATCTTCGTAGAATATGTAGGAGCCAATATGGGCATCCAGGTCCCGCTATTGGTTATTGGCCGTAGAGGTGTCTCGGTCATGTCTACATAGTTCTCGAACCCGCAGGGTCTACACACTTAACGTTTGGTGACGATTAGTATAATTGAGTTATTATGTTGGTGACCGAAAGTTGTTCGGAGTCCCGGATAAGATCCCGGACATGACGAGGATCTCCGGAATAGTCCGGAGGTAAAGATTGATATATGTGATAATAGTGTTTTGATCTCTGGAAGGGTTCCGGAATTCACCGGAAGGGGGTTCCGGATGTTTACCGAAGTGTTCGGGTGCAGCAACACTTTATATGAGCCAAAGGGATAAAGCCCACAAGGTATTGGAAAGTGCAAAAGTAGTTTTGCTGCCGCGTAAGCGGTACTACCGCTTGTTGAAGCGGTACTACCGCCCGAGCGGTACTACCGCTTGTGTGAAGCGGTACTACCGCCCAAGCGGTACTACCGCTTGTGTGAAGCGGTACTACCGCTTGTGCGCGGCTGTGCACGGTTCGGCAGGGATCCGAGTTGGACTCTTTCCCTGCGGGCCAAACCGACCTTGTGCGGGCAAAACCGACCCGGAGGAGGCTTTTACTCCAAGTTTAGACCCCAAGGCTCAACATATAAATAGAGGGGCAGGGCTAGCACACGGGACACATCAAGATTTCCCCAAGCCGTGTGCGGCAACCCTAACCCTCTAGTTCCTCCGTCATAATCTCCGTAGCGCTTGGCGAAGCCCTGCAGAGATTGTTCCTCACCACCATCACCACGCCGTCGTGCTGCTGGAACTCAACCACTACTTCACCATCGCTCGCTGGA
Source organism: Elymus sibiricus (assembly GCA_039707655.1). NCBI lineage: Eukaryota > Viridiplantae > Streptophyta > Magnoliopsida > Poales > Poaceae > Elymus > Elymus sibiricus. Next base: position 279,618,126 of record CM077675.1, on the reverse strand, counting down.
TCGAGGAGGTGAAGGCGTCATCAAGCCGTACGTGTGTTGAACGCGGAGGTGCCGTCCGTTCGGCACTAGATCGGAAGGATCGTGATTGGATCGCGGGACGCTCGGCGATTTGGATCGCGAAGACGTTCGACTACATCAACCGCGTTTATTAACGCTTCCGCTTAGCGATCTACAAGGGTATGTAGATTCACTCTCCCTCTCGTAGATGCTCATCACCATGGATAGATCTTATGTGTGCGTAGGAAAATTTTTGTTTCCCATGCAACGTTCCCCAACAACTAGGTGACTATAAAGATGCTCTACAGGTATCTCCGAGGGTGTCTGTTGAGTGGGCATGGATCAAGACTGGGATTTGTTACTCCGTGTAACGGAGAGGTATCTCAGGGCCCACTCGGTAATACAACATCACAATAAGCCTTGCAAGCAATGTGACTAAAGTGTTAGCCACGGGATCTTGTATTACGGAACGAGTAAAGAGACTTGCCGGTAACGAGATTGAACTAGGTATAGAGATACGGACGATCGAATCTCGGGCAAGTAACATACCGAAGAACAAAGGGAACACCATACGGGATTAACTGAATCCTTGACATAGAGGTTCAACCGATAAAGATCTTCGTAGAATATGTAGGAACCAATATGGGCATCCAGGTCCCGCTATTGGTTATTGACCGTAGAAGTGTCTCGGTCATGTCTACATAGTTCTCGAACCCGCAGGGTCTGCACACTTAAGGTTCGGTGACGTTTCGGTAGTATAGAGTTATGTATGGTGGTGACCGAAGGTTGTTCAGAGTCCCGGATGAGATCCCGGACGTCACGAGGAGCTCCGGAATGGTCCGGAGGTAAATAATAATATATAGGAAGTCCCGTTTTGGTCACCGGAAAAGTTTCGGGTATTTCGGTAGTGTACCGGGAGTGCCGGGAGGGTACCGGGGTTCCATCGGGAGGGGCCTCTCGCCCCAAAGGGTCTCATGGGCTGTGGGAGGAGTTAAACCAGCCCCTAGTGGGCTGGCCGAACCCCCCACTAAGGCCCATGCGGCTAGGGGTGGGAAAACCCAGAGGTGGAAAGAGTTTCCAAGTGGGGGAGGAGGAATCCTACTCCTAGTAGGATTGGAGTTGGACTCCTCCACCTCCCCACTTGGGCTGCACCAAAGGGGCAGCCCTTGGGGCACCGGCCTCCCTCCCCTTCCTCCTATATATACTAGAGGGAGAGAGGGCAAAAGCACTTCAACCCAAAAAGGCCACGGTGCAGCCCTCTCTCCCGATATATTAGTTCCTCTAGTTTTTCAACAGTGCTTAGGCGAAGCCCTGCTGGAATAGTTCCACCACCACCGCCGCCGCGCCGTCGCGCTGCCGGAGAACTTATCTACCTCTCCGCTCCCTCTTGCTGGATCAAGAAGGCGGAGATCGTCATCAAGCTGTACGTGTGCTGAACGCGGAGGTGCCGTCCGTTCGGCGCTAGATCGGAAGGACCGTGATTGGATCGCGGGACGGATCGTGATCGGATCGCGGGATGGCTAGCGATTTGGATCGCGAAGACGTTCGACTACATCAACCGCGTTTCTTAACGCTTCCCGCTTAGCGATCTACAAGGGTATGTAGATCCACTCTCCCTCTCGTAGATGCTCATCACCATGGATAGATCTTGCGTGTGCGTAGGAATTTTTTTGTTTCCCATGCAACGTTCCCCAACACTAGCATACCACACATCTAAGCATACTACCAATCCATCCATGAACATCTAAGCAAGCAATCACGGAAACAACCCCTAGCATGCTTCAAATCCATCCCAACTAGCTACTGCAACATCACAGTCGAACAGATCGGAAGATCTAACCCCACCATATCCCCAGATCTAGCTAGAACTAGTAGAGGGGAGGGGTGATTGAACTTACAGACGCCATCGGAGGAGCCACAGAGGAGGTGCCTGGCATGCCGGAGAAGAGGAGGAGTGGATCCGCCGTCGTAGTCAACCGGTCACCAGACTTGTTGTGCCGCTTACCTCGTCGTCGAGGTGGATCCGGGCCGGAGGGAAAGCTCGGGAGAGGGGAAATGGTGGCAGGAGTTTTGCCGCGTCGGTCACCCTGGCTATATAGGGCGACCAAATCGGTAGGCGATGACGCGGATTCATCCCGCCACTTTTTCGAAGACGCGCCATCGCTCCCGCCATCTCCCTGCCCGAAGCTACGCAGCGCGACATTCCCCTCCCCTGCATCACTCGAGCCTGGCTCTCTAGAAACTGCCGATTTGGCCGTTCCTAGCGGGCCTGGCTGAGCATTGCTTTAAGGTTCGTATGGGCAAAGATTTGGATGCGGGCCAGGCAACCAAACAAGCCGATTTCTTCCACATGGGCCTAGCTGAGGGTAATGCAAGCAACCAAACGCACCCCAAAATGCCCGCGGGGCAGTGCCTGTTTGAGCCAGTTTTGGAAGTGATAAAGCTCTTGGACTGCACCTTCAACATTCCTAGTCTCAGTTTTCAATTGGCTTTGCAACAACATGCCTTGAGCGGCTTCGACGTTCCACGGCAACCGTGGCTCGTCCGCCCCACCGCCATCTCAGGAGGATCCCTACAAGCTGTTTTCGATGATGGTAAAGTACATCCTGATCGCACTGGGCATTACCTTGGCCTTCGCCTAGAGCCCAACTTAAATAAGGGACCAATATATCTACATACTTCGGTAAATTACAATTGATGTGCTTAACATAAAATAAACACTCTTATGAAATGGACAGGGGCATATGCCCCCCTCTTCCTTACTCCACATGAAATGACGCATCAACATTCACTTTGATGATTTGTGATGGAGGTTTCTTCCAAGCCCGATCAACGGGATTAGAAGTCCCTGATGAAGGAGAATTTGCTCGCTTGAAAGTAGCACAAATAAAGGTACTTCTTCTCTATGCTTTTTCCGTCACATGAGCCACCAGAGGTACCAACACGCCCTGCTAATTTCTTCACTAAGATCAATGTTAAACATATGTGGCAGGTTTGAATTTGGCACCGAAGAAGGCCAAGACAACGGATCCAAATCAGTCTGATTGGCATGCATCTGAGATAATATGAGAGATTCCCATTAGATGCCACATCTCCACTGCACGACCATAGCTGAACAGAAGATGGAAGATGTCTTCAACACCTAGAAGGCAAAACTGGACATTGCGCATCATTCCCCATGTGCCTACTCACCAAGATGGATTCCACCGGAATTAGACCATGAAGAGCCCTCCAACTCATTTTTTTGCATGGTACTTTTAGTTTCCATAAGATATTCCACACATGATTAGGCATAGATGGCCTTATAGCAGCAGGCAAAGATCTAGAATTAAACTGATGTTGCCATTCATAATGGTATGTTAAATGTATAGTAAAACAACCAGTCCTGGTCCACACCATGCAATAATGTCTTCAAAGGCAATATGGCTTGAATGGATACGAAGTATATGACCTGCATCAGCTGAGTTAGAAAATATTCCGTAAGATCAAATAAGAATCCCCCCAGCGCCGCCACTCTAGGGCGACTCGAGACGATCTACCCGTACCGCCGTTGGATCCCCGATCCGGTGATGTCTACTATGCAACTTTATTCTTGTAGAGTTTGTTGGGCCTCCAAGCGCAGAGTTTTGTAGGACAGTAGCAATTTTCCCTCAAGTGGATGACCTAAGGTTTATCAATCCGTGAGAGGTGTAGGATGAAGATGGTCTCTCTCAAACAACCCTGCAATCAAATACAAGAAATCTCTTGTCTCCCCAACACACCCAATACAATGGCAAATTTTATAGGCGCACTAGTTCGGCGAAGAGATGGTGATACGAGTGCAATATGGATGGTGGATATAGGTTTTTGTAATCTGAAAATATAAAAACAGCAAGGTAACAAGTAGTAAACAGCGAGCAAAACGGTATATCAATGCTTGGAAATAAGACCTAGGGTTCATACTTTCACTAGTGCAATCTCCCAACAATGCTAACATAGTTGAATCATATAACCATCCCTCAACCTGCAACAAAGAATCACTCCAAAATTCCTATCTAGCGGAGAACATAAGATGAAATTGGTGTACGTAGTAGAATCACCTCAAAGTTATTCTTCCCGATCAATCTTTTGAGCTATTCCTATAAGTGTCACAAACAGCCCTAGAGTTCATACTAAAATAACACCAATGATACATATCAATTAACCCTAATGTCACCTAGACACTCCAATGTCACCTCAAGTATCCGTGGGTAAATTATGCGACATGCATCAAACAATTTTAGATCTATCATATTCAATCCAACACAAAGAACTTCAAGGAGCACCCCAAGATTTCTATCAAAGAACGTAGGACAAGAACGTGTATCAACCCCTATGCATAGATTACCCCAATGTCACCTCGGGAATCCGCAAGTTGAGTACCAAAACATACATCAAGTGAATCAATAGAATACCCCATTGTCACCACGGGTATCCACATGCAAGACATATATCAAGTGTTCTCAAATCCAACATTCAATCCAACATAACGAGATCTCAAAGGGAAAGATTCAATTCATCACAACAAGATAGCTAAGGAAACACATCATATGATCCAACTATATTAACAAAGCTCGCGATACATCAAGATCGTGCCATCTCAAGAACACGAGAGAGAGAGAGAGAAAGAGATTGAACACATAACTACTGGTACATACCCTCAGCCCTGAGGGTGAACTACTCCCTCCTCGTCATGGCCTCTGCCGGGATGATGAAGATGGCCACCGATGATGGTGTCCCCTCTCCGACAGGGTACTGGAACGGCTCCATATTGGTTTTTCATCGATACAGAGAGTTGCGGTGGCGGAGCAGAGAGTCTCTTTATTTCTGGGGTTTCTGGGATTTATAGGATTTTTCAGTGTTGGAATCACGCGCAATGGAGCCACATGGGCCCCACAAGCCGTCAGGGCACGGCCGGGGGGGGGGGGGGGGGCTGTTGGCTTGTGGCCCACAGGTGGCTCCCCTCCGGTGGTTCTTCGCTCCACTATTGCTTATTTCCTCCAGAAAAAAACATCAAAAAGTTTCGGGCGATTCCGAGAACTTTCATTTTCTGCACAAAAACAACACCACGGTAATTCTGCTGAAAACAACGTCAGTCCGGGTTAGTTCTAAATAAATCATATAAAGTGCATCAAAACCATATAAAAGTACTGTAAACATAGGCAAACATGGCATGAATACTTCATAAATTATAGATACGTTGGAGACGTATCAGCATCCCTAAGCTTAATTCCTACTCGTCCTCGAGTAGGTAAATGATAAAAGAAACAATTTATGAAAAGTGAATGCTAGCATAATGTATAATATTGATCAAGGATAATTTCAGCCACTTTTCTAACATCATAACCAGCAAGTATTTCTCATAAAGCTTCTCATGATCAAGTAGCAAGTTATTCACATGTTAAAGTATAGACCATAAACTTTCTTGAAAACTAGCAAACTATGTTTTCAGTCATCAAACAATTACAATTCATCTTATTTTCAGGAAGGGTCTATGTAAGAGCTTTGGTTTAGCAAATCTCACATACTCAACTATCATTTAGTCTTCCATGATTGCTGACACTCAAAGCAAATTTTTAGAACAAATAATTTCAGTCAAACACATAGGAAGATAGGGGCTTATTTCGCCTCCCAACTTATTTATCTCGGGGATAATGTCAACAAATAATGAATCATGATCACCTATATTCAACTGGATATATGTGTCTGGATCTTTGCCCACCAAATGATGCTTGCCAACTAAAGAATTAACAGATTGGAATAAGAAGTTGACTCAACATGAAAAGTAAAAGATAGGCCCTTCACAGAGGGAAGCAGGGATTTGCAGAGGTGCCAGAGCTCATTGTTTTAAAGCAGATATGAATATATTTTTGGTGGTGTGCCTTTCCTGTCAACGTCACGACAAGATATTTCAACATCTTCCATGCTAATCACATTATTGGTGGTTCCCAAACAGAATTGAAATTTTACTCCCCCTCCACCATTCAAACACATTCCATGGCTTGCCGTATCCACGAGTACCATCCAAACAATCAACTTTCTAGGGGGAGTTCTTGTTTTTTTGTATTATGCAGGACTGGGCATCCTTTTTACTGGCCTCTCTCGTGCAATAACAAGTGAATAAACACTTATCTTGAGAATAACCCGCTTAGCATGGAAGATAATGACCACCCCATCGCTCCATGAGCGGTACGAGTAGACAAAACGGATGTTTATTTGAATGTTTAGAGGTGGCACATGCAAATTTACTTGGAATGGCAGTGAAATACCATATATAGGTAGGTATGGTGGACTCTCATGGAAGAAACTTGGCTCAAGGATTTGGATGCACAAGTAGTATTTCTACTTAGTACGAAGTTTTGGCTAGCAAAAGGTTCTAAACAAGCATCACATGTTAGAGGATCCATGACAATATAACTGCTACATGAATATAAACAAACATAACCATTACGTTGTCTTCCTTGTCCAACGTCAACTACTTGATCAAGTTTGAAAATAATTAACGGGGGTACACAATCATAGAAGATGTCCAAGATAGTGTATTTATATGTGAAACCTCTCTTCCTTCAATATTCTTTCATGAATTGTTTAAATGACCAATGCTATGTTTGCTAACTTCCAATAAATTTTACCGCTTATACTCCTAGTATGTGAAGTCACTACTCCCCATGGGACAAGCATAAGAAGCATATATAATTTCACATTTATGACATTCAATTCATTCAACTTTTACTCTCAGGATATAAGTGAAGCACAAGAGTAAATTTCGAACTACTCTCAAAAGATATAAGTGAAGATCAATGAGTAGTCAAACAATAAAGTACCTATGTGAGGACTCTCTCTCTCAATAAAGATTTTCAGATCTGAGTATTTTATTCAAGCAGCAAACAAAACAAAAATACACTCCAAGAATAGCACGCATCATGTGAAAGAATAAAAAATTAGGCTCAACATAGGCTAACCGATAGTTGACGAAGAGAGGTGGGATGCGTAGCATCCCTAAGCTTAGATGCTTGAGACTTCTTGAAATATTTACTTGGGGAGCCTTGGGCATCCCCAAGCTTGAGCTTTTGTATCTCGTTCAATCCTCTCATATCCCGGTTTCACCTAGGTCTCAAAAATTTCATCCACACAAAACTTGGAAAGAACTCGTGAGATAGGTTAGTACACATAAGAATAAATCAACACTTTATGTACTGCCAAGACAAGTTTAAAAATAATTTTAAAACATTATCTACTGTATACTACCATTTCCACAATTTATATCTACCAATATATGTCATGAAAATTATAGGAGAAGTAGATAACAAAACTATGACAGCAATCTGTCTAAACAGGATAGTCTGTAGCAATTAATTTACAAAGTGCACTTATGTATCTATAAAACTTCTGAAACTTTTAGTAAATAATAAATATTTTATATGACAATACTGTGTAAAAATTTCAGAAACTTTCCACGTTCCAGTAAAATATGAAAATTCAAACACTATAGCAAAAGTTTCTGTTTTTACACAGCACACATCAAACATGCAATTCAAGCATCCTAAAAGGCAATTCTTGGAGCTTTTTATTGAAAAACAAGATTATAAATAACATCTAACAGAGAACATCAAAATAAAATGACGCTCCAAGCAAAACACATATTATGTGACGAATAAAAATGTAGCTCTAAGTAAGATATACCGATAGTGTTGAAGACGAAAGAGGGGATGCCTTCCGGGGCATCCCAAGCTTAGGCGCTTGAGTCTTCCTTGGATATTACCTTGGGGTGCCTTGGGCATCCCCAAGCTTATGTTCTTGTCACTCCTTATTCTCCTCATATCGGTGTCTCACCCAAAACTTGAAAACTTCAATCACACAAAACTTAACGGAACTTCGTGAGATGAGTTAGTATAATAAATAAAGATCATTCACTTAGGTACTGTCAAGACAAGATTCATAATTGTTCTCACATAATACCTACTGTATTCTACCATTCTCATAATTTATATCACTTAATATAAGCTATGGGAACACTAAAACAAGCAAATTATGCATGCAAAACAGAATCTGGCAAAAAACAGAACAGTCTGTGAAGATCTGTAGTATAACCATACTTCCCTGTCTCTACAAATTCTGAAAAAAATAGGAAAACTTAGAGAATTTTCATATAAATACCGTGTAAAAATTTCAGAATTTTTTGACGCTCCAGTAAAATCATAGAAATTCTTTACCGGAGGCAAAAGTTTCTTTTTTTGCAGAGAATCCAATCAACAATATAACTATCACATAAAGCATCCTTTTTATGATCTACAAGCATAGAAAATTTATTACTCTCCACATAAGCAATTTTCTTCTCATTCATTGTAGTGGTAGCAAACTCAACAAAATAACTATCATGAGATGCATGATTGACATAACCAAATTGAAAATTAAAACCATGATGATAAGTTTCATAGTTATAATTATTCTTTATAGCATACATGTCATCATCATAATCATCATAGATAGGAGGCATGCCATCATCATAATAAATTTGCTCATCAAAACTTGGGGGACTAAAAATATCATCTTCAACAAACATAGCATCCCCAAGCTTGTTGCTTTGCATATCATTAGCATCATGGATATTCATAGAATTCATACTAACAATATTGCTATCATGCTCATCATTCAAGGAATTCTCAATAAGTATTTTCATAAATTCTTCCTCTACCAATTGAGCACAATTTTTCGAACCATCATTTTCACGGAAGACATTAAAAAGACGAAACAATTGAGGCAACCTAAACTCCATTACTTTGTAATTTTCTTTTTTTAAACCAAACTAGTGAAAAACAAGAAACTAAAAGATTTAATTGCAAGATCTAAAGATATACCTTCAAGCACTCACCTCCCCGGCAACTGCGCCAGAAAATAGCTTGATGTCTACTACGCAACTTTATTCTTGTAGACTTTGTTGGGCCTCCAAGCGCAGAGTTCTGTAGGACAGTAGCAATTATTCCTCAAGTGGATGACCTAAGGTTTATCAATCCATGAGAGGTGTAGGATGAAGATTTTCTCTCTCAAACAACCCTGCAATCAAATGCAAGAAATCTCTTGTCTCCCCAACACACCCAATACAATGGCAAATTGTATAGGTGCACTAGTTCGGCGAAGAGATGGTGATACGAGTGCAATATGGATGGTGGATATAGGTTTTTGTAATCTGAAAATATAAAAACAACAAAGTAACAAGTAGTAAACAATGAGCAAAACGGTATATCAATGCTTGGAAATAAGACCTAGGGTTCATACTTTCACTAGTGCAATCTCCCAACAATGCTAACATAGTTGAATCATGTAACCATCCCTCAACGTGCAACCAAGAATCACTCCAAAGTTCCTATCTAGCGGAGAACATAAGATGAAATTGGTGTAGGTAGTAGAACCACCTCAAAGTTATTCTTTCCGATCAATCTTTTGAGCTATTCCTATAAGTGTCACAAACAGCCCTAGAGTTCGTACTAAAATAACACCAATGATACATATCAATTAACCCTAATGTCACCTAGATACTCCAATGTCACCTCAAGTATCCATGGGTAAATTATGCGACATGCATCAAACAATTTTAGATCTATCATATTCAATCCAACACAAAGAACTTCAAGGAGCACCCCAAGATTTCTATCGGAGAACGTAGGAGAAGAACGTGTATCAACCCCTATGCATAGATTACCCCAATGTCACCTCGGGAATCCGCAAGTTGAGTACCAAAACATACATCAAGTGAATCAATAGAATACCCCATTGTCACCACGGGTATCCACATGCAAGACATATATCAAGTGTTCTCAAATCCAATATTCAATCCAACATAATGAGATCTCAAAGGGAAAGATTCAATTCATCACAACAAGATAGCAAAGGAAACACATCATATGATCCAACTATATTAACAAAGCTCGCGATACATCAAGATCGTGCCATCTCAAGAACGCGCGAGAGAGATTGAACACATAGCTACTGGTGCATACCCTCAGCCCCGAGGGTGAACTACTCCCTCCTCGTCATGGCCTCCGCTGGGATGATGAAGATGGCCACTGATGATGGTTTCCCCTCTCCGACAGGGTACTGGAACGACTCCAGATTGGTTTTTCATTGATACAGAGAGTTGCAACGTCGGAGCGGAGAGTCTCTCTTTATTTCTAGGGTTTCCGGGATTTATAGGATTTTTCAGTGTTGGAATCACCCGCAATGGAGCCACATGGGCCCCACAAGCCGTTAGGGCGCGGCCTGGGGGCGCCCTGTTGCTTGTGGCCCACAGGTGGCTCCCCTCCGGCGGTTCTTCGCTCCACTATTGCTTATTTCCTCCAGAAAAAAATCATCAAAAACTTTCGTGCGATTCCGAGAACTTTCATTTTCTGCACAAAAACAACACCACGGTAATTCTTCTGAAAACAGCGTCAGTCCAGGTTAGTTCTAAATAAATCATATAAAGTGCATCAAAACCATATAAAAGTACTGTAAACATAGGAAAACATGGCATGAATACTTCATAAATTATAGATACGTTGGAGACGTATCATCCGGTACCCTCCACCTCGTCGTTGCATGAGGCCGCCCCCGGTAAAGCCCGTAGTGTCGCCCAGTATTGGCGGATGGGCATGGATCTGATCCTTCCAGTCGATCCTTCTGGCCGATCGGGACCCTACGGGTGCCTAGCAGTCGTGTTTTCTCGGAGGTGCTTGATATGGATCGGGTAGCCTACGTCCCCTGCTCGGTGTACCTCTCCGTGTGGATCTGGGTCACAAGACTTGCCAATTCATTTCGGTTTGGGCTGGAGGTGGGGATTCAGATCGGGAGAAATCCCGAGTCGGCCTTTCGGTTCCAGCGGTGGCGACACCCAAGGGCGTTGTTTTTCTCCGTGGAGATGCTCTTCAGATCTTATTCTACTTCCACCACGCCATTTTTTCTCGTCCGAAAGCCCTAACTGTGGTGGGCGGCGACGGCGCCTTCGGCATCATTCCCTTCTTGAAGGCGCTGCCTTGGGAGCAGTGTGGATGATGGACACCGTTGGGTTGGCATTGGCGGCGATCTGGATCAGGAGGGGTGCGGCGTCCTGTCTACCGCTTCATCGACGACGGGTTTAGGTGGCATGGTGCAGCGGAGTCTTGGCGGCGGATGCGTCTTGATGGACGAGCGCAGGGTGGTGGTGTTGTCTGGCATCGTGGTGGCATCAACGAAAGTATGGTTTGGCAAGGTGAATGCGTTGATCGCTCCTAGAGATGGGACAATGGAAGATGGCGGCGGCTGATCCAGAGCGTGTGCATGCGGTGCGCGCCGTGGGTCGGTCAGACCGGGTAGGGCTCCCGGCCCGATGCGGGGCATATGCGTGAGGCTACCAGATTAGATAGTGCGCGTTCATGCGGTTCGGGCACATTATCAAGAGTGTAGGTGTTGCGACTTTGTTCGCCGGATGGGTGGCTTCGAGTTGATCCATGTATTCATGTTGTCAGACTCTGTTGAATAATAATAAACATGGTTGTGTGCATTGATTGATGCAGAGGCTGGGGGCCATCATCCTTTTCGAAAAAATGAACACTTCGTCACATTGTTCTGTGGTAGGATCTATAAGATTGAGGGGCTTCATGGGATCCAATGGTCCTCCTAAATATTAACCTTCTCTCCATTTCCTATCCTCCAAATGTGACCACGTTTTAAAGTCTGAATACCTGCCACAGTCATGTGCAAGACAATCCTTTTTTTAGCCCCGCACTTAGAATGGCATCTGAAGGGTAGTATTTAGCATGCAACACTCTTGCACAAAGAGATTCAGGGTCATCAATCAGGTGCCAAACTTTCTTAGGGAAAGTACAATAGGATGATGTAGGCGGGCTATAAGATAGAGGCGGGCTATAAATAGGATGATGTAACACTCTTGCACAAAGAGATTCAGGGTCATCAATTAGGCGCCAAACTTTCTTAGGGCAAGTACAATAGGATGATGTAGGCAGGCTATAAGATATACCACATTAGATTGTTGCCTAGTGGAGAAGAGAGAAGAGAAACGGGCTATAAACTTACTGACGACTGTAACACGTGTTCCAACACCCTTTGTGAGAGAAAAAAGTAGGTCATGTATTAACGGCATAGCATACAAATATGACTTATTGTTATGTGAGTGGGCTATTAGGTTCGCTACAAATGATATGGCAATTTCATATAGCCGGTCGTGGGCTATACTATTGACCATGCTCTTAACTAACGTTGCCAAGTTAAAGGAGAGGAGTGGAGATCTCAAAACCCATCCCTCCATCCTTCTTAGGGAAACACAACTTTCATTCCCATCAATGCATCATTTTATTATTTTCATCATCGCCCCATCAAATTTTTGATATAACATCTATGATGCTCTTGCAAACCCCTTTGGAAATTTTAAATACTGACATTACATATACAGGAATGTATGGGGCCACAACTTTTAGCAAGATTTCCTTTCCCTCGACACAAAGTTGTCTATCGTTGCAGTCTTTAGTTTGGAAGCATACCCTCTGAGCAAAATGTTTAAAGCAGTCACTTAGAGCATCTACATCCAAACTTGACAAATCCGATCCCTCAAACGTCCGCGGACGCGCCCGGGCGTGTCCGCGGACAGTGACCGGCCAAGCCTCAAATAATCCATTCTACAACCGGATACTTCAAATTAAAAATCTCAAATCCATATTATTACATGCAATGTAAAACAATCCTTCAGTTCTGCGCGTCAACGGAGGGGTTACGCGTCCACCATCACGTTCAAACGCCAGACGGGCCGCATCGCCTCCGATGAGGCAGCGATGGCACCCCTATCGGCGGATCCATGCACCGGTTGTGCGGACACAATGGATTCCCGACGGAAGGATTCCGAGCGCTGCCGTCGGGCGGCCTGCTCCCGGGAGCGGCGGAGCGCGAGCCGTACGATCATTTCCTCCTCGGGGCCGCGTGGAATGAGCTCATGGTCGACGGATCTGGAGGTGTAGGACTCAGATCTGCTGTCTGCCATGTCCGCTCCCAACAAAGCCGACAGACTAACCTATTTATCAGATAGAACCTCGATAACATTATTCAGAAAATTACATATTTCTGTCTTCACATTTACATGTTTATACGCGCACTAGATTCATTCCATCTTTCTTTTGAGAAAGTTGTACTCGAGTATTGTCCCCAAAAGACTTCTGCTCTCAAACAGATGACAGAGAGGCAGTGATTAAAGATGTTATTAATTGATCAAGCCTCTGACTCTGCTGCTACTCCCTGACCCCGAAACGTGGTGAGTTTAAGGTGTGATAACTGAAGATGTCAACTGGTAGTTTCTTCCATGCCATCTCGATTTTAGTAGAAATGTCAGGATTCATCGCTCCCTTTGGGGCTTTGCAACCTGAAGAGGTCGCCTCTCTTTCAAATATTTCATCGCAAACATGACAAAAATGACCTATTTTGCAGTTTTAGAAATACCAGAATATGGAATTGCGTACTAATCGTATCTCCAACACGAATAACCTGGGAAACGACCAAATAAATGTTGGGATATCCTCCTCGTGTGGGCTGTGAGGAGATGACCATTTGAAGCCTTTTAGGCAGCCCAAAGAGGTGCAGAAGCCCACTACCCATTAGGGTTATGACCTAGGGTCATTTTGGTCTTTGCACATGAGAGGATGGGGATGCTTTACTCTCCATCCAGCAGCCACCACCAAGGGTGATGAAAATCAGTTCATCCTCCAAGAGAGAAGAAGAGAGAACACCAAGTGAGAAAAGGAAGAAGAGGAAGATTGAAGGAAGAAGCAAAGGGAGTTCCTCCCCAAGGTTGTGATGCTCCAGATCCACCACCTTGTCTCCTTCAAGCTCCGGTTCCACCATCTTTGGTGAGATTGTTCCAATCCCTAGCTCTTGATCCCCAAATCCTATTGTGTTCATCCAATATTCAGAAATCTTGATGTATGAGATCCTCTAGTGCTATCTAGAGAAGAACTTGTTGTATCTCACATTTGATAATAGTGGAAGAGGATTTGGGTGGCTTCGGCCCGTGGTTTTTCCCCTCAAGTTGAGGGGCTTTCCACGTAAAAATCCGGTGTCTCTTTTGTTGATGCTTGTTGTTGTCCAGAAAGTTAATCCTACCACAAGACACCGTTGATAGGAGTGTCTTGCCTGCTGAGTAACATTTTTGCATCCATATATGCTACTGCATATGTTTCCTTCCGTGCTAAGAAACGATCCTTGAGTTAGTACATGATATGGTGTTGAGATTACTTTGTTTCCGCTGCAATTTTCAGTTAACCACAAGTGCATTTGTGTGCTAATTCCCAACAGAGTGGCATCAGAGCCTTGGTTGCTTAGGAGGTTGCTAATCCCAGTTAACTGATTGTTGCTGGAAGTGCTGCTCACAATGGCTTTGGAAGAAAGCGCTACTACAAGTGGCATGATAAAACTTGATTCTTCCAATTACTCGTTATGGAAGCCCATGATGGAAGACATCCTTTATTGCAAGGATTTGTATGAGCCAATTGTGAAAGACAAGATACCCATAGGAGTCACGGAAGAAGAATGGAGAGTGTTGCACATAAAGGCATTAGGTATGATTCAGTTGTACATCAACCACAATATATTCCACCATGTTGCAAATGACACAAATGCGTATGAGATGTGAAAGAAGTTGGAGTCTATGTATGAGAGGAAGACATCAATGAACAAGGCCTCGGTGATCAAAAGACTTGCAAAGCTTGAGTACCGAGATGGCACAAGTGTGATTGAGCACTTGAATGCCTTTCAATGCCATATAAATCAACTTTTAGCCATGAAGATCAACTTTGAGGATGAGGTGCAAGCATTGTTGCTGCTGAGTTCCATGCCTGATAGTTGGGACACGCTTGTTGTGTCACTTAGCAATTCAGCTCCGAATGGGAAGCTGACTTTTGAGATGGTGAAGAACAACATGCTGAATGAAGAAGACAGAAAGAAGGAAAAGGGTTATGCCTCTTTTTCTAGTGCGTATGTGGCTGAAACCCATGGGAAGAATGAGAACAGTGGACGCGGTCACAGCAGATTTTAGCAAGGCAGAAACAAATCCAGGGGAGATCAAAGTCAAAATAGAGAAAAGATATTACTTGCTTTCATTGTGGCAATCCGGGGCACATAAAGAGAGAATGTAGGAAGTACAAAATAGAGCTTGCAGAGGGGAAACTTGCAAAGAAAACCAAGCAAAAAGGCTGAGAGCGGCTCAGCCATGACTGCAACAGATGAGGACTATCTAGTCATTGAAGATGATGAATGCTATAGTGTTGTTCGTGATGATGCCATGAGTTGGGTTGTGGATTTAGGTGCATCCTTCCACATCACATCACATCACATCACACAAGGAGTATTTCACATCTTACACTAGTGGTGTTACTAGCCAAGTGAGGATGGGAAATAGTGGTTCGTCAACAATTGTTGGCAAGGGTTCTATATGCATTGAAACAAACACAGGTTGCAGGTTGGTGCTCGATGATGTGAGGCATGTTCCCGATATAAGGCTAAATTTATTGTCAGTGGGAAAGCTTGATGATATTAAGCATCCCAGTTATTTTGGTGAAGGAAAGTGGAAGCTCACCAAAGGCTCTTTGATTGTGGCTCGAGGAAATAGGCAAGGTAATCTCTATGTGACTAAAACCAAGTTATGCAATGAGGTGTTGAACATTGCTGAAAAAGACACTTCGGTGGAATTGTGGCACAAAAGGCTTGGGCATATGAGTGAGAAGGGCATGAACGCTCTTGCTCGCACGGAGTACCTCCCTGAGTTGAAAGGTATATCCCTGAAACCCCGTGCACATTGTTTTACTGGAAAACAACATATGGTTGCATTTCGTACGCTCCCTCCACATCTTGCAGAAAATGTTCTTGATATTGTGCACACTGATGTTTGCTCCATGACTAAAAAATCCCATGGTGGAGCATTATACTTTGTGACTTTCATTGATGACCATTCCAGAAAGGTTTTTGTGTATGTGCTGAAACACAAATACCAAACACTTGAAGCCTTCAAGGAGTTCCATGCCAAAGTTGAGAGAGAAACTGGCAGGAAATTGGAGTGCGTGAGATCAGACAATGGTGGTGAATACCGAGGTCCTTTTGAAAGGTATTGCAAAAAGTTTGGCATCGGGCTTGAGAAGAGTCCACCAAAAACACCTCAGCTCAATGGTCTTGCAGAGAGAATGAACATGACACTCACAGAGAGGGTCACAGCTATGCTCTCTCATGCTCATTTACCTAATTCTTTTTGGGCTGAAGCATTAATGAATGCTATGTATGTGGTTAACCTATCTCCCTCAGTTCCTCTTGCAGGTGATATTCCTCAGAGAGTTTGGTCAGGGAAGGAGGTATCATACAAGCACTTGAAGGATTTTGGTTGCATGCCATTTGTACATGTTCCAAGGGACGAGAGATCCAAGCTTGATAGCAAGACAAAGCAGTGCATCTACCTCAACCAACCAAGTGAAGAGTTTGACTACAGGTTATGGGATCCAGCAAATAGGAAGATTGTGAGAAGCCGAGATGTGGTGTTCATTGAAGATGAGACAATAAAAGATATTGGGAAACCAGAGAAGCCAATGACCAACACACCTCAGGTTGACATGGATCCAATCCGTCCTCCTCTCGTGCATGACAATCATGAGGGAGATGATGACGTTGAAGACAGTGGAGATGCAACTGACCAAGGCAGTACAAGTCAAAGTGACGAGCAGCCATCTAGTAATGATGATGATGAAGTTGGAAATGATGACGCCAACGAAAATCCACCTGATTCACCACCAGTGCAGCAGCAAAGAAGAAGTGAAAGAGGTCCCATTCCTTCTTCTAAGTATCCAGCACATCAATATGTGTTGATGACTGATGCAGGTGAGCCCTCGTGCTATGAGGAGGCAATGTCTGATGAGAACAAGGATGAATGGCCAAAAGCCATGCAGGATGAGATGAAATCCCTGTATGAGAATGATACTTTTGAGTTAGTGAATGTGCCAAAGGGCAAGAAAGTACTCAAGAACAAGTGGGTGTACAGAGTAAAGACTGGAGGAAACACCTCGCATCCAAGGTACAAGGCCGGATTGGTTGTGAAAGGATCCAGTCAGAAAAAGGGCATCGGTTAAGATGAGATATTCTCTCTGGTGGTCAAGATGTCTTCGATCTGAGTTGTGCTTGGCATGGCTGCCACCATGAATTTGGAAATTGAACAACTTGATGTGAAGACTGCATTCTTGCATGGTGACCTAGAGGAGGAGATACACATGGAGCAGCCAGAGGGATTCATGGTTGCAGGCAAGGAGCACTTAGTTTGCAAATTGAAGAAGAGCTTGTATGGCTTGAAGCAAGCTCCTCGGTAGTGGTACAAGAAGTTTGAGTCTTTTATGACCGGGCTTGGTTACCATAAAGCACAACCTGATCATTGTGTCTTTATGAAGAGATACGCCGAGGGTGACTTCATTATTCTCTTGTTGTATGTTGATGATATGCTGATTGTCGGAAATGGCACAAAGAGGATTGCTCTCCTCAAGAAGGCATTGAGTAAATCATTTGCCATGAAGGATTTAGGACCAGCTAAGCAAATACTTGGCATGAAGATCTCCCGTGATAGATCAAAGAAGCTGCTTTGGCTCTCACAGGAAAGATACATTGAGAAGGTACTTGAAAGGTTCAATATGAAAGATGCAAAATCTGTTATCTCTTCGCTTGCAGGTCATCACAAACTGAATTCAAAACAATGTCCTACAAGCAAGGAGAAAGAAGAAATGAGGAAAGTACCTTACCAATTTGTTGTGGGCAGTTTGATATATGCCATGGTATGCACGAGGCCTGATATTGCCTATGCAGTTGGAGTTGTTAGCCGGTTCATGACAAATTCAGGTAAAGCTCACCAGGAAGTAGTGAAGTGGATTCTCAGGTATCTCAAGGGAACTTCTACATCTTGTTTATGCTTTGGAAGCGGTGATCCTATATTGCAGGGCTATACAGATGCAGATTATGCGGGTGACAAGGATCGTGGGAAGTCCACATCTGGATACCTGATGACGTATGTAGGGGAGCAGTGTCATGGCAATCAAGATTGCAGAAATGCGTTTCTACATCAACTACAGAAGCTGAGTACATAGCAGCGGTTGATGCTGGCAAGGAAGCTTTGTGGATGAAGAACTTCTTGCAAGAGCTCAGCATGAAGTAAGAGAAGTATGTTCTGTTTTGCGACAGTCAAAGTGCTATTAATCTTGCTAGGAATTCAAGCTATCACTCTCGAACCAAGCACATTGATGTGAAGTATCATTGGATTTGAGATGTTGTGAGTTCCAAGTTGCTGAAACTTGAGAAGATCCATACCGACGACAATGGTTCAGATATGATGACCAAGATATTGCCAAATGAGAAGCTACAAGCATGCTGCAAGGTAGCGGGCATGGCGGTGCCCCTCTCATGAGTCGGAGGGGGAGATTTGTTGGGATATCCTCCTCATCTGGGCTGTGAGGAGATGACCATTTGAAGCCTTTTAGGCAGCCCAAAGAGGTGCAGAAGCCCACTACCCATTAGGGTTATGACCTAGGGTCATTTTGGTCTTTGCACGTGAGAGGATGGGGATGCTTTACCCTCCATCCAGCAGCCACCACCAAGGGTGACGAAAATCAGTTCATCCTCCAAGAGAGAAGAAGGGAGAAAACCAAGTGAGAAAGGGAAGAAGAGGAAGATTGAAGGAAGAAGCAAAGTGAGTTCCTCCCCAAGGTTGTGATGCTCCAGATCCACCACCTTGTCTCCTTCAAGCTCCGATTCCACTATCTTTGGTGAGATTGTTCCAATCCCTGGCTCTTGATCCCCAAATCCTATTGTGTTCATCCAAGATTTAGAAATCTTGATGTATGAGATCCTCTAGTGCTATCTAGAGAAAAACTTCTTGTATCCCACATTTGATAATAGTGGAAGAGGATTTGGGTGGCTTCGGCCCATGGTTTTTCCCCTCAAGTTGAGGGGCTTTCCACGTAAAAATCTGGTGTCTCTTTTGTTGATGTTTGTTGTTGTCCAGAAAGTTACTCCTACCACAAGACACTCTTGAGAGGAGCGTCTTGCCTGCTGAGTAACATTTTTGCCTCCATATATGCTGCCCCATATGTTTCCTTCCGTACTAAGCAACAATCCTTGAGTTAGTACATGATGTGGTGCTGAGATTACTTTGTTTCCGCTGCAGTTTTCAGTTAACCACAAGTGCATTTGTGTGCTAATTCCCAACAATAAACGCATGAAGTATGCGAGGAGTCACTCAACCCTTCTACAACAACCCTAACAGATATTCGTAGATTTCAGATCCAACATCAACTCCATTAGATGCAGGCTGCACTTTGCATTTGAAAAGGCCGTAGAATTTGTAATTAGTGCGTTCGCAATCGCCTTCTTCCTTGATAAATGCAAATTAGTGCGTTCGCAATTGTGTTCTTCCTTGATAAATGCAAATTAGTGCGTTTGCAACCGTCTTCTTCCTTGGTTAATGCAAAAAATGGCAAAGCTTTAGCATTTCAATAAACCGAACAGACCAAAACATACATTTGAGAATGGACGACTATATCCATGATAAACTGGCCGGTACGCCAATAAACCAAGTACAGGTCAGGACAAGAATCGAGATCCAGTGGTCAATTCTTTGCCTACAACACATCATAATTGTACATCACATAATATCTCTCCCCCTTACACATCAGCAAACTTGGCGCTGATGAATGCACCCTTCTTTTCTTTTTACAGAATGAATGCACCTTAGTCTGCAACCTATCTAACCTTAGGCTGCCCAACTTACATTCATAACTCTCCGATGCCGGGAATCAGCTTCCATTTTGCAGCTTTGAGTCTTTACGAAGATGGCTCCAAGCTAGCAACGCCGCACCAATTGCAGGTTCCACCTGGAAATACATGATACATCCATATTAGGGCCAGTTCTTCCAAAAAAATTCTTTCCGAGTTAATTTTCTCAGTTTTATTAACCCGGGCGGCTCACAAAAACGTATCCCTATGTCTGTTTTCAAAGCACAAAGAGTTCTTGACGAGATTTGCTGGCGCTACTACGAGGAAACTGTTATGATACTGAACCTCATGCCCTGTCGAGCATCTTATCCCATCTTAAAGTTGGCTTCTAGAATAAGCTGCCCCCTACCCAACTTATTCTAGAAGCCCAAACAATTTTTTTTTTAGAAGCCTACTAATTAAGATTTGACTAGTAGACTTCTAAATAAATATTTTTGGTTGGGCTTCTAGAATAAGCTGGGTAGGGGGCAGCTTATTCTAGAAGCCCAAAAAAGCCGCCAAAAGAACTGACCCTTGAGCTCTGCCATGCATGCTGCCCAAACAGTAGAAATTTGTTCGTGTTTTTAGGCTTTAGTTTTCTTGGTGACAGAGATGTTCACTTATTTAATCCAAGTAGTGCTTGCCTATAGGCATCATTCATCATCTAGATCTACTAAAACAAAAGCTTGGACTTCAATATCAGAACTGAATGCACACCAAATTGTCCAAAGCCTTCAGAATGTTCAATCTCCAGAGAATTGCAATGGCTAATAAACTAGACTTGATAACAGCGTATATTAGTTCTCATACTGACCTCGGGTCGAATAGGACATACACCTGGGAAGACTTTGGAAATGCATTTTATGACCTCAGCGCTGATGTCCCATTTCTTATTTCCTTCGAGGACACCTCCAACCAATACAAGTGGAAATTGGTCCTTCCCATCTGTAGAGTGAAAAGGGCTCTCCGGTTATACGCAACAATGTTTTCCTTTCAATTCTAATCCACCAGTCAAACAGTTAACAACATAATATTACAAAGCAATAAGCCTCTAACAACCCGCAATTTGTGCAAAATTTGGTGCATCTCGGAAATATTACATCATCATGCGTGCAGCACCATATCTGGAAATGACAGTACAGTAATTATCCAACAAAGAATATATACCCAAGACATAAGCCGATTCACTGGTTTGATCCAGCAGAGTGCTGAATAATATTCCAGAGAAACAGAACACTGGAACTGTGAACCACAACAACAACAAAGCCTTTAGCCCCAAACAGTTCGGGGTAGGATAGAGCTGAAACCCATAAGATCTCGAAACAACCCATGGTTCTGGCACGTGGAAGTGTGAAGCATGATGAGACCAAATTTACAGGAGTAAATTAAGACTGCTAATAATTTATCATGGGAATCCCAATACTGCTACTTGCGACGATGCAATTGTCTCATTCATTTCATGAATAACCAGCATACGGCTGATGAAAAAATGGCAGATGGTGCTAAAAATTTAATGTAATAATTACCTTCACCACACAATGTAAGGCGCCGAACAACAGCTACAACGCTTTCAGCCAACTCTTGCACTGCATCATGCAGTATCGTGTTTGCTACTTTGTCACCATCTTCAGCAGCAGATACCACCACAGGTACAAGAGCTGCAATACGGGCCCAAGATGGATCCGCATATGCCCACCTGTGCCAGACACATAAATGAGTTGAATGACAACCAACTACAGTATTTCAAATCCCAGTAGTTCTATCAGCTAAAGCATTGAACAATTCTCATGAATTATTTTGAAGATCCCAGTAAAATATTATTTTGTCCTTGTATGATACAATGCCATCTTTCTAAGAGTTTAAATACATTTGTTGGATGAGGCGAGCTCAGAGCAACCACAGAGTAAACTTTAAATTGAGAAAAAAAAAACAGTTATACTAGTCAAAATGAGAATGCCCAACACTCTAATAGCAAAGGTCCGTCTACTACATGTGCAAGCCTGGCAAGGTTTATGTATACACTGATGCAACATATCACACCATCGTCAGTTGTCACATTTAGCCCATTCCAGCTGTCATCATGCTGCACACATTTTTAGTTTTTCACACAAATGATCTGTAGTAAACTTTATTGTAGTTATATACTCCCTCCGTCCTACAATATAAGATGTTATTACAACCAATGTACTAATATATTGGTTGTAGTAACATCTTATATTATGGGACGGAGGGAGTAGTTTTTAGCGATTAAGCTAGCATTCCAGCTGGCAAGAAGTAAAACATGACCACACAATGTAAGATGACGAACAACAGCTGCAGCAGTATCAGTCAACAGTTCGAACAAGTTCCAGAAAAAAAGATGGTGCCTATAGAGTAGTGTACATACAGAGTATGTGCGAGAGGACTTACCCAATCAACTCATCTGGTGAAGAAATTTCAAGCTTCCTAATGATCTCTCTTGTAAGATTAGTTTGTGATCCACGGCCATCATGTGCTTTTATTACTGCTGTGAGGGCCTGTGCAGCAATGCCATAGCCACTGCATTAATGTACACATATAGTCAACTATGTTTTCCTTTGTGACATGTTATGCAATGGAATCACATCAATAGATTTCTCAGTCATAATTCAAATCTTTCAAACTGCATCCATTCATTACTGAAGGGTTTCACAATGTTCGAAATGTGAAAAACATAGGCAACCACTTATCAGGAGAGAGTACGATATTGGTGCATTCACAGATTAACAGTTTCTCTGGCTGTTCACATCATGTCTAACATGTCAAGCTCGAATTATAACTATGGATTCGTACATAAATAAAGATCCATACTTCCAAAGAAATGAATAACATATCATCCCATCCTCATTAGAAATCATATATTAACTTCCTGCGGAAAGAGTTGAGGGCAACTGAAGTTAATATCTATAGTTATATCTGTTCCAACAGTCAAAACCCTACAGAATGAATGATGGTCCAAAAGCACTAGATTAAATTACTTATTGAGCGAAAGACAGCAGGGATTACAGGGGATTGCACTGGATTGATATTACAAATTAGTTACATCGTTACTCTGTTTTCATGAAAAATGCAACTTACCTACCCCAGTCGCCTAATACAGGACCGGCACCAGCTGCTCTTGCTACTTTTCCATCTTCGGTGACCCCATAAGCAATGCTTCCTGTGCCCGCAATCAATACACAGCCATGTAGCTTTCCCATTGTACCACTGGCTAAGGCCGCCACCGCATCATTTTCCACATAAAACTTGGCATTGCTAGGGAATAGATTGCTGGATAACAAAAGGGCACACTGAGCAATGACGGGATAAATTTGACACATGCCTTGTTTGCCTGGTGGCATTAAGAAATTATGTGCCAATGAACAGACGAGTTAACGGCATTTGCAGAAAAATATCAGGAATGCACATAAGAATTGGTTAAACCATTTGAGCATTCTATAAGTATTCAGAAAATATTATAGCCTCCCTGAACTGAAATCAAGTAGTTGCAGTGGACAAATATATATATCAATTTCTTTTGGGGGAATACATTTTAAGAAATGTATACAAAGAACTGTACCAGATCCAGTCCAGCATTCTCTGCTGATCTGAAGGGTGGTTCACCCCAGATACAGATAAGCAAACTGCAACAACAGAAGAACGATCTGTGCTGGCCATTGTGAGGGCCTGCATCATGACCTGTTCTAGAGTTTCCAGTGCAGCGTTTTCTGGAAGATGTAAAAAAGAGATCAGTACGTTTTGAGCAAAGACCTAGTCCTTAGACCATATGATGCTACACATATTATAATACAAAGAGAAAAATATTAAGCATCACTCAGAAGACATTCCCAAGATCCAACAACATATTTTACACTGCAGGATGGTCGTACACAACTTACGTATGATTCTATGATTTACAAGTCCAAATACCATAAATAAAATGTATGTGTTCACCATAAGTAAAATAACAATACTACTCTAAAGGTACCATTTCTTTCCGAACTTCTGTATGCATCATCATTAGCAGAGGTAATAGGCTCTTTGACAACCTCATCGGATGATCGAAAAGTACTAGAAAAGTGCATAACTGATAAACAAACACGATGAACAATTGAATAGTAGAGTGAGAATTGGCGAACCCAAGTTCCCATAATAAAACTGAACATCCAGAAGCACAATTATGGAAATAATTCAACTGCATCCCTGAAGCTCTCCAATCGCTAATTCGCTGCAGTTACGTAGTACTAGTGGCACGCAACAACATCCCAAATCACCAGGATTCAAGCCGAAGACCAATCATCAAGCCCCAAGATCCAATGATTAACACGGGGCATGATCCAAGCGCCCCCGAATTGTGCGAACCCAGGACAACGATTGCTACGCACCTCCGACGGAATTACGGTTGGAGCAGCCGGAGATGGCGCGGGAGAGCACGGCGACGGAGCCGGGCGCCTCCGGTGGTGGCATTGCGGCCGGCAGGCAGACGCAGACGGTGCTGGTGGTGCCTCCGTCCACGCCCAGGATCACGCCGCCCTCCCAGGCGGCGGCCGCCGGCGAGTCACCGTTCTCGTAGCCGCCCATCTCCCTTCGGCCGTTCCTCTCTTCCCCGGGTGAGAGACAGAGGATGAGTCAAAGCTCAGAAAGGAGATCCTTTTTTTTTTCTCTTCAGAAAGGGACTTCTATTCTGTTGGAGTGTTGCGTTTAGGAGGGATCGATATCTTCGTGCTTGTGAGTTTACTAAGGGTGTGTTTGGTAGCATGTATGGACCTAGCTTAGTTGTTCCTCTCTCATACATACTGCATGTAGACATGCTGAGTCCATGCAGTTGCTGTTGTTTGGCAGTGATGTATGCGCTGAGACATGCTGGGTAGAGACTTTGTTTGGCAGCCTGCCTGTGTTTAGACTTGCTGAACAATTTCGAATTCCGAATATATTTTTTGAACGATGAACAAAATTGAAAAACAGTGAACAAAAATTTAAACATATTTTGAAATTCTGTACTTTTCTTGAAAATTTAAATAAAATTTTAAATTCTTATATATTTTTTGAAAATTTCAATAAAAATTGAAATTCTAAACTTTTTTGAAAATTTGAACATATTTGAAAACCTGAACTTTTTTGAAAATTTATTCAAAATTTGAAAATTTAAATTTTTATGAAAAATTATTATTTTTTGAAACCCAGAACATTTTTTTGAAAAATTTAAACAAATTTTGAAATTCTGAACATTTTTTTGAAAATTTAAACAAAATTTGAAATTCTGATCTTTTTGAAAATTTAAACAAAATTTGAAATTCTGAATATTTTTTGAAAATTTAAACAAATGTTGCAATTATGAACATTTTTTGAAAATTTAAACATATCTGGACATGGTCTGGTGGGTGGGGACGAGGGTCAGGGCGAGCATGGCTGCCTCCATGCACCCTGTTTGGGGTGCATGAGATGAGCATGGCTGAGGGCCCCTTTATGCATCAGATGGGCATAGCTCAGGTGAGCCCATGCATCCTACCAAACAAGCAAAAGTGGGTCGGATTGGGAACTTTTGCCCTCATGCACCCTCCATGCACCCTACCAAACACACCCTAATGGATTGGCAACTAGTAGTCCATAATTTAGCCCATGCTTAAGTATTCCATATGGAAAACGATGGCTGGTATTTCATATTAGAGTATTCCAATTTCCAAGGTGATACAAAATTTGGTGAGGTAAAAACCCTGACAGTAGGAGAGAGAAAATTTTACATCACCATGTAAAAGTGACGCCCTAAAATTGATCATTTGAACATGATTCATTCCGCATTTTGCAATTCTGAACTCTGGTTCAACATTAAACATTCCAAACAACATAATTCAACATCACTAGGATAGACCGACACTACTACGGACATACTACTACAGTAGATCATCAGAAACCATTACGCCTAAGGTAATCGATGAGTTCTTCACCATTGTCCTCGTCGTTGAGATCGAACACCCCTTGTGGTCCACTAGAGGGGCCTGCCTCGTGATCATTGCCGGTACACGGCTTAACCTCCTTCTCATCGGAGATGTAGTACCCCTTGTCACATCCCAGATTTTTCCCAAATCTGGTATGCTAATTTTTTACATGGACTTATATTTTTCCAAACAAAATCCATTGATTGATTGCTTGCTAGTTGATTTTGCTTGATTGTTTGATCAGAAGTCAAAACCCCAATGCAACTAGTGGAAACCTAACTAGCCAATAGTTGGAACCCAAGCTATTTGAAATATTGTTGGGCAAAAGCAGTTTAAATAAGTCCCAAGAATATCCAAGCAAATTAATTTTCCTAAATGGTTTTGAATTGATTTTGAATTGGAATGAAATTCAGAAATCAAAAGGGATTTAAACCCAATTTGGCTTGCATTTAAATTTGGCGGGAAAATGAATTCCACAAGCCCAAATGATGACCTAGACCCTCTGCCAATTTTCTAAACTGAATTTGAAATAGGTTCGGTTTGAAACCAAATTCAAATTCAAAAGGAAAATAAAATTGCAGAAATTAATTGTCCAAAATGCCAAAAAGAAATGTGCAACATTTCACAAATATTCCATTTAGAATTTAAAAGCTATTTCTAGTTGGAAGAAATTTCAAATTCAAAACAGATTTGAATCTAGAAGAAAACAGAAAAAGAAAAAGCACAAATAGAAAAAGAAATAAAAAGAAAAACCCTAGCTAAAGGCCGAACCAGCCAGTCCGGCCCAGCAGCCAGCCAAGCCAGCCCAGCCAGCGAGCCAGGACAGCCCACGCATCTCTCTCTCTCCCCCTCTTTCTCTCGCTGACACCCCAGCCCCACCCGCCAGCTCCTTCGTCTCCAACCGCCGCGCCCATGTCCGCCCACGCCCGCGCACCCGCACGCGTCGTGGCCACGATCTCCACTCCGGGCACTACTGTGTGTGCCCGTGCCCCTCACCGCGCCTATAAAAACCCCTCGCGCTCCTCTACGAAACCCCCAACCTCACGACGCCCCATACCGATACGTTGCTCCACCGTGAGCTCACCATTGCCTCTCTGACCTAGCTCGCCGCCGGCCAAATTCCGGCAAGGCTGTCCCCCTCGAGACCTCCCACTGCCACCAGCCGACCCAGCCCACCTCAACGGACCCCCAGACCTCTTCGCTGAGTCCAAGACCCTCTAGAAGCCCGTGTCCACCGAGACCTGAAGCCCTCCGCCACCTTGAGCTCCACACTGGCGATCCCCTTGAGTGTTTTGCCCTGTGCCCATGTCCATCACCTTCGTTTCGTTCGTGAACATCGGCCTAATCAAACACCTCGTCCAACAGCGCTCGAAAACATCACGCGCGACCACGCCCAAGAAGCTCCGCCAATGCAACAACTCAGGCGAGCTCGAAGCCATTGCTACCGTCGTCCCCGACCCCGTCCGAGGCCTCGATCGCCCTCGCCGTGCCGCTGCACGGTCACCCGTGGCCTCCATCGTCTCCAGTGACCCCTGGAGCGTCAGATCCATCAACACCCGAGCGCAGCGCCGCCGTGGGCCTCATCTCTGACGTGATTTCGGCGAGGTCCGGTGACCTAGCCGCCCCGGTGAGCCCCTAACCTAATCTCGTCCGTTAGATCTTGATCCAAAGGCCTGCGTTATAACTTAAGCGAACGAGTACCGACCACTCACATCACGCCACGTGTCCCAACATTATCCAGAGAAATTCATTTAATAAATTGTTTTGGCACTTTTATAGAAAACCCCCTGAAACTAAAACCATCACAACTTTTTATCTGTAAGTCCAAATTGAATGGAACTTTTTGCAAAATGATCCTTACAAAATGTACTTACACATTGGAAAATAAAATTTGGAATTGAATAGTTAAAATTAAAATTCAAATAGAATGAGTTTAAATTCGAACAGGCCATAACTCGCAAATTATAAATCCAATTAAACAATTATTTTTGCAAATTGAACCTAGTTAAATGTACTTTCAATCTAGCTATTGCATTCTAATTTTAAAATAATTTAAAATTAGAATTTGAATATATTTTAAACAGTAACATAATTCAAATAGAAATTAAACCTAATTAGGTTTAATTCTGAATTAATATTGTTTAATAAAACAATGTTGAAACAAATAAGATCAGAAACTTAAATTGAACTTTAGTAAATATTTTTGGATTATTATTTACTTTAGGCAATTCAAATAATATTTGAATTTAATTCAAACCTAGTTTGAATATAATTTTGAAACACTAGGTTTAATTTGAATAAAACTAAATTCAAATGGTTTATTAAATCAAATTAAACCTAGTAACTGTGTTGGAGTTAATATTTGGCTATTAGGGAAAGATGAACTCAAATTAATTTAGTTCAAACCCAAACTAGTTTGAAAACCATTTGAACGCTAATAATTGTTTGGGATTTATATTTGAGTTTAGTTAAACTAAAATCAAATAAATAAACTTTAGTAATTATATTGGATTATAATCAACTTAGTTGAAAACTTATTTAGTAATATACTCTAGTAATTATTGGATTTGCATTTGACCTTAGGATTAAGAAGGTAGTATATGAATTAAGTTGAACCAACCTAAATCAATTATGAAATGATTCATAATTCAAATTGAACTTAGGGAAACCTAATTAAATTAGAAAATCAATTCAATTTGAATTCAAATAGGATGAACCCTAATTCAAATCAAAATTGAATTGAAAGCCAGATCAAGTTATTATTTTTCAGACCTTAGTGTATTCAAGCTCATGATAGGTCAACAAGTTTGAATTGTCATTCAAACCTGAACATGAACTTGGCTATCCAAGATTCATAGACCATGACTCTATTGTTAAGATTCTTTGATTGGATCTAGCAACCACAACTTGACATCACATACTTCTTATGTGATGAAACTTTATCAAAACTTGCATGTGAACCCTTATGTCACATGTATTCCAAGTGACAACCACTATGTTGTTTTCCAAATTCTTATGAGTTAACCCTTGCACATGATCTCACAGCACAATGATACTGACACTATGCACAACAACTATTTGTTTGTTGATTGTATTGCATGGTTGTTCATGATTGTGCTTTACTTATGACAGATTGTTACAGAGAGCGAAGAGTGTTGATCAAGATTGTGATATTGAAGAATCGTCAATACAGGCAAGCGGAACCTTTGATCATAATCTATGTTTTCTTGCATTGTAGTTGATTTTCAACTAGGAATCCCTATAGGATTTTACTTTATGCTTGATAGAACCCGGTAGAATGATTAGGTCCATTACACCCAGACCCTGTAACCCACGAGTAGTTGCTTAGCTTCTATAACGTGGATTGGGAAAACACCATATATTATTTCACCATACAACCTCATGGTTTACTACTTAACTACTACTTAATTGATGAATCGATCTGGGTGGAATGGCTTTGATTGGGTCATCAGCGTGTAGTCTTTGGTGAGGAATGCCACCCAGGTATCAAAGAGATTGTACGCGTTCAAAGTTGAGTAGCTTCCATGTGTGACCGTGAGGCGTTATGGGCTCTGTCATGACCGAGTAAGTTGTGGAAACCCTCCCGCGGAAGACCAGCAGGTGTAGCATTTGCATTGTAGGTTGGACTGGGTATGTCTTTTCTGAGAGGGAACTACTTCACAAAAGTCTTCTCTTGATCTACCTAGCTACTTCACAAGTGAAGTTTAGTTGCAGGAAGGTGTGATCAGGAATAACGGGTAAAGCACACAAAACTCTGCAGAGTATATAAAAACTGATCACGATTAGCCGTTTCCCCGGTTACGGACAAGTTTTGAGCAACTCATCGGAGAATTGTCAGCTTGATCTCATCACCTCTTCCATTTGAAATTTATGGACCGAACAAAAGGGGGTTTATGGCGCTGATCTCAGAGGACTTGGGTTTACCACGGTCTCTGGAGAAAAGCTCACTACAAGGATACCCCCTATAAAGCAACATAAAATTTACAACATTTTGACTATATGTTGCAAAATTCACAATAGACACGGATATAAGCGTTGTAGCATATACATTATAGATTTGTTTGCCCCTATTGTAGTATACATATGAAAAAACAGACGAAATGAGAGAGAGGGAGATGCATGAAAAACAGAGTCCACGATTCCCCTCTTGTCTCCCAGATCGCCGCCACCTCTTCCTCCTCTGACCCACCTCGTCGTCGGATCTCCCCCTCCCCTCCTCCCACCTCACAGCTTCGGCGGCTACCGGATCCACCGCATCCCCCACCCACCCACCCCTCTCGCGCCATGTCTCTCTCTCTCTCTCTCTCTCTCTCTCTCTCTCTCCTCACGTGGCTTCTTGATGCGCCACCTGTGACGACCGATTCAGGCGACGTTCGGTGAATCCCGCCACCGCGAAGCACAACCCATGGTCGACATCAAACTGTGGCGCCCTCCCATCTGACTCGATCCGATGCTTGTGTTCACCCAAGACCACCCGCGATCCTCCCCCCATGGCTAGGGTTTTGGGTGTCGACTCTGGCGCCGGTGGCCATGGCATCCTCCTCTTGTCTGGTGAGTGCATCCCTTCCCCTGCCTACGTCCTCTCTCCCTTCCCTTCCTCTAACTACTATTATCCTCTTCTCCTATACACGTACAGGGAGGAACCACTTTGCGTGTGAACTCTATTGTGACGCTGTTAACGGTGATGTCAATGGACGGGATGTGTCGCGGCGTCAATGAGGATGCGCTGAGGCGGGAAGTGGAAAGGGAATACAACGACCAAGTGAAGCCAATGGCACGGTGTTGGGTGTGGACGACATGGCCAACGCGGCGCTGTACGTGGAGTCGGACGAGGCTAGGTATGTGACCGTGACTTGGACTTCGAACTATCCTGGGAGTTAAGGCTGAACCTCCTACACGTGTGTTGGGTAACCACTACTAGACATATGAATATATCTAATGCTACCTCACCCAAAAAGCACCAAGATAATTGATCAACCTATAACTATGGATTTAGCAGCCTCTTCGTTCTATCGAGTTTTCTTGATTATCTATGTCCGCCTGCTACTTAGATTAAAAGCATTTGTTTGGTATGACAGGGAAGGTTGCATAGACGGACAACCCCCACATGCACAACACCGGTCACCGCCTTGAACACATGTCCGTAACTAATGCCAAACATGGATAAATCCATCTCTTGAATCATATGTTCTGAAACAACAACCATGCATGGAAGGACAAGCCATGTAAATAGGATTCAGTTGTATTTGAATATGTTTTATCCTTTTTTATAATTGTAATTTTGTGGTGTCAATTATTCTCTACGGTAGGTAGCTCTCATAATGCGCAGTGTCAAGATGGATGCTATGGTACCATCAGTGATTCCAGCGGAAGATATTTGCACCCTGAAGTGTTACACAAGGTTACTATTGTGCCAATGTGTCATCATGTGTTTCCATGGTTTTCTCAAACCTTTAGTATATCATCAGGTTCCTTTTCTTCTATGCTAGAATTGGTTTCGCAAAACTGTATGCAATTATGACCATGTAACTGTATTGAGAATTACGCAAAGAGTGAAGTCATCATTTCTCGAGGAATTGCAGTTGTAGCCCAATGCATACCACACAATTACTGTTTGATGTCCTTGATGTTATTATAACTTTAATATGATCCAAACACACACAACCTAACTCGTCTTTGGAAAGATCCCATAAATGGGCTGATCCCGTTCGTGTACAAATACCCTCGCCTGTACCCTCGCCTGTATGAGATTTGTAATGAGAAAAACTGTACGGTTGATAAGTTTGCTCGGATCGATTGTTCTCTATTTTTCAGAAGAAGACTGAACCCTGTGTTGTCTAGCCAGTGGGGTGAACTCTGTGAGAATGTGAATAGCATGCAGCTTACTCAAGAAAAAAGACAGTGTTTTTTGGGGTTTGAACAAAACTGCCCGCTACACCACCAAGTCCATGTACAAGTGGCTGGAACGACCCCTTAGCGGATGTAGTTACAAATGGATCTGGAAAGCCAAGATCCCACTGAAAATTCAAATCTTTCTCTGGTAGCTCTCTCAAGACGCTGTTCTAACTAGGGATGTGATGAAAAGGCGTCGCTGGCCTGGGAATCCTTTCTGCTCCTTTTGCAGAGAGGTGGAAATCTCACGACATTTATTTTTTGAATGTTCTGTTGCTAAGATAGTCTGGAGATCGATTGGTGTGACCATTGGTACTGATCTGTGTCCTCGTAACTATTGGCAATTCTTTTCGTGGTGTTTTTCTTTCCTCCTTGGTGATGAAAGTTTCTACACTGTGGCCCTTGGAGCAGTGACATGGGCTATCTGGTTAGCCCGGAACAAGGCCACTTTCGAGAATAAGCTGATCAAGACCCCTTTCGAGATAGTGTTTACGGCTTGTTTGTTTGTTTTGTATTGGGCATGACTTCAAAAAGGAGAGGACATGAAGAGACTTCACGCTGGAGCCGAGATGATTCGCAATGGGACCATGATGCTGATGAAAGCGTGCGACAGCACGATGAAGATCGGGCCGGAGGTGTGAGGCTTTCATCCCTGGCTGGCGTGGCTTGAAGAATATGTGCCGCATGTTGGCTCGATGGTCACGGAGTCTTCCCTCTCTGATGCTCGCTGCTGGTTTTTGGAGAACTGTACTACTACGTTCCTGTTGTGTTAGATTGTTGGCCTCCTAAGTCTGTAATAGTTCTAGTTGTGATTTTATGTGCTGCTAGGTTTTTGCCCCATAGCGCCTGTTTTGACGGAGGGCAGGCGCGGTGGGTTTCCTAGCAGTGCTTTGAACTCGCTCTCGCCCCTACCCTCTCTCCTGTAAGAATTTGTGTATTTCCGTTCTAGTAAAGGAAAGGGGGAAAGCCTGGTTAAAAAAACACAACCTCTTTTACTAATTATATATATACACACATTTCTATGCCCTGTAAAACTTACCATGAATTTTCTTTTGGCAATGCTTATGAAACGTAAATGAAGTAAGATGCAAGAAACCAAGTGAAGAAATTGATACATATTTATTGGCTCAGCTGTTAAAAATTATCTGTAGAAAAATATCTTTCTATAATTTCAGTATTAGCAAACTAATTCTAATGACAATAGTAGATTCTTTTAAGCCATACCATAGGGTAAGGATTCATTCCTTACGTCTAGCTTATAATTAGGTGCTAATTATAGTTTCTGTGTTATTCCATTCTTGTTCATTGTATGCTTTTAATGATAACAGAGGGGCTTTTCTTTTATAAATTCTTAGTTGTTACTCATATTTGCAGACGGGCTTCAAGGCTATGAAGCGAAAGATCAGACAATGGTTTTCACCATGTTTGTTATTTAGCTTAGAAACTGTACGTCTACTTCTTTCCCTATTGTAGTTCTTTTATTTGCATTGGAATTCTTGAAAGATGATAACCTGCAACCATTATTGTAGAGTAGCCATGTTTCTATTTGTATTCCTAAAAAAGACTGAAGTTTCATTTACATCTCTGTAACATCGTTTCATTAATAAAAAGGTTTGATTATTTAAACATTGCAATTACATGACTCTATCCTTATTTTTCATTGTATCATGTCTCCACTTCCATCTAACAAGGACATAGCTCTTTCTCTAGTTGTAAGTTGTGATTCTAAATTTAAACTTGATGATGCTGGAATCACGGCTCAACATTAATCTGCCGGTGTTTCAGAAGGCTGGTACAGAAACACGGCAGAGGATAGTCCGGGAGATCATGGCGCACTTCAACGTTCCTAAGGAGTGGAGAGAGTAGGTGGAACACGCTGCACTGAAGAAGGCCAGGGATGCTTGGAGAAACTGGAAGCATGTGTTGTACAAGAAGTTCTTGAGTCAAGGCAAGGACCCAATCCCCTCATACCCCCAAATTACAAAGGAAGACTGGACAGAATTCAAAAGGGTCAGGGCCAGTGAAGAGTTTATTAAGAAGAGTGCCATGCAACCAGAACTTCAGAAGAACAACACACACCCCCACTGTATGGGTGTGGCAGGATACTACGACATGAAGCTGATATGGGAGCAGGAGGACAAAGAAGCAGTAGCTGCGGGTGGCAACCCGGCCTTTGGTGAAATTAGGAGCACTCGCGCTAGGGACTACTCACGGGCACGTGCAAAGAGGCATGGAGACGGTTCTTATTACTTTGAAAACTCAACAGACCAAGAACTGTATAATGTGATGGCAAAGGCTTCCGAAAACACTAGAAGGTTCTACAGGAACTCAGGGCCATGTGACATTCTGTCCGAGGCTCTGACTACCAAAGAGCCCCCTGGCCGTGCAAGGGGTATTGGGGTCAATGTCCCACACAAGAGGGCTTTCTCACTAAGCAAAGAAGAGAGGCTTATCATGAAAAAAGCTAGGAGTGATGGTAAGCGGAGAGCAATGTACGAAACGATTAAGAGGGACATGTATCCTGGAGTTCGAAAGGAAGTTCCGGAGTCATATATGCAGGAGAAGACACTAATGCTGAGAGATAGCCAGGAGATGCAAGGGGATGTCAGCATGGATGATGCCACTTATTGTATGGCAACACCGCACAAGAGTAGCTGTGCATCAGCTGACCCCAGCAACAACGATGCTGCAGCTGGACATGATGGTGCTATATCCGATCTATATGGACAGGGGGGAGAGTGAAGGCCGTGCTTACACATTATGAAGGTACTTTAAAACGTGCAACATCGTGGGTTTACAACCCTGACTTTGACAGGGGACTCTTGTTGGACAATGTGCCATTGAAGCCGGGTTGTGTGAAGTTCTACGTGACTGAAATAAAGCCTGGATTCAATAATTTTTCCCTCAAGAATGTCCTTGGGGACCCTGATGAGCAGAGGACCTTGGAAGAAACACGGTTAAATCATATCCAGTGGCCACAGAAAGAAATAGACTTCCTTGATGAGATCCCTCCAGCCCCCCCCCCCCAAAAGCAACCAATGTCACCCTCGAACCGGTGACTCTCTTCTCACCACAACATATCTTGTGTGACTCCCCCGATGAACATACTCTTGGGAATTCGATGCTCGAGGCATCAACCTGTGATCAGCCCGCCCGACTTCCTGCCGTACAGGCCAGATCATCGTCCGCTCCTGAGCAGCCTGTGGCAATGCCTACAACTGCTGAGGACGTATCACCGGTTCAGATGCCGACCACTGAAGCAGAAAGTGCAGACACATCGGCACTACATACTCAGGAGACAAACCCGGTCGAACCACCTGCTAAGCAGTCCGAAAGTCTGGAACTGCCTGCTAAGCAGTCCAAAAGTCCGAAATCGCCTGCTAAGCAGTCCAAAAGTCAGGAACCACCTGCTCAACAGTCCAGCGGTTCACAGCCGCCAGATAAGCATACCGATGTGTCGGCACTGCCTGCTCAGCAAACCAACGCGTTGTCACAGCCGCATGAACACACCGACACGTTGGCACCAACTGCTCAGAAGCCCGACATAGCTTTAACAGCTGGTCAGCTGTCCGTCGCCTCTTGTACTACAACTCAGCAGTCCGTCACAGCGGCATCATCTGTTCAGCAGTCCATTGTACCTTCATAGGCTTCTCAGTGGCACGTCGTTCATGAAACCAGACGCCAAACAAGAAGTTCTTCAGCTAACAAGAGGAAAGCGGGCACGGTTGCACAAAGGAAGATGCCCCCCCCCCAAAACCAAGGAGGGACAGGACCAAGAGCCTCCTACTAGAAAGAGTCATCGCCCATAACCAAATTAACAACATGTTTTTCAAAGGGATGGGTAATCCCAGTTCCGACGGAATGTCTGAAGCAGAAGTTGAAAAGCTACTTTCTAGTTGGAAAGTAGACCCATTTGAAGCACGCAAGTACAAGCATGGCCAACCATTTCTTGTTGGCGAATACTTTGAGGAGTGCAGTTCCAGTTGTCACAAGTTACATAAATATTGCATGGACATAATGTCAAAAGGAGAAGATCATAACATTGTGGAATTGCACTACGACCGTCGTCATTTCTCTCACGGTGCAGGTACCATCAGTGTGGAATCCGAGGACTTTCATCTCTTCTTCAACTTTGATAAGCTTGCTGCCAGTCATGTCAAATACTTGATGTTGTAAGTACTTCACAAACTCTGCTCAACTTCTCCATACAAGGCTGTAAATGAAAAAAGCTAACTGTATTGTATTCCTCTCAGGAGATTGGCGGTGCAGAGATCAATAAGGGTGCATGTGTTTTTCATAGATCCTGATTTAGCAAACGGCATTTTGTTAAGTAAAAATGACACACGCGAGGCTTCCATCGGGCGTGTCACCAGGATCTTGTGTGAGTTACAGATAGGAGAATTCTTCATGTGGCCATATCATGAAGGGTAAGTTAAATATACAACCACGCATACATTGACCATCTTTCAGTTTTCGACATAGTTCGTAAGTTCAAGGTTTTCTTAAACTGTAGAGATCACTGGATCTTGGTGGTCATTGTTCCAAAATGCAACACAGTTTACTGCTTGGATTCTCTCAGAGAGTCAAATGCGCCTCAGGATCTGAGTCATCTTCAGGATTTCATGGATAGGTATTGAATTCTTTGATGTTAATATGTTGTGTTCATATCTGGTTCAAGAATTGAGTATGTGAAAATCCATCTTCATTCGCAGCGTATTGTGTAAGACCATAACTTTAGGAGGAAGATGGTTCGACCCCCAACTACTTTTGCAGCCCGTGATCGTTTCTCCGGTAAGACAACAAAATCCGTTATTTTCAGAAAATGCTAGTCAGATGTTCAAGTTTCTAAGTAAACCTCTTTCTATTTCTCTCCAAAGAAAAAAAAGAAACAACTTACACCGGTTAGGTTGTTCCTAACAGGGCAAATACATGACTAATACTGTACAAAAAATTGCAGTGTCCTCAGCAACAACAAGGGACCAGCCTATGTGGATACTATGTTTGCTCACACATGATTAACCTATGCAGACATGTTGAATGTGGTGCCGATGCTGACAAAATAGAACCAGTAAGTCCATTTATTAATTACTATCTTCTACTCCGCACGTATGTCACATTCTGATCTAAAAGTCCTGCAGTTGATCTTCGGACCGATGACCTCTAAACTGCTCACCGCAGATGAATTGATGTCTGTTAGGAAATTTATCAGCACCTTCTTTGTGAAACACTATATCAAGCCCTCTAAAGACGTCGCAGATTTTAGGATTCATATCCCCCAATAATAAGTACGCATTCATATAATGTTATCAGCTAAACATATACGCATGGATGCATTGTTTTCCATGTGATCATGTCTTTGTATTTCGTACACTATGATTATGTACTGCATATGTCGGTCTCACATATGTGGAATTTAGCTAGAATTTACTCAATTACATATTGTCGCAAATTATGATGAATGTTCTTCCTGTGGACTCTATTCGTTCAATTGCATATTGTGCCGAATTATGATGAATGTTCTTCATGTGGACACTATTTGTCGATTGCATATTTTGGCGAATTTGCTATTCGCTGGGTGATACAAATGCGATATTTTACAATAAGCTGGCAATTTCAGCGCACACGGTTCAAGCAACTAAGCGTGTGCGATCCAAAACGGTAAGCACATGCAACTTATAGCGCAACCGCTTATGATCTATAGGAAAAGCACACGTAACTCATAGCGCAACCGCCTGTGATCTACAGAAAAAGCACACGCAACTCATAGCGCAACCGCTTGTGATCTACAGGAAAAGCACACGAGATATAAACTGAAACGTTGGTGATACATAAGAAATCGCAAATGATTTGCAGCACTTGTACGTGTGCGTAGGAGCACCTCAATCGTTTGCGATAGCACCTTATCTCACACGTGAGCCAACAGAAAACTGGGCCCGATGCAAAGACGATCCCACGCGTAAATTTTTCGGGAAACGTGTGCGATGATAGCATGCATGGCAGACGGTTTCCAGGGGAATCTCGTGTGCGATGATGAAGATATCACACACAGTTTATACCATGGCCCGTGTGGATTAGGTAATGTTTCACAAACGGTAAAAGGTCGAACACCGTTTGTTTTCCATGAGCAATTAGACGCGTTTGACACGTGATAGACGTGTGCGATTGATCCCAAATCCTACATGTACGCCCAAAATATAGTGTGTGTGTGATATATTCATGCACCGCACACGATTATGTTTGGCAGATCATTTGTGTTCGTTGGTCACCATCGCCGATGGGTTTTCCGTGTCGTGTGGGATGGACCCCCCTATCGCCCACACATGCAAGGTGACGGTTTACAACTGTGTCGCAGAAAGGGGTTAAAAACCGTTTGTATAGCACGTCGCTGCACCAGCGTTATCACTAGACGTGCAGTCACCGTAGCAGAAGTAGAGTTGGTGATGCGTGTAGTCGATCAGCCGATTCGTCTCCTCCTCCTGTAGCTGATCTCCCACGAACAGCTCCTCGCGGATCCCTCGAACGGTTCGTCCAAGCACCGCAGATGCAATGCCTCCAAGGTATCCACATGTACAGGGGCAGCGTCGGGCGGCGGACTACTAGGTCCGATCGCACGTCATGGTGGCGTGGCGAGTGGCGGTGGCTATCAAGGGGAGAAAAGGATCAACCCTGAAAGGTGCGCCCACTCCCCTTTATATAGACCTCCGAGGTGGGCTCAACACTTGAGGTCCACGACGACTCTAGTCCCATTTTCCGTTCGGATCCAATCCGAATGGGCTGCAATCCCTTAAGTGTGCGACCCTATAGGTTCACGCACACATGGACACGACCCGAGTCAATAGTCGGTAGCGGCTCCTAGCAAAATGTGCCAACTCCCATGTGTGCACAAAATCGTTAGACGAACCTCGACAATGTGTCATATACAACATTCCTTTTGCCTCATGATATAGGTTGTCGAGCTCAAGGCGAGTACTTGTCACCCTTGTGGTAGCTCGACATCTCTTCTCGAAACCGTGATGCAGATTTCCGAACTGGGTTAACACTTAACCCATGTCGCATGGCCATGCTTTCTGAATCTGATCACTCGAGAGGGCCTAGAGAATATCTCTCCTTACGAAGGGGCAAATCCCATCTTGGTTAACCATGTCTCGCGGCATGTCTCATGACTCACCCGAAAGCTACCTTTATAACTACACAGTTACGGAGTAGCGTTTGATAGACCCTAAGTGAGTCGGTCCTCATCCCGAGAACATGCGAGGACCTCAGGTCTAGGACATGGCATATACATTGTACTTGAGACTAATAGATGAAAATATCTCGCTGTGTCTCAAAGTGGGTCTGTCCGACTTGGTGAGCTCAATCCCCGAGTCCATACTATCAGTTTAGCATCTCTATGCACATGACTTGTGAAACATAGTCATCAACTGAATCGTATACTAGTAAAGGATATGTGTCCGCATAACCTTAACAACTAGGGACTATTAGAACAATCATCATACAATATATAGTCTCACAAATAAGTCACATACTTATTGATACATATCACTGATGATGTTCAAGGACAATAAAAATACTCATGAATACATAGGAAATGAAATCATCACATGATTGCCTCTAGGGCATATCTCCAACATGGTGTCATATGCTAGTCTAGTTGGTTGTGATTCCACACAACCCTTTCGACCAGGGACCATTTAGGAAGTCATCTTACAATGCATATATAGTCTCACAAACAAATCATGTACTTGTTGATACACATCACTGATAATGTCCAAGGACTATACTTATTCATAAACACACATAGGAAATATTATCATACATGCTTGCCTCTAGGGCATATCTCCAATAGTCTCCCACTTGAACAAGATTCAATCAAATAGACATTGAATGCCCATAGCTCTAACGTGCCTCTCATGCTTGGGTTGTGGAAGTGCCTTAGTCAACGGATCTTCAACATTTACATCCATGTGAATTTTGCATAAATTAACATCACAATTATTTATGTCTTTCGTATCAGATGATATTTTCTGTCTATATGCATGGTCTTGTGATGTTGTCTCTACTCCTTGGCATGTGCGATGCACCAGAATTATTGCAATAATGGTCCAATGGTTTTGCCCTGCCTGAGAACACACCAATATCTTCAAGGACCTTCCAAATCCAAACACCTTCCCTTGCGGCTTTACAAGATGCAATGTATTCAGCCTCTATTGTGGAATCAACCACCATGTATTGCTTGGACTTTTCCAGATCAGTGCTCCTCCATTCAGGACATACACAAATCCAGTTTGCAAATGACAATCATCTTTGTCTGTTTGGAAACTAGAGTCCGGCTCAACCTTATACAACAAGAGAGCAGCAAGAACCCTCCATTCAGGACATACACGAATCCAGTTTGCAAATGACAATCATCTTTGTCTGTTCGGAAACTAGAGTCCGACTCAACCTTATACAACGAGAGAGCAGTAAGAACCCTTTCTTGGCCTCACTCCTTTTGAATCGATTCAATACTTTGTCTATGTACGTACTCTATCTTAAGCCGAGGAGCCTCCTCAATCTATCTCTATGGATTTTTATTCCCAAACTATAAACTTCTTCATCGAGTTCTTTCATTGAAAACTTGACATTCAATGATTCTTTGAACGAGTTCAACATCAAAACATCATTTCCGGTCAGCAGTATATCATCTACATATAGGACCAAAAATGTTACCGAGATCCCACTAGACATCTTGTATAAACAAGTGTCTTCTTCGTTCTTGATGAAACCGATATCAGTGGCGAGCACATCAAAACGAATGTTCTAGCTCCGAGATGCTTGCCTTAACCCATAAATGGATCTCTTTACCTTGCACACTTTACTAGCAATAGTCGGATTGACAAAAACCTCGGGTTGCATCATATATACATCCTCAGTTAAATTCCCATGAAGGGAAGTCATCTTGAAATCCATTTGCCATATCTCATAATGAAAATATGTAGCTATGGCTAGTATGATCCTAACCCACTTTAGCATCGCTTCCGGCGAGTAGGTCTCGTCGTAGTCAATTCCCTGAACTTTTCTATAACCTTTAGCGACAAGCCGAGCTTTGTGGATCTGAATATTTCCATCCACATCGGTTTCTTCTTAAAGACCCATTTGCAGCCAATGGTTATTATTCCAGGCGGCATATTAACCAAGTACTAGACTTGATTGTCATCCATGGACTTTAACTCGGATCTCATGGCCTCCAGCCATGCGTCGAAATACAGGCTCATCATGATTTCCACATAGTTGGTTGGCTCATTGCTTTTAGCAAAAATATGTCGCACTCTGCAAAATCTGTCTGACCTCTATGGTTCCGGTGCTGACTCCACTACGGGTTCCCTGAATGACTCTGGTATGATATCTCACTAGCTGAGATGTCCCCGAGTGGCTCTCGAATTTCTTCGAGTCAGACTGTTCCCCGACCGGCTTCCCGACTGAGAAACTCTTTCTCTAGGAAAACCTTGTTCCGAGCAACAAACAATGGGTTCTTTTCTCGTTTGTAGAAGCTGTATCAAGAGGATACTTACTCATCTTGCCGATCAAGCATGATTCACTTGTATTGAACGACTCAAAGTCGGACGAAGTTAGAAGTCCATCATCATGGAGCTTCTTCATGCATTTCAGACTAATGTGTCCAAGCCGACAATGCCAGAAGTAAGTCGGATTTATCTCATTAGGCTTATACCTCTTGACATTCATGTTATAGACCAGTTCTGTTTATAGATTCATTATAAAAAGCCCATCAACAATGGGTGCATAGCCATGGAACATTCCATTCAAAGATATCAAACAACCATTGTCAAGACCTCTCCATTTCCTAACGATCAAGCCTCGTTGATGTGAGACTTTATTATACCTTTTGCCTCCCCTTATAAACCCCTACCGGCATTTCTTTGTCATCCTAAGTGCTAAAGACCTTGGCTCAGTCTTAAGTATTGCGTGCTGGTTAGAAAGTTGAAGCGAGAAAAGGTATGATTTAATTTCTTGGTTTGACACCGGGGTTGTTCTTAATTTGACATCTCTATGCTAGGAGCGTGCCATGCTTATCATGATTAAGTGTGTAGAGATCATCTCTTTACCTTCATTATTTCGAAAGGCAATAATTATTCACTAGGATGTTTGTGTATTACTGTTTCAAAGTCAAATTGATAGACTATTGCCTTGAATCATCTGTATCCCAATATTCATACCATGATTACAAAAGTTGATCAAGGACTTGTTAGGTAGAATTCAACAACAAAAAATGATATCATTTACCTACTCAAGGACGAGTAGGAATTAAGCTTGGGGGTGATGATATATCTCCAATGTATCTATAATTTTTTATTGTTAAATAATGTTATATTATCACTTTCGTATGCTTTATATGTCAATTTATATTATTTGTCCAGACTAACCTATTAATTTAGTGCCTGTGCCAGTTCCTGTTTTTTTGCATGTTTTTTGCTTTCGCAGAAAAACCATACCTAAAGAAGTCCAAACATGACAAAACATTTTGCTGATTTTTTTGGACAAAAAGAGACCTGGGAAGCATAAGGGGAGGACGAGAAGACCCACAAGGGCCCCACAAGCCACCAGGATGCGCCCTCGGGTAGGGAACGTCGGGTGACTTGTGGGCGCCTTGTGTTGGAAATATGCCCTAGAGGCAATAATAATTTAGTTATTATCATATTTCCTTGTTCGTGATAATTGTTTATTATCCATGCTATAATTGTATTGATTGGAAACTCAAATACATGTGTGGGTACATAGACAAACAATGTATCCCTAGTAAGCCTCTAGTTAACTAGCTCGTTGATCAAAGATGGCGAAGGTTTCCTAGCCATAGACATGAGATGTCATTTGATAACGGGATCACATCATTAGGAGAATGATGTGATGGACAAGACCCAAACTATGAACATAGCATATGATCGTGTCAGTTTATTGCTATTGTTTTCTGCATGTCAAGTATCTGTTCCTATGACCATGAGATCATGCAACTCACTGACACTGGAGGAATACCTTGTGTGTATCAAACGCCGCAACGTAACTGGGTGACTATAAAGATGCTCTACAGGTATCTCCGAGGGTGTCTGTTGAGTGGGCATGGATCAAGACTGGGATTTGTTACTCCGTGTGACGGAGAGGTATCTCAGGGCCCACTCGGTAATACAACATCACAACAAGCCTTGCAAGCAATGTGACTAAAGTGTTAGCCACGGGATCTTGTCTTACGGAACGAGTAAAGAGACTTGCCGGTAACGAGATTGAACTAGGTATAGAGATGCCGACGATCGAATCTCGGGCAAGTAACATACCGAAGAACAAAGGGAACAACATACGGGATTAACTGAATCCTTGACATAGAGGTTCAACCGATAAAGATCTTCGTAGAATATGTAGGAACCAATATGGGCATCCAGGTCCCGCTATTGGTTATTGACCGTGGAGGTGTCTCGGTCATGTCTACATAGTTCTCGAACCCGCAGGGTCTGCACACTTAAGGTTCGGTGACGTTTCAGTATAGTAGAGTTATGTATGGTGGTGACTGAAGGTTGTTTGGAGTCTTGGATGAGATCCTGGACGTCATGAGGAGCTTCGGAATGGTCCGGAGGTAAAGATTGATATATAGGAAGTCCCGTTTTGGTCACCGGAAAAGTTTCGGGTATTTCGGTAGTGTACCGGGAGTGCCGGGAGGGGTACCGGGGACCATCGGGAGGGGTGTCTCGACCCAAAGGACCTCATGGGCTATGGGAGGAGTCAAACCATCCCCTAGTGGGCTGGCCTAACCCCCCCCCCCCCCACTAAGGCCCATGTGGCTTTGGGTGGAAAAAACCCAAAGGAGGAAAGGTGGAATGGGTTTCCAAGTGGAGAGGAGGAATCCTACTCCTAATAGGATTGGAGTAGGACTCCTCCACCTCCAATTTCGGCCAAACCTTGAGGGTTTGAGGCTGCCTCCTCCCCTACCTCCCTCCTATATATACTAGAGGATTTAGAGGGGAGAGCTAACCCTAATTGCCACGTGCTCCCTCTACTTCATCTAGATCGTTTTCTCCTCTAGTCTAGTTCGGCGGTGCTTAGGCGAAGCCCTGCCAGAATAGTTCCACCACCATCGCCGCCATGCCGTCGCGCCGCCGGAGAACTCATCTACCTCTCTGCTCCCTCCTGCTGGATCAAGAAGGCGGAGATCGTCATCGAGCTGTACGTGTGCTGAACGCGGAGGTGCCGTCCGTTCGGCGCTAGATCGGAAGGACCGTGATCAGGATCGCGAGACGGTTCGTGATTTGATCGCGGGACGGATTGTGATGGGATC
The DNA here is from genome assembly GCA_039707655.1 of Elymus sibiricus. Taxonomy (NCBI): domain Eukaryota; kingdom Viridiplantae; phylum Streptophyta; class Magnoliopsida; order Poales; family Poaceae; genus Elymus; species Elymus sibiricus. Next base: position 279,574,161 of record CM077675.1, on the reverse strand, counting down.
GCGGGACGGATCGTGATTGGATCGCGAGACGGATCGTGATTGGATCGCGGGACGCTCGACGATTTGGACCGCGAAGACGTTCGACTACATCAACCGCGTTTCTTAACGCTTCCCGCTTAGCGATCTACAAGGGTATGTAGATCCACTCTCCCTCTCGTAGATGCTCATCACCATGGATAGATCTTGCGTGTGCGTAGGAATTTTTTTTCCCCATGCAACGTTCCCCAACAGTGGTATCAGAGCTAGGTCTATGTGTAGATGAGATCTCGAGTAGAAGACAAAGGAGTTTGTGGGCGTTGATATTACGATTGCTTCCTCCCTTGGTCTTTTCTTGATTCGGCGGTATTGTGGGATGAAGCGGCCCAGACCAACATTACTCGTACGCTTACGAGAGACCGGTTCCATCAACTGACATGTAACTTTGTTGCATAAAGATGGCTGGCGGGTGTCTGTTTCTCCCACTTTAGTCGGATCGGATTTGACAAAGGCGGTCCTTAAGAAGGTTGAATAGCAATTTTTGTATCACCATTGTGGTTTTTGCGTAGGTAAGAATTGTTCTTGCTAGATACCCGTAGCAGCCACGTAAAACTTGCAACAACTATTAGAGGACGTCTAACTTGTTTTTGCAGGGTATGTTGTGATGTGATATGGCCAATTACATGATGAGATATATGTGATGTATGAGATGATCATGTATGGTATAGAATATCACGACTTGCATGTCGATGAGTACGGCAACCGGCAGGAGCCATAGGGTTGTCTTTAATTATTTTCGCCGTTTTTGCTTTACTTTATCGCTATGAGTTAGCAATAGTCGTGGAAGCAACAGTCGGCGCGACAACCTCATGGCGACACATTGATGGAGATCAAGATGATGGAGATCATGGTGTTATGCCGGTGACGATGGAGATCATGCCGGTGCTTTGAAGATGGAGATCAAAAGCACAAGTTCATGGCCATATCATGTCACTTATGATTTGCATGTGATGTTAATCCTTTTATGCATCTTATTTTGCTTAGGACGACGGTAGCATTATAAGGTGATCCCTCACTTAAATTTCAAGATAAATTGTGTTCTCCCCGAGTGTGCACCGTTGCGAAAGTTCGTCGTTTCGAGACACCACGTGATGATCGGGTGTGATAGACTCTACGTTCGCATACAACGGGTGCAAGCCAGTGTTGCATGTGCGGAACACTCGGGTTAAACTTGACGAGCCTAGCATGTACAGACATCGCCTCGGAACACAAGAGACCGAAAGGTCGAACATGAGTCATATAGTAGATATGATCAACATGAAGATGTTCACCATTGAAACCACCTCAACTCACGTGATGATCGGACTTGAGTTGGTGGATTTGGATCATGTGACACTCGAATGACCGGAGGGATGTCAATTTGAGTGGGAGTTTTTTAAGTAATATGATTAACTAAACTCATTATCATGAACATAGTCAAAATGTCTTTGCTAATTATGTTGTAGATTACTAGCTCGCGCTGTAGCTCCCTTGATTTTTTATATGTTCCTAGAGAAATAGAGTTGAAAGATGATGGTAGCAATAATGCGGACTGGGTCCGTGATCTGAGGATTGTCCTCATTGCTACACAGAAGGCTTATGTCCTTAATGCACCGCTCGGTGCGCCACCCCCTCTAGCGTCGTCTGTAGATGTTGTGAACATCTGACAGGCACGTTTTGATGACTGCTTGATAGTTCAGTGCGTCATGCATTACGGCTTAGAATTGAGGCTCCAAAATGTTTTGAACGTCACGGAACATATGAGATGTTCTAAGAGCTGAAATTGGGATCTCAGGCTCGTGCCCGTGTTGAGAGGTATGAGACCTCCAACAAGATTCTTTGCCTGCAAGATGAAGGAGAATAGCTCAATCGTTGAGCATGTGCTCAGATTGTCTGGGTGCTACAATCGCTTGAATCGAGTGGGAGTTGATCTTCCAGATAAGATAGTGATTGATATAGTTATCCAAGTTACTGTCACTAAGCTACTAGAGCTTCGTGATGAACTATAAAATGCCAGGGATGGAAATAATGATCCTTGATCTATTCGCGATGTTTGACACCGCGAAGGTAGAAATCAAGAAGGAGCATCAAGTGTTGATGGTTAGTAAAACCACTAGTTTCGAGAAGGGCAAGGGCAAGGAGGGATACTTCATGGATGGCAAGCCAGTTGTTGCTCCAGTAAAGAAACCCAAGGTTGAACCCAAACCCGAGACTAAGTGCTTCTATTATGAGGAGAACGGTCGCTGAAGCGGAACACCCCTGGATACTTGGTAGATAAGAAGGCTGGCAACGTCGACAGAAGTATATTTGATATACGTGTTATTGATGTGTACCTTACTAGTGCTCCTAGTAGCACCTGGGTATTGGATACCGGTTCGGTTGCTAAATGTTAGTAACTCAAAATAAAAGCTACGGAATAAAAGGAGACTAGATAAGGGTGAGGTGACGATGAGTGTTGGAAGTGTTTCAAAGGTTGATGTGATCACCATCGCATGCTCTCTCTACCTTCGGGATTAGTGATGAACCTAAATAAATGTTATTTGGTGTTTGCGTTAAGCATGAACGTGATTAGATCATGTTTATTGCAATACGGTTATTCATTTAAGTTAGAGAATAATGGTTATTCTGTTTACATGAATAATACCTTCAATGGTCATGCACCCAATGAGAATGGTTTATTGAATCTTGATCGTAGAGATACACATGTTCATAATATTGATGCCAAAAGATACAAAGTTAATAATGATAGTACCACGTACTTGTGGCACTGCCGCTAAATGTCATATTGGTGTAAAGCACATGAAGAAACTCCATGCTGATGGATCTTTGGACTCATTCGATTTCGAATCGGTTGAGACATGCAGACCATGCATCATGGGCAAGATGACCAAGACCCCGTTTTCCAGTATGATGAAGCGGGGAAGTGACTTATTGGAAATGATACATGTTGATGTATTCGGACCAATGAGTGTTGTAGTGTGCGGTGGATATCGTTATTTTTCTACCTTCACTGATAATTTGAGAAGATATGGGGATATTTACTTAATGAAACACAAGTCTGAAATGTTTGAAAAGTTCAAACAAATTCAGAGTGAAGTTTGAGATCATCGTGACAAGAAGATAAAATGTCTACGATATGATCGTGGAGGTAAATATCTGAGTTACGAGTTTGGTATACAACTTAAGACAATGTGGAAGTTGTTTCACAACTCACGCCACCTGGAACACCATAGTGTGATGGTGTGTCCGAACGCCGTAGTCGTGCTCTATTGGATATGGTGCGAACTATGATGTCTCTTATCGATTTGCCACTATCGTTTTGGGGTTATGCATTAGAGACAACTACATTCACTTTAAAAGGGGGCACCATCTAAGTCCGTTGAGATGACACCGTATGAATTTTGGTTTGGCAGAAACCTAAGCTGTCATTTCTTAATGTTTGGGGCTGTGACGCTTATGTGGAAAAGGTTTTCAACCTAATGAACTTGAACCCAAAGCGGACAAATGCATCTTCATAGAATACCCTAACGTAACAGTTGGGTGTACCTTCTATCTCAGATCCAAGTGCAAAGTGTTTGTTTCTAAAATGGGTCCTTTCTCGAGAAAGAGTTTCTCTTGAAAGAATTGAGTGGGAGGAAGATAGAACTTGATGAGGTTGTTGAACCTTTGTTTCAACCAGAGAGTAGCGCAGCGCAGAAAGTTGTTTCTGTGGAGCCTACGTTAGTTGAAGAGGAAGTTAATGATGATGATCATGAAGCTTCAGATCAAGTTACTATCAAACCTCGTAGGTCGACAAGGACGCGTACTGCTCCTGAGTAGTACGGCAACCCTGTCTTAGAGGTCATGTTGTTGGACAACGATGAACCTACGAGCTATGGAGAAGCGATGATGGGCCCGGATTCCGAGAAATGGTTAGAGGCCATGAAATCCGAGATGGGATCCATGTAAGAAAACAAAGTATGGGCTTTGGAAGTATTACCTGAAGGGTGAAAGGCCATTCAGAACAAATGGATCTTTAAAAGGAAGACGGACGCGGACGGTAATGTCACCGTCTATAAAGCTCGACTTGTGGCAAAGGGTTTTTCACAAGTTCAAGGAGTTGACTACGATGAGACTTTCTCACCCGTAGCGATGCTAAAGTCTGTTGGAATTATGTTAGCAGTTGCTGCATTTTTCGATTATGAAAGCTGGCAGATGGATGTCAAAACAGAGTTTCCTTAACGGTTTTCGTGAGGAAAAGTTGTATGTGATACAACCAGAAGGTTTTGTCAGTCCTAAGGATGCTAAAATGTATGCAAGTTCCAGCAATCCTTCTATGGACTGGAGCAAGCATCTCGGAGTTGGAATATACGCTTTGATGAGGTGATCAAAGTTTTTTGAGTCTATACAAAGTTTATGAGAAACTTGTATTTACAATAAAGTGAGTGGGAGCACTATAGAATTTCTGATAAGTATATGTGGATGACATATTGTTGATCGGAAATGATGTAGAATTTCTGGAAAGCATAAAGGGTTGTTTGAAAAGGAGTTTTTCAAAGGAAAACCTGGAATGAAGCTACTTAAATGTTGGGCGCCAGGATCTATAGAGATAGATCAAGACGTTTGGTAAAACTTTCAATGAGTACATACCTTGACAAGATTTTGAAAGAGTTCAAAATGGATCAGTCAAAGAAAGAGTTCTTGCCTGATTTGTAAGGTGTGGAGTTGAGTGAGACTCAAAGCTCGACCACGGCAGAAGAAAGAGAAAGGACGAAGGTCGTCCCCTATGCCTTATCCATAGGCTCTGTATAGTATGCCATGCTGTGTACCACACCTAGTGTGTGCCTTGCCATGAGTCTGTCAAGGGGTACAAGAGTGGTCCAGGAGTGGATCACTGGACAGCGGTCAAGATTATCCTTAGTAACTAGAGGACTAAGGAAATATTTCTCGATTATGGAGGTGATAAAGAGTTCGTCGTAAAGGGTTACGTCGATGCAAGCTTTGACACCTATCCGGACGACTCTGAGTAGCAGTGAGGATACGTATAGTGGAGCAACCATTTGGAATAGCTCCAAGTGGAGCGTGGTATCATCTGCAGTATGACATATAGATTTGCAAAGAACACACGGATCTGAATGTTGCAGACCGTTGACTAAAGACCTCTCTCACATGCAAAGCATGATCGAACCCCAGAACCCATTGGGTGTTAGATTCATAACAATGTAAATCACATGGTGATGTGAACTAGATTATTGACTCTAGTGCAAGTGGGAGACTGTTGGAAATATGCCCTAGAGGCAATAATAATTTAGTTATTATCATATTTCCTTGTTCGTGATAATCGTTTATTATCCATGCTATAATTGTATTGATTGGAAACTCAAATACATGTGTGGGTACATAGACAAACAATGTATCCCTAGTAAGCCTCTAGTTAACTAGCTCGTTGATCAAAGATGGCAAAGGTTTCCTAGCCATAGAGATGAGATGTCATTTGATAACGGGATCACATCATTAGGAGAATGATGTGATGGACAAGACCCAAACTATGAACATAGCATATGATCGTGTCAATTTATTGCTATTGTTTTCTGCATGTCAAGTATCTGTTCCTATGACCATGAGATCATGCAACTCACTGACACCGGAGGAATACCTTGTATGTATCAAACGTCTCAACGTAACTGGGTGACTATAAAGATGCTCTACAGGTATCTCCGAGGGTGTCTGTTGAGTGGGCATGGATCAAGACTGGGATTTGTTACTTCGTGTGACGGAGAGGTATCTTAGGGCCCACTCGGTAATACAACATCACAACAAGCCTTGCAAGCAATGTGACTAAAGTGTTAGCCACAGGATCTTGTATTACGGAACAAGTAAAGAGACTTGCCGGTAACGAGATTGAACTAGGTATAGAGATGCCGACGATCGAATCTCGGGCAAGTAACATACCGAAGAACAAAGGGAACAACATACGGGATTAACTGAATCCTTGACATAGAGGTTCAACCGATAAAGATCTTCGTAGAATATGTAGGAACCAATATGGGCATCCAGGTCCCGCTATTGGTTATTGACCGTGGAGGTGTCTCGGTCATGTCTACATAGTTCTCGAACCCGCAGGGTCTGCACACTTAAGGTTCGGTGACGTTTCGGTATAGTAGAGTTATGTATGGTGGTGACCGAAGGTTGTTCGGAGTCCCGGATGAGATCCTGGACGTCACGAGGAGCTCCGGAATGGTCTGGAGGTAAAGATTGATATATAGGAAGCCCCGTTTTGGTTACCAGAAAAGTTTCGGGTATTTCGGTAGTGTACCGGGAGTGCCGGGAGGGGTACTGGGGACCATCGGGAGGGGTGTCTCGACCCAAAGGACCTCATGGGCTGTGGGAGGAGTCAAACCAGCCCCTAGTGGGCTGGCCTAACCGCCCCACTAAGGCCCATGTGGCTTTGGGTGGAAAAAACCCAAAGGAGGAAAGGTGGAAAGGGTTTCCAAGTGGAGAGGAGGAATCCTACTCCTAATAGGATTGGAGTAGGACTCCTCCACCTCCAATTTCGGCCAAACCTTGAGGGTTTGAGGCTGCCTCCTCCCCTCCCTCCCTCCTATATATACTAGAGGATTTAGAGGGGAGAGCTAACCCTAATTGCCACGTGCTCCCTCTACTTCATCTAGATCGTTTTCTCCTCTAGTCTAGTTCGGCGGTGCTTAGGCGAAGCCCTGCCGGAATAGTTCCACCACCATTGCCGCCACGCCGTCGCGCCGCCGGAGAACTCATCTACCTCTCTGCTCCCTCCTGCTGGATCAAGAAGGCGGAGATCGTCATCGAGCTGTACGTGTGCTGAACGCGGAGGTGCCGTCCGTTCGGCGCTAGATCGGAAGGACCGTGATCAGGATCGCGAGACGGTTCGTGATTTGATCGCGGGACGGATCGTGATGGGATCGCGGGACGGATCTTGATTGGATCGCGAGATGGATCGTGATTGGATCGCGGGACGCTCGACGATTTGGACCGCGAAGACGTTCGACTACATCAACCGCGTTTCTTAACGCTTCCCGCTTAGCGATCTACAAGGGTATGTAGATCCACTCTCCCTCTCGTAGATGCTCATCACCATGGATAGATCTTGCGTGTGCGTAGGAATTTTTTTGTTTCCCATGCAACGTTCCCCAACACCTTGTAGTCTGTTTGCCATAATTCTTGGCCTATAAATTCCTATATATTCTGAAACCCTCAAAGCGGAACCCAATAGAATTTTGTCGCCGCCGCAAGCCTCTGTTCCACCGTGATACCATTTGGAGCGCTGTTCCGATACTCTGTCGAAAGGGGGAATTACTGGGGAGGGCATCTTCATGAATCTTGATGCATCCATGATGAGGTGTGAGTAGTTCCACCAGGACCTACGGGTCCATAGTAGTAGCTAGATCTCTCTCTCTCTCTCTCTCTCTCTCTTTCTCTCATCTTTAATACAATGATCTTCTTAAAGATCAATATGATGTAATCCATTTTTGCAGTGTGTTTGTTGGGATCGGATGAATTGTGGGTTTATGATCATATTATTCGTTGAGTTATATTTGACTCTCTTGAAGCCTAGTTTATATGTAATTTCATAGCTATGTATGCTTTTCGTGTGATCTATGAGTATTTTTTGGACAACTAGATGATTAGGTCTTCTGAGGGAGTGGTGCATAGTAGTAGGTTCAACCTTGCGGTGATCTTGCCCAGTGAACATAAGTGGTGAAGGCATTTGTGCTGTTGCTGCTAAGGGGAAAACAACAGGGTTTGGTCATATTGATTGATCTCTTCCTGTCTACGTTATGTCATCATGCTTATTGCGTTACTATGTTTGCATGAACTTAATACTTTGAGATGCATGCTGGATAGCTGTCGGGGATATTCCCCACGGTTATAACCCGGCTAAAGGTTTAACCCGGCCTACAGCTTGATAGCTCTATGGGTCGCCCCATTTTCCGGGTCAAGATAAAGATGACAAGGAGGAATCTAGGGCTTAGTGACGAGACCCGACAAGGGGCTGTCTTAACAAGGAGCCCAATATGCTGGCTTGTACGGGCAGGCTCAAAGGCCCAGAATGAGACCTGGCCGAAGGCCGGCTCATGGAGGGACTCCGAAGGGTCGGCTCATGGATAATACTCAAGAAGGATCCTCAACTTGGAAGACAAAGATGACCTACAAGACTTTGAGTAGGACACACAATTAAGGGAAGCAAGACCCGGACTAGGATTTATCTTGTAATAGAAGAAAGACTAGTTGTAGTCCTAGTAGGACTCTACATGCCTACCCCTTCAACTTATATAAGGAGGGGCAAGGCACCCCAAGGGGGACAAGTCAAGTCATGAGAGATAGACAGATTAGAAACCCTCGAGACTAGAGGTAGTGAAACATCACCCTTGTAATCGAGATCATCATCATCAATATCAATCAAGCAAGAAGTAGGCTTTTACGTCCACCGCGAGGGGCCGGACCTTGGTAAAACTCGCGTTTCTCGATTCCGACCAACCCCGTTCAATCCGCCACCTAGTTGCGATGGCCTCACACCTAAGTTCTCACACGAGGACATCTGCCGTGATAAAACCACGACAGTTGGCGCCCATCGTGGGGCCTTTCTCAAGGTGGTGCTATGTTCTTGGAGGGAGCTCTTCTAGGGATCAAGAAGACTCGCGATTGACTGGATAAAGAAGAACAAGCCGATCAAGATTGAGAAAAAAATCAGTAGCGCCATGCACGGTGGCAGGCTTATATATCCGACCTCCGTTAAAACCGCCACTCAGATCTGTCTGCGCGGGTGTGTTTGAGCCGCGGATCACAATCGTTGTCCTGGAAACAAAGGAAATTCGTATGCGATGACGGATGGACTAGTTACATGGATTCACAACAGGGAGTACAAGAATCTATCAGTGATTAGATTGCCAGAACAGTCGCAAGTCAAGGTAAAAAGCCGCAGCATCAGATCAAACAGCGGCAGCCTGTTTCCACTTGAATTTGTGTTCCCACGTGGTAGTACTGGCACTAAATGCAAAGGCCCCAATCGGCTAAGAGCTGAGCATTCCACGCAAGGATCCAAACTCCAAAAGCAAAGGAATTCACTTTTTCCTCGTACTAGTACAATTGTACAAGGGCGTGACCAATAAGTATACTAGAGTTCAGAAATCTATAAGCGGTGGTTGAAATTGTTTTTGGCTATGTTACTAACAATCCAATCAGAACAAGAAGTTGAAAATCAAAGGAAAGAACCGTCAGCAGAGTTCGAGCCGAAAGCAGTCTCCACGCAGATAGCGCACCTGCGGATTACTCAGTCGAAGGAAACCGGAAGCACTACATGCGTACAAGGAAAAAAAATAGAGGGAGGAGGCGGCCAGCGTCAAACAGTAGGACGGGATGTTCCAAGACCCAAGGCCGAAGCCTGTGGACGCTAGCGAGCTGCGCGTGCGTATGCTAGAGATAGCGCGTGTGTATGCTAGAGATAGCACAGCAGCAGTTACACACCACACCAAGCAACAAAAAAGAAAAGAAAAAGGAGGTTGACCCGGTGGAACAAAAAAAGGAAGTACCATAGCAGCAGTTACACACCACACCAAGCAACAAAAAAGAAAAGAAAAAGGAGGTTGACCGAGTGGAACAAAAAAAGGAAGTACCATTGTGGTACTCCTAGGCAATCATTACTCAGAAAAATAAAGTGGCCAAAGCAGAACAAAATTTCACATCGATTGCTGCCCATGGAAAAAGCTCGCCATCCATCGGGCCATGTCTACATAAAATATATATGGGGTCACACCAATATACAATATACGTCCAGCATTATCTAGCACCAGCGTCTGCGTTCATCCGATAAAAATATCATACCAATAATTCATCAGATCAAAACGTACATCTGTGTCCAACTACCAGCATTATCCAGCGTCAGTGTCCGCATTCATCCAATAAAAATATCAGGTGATATTCACCCTGTCTATTTTTTTAATACATATTATTTTTCTGAGAACAATTACTCTGCCCTACGGTATTTTTATACGCAGGACAATTATTCATTACAAAAGTGGCATTTTATCGCGAATACGGAGCTCGCGCCAAAATCATCATGCGCCAGCGTCCATCCATGCCATAATAAGGACGCGCGCAAGCCGCCGCCCCCCGTGGCCTAGTCTTCATCAACACGCCACGACCAACTCGCGCGACCGCGCCGGCTTACAACGCCGCGGCCGACTCGCGCGACCGCGCCGGCTTACAACGCCGCGGCCGACTCGCGCGACCACGTCGGCTTACAACGCCGCGGCCGACTCGCGCGACCGCGTCGGCTTACAACGCCGAGGCCGACTCTTGCGACTGTGCCGGCTTACAACGCCACGGCTGACTCGCGCGACCGCGCCGGCTTACAACGCCGCGGCCAACTCCTGCGTCCGCGCCAAGTTACCGGCCAGCTCTCGCGTCTACATCAACACACCGGAGTCGCGCACGTCTGTACGAGCCGCCCTATATATGGACGCGCACGAGCCGCCGCCTCTGCGGTCCAATCTACATCAATACGCTGGGGCCGCGCCCGCCCGTACGAGCCGCCCAACGGAAGCGCGCAAGCCACCGCCCCCGCAGTCCGGTCTACGTCAACACGCCGAGGCCGCGCCCGCCCGTACGAGCCACCCAACGGACGCGCGCAAGCCACCGCCCTCGCGGTCCAGTCTCCTCCAACAATATTTGAGCAAAGAAAAAGGTGATATTTAGAATCATGTATTACACAATGTTGCCGAAGCCCGCGCCCTCCTGCACTTGCGCCGGGTTGCCTAATGGATAGGTGCATTGGCCTGCCATCCCCACGGTCCGGTCTGCTTCACTACATTGAAAGAAATAGGAGAGCCGACCATGGAAGAAATACCCCCGGATAAGCTATAATTTGAGCCGGCCACCATTGAGCCGACAATTCCAAAGCCGACAGGGAAGCAAAAAAGAAAAAAAAAATGGCCCTGGAGGAGCCAGGAGAGCCGGACCAAGATAGAATCGCAAGGAATGGGAGGACATACGACGAGCATCGAGGATCATCAACTCGCCACATCGCCTCTGGCTTAAATAAATTTCATCTTTCAGCTGTCAACTCTAAGACGGCTTATGCAATAGCCAAATATGAAGAATCTCAAGCCAACTCCTCGGGTCGACTTAAGACTCGGGGGCTACACTGACTTGGCTTGACAGATTTGGTCGTTTTCAACAAATACAAGAACCCCGGGTCATTGCAAGGAAGATAACCCGATCCCAGGTGCTGGTGCCTTATTGGCGACAAATCAAAGGGCACCCAAAAGGACTAGCTGCCACGATGCACAGTTCACACATGGGTGTCCTGCCTTATTGGCGAAAAATTAAAGGTTGCCAAAGAGGACTAGCTGCTATGATGCGCTGTTCAAACATAGGTATCCTGCCTTATTGGCTCATCATATTATGATCAATGGAATAAAGCCGGCTTATCTGGACCCCAGATGTTTTGCAGTAATAGCATTCTCTCCTGTATATTCTATGCTGAGCTTTTCCATGATCGTAAAGTCACTTGGGGGCTCCCGACTCAATGAGTTAGCCACTAATAATATCCCTCTTGACCCGGCTAAATGCCATTACAAACTTGGTTAAACCTACCTATTTGCAAGATACTACTCCAAAAAAAGTGACCCCATGTACTCTCGATAAGTCAATCCACATGGACCCTGAACTTATCCAGGTTAAAACATCGACTGGAATCACGTGAGAGTCGGCTTACAGAAAGCGATGATACACCATGGGCTATCATGACACCTTCATTGATGCAAGACTCGAGCCTCGAAAGCCGGTCTTTATGTCTTGCCTTGTACATTGGCATTTTTATACTATATTATCACATACATACATCATCCCGCATTGCATCATTGCACAATGCATCATACATACATATCTATATTTGTTTATGTTGCGGAAAGCCGGTCTTCAAACCGGGTTACATCGTAACTTTTGCAGGAGCAAATAAATCTTTGATAACCAAAATGGTCGTATCTTCGTCATGGTTTATCATAACCAATATCAAATGATTGGGGTTTCCAATCTAGCTTAGAAGAAATGAATATTCTCAAAGAGCCAGTCTATCACATTGTTGAGCTGGTATATTACATATTGCTGAGCCAACCTATCACATATAATGCCGGGTCATTTAATCGACCGGCTCTTGGATTTTTTTCAACTTGTGCTCTGTAGTAAGCTACAACACTTACGGATTTCTCAAACATATATTTATCGGGTTGCACCGCAACCACGGTAGGGATTTCATTTCAAGCACAAAGGCATTATTTCAGGATATTTGTACAAACGTTAAATTATCGGGTTGCATTATAACCACGGGCAAGGATTCATTCAAGTCAGATCAATATCAGTTCAAGAGAATGTCTAAAGTGTGTTATGATGAGTTATACTAGATCACTGATGACGCGCGTTGCCGCGTCCATCCATGTTAAATGTTGTATGACAGTATTAAAAAGTATGTTAAAAAACGGAGTTCTAATATTACATTATTCAATGTTAGTGTCAGATGTTACTTATGGTTGATCATATTTTTTATATACATTTATATAGTGTAAGACGTTAATTAGCTCATGTTTCAACTGTCCACCCACTTTCCAGTAAACTAATATACATATTTTCCAAATGTATAGGATAATATCTTACCTTCAAAAATAATATGCAAGTATTTGTCATCTGATTCATTCACCAGAGCTGACTGATAGCAATTGAAACTCCCACCACATCCCCTTAACTTTGAGTGTTTCAAATTATCATTTAGCTTGCTCAAATTTAGAAGGGTACCAGTTCGTGATGGCGCGCGTTGCTGCCCCCATCAATTAGAAAAAAAATGTTGATTGGGTGAGAATCTAGATGGTAAATATGAGAAGAAATAATTATAGTTCCTTGTTTGGGCAGAGACATGTTTTATGAAAATTCAAGTCTTGAGCAAAGTCTATGAATTGGATCAAAATTAACACATACATATTCAGGGAACAACAAAGATGAATAACATCATGAAGTAGGATAATATACGTTTATCTAGTGTTGGGACATGAGATGGTACGTCTTGATATACTCAATGTCATACTTGTGTATCCTACTGAATGACAGTCAATGGCATAGGCACGACATGGTTTGGAGGCTTGGAGCAACCTAATTACATGACAAATACAGAAAAGAGCAGTCACATATGTACCAATCAATATTTGATTGTACGCAGAACTAATCAGTTAGTGTTTCACTGGAAATTTTAATTCAGTTCTTCGAAAGAAGCACGTCCGCCTAATGAGCATTCAACAGTGTGGTATTAGTGGGTTATAAGGTTTCAAAACAAAGTGCACATTTCAGAATTCAGATACAGCACCATTGAACTAATATGAAACAGATAAGAATATGCTAATCAAGGCATGAAAAGTAGCTAGTTTGTAGAGCAATTATCAGTATCATATCCGCACTCCATGTATAAATTAAGTACTTGTAGATGCAAGCACCAAAACTCTCTAAAGCTGTATAGAAAATTAGTTGTTATTGAGAAAGTTTTCTCATGTGGGAATACAATTGTGTTCAGTCGTGTAATGTATGAACCTGAATAAACAGAACCATGTATATTGCTAAGATCGTTGGATACAAGGCATGAAATTTTACAAAGCATAGGCACATACACATGTATATTTAGATAATGTAAGATGACATATGAGAGTACACCTGATGGCCATTGGGCCATTACAAATCATGAGCTTCAGAAATTTCCCGATCCAACCTACCACTACCAGAACAGCATCAATCCTTTCTTATCGACCTGCACCAATTTGGTAGCACAATAAAAAATAGCAGCAATAAGAAAGACTGGTAGAAGAGGGGATATAGTAAGGAGAAGATAAAGCGGCAACTCAGATTAGATGAAATCAACCCACAAGAACCAGACCCCAACCCTACGATTGAGGGCACCTTCTCAAATCACAAGAGAGAAAAGCATCATCAATAAGGAGTATAAATTGGATGGAGAAATAGTGGGAGGTAGGTGGGAGAGAAAATTGGCGGAGCCGCCATTCCGGCAAGCCTCAACCCAGCCCCTATAGCCCTAGGCCGAGACTAGGAGTAGCTCGTAGGTGGGCCTCGCTGAAGATCACTGCTGCCGCCGCTAGCGCGCTAAGGTCTCGCTGCTGATTCTCCACAGCACTGAGGCCGTGCTCCCTAGCAGCCCGATCGCTCCATCTGGCCTAGTTGCTACGCCGTGGACGGAGAGGAAGGGGTCAAGGAGGATAGGAATCCGCCGATGTCGTTGTTGCCCGACGCAAGGTAGGAAGAAGATAATATATGGACAGACGTGGGTAGAGGAAGAACAAGGAGAGCCATGGTAACTGACCTTGTAATTATCGGCGAGGCCGCGAGCGAGTAGTGCACATTGATTGCCAGCGGTGATTGGTTGCTCTCGTCATCGCCCGTTCATTTGCCCGAGTCGAGAGGATTTCGCGTGCGTTCTGGCTTTTCTATTCGCCGACTCAAAGGCCCAGTTGGCCCAATTAATAGCAGGCTACCGATTTTGTCACTGGAGCATCGCCCCAGGCCAATAGCGTTATGTGTACACCAAACGAAGCCTAGGAGGAATAGCAACATCATGAAGTAGGATAATATACGTTTATCTAGTGTTGGGACATGAGATGGTACGTCTTGATATACTCAATGTCATACTTGTGCATCCTACTGAATGACAGTCAATGGCATAGGCACGACATGGTTTGGAGGCTTGGAGCAACCAAATTACATGGCAAATACAGAAAAGTGCAGTCACATATGTACCAATCAATATTTGATTGTACGCAGAACTAATCAGTTAGTGTTTCACTGGAAATTTTAATTCAGTTCTTCGAAAGAAGCACATCCGCCTAATGAGCATTCAACAGTGTGGTATTAGTGGGTTATAAGGTTTCAAAACAAAGTTTTAAATGACTGCATCTTGTTAGTAGCATATATAGCAGCAATTTCCAAGTAGGCATAACTATGAGGCTATTACTCGCAGTAGCATATATAGCAGCAGTTTCCAAGTAGGCATGACCAAAAAGCAAAAAAAACAATGAGAATAGATATGGCTAGCTACAATTTATTTTCCAGGTGCCGAGTGCACGTTTCAGAATTCAGATACGGCACCATTGAACTAATATGAAACAGATAAGAATATGCTAATCAAGGCATGAAAAGTAGCTAGTTTGTAGAGCAATTATCAGTATCATATCCGCACTCCATGTATAAATTAAGTACTTGTAGATGCAAGCACCAAAACTCTCTAAAGCTGTATAGAAAATTAGTTGTTATTCAGAAAGTTTTCTCATGTGGGAATACAATTGTGTTCAGTCGTGTAATGTATGAACCTGAATAAACAGAACCATGTATATTGCTAAGATCGTTGGATACAAGGCATGAAATTTTACAAAGCATAGGTACATACACATGTATATTTAGATAATGTAAGATGACATATGAGAGTACACCTAAATTAACATGGCTGATGGCCTTTGAGCCATTACAAACCATGAGCTTCAGGAATTTCCCGATCCAACCTACCACTACCAGAACAGCATCAATCCTTTCTTATCGACCTGCACCAATTTGGTAGCACAATAAAAAATAGCAGCAATAAGAAAGACTGGTGGAAGAGGGGATATAGTAAGGAGAAGATAAAGCGGCAACTCAGATTAGATGAAATCAACCCACAAGAACCAGACCCCAACCCTACGATTGAGGGCACCTGCTCAAATCACAAGAGAGAAAAGCATCAACAATAAGGAGTATAAATTGGATGGAGAAATAGTGGGAGGTAGGTGGGAGAGAAAATTGGCGGAGCCGCCATTCCGGCAAGCCTCAATCCAGCCCCTATAGCCCTAGGCCGAGACTGGGAGTAGCTCGTAGGTGGGCCTCGCTGAAGATCACTGCTGCCGCCGCTAGCGCGCTAAGGTCTCGCTGCTGATTCTCCACAGCGCTGAGGCCGTGCTCCCTAGCAGCCCGATCGCTCCATCTGGCCTAGTTGCTACGCCGTGGACGGAGAGGAAGGGGTCAAGGAGGAGAGGAATCCGCCGATGTCGTTGTTGCCCGACGCAAGGTAGGAAGAAGATAATATATGGATAGACGTGGGTAGAGGAAGAACAAGGAGAGCCATGGTAACTGACCTTGTAATTATCAGCGAGGCCGCGAGCGAGTAGTGCGCATTGATTGCTAGCGGTGATTGGTTGCTCTCGTCATCGCCCGTTCATTTGCCCGAGTCGAGAGGATTTTGCGTGTGTTCTGGCTTTTCTATTCGCCGACTCAAAGGCCCAGTTGGCCCAATTAATAGCAGGCTACCGATTTTGTCACTGGAGCATCGCCCCAGGCCAATAGCATTATCTGTACACCAAACAAAGCCTAGGAGGAATAGCAAAAATATCAAACGGCTGGCGACTTCCCAGAGTCTAGATCCAATGGCCAAAAGTGTTGATGGCCTGAGAGGGCCAGAAAAGTGCTCGGTTGTAATGTTTCTAAATTCTCACACAGTCCCAAGTCGTTGCAAGCAAACGACCCGACACTTGGGGGCTACATCATATGATGTTTTTCATTTCAAAGGAGAAGAGCATATAAGTCCCGAGTCGCTGCAGGCAAACGACCCGACACTTGGGGGCTACACTATTTAGATCAAATTTTCTAAAAAGTCCCAAGTCGCTGCAGGCATACGACCCGGCACTTTGGGGCTACATCATTCAGTTGTTCAAACAGATCATAAGGTCCAAATTGAAGACCCGGCCCATCACATACTGATGAGCCGGCCCATGGGGGCTACACATGTGAAATACAAGACATACAGTTTATAACAGGCGACTCAGATGACAACCCAGATTTCTCGAAGATATCTATCTACAACATTCAAAACTAAGTTCATGTCCCAGGTTGTTGCAGGCAAAATAACCCGGCCCTTGGGGGCTACACTGGCTAAAGTTTTATAAGTATAAGACAAGACAATTACAAGTCCCAGGCTGCTGCAGGCAAGACAACCCGACACTTGGGGGCTACACAGTCAAAGATATTATTTTTATGCAAAGCACCAAGTCATCACGAACTGATAAACTCGGAGCTTGGAGCTACAGGTAATATGGATATAAAAAATAGAAGAACACCTTCAAGCTGTCAATTGTGAGCGAGACTGGTCTCAGTTCTTGGTGGAGGTTTGCAAAGATCATCTTCTCCAAGTTATTCATAGAAAGGCCCAGAAGCTGGCTCAACATCAGATGGATCTTTTATTCCCAATGTTTTCATCTAGCCGAAGCATTGAAAGCCGTCTCAACATCAGATGGATTTCTTTATTCCCAATAAATTTATCAAGTCAATTGGAATCCAGTTGTTTTGACCTGGCAGCACCAACGGTGATAACCCGACATCATCAATGTTCGTGACCCGACAGAATCTATATATATACAACCCGGCTTCACTAGTTGGGAATTTCTACATCCATAAATCAGCAATATTTTCATCCTAATTCAGCATCCACTATGTCCAATGACCCAGCAAGATCCGCCGCGTCCCAGAAAGCCAGCTCAATGACAGACAAACTTTTTCCAATATTTTCATCAAAACCGAAGCACAAGGAGCTGGGTTGACGTTTGAGGCATTGTTATTTTCAGTATTTTTTCTATGAGGCAACCACATCAGCAAGTGGATTGAGAAGCCAGCCCGATGATATGACAAAGAGAGACCCGGATTTTCGAGGAGCTACTTCATTGAAATAAGCCGGCCAGTGGAGCAAGCAGGTCCCTTAACATATTTATTATTCTTATATCAGGAGCTTACCATGAATAAATTCAAGCTAACCCGGGGGTTAATGTCGGGGATATTCCCCACGATTATAACCCGGCTAAAGGTTTGACCTGGCCTACAGCTTGATAGCTCTATGGGTCGCTCCATTTTCCGGGTCAAGATAAAGATGACAAGGAGGAATCCAGGGCTCAGTGACAAGACCCGACAAGGGGCCGGCTTGACAAGGAGCCCAATATGTCGGTTTGTATGGGCAATCCCAAAGGACCAGAATGAGACCTGGCCGAAGGCCGTCTCATGGAGGGACTCCGAAGGGCCGGCTCATGGTGAATACTCAAGAAGGATCCTCAACTTGGAAGACAAAGATGACCTACAAGACTTAGAGTAGGACACAGAATTAAGGGAAGCAAGACTCAGACTAGGATTTATCTTGTAATAGAAGAGAGACTAGTTGTAGTCCTAGTAGGACTCTACATGTAAGCCTATCCCTTCAACTTATATAAGGAGGGGCAAGGCACCCCAAGG
Organism: Elymus sibiricus; assembly: GCA_039707655.1. Lineage (NCBI taxonomy): Eukaryota > Viridiplantae > Streptophyta > Magnoliopsida > Poales > Poaceae > Elymus > Elymus sibiricus. The sequence goes on along the minus strand of CM077675.1, from coordinate 279,555,843 downwards.
GGGACAAGTCAAGTCATGAGAGATAGACAGATTAGAAACCCTCGAGAGTAGAGGTAGCGAAACATCACCCTTGTAATCGAGATCATCGTCATCAATATCAATCAAGCAGGACGTAGGCTTTTACCTCCACCGCGAGGGGCCGAACCTGGGTAAAACTCGCCTTTCTCGATTCCGACCAACCCCGTTGAAGCCGCCACCTAGTTGCGATGGCCTCACACCTAAGTTCCCGTACGAGGACATCTGCCGTGACAAAACCACGACAATAGCGGTCTTGGGGTGGACTAATAGTAGTAGACGCACTTGAATTAATGGTCTACTCGTCACAGACGTAATGCTTATATTATATTATGTCATGAATGATCACAATTAAAACTATGCTCAATTCTGTCAATTTTCCCAACAGTAGTTTGTTCACCCTCTATTGTTATGCTTTCAATAGATATGCCACTAGTGAACCTATGCCCCTAGGTCTATTTTCCGTCAATACAAAAGATTCTAAAATTGCTACTTTTTATTGTTTTATTATTTTACCTTCCACTACCAGCTTTAATCTTGTAGCTAGCAAGAACAAGGGGAGTGACGACCCCCCTTGTCTTTGTTGGGTGCAAGCAATTCTTGTGTTTGTGTGCAGGTACTGCTAACATTATTAGTAAGGTTCCTCCTACTAGTTCAATAAACCTTGGTTCTTAATTGAGGGAAATACTTTGTGTTGTTGTGCCACATCACCCTTCCTCTTTGGAGAAATCCAACAAACCATTTAATGACCTCTTGCAGAAGGAGGTGTCATACTCTTTCGACGAGAGATGTATCTTGGTTTACCAAAATCTAAGAGAATCTTTGATAACTGCTCCCATCTATTGGGTTCTAAGAACCTACATATGAGTTGTGAGCAACAACTCTTTCAGAGTTTGGCTAGAGACTAAACATGTCCAACTATCCTAAGTCACGGATGAACACAAAGAACTACCCAGGTTCGTGCCACCTTCTTGGTGTAATACCCTACTCCTGCTTTGTCGTATTGCAATGGTAGAGAGCTACAATGAGTGGTAAAAAAGATCAACCTCCTCCGAAGCCTCGGTCTTCCTTATTTATAGTGTCGAGAGGGGCCTTGCCGGAGGCTCCGATTGTTGGGGAATACACTTGAGTATAATCTATACTATGATGGCATGGCTGCCCGCGGCACGCCTTTCAACGTGATGATGACGTCTTTCCGGGGTAGTGTGTTGCCTCCGGATACTTACCTACCTTCTCTGGTATTTGTCGGTAGGCGGTAAGGTACCACCCCTGTAGCAGCGCAAGGGCAGGTGAATCTTACTGTAGATGCCGTGGATGACTTGGGCTGCACGGGTCCTGTCGAAGCCCATGCGCGAGGGCTAGTCATTCGTCCCTCGTCCCCTGCCTGACACATGCAACATTGTTTCCTCAATGATCACCAAAGCACCGCTTGAAGGGACAAAGCTTCCTTTCCTGAAGAGGCAGGCAATGCGCTGCCTAAGCCTCCCGGGAAGGCCCCCAAAGGGCTTCCCAGAGTAGAGATGGCATCCTCCTCTTGTGTTGTTCCTTTATGACCCAGGCTATGGCACGTTGGGCACATCGGGGTCTTCAATCAAAGATTCTTGAGGTGGAGAGATATATATGCCTTCGTCGCCAAGGCTCTTCTTTACAGGGTTAGTAATACCCTAGTTTTACTGACGCCGACAATAGCCCCCGGGCCCATTACCCGTCTTAACGATGGCCCGACTCGAGGCAGGGAACGGGGCCACTTTGTTCGAGAGCCTTGACGCATGGCGGCCTGAAACCAATGGAGGGACTAGGTGCCAAAGGATTTTCCCGTGTTGTATTGGAGTATGGTTTCGTGGGTGAGCTTGTGAGACTTCGGGGGTGCCTCAATTCCTGTCCACGCATGTGACACACCATTGGGAAGCGGAAGTCGCGGTCAGTTAATGCCAGGAGGCGGGAGGTTTCCCTTTCGCCTGGCCCTTCGCTTAGAAAGGCATGGGATTAGGAAGTTGTCAGCCCCCTCCGTCCTTCCATTCCTCCGGACATTCTGCGTTGACGCCGCAACCCCCCTCCCCCTTTTGCATCTACCCTCATCTGGGATTCTCTTTGAATGGTGTGTCGCAGTTCCAAGACCGCCGCGGACAAGGGAAAGAAAAGCAAGGAGGCGGCGGAGCCGCTGCCGCTGGAGCCAGCCTTCATTAGTCAGATTATGCGAACGCTGCCAAGGTGGAGATGGTTCGCTTTCTCGCCGCCGGCCAGGAACATGAGACGAGATGCACGAAGATGTTTTCGGTGGGGAGCCAAGAAGCAGAGCGGATATGGTCCCCATCTTTTTCAACTCCCCCGCCGCCGGCCTGGTGCCTCCCTTCTCTGGCTTCTTGGCAGTGTTGGAGCATTACGACCTCCATATGCTTCCCCTTCACCCGAACGCGGTGATGGTCCTGGCCATTTTTTCCCATATCTGCGAGGGCTTGGTCGGAGTGCGGCCGTCGATGGAAATCTTCCACCACTTCTACTCTTCACGCCCGAACACCACCGATCGACATATCTCGGGGTGCGTGACCTTATGCCTTGCGGTTACAAAGGCATGCAAGAGTTACATCCCGGTGGACTTATACTCCCATGTGAGGGAGTGGTGCCAGAATTGGTTGTTGGTGAAGATCAAGCGGGATTCGCCTCTGCTCCAGATGCCGGAGGCTCTCCCGCTGGTGACAACACGCCCAAAATGGAGGAGGAATGTTGCCGACAAAGCCTTCGAGCCCATCCTTCATCGGATAAAATTGCTGGCGGAGCGGGGGTTGACCGATCGTGCGGTGGTATGTAGCTTTGCCCATCTTCGGATTGCCCATCTCCAGGCCTGTGAGGAACCAACCTGGATGCTGAAGGGAGAACATGACAGGTAGCGCCTACACCGGGGTAGCTTCACGAAGGATCAACTGTCATGTGTGATGGAGACCTTGTACAACTCTACCTGGATTATCAGACTCGATAGAGATGCTCCACCACGATGAATCCTGTCTCGCCATACTGAAGCATATGCCGGAGTGCGACCGGTGGGGTCTTGTCTCCGTGGGGCCAGTGAATCCCGAGAGGCCTAACCCCTTCCTGTCTCAAAAGGACGGGGATGACGTAGCAGGGAAAAGTCCTCCGCAGCCCCCGGCCCTACTACGCGAGCTCAGTGACAACGCCATGCCGCCGAAGCTGGGTAAGTGCCAAGTTTATTCTTTTGGTTGTAGGCACATCCTTCCCTCAATGCCAATTTTATTTACAACTCATCGGCCGTGGTTGACAAACCGGTGGTGGTCCCTCCCTTAACAACCATTGTGTCCTCGGGGGACGTGGTAGGGGATCTCCCCACCCCCGAGCCTGGGCAGGCGTGTGCCATGTCAGGACTCGCCAGCGGACCTATCGGAGGGTCGGGTCCGAGCATCGTCGTCCACTCTGTTCGCCTCAAGAGGACAAGGACGGTCATGGATGAGTAAGTAACCCATGACACGAGAGTGTAGGTTGCAGCGCCTTCATGTTGTTTTTAATTGTCTTCTCGTTATGCACGCAGCCCGTATCGCCCCGGTCGCTCTTCAAAGAAGGTGAAGCGGCTGGCACGAAAGCCAGGACCTGCAAGGACCTTGGTGAAGATGCCACCGGAGGAGTTGATGATGACAACCGAGGGGTGACCCGCCCAACCGAGGACACGGAGGTTCCCCGAGTGGATGCCCGTGAGGCCCGGGGCGAGGCGGATTCCGCCGAACGTCCCCCGGCTCCATAGCCCTCCATTATTGGGTATACAGAGGCCTCCCTGACACTGCAAGTCGATCCTCCGGGAAGCATCGTTAGTCCAAGCAACCAGACCCCGGAGGCCCTCCTTATTGGGTCTACGGGGAGCCCCAGGGCCCTGGTAGGAGATGCCTCGGGTAGCATCATTGTTACTCCCACGACACCAGCAGGAAGTCCCCCGGCCGGCATATCTAGCCAGGTGGGGCATGATGATCCGTCGGGTAGTGCCGCCCACAATGAAGGGGATGACCCCACCTCTGTGGTGGAGATCGTCCGGGAGCTGCCTCAACTCAACGGCTCCAGCTGGGCCCTAGGGCCGGTGCTTCACCCGGAAGGGATCTTAGGTACCGGCGCATTCACTGGTAGGTTTCTCCGCTTGGTGCGCCGGGCAGCTGATCGTCTTGAAGCTGACCTGTCACGCGAGAAGGAGTCTCTAGAATGAGGCTGGCAGTCCCTTGCCGGGGCATGGGATGTCTTCCTCGCCTAATCTTCTCGATCTGAGCGGGAGAGCGAAGAGACCCCGAAGTAGGTGTCCCAAGCCTCGGTGGAGGCCAATGCGGTTCTGGATCATGCCGCCGACGAGGCTCGCGAGAAGGTGGCGGCTGACTTGGTGACGTGGCTTGAGACTACGTCGGTATTTCCCCAAAGAGGAAGGGATGATGCAGCACATCGACGGTAAGTATTTCCCTCAGTTATGAAACCACGGTATTGAACCAGTAGGAGGATCACCACCACTACGTAAACAACACCCGCACAAAAAGAACAAATACTTGCAACCCGACGCGAAAGAGAGGTTGTCAATCTCTCTACGGTAAAAAGATAGATTAGGTAGTGATAGATTGGAGAGATAGATCTCTCAAAAACACAAAATAAAAAGGGCAAATAAAAAGTGCAGCAAGGTATTTTTGGGTTTTTGGAATAATAGATCTGAAAACAAAAGCGGCAAAAAGATAGATCGGAAAGCAATATGTTGGAAAAGTAGACCCAGGGGCCGTAGGTTTCACTAGTGGCTTCTGTCATGAGTATAGCACACGGTGGGTGAACAAATTACTGTTGGGCAATTGATAGATGATCAAATAATCATGACGATATCCAAGGCGATGATCATTATATAGGCATCACATCCAAGATTAGTAGACCGAAACGATTCTGCATCTACTACTATTACTCCACACATCGACGCTATCCAGCATGCATCTAGCGTATTAAGTTCATGGAAAAACGGAGTAATGCAATAAGAACGATGACATGATGTAGACAAGATCTATTCATGTAGGAATAGACCCCATCTTGTTATCCTTAATAGCAACGATATATGCGTGCCTCGTTGCCCCTTCTGTCACTAGGAGAGGACACCGCAAGATCGAACCCATCACAAAGCACCTCTTCCCATGGCAAGAAAAATCGATCTAGTTGGCCTAACTAAACCAAAGATTCAAAGAATAAATACGAGGCTATAAGTAATCATGCATATAAGAGATCAAAGAAGACTCAAATAATATTCATGGATAGAAACTGATCATGAACTCAAAATTCATCGGATCCCAACAAACACACCGCAAAAGTTTATAGCAAATAGATCTCCAAGAGACCATTGTATTGAGAATCAAAAGAGAGAGAGAGAGAGAGGAAGCCATCTAGCTACTGCCTACGGACCCTATGGTCTATGGTGGACTACTCACGCATCATCGGAGAGGCACCAATGAGGATGATGAACCCCTCCGTGATGGTGTTAGATTGGATCTCGAGGTTCTGGAACTTGCGGCGGCTGGATGTGTTTTTCGTCCAGTCCCCTAGGGTTTCTAGTATATTTGGGAATTTATAGGCATTAGAGGCGGTGGAGAGGGGTCCCGAGGAGGGCACAACCCATCAGGGCGCGCCCGGGGCCTCTGGTGTGCCCTGGTGGGTTGTGGTCTCCTTGACCCTCCCCTGTGGCACTTCTTTGGCCCACTGGATGTCTTCTGGCCCAAAAAAAATCTCCAAAAAGTTTCGTCGCGATTGGACTCCATTTGGTATTGATATTCTACGAAGTAAAAAACAAGCAAAAACAGCAACTGGCACTTTGGCACTATGTCCATAGGTTAGTCCCAAAAAATGATATAAGGTTGCTATAAAATGATTGTAAAACATCCAAGATTGGCAATATAACAGCATGGAACAAGCAAAAATTATAGATATGTTGGAGACGTATCAGCATCCCCAAGCTTAATTCCTACTCGTCCTCGAGTAGGTAAATGATAAAAACAGAATTTTGGATGTGGAATGCTGCCTAACATGTTCATCACATATTCTTTTCTTTTGTAGCATGGACATTTGGACTTTTATATGGTTCAAAGCAATAGTCTAGTTTTGACATAATAAAGACTTTAATACTCAAGCATGTCAACAAGCAACTGATAACCCACAAGTATAGGGGATCGCAACAGTTTTCGAGGGTAGAGTATTCAACCCAAATTTATAGATTCGACACAAGGGGAGCCAAAGAATATTTGAGAGTATTAGCAGCTGAGTTGTGAATTCAACCACACCTGGAGATTAAATTTCTGTAGCAGAGTGATCAGTAGTGTAACATCCCAAAATTGGAATGTTATATAAATGAATTGAATGAATGATTGTTTGATTGAGTGATTGAATTGAGTGAAAATTTGAAACTTTTGAAAACATTTTTTTGAACTTGGAATGAGAGGGAATAAAATGACTTTCCCCCTTTGCTTTTGAATTCAAATTCATCCAATTCAAATCATGGAGAGAAGATGACATGACCTCTTCAAATAAAGTATTTGAAAAGTGGATTTGAAAGTTTTTGGAATCTATTCCATTTTTGGTCCTATTTCAAAGCTTGAAAGAATTCAAAGTTCATTGCCCCAAATTTCAAATTTGAGAGGAGGAACATGACCCTCCATACCAGGGGCATTTTTGTGAAATATTTGAACCCTAAAACCCAGGGAGTTATTTGAAAAATATTTGCAAAAGAAACAAAAAAAAACAATTTAGGCATTTTCTGAAAAAATAAATTTTTCAAAAGTATTTATTTTGGTCGTGGAAAATTGTTATTCACATTTCTTATTTTCTGCTGATCATTTTGATATAAAATATCACTATGTTTGGATTTGATTTGATTTCCAAATCACGTTTTTACTTTCCTGTTTTTAAAGAAAAGGAAAAAAAATCCTTTTAATTAGGAAACCTTCGAGGCCCAGCTGGACAGATCCGGCCCGGATCTTTTTATAGCCCGATCCGAATTCCTCTGGAATCGGCCACCGACGCATCGCCCTCTCTCTATCTCTCTCTGACCACTGGGTCCCACCCCCGACCAAATCTCTGGGCGCCCATCTCCTTCCTTCCCCGCGCCGATCTTCTTCCTTCATCGGAGGTTGCCTCGGATCCGAGCCACCGCCGCGATTCCTTGCCAGTTTTAGCCACCCGAGCTACCCCCTATAAAGCCCAGACTCTCCTGCATTCGTTCCACGCCGAACCCCTCTCGCTCATGCCCTCCTTCCGCCGTGATCGCTCGCCGGAGATAGCCACGGCCGCCGCGCCATTGCTGAACTGCTGCTCGACCCCGACCCCCCGAGCCATCACACTCACCACCATTCGCCTCGCCGCACTCACCCGCACACCCCCGTCCAGTCACCCGAGCTCAAAACCCCCCCGGAGCCCCCTCGCCGTCGACGCCCGAGCACCACCGCCGCTCACGAGCTCGCCCCACTCACCCCCGTCGCCCCCAAGCCACCCCGAGGCCATTCTTGAGCTCGCCGTCATCCTCCGCATCTCCTGGTGTCCTCGACGTCGCCATAGGACCATCGGAACGCCGTCCCCGTCAACCTCTCCGCCTCGGCCTCGCCGGAAATCTTGCCGGAGTTGACCTCCCACCACTGTAAGTCTCCCCACCGTCCGATCTAGTTTGAACGCATGTGATTAGATTCATTTTATTAAACGAACCGGTACGCGCTAGAAACCGGCCGTCCGCCGTAGCCTTAGTTCGCGCACACCCTAGAGCCAATAGGGCTTAGCCACGTGTAGCCTGTCCGTTAGTTAGATTTGTTTTCTTTTTCTTTTTCTGTTTTTAAAACAGAATAGTTTCAGTTTTATAAATTAGATATCTCTTAGGATTTTTAGATTTTTAATTTGATTCTTTTTGCATTGTGTCACAAATTGTATCTAGTTTCTGTAGATATAAAGTTTGACCATATTTGAATAGTTTAAATTCAGATTCAAACAGATTTGAATTCAAACTTGTTTTTCTTATAACTTGAGTTTAAAAATATATTTTTGAGTGAATCTTTTTGCTACTTGTCACTAGTGACTTTATTTAACAGTAGGTAGAATTTGAGATTTTTTTGCATATTTTAAATTAGGGTTTCAAGCAAAACAGATTCTGTTTTAATTCTTTTTAGGTTTATTTCTATTTCTTTTGTTTTAAATTGTTTTAGTTATTTTCTTTTATATTAGTTGACAAGTTTTACTTTGTTTTTTGTTAGTTAGCAGTAGCATTTCAACCAAGTTTATTTCTATGTTGTTTATTCTTTTTGTTTGCATGAAATCAATTCTAGTTCAGTTATAACTTGCAATTGATTTTCATTGCTAGATTAATTTCCTATTTGAAAATATTTTTATAGAGTGTTTTCTAAGTTTTACTTTCTGTTAACTTAGCTGTTTTATATTTTGTTTTCTATTATGTTAGTATTTTATTGTTTTTCTTGTTGTTAAGTTTATTAGACAAACACTTATGTTGTTAGTGTGTTGTTTTTCATAGTTCTTAGTTGTTTTTCAAAAGTAATTCTTTTTGCTAGTAAAATATTTATTAAAATAATTTTGTTAGATTTTACTTTGTTGTTGTCTTGTTTCTATTGAAAATAGGATTATTTGTAGGGAAAACTACCTTTGGTTGTTGTGATGAAGTTTTGTTGTTTTAACTTTTGTCTTAAGTATTTTCCTTCATCACAACACTTTTGTGTTTGGTTTTTGTGTTGCCTTTTGATTGTTAGTATTGATTGCTAGTATGATTTCTTATATGAGTGCAATGTTTGATTATATAGATTTTCATCGGAGAGTGACGAATAGTTCTATCAAGTTATTTCTGAGAGCGATATTTATCTTCATCAACTGTACAGGCAAGTTCACTTTGATCATCTTACATTACCTATGTTTTATTTGCATTAGAATAAATCTCTCCATCATACATCCAGTAGGATATTGAGCTTGAACTTGTTGTAGTATCATGAGGTAGGAGAAACCCAACACCCTGTTACCATTGCCCGGGAAGGGACGTTACTTCACAATTGCTACGCTTTAGTAGATGGGGTTTGGTTGTGAGATTCAGGAGTGTTGTGAGGTTAATTAATTATTTCAAGACCTACATGATGATCAAGACTTCAAGACTTCAAGGACTCAATATACCTCTGGGTGGATTGGACATGCATTTTGGCAGCCTGATATCTATCATGGTTATGCCGGGAATCCTGGTATCTACCTGTGATCATCCCAACGGACTGCCACCCAGGCTCAAAGAGATGGATGGATACTTCAAGGCCGGAAAGCTTACGTGTGCAACCGCAAGTCAATATGGGCTCTGGCTTGGTTGACCTTAGTGATGACTCTGGTAGGTCAGATTGCTACGAGATGTAGAAGAACGGTAGGATTGGATGGGCACTGACTTTCTATCAGAGGATCACTTTGGAAGACCATGTTTCGATCATCTTGTTCTCAAACATCAGGCAGTGCGAGGACACAACGAGAGGGATCGAATCTTGCGGGTAAAGTGTACAAACCTCTGCAGAGTGTTAAACTAATCGATTAGCCGTGTCCCCGGTTATGGACAACATGAGCACCGGAGATGATACTATCAGCCAGTCTCAACACAATTAATAAATTTTCATGATGAGTGGGTCTATTAATAATTTTGGGACATGAGAATTGGTTGGTGGAACAATCTCATTAACAACCAACTTTTTTAGTGATATTTCCGTTTGACTCCTTTGTAGTAGGGAAAATAAAACCAGCTTTTCTGCAAAAACTCAGACACAGAGCCATAAAGCCTTTTGCATATAGAATAGTTTTTATCATTTCATTCTATGGTGATCTTGCTGGTACATTCAATGTACTGACCTACACGGCTGCAACGTCTTATGTTGCAGATACTTCTCTATGACGAGTAAGAGTACTATTTAGGGTTACGGTCTACACTCAACCTGCCGTTGGTGTTTATTGGGACTCCACTCCCGTTGACTGTTTCCGCTGAGATTTAAGAGGTATATATCGATTTTACGTTATTTACATGTGATTGCACTTTGATATATACATTGATGTACTGTGTGTGCCAGCATACTGATCCAGGGATGGCACTAACACACAGAGGCTTGACTCGTTTTGAGTCGGGACGCTACAGAGATGGTATCAGAGCACATGTTGACTGTAGGACGTGACCCTAGAAACTGGAAAGCCCATAGGACAGATATCTCTCAAAATTATTCTCAAAAGAAAAAAAAATCTTTTACTTCTTATCTCTTCTGAGTTTTATCAAATAGTTAGATAATACCATTCCCTATGACCACATGAAGAATCAACTGAGACCACTCCGAGAAGAAGAAGATATCGGACAATCGTAACCAACTCAGAGTGAAAGGAGGATTACCCTACACAACAACAATTGAAGCTACACCAGTTGAAGACTTTGATGACCCGAAGAATTCAAAGACCTTGAAGCATTTCTATATGACCTTTAGAGGACCACCACCCCTGTTGCATACTCACGTTAGATACGATGATTTGTGAGCTGTCATTTGTGTGCATTTTTTTCCGACAGCCACAAATAAAACATATTTTCAAAGCTATTGTTTGTATTGTGTGTATCCCCCTCCTTTCTCTCTCTCGTATCTCATCCCCAAAACCTTGGACCCAATAGATGGTGAATGAAGCTGGACTTGTATTCTCTGGACCAATGACCCAGCTGGAGGCAGAAGTATGGATTCAAAACATGGAGAATAGCTTCAGGAGCAACTCGATTGCAAAGAAGTATGAGGTTCAATACGCTCTTCAGTACTTTACCGAAAGTGCTGCAACTTGGTGGAAAATGCATCACGCCATACAAGGATTTAATAGAGCAAAAAGTTGGGAAGAATTCAAGAAGACTCTGTTAAGATCCCGTCTCATTCAGAAGCACCGTGATAACACGATGAAGAAGCCTTGTGCATGCAAGATCTGTGGAGAAATAGGACACACCCAGGAAGAACACAAGGATGGATGCCCTCATTGTGAAGAAAATCATCCAGCCGAGGAATGCCCAACTGGGCAGGTGACATGTTTCTTGTGTGAAGGAACCACTCATTTTCCGGCACAATGTCAAATATACCCCAAGGTACAAGAAGTGATGAAGCAGCAGAAGGAAGCAATGAAAGAAGTCCTCGGGAAAAAGTTAGAAGAACCCATGACGATGGGAGATACACCAGACCCAATCGTAGATACCAAGTCATGTTATTCATGTGGAGAAGAAGGACATATTTCTCTGAATTGTCCGAACGAGTATCTGGGAGATTTCCCGATAGCAGAAGTGCAATATGGTCCTCAGGAGATAGAAGGAATGATCAACCTGGACAAGAAGAAAGGCCACGTAAGCGGAGGCACCAGATGTTTGCATTGTAGCTTGGAGAGGCCACACTGTTTTTGCAAGAGGTATGAGCCAAGCACCAGGAAAGGAACCCAACCCAAGAAGAAGAAGAGGACTCCGTGGTTTTCTACACGGAAGGATCTGAGCCACATCACTTGTCATCAGTGCAACAAGACCGGACACTACTCCTATACCTGCCCGGAGAAGAAGACTAAACATGAGTAGTTGAGTTTTTGGATTTTGGAAGTAATAAATGTAATAGGAAGCTCTTTTATTTTACTTGAGGCTATGGAGTTGAACTATGTAACGGAAGTCTCAGAGATTGTAATAACTTCATGAATCAATAGAATTTATTGTGTCATGATTTCCTATGTTGAATAGTATGAGTTGTTACTCTATAAACTAGGACCTCTGACCATTTTCGAGGATATGAGAAAATATGGTTAATGCAAGCATGTGCACATTTCAATTTTAGTGTGGTAGTAACCAGCAAAACCACATGATCCAAGGAATAAGAATGTACCGTTCCTGCCAAGGAGTCTGGATCCAATGGATACAGTTGAAGGTAATGCTGGACCATATCAAACTATGTGGACGACAGCATTTGTAATAAAGTACTTTTGTAGTTAGAGTTTTGAGAATATAAGGATGAACTGAAGGAATGATTATGATGAGCCAATACCTTGTTGGTAAACAGACCAATGGAAAGGAAAAATGAATTCCACCGAGTGGAATCTAGACAAGGATGAGTCTGTGAATTATTTGATTACCCCAAGGGTATGATGGAATGAATTGTAGGTAATGTTGGAATATGAAATGCTAGTAACCCCAAGGGTGAGTTAAAGCCGTACAAGTATTGAAGTGAGCCACAACCTCAGGATTGATAAGGAGCAAGCCCTACCTTATTGAACAAAGGAACTTGGAAGAAGCTATGACAGATCAGCAGACGTTTTCTTAGGAAGATACGAAAACCTGAGAGTTGTGAAGAAACGATAGATCATTTGTTCAGCTTGCAGAATCAATGGATTTATCCGAACTTCATTCATGGACAAGAGAAAATCTGCAATGCTTGTGAGGAAGCCCAAGTGTTAGAATACGAGATTCGCTAAACCTTATACAAAGTAATGATTTGGGTGGGGAATGGATTGATCACCATGACGACTTACTCTTATCATTTCTCTTGCTATTTGGAATGGTAAATCTGAGTGACTTACCCATAGTAAAGAGACGACATTCTTTGAAGCTTTTGTTTTAAGCCTTAGAATGGTATGATGAAGACCCCTTGTACATGGCAGCTGTTGCCAAACGTAAGAATTTTACGGTGAGGATGAAGCCAATAGCCATTTCACTGCTGGAAAGCCACAAATGGTAGACCACCATGAGATCATCGATAAGTTAATTAGAAATGATCACGAGACTTGTCAGTTAAGAAGACCCAGTAACGGAAGAAGTTTGTATTGACCAAGGAAACACTGGATTTTGCAGGAAACGTTATGAATATAAAGGAAGAGCATCACCAAAAGAGTTTTCTGTGGAGAATGTGAAGAGACAGATGTCAAGACCCCAGAGGACTGTCAAGATTTTGAGAGACCAGTAACTCTCATTTTAAGTGTGGTAGCACCCACACTTAACAGACCAGTGGATTTGTTAGAAGACCCCCAAACCCTAACCTTTTCTTTCTAGCCCTTTTCGAATCTCGAGGACGAGATTCATTTTAAGTGTGGTAGGTTTGTAACATCCCAAAATTGGAATGTTATATAAATGAATTGAATGAATGATTGTTTGATTGAGTGATTGAATTGAGTGAAAATTTGAAACTTTTGAAAACATTTTTTTGAACTTGGAATGAGAGGGAATAAAATGACTTTCCCCCTTTGCTTTTGAATTCAAATTCATCCAATTCAAATCATGGAGAGAAGATGACATGACCTCTTCAAATAAAGTATTTGAAAAGTGGATTTGAAAGTTTTTGGAATCTATTCCATTTTTGGTCCTATTTCAAAGCTTGAAAGAATTCAAAGTTCATTGCCCCAAATTTCAAATTTGAGAGGAGGAACATGACCCTCCATACCAGGGGCATTTTTGTGAAATATTTGAACCCTAAAACCCAGGGAGTTATTTAAAAAATATTTGCAAAATAAACAAAAAAACAATTTAGGCATTTTCTGAAAAAATAAATTTTTCAAAAGTATTTATTTTGGTCGTGGAAAAATGTTATTCACATTTCTTATTTTCTGCTGATCATTTTGATATAAAATATCACTATGTTTGGATTTGATTTGATTTCCAAATCACGTTTTTACTTTCCTGTTTTTAAAGAAAAGGAAAAAAAAATCCTTTTAATTAGGAAACCTTCGAGGCCCAGCTGGACAGATCCGGCCCGGATCTTTTTATAGCCCGATCCGAATTCCTCTAGAATCGGCCACCGACGCATCGCCCTCTCTCTGTCTCTCTCTGACCACTGGGTCCCACCCCCGACCAAATCTCTGGGCGCCCATCTCCTTCCTTCCCCGCGCCGATCTTCTTCCTTCATCGGAGGTTGCCTCGGATCCGAGCCACCGCCGCGATTCCTTGCCAGTTTTAGCCACCCGAGCTGCCCCCTATAAAGCCCAGACTCTCCTGCATTCGTTCCACGCCGAACCCCTCTCGCTCATGCCCTCCTTCCGCCGTGATCGCTCGCCGGAGATAGCCACGGCCGCCGCGCCATTGCTGAACTGCTGCTCGACCCCGACCCCCCGACCCATCACACTCACCACCATTCGCCTCGCCGCACTCACCCGCACACCCCCGTCCAGTCACCCGAGCTCAAAACCCCCCCGGAGCCCCCTCGCCGTCGACGCCCGAGCACCACCGCCGCTCACGAGCTCGCCCCGCTCACCCCTGTCGCCCCCAAGCCACCCCGAGGCCATTCTTGAGCTCGCCGTCATCCTCTGCATCTCCTGGCGTCCTCGCCGTCGCCATAGGACCATTGGAACGCCGTCCCCATCAACCTCTCCGCCTCGGCCTCGCCGGAAATCTTGCCGGAGTTGACCTCCCGCCACTGTAAGTCTCCCCACCGTCCGATCTAGTTTGAACGCATGTGATTAGATTCATTTTATTAAACGAACCGGTACGCGCTAGAAACCGGCCGTCCGCCGTAGCCTTAGTTCGCGCACACCCTAGAGCCAATAGGGCTTAGCCACGTGTAGCCTGTCCGTTAGTTAGATTTGTTTTCTTTTTCTTTTTCTGTTTTTAAAACAGAATAGTTTCAGTTTTATAAATTAGATATCTCTTAGGATTTTTAGATTTTTAATTTGATTCTTTTTGCATTGTGTCACAAATTGTATCTAGTTTCTGTAGATATAAAGTTTGACCATATTTGAATAGTTTAAATTCAGATTCAAACAGATTTGAATTCAAACTTGTTTTTCTTATAACTTGAGTTTAAAAATATATTTTTGAGTGAATCTTTTTGCTACTTGTCACTAGTGACTTTATTTAACAGTAGGTAGAATTTGAGATTTTTTTGCATATTTTAAATTAGGGTTTCAAGCAAAACAGATTCTGTTTTAATTCTTTTTAGGTTTATTTCTATTTCTTTTGTTTTAAATTGTTTTAGTTATTTTCTTTTATATTAGTTGACAAGTTTTACTTTGTTTTTTGTTAGTTAGCAGTAGCATTTCAACCAAGTTTATTTCTATGTTGTTTATTCTTTTTGTTTGCATGAAATCAATTCTAGTTCAGTTATAACTTGCAATTGATTTTCATTGCTAGATTAATTTCCTATTTGAAAATATTTTTATAGAGTGTTTTTTAAGTTTTACTTTCTGTTAACTTAGCTGTTTTATATTTTGTTTTCTATTATGTTAGTATTTTATTGTTTTTCTTGTTGTTAAGTTTATTAGACAAACACTTATGTTGTTAGTGTGTTGTTTTTCATAGTTCTTAGTTGTTTTTCAAAAGTAATTCTTTTTGCTAGTAAAATATTTATTAAAATAATTTTGTTAGATTTTACTTTGTTGTTGTCTTGTTTCTATTGAAAATAGGATTATTTGTAGGGAAAACTACCTTTGGTTGTTGTGATGAAGTTTTGTTGTTTTAACTTTTGTCTTAAGTATTTTCCTTCATCACAACACTTTTGTGTTTGGTTTTTGTGTTGCCTTTTGATTGTTAGTATTGATTGCTAGTATGATTGCTTATATGAGTGCAATGTTTGATTATATAGATTTTCATCGGAGAGTGATGAATAGTTCTATCAAGTTATTTCTGAGAGCGATATTTATCTTCATCAACTGTACAGGCAAGTTCACTTTGATCATCTTACATTACCTATGTTTTATTTGCATTAGAATAAATCTCTCCATCATACATCCAGTAGGATATTGAGCTTGAACTTGTTGTAGTATCATGAGGTAGGAGAAACCCAACACCCTGTTACCATTGCCCGGGAAGGGACGTTACTTCACAATTGCTACGCTTTAGTAGACGGGGTTTGGTTGTGAGATTCAGGAGTGTTGTGAGGTTAATTAATTATTTCAATACCTACATGATGATCAAGACTTCAAGACTTCAAGGACTCAATATACCTCTGGGTGGATTGGACATGCATTTTGGCAGCCTGATATCTATCATGGTTATGCCGGGAATCCTGGTATCTACCTGTGATCATCCCAACGGACTGCCACCCAGGCTCAAAGAGATGGATGGATACTTCAAGGCCGGAAAGCTTACGTGTGCAACCGCAAGTCAATATGGGCTCTGGCTTGGTTGACCTTAGTGATGACTCTGGTAGGTCAGATTGCTACGAGATGTAGAAGAACGGTAGGATTGGATGGGCACTGACTTTCTATCAGAGGATCGCTTTGGAAGACCATGTTTCGATCATTTTGTTCTCAAACATCAGGCAGTGCGAGAACACAACGAGAGGGATCGAATCTTGCGGGTAAAGTGTACAAACCTCTGCAGAGTGTTAAACTAATCGATTAGCCGTGTCCCCGGTTATGGACAACATGAGCACCGGAGATGATACTATCAGCCAGTCTCAACACAATTAATAAATTTTCATGATGAGTGGGTCTATTAATAATTTTGGGACATGAGAATTGGTTGGTGGAACCATCTCATTAACAACCAACTTTTGTAGTGATATTTCCGTTTGACTCCTTTGTTGTAGGGAAAATAAAACCAGCTTTTCTGCAAAAACTCAGACACAGAGCCATAAAGCCTTTTGCATATAGAATAGTTTTTATCATTTCATTCTATGGTGATCTTGCCGGTACATTCAATGTACTGACCTACACGGCTGCAACGTCTTATGTTGCAGATACTTCTCTATGACGAGTAAGAGTACTATTTAGGGTTACGGTCTACACTCAACCTGCCGTTGGTGTTTATTGGGACTCCACTCCCGTTGACTGTTTCCGCTGAGATTTAAGAGGTATATATCGATTTTACGTTATTTACATGTGATTGCACTTTGATATATACATTGATGTACTGTGTGTGCCAGCATACTGATCCAGGGATGGCACTGACACACAGAGGCTTGACTCGTTTTGAGTCGGGACGCTACAGAGATGGTATCAGAGCACATGTTGACTGTAGGACGTGACCCTAGAAACTGGAAAGCCCATAGAACAGATATCTCTCAAAATTATTCTCAAAAGAAAAAAAAATCTTTTACTTCTTATCTCTTCTGAGTTTTATCAAATAGTTAGATAATACCCTTCCCTATGACCACATGAAGAATCAACTGAGACCACTCCGAGAAGAAGAAGATATCGGACAATCGTAACCAACTCAGAGTGAAAGGAGGATTACCCTACACAACAACAATTGAAGCTACACCAGTTGAAGACTTTGATGACCCGAAGAATTCAAAGACCTTGAAGCATTTCTATATGACCTTTAGAGGACCACCACCCCTGTTGCATACTCACGTTAGATACGATGATTTGTGAGCTGTCATTTGTGTGCATTTTTTTCCGACAGCTACAAATAAAACATATTTTCAAAGCTATTGTTTGTATTGTGTGTATCCCCCTCCTTTCTCTCTCTCGTATCTCATCCCCAAAACCTTGGACCCAATAGATGGTGAATGAAGCTGGACTTGTATTCTCTGGACCAATGACCCAGCTGGAGGCAGAAGTATGGATTCAAAACATGGAGAATAGCTTCAGGAGCAACTCGATTGCAAAGAAGTATGAGGTTCAATACGCTCTTCAGTACTTTACCGAAAGTGCTGCAACTTGGTGGAAAATGCATCACGCCATACAAGGATTTAATAGAGCAAAAAGTTGGGAAGAATTCAAGAAGACTCTGTTAAGATCCCGTCTCATTCAGAAGCACCGTGATAACACGATGAAGAAGCCTTGTGCATGCAAGATCTGTGGAGAAATAGGACACACCCAGGAAGAACACAAGGATGGATGACCTCATTGTGAAGAAAATCATCCAGCCGAGGAATGCCCAACTGGGCAGGTGACATGTTTCTTGTGTGAAGGAACCACTCATTTTCCGGCACAATGTCAAATATACCCCAAGGTACAAGAAGTGATGAAGCAGCAGAAGGAAGCAATGAAAGAAGTCCTCAGGAAAAAGTTAGAAGAACCCATGACGATGGGAGATACACCAGACCCAATCGTAGATACCAAGTCATGTTATTCATGTGGAGAAGAAGGACATATTTCTCTGAATTGTCCGAACGAGTATCTGGGAGATTTCCCGATAGCAGAAGTGCAATATGGTCCTCAGGAGATAGAAGGAATGATCAACCTGGACAAGAAGAAAGGCCAAGTAAGCGGAGGCACCAGATGTTTGCATTGTAGCTTGGAGAGGCCACACTGTTTTTGCAAGAGGTATGAGCCAAGCACCAGGAAAGGAACCCAACCCAAGAAGAAGAAGAGGACTCCGTGGTTTTCTACACGGAAGGATCTGAGCCACATCACTTGTCATCAGTGCAACAAGACCGGACACTACTCCTATACCTGCCCGGAGAAGAAGACTAAACATGAGTAGTTGAGTTTTTGGATTTTGGAAGTAATAAATGTAATAGGAAGCTCTTTTATTTTACTTGAGGCTATGGAGTTGAACTATGTAACGGAAGTCTCAGAGATTGTAATAACTTCATGAATCAATAGAATTTATTGTGTCATGATTTCCTATGTTGAATAGTATGAGTTGTTACTCTATAAACTAGGACCTCTGACCATTTTCGAGGATATGAGAAAATATGGTTAATGCAAGCATGTGTACATTTCAATTTTAGTGTGGTAGTAACCAGCAAAACCACATGATCCAAGGAATAAGAATGTACCGTTCCTGCCAAGGAGTCTGGATCCAATGGATACAGTTGAAGGTAATGCTGGACCATATCAAACTATGTGGACGACAGCATTTGTAATAAAGTACTTTTGTAGTTAGAGTTTTGAGAATATAAGGATGAACTGAAGGAATGATTATGATGAGCCAATACCTTGTTGGTAAACAGACCAATGGAAAGGAAAAATGAATTCCACCGAGTGGAATCTAGACAAGGATGAGTCTGTGAATTATTTGATTACCCCAAGGGTATGATGGAATGAATTGTAGGTAATGTTGGAATATGAAATGCTAGTAACCCCAAGGGTGAGTTAAAGCCGTACAAGTATTGAAGTGAGCCACAACCTCAGGATTGATAAGGAGCAAGCCCTACCTTATTGAACAAAGGAACTTGGAAGAAGCTATGAAAGATCAACAGACGTTTTCTTAGGAAGATACGAAAACCTGAGAGTTGTGAAGAAACGATAGATCATTTGTTCAGCTTGTAGAATCAATGGATTTATCCGAACTTCGTTCATGGACAAGAGAAAATCTGCAATGCTTGTGAGGAAGCCCAAGTGTTAGAATACGAGATTCGCTAAACCTTATACAAAGTAATGATTTGGGTGCGGAATGGATTGATCACCATGACGACTTACTCTTATCATTTCTCTTGCTATTTGGAATGGTAAATCTGAGTGACTTACCCATAGTAAAGAGACGACATTCTTTGAAGCTTTTGTTTTAAGCCTTAGAATGGTATGATGAAGACCCCTTGTACATGGCAGCTGTTGCCAAACGTAAGAATTTTACGGTGAGGATGAAGCCAATAGCCATTTCACTGCTGGAAAGCCACAAATGGTAGACCACCATGAGATCATCGATAAGTTAATTAGAAATGATCACGAGACTTGTCAGTTAAGAAGACCCAGTAACGGAAGAAGTTTGTATTGACCAAGGAAACACTGGATTTTGCAGGAAACGTTATGAATATAAAGGAAGAGCATCACCAAAAGAGTTTTCTGTGGAGAATGTGAAGAGACAGATGTCAAGACCCCAGAGGACTGTCAAGATTTTGAGAGACCAGTAACTCTCATTTTAAGTGTGGTAGCACCCACACTTAACAGACCAGTGGATTTGTTAGAAGACCCCCAAACCCTAACCTTTTCTTTCTAGCCCTTTTCGAATCTCGAGGACGAGATTCATTTTAAGTGTGGTAGGTTTGTAACATCCCAAAATTGGAATGTTATATAAATGAATTGAATGAATGATTGTTTGATTGAGTGATTGAATTGAGTGAAAATTTGAAACTTTTGAAAACATTTTTTTGAACTTGGAATGAGAGGGAATAAAATGACTTTCCCCCTTTGCTTTTGAATTCAAATTCATCCAATTCAAATCATGGAGAGAAGATGACATGAACTCTTCAAATAAAGTATTTGAAAAGTGGATTTGAAAGTTTTTGGAATCTATTCCATTTTTGGTCCTATTTCAAAGCTTGAAAGAATTCAAAGTTCATTGCCCCAAATTTCAAATTTGAGAAGAGGAACATGACCCTCCATACCAGGGGCATTTTTGTGAAATATTTGAACCCTAAAACCCAGGGAGTTATTTGAAAAATATTTGCAAAAGAAACAAAAAAAAAACAATTTAGGCATTTTCTGAAAAAATAAATTTTTCAAAAGTATTTATTTTGGTCGTGGAAAAATGTTATTCACATTTCTTATTTTCTGCTGATCATTTTGATATAAAATATCACTATGTTTGGATTTGATTTGATTTCCAAATCATGTTTTTACTTTCCTGTTTTTAAAGAAAAGGAAAAAAAATCCTTTTAATTAGGAAACCTTCGAGGCCCAGCTGGACAGATCCGGCCCGGATCTTTTTATAGCCTGATCCGAATTCCTCTAGAATCGGCCACCGACGCATCGCCCTCTCTCTGTCTCTCTCTGACCACTGGGTCCCACCCCCGACCAAATCTCTGGGCGCCCATCTCCTTCCTTCCCTGCGCCGATCTTCTTCCTTCATCGGAGGTTGCCTCGGATCCGAGCCACCGCCGCGATTCCTTGCCAGTTTTAGCCACCCGAGCTGCCCCCTATAAAGCCCAGACTCTCCTGCATTCGTTCCACGCCGAACCCCTCTCGCTCATGCCCTCCTTCCGCCGTGATCGCTCGCCGGAGATAGCCACGGCCGCCGCGCCATTGCTGAACTGCTGCTCGACCCCGACCCCCCGAGCCATCACACTCACCACCATTCGCCTCGCCGCACTCACCCGCACACCCCCGTCCAGTCACCCGAGCTCAAAACCCCCCCGGAGCCCCCTCGCCGTCGACACCCGAGCACCACCGCCGCTCACGAGCTCGCCCCGCTCACCCCCGTCGCCCCCAAGCCACCCCGAGGCCATTCTTGAGCTCGCCGTCATCCTCCGCATCTCCTGGTGTCCTCGCCGTCGCCATAGGACCATCGGAACGCCGTCCCCGTCAACCTCTCCGCCTCGGCCTCGCCGGAAATCTTGCCGGAGTTGACCTCCCGCCACTGTAAGTCTCCCCACCGTCCGATCTAGTTTGAACGCATGTGATTAGATTCATTTTATTAAACGAACCGGTACGCGCTAGAAACTGGCCGTCCGCCGTAGCCTTAGTTCGCGCACACCCTAGAGCCAATAGGGCTTAGCCACGTGTAGCCTGTCCGTTAGTTAGATTTGTTTTCTTTTTCTTTTTCTGTTTTTAAAACAGAATAGTTTCAGTTTTATAAATTAGATATCTCTTAGGATTTTTAGATTTTTAATTTGATTCTTTTTGCATTGTGTCACAAATTGTATCTAGTTTCTGTAGATATAAAGTTTGACCATATTTGAATAGTTTAAATTCAGATTCAAACAGATTTGAATTCAAACTTGTTTTGCTTATAACTTGAGTTTAAAAATATATTTTTGAGTGAATCTTTTTGCTACTTGTCACTAGTGACTTTATTTAACAGTAGGTAGAATTTGAGAATTTTTTGCATATTTTAAATTAGGGTTTCAAGCAAAACAGATTCTGTTTTAATTCTTTTTAGGTTTATTTCTATTTCTTTTGTTTTAAATTGTTTTAGTTATTTTCTTTTATATTAGTTGACAAGTTTTACTTTGTTTTTTGTTAGTTGGCAGTAGCATTTCAACCAAGTTTATTTCTATGTTGTTTATTCTTTTTGTTTGCATGAAATCAATTCTAGTTCAGTTATAACTTGCAATTGATTTTCATTGCTAGATTAATTTCCTATTTGAAAATATTTTTATAGAGTGTTTTCTAAGTTTTACTTTCTGTTAACTTAGCTGTTTTATATTTTGTTTTCTATTATGTTAGTATTTTATTGTTTTTCTTGTTGTTAAGTTTATTAGACAAACACTTATGTTGTTAGTGTGTTGTTTTTCATAGTTCTTAGTTGTTTTTCAAAAGTAATTCTTTTTGCTAGTAAAATATTTATTAAAATAATTTTGTTAGATTTTACTTTGTTGTTGTCTTGTTTCTATTGAAAATAGGATTATTTGTAGGGAAAACTACCTTTGGTTGTTGTGATGAAGTTTTGTTGTTTTAACTTTTGTCTTAAGTATTTTCCTTCATCACAACACTTTTGTGTTTGGTTTTTGTGTTGCCTTTTGATTGTTAGTATTGATTGCTAGTATGATTGCTTATATGAGTGCAATGTTTGATTATATAGATTTTCATCGGAGAGTGATGAATAGTTCTATCAAGTTATTTCTGAGAGCGATATTTATCTTCATCAACTGTACAGGCAAGTTCACTTTGATCATCTTACATTACCTATGTTTTATTTGCATTAGAATAAATCTCTCCATCATACATCTAGTAGGATATTGAGCTTGAACTTGTTGTAGTATCATGAGGTAGGAGAAACCCAACACCCTGTTACCATTGCCCGGGAAGGGACGTTACTTCACAATTGCTACGCTTTAGTAGACGGGGTTTGGTTGTGAGATTCAGGAGTGTTGTGAGGTTAATTAATTATTTCAAGACCTACATGATGATCAAGACTTCAAGACTTCAAGGACTCAATATACCTCTGGGTGGATTGGACATGCATTTTGGCAGCCTGATATCTATCATGGTTATGCCGGGAATCCTGGTATCTACCTGTGATCATCCCAACGGACTGCCACCCAGGCTCAAAGAGATGGATGGATACTTCAAGGCCGGAAAGCTTACGTGTGCAACCGCAAGTCAATATGGGCTCTGGCTTGGTTGACCTTAGTGATGACTCTGGTAGGTCAGATTGCTACGAGATGTAGAAGAACGGTAGGATTGGATGGGCACTGACTTTCTATCAGAGGATCGCTTTGGAAGACCATGTTTCGATCATCTTGTTCTCAAACATCAGGCAGTACGAGGACACAACGAGAGGGATCGAATCTTGCGGGTAAAGTGTACAAACCTCTGCAGAGTGTTAAACTAATCGATTAGCCGTGTCCCCGGTTATGGACAACATGAGCACCGGAGATGATACTATCAGCCAGTCTCAACACAATTAATAAATTTTCATGATGAGTGGGTCTATTAATAATTTTGGGACATGAGAATTGGTTGGTGGAACCATCTCATTAACAACCAACTTTTGTAGTGATATTTCCGTTTGACTCCTTTGTTGTAGGGAAAATAAAACCAGCTTTTCTGCAAAAACTCAGACACAGAGCCATAAAGCCTTTTGCATATAGAATAGTTTTTATCATTTCATTCTATGGTGATCTTGCCGGTACATTCAATGTACTGACCTACACGGCTGCAACGTCTTTTGTTGTAGATACTTCTCTATGATGAGTAAGAGTACTATTTAGGGTTACGGTCTACACTCAACCTGCCGTTGGTGTTTATTGGGACTCCACTCCCGTTGACTGTTTCCGCTGAGATTTAAGAGGTATATATCGATTTTACGTTATTTACATGTGATTGCACTTTGATATATACATTGATGTACTGTGTGTGCCAGCATACTGATCCAGGGATGGCACTGACACACAGAGGCTTGACTCGTTTTGAGTCGGGCCGCTACAAGTAGCATAGTAGTATGATAGTTTGAGTAGCAGTAGTAGCAGTAACGGTAACAGTAGAAGTGATAGCAATAGCTTTGTAACAGTTGGAACGGTATCAACATCGGTAGTAACTTAGCAAGAACAATAAGTGGAAAACTCGTAGGCACTGGATTGGTGAACTTGTTGGATGATATTCATCATATAACAATCATAACCTAGTGCGACACAGAACTAGCTCCAGTTCATAAATGTAATGTAGGCATGTATTCCGTAAATAGTCATACGTGCTTATGGAAAAGAACTGGCATGACATCTTTTGTCCTACCCTCCCGTGGCAGCGGGGTCCATAAGGAAACTAAGGGATATTAAGGCCTCCTTTTAATAGAGAACCGGAAAAGCATTAACACACGGTGAATACATGAACTCCTCAAATTACGGTCATCACCGGAAAGTATCCCGACTATTGTCACTCCGGGGTTTGCGGATAAGAACACGTAATAGGTGCATATGACTAGCAAGATTGGATCAAGAACATAGATATAATGGTGATAACATAAACGGTTCAGATCTGAAATCATGGCACTCGGGCCCTAGTGACAAGCATTAAGCATGGCATAGTCATAGCAACATCAATCTCAGAACATAGTGGATACTAGGGATCAAGCCCTAACAAAACTAACTCGATTACATGATGAATCTCATCCAACTCCTCACCGACCAGCAAGCCTACGAAGGAATTACTCACTCCCAGTGGGGATCATCATGGAATTGACGATGGAGAAGGGTTGATGATGACGAAGACCGAAGATTCCCCTCTCCGGAGCCCAAAACGGGCTCCAGATCTGGCCTCCCGATGAAGAACAGGAGGTGGCGGTGGCTCCGTATCGTAAAACGCGATGAAACTTTCTCCTTGATTTTTTTCTCCAAAATAGGAATTTATAGTGCCGGAATTAGGGTCAGTGGGGCCACGAGCTGGGCACAACCCACCAGGGCGCGCCTGGGGGGGCTGGCACGCCCTGGTGTATCGTTCCCAGTCAGGGGCCCCCCTCCGGTGGTTCTTGGCTCCAGTATTTTTTATTTATTCTAAAATAAATCTCCAAAAAGTTTTGTCCAGTTCTGAGAACTTTTATTTCTTTACAAAAACAACACCATGGTAGTTCTGCTGAAAACAGCGTCAGTCCAGGTTAGTTTCATTCAAATCATGCAAATTAGAGTCCAAAACAAGGGCAAAAGTGTGAGGAAAAGTAGATACGGCGGAGACGTATCAACTCCCCCAAGCTTAACCCATTGCTTGTCCTCAAGCAATTCAGTTGACAAATTGAAAGTGATAAAGAAAAACTTTTACGAACTCTTTTGTTCTTGTTTACATATATATGCTTAAGTAGCACCCAGGTTTTCAGCAAAGATTATGACTAACCATGCCTACAATAACTCTTAGAAATTATATTAACTCATATCAATGACATAAGCAACTAGCGAACAATAATAAGATATCTCAAATGCCAACACTTTGTCAAAACAATCATGATACAATATGACAATAGTGGTATCTCGCTAGCCCTTTCTGAGACCGCAAAACATAAATGCAGAGCACCTCCAAAGTTCAAGCAGCGACTAAACATTGTAATTCATGGTAGAAAAGATCCAGTCATGCTGCACCCAACATCAACTATACACAATGCGTGAGGATGACAATAGTGCTCTCAGGTCTGACGCTTATTTGAGAAAGTGATGACTCAACATAAAAGTAAATAGATAGTCCCTTCGCAGAGGGAAGCATGGATTTGCAGAGGTGCCAGAGCTCAAAGCTTAGAGCAGAGATATATATAATTTTGGGAGGTACACCCTTCCTGTCAACGTTACGACCAAGAGTTATCAATATCTTCCATGCTAAACAAATTAGCGGCGGTTCCCAAGTGGTAAAAGTAAAGGTTTACTCCCCCTCCACCAACAATCACACTCCACGGCTAGCCGCATCCACAGGTACCATCCAAACCAACAACATTCCTGGGGGAGTTTTGTTTAGTTATTTTTGATTTTTGAATTCGGGACTGGGAATCCCTATTACTGCCCCTCTCGTGTAAGGACGATTGAATAAACACTCGTCATGAGAATAACCCGCTTAGCATGGAAGATACTGACCGCCCCTTGTCGCTCCATGAGCGGTCCAGGCACACAAAACATATTTTCATTTGAATTTTAGAGATGGCACATGCAAATTTACTTTGGAACGGCAGAGTAATACCACATATAGGTAGGTATAGTGGACTTATCTGGAATAACTTTGGTTTAAGGGTTTTGATGCACAAGCAGTATTCCCGCTTAGTACAGGCGAAGGCTCGCAAATAGATTGAGAAGCGGCCAGCTAGAGAGCGAAAAAGGTCATGAACATGCATTACATATAATAAACATTAACTACTGGCATGAGTAGGATATGGACACCATGAACATAAATATCATGAAGGCTATGTTGGTTTTGATTCAACTACATGCATGAACATGTGCCAAGTCAAGCCACTTGAAACATTCAGAGGAGGATACCATATCATCATGCTACATCACAATCATTTTAATGCATGTTGACATCCAAGATAAATCATTATCCACTCCTAGCTACTTAAGCATGGCATGAACAACTATAATC
Source organism: Elymus sibiricus (assembly GCA_039707655.1). Classification (NCBI taxonomy): domain Eukaryota; kingdom Viridiplantae; phylum Streptophyta; class Magnoliopsida; order Poales; family Poaceae; genus Elymus; species Elymus sibiricus. The sequence goes on along the minus strand of CM077675.1, from coordinate 279,529,515 downwards.
TCTAATGGTCATTGCAAACATGTTTGATCATAATATGCTGAATCAAGGATACTAGGTTAAACATATTTACAAAAACAAAAAGAAGTTGAGTTCATACCCGCTTTTCCCTACCACAGTCAATTCATCAAATATCATCATTATTGCCTTTCACTTGCACGGCCGAATGATATGAAAATAATAATAATGCAAGAGTGTCGTGGACTAAGCTGGAATATGCAACATTTTATTCAAGAGGAGAAGGCAAGGCAAAATGGGTTCTCTGTTAGATTAACAATAGTGCATATGAGAGCCACTCAACATTTTCATCATGGTCTTCTCCTTGGTACGACTCAAACAAAAAGAAAAGAATTTCAGAGAAACACACTGAAATATTTTTGGAGTTTTTGTTTTTTCTTGAAGAAAGAAAATTAAAGAGAAAAAAAACAGAAATGAGAAAAACTATTTACACGGGAAAGCTCCCAACAAGTAAAAGAAGAAACGAGAAATCTTTTTGGGTTTTATTTTGATACTACAATTAAACTAAACTAGAAAGAGAAACTGAAAAGAAAAGAAGTAGGAAATATTTTTGGATTTTCTGAAAGTTTTTCAAACACACAAGAAGAAAGTGAGAAAACAAATTTAGCATGGATAATACAATGAAAAAGTATGAACACCGACAACTGGAATGAAATGTGTGAACATGAATGCAATGTCGGTGGAAATACGTACTCCCCCAAGCTTAGGCTTTTGGCCGAGCTTGGTAATCACCACCCGTAGAAGCCATCCTGTCCCAAGTCAAAGTGAGGTGGAGGCGGCACCTGAGCGTCCCACCCATGGGGCTCCTCCTCAGCAGCTGCTAGGTTGATCCGGTAGGCTGTAATGTCATCTGGCATGATCCGGTATCCGTTCCTGGCAATAGAATCAAATAGAGCAGGTGCAGGCAATGGAATAACATCACGGGTTTCTACGCTGAATACTAGGTTGTAACGAATGTGACGGAAAGAATTAGTTGCCTCAATAAATTGGTGGTCCTGCAACGCCCTGTGATCAAGATAAACTTGGGCCAAGAGATAATCATGTGGGTGAATCTGAACATTAAAGTGTCTCGCTAAGCGAGTAGCATAAATACCACCATGTATCTTTCCCTTAGTCCTGTTAAGGTGTAAGCGACGTGCAATAATAACCCCCATACTAAAGGTGATCATCATAAAGTGCGCGGCGTAAAATAGCGAAGTCGGGGGCACTGAGTGCGCCGACCTTCTCCCTAGCGGTTAAACAATTAGCGATGAACAAAGCAAAGTAATGCACTGAGGGAAACTGCAAACTGGTAGCAGTAGCATCTGACACGCCTCTATCTTCACCCACTGTTAAAGTGAGGAGAAAATCCTCAAACTCCGCTGGTCTAGGTTCTCTCAATTCCCCATCAGAGGGGATCAAGCATATGTCGCAAAAGTCAGTTAGCGGCATTTTGTAGGTTTCAGCATAACGATTAAACTGCACTTCAGGAGGATTATTCTTTCTCAGGAAATGAAAACTTTGCACAAAGGAATTTGTAAGGATGTGATATTGGTCACACTTAGATGCGAGGAACTCGGTCAACCCAGCGTTTGCAACAAATTGAGCGAACACTTGATGGAACCTGGCCTCCTCCATGAAGGCATCATGCGGTCATTCGCACGGCCGCACCTCCACCCTTCTCGGAGTGTGAATGTCATTGTCCGATGATTCCCCAATGAATCCTTTGGCACTTTTCTTGGAGGAAAACTTCCTAAAGAAATCCATCTTATTCCTATAATAAAAATTCTGAAAATTTTAGCCTACAAAGAAAAATTTGTCAACAAACTTCGTGAAATTGATAGCAACTACTCCTAAGCATGCATAGAGGCCATATTGAGCATTCAAACTACTTAGAACTCAAAGAATTAAACATGCAAGCTCATATATAGTAGCACCAATAGTAGCTAATTACTCTAAAAATAACCCACTAAATCAAAAACTAATTGGAGCAATGGAGGAGTCACATACCAAGTAGCAATCCCTCCAAACAGTTTCGGAAATGGAGCTTCGAGCAAAGAGATCGAAACCCGTGGGTTTGAGAGCAAGAACACGGGAATGGTGGCTGTGGTGATTTTTTTCTGGAGGTAGGGGATGATGTGGGCTAAAGAAGTAAGTGAGGAGGCCCACGTGGGGGCCACAACCCACCAGGGTGCGCTTGGGGGTGCTGGCGCGCCCTGATGTCTTGTGGGCACCAGGTGCACCCCCTCTGGTATTATTTGCACCAGAAATTCAGAAATGTTCAGAAAAAAATCGTGTCAAATTTTCAGATCATTCTGAGAACTTTTATTTTTGGATCATTTTTTATTGCATGGAGAAAACAGAAAACAGGATAATCATGGCATCTTATTTTATTTGACTAACTAAAACAGAAAATAAAAGGTGGGGACAGAGAGTTGTGCTTACTAGATTCATCAACTTCATACCTCTCAAAAATGATCCATTAATAAGGTTGATCAAGTCTTATTAACAACCACTTTCGATTAGCATGAAACCGAAGAACTTTCGTAAAACACTAAGTTACCTCAATGGGGATGTGCATATCCCCAACAATAAGTATATCATATTTGTTTTTGGCAGTAGGTAGTGGTAATTGAAAACTTCCAATAGTAATGGTCGGAGATTCTTCAATAACATTTATACCATTCACTTGGAATTGTTTCTTCGGAAAGTGCACCGTGTGCTCATTACCATTGATATGAAAAGTGACTTTGCTTTTGTTGCAATCAATAATAGCCCCTGCAGTATTAAAAAAGGGTCTACCAAGGATAATCGACATGTTGTCGTCCTCGGGCATCTCAAGAATAACAAAGTCCGTTAAGATAGTAACGTTTGCAACAACAACGGGCACATCCTCACAAATACCGCTAGGTGTGGCAGTTGATTTGTCAGCCATTTGCAGTGATATCTCAGTAGGTGTGAGTTTATTCAAATCAAGTCTTTTATATAAGGAGAAAGGCATAACACTAACACCGGCTCCCAAATCACACAAAGCAGTTTTGACATAGTTTCTTTTAATGGAGCAAGGTATAGTTGGTATTCCAGGATCTCCAAGTTTTTTAGGTACTCCATCCTTAAAAGAATAATTAGCAAGCATGGTGGAGATTTCAGCTTCAGGTATCTTTCTTTTATTAGTGATGATGTCTTTCATGTATTTTGCATAAGGGGCCATCTTTAAGATATCAGTTAAGCGGGTACGCAAAAAGACTGGCCTAATCATTTCAGCAAAGCGCTCAAATTCTTCATTATTCTTTTTCTTAGATGGCTTAGGTGGAAATGGCATGGGTTTCTGAACCCACGGCTCTCTTTCTTTGCCATGTTTCCTAGCCACAAAGTCTCTTTTATCATAACGTTTATTTCTAGGTTGTGGGTTATCAAGATCAGCAGCAGGCTCTATTTCAACATCATTATCTGGTTCTCTATCATTGTTAGGTTGAGCATCTTCATGAACATCATCATTATCATTTTCATTATCACTAGGGAAATGTTCATTACCAGACTGAGTTTCAGTATCGGAAATAGAGACATCATTATTATCAAGAGGTTTTTGTATCTCAGGTTCACTAGAGGTATGCAGAGTCCTATCATTTTTCTTTTTCTTTTTCTTTTTAGAAGGACTTGGCGTGTCGGTGCACGGATGCTCACGATCACCTATGAGACCAGAGGCCCCTTGTGGTTCGGCAAGGGGGGTCACGTTGCACGAAGAGCGGAGAGCATGAGACGGCGCAATGATCAAGGGTCAGGCATTTTACCCAGGTTCGGGCCGCTGCTAAGCGTAAAACCCTACTCCTACTTTTTGGTGGATTGATTGGAGGAACACGAAGAACGCAAGGTGCCTGACCCCGGCAAGGACTGCTGCCAGGGAGAGCGGCTATGCGAGTACAAGCGTTCGAGGGTTTGAGTTGCCAACCTTGAGCTAGGTTGCCTTGGGCCTCCTTTTATAGTGCAAGGGGCTACCACAGTGGCAAAACAGACATTATCTATCGATTAGATAGCTAAGCAGAGCTATCATACCTAACTCTGTCATTTAGGACAAAATGCCAGGATTACCTGCCTAGGTGGCGCTTGGGGGTGCATCCCCGGCAAGCCCTTGCCACCGCTCGGCCGGTTGCTGCTTAAGATCTTGACACGCAGCAGGGCGGGTGTCAACCGAGCGTAACTTGCCTTCCAATGTGTCACCACGTGCTTAGCGAAAGCTGATTAATCGCGTGAGGGCTCGACACCGCATCGATAAGTGACAACCTAGCGATGCGGTGGAGCGGTGGCTGGTTGGCTCGTGCCTGCCGGGGAGTGGCTTGCCGGGTCTTCTGGAAGGTGCGTTTGTCTCGATCCCCGGCAAGCGTCTGGGACGTGCTTGGCGCGCTGCAGCCCAGGCTTGGGCTATCGCGTTGAGCTTGTTGAAGTCCTGTCTTGGTTGCTATCGGGGTTTTCTTGCTCTACCACCTATGCATAAATTAGGGGCACTGGGTACCCCTGTACTAGTGCACCGACAGGAGCCCTCGGGACTGGCCCACACGTGCTCGCCAAGTGCCGTTGGGTCAGGCCCAAGTTTCATGCACATGCGCGCAATGTGAGGGAGTAACTGCCAATTTATTGGCCAACACTGACCCGCCACCTCAGGCCGTTTCCGCCACGCGCGCCGCATGCATAGCGGGGAGTTAGCAACGGGCGCTTGTGACTTAAAGTCCTGATTGTGGCAGAAACCGCAGCGCCATGGATTGGAGCAATGGGGCGGTTACCTGTTCGCCCGTGATCATGGGCGATGGAATTGGTGGAGATGGGCGGCGACCCTTGAAGTGGAGGAGAGCCAGCCCCCGCACTCCTGCCTATAAATCGGGGGGGTCGCGAGGGGCGATGCTCATCCACCCTTTCTTCCTCCTTGAGCGCAATCCCACAGAGCTCGCCCTTCTACTTCTTTGTCTTGAGCTGCGCTCGCCGCTAGTATGCCTAGGGGATGAGGGCGTCCTTCGGCCTCCGCTTCAACGGCGAGGGGTTCCCGTCGGGATCATGCCACCGCTTCAGCCGCGGAGGCAGAGGGTGGCTCGAGTGCTCGCGGCGGAGGAGCTGGGAGGGGTCGCAGTCGATGCGGAGCCCGTGGTCGGGGGAGGCGGAGTGCTGCTTCACTTCCTCCTCCAACGCCAGACCCTCCTCTTGAAGAGACCCATGTTGAGGGGACGGCGCTGGAGTTCGTCATCAAGTTGCGTGGTCCCCTCCGAGGCCACCTGCGCCTCCCTCACCCTTTCTCCAGGGTGATGGAGGTTGACAAGCCGCCCGTCCTGTGGCTACGGGCGCATGGTTGCTGTAATGGCGCCGCGCGGGTGGACGTTGAGTACCCGGAGCATCGCGTCATGCTTCTCAGGCGTGGGTGGAAAACCTTCGCCCGTGCCCATAACCTCATGGAAGGGCACGTCCTCCGCTTCAAGATGATGGAGGCCGACCTGCTCTCTGTCAAGATTTATGGGCGTTCGGGCACCCGTCTTGGCTGCTGCGAGGAGAGCTCAAGCGACGCCGAAAGCTCCTCCTCGAGCGATAGCGACGAGGAGGATAGTGTCGGTGAAGATGACGATGACGAGTCCCAGGTCGTCAAGTTGGAGTACGACGACCTGAGCTCTGACTGATCGTCGGCCGCACCATCACCGTCATCGCGCTCCTCCTCCTCCTCCCGGCAGAGCGATTTGCCGGGGGTTCCCGGCTGGGGCGCCGCCTCTTCTTCTCAGCTGGACCCCGGCAGGCTCGTGGACTTCGGCTTCGCCTTCCCTCCCGGTGGGGTTGACGTTCGCGCAATGCTGGTCCTGACGGGGTCAGACTGGGCTTCTGTTGGGGGTCTCCCTCTGCTCTTTTTCTTTTTGTAACTTGCCCCTAGGGGAGAAAGTCAAATAAAGAGTTATTAGAAAGAGGTGCCTCCTCATGCAATCTTCATCCCATTTGTATCGAAAATGAATGAGAATAGAATGCTATTTTCTTTCCACAAGTATTGTCCTTTTCCTTTCCTTATTTGTACTGCATCAGTATGTTTTGTCTCTATCGCGTGGAGCTGCTTGCCGGGTCATCATTCGAACCACAAGTGCCAAAGTGGGGGGGGGGGGGGGGGCGAGCCCCCGGCAACAAGTTGGCGTTGTTCCCCGGCAAAGCCCCTTGTCGGTATCGGCGTCATCACCCCCATGAGTAAAGACACGGTACGGCTCGTCCCAACAAGGGTTTTTCCCACGCGGGTGACTCTACATCCCGCAGTAAGGAAGATACTAAGGGTTTCCTTGAGAAAATGAGAAGTACTGAACTGGAAATACGTGATACACTTATCTTCTCTAGGCAGTATCTCCTTTTCAAGCGTGATGGGCCGCCTCCTTTGTTCCCTTGTTTCCTTCCCCTGTTTTCTTGATGGTAAAACACGTAGGGTGAGGATAGTAACAAAGATTATGGTCTCATCAAGCATTCTAGCAAATCTTAATAACTTAAAGGTGCTAACATTGCAGTCATAAAAATGCGTAATAAGCATGTAAGGATGACGATACGACGCAATGCCTAGCTTTATTACTGTTGCACAGGGTCTTCGCCTGGCTTTGTACAAAGGATTACATGAAACATCGGCAAGGCTTGTACAAAAGGTGGCTGCCGGGGACTGAGCCTGGCAGCCGCGCCTTACAGGTAGAACTTATGAAGATGCTCAATGTTCCATGAGTTCTGCACCTTGGTGCCATCTTCGGTCTCCAGATGGACTGCGCCAGGTCTGGTGACTCGTACTACCCGGTAAGGGCCTTCCCACTTCGGTGTCAACTTGTTTGTACCCTTGGCGGACTGAACACGCCGAAGGACAAGGTCGCCTTCCTCAAGGCTCCGGGCCTGAACTCTGTGGCTATGATAGCGGCGCAGAGCTTGCTGGTAATGTGCGGCACGCACAGCAGCCCGAAGACGGTCTTCCTCGAGGAGCGTGGCATCGTCATGCCGCAGCTGCTGTTGCTCTACTACATCGTAGGCAAGCACTCGAGGTGACCCGTATATGAGTTCCGTGGGGAGCACTGCTTCCACCCCGTACACTAGGGAGAAGGGCATTTGGCCGGTAGATCGATTTGGTGTCATTCTGAGGGACCAAAGAACCACCGGCAGCTCATCAATCCAGCGCCTGCCGCTCTTCCGCAGCTTATCGAAAGTTCTTGTCTTGAGCCCTTGCAGCACTTCAGCGTTCATCCTCTCGACTTGCCCGTTGCTCCTTGGGTGAGCAACAGAGGCGAAGGAGACCTTGCTTCCAAGGTTTTGGATATATTGCATGAAGGCGCGGCTCGTGAACTGGGTGCCGTTATTGGTGATCACTCTGTTAGGCACTCCAAAACAGCACACCAGTCCTTTCATGAACTTGATAACTGCTTGTGCGGTCACCTTTCTCACCGGTTCCACCTCAGGCCACTTTGTGAACTTGTCGGTTGCCACGAACAAGAACTCAAAGCCCCCGACAGCACGGGGGTAGGGGCCCATGATGTCGAGCCCCCAGACCAATAATGGCCAGGATAGAGGGATTGTTTGCAGGGCTTGCGCTGGTTGATGGATGTTCTTGGAGTGGAACTGGCAAGCTTCACACTTGGTGACCAGTTCAGTAGCGTCCTGGAGGGCAGTGGGCCAATAGAAACCCTGTTGGAAAGCTTTCCCGGCAAGGGCCCTTGATCCAATGTGGGAACCACATACTCCTCCATGAATCTCTGCCAACAGCCCCAGTCCATCCTCCCGGCAGATACACCATAATTTCACACCGTTTGGCCGCTTTCTGTACAGGGTGTCATAGACAAACTGGTACATACTTGACCGACGGGCTACTCTTTTGGCTTCCTCTTGCTTCTCGGGGAGTTCTCCTGTTTGAAGGAAATGGACTATATGCTGTGCCCAAGTTAGAGCCTGTGGCTCGACAACAAGGACCAAAGGCATCTCCACGTCTCCGGGAGTGCTTGTCTCAACCGCTAGACCCGGAGGCCCTGCGGGAGGGAGCTGCTCGTCAACCGGAACGGGATTTTCCCTGGCAGCCTCTCTACCAGCGGCTTCGGGAAGCTCTGCCGGGAAATGCTTACCGGAGTTCAGCTTCCTTCTCTTCTTGGTCATCACAAATGGGGACACTGATGGTTGGGTGAGGCGGAGAACAAAAGTTCCTGGTTCCATAGGAAGCTTCTGCGCAACGCACTTCGATAGGTGGTCAGCAATGCTGTTTTCTGCTCGTGGCACATGCTCTGTTTGCAGCCCATCGAAGTGCTCCTCCAACTTCCTCACTTCTTCCACGTAGGCCTCCATCAGTGGGCTCTGATAATCCTTGTTGACTTGCTTTATCACTAGTTGAGAGTCTCCTCGGATGATCAGCCTCTTTATTCCCAACTCTACCACGATTCTGAGCCCAGCAAGGAGCCCCTCATACTCAGTGGTATTGTTGGTGGCTTCCTCCCAGGGAAAGTGCATCTGGACGACGTACTTGAGGTGCTCTCCGGTCGGGGCGACGAGGAGCACGCCTGCTCCAGCGCCCTGGAGTGAGAAAGCACCGTGAAAGTACATGATCCAATCCTTTGGCGCCTCTTTGCCGGGGAGGATTGTCTCCGGAGCTTCATGATCTGGCGTGGGTGTCCATTCTGCAATAAACTCCACCAAGGCTCTGCTTTGAATGGTGGAAGTGCTCTCATACTTTAATCCGAAGCTTGACAACTCCAGTGCCCACTCCACTATCCTGCCAGTGGCTTCGGGGTTTCTCAGTATGCATTGCAATGGGAAACAGGTGACAACTGTTATCTCATGGGCTTGGAAGTAGTGGCGCAGCTTCCTCGAGGCCATGATGAGGCCGAAGATTAGCTTCTGTACTCCGGAGTACCTTGATCGAGCCCCCTGTAGTAGGGAACTGACAAAGTACACGGGCCGCTGCACCATTTTCTTCTTTGCCACTTCCTTGGGCTCGCCGTCAACCATTTGTTGAGATCCCCCTTGACCTGCGTCGAGCTCTGCTACGGATGTTTCTTTCTCGCTCCCGGTAGCATCAGCAGCGGCTGCCGAATCTTCGTCCATCCCCCGTTGCGCCACCAGCGCTGCACTAACCACTTGATTCGTTGCCGCTAGATATAGCAGCAACGGCTCTTGTGGTTTAGGAGCGACCAAGGTGGGAGCAGAGGATAGGTATTTCTTTAGGTCTTGCAGTGCTGCATTTGCCTCCAGGGTCCACTTCGTCGGGCCAGCCTTCTTGAAAATTTTGAAGAACGACAAGGCGCGCTCAGCGGACTTGGAGATGAACCAACTCAACGCGGCAACACATCCGGTCAGGCGTCTGATATCTTTGATGGTTTTGGGCGCCTGTATCTGCTCGATCGCCTTGATCTTGTCAGGATTGGCTTCTATTCCTCGCTGAGATACGAAGAACCCAAGCAGCTTGCCGGATGGGACACCGAACACACATTTTTCAGGATTGAGCTTCAGGTTGATCTTGCGCAAGTTTGCGAAAGTTTCTTCCAGATCTTGTATGAGAGTGGCTTCATCCTTGGTCTTGACCATGATGTCGTCCATGTATGCTTCCACATTTCTATGCAGCTGAGGTCCAAAACCAATTTGAACAGCCCTGGCAAAGGTTGAACCAACACTCTTTAACCCGAAGGGCATTCGTACGAAGCAGTACGTGCTGCAGAGGGTTATAAATGCGGTCTTCTCCTCATCTTCCTTGTTCATAAAAATCTGGTGGTAGCCGGAGTAGGCATCCAAAAAGGAAAGCAAGTCACATCCGAAGGTGGAGTCAACAATTTGATCTATGCACGGCAAGGGGAAAGGGTCCTTCGGGCAAGCTCTGTTCAAGTCAGTGAAGTCTATGCAAAGCCTCCATTTCCCATTTGCCTTTCGTACCACCACCGGGTTTGCCAACCAGGTTGGATGCAACACTCCTCTGACCAAACCAGCCGCTTCAAGCTTCTTGATTTCCTCGGCAATGAACTGCAGCCGCTCCAAGGCCTGTTTCCTAACCTTCTGCTTGACGGGTCGAGCATGAGGGCAGACAGCAAGGTGGTGCTCAATTACCTCCCTGGGAACACCGGGGATGTCAGATGGTTGCGAGGCAAACACATCGGCATTCTCCTGCAGGAAGGCAACGAGCGCGCTTTCCTATTTGTCAGTAAGGGTAGCACTGATGGTGAAGTTACCACCAGTGCCATCCTCCCTTGCCGGGACTTTCTTTGTCTCAGGGTAGGTGACCTTGGTCTTCTTACCGGCGGAACTTTCCGGCGGGTCATCATCAGGTGCCGCGCACTCAAAAGAGGCGCACTTCCTGGAGTCCTTGCCGGTGTTCCTACCAGGCTTCTTCATTTTCCTTGTATCCTTGGCGGGAGCTAGGATTCCTGTGGCTTCAGTTGCTACCGCGTCGCGATGCATCTGGTCCACGTAGATAACCGCGTTCTTCTTGTCGGATGGGATGGAAATGACCCCAATGGGCCCTGGCATCTTCAAAGTATTATAGGCATAGTGGGATGCCGCCATGAACTTTGCCAGTGCTGGGCGACCAAGGATTCCGTTGTAGGGTAGTGGGATTTCGACGACGTCGAATACTATCCTCTCTGTTCAGAAGTTCAACTCTCCGCCGAATGTCACAGGCAGATTGATCTTTCCCTTGGGTCGGCTCCTGCCGAGGTTGATTCCTTGGAACGTACCCATGGCTTCGAGCTCTTCATCAAGGATCTGCAGTTTCTCAGCCACTCTAGGAGAGATCAAGTTCAGTCCGGCCCCACCGTCAACTAACATCTTAGACACTTTGAGGTTGCGGATTATCGGGGAAACCAACAACGGCAAACATCCAACCGTAGTGGTACGGTCAGGATGATCCTCTTCGTCAAAGATGATAGTGCTACTTCTTGAGCTTACGTTGGTTTTCCCTTGAAGAGGAAAGGGTGATGCAGCAAAGTAGATAAGTATTTCCCTCAGTTGTTGAGAACCAAGGTATCAATCCAGTAGGAGGTACAAGCAAGGCCCCAATCTTTGCACCTACACAAACAATCAAACACTTGCACCCAACACTATAAAGGGGTTGTCAATCCCTTCATGGTTACTTGCAAGGATGAGATCTGATAGAGATAGATATAAAAGATTACTAAAACGAAAAGTAAAGTAAAAGTAAATAGATTGCAGCAAAGTATTTTTGGTATTTTTGGTTTATAGATCTGAAAATATAATATGGAAAATAGACCCGGGGGCCATAGGTTCCACTAGAGGCTTCTCTCTTGAAGGAAAATAATACGGTGGGTGAACTAATTACTGTCGAGCAATTGATAGAAAAGCGCATAGTTATGACGATATCCAAGGCAATGATTATGCATATAGGCATCACGTCCGTATCAAGTAGACCGAAATGATTCTGCATCTACTACTATTACTCCACACATCGACCGACTCCTGCCTGCATCTAGAGTATTAAGTTCATGAAGAACAGAGTAACGCATTAGGTAAGATGACATGATGTAGAGGGATAAACTCAAGCAATATGATGAAAACCCCATCTTTTTACCCTTGATGGCAACAATACAAATACATGCCTTGCTACCCCTACTTTGTCACTGGGTGAGGACACCGCAAGATTGAACCCAAAACCAAGCACTTCTCCCATTGCAAGAATTACCAATCTAGTTGGCCAAACCAAACCAATAACTCGAAGAGACTTGCAAAGATATGAAATCATGCATATAAGAATTCAGTGAAGATTCAAATAATATTCATAGATAATCTGATCATAAACCCACAATTCATCGGATCTCGACAAACACACCGCAAAAGAATATTACATCGGATAGATCTCCATGAAGATCATGGAGAACATGGTATTGAAGAACATAGAGAGAGAAGAAGCCATCTAGCTACTAGCTATGGACCCGAAGGTCTGAGGTGAACTACTCACGCATCATCGGAGGGGCAATGGTGTTGATGTAGATGCCCTCCGTGATCGAATCCCCCTCCGGCAGATTACCAAAAAAGGCCCCAAGATGGGATCTCACGGGAACAGAGGCTTGTGGCGGCGAAAAAGTATTATTGTGGGTCTTTTTGGTATTGGGGGAATATTTCTGAATTTATAGGCGGAGAATTAGGGTTGGAGGAGCTACGGGGGGCCCACAAGCCAGGGGGGCGCCCCCCCCAGGGGCGTGCCCAGGTGGCTTGTGGCCCACCCGTGGGTCTTCTAGCCTCTTCTCCAAGTCTCCTGGGTTCCTTCTGGTCCAAGAAAAATCATCGTATAATTTTATTCCGTTTGGACTCCGTTTGATATTTGTTATCTGCAATACTCAAAAACAAGGAAAAAACAAAAACTGGCACTGGGCACTAGGTTAATAGGTTAGTCCCAAAAATAATATAAAATGGCATATTAATGCCTATAAAACATCCAAAATAGATAATATAATAGTATGGAACAATAAAAAATTATAGATACGTTGGAGACGTATCAAGCATCCCCAAGCTTAATTCCTGCTCGTCCTCGAGTATGTAAATGATAAAAACAGAATTTTTGATGTGGAATGCTACCTAACATATTTATCCATGTAATATTCTTTATTGTGGCATGAATGTTCAGATCCATAAGATTCAAAACAAAAGCTTAATATTGACATAAAAACAATAATACTTCAAGCATACTAACAAAGCAATTGTGTCCTTTCAAAATAACATAGCCAAAGAAAGTTATCCCTACATAATCATATGGTCTGGCTATGCTCCATCTTCCCCACACAAAGTATTTAAATCAGGCACAACCCCGATGACAAGTCAAGCAATTGTTTCACACCTTTTATGTTCTCAAACCTTTTCAACTTTCACGCAATACATGAGCTTGAGCCATGGATATAGCACTATAGGTGGAATAGAATATGGTGGTGGTTGTGAGGAAAAGGAGAAGATAGTCTCACATCAACTAGGCGTATCAATGGGCTATGGAGATGCCCATCAATAGATATCAATGTGAGTGAGTAGGGATTGCCATGCAACGGATGCACTAGAGCTATAAGTGTATGAAAGCTCAAAAAGAAACTAAGTGGGTGTGCATTATAATGAAAAAATTCCACTAGTATATCACAGTGACAAAATAGGAGACTTTCTATCATGAAGATCATGGTGCTACTTCGAAGCACAAGTGTGGAAAAAGGATAGTAGCATTGTCCCTTCTCTCTTTTCTCTCATTTTTTTATTTTGGTGGGCATCTTTAGCCTCTTTTTTTTATTTGGGCTTCATTGGTCTCTTTTATTATTTGTAAATTCCGGAGACTCATCCCAACTTGTGAGGGAATCATAGCTTCCATCATCCTTTCCTCTCATGGGACAATGCTCTAATAATGATGATCATCACACTTTTATTTACTTACAACTCAAGAATTACAACTCGATACCTAGAACAAAATATGACTCTATATGAATGCTTCCGGTGGTGTACCGGGATGTGCAACGATCTAGCATAGCAAATGACATAAAAAACGGACAAGCCATGAAAACATCATGCTAGCTATCTTACGATCATGCAAAGCAATATGAAAGTGATGGTGCGTGTCATAATAAATGGAACGATGGAAGTTGCATGGCAATATATCTCGGAATGGCTATGGAAATGCCATAATAGGTAGGTATGGTGGCTGTTTTGAGGAAGGGTATATGGTGGGTTTAATGCACCGGCGAAAGTTGCGCGGTACTAGAGAGGCTAGCAATGGTGGAAGGGTGAGAGTGCGTATAATCCATGGACTCACATTAGTCATAAAGAACTCACATACTTATTGCAAAAGTCTATTAGTTATCGAAGCAAAGTATTAGACGCATGCTCCTAGGGGAGAGGTTGGTAGGAGTTAACCATCGCGCGCTCCCGACCCTCACACAAAGGATGACAATCAATAAACAAATCATGCTCCGACTTCGTTACATAATGGTTCACCATACGTGCATGCTACGGGAATCACAAACTTTTAACACAAGTATTTCTACCAATCCACAATTACTCACTAGCATGACTCTAATATCACCATCTTTATATCTCAAAACTATATGCAAGGAATCAAACTTCTCATAGTGTTCAATGCACTTTATATGAAAGTTTTTATTATACCCCTCTTGGATGCCCATTATATTAGGACTAAATTCATAACCTAAACCAATTACCATGCTGTTTAAATACTCTCAAAATAATATAAGTGAGGTACGAGAGTTCAATTATTTCTATAAAATAAAACACCACCGTGCTCTAAAAAGATATAAGTGAAGCACTAGAGCAAAATTGCCTAGCTCAAAAGATATAAGTGAAGCACATAGATTATTCTAATAAATTCACGATTCATGTGTGTCCCTCTCAAAATATGTGTACAACAAGGGTGATTGTGGAAAACTAAAAAGCAAATACTCATATCATACAAGACGCTCCAAGCAAAACACATATCATGTGGTGAATAAAAATATAGCCTCAAGTAAATTTACCGATGGATTGAAGACAAAAGAGGGGATGCCTTCCGGGGCATCCCCAAGCTTAGTCTCTTTGGTATCCTTGAATATTCCTTGGGGTGCCATGGGCATCCCCAAGCTTAGGCTCTTGCCACTCCTTATTCCATAGTCCATCAAATCTTTACCCAAAACTTGAAAACTTCACAACACAAGACTCAACAGAAAACTCGTGAGATCCGTTAGTATAAGAAAAATAAATCACCACTTTAGGTACTGTTGTGAACTCATTCTTTATTTAAATTGGTGTAATATATACTGTATTCCAACTTCTCCATGGTTCATACTGATGGGGATATGTACCTAGGGTAGGGTCATAGGCCTGACCTACATACCCTACCTAAGGACACTGCCCTAGAATTCTTAAGGACTACAAGGAAGTCTCCGACTGAAATCACCAAGACGTACGAGCCACTCGACAACATCTGGTCACTCGACAACATCCACTCAGAGGTTTCTTCCTTCACTCGATGGCTACCTTTCACTCGGAAGAAACAGAAGACGGTCGACCGCAGAAGATCAAAAGCCACTCCAGGGAGGTCAACGGGCAGGCGTTCGGCTAGACCATAAGTAGCATTTATTACATACGTTACCAGTAACGTCCCTCTTTATTACCACGATCGGACCCTTAGATGTCGGGCATTCATGAGGGGCAGCGTACTCTATATAAGCCGCCCCTCCCCTCTGGCACAAGGGTTCGCACCCTGTAACTCTCTTACTCCACACGACAAAGCTCCCGAGCACCTGAGACATAGGGCTGTTACCTCCACGAGAGGGGCCTGAACTCATACATCTGTGTGTACATCCTCGCCGTAGCTAGGACTCTGCCCTCTCCTTTAGTACCCCTACCTTCTACTGTCAGTCTCGTTCCCACGATAGTTGGCACCCACCATGGGGCAGGCGTCTAAGCGACTTCCGGCGAGGTTGCATTTTTCTCCTTCGTCATGTCTTCCGGTGGTGATTTGTTCCTGGGCCACGAGATCCGTCTCGGAGTGCTCACCTTCATCGCCGACGATTTGACATGGCTCCAGGAAGCGCCTCTAGATGTTGAGGCGCTCCCGATCCATGGAGCGACGCACTTCTGCGCGAGCTCCTGCGGCGTTCTTCTACTTCAGCCGTCGACTCCGTACTTCTCGGCTCTCCCCGCTATTCGTCGCCGCAAGCGATCCGGTCGTTCGCGGCTCCAGCGCTGGGTGAAGCATGCGGCGGCTCGCCAAATTTCGTCTCCGCAGATTGCGGCTATCGAGCCCGCCGAGTCACTTCACGGCGTGTTTGATTCGGCGTCGGATCCGTCTGACATTCCCTCCGAGTGTGAGAGCTGCGATCCTACGGCGAAGGTTCTCATGGCCGGATCGCATCAGAGTCCGCCGCCAGGCTTTGGCCGCGGCAGACGCGAAGCTGGAGGTCCGTCGGGTGATCAGCAGCGCCGTGATGAGGAGATTCTCCATACTCCCATCGTCGGTGCGACTGCTGAGGCCCAGGCCATGGAGGCTACGCGCCTTCGGCTCAAAGAGATGCAGGAGGCACTCGACGAGCGTGCCCGCCAGCGTCCACCCGTTTCCAGTCGACGTCAGCGACAGCTGTTTCCGAGTGGATCTCATAACAATGTCAAGGTATTCCGTACTCCAATTCTGAATGTTGCAGCAGCTGCAAAGATAGCAGATTCCATTCAACCGTCCCGTTCGGAGGCTGGTAGAGGTTTGCAGCAGATCCGAGCGTTGCTTGATGCGGCGCAACAGCAGAATTCGGCTGTTTCTCAGTCGCGCAACAGATTGCATAGTAACTCCCCCAGAGCAGACACAGTTCAGTCGGCGCACAGTCCAGGGTCACCTCTGCGTCGCAGGGGCGGAGGTTACCATGAGGATCAGTACCAAGATTGGGGGCGAGATAATTTTGCTCCTCGTTATCACTGTGATGACCGCCGTCGAGTGCCTACTCCTCCGCGGAGTGGTTCGTATGTGCCCCGGCACTATGACGATAGGCGCCCGTTCGGCGATGAGCGGAATCCTGGGTTCGATGCAAGGAACGTCCTCGCGCAAAGGCGGATCGACAGAGGCAGGGCCCACAGAGATGGTAATGACAGAGATTATTCGAGTGGAAGTGGTACCATTGTTTCTGGTCCCGAGTGTTTTAGCAAAGCCATTCGCTCTGTAGAGATTCCCCCCCAACTTCAGGTTGGCGACTGGAATAAGCAAGTTCTCCGGCGAGTCAAAGCCGGAAACATGGTTGGATGATTACCGAGTGGCTGTGCAGATTGGTGGAGGAAATGATAACGTAGCCATGAAGCATTTATCCTTGATGTTGGATGGTTCAGCCCGGGCGTGGTTGAATCGTTTGGCCCCTTCCAGCATCTACTGCTGGGAGGATCTTGCCCGAGTGTTCATCAGTACCTTCGAGGGCACTTGCAAGCTTCCTGCGGGTTTGATCGATTTGCAACACTGTGTTCAGAAGCCCAATGAGTCCTTGAGAGATTACATTCAGCGGTGGTCCACCTTGCATCACACTGTGGAGAATGTTTCCGAGCATCAAGCTGTTTGTGCTTTCAAAGCCGGAGTGAAGTACAGAGAGCTTTACCTGAAGTTTGGGCGGACAGGTGACATTTCCCTGAGCAAGATGATGGAGATTGCCACACGGTACGCCAATGGCGAAGAGGAAGACCGCCTCCGTAGCGGCAAAGGAAAAGCAGTCGACAATGAGGTCGGCGGCAATTCCAGTCAGAAACAGAAGCGCAAAGCTGATGGCCCTGCTCAGGCAGAGGCGGCCGCTCTGGCGGTGCAAGGAAAAAATAAGGGGAATGCCAAAGGTCAGTTTACCCCCAATAAAGGGAAAAATCAGTCGGGAACAGATGTCCTGGATTTACCGTGTGCAATCCACACGAAGAAAGATGAGGAAGGCAATTTGATATTGCCTAAGCATACCACTCGACAGTGCCGTCTACTGATCCAGCAGTTCAAGGAAGGTCCATCGAGTGAGAAAACTCCTGAAAAGGAGGATGATGAAGACAAAGAAGAGTTTCCTGAGGTCAATGCCACTCTGTTGATTTTTGCTGATGTAGAAAGCAAGAGTCGACTGAAAGTTATCAACAGAGAAGTCAACATGGCTGTTCCTGCTACCCCCACATACCTCAAGTGGTCTCAGACTGCCATCACATTTGACCAGTCAGATCACCCAGCTCATATCGCCACCCCTGGTCGACAGGCATTGGTGGTGGACCCGGTTGTGGGAGGCACTCGACTTCGCAAAGTCTTGATGGATGGTGGGAGCGGTCTGAACATTTTGTATGCGGACACCCTAAAGGGGACGGGCATTCCGATGTCCCGACTCAGCGAAAGCAACATGCAGTTCCACGGAGTCATTCCTGGGAAGAAAGCCAAGTCACTCGGCCAGATAGCATTGGATGTGACGTTTGGTACTGACAAGAATTTTCGCAAAGAGAAATTGACGTTTGAAGTGGTGGACTTTCAGAGTGCATACCACGCCATCCTTGGCCGTCCGGCTTATGCCCATTTCATGGCCCGTCCATGCTACGTGTATCTAAAGCTGAAGATACCCGGGCCCAAGGGTGTGATCATAGTCACTGGCAATCGACAGAGGGCTGAGGAGTGCCTTCAGCAGGGCTCCAAAATTGCCGATCATCAGATGGCTGTGGTCGAGTTGGAGGAGTACAAGAAGAGTGCTGATCCTGCCGATCTGCTGCGTGCCAAGAAGCCCGCCTCTGAGTCAGCTTTCCAGTCGGCAGGTGAAGTGAAGCAGGTCCACATTCACCCGACGGATCCCAATGCTGCCCCGACCAACATCTCAACGACACTCAACAGCAAATAGGAAGCCGAGCTCATCCAGTTCCTCCGTGAGAACTGGGACATCTTCGTATGGAAGCCTACTGACATGCCAGGTGTACCCAGGGAACTGGCTGAGCACCGACTGAGAGTCGACCCGAAGGCCAAGCCCGTGAAAGAGCATTTACGTCGGTCGGCAGCAGAGAAGCGGAAGGCAATCGGCGAGGAGGTGGCTCGTCTCTTGGAGGCTAAGTTCATACGCGAGATTTACCACTCCGAGTGGCTCTCGAACGTCGTTATGGTCCCCAAGAAAGATAAGTCACTCCGCATGTGTATTGACTTCAAACATATCAATCGGGTCTGCCCGAAAGATCATTTTCTGCTCCCCCGTATCGACCAGATTGTCGATTCGACTACGGGGTGCGAGCGTTTATCTTTTCTTGATGCATACTCCAGTTACCATCAGATCCGTCTGTTTGGTCCGGATGAAATAAATACAGCCTTCATCACCCCATTCGGGTGTTTCTGTTATATCACCATGCCTTTTGGTTTGAAAAATGTTGGCGCTACTTTTATGCGCATGATTCAAAAATGCCTGCTTGATCAGATCCCTCAGAATGTTGAAGCATACATGGATGATATTGTCGTCAAGTCTCGCAAAGGTTCCGACCTGCTGACTGACTTGGCTGAGACATTCGCCAACTTGAGGAGGTATGATATCAAGTTAAACCCGACTAAGTGCACTTTCGGTGTTCCTGGTGGCAAGTTACTCGGTTTTCTTGTTTCTGAACGAGGAATCGACGTCAATCCTGAAAAGATCAGTGCCATTACCCGAATGAAAAGCCCTGTGCATGTGCACGATGTCCAGAAGCTCACAGGTTGCTTGGAAGCGTTGAGTCGATTCATTTCTCGTCTCGGTGAGAAGGCATTGCCTTTATACCGACTGATGAAGAAGTCTGATACGTTCAAGTGGACTCCAGAAGCTGAGGCAGCGTTTGTTGAGCTCAAAGCCCTGCTTTCCACCTAGCCAGTGCTTGCTGCTCCGCACAGCAAAGAGCCCTTGCTACTGTACATCGCGGCCACTAATCAGGTCGTCAGTACGGTTCTCACTGTCGAGCGGGAAGAGGAAGGCAAAGCTTACAAAGTCCAACGTCCTGTTTATTACATTTCTGAAGTGTTGACTCCTTCGAAGCAAAGGTACCCGAATGAAAAGCCCTGTGCGTGTGCACGATGTCCAGAAGCTCACAGGTTGCTTGGCAGCGTTGAGTCGATTCATTTCTCGTCTCGGTGAGAAGGCATTGCCTTTATACCGACTGATGAAGAAGTCTGATACGTTCGAGTGGACTCCAGAAGCTGAGGCAGCGTTTGTTGAGCTCAAAGCCCTGCTTTCCACCCAGCCGGTGCTTGCTGCTCCGCACAACAAAGAGCCCTTGCTCATGTACATCGCGGCCACTAATCAGGTCGTCAGTACGGTTCTCACTGTCGAGCGGGAAGAGGAAGGCAAAGCTTACAAAGTCCAATGTCCTGTTTATTACATTTCTGAAGTGTTGACTCCTTCGAAGCAAAGGTACCCACATTATCAGAAGCTTGTATATGGTATATATCTGTCAGCGAAGAAGGTGGCACACTACTTTCAAGACCACTCAATTTCAGTCGTTAGTGATGCCCCATTGTCTGAGATCCTCAACAATCGAGATGCGACTGGTCGAGTGGCCAAATGGGCTATTGAGCTCCTTTACTTTGATATCAAGTTTGAAGCGAAAAAGGCAATCAAGTCTCAAGCACTTGCTGATTTCCTGGCCGAGTGGATAGAACAGTAGCAGCCAATCCAAATTCACTCGACACACTGGACCATGTTCTTTGACGGCTCTAAGATGCTGAATGGGTCTGGTGCTGGCGTAGTATTGGTATCCCCAAAAGGCGACAAACTCAGTTATGTCCTGCAGATTCACTTTGATTCCTCCAATAATGAAGCTGAATATGAAGCACTCTTATATGGGTTGCGTATGGCCATCTCACTCGGCGTCCGGCTCCTGATGGTATATGGTGACTCTGATTTGGTGGTCAATCAGGTGATGAAAGAGTGGGATGTCAGGAACCCTGCTATGATTGGATACTGTAATGCAGTAAGAAAGCTTGAGAAGAAGTTTGAAGGTTTGGAGCTCCATCATGTTCCCCGAGTGAAGAATCAGGCAACTGATGAGCTAGCAAAGATTGGATCCACTCGGAAGCCTGTCCCCAGCAATGTGTTTCTCGAGCATCTAGATTCTCCTTCAGTGCAAGAAGATCCCTTTACTGAAGAGCCCCCGCAAGCAAAGAGCGCCTCTGATCCGACTGAAGTTGATGTCCCAGCAGTCATAGATCTGGTCATGGAGATTTTGGTGATCACGCCCGACTGGACAGTACCTTATATTGCATACATTCTGAGGCAAGAACTCCCAGATGACGAAGATGAAGCTCGACAGATAGTCCGCAGATCCAAATCCTTTACTGTCATGGATGGACAACTCTTCAGGGAAAGTGTAACTGGCGTGACTCAGCGGTGTATCTCTCCTGAAGAAGGTCAACTGATTTTGGAGGAGATTCACTCGGGAACCTGTGGTCATCATGCGTCCTCTAGGACGATTGTTGCCAAAGCATACCGAGCTGGTTTCTTCTGGCCGCGCGCCAACGAGATGGCTAAGGAGATTGTTGATCACTGTGAAGGATGCCAGTTCTATTCAAACTTGTCGCACAAGCCTGCATCTGCCCTGAAGACTATTCCACTCGTCTGGCCGTTTGCTGTATGGGGTTTGGATATGGTCGGACCTCTTCGAACAGGCCAGAGTGGATTTACTCACTTGCTTGTAGCAGTCGACAAGTTCACTAAGTGGATTGAAGCTAAACCCATAAAGAAGCTGAACTCCCGCACTGCTATCAAATTCATGAAAGAGATAACATTCCGGTATGGAGTTCCACACAGTATCATTACGGACAATGGCTCAAACTTTGACTCGGAAGAGTTCAGACACTTTTGCTCCTATCAAGGCACTCGGGTGGATTACGCATCCGTTGCGCACCCCTAGACCAACGGTCAAGCTGAGCGAGCGAATGGCCTTATCCTTCAAGGGCTGGAGCCTCGACTCATGCGAGATCTCGATCATGCAGCTGGAGCTTGGGTGACTGAATTGCTGTCTGTTCGGTGGGGCTTGAGGACGACTCCTAACCGGTCGACTGGGCGCACTCCTTTCTTCTTGGTGTATGGAGCTGAAGCCGTTTTGCCAAGTGATGTCCTTCACAATTCCCCCCGAGTAGACCTTTACTCCGAGGCTGAGGCTGAACAGGCACGTCAAGACGGTGTGGATCTTCTGGAAGAAGAACGCGAGATGGCTTTGATTCAGTCGACTGTATATCAGCAAGATCTGCGCCGTTTCCATGCGAGACACGTCAAGAGTCGGTCGTTCCATGAAGGTGACCTTGTGCTCCGAGTGGATCAGCAGTGACCTCACAAGCTGGCCCCAGCATGGGAAGGTCCTTTCATCGTCACCAAAGTACTGAACAATGGAGCCTACCACCTCTTCAACCTCAAGAAGAATATCGACGAACCGCGCGCCTGGAACGTGGATTTACTTCGACGTTTTTATACCTGACAACTGAGTTGTTTTGATGTAATAAGAGTACTCCAGACAGTTTTGTTTGTTAAAGTTATGACTCCTACAGTCTATTGTCGATTCCAATCGCACAATTTCGCATTCAAAAACTACTCCGAGCGACGAGCAATCCTCTCACTCGGGGGCTTAGCTGCGAACCAGTTTTCGCCTAAGTTAAAAACTCTTCCGAGTGGATGGTATTCCATTCACTCGGAAACTTAGTTGCGAACCCGTCTTCGTCTAAGTTCAAACCTTCTCCGTGTGACGAGCGATCCTCTCACTCGGGGACTTAGCTGCGAACCAGTTTTCGCCTAAGTTAAAAACCTTCTCCGAGTGATGAGCGACCCTCTCACTCGGGGGCTTAGTTGCGAACCAGTTTTTGCCTAAGTTAAAAAACCTTCCAAGTGGATAATATTCCACTCACTCAGAAACTTAGCTGCGAACCCGTCTTCGTCTAAGTTCAAACCTTCTCCGAGTGACGAGCGACCCTCTCACTCGGGGGCTTAGCTGCGAACCAGTTTTCGCCTAAGTTAAAAACTCTTCCGAGTGGATAGTATTCCATTCACTCGGAAACTTAGCTGCGAACCCGTCTTCGTCTAAGTTCAAACCTTCTCCGAGTGACGAGCGATCCTCTCACTCGGGGACTTAGCTGCGAACCAGTTTTTGCCTAAGTTAAAAACCTTCTCCGAGTGACGAGCGACCCTCTCACTCGGGGGCTTAGCTGCGAACCAGTTTTCGCCTAAGTTAAAAACCCTTCCGAGTGGATAGTATCCCATTCACTCGGAAACTTAGCTGCGAACCCGTCTTCGTCTAAGTTCAAACCTTCTCCGAGTGACGAGCGATCCTCTCACTCGAGGACTTAGCTACGAACTAGTTTTCGCCTAAGTTAAAAACCCTTCCGAGTGGATAGTATTCCATTCACTCAGAAACTTAGCTGCGAACCTTTCTTCGTCTAAGTTCAAACCTTCTCCGAGTGATGAGCGATCCTCTCACTCGAGGACTTAGCTGCGAATCAGTTTTCGCCTAAGTTAAAAATCCTTCCGAGTGGATAGTATTCCATTCACTTGGAAACTTAGCTGCGAACCCGTCTTCGTCTAAGTTCAAAACATGCAATACCACTCGGCAAGGTCCGGCCTGTCCAAGTATAAAAAAAAGCAAACATGCAATCATTGTCTTTATCTGACCCCCGCCGAGGCAAGCACTCGACGGCGGTCTCGGGGACTACACCCAGTGGGTGCACTCAGCGTGCCCCCACTGGACCAAAAACCACTCGACTAAGACCCGATCTACTCGAGGAAAAAACAAGCAAGTATGCATCTGAAGAAAACACCCAGTGGGTGTAAAGTCAAGGTGGACAGGAATTCAATCGGAAATGAACTTACAATCGAACTTACTCGGACATTGGCTTGAAGCGCTGAACTGGCATCATAGGCTAACTTGCTGGCCTCGTACGCCTCCTTCGTTCGCAGCATCATTTGCCCAGCCTGGATCATGGCCTCTTTGGCAGCTCCAGTCTAGTCTTCTCGGACGTGGTACAGAGGATATGCAGGCGCCAGATGAGTCGGTGCTGCAGTTGAAGTCACCAGAGATGCTTGAGGTTGCCCAATCGGCGCTGAAATCACTAGAGTTGAAGTCGCGGGCGGGGCACTCGACAGCGGAACCACAGGGTCAGTTCTGGCTTGGGAAGAATCACCAAGCTCTTGAGAGGACGCAGCAGTCGACCCACGTGGTGCATGTCCTGATGACGTTCTCCGAGTGAGTACGCATGGAGTGTCCAAGGCCACAACTTCGCCTTCAGCACCCCGGTGCGGCTCCTCGTCGTCTTCCAAATGGATGACGTCGTAAACAGTCAATCGACAACATTAGTTCATTTCATTCGACGAATTGCCTTCAAAAACCAGTCTACAGTGAAGATTTACTATACCTTGTTGAGAGGTGGCCGCGTCAGGAGTGTCCACTTCCATGTGATCCCCCTCATCCCGCAGAGGCGACATCACCGAGGTAGCAACTCTGGTGAACGAATTTCATTCGGTCAGCAAAGACATGAAGTTTCACAACAGCAGAAAAGGAAAATAAACACTCACGTTGAGGCGACAGGCACAGTGATCTTTATACGGGACAGAGCCTTCCGAGGCTTTGGTGCGTCCGACCTGGGCTGCTTCGCAACTTTTTCAGTCGACCCAGATGTCGCGGCATGGTCGCGCTTCGGGTTCCTGGTGCTTGATGCCAAAGTTTTGCTTGGGGCAGCCTCCGGGTCTTCTCGCAGCTTGGATCGACGCTCGATGCGCGGAGGAGCCTAGGCCTCTACCTCGCCTTCCTCTAGGTCGTCATCGCTACCTTCACTGTCATCGGCGTAGTCGACATCTGCGCTGTCGCCTACGCTCTCTTCTCCGTCCTCAGGCTGCTCTCCATTCGGCACAGGCGAATACATGTTCGTAAACTCCTGCAAGATACAAACTGTAAAGTCAATCAACCGAAGACTCCATCACTCGACGAAACAAGAAAACACTCGACAAAGATATAACTCACCAGGTTCGTCGGTGGGTTCAAAGCAGAGAAGGGCAAGATTCGCTTAGGTCCCAAAGGATTGTCACAGGCTCCGGTGATGCTCCTGAGCCACTGGGCAACAGTCTCGTCGGAAACTTCCTCTGGATGTGTCCGAGTGGTATCCTCGGGGCCCGAATAATGCCACATGGTGTGATCCTTGGCTTGAAGAGGCTGGATTCGTCGACTGAGAAACGTCTCTAAGAGATCCATACCAGTCACTCCGCCACGGACCAGATCTACTACTGCATTCACTAAAATCCCTACCTGGACCTTCTCTCCCTTTGTCACACTCAGTGTTCTGGGAGTAGTAGGTCGATCCAAGGTGAAAGGGGGAAGACCAGTCGACATATTGGGAGACGCAACATCTTTGCAGTAAAACCATGTCGACTGCCATCCCCTAACAGATTCGGGAAAGTTCATCGACGGAAACGCATTCCTACCCCTCTTCTGAAGCCCTAGACCACCACATAGCTGGATGACATGGGTCTTACTATCACTAGGATTGGCTTTTTTGACACATTGGGACCGAATGGTGAATATGTGCTTGAATAAGCCCCAGTGAGGAGGACAACCCAAGAAACACTCGCACAAGGTGATGAAAGCAGCAAGGTACGAGATAGCATTCGGAGGAAAGTGGTGGAGTTGCGCTCCGAAAAAGTTCAGAAACCCGCGGACGAATGAATGAGGGGGCATAGAAAAACCTCGCTCAACGTGGCTGAGGAGGAGGACTCGCTCCCCTTCGCGCGGCTCCGGCTCGATCTCCCCCTCCGACAGCCTCCACGAGCCTTCGGCCACGAGCCCGTCGGCGACGAGGTTCTCGACGTCCCCCGCTACGACCGTCGACGGGAGAAAATCTCCCTGGATCCACCCCGGCGGCGCCGTGAATCGGGCGCCCGACGACTTCTTCGCCTTGCCTCCTCCCTTCTTGGTGCGCTCGAGCTTCTCCGTCTTGCTTTTCGTCATCGCGGCGGCGGTCGTCGAGGCGGAGTTGAGCGGTGCGCGTGGATCAGGGGTGGCGGAGGAAAAGAGAAGATTTGGGGTAGAAGTACTGTCCCGGCCCGGTGCCGTCGCGTCTTATATCCGCCCGAGTGAGTCGCTGACCTGCGGGCCCGTCAGATCTCTGGATATCCCGATTTCAGAGGAGGAGCGGTATGTGGCGGTAATGGCGGCGCGAAGATCGAGGCGTCGTGCCCCCACTTGCCCCAGTCGTTGCGTCATCGTCGCGCGGCGCGCGCTTACCCAATTTTCGAATCCCGTGAAATCCGGGCCTGACGAAGCGACCCGTCACATCAGAAGACCCTGCTGACCACTTGGACCCGATTCCACGCTGAAGTTCACTCGGATACATTTCAAGACATAATCGATCAGGGTGAATGACAAAGATTCCAATCGACGCAGACTTCTGTGAAGCCCTAAAATGCACTCGGAATTTTTGTGCCTTATCAGAACCCGCATCGACCCCTTTTTTCACTCGAACCCCGATCCATTCGGGGGCTAATGATGGGGATATGTACCTAGGGTAGGGTCATAGGCCTGACCTACATACCCTACCTAAGGACACTGCCCTAGAATTCTTAAGGACTACAAGGAAGTCTCCGACTGAAATCACCAAGACGTACGAGCCACTCGACAACATCTGGTCACTCGACAACATCCACTCGGAGGTTTCTTCCTTCACTCGACGGCTACCTTTCACTCGGAAGAAACAGAAGACGGTCGACCGCAGAAGATCAAAAGCCACTCCAGGGAGGCCAACGGGCAGGCGTTCGGCTAGACCATAAGTAGCATTTATTACATACGTTACCAGTAACGTCCCTCTTTATTACCACGATCGGACCCTTAGATGCTGGGCATTCATGAGGGGCAGCGTACTCTATATAAGCCGCCCCTCCCCTCTGGCACAAGGGTTCGCACCCTGTAACTCTCTTACTCCACACGACAAAGCTCCCGAGCACCTGAGACGTAGGGCTGTTACCTCCACGAGAGGGGCCTGAACTCATACATCTGTGTGTACATCCTCGCCGTAGCTAGGACTCTGCCCTCTCCTTTCGTACCCCTACCTTCTACTGTCAGGCTCGTTCCCCCGACACATACCCCCCGATACAACCCATAGATACATCAAAATAAGCAAACAACACAAAGAAAACAGAATCTGTCAAAAACAGAACAGTCTGTAGCAATCTGTAAACTTCGAATACTTCTGTAACTCCAAAAATTCTGAAAAATTAGGACAATCTGGGAAATTTGTATATAAATCTGGTGTAAAATTTTTAGACTCGTTTGACGCTCTGGTGAATTTATAAAATTCCTGGACTGAGTGCAAAAGTTTCTGTTTTTCAGCAAAATCAAATCAACAATCACCGTAGACCATCCCAAAGGTTTTACTTGGCTCAAACACTAATTAAAACACTAAAACACAATTACTACAGAGGTAATAATGTGTAAATCACTCAATAACATAAACAAAAAAAACGTAAAAACATAAAATAAAATTGGGTTGCCTCCCAACAAGCGCTATTGTTTAACGCCCCTTGCTAGGCATAACGCAATAGATCTAGGTATTGTCATCTTTGGTATGCAACTCCTCAATTGCACACTTATAAACCCTAGGAGGTTCTTTGCTCTTATCAATAATAATGCTCCTAGGCAAGAAGTCAAGAGATTCACTTGTGGCAATAGGTTCCCTAACAATATTGGTAAAGCTGGGGTGAACACTTATCATCTTAAGATCTTCATCCCCTTTACTAGAGGATTCACCCTTATTTTTAGGAACATAAACAAACTTTGCAGTCTTAGAAGGAGGAAAATTTGGAGTGGTTTGAATAGAGGCAAAAGCGGAACCCAAGTTGGTAATAATGTCCTCTAGCTTTCCAATTCTAGAGGAATCTTGATCCAATTTTTCATTAACTATGGGTTCTTTTCCCCTTAGGTTTTTAAAGTAACTCCTACCTTAGATCCATATTGAGTAATATGATTATGAATCTTTTTATCCAATTTTTCAATGAGCTCTATAGTATCAACTTTATTTTCAATAATATCAAGCTTTCGCATCACATGTTCCAAAGTTAAGATAGTTTCATTAACCATGAGTGGGGGTGAACCTACCAAATTTATCATAGCACTATAAGAATCAACGGTATGGCTTCCCAAGAAATTTCCTCCCATAATGGTATCCAGAACATATCTATTCCAAGGAGAAACACCCACATAAAAATTGCGAAGGAGAATGGTAGTAGATTGCTTACGAGTAGATCTATTTTGAGCATTGCAAATTCTATACCAAGCATCTTTTAAGTTTTCTCCCTCCCTTTGCTTAAAATTGAGAACTTCACTCTCGGGAGTACTAGCGATAGTAGTAAGGCTAGCCATGAGTTTAAGTGTTCTAACACACAAGAAAAAAAATCAAACGAAAAGACGAACGGAAGAAGGGCGAATAAAAAGGCAAATCTTTTGGGTTTTTCTGAAAATCGTTTTAGAAGCGGGGGAGAGGAAAACAAGAGGCAAATGGCAAATAATGTAAATGCAAGAGATGAGTTTGTGATGGGTACTTGGTAGGCTTGATGTCTTGACTTGCTATGTATCCTCCCCGGCAACGGCGCCAGAAATCCTTCTTGCTACTTCTTGAGCTTGCGTTGGTTTTCCCTTGAAGAGGAAAGGGTGATGCAGCAAAGTAGAAAAGTATTTCCCTCAGTTGTTGAGAACAAAGGTATCAATCTAGTAGGAGGTACAAGCAAGGCCCCAATCTTTGCACCTACACAAACAATCAAACACTTGCACCCAACGCTATAAAGGGGTTGTCAATCCCTTCACGGTTACTTGCAAGGATGAGATCTGATAGAGATAGATATAAAAGATTACTAAAACGAAAAGTAAAGTAAAAGTAAATAGATTGCAGCAAAGTATTTTTGGTATTTTTGGTTTATAGATCTGAAAATATAATATGGAAAATAGACCCGGGGGCCATATGTTTCACTAGAGGCTTCTCTCTTGAAGGAAAATAATACGGTGGGTGAACTAATTACTGTCGAGCAATTGATAGAAAAGCACATAGTTATGACGATATCCAAGGCAATGATTATGCATATAGGCATCACGTCCATATCAAGTAGACCGAAACGATTCTGCATCTACTACTATTACTCCACACATCGACCGACTCCTGCCTGCATCTAGAGTATTAAGTTCATGAAGAACAGAGTAACGCATTAGGTAAGATGACATGATGTAGAGGGATAAACTCAAGCAATATGATGAAAACCCCATCTTTTTACCCTTGATGGCAACAATACAAATACGTGCCTTGCTACCCCTACTTTGTCACTGGGTGAGGACACCGCAAGATTGAACCCAAAACCAAGCACTTCTCCCATTGCAAGAATTACCAATCTAGTTGGCCAAACCAAACCAATAACTCGAAGAGACTTGCAAAGATATGAAATCATTCATATAAGAATTTAGAGAAGATTCAAATAATATTCATAGATAATCTGATCATAAACCCACAATTCATCGGATCTCGACAAACACACCGCAAAAGAGTATTACATCGGATAGATCTCCATGAAGATCATGGAGATCATGGTATTGAAGAACATAGAGAGAGAAGAAGCCATCTAGCTACTAGCTATGGACCCGAAGGTCTGAGGTGAACTACTCACGCATCATCGGAGGGGCAATGGTGTTGATGTAGATGCCCTCCGTGATCGAATCCCCCTCCGGCAGATTACCGGAAAAGGCCCCAAGATGGGATCTCACGGGAACAGAGGCTTGCGGTGGCGGAAAAGTATTATCGTGGCTCTTTTTGGTATTGGGGGAATATTTCTGAATTTATAGGCGGAGAATTAGGGTTGGAGGAGCTACGGGGGGCCCACAAGCCAGGGGGCGCGCCCCCCAGGGGCGCGCCCAGGTAGCTTGTGGCCCACCCGTGGGTCTTCTGGCCTCTTCTCCAAGTCTCCTGGGTTCCTTCTGGTCCAAGAAAAATCATCGTAGAATTTTATTCCGTTTGGACTCCGTTTGATATTCCTTATCTGCAATACTCAAAAACAAGGAAAAAACAGAAACTGGCACTGGGCACTATGTTAATAGGTTAGTCCCAAAATAATATAAAATAGCATATTAATGCCTATTAAACATCCAAAATTGATAATATGATAGCATGGAACAATAAAAAATTATAGATACGTTGGAGACGTATCAGATAGGCGCGCGGGACCACTTGAGTGGTTTCCTTGATTCTGCAGTTGGTTCCACAGCATTGACCTCACGTGCCCACTGTTTGAGCTGGTGGCGAGAGGAGTGCAAGGACGCTCCCCCGTCAACGCACATGGCTTCAGTTGCTTTCTGGAACTCCATGTCACTGGAATCCTCATGATCACCCTCATCATCGCTCATATCATCTGTTTCCTTCTTCTCTCGGCCTCTGGCGGGCTTTTCCTTTTGCTGCGGGGTTTTGCCGTGGCGACAACCTCTGCCGCCATGGCCCTTCCTGGCAGCGCCGTCCTGGCCTTTTTCCTTGTCGCGTTTCTTGTATTCGACCCTCTGTTTCTTGACAAGCTGCTCGACCTATCGGCATTCTTGGAGATCATGGCCCTTGGTGCGGTGAATCTTGCAGTACGGCCCGTCGGACTTCCCGGCCTTCTCAGCGGCAGCAGCCTCCCGGCAATCAGCGCACGCGGCAGCTCCCTTGCCAGGGGTTTCGGCTTTCGCCTTCTTGCCGGTACTGAGGTCTCCGGAGCTCTCGACAGCCAGCACTGCTTTTCCCTTGCGCTTCTTGTTGCGCTTCCTGTTCCTTCCCTTCGGGTCGGGGGCGTCGTCGTCATCATCTGAGTCCACTTTGACGCCTGCCTCTTCTCCGGGAAGCCGCCTCCCTTCTTCAGCCCGAGCACACTTATCCGCCAAGGTGTAAAGCTCATTGATGGTCTTGGGGAGCTTGACATTCATCTTGGCTCGCATCCTCCTATTGCGCACGTTTGAGTGGAACGCGGTGATCACTGCCGCGGGATGGATCTCAGGGATGTTGCAGTGGACTGGGGTGAATCTCTGGATATACTTTCTCAAGGTTTCTCCCTCCTTCTGCGGGAGGACTTGGAGATCGCTGGGCTGGCCTGGCTCTTGATGACCACCAGTGAAGGAGCCAACAAACTCGTTGCACAGATCAGCCCAAGAAGAAATGGAATTCTATGGCAGGTGCATCAGCCATGATCTCACATTTGGTTTGAGCGCCAAAGGAAAATAGTTGGCGAGCACCTTTTCATCTCTCCCTCCCGCGGCTTGAACAACTATCGTGTAGATGCCCAAGAACTCCACGGGGTTTAGCTTTCCGTCATATTTCTATGGTAGCTCGGGCTTGAAGGCTCGGGTCGACGGCCAGCGGACCCGTCGCAGCTTGCTAGTGAAGGCAGGGCAACCAACCTCGTAAGGAAGGTACCCGCCGACACTGGGCGTGGGGTCGCCGACGTCTGGACCGTTGCGCCTGTCGGATTGTCGGTGTGCTTCACGACGTCGCTCGATGGTGATGTGCGCGTCTTCCTTCCGCTGGTCTTCGAGGACACGCCGCTGGTCCCGGCGGTCGTGCAGACCAGACGAGACTATGGACGCCTCGTCGCGGTCGTCAGCATGTGAAGCTTGCTGCGGCTGCCTCTGGGCTTGTTGTCGTGGAGGGGATTGCACTGTTGGGGTGGCCCCTTCTACGCGCTTGCCACCCTGGGCTGCCACTGCTGTTCGCGTACGTCGCGACGGCTCTGCATGCTAGGTCTTGTTGGCTTCAACGAAGGAAATCAGGCTTCGAATGGTAGCTCTCCATTCATCCATCTTATCAGCTGCTGGCATGAAGTTGAGCAGCATCTGGACTCTTGCCATGGCCTCCTCTGTGGTGCCAGGCATGGCGAAAGAGGAGGACCTTAACGTGGCTCGATTCTTGGTAGGCCCAAGAGAAGTGTCGCCGCGAACTTGATGTCGCGCGCCACTTGCTGGATCTTTCTGGTGAGTTGTGGGTCGATCCTGAGGAGCTGCGGCTCTGCTGGGCACCCCGTCTCGCTCCGCTCGAGGTGCACGCCCAACGATCTCGCTGGTGACGGGTGTGGCCGGAGGGTCATGGCTTGCACCGGACTGGGCGCCGCTGAGGCGACCTCGGCCATCCGCGCGACGGGGAGGTGATGAACGGACGTTCCCTCTGCCCGTGGCGTCGAGGCTGGGTTCGCCATGTTGTTGCTGTAGCTGCTCCCCTCCGGTGCCTCCCGCTCCATTCCCAGCCATGAGAAGCTGGACAGGGGCGCCACCTGCACCGATTGCGTCGTCCATGACGCCCACCTCGCCTGCAGCCGCTACGGTGCCTACGGCGCCGGTGGCCGCGTGTGAGGGGCCTTCGAGGACGAAGGCTGTGCCGCCGTGCTGGATTTCTTCTTTGGAGCCATTGTTGAAGAAGATGACGATGAAGACCGATCCGCCGTTCACGGACTCGGGTTCGCGCAAATGATGCACAATCCCCTACCTAGCGCGCCAAATATGTTGGTGCACGGATGCTCATGATCACCTATGGGACCAGATGCCCCTTGTGGTTCGGCAAGGGGGGTCACGTTGCACGAAGAGCGGAGAGCATGAGATGGCGCAATGATCAAGGGTCAGGCATTTTACCCAGGTTCGGGCCGCTGCTAAGCGTAAAACCCTACTCCTGCTTTTTGGTGGATTGATTGGAGGAACACGAAGAACGCAAGGCGCCTGACCCTGGCAAGGACTGCTGCCGGGGAGAGCGGCTATGCGAGTACAAGCGTTCGAGGGTTCGAGTTGCCAACCTTGAGCTAGGTTGCCTTGGGCCTCCTTTTATAGTGCAAGGGGCTACCACAGTGGCAAAACAGACATTATCTATCGATTAGATAGCTAAGCAGAGCTATCATACCTAACTCCGGCATTTAGGACAAAATGTCATGATTACCTTCCTAGGTGGCGCTTGGGGGTGCATCCCCGGCAAGCCCTTGCCACCGCTCGGCCGGTTGCTGCTTAAGATCTTGACACGCTGCAGGGTGGGTGTCAACCGAGCGTAACATGCCTTCCAATGTGTCGCCACATGCTTAGCAAAAGCTGATTAATCGCGTGAGGGCTCGACACCGCATTGATAAGTGACAGCCGTAGCGATGCGGTAGAGCGGTGGCTGGTTGGCTCGTGCCTGCCGGGGAGTGGCTTGCCGGGTCTTCTGGAAGGTGCGTTCGTCTCGATCCCCGATAAGCATCTGGGACGTGCTTGGCGCGCTGCAGCCCAGGCTTGGGCTGTCGCGTTGAGCTTGTTGAAGTCCTGTCTTGGTTGCTGTCGGGGTTTTCTTGCTCTACCGCCTGTGCATAAATCAGGGGCATTGGGTACCCCTGTACTAGTGCACCGACAAGGTGCATCAGTATTAATTCTCTGAGAGTCTTGTTCAATTCTTTTAGGATGACCTTCAGGATAAAGTGGTTCTTGGGTCATTCTACCTCCTCTAGTTACTACTCTAGCAGCAAAATCATTCATGTTATTATTCATTTCATCAAGCAATTCTTTTTTAGACTTAGCAACTTGTTCTAACTGAGTTTGAACCATAGAGGCATGCTTTCCTACACCTCTAACATCATTACTGATTCTAAATAGCAAGTCACTCAAGCGAGCAATCATATCAGAGTTATATTTCAATTGTTTCAGGACATGTGCATTGAAATGATCTTGCTTCATAATATAGTTATCAAACTCATATAAGCACTAACTAGGATGTTTATTGTGAGGGATATCACCTTCATCAAACTTTAATAAAGAATTTACCTTTACCACCTGTGGAGGTAGTGGTGTGTCAAGGCCATGTATTTCTTCAATAGGTGGTAAATTCTTGACATCCTCAGCTTTAATACCTTTTTCTTTCATAGATTTCTTTGCCTCTTGCATATCTTCAGGACTGAGAAATAAGATACCCCTCATCTTCAGAGTGGGTTTAGGCGGTGGTTCAGGAAGAGTCCAATCATCATAATTCTTCAATATGTTGTTCAATAATTCCTCGGCTTGTTCAACAGTTCATTCCCTGAAAACACAACCAGCACAACTACTAGGAAGTCTCTAGAAGCATCGGTTAGTCCATTATAGAAGATATCAAGTATTTCATTTTTCTTGAGAGGGTGATCAGGCAAAGCATTAAGCAACTAGAGAAGCCTCCCCCAAGCTTGTGGGAGACTCTCTTCTTCAATTTGCACAAAGTTAAATATTTCCTGTAAGGCGGCTTGTTTCTTATGAGCAGAAAAATATTTTTCACAGAAATAGTAAATCGTATCCTGGGGACTACGCACACAACCAGGAGTAAGAGTATTGTACCATGTCTTAGCATCACCCTTTAATGAGAACGGAAATAACTTAAGAATATAATAGTAACGAATCATCTCATCATGAGCAAAGAGGGTGGCTATATCATTCAGCTTAGTAAGGTGTGCCACTACAGTTTCAGTTTCATAGCCATGGAAAGGATCATATTCAACCAAAGTAATTAACTCTGGGTCGACAGAGAATTCATAATCCTTATCGGTAACAAAGATAGGTGAAGTAGAAAACTTAGGATCACATTTCATTCTAGCATTCAAAGTCTTTTCCTTATACTTGCGTAGCAATTTCTTAAGATCGTTTCCATCCTTGCAAGAAAGAATTTCTCTAGTTACCTCCTCATCCATAACATAACCTTCAGGTATCTTAGGCATTTCAAATCGAGGAGAACTAGGACTAATAGATGTTTCATAGTCGTCATCAGTTTCATAGGCTTCATCAGTTTCAGCAATCTCATCAATTTTAGTAGTTTCATTCTCTTTAACTCTAGCAATTTGTTCATCAAGAAATTCTCCTAGTGGCACATTATCATCAAGCATGGTACTAGCATCATCATAAGCATCATTCATAGTAGAAGTAGCATCATCAATAACTTGCGACATGTAAGGAATACTAGCATGTGGTGGTGTTGCAAACTTACTCATAACAGAAGGTGAATCAAGTGCAGAGCTAGATGGCAGTTCCTTACCTCCCCTCGTCTTAGAGGGAAAAATCTTGGTCTTTGGATCCTTTAGATTCTTCATAGTGATCAATTGGTATAAATCCCAAGTGACTCAACAAATATAGCTATGCTCCCCGGCAACGACGCCAGAAAAAGGTCTTGATAACCCACAAGTATAGGGGATCGCAACAGTTTTCAAGGGTAGAGTATTCAACCCAAATTTATAGATTCGACACAAGGGGAGCAAAAGAATATTTGAGAGTATTAGAAGCTGAGTTGTCAATTCAACCACACCTGGAGATTAAATATCTGCAGCAGAGTGATCAGTAGCACAGTAGTATGATAGGTTTAGTAGCAATAGTAGCAGTAACGGTAACAGTAGCAGTGATAGCAATAGCTTTGTAACAGTTGGAACAGTATCGACAACAGTAGTAACTTAGCAAGAACAATAAGTGCAAAACTCGTAGGCACTGGATCGGTGAACTCGTTGGATAATATTCATCATATAACAGTCATAACCTAGGGCGACACAGAACTAGCTCCAGTTCATAAATGTAATGTAGGCATGTATTCCGTAAATAGTCATACGTGCTTATGGAAAAGAAGTTGCATGACGTCTTTTGTCCTACCCTCCCGTGGCAGCGGGGTCCATAAGGAAACTAAGGGATATTAAGGCCTCCTTTTAATAGAGAACCGGAACAAAGCATTAACACACGGTGAATACATGAACTCCTCAAACTACGGTCATCACCGGAAAGTATCCCGACTATTATCACTCCGGGGTTTGCGGATCAGAACATGTAATAGGTGCATATGACAAGCAAGATCAGATCAAGAACATAGATATAATGGTGATAACATAAACGGTTCAGATCTGAAATCATGGCACTCAGGCCCTAGTGACAAGCATTAAGCATGGCATAGTCATAGCAACATCAATCTCAGAACATAGTGGATACTAGGGATCAAGCCCTAACAAAACTAACTCGATTACATGATGAATCTCATCCAACTCCTCACCGACCAGCAAGCCTACGAAGGAATTACTCACTCCCGGTGGGGAGCATCATAGAATTGGCGATGGAGAAGGGTTGATGATGACGAAGACCGAAGATTCCCCTCTCCGGAGCCCCAAACGGGCTCCAAATCTGGCCTCCCGGTGAAGAACAGGAGGTGGCGGCGGCTCCATATCGTAAAACGCGATGAAACTTTCTCCTTGATTTTTTTCTCCAAAAATAGGAATTTATAGTGCCGGAATTAGGGTCAGTGGGGCCACGAGGTGGGCACAACCCACCAGGGCGTGCCTGGGGGGCTGGCGCGCCCTGGTGTATCGTGCCCAGCCAGGGCCCCCCCCTACGGTGGTTCTTGGCTCCAGTATTTTTTATTTATTCCAAAATAAATCTCCAAAAAGTTTCGTCTAGTTCCGAGAACTTTTATTTCTGCATAAAAATAACACCATGGTAGTTCTACTGAAAACAGCGTCAGTCCGGGTTAGTTTCATTCAAATCATGCAAATTAGAGTCCAAAACAAGGGCAAAAGTGTGAGGAAAAGTAGATACGACGGAGACGTATCAACAACCATGTCTTCCAAAATATCAACACTAAAGAAAGTTATCCCTAGCCCATCATGCTCAATCATTGATGCATTCATGAAACATACTCAAATATTAACTACACCCAATGCTCAAGGATGATCATAGTGCCCCGTAGTTGGTGCTTTATAAGAGAAGATGGAGACTCAAATAAAAATAAAAATTGCATAAAGTAAATAGATAGGCCCTTCGCAGAGGGAAGTAGGGATTTATAGAGGTGCCAGAGCTCAAAGTTTAAAATGAGAGAGAAAAATATTTTGGGTGGCATGCCTTTCCTGTCAACGAAAACGGCAAAGTAGTTCACAATACTTTCCATGCTAGATATATCATAGGCGGTTCCCAAACAGAAAATAAAGTTTATTCCTTTTTCCACCATTCTTTCACAATCCATGGCTAGCCGTATCCACGGTTTCCTTCCATACCAACACTTTCCAAGGAATTTATTTTTTGACAACATAAAGTAATTTTTTTCATTTCATTTCGGGAATGGGCATCCCTATTACCGCCGTACTCTCATGCAATGACAAGTGAATAAACACTCATCTTGAGAATAACACATCTAGCTTGGAAAAATATTGGACACCCCCTACCATTTCATGAGCGGTACGAGCACACAAAAAGGAAATTTATTTTGAAAAGTAGAGATGGCACATACAAATTTGCTTAGAACGGCATGGAAATACCGCATATAGGTAGGTATGGTGGACTCATAAGGTAAAACTGGGTTTAAGGATTTTGGATGCACAAGTAGTATTTCTACTTAGTACAAGTGGAGGCTAGCAAATAGATTGAGAAGCAACCAACCAAGAAACGACAATTCACATAAACAAGCATTGAGCATAACTAACACTGAATAATGCACCATAAGTAGGATATAATTTCACTGCATAAATATTGACTATCGTACTTGCATAGGGAGTCACAAACCTTAACACCAATATTCTTACTAAAGCATAATTACTCACTAATGTGACTCACATATTACTATCATCATGTCTCAAAACTATTACAATGAATCAAGTTTAATTTGTCCAATGATCTTCATGAAAGTTTTTATTATATACTCCTTGGATATCTATCACTTTGGGACTAGTTTCATATCTTGCCATTGCTTTTGACAAGCTCACACAAATTTAAGTGAAGCACATGAGCATAGAGATTTCATCTTTCAAAATAATAAAAGTGCAGCATGAGAGGATTTCTTAAAAATTTACTAACTCTCAAAATAATCTAAGTGAAGCATGAGAGGATTTCTTCAAAATTTTCCAAGCACACCATGCTCAAAAAGATATAAGTGAAGCACTAGAGCAATTCTATAGCTCAAAAAGTTTAAGTGAAGCATAAAGAGGAATTCTAACAAATCGTAGCATAATTTTGGCTCTCTCAAATAGGTGTGTCCAGCAAGGATACAAGTGACAAACTAAAAAGCAAAGCAAGCAAAGACTCAAATGATACAAGACGCTCCAAGCAAAACTCATGATATGTGACGAATAAAAATATAGCTCCAAGTAAAATTACCGATGGTTGTTAGAAGATAGAGGGGATGCCACTCGGGGCATCCCCAAGCTTAGTTGCTTGTTTCTCTTTGGATATATCTTGGGGCAGCTGTAGCATCCCCAAGCTTAGGCTCTTTTCACTCCTTATTCCTTCATCCATCGTGATCTCACCCAAAATTTGAAAACTTCAATCACACAAAACTCAACCAAATCTTCGTGAGATCCGTTAGTATAATAAAGCAAATCACCACTTTAAGTACTGTTGAAAACCCATTCAAATTTTATTATTGCATTATACCTACTGTATTTTAACTTTACCATGGCTCATACCCTTCAATATAACCCATAGATTCATCAAAACAAGCACACAATGCAACGAAAACAGAATCTGTCTTAAACAGAACAGTCTGTAGTAATCTTTACTCTAACCATACTTCTGTAGCTCTAAAAATTCTGAACAATTAGGAAGACGTAAAGAATTTGTATAGCAATACTGTGTTGAACTTTCAGCTCAATATGACATTCCAGTAAAAAATGAAAATTCGCACACTGGAGGCAAAGTTTCTGTTTCAGATTCAGCATTGTTTCTACTCATCTTATGAATCATCCTAAAGGCTTTACTTGGCACAAACACTAAATAAAACATAAAAACACAATCATAACAGAGGCATAATTGTGTCAACACTCAAAAACAGAAAGAAAAATATGAAAATTCATTTATTCATTGGGTTGCCTCCCAACAAGCGCTATCGTTTTACGCCCCAAGATAGGCATAATGCAAAGATTCAAATAATGTCATCTTTGGTTTTTGCTACTTTTGTGAGGGCTTTCTCAAACCCGTGGGGCTCTTTACGCTTCCCCAAGTTTTCAGGAAAATAAACCATCTTGAGATCCAAAATATCCAAACGCTTGTTGCAAAGAGTAATCAAAGTATTCAAGCGATTGAGGTTCCCACTAATATGTTTGAGAGGTTCATAATATTTTTGCAACTCGACCAACTGCTTATGTAAGTCACCCAATTTGTCTAAAATTTGAACCCCCTCTTGGGTAAAAGAAAGCCGCTTTTTTGATGGAGGAACCCCCAATATCCCTTCCAAAATTTCATAAGCGGTGTTTGCATAAAGCTCAATAAAGTTCCCTTTAGCGGCAAAATCCAAAAGTTGTCTATGATGCAAAGCTAATCCCATGTAAAAATTTCGAAGCAAAATTTTTGCATCTCCTTTTAGATTATAAATACGATAGGATTCCATTAGCCCATACCAGGCATCTTTCAAATTTTCCCCTTGTTTTTGTTTGAAGTATAGGACTTCAAAATCTGGTGACAAAGGGGGAGTAGTATCGCCAGTCATAGCAACAAGGTAGGCAAACAAGAGATCTGACGAGAACAAGGCAAACGAAAAAAGGGCGAATAAAACGGCAAATTGGGTGAAGTGGGGGAGAGGAAAACGAGAGGCAAATGGCAAATAATGTAATTTCAAGGAGATGAGATTTGTGATTAGAAACCTGGTAGATGATGATGGTGTCTCCTCGGCGCCAGAGATTGGCACGTTGAAGAGACCGCTTCCTCCCCGGCAACGGCGCCAGAAATTCCTTTGACGTGTCTTGAGACTGTGTCGGTATTTCCCCAAAGAGGAAGGCATGATGCAGCACAGCGACGATAAGTATTTCCCTCAGTTATGAAACCAAGGTATCGAACCAGTAGGAGGATCACCACCACTATGTAAACAACACCTGCACACAAAGAACAAATACTTGCAACCCGACGCGAAAGAGAGGTTGTCAATCTCTCTACGGTAAAAAGATAGATTAGGTAGTGATAGATTGGAGAGATAGATATCTCAAAAACACAAAATAAAAAGGGCAAATAAAAAGTGCAGCAAGGTATTTTTGGGTTTTTGGAATAATAGATCTGAAAACAAAAGCGGCAGAAAGATAGATCGGAAAACAATATGTTGGAAAAGTAGACCCGAGGGCCGTAGGATTCACTAGTGGCTTCTCTCATGAGTATAGCACACGGTGGGTGAACAAATTACTGTTGGGCAATTGATAGAAGATCAAATAATCATGACGATATCCAAGGCGATGATCATTATATAGGAATCACGTCCAAGATTAGTAGACCGAAACGATTTTGCATCTACTACTATTATTCCACACATCGACCGCTATCCAGCATGCATCTAATGTATTAAGTTCATGGAAAAACGGAGTAATGCAATAAGAACGGTGACATGATGTAGACAAGATCTATTCATGTAGGAATAGACCCCATCTTGTTATCCTTAATAGCAACGATACATGCCTGCCTCACTGCCCCTTCTGTCACTCGGAGAGGAGACCGCAAGATCGAACCCACCAAAAAGCACCTCTTCCCATGGCAAGAAAAATCGATCTAGTTGGCCTAACTAAACAAAAGATTCAAAGAAGAAATACGAGGCTATAAGTAATCAGGCATATAAGAGATCAAAGAAGACTCAAATAATATTCATGGATAGAAACTGATCATGATTTCAAAATTCATCGGATCCCAACAAACACACCGCAAAAGTTTACATCAAATAGATCTCCAAGAGACCATTGTATTGAGAATCAAAAGAGAGAGAGGAAGCCATCTAGCTACTGCCTACGGACCCATAGGTCTATGGTGGACTACTCACGCATCATCGGAGAGGCACCAATGAGGATGATGAACCCCTCCGTGATGGTGTTAGATTGGATCTCGAGGTTCTGGAACTTGCGGCGGTTGGATGTGTTTTTCGTCGACTCCCATAGGGTTTTTGGAATATTTAGGAATTTATAGGCGTCAGAGGCGGTGGAGAGGGGTCCCGAGGAGGGAACAGCCCATTAGGCGTGCCCGGGGCCTCTGGTGTGCCCTCGTGGGTTGTGGTCTCCTCGACCCTCCCCTCTGGCACTTCTTTGGCCCACTGGATGTCTTCTGGCCTAAAAAATCCAAAAAGTTTCGTTGCGATTGGACTCCGTTTGGTATTGATATTTTACGAAGTAAAAAACAAGCAAAAACAGCAACTGGCACTTTGGCACTATGTCAATAGGTTAGTCCCAAAAAATGATATAAGGTTGCTATAAAATGATTGTAAAACATCCAAGATTGATAATATAACAGCATGGAACAAGCAAAAATTATAGATATGTTGGAGACGTATCACTTGGCGCAGGAGCGCGAAGCGAAGGAGGCGGAGATCGCGAAGGCCGTGGAGGAGTCCCTTGAGAAGCCACAGGACGAGGCTTGGATGGGATATCGGCAGAAGCGGGACCTCCAAGAGTCGCGCACCGTGGAAAAGGTGAAATCCCTTGAAGCCCAAAGTGCGTTGCTGGAAGAGGAACTCTGAGTGGTCAAGTGCTCTCTCGAGGAGCCGAAGTCCCGTGCCGTTGGGAGTGACAGGGTGCGGTCCACAGCCGATGAGAGGCGTCAGAAGCTGAAGGACGAGATGGCGCGTCTTGAAGAGCGGAGTGCCCAACATGCAGAGTCCAACTCTCGGCTTGAGGAGGAGTTGCGAAGGCTCGGAGAGGAGAAAAAGACGTAGTGTAGGCTCTTCAAGGAGGCCTATGACTGCATCTTTGGAGCTGCCAGGATGCTGGGCATGACCCTCGTTGCTTCCCCCAACTTCCAAGAGGATGAAGTGGGGAGCTATGCCGTGTTGTTCGAGAAGTTTGGCGACAAGATGGTTGAGAAAGCACATGACTTCGAGAAGACCATTGAGGGGGAGTGTCGCGATCTGGGGGCGAGGATCGACGAGCGCATTCTTGCCAACCTTCACCTTGTCAATGTCGAGTTCCCAATCGCCGACGTGCTGAGGTCACTGGAGAACTCTCTGCAGATGCAAGCCACTCAGGCTCTAGTGGCAGGCTTCGT
Source organism: Elymus sibiricus (assembly GCA_039707655.1). Taxonomy (NCBI): domain Eukaryota; kingdom Viridiplantae; phylum Streptophyta; class Magnoliopsida; order Poales; family Poaceae; genus Elymus; species Elymus sibiricus. The sequence goes on along the minus strand of CM077675.1, from coordinate 279,488,139 downwards.
GGAGGTGCTTGTTGGCATGTACATCCATGAAGAAGAGGAAGAGGAGGCACCAGAAAACCCTGCACCTCAAGGTGTCCCCACAAACGAGGATGTAGGTCCGTAGGTTGTCAACTTAGAGCCCTCGGGTACTGTATTTGCTACTTGTGTTTTAACACTCCTTCCAATGTGCATGTGATGCTCACCCTTGTGCTCTTGCGTGAACTGTTTATTTTATGTTTTTATTTTCGCCCATAGGCTTTCTCTTGCTGAGAAGCGATGACTTTTAATCGACTGACTGACCGCCCTGTTCCTAGGTTTGTGGATATCCTGTGTAGCCCCGGGCTTTGGCCCTTCGCGCGGTGAGCAATGAGTCGTCGGAGGGGGTGGGACCAAGAACCCACAGAGACCATACACGTGGCATTTTTTGCCCTTTGTTGGAGAAACGCGGCCCTATGGTTAAGACATTTTGCCACCCGTTCATGCCGTATTAATCGACCGTAATGAAGTGTCATAAAGAGGTGGGCGACTCCTAGATTCCCATGCCACGATGCTTGGGGAAGCGGGCGGGTGGAGGCCGCGCAGTAACTCATGGGTCGCAGCCGCTCGCCCCTTCCAGTGTATAAAGGATGCGGAGAGGGGAAGCTCCATGCCACAGCCCCCAGCTCTTCTCCGTATTCTTCTTCCCTTGCATTCCTATTTTCCCAACATCCTCACTCTTCCTGGCCAGTTCGGGCTCGTTGTCCATGTCGTCCACCAGTTTCCTCATTAGCGAGGTGGTGCGGCTACACCGCGTGCTGGCCACCAGGGAGGATGAAGTAGAGGCGAAGCACGAGACCTTGCTGGTGAAGGAATTAATCCTGGATGCCATCCGCACTCATGCCCTAAACGTGTTGTCATGGCACGAGCGGGAGAATGGAGATCTCCGCGCGCAGTGATAACCCACATGTATAGGGGATCACGACAATCTTCGAGGGTAGTATTTCACCCAAATTTGTTGATTCGACACAAGGGGAGCCAAAGAATATTTATGAGCCTTAGCAGTTGAGTTGTCAATTCAACCACACCTGGAAATATCTTTCTGCAGCCAAGTGTTTAGTAGCATAGTAACAATAATAATAGGAGTAGCGGAAAGTAGTGGATTGTAGTGATTGTAACAGTAGTAGTAGCGAAAGTAACTTAGCGAAGATCAATATGCAAACAAGCATAGGCATCGGATCAGTGATGGATATTTGATTTGGATGACATTCATCATGTAACGGTGACAACCTAGAGCGATATAGAACTAGCTCCAATTCATCAATGTAATGTAGGCATGTATTCTGTATATACTCATACATGCTTATAATAAGAACTTGCATGACATCTTTTGTCCTATCCGCCTGTGGCAGCGGGGTCCAAAGGGAAACTAAGGGATATTAAGGCCCCCTTTTAATAGAGAACCGGAAGAAAGCATTAACACATAGTGAATATATGAACCCCTCATACTACGGCCATCACCGAAGATGATCCCAATTTCTGTCACTTTGAGGTCTACGGATCATAACACATAATAGGTGCATATAACCTGCAAGATAAGATCCAAAATACTCTCATATTCATAGAAACATAATAGGTTCAGATCTGAAATTATGGCACTTGGGCCCTAGTGACAAGTATTACGCATAGCAAAGTCATAGCAACATCAATCTCAGAACATAGTGGATACTAGGGATCAAACCCTAAAACTTGACTTGATTACATGACAAATCTCATCCAATCCCATCACCGTCCAACAAGACTACAAAGGAATTACTCACTCCCGGTGATGAGCATCATGGAATTGATGATGGAGAAGGGTTGGTGATGACGACGGCGACGAATTCCACTCTCTGGAGCCCAAAACGGACTCCAGATCAGCCCTCCCGAGGAAGAACATGAGGTGGCGGCGACTTTGTCTTGTAAAACGCGATGATTCATTTTCTCTTATTTTTTTCTAGGGCAGAAGATGCCTTATATCAGAAGATGGGCATTGGAGGCTTGTGATACGTCCATTTTGCATCATGATTTCCTACTATTATTTATAATGTTTTTATGCATAATAATGCTTTAGGGAGTGATTCTAATGCTTTTTCTCTCATAATATGCAAGGTTTACACAAAGAGGGAGAATACCGGCAGCTGGAATTCTGGACCTGAAAAAGCACATCAGAGATACCTATTATGCACATCTCCAAACAAGCTAAAACTTCACGGAGAATTATTTTGGAATATATAAGAAATACTGGAGCAAATAACTACCGGAGGGGGGCCAACAGGTGAGCACAAGACACCAGGGCGCGCCAGGCCCCCCAGGCACGCCTTGGTGGGTTGTGCTCAGCACGGCCCACCTCCGGTGCCCATCTTCTGGTATTTAAGGTCTTTTGACCTAGAAAAAATAAGGAGAGGACTTTCGGGACGGAGCTCCGCCGTCTCGAGGCGGAACTTGGGCAGGAGAACTTTTGCCCTCCGGTGGAGCGATTCCGCCGGGGGAACTTCCCTCCCGAAGGGGGAAATCGAAGCCATCGTCATCACCAACACCCCTCTCATCTCTAGGAGGCCAATCTTCATCAACATCTTCAACAGAACCATCTCCTCTCAAACCCTAGTTCATCTCTTGTGTTCAATCTTTGTACCGGAACCTTAGATTGGTACCTGGGGGTGACTAGTAGTGTTGATTACATCTTGTAGTTGATCACTATATGGTTTATTTGGTGGAAGATTATATGTTCAGATCCATTATGCTATTCAATACCCCTCTGATCTTGAGCATGAATATTATTTGTGAGTAGTTACCTTTGTTCTTTAGGTCACGGGAGAAGTCATGTTGCCACAAAAGGGTTGGGCTACCTTGTTGCGCTTTATTTACCGTTACCGTTACTTGCTCGTTACCAATTATCTTGCTATTAAACTATCTGTTACCTACAATGTTAGTGCTTGCAGAAATTACCTTACTGAAAACCGCTTGTCATTTCCTTCCGCTCCTCGTTGGGTTCGACACTCTTACTTATCGAAAGGTATCAACTATGGTTTGCAAAAGTAATATTAAAGCACCTAAGCCCTCTGAACAGATTAAAGTAGAACCTAGTGTTGCTATGGTTAAGGATCTCTTGGTAGAAAATATTGATGGGCATGTTATTTACTTCTTTGATGAAGCTGCTAGAATTGCCAAACCCGATGAAAAAGATAAACATAGACTCGTAGTTGGCATGCATGTTGTCTCAGTTAAAATAGGACATCATTGCTATCATGGTTTATGTGATTTGGGTGCTAGCGTGAGTGCTATTCCTTTTACCTTATACCAAGAAATTATGAATGAAATACCACCTACTGAAATAGAAGACATTGATGTTACTATTAAACTTGCTAATAGAGACACCATCACACCACTTGGGATTGTTAGAGATGTTGAAGTCCTGTGTGGGAAAGTAAAATATCCTACTGATTTTCTAGTTCTTGGTTCTCCACAAGATGACTTTTGTCCCATTATCTTTGGTAGACCTTTCTTGAGCACCGTTAATGCTAAGATAGATTGTGAAAAACAAACTGTCAATGTCAGTTTTGGTGATGTGTCTCATGAGTTTAACTTTTCCAAGTTTAGTAGACAACCACGTGATAAAGAATTATCTAGTAAGGATGAAATAATTGGTCTTGCTTCTATTGCCGTACCTCCCACCGATCCACTAGAACAATATTTGCTAGACCATGAAAATGATATGCACTTGCATGAAAGAAATGAAATAGATAAAATTTTCTTTGAACAACAACCTCTCCTACAACACAATTTTCCTATTGAAACTCTAGGAGGTCCTCCTCCACCTAAAGGCGACCCTGTGTTTGAATTAAAGCAATTGCCTGACACTTTGAAGTATGCTTATCTTGATGAGAAAAAGATATATCCTGTTATTATTAGTGCTAACCTTTCAGAACATGAAGAAGAAAGATTACTAAAAATTCTGAGAAAGCACCAGGCTGCTATTGGATATATTCTTGATGATCTTAAGGGCATTAGTCCCACTCTATGTCAGCACAAGATTAATATGGAACCTGATGCCAAATGCGTTGTTGATCACCAACAGCGATTGAATCCTAAGATGAAAGAAGTGGTAAGAACTGAAATATTAAAGCTTCTTGAAGCAGGTATAATCTATCCCATAGCTGATAGTAGATGGGTAAGTCCTGTTCATTGTGTCCCTAAGAAAGGAGGTATTACTGTTGTTCCTAATGATAAAAATGAACTTATCCCGCAAAGAATTGTCACTGACTATAGAATGGTAATTGATTTTAGGAAATTAAATAAAGCTACTAGAAAAGATCATTACCCTCTGCCTTTCATGGATCAGATGCTTGAAGGACTATCTAAGCACACACACTTTTGTTTTCTGGATGGATATTCTGGTTTCTCTCAAATACCTGTATCACAATCTGATCAAGAGAAAACCACCTTTACTTGTCCTTTTGGAACCTATGCTTATAGACGTATGCCTTTTGGTTTATGCAATGCACCTGCTACCTTTCAAAGATGTATGACTGCTATATTCTCTGATTTTTGTGAAAAGATTGTGGAGGTTTTCATGGATGATTTTTCCGTTTATGGAACTTCTTTTGATGATTGCTTAAGCAACCTTGATTGAGTTTTGCAGAGATGTGAACAAACTAATCTCGTCTTGAATTGGGAGAAGTGCCACTTTATGGTTAATGAAGGTATTGTCTTGGGGCATATGATATCTGAACGAGGTATTGAGGTGGATAAAGCTAAATTTGATGCAATTGAGAAAATGCCATGTCCTAAAGATATTAAAGGTATTCGGAGTTTCCTTGGTCATGCTGGTTTCTATAGGAGGTTCATTAAAGACTTCTCTAAAATTTCTAGGCCTCTTACTAATCTTTTACAAAAGGATATTCCATTTGTTTTTGATGATGATTGTGTAGAAGCCTTTGAAACACTCAAGAAAGCCTTAACTTCTGCACCTATTGTTCAACCACCTGGTTGGAACTTGCCTTTTGAAATCATGTGTGATGCTAGTGATTATGTTGTTGGTGCTGTTCTAGGACAAAGAGTTGATAAGAAATTAAATGTTATCCATTATGCTAGCAAAACTCTAGACGGTGCCCAAAGAAACTATGCTACTACTGAAAAAGAATTTTTAGCAGTTATGTTTGCTTGTGATAAATTAAGATCCTACATTGTTGATTCCAAAGTTATTGTTCACACTGATCATGCTGCTATAAAATATCTTATGGAAAAGAAAGATGCTAAACCGACCCACATGTTTATAAAGGAGTAGATGGTATTATTAGATGTTGTGTACCTGAGCATGAACAGGAACAAATCCTACGGAAATGTCATTCCGAAGCCTATGGAGGACATCATGCGGGAGATAGAACTGCTCACAAGGTATTGCAATCTGGTTTTTATTGGCCTGCTCTCTTCAAGGATGCCCGTAAGTTTGTCTTGCCTTGTGATGAATGTCAAAGAATTGGTAATATCGGTAAGCGTTAGGAAATGCCTATGAACTATTCACTTGTTGTTGAACCATTTGATGTCTGGGGTTTTGATTATATGGGACCTTTTCCTTCCTCTAATGGATACACTCATATTTTGGTTGCTGTTGATTATGTTACTAAGTGGGTAGAAGCTATTCCAACTAGTAGTGCTGATCATAACACCTCCATTAAAATGCTTAAAGAAATTGTCTTCCCAAGGTTTGGAGTCCCTAGATATTTAATGACTGATGGTGGTTCACACTTTATTCATGGTGCTTTCCGTAAGATGCTTGCTAAATATGATGTTAACCATAGAATTGCATCACCCTATCATCCTCAATCTAGTGGTCAAGTTGAACTTAGCAATAGAGAAATAAATTAATATTATAAAAAACTGTCAATAGGCTCGAAAGAATTGGTCTAAGAAACTAGATGATGCACTTTGGGCCTACAGAACAACTTATAAAAATCCTATGGGTATGTCTCCATACAAAATGGTATATGGAAAAGCTTGTCATTTGCCTCTAGAGTTTGAACATAAAGCATTTTGGGCAATTAAAGAACTCAATTATGATTTCAAACTTGCCGGTGAGAAGAGGTTATTTGATATTAGCTCGCTAGATGAATGGAGAACCCAAGCTTATGAAAATGCCAAACTATTCAAAGAAAAAGTCAAAAGATAGCATGGCCAAAGAATCCAAAAGTGTGAATTCAAAGTTGGAGAATATGTTCCTTTGTACAATTCTCGTTTGAGATTTTTTGCAGGCAAGCTTCTTTCCAAATGGGAAGGACCATATGTTATCGAAGAGGTTTATCGTTCTGGAGCTATCAAGATTAATAATGCCAAAGGTACTAACCCGAAGGTGGTCAATGGACAAAGGATTAAACACTATATCACAGGTACGCCTATTAATGTTGAAAGCAATGTTATCCAAACCATGACACCGGAGGAACACATAAAAGAAACCTTCCGGAACACTCCAGAATTCTGAAAAACAGGAGGTACGTGATACGGTAAGTAAACGGACTCCGAAAAATCCGCAAAAATATTTTCTATCAGTTTTGGAATATTACAAAAATTAGGAAAATAAGAAATAAACAGGAAAGCAACCAAGGTGAGCACGATACACCAGGGCACGCCAGCCCTGCCAGGCACGCCCTGGTGGGTTGTGCCCACCTCGGACACCTTCCCGACTCCGTTTTCCTTCCATATTCTTGCTTCCCAAGATAAAAAATCTCTATATATACCCCCGATTGTTTCAACCACCGCATCGCAGAAAAATCCCCTATTCTTGTTTCGTGATGTTTTCCTATCAGATCTATCAAGCCAGGCATCATGTGTTCTCCCTCCTCCAATAACGTAGAAGAAGATGCCTGGCTGATGAAGATGGAGCTGAAGAGAGAGGAGCCAAAAGAAGACAATAATGAAGACAAGGGCAAGGGAGCTATGAAGGATCAAGCTCCAGAAGGAGGCCAATCCATGCTAACAGAAGAGGAGGAAGAAGAAGATATCCTTCAACCTTATTACAGTCATCTCACCCCCACTGAAATTGAAGCTTTTAGGGCTTTCGAAGCGGTTCATGTTCAGAATAAATTTCTCACTCGTGAAAATATTTTTCTAGAGGAGCACATCATCACCCTTTGGAGAGTCATCCGCAAATTGGAGTACGTATTGAGTTTGAATTGTGACACTTCATCACCACCACCTTCATCATCTTCACCACCAAAGGAGACTTGAGTACACGGGTATGGGCACTCCCCTTGGCTTGAGCCAAGCTTGGGGGAGGTGCCCCGGTATCGTATCACCATCACTTTCATTTACCTTTTACCTATTTTCATTCGATCCTTAGCTCTTTTGTGATTTAGTCGAATAAAAGTTTAGTATGATCTATTTTTGAGTGTTAGTTTCGTGATCTATTGATACGTCCATTTTGCATCATGATGTCCTACTGTTATTTATTATATTTTGTTGAATAATAATGCTTTGGTGAGTGATTCTAATGCCTTTTCTCTCATAATATGCAAGGTTTACACAAAGAGGGAGAATACCGGCAGCTGGAATTCTTGACCCAAGAAAAGCACATCAGAGATACCTATTCTGCACAACTCCAATGAAGCTGAAATTTTATGGAGATTATTTTTGGAATAAATAAAAATTACTGCAGCGAAAAACTACTGGAGGGGGCCACCCTGGTGGGCACAAGACACCAGGGCGTGCCCTGGTGGGTTGTGCCCTCCTCGGCCCACCTCCGGTACCCATCTTCTGGTATAAATTCACTTTTAACCTAGAAAAAATAAGAGGAGGACTTTCGGGACGAAGTGCCGCCGCCTCGAGACGGAACTTGGGCAGGAGCACTTTTGCCCTCCGGCGGAGCGATTCCGCCGGGAGAACTTCCCTCCCGGAGGGGGAAATCAAAGCCATCGTCATCACCAATACCCCTCTCATCTTTGGGAGGCCAATCTTCATCAACATCTTCAACAGCACCATCTCCTCTCAAACCCTAGTTCATCTCTTGTGTTCAATCTTTGTACCGGAACCTTAGATTGGTACCTGTGGGTGACTAGTAGTGTTGATTACCTTGTGTAGTTGATTACTATATGGTTTATTTGGTGGAAGATTATATGTTTAGATCCATTATGCTATTCAATACCCCTCTGATCTTGAGCATGTTTATTATTTGTGAGTAGTTACCTTTGTTCTTGAGGTCACGGGAGAAGTCATGTTGCAAGCAATCATGTGAATTTGATAAGTGTTTGATATTTTGATGATATGTATGTTGTGATTCCCTTAGTGGTGTCATGTGAACATCGACTACATGACACTTCACCATTCATGGGCCTAAGGGAAGGCATTGTGGAGTAGTTATTAGATGATGGGTTGCTAGAGTGACAGAAGCTTAAACCCTAGTTTATGCACTACTTCGTAAGGGGCTGATTTGGATCCAAACATTTAATGCTATGGTTAGATTTTATCTTAATACTTTTCTCGTAGTTGCGGATGCTTGCGAGGGGGTTAATCATAAGTGGGAGGTTGTTCAATTAAGAACAACACCCAAGCACCGGTCCACCCACATATCAAATTATCAAAGTAGCGAACACAAATCAAACCCACATGATAAAAGTGACTAGATGAAATTCCCGTGTACCCTCAAGAACACTTTGCCTATTACTAGAGATTGTTCTGGCCTGTCCTTTGCCACAAAAGGATTGGGCTACCTTGCTACACCTTATTTACCGTTATCGTTACTTGCTCGTTACCAATTATCTTGCTATCAAACTATTTGTTACCTACAATTTCAGTGCTTGCAGAAAGTACCTTACTGAAAACCGCTTGTCATTTCCTTCTGCTCCTCGTTGGGTTCGACACTCTTACTTATCGAAAGGACTACGATTGATCCCCTATACTTGTGGGTCATCATCTATCTATCTATGTAATCGAGTGAGAGTTATATAATAAGGTTTAGTTTGAGATTTTGCTTCTTTACTTTCTTGTTCCAATCAAAATAGAAAGAAAATAAATGAAAAGAATCATATGCTAATCTTATGGTAAGTAATGACATCACATAAGGAAAAGTATAAGTGGTAAAATTTATTGGAGATTCACAAACATAGCATTGGTCAATGATGCAATTCATGAAAGAATTAATAAGGGAAGAGAAGATTCACATGCAAATACACTATCTTGGACATCTTTTATGATTGTGAGCCCCCATTAAATATAATATGTCAAAATTGTTGACGTTGGACAAGGAAGACAACGTAATGATTTATGTTTGTTCATATTCACATAGAAGTTATATTGTCATAGATCCTTCAACATGTGGTGCTTGCTCAATATCTTTGCCAGTCAAAAATTCCGCACTAAGTAGAGATACTACTTGTGCGTCCAAAAACCCTAAACCCAAGCTCATGTTTTGAGAGTCCAACATACCTACCTATGGATCGAGTAAGATCCTTCAAGTAAGTTGTCATCGATGCAATAAGGCAATAAAATTGCTTCTAAATGTGTTTGATCAATTAGTGTAAGAGAAAATTGAGCGTTGTACGAACTTATGATGGCAAAGTAATAAAAGCGACGGACTACATAATAAAGGTTTCTATCATAGGGGGCAATATAGCGTGACGTTCTTTGACATTAAGGGATTTGGCATACAAACCAAAAAGCGCATGACAACCTCTGCTTCCCTCTGCGAAGGGCCTATCTTTTACTTTTATGCAAGAGTCAAAGTATTCTTCCCTATTCCTTTTTACTTTTTCTTTTTGCAAGCATCATGTGGTGAGGAAAGATCTAGGCACATATATCTAGTTGGATGTGAGTGAGCATGAGTTATTATTGTTGACATCACCCTTGAGGTGAGTTCGTTGGGAGGCGAAACTATAAGCCCCTATCTTTCTATGTGTCCGGTTGAAATTTTTTGCTCATGGGTATGCTGTGAGCGTTAGCAATCATAGAAGACTAAATGATGGTTGAGTATGTGGACTTGCCAAAAGGCTCGAACATGAGACCCTACCTGAAAATATGATGAATTGTAGTTGCAAAGTTGGATGAGAACATAGTTTGTTGGTTTTCAATAAGGTTTATGCTTTATACTTCTATGTTGTGATGAATTATTACTTGTTCATGAGAAGTTATATCATGAAGTTAGATAATAAAAGTTATATGAATAAGTTCTATGATAAAGTTTGTTGCTGCTATGATAATAAGCATGATGCTACTATGTCCGTATTTTGTTTTTATCGACACCTCTCTCTCAAACCATGTGAACATGCTTTTCAATATCAACTTTCGCTTGAGGACAAGCGAGGTCTAAGCTTGGGGGAGTTGATACGTCCATTTTGCATCATGATTTCCTACTATTATTTATAATGTTTTTACGCATAATAATGCTTTAGGGAGTAATTCTAATGCTTTTTCTCTCATAATATGCAAGGTTTATACAAAGAGGGAGAATACCGGCAGCTGGAATTCTGGACCTGAAAAAGCACATCAGAGATACCTATTCTGCACATCTCCAAACAAGCTGAAACTTCACGGAGAATTATTTTGGAATAAAAAAATACTGGAGCAAATAACTACCGGAGGGGGGGCCACCTGGTGAGCACAAGACACCAGGGCGCGCCAGCCCCCCCAGGCGCGCCCTGATGGGTTGTGCTCAGCACGGCCCACCTTCAGTGCCCATCTTCTGGTATTTAAGGTCTTTTGACCTAGAAAAAATAAGGAGAGAACTTTCGGGACGGAGCGCCGCTGTCTCGAGGCGGAACTTGGGCAGGAGCACTTTTGCCCTCCGGTGGAGCGATTCCGCCGGGGGAACTTCCCTCCCGGAGGGGGAAACCGAAGCCATCGTCATCACCAACACCCCTCTCATCTTTGGGAGGCCAATCTTCCTCAACATCTTCAACAACACCATCTCCTCTCAAACCCTAGTTCATCTCTTGTGTTCAATCTTTGTACCGGAACCTCAGATTGGTACCTGGGGGTGACTAGTAGTGTTGATTACATCTTGTAGTTGATCACTATATGGTTTATTTGGTGGAAGATTATATGTTCAGATCCATTATGCTATTCAATACCCCTCTGATCTTGAGCATGAATATTATTTGTGAGTAGTTACCTTTGTTCTTGAGGTCACGGGAGAAGTCATGTTGCAAGTAATCATGTGAATTTGATATGTGTTTGATATTTTGATGATATGTATGTTGTGATTCCCTTAGTGGTGTCATGTGAACGTCGACTACATGACACTTCACCATCTTTGGGCCTAAGGGAATGCATTGTGGAGTAGTTATTAGATGATGGGTTGCTAGAGTGACAGAATCTTAAACCCTAGTTTATGCGCTACTTCGTAAGGGGCTGGTTTGGATACAAACGTTTAATGCTTTGGTTAGATTTTATCTTAATACTTTTATCGTAGTTGCGGATGCTTGCGAGGGGGTTAATCATAAGTGAGAGGTTTGTTCAAGTAAGAACAGCACCCAAGCACCGGTCCACCCACATATCAAATTATCAAAGTAGCGAACGTAAATCAAACCAACATGATAAAAGTGACTAGATGAAATTCTCGTGTACCCTCAAGACCACTTTGCCTATTATAAGAGACTGTCCTAGCCTGTCCTTTGCCAGAAAAGGATTGGGCTACCTTGCTGCACTTTATTTACCGTTACCGTTACTAGCTCGTTACCAATTATCTTGCTATCAAACTATCTGTTACCTACAATTTCAGTGCTTTGCAGAAATTACCTTGCAGAAAACCGCTTGTAATTTCCTTCTGCTCCTCGTTGGGTTCGACACTCTTACTTATCGAAAGGACTATGATTGACCCCCTATATTTGTGGGTCATCAGCTTGAGAGGGGGTCCACGAGCTAGGGTGGCGCGCCCCTGGCTCGTGGCCACCTGGTGGGTCCCCCACTATTGGTTCTTTTGCCAATATTTTTTATATATATTCCAAAATAATTCTTTGTCAATTTTCATCTCAATCCGAGAACTTCTATTTTTGCAAAAAATCAACACCATGGTAGTTTTGCTAAAAACAGCGTCAGTCCGGGTTAGTTTCATTCAAATCATGCAAATTAGAGTCCAAAACAAGAGCAAAAGTGTTTGGAGAAGTAGATACGTTTGGGATGTATCAACTCCCCCAACCTTAATTCATTGCTTATCCTCAAGAAATTCAGTTGACAAACTGAAAGTGATAAAGAAAACTTACACGAACTCTTTTGTTCTCGTTGCTCTATATATGCTTAAATCAATGTTCAAGTTTTCAGCAAAGATTATAAACAAACCATGTCAATGATAACACTTAGGTCTCACACTTACTCGTGACAATAACATAACTAGCTAGCGAGCAATAATAAGATATCTCGGATGCCAACAATTTGTCAAAACAATCATGATATAATAGATAACATGGTATCTTGCTAGCTGATACGTCTCCAACGTATCTATAATTTTTGATTGTTCCATGTTGTTATATTGTCAATCTTGGATGTTTTGTAATCATTTTGTTTTATATCATTTTTTGGGACTAACCTATTGACATAGTGCCCAGTGCCAGTTGTTGTTTTTTACTTCGCAGAATATCAGTACCAAATGGAGTCCAATTGCCACGAGATTATTTTTGGACCAGAAGACAACTTGGGAGCCAAGGAAGCACCTGGGGGGAGGCCCGTGGAGCCCACGATACACCAGGGCGCGCCAGAGGCCCTCGACGCACCCAGATGTATCATGGGGCCCACGGAGGTCTTTTCCACCGCCTCTTAGCTCTATAAATCCTCAGAAATTCCAGAAACCCTAGAAGATTCGACGAAACACAATTCCAGCCGCCGCAAGTTCCAGAACCACGAGATCCAATCTAACACCATCACGGAGGGGTTCATCATCCTCATTGGTGCCTCTCCGATGATGCGTGAGTAGTCCACCATAGACCTATGGGTCCATAGGCAATAGCTAGATGGCTTTCTCTCTCTCTTTTGATTGTCAATACAATGGTCTCTTGGAGATCTATTTGATGTAATGACTTTTTGCGGTGTGTTTGTTGGGATCCGATGAAGTTTGAGTTCATGATCAGTTTCTATCCATGAATATTATTTGAGTCTTCTTTGATCTCTTATATGCATGATTATTTATAGCCTCGTATTTCTTCTTTGAATATTTGGTTTAGTTAGGCCAACTAGATCGATTTTTCTTGCCATGGGAAGAGGTGCTTTGTGATGGGTTTGATCTTGCGGTGTCCTCTCCCAGTGACAGAAGGGGCAGCGAGGCACGCATGTATCGCTGCTATTAAGGATAACAAGATGGGGTCAATTCCTACATGAATAGATCTTGTCTACATCATGTCATCGTTCTTATTGCATTACTCCGTTCCTCCATGAACTTAATACACTAGATGCATGCTAGATAGCGGTCGATTTGTGGAGTAATAGTAGTAGATGCAGAATCGTTTCGGTTTACTAATCTTGGATGTGATGCCTATATATTGATCATTGCCTTGGATATCGTCATGATTATTTGATCTTCTATCAGTTCCCAACAGTAATTTGTTTACCCACCGTGTGCTATTTTCTTGAGAGAAGCCACTAGTGAAATCTACGGCCCCCGGGTCTATTCTTTTAATATATTGCTTTCCGATCTATCTTTTTCCGCATTTGTTTTCAGATCTATTATTCAAAAAACCCAAAAATACCTTGCTGCACTTTTTATTTGCATATTTTATTTTGTGTTCTTGTGCGATCTATTTATCCAATCTAATACAATCTCATCTATCTTTTTACCGTGGAGAGATTGACAACCTCTCTTACGCGTCGGGTTGCAAGTATTTGTTCTTTGTGTGTAGGTACCGTTTACATAGTGTTGCTTGGTTCTCCTACTGGTTCGATAACCTTGGTTTCATAACTGAGGGAAATACTTACCGTAGCTGTGCTGCATCATCCTTTCCTCTTTGGGGAAATACCGACGTAGTCTCAATCCACGTCAAAGGAATTTCTGGCGCCGTTGCCGGGGAGGAGGTACGAAGGTAGTCTCCCGTCAACTTGCCAATTTCTGGCACCGTTGCCGGGGAGACATCATCAACATCTATTAGGTTCCTAATCACAAATCTCATCTCCTTGCAATTTACATTATTTTCCATTTGCCTCTCGTTTTCCTCTCCCCCACTTCACAAAATTTGCCGTTTTATTTGCCTTCTTTCTCGTTCACCTTTTTCTCGCCGGATCTCTTTTTTGTTTGCTATCTTTGCTTGTGTTGCCATGTGCCTTCTATTTGCTTGCATCTTCGCTTGCTAAAAATCTATTGATATGGATCCTCATCCACTTGTTAATCTTTTCAAAAGACCAAATTATGATGAACCACTTGCTAGTGAGTTGAATGCACTTGATAATCTCTATGAAGTTTTGTTTGAAAATCATGAATCTGAAAATTTTGATGAAGTGTTGAAAGAAGAAATTTATAAGGTGATTCATGATAGATCCTTGATTGAAAAGCATGATTGCAATGATGTTACTATAAATTCTATTAATGTCAATTATGTTAATGATATGCAAAACTACAAGCTTGGGGATGATAATTTTGTCATGACTACTTCTTATTGCAATGATCATGATTGGGGTGATAATGCTTCTTATGATCTTGAAAATTTATTTAAGCCTCTTGTTGAATATGTTATTGATCATAATGTTTGCAATAGTATTGAAAGTGGGTTTGGGAGAGTGTCAACTTTAGGTAAAAAGAATCCCACATATTTGGAGAGTGTTCAATCTTATGATTTTTTTGATAAAAGTGGGTTTGGAGAGGTCATGACTTTAGTTGATGATAATCCCACTATTTTGGAAGATGATAAAAACTTTATGCATGTTGATCATAAAGAGAGTATTGTTTATGATAGCTATATTGTTGAATTTGATTATGATCCTACATGTAATTATTATGAGAGAGGAAATTATGGTTGTAGAAATTTTCATGATACTAAACTACCTCTCTTCATGTTGAGATTGCTATTGTCTCTTTCTTCTTCCTTCCATATGCTGGTTTTTGCTTGCCTTGATAATTTGTTTGCTTATAAAATGCCTATGCATAGGAAGTATGTTAGACTTAAGTGTATTTTCCATATGCTTCATGATGCTCTCTTTGTGTTGCTATTATTATCTTTCATGAGGGCATCATTGAAATTTCAAGCCTATCTTAATGGCTATAAAGAAAGACCTTGTTGAGAGGCAAGCCAATGAATAAATTTTATTTTTGACCTTTTCTTTCTGATCTTGTGTGTTTTCAAAATTATGCTACTGTTATGATTGTGTTTTTTATGTTTTAATTAGTGTTTGTGCCAAGTAACGCCTTTGGGATTATGTTGGGTGATAGTTGATTTGATCTTGTTGAAAAGCAGAAACTTTTGCGTCCAGTAGCAGAATTTTCAAACAGCACACACGTGACAAAAAATTCTGAATTTTTTACACAAGATTGATATACAAATTTTTGACGTTTTCCTAATTTTTTATAATTTTTTGAGTTACAAAAGTATGGTTAGAGTACAGATTACAACAGACTTTTCTGTTTTTGATAGATTCTGTTTTCGTTGCATCGTGTGCTTATTTTGATGAATCTATGGTTTCTCTTGGAGGGTATAAGCCATGGTAAAGTTAGAATACAGTAGATATAATGCAACAATAAAATATGAATGGGTTTGCAACAGTACTTAGAGTGGTGATTTGCTTTATTATACTAACGGATCTCACGAAGGTTTTGCTAAGTTTTGTGTGATTGAAGTTTTCAAGTTTTGGGTGAGATCGCGATGGATGAAGGAATAAGGAATGAAAAGAGCCTAAGCTTGGGGATGGTATGGCAACCCCAAGATAATATCCAAGGATAAACAAGCAACTAAGCTTGGGGATGCCCCGAGTGCCATCCCCTCTTTCTTCTAACAACCATCGGTATTTTACTAGGAGCTATATTTTTATTCGTCACATATCATGAGTTTTGCTTGGAGCGTATTGTATTATATGAGTCTTTGCTTGATTTGCTTTTTAGTTTGTCACAAGTATCCTTGCTGGACACACCTATTTGAGATATCCAAAATTATGTTATGATTTTTTAGAATTGCTCTATATGCTTCACTTAAAAAAAATTGAGCTATGGAATTGCTCTAGCGATTCACTTATATCTTTTTGAGCACGGTGTGCTTTAAATTTTTGAAGAAATACTCTCATGCTTCACTTGGATTTATTTGAGAGTTAGTAAATTTTGAAGAAATTCTCTCATGCTTCACTTATATTATTTTGAGAGATGAATTTTTTATGCTCATGTTCTTCACTTAAATTTATTTGAGCTTGTCAAAAGCAATGGCAATATATGAAACTACTCTCAAAGCGATAGATATTCAAGAGGGATATAATAAAAAAATTCATGAAAATCATTGGATAAATTAAACTTGATTCCTTGTCAAAGTTTTGAGACATGATGATAGTAATATGTGAGTCATGTTGGTGAGTAATTATGCTTTAGTAAGAATATTGGTGTTAAGGTTTGTGATTCCCTATGCAAGCACGAAAATCAATAGTTGTGCAATGAAATTACATCCTACTTGTGGTGCATTATTCGGTGTTAGTTATGCTTAATGACCGTTTATGTGAATTTTCGTTTCTTGGTTGGTTGCTTCTCAATCTATTTGCTAGCCTCCACTTGTACTAAGTAGAAATACTACTTGTGCATCCAAAATCCTTAAACCCAGTTTTGCCATATGTGTCCACCATACCTACCTATATGCGGTATTTCCGTGGCATTCTAAGCAAATTTGTATGTGCCATCTCTAATTTTCAAAATTAATTTCCTTTTTGTGTGCCCGTACCGCTCATGAAGCGGCAGCGGGTGTCCAATATTTTTCCATGCTAGATGTGTTATTCTCAAGATGAGTGTTTATTCACTTGTCATTGCACGAGAGTACGGCAGTAATAGGGATGCCTAGTCCCGAAATGAAAAAGAAATTTACTTTATGTTGTGAAATAATAAATTCCTTGGAAAGTGTTGGTATGGAAGGCAACCGTGGATACGGCTAGCCATGGATTGTGAAAGAATGGTGGAAAAAGGAATAAACTTTATTTTCCGTTTGGTAACCTTCTATGATGTATCTAGCATGGAAAGTATTGACAACTACTCGGTCGTTTTCGTTGACAGGAAAAGCATGCCTCTCAACAAATTTTATCTCTCAATTTAAGCTTTGAGCTCTGGCACCTCTACAAATCCCTACTTCCCTCTGCGAAGGGCCTATCTATTTACTTTATGCAATTTTTACTTTTATTTGAGTCTCCATCTTCTCTTATAAAGCACCAACTAGGGGGCACTATGATCATACTTGTGCATTGGGTGTAGCTAATATTCGAGTGTGTTTCATGAATGGATCAATGATTGAGCATGATGGGCTAGGGATAACTTTCTTTAGTGTTGATATTTTGAAAGACATGGTTGCTTTTTGGTATGCTTGAGTACTAAAGTCTTCATGTCAAAACTAGACTATTGCTTTGAACCATCTAAAAGTCCAAACGTCCATGCTACAAAAGAAAATAATAAGTGATGAACATGTTAGGCAGCATTCCACATCAAAAATTCTGTTTTTATCATTTACCTACTCGAGGACGAGCATGAATTAAGCTTGGGGATGCTGATACGTCTTCAACGTATCTATAATTTTTGATTGTTCCATGCCATTATATTATCATTCTTCGATGTTTTATAATCAATTTATAGCAACTTTATATCATTTTTTGGGACTAACCTATTGACATAGTGCCCAGTGCGAGTTGCTGTTTTTTTCTTGTTTTTTACTTCGCAGAATATCAATACCAAACAGAGTCCAATTACCACGAAACTTTTTGGAGATTTTTTGGACCAGAAGACACGTTGGGAGCCAATGAAGCACCTGGGGGGAGGCCCGTGGAGCCCACGATACACCAAGGCGCGCTAGAGGCCCCCGACGCACCCTGATGTATCGTGGGGCCCATGGAGGTCTTTTCCACCGTCTCTCAGCTCTATAAATCCTCAGAAATTCCATAAACCATAGAAGAGTCGACAAAACACAATTCCAGCTGCCGCAAGTTCCAGAACCACGCGATCCAATCTAACACCATCACGAAGGGGTTCATCATCCTCATTGGTGCCTCTCCGATGATGCGTGAGTAGTCCACCATAGACCTACGGGTCCGTAGGCAGTAGCTAGATGGCTTTCTCTCTCTCTTTTCATTCTCAATACAATGGTCTCTTGGAGATCTATTTGATGCAATGACTTTTTGCGGTGTGTTTGTAGGGATCCAATGAAGTTTGAGTTCATAATCAGTTTCTATCCATGAATATTGTTTGAGTCTTCTTTGATCTTTTATATGCATGATTATTTATAGTCTCGTATTTCTTCTTCGAATCTTTGGTTTAGTTGGGCCAACTAGATCGATTTTTCTTGCCATGGGAAGAGGTGCTTTGTGATGGGTTCGATCTTGCGGTGTCCTCTGCCAGTGACAGAAGGGGCAGCAAGGTACGCATGTATCGTTGCTATTAAGGATAACAAGATGGGGTCTATTCCTACATGAATAGATCTTGTCTACATCATGTCATCGTTCTTATTGCATTACTCCGTTTCTCCATGAACTTAATACACTAGATGCATGCTGGATAGCGGTCGACGTGTGGAGTAATAGTAGTAGATGCAGAATCGTTTCGATCTACTAATCTTGGAGGTGATGCCTACATATTGATCATTGCCTTGGATACCGTCATGTTTATTTGATCTTCTATCAATTTCCCAACAGTAATTTGTTTACACACCATGTGCTATTTTCTTGAGAGAAGCCACTAGTGAAATCTACGGCCCCGGGTCTATTCTTTTAATCTATTGCTTTCCGATCTATCTTTTTCCGCATTTGTTTCTAGATCTATTATTCCAAGAACCCAAAAATACCTTGCTGCACTTTTATTTGCATCTTTTATTTTGTGTTCTTATGCAATCTATTTATCCAATCTAATACAATCGCATCTATCTTTTTACCATGGAGAGATTGACAACCTCTCTTACACGTCGGGTTGCAAGTATTTGTTCTTTCTGTGCAGGTACCGTTTACATAGTGTTGCTTGGTTCTCCTACTGGTTCGATAACCTTGGTTTCATAACTGAGGGAAATACTTACCGTAGATGTGCTGCATCATCCCTTCCTCTTTGGGGAAATACCGACGCAGTCTCAAGCCACGTCAATAGCCCAATCTGAGACCGCAAAACTTAAATGAGAGCACCTCTGAGGTTCAAGCAGTGACTAAACATTGTAATTCAGGGTAGAAAAGATCCAGTCATGCTCACATCCAACATTAACTAAACTCAACGCATAAAAATGACAATAACGCTCTCAGGGTTGGTGCTTTAATAAGAAGATGATGACTCAATAATGAAAGTAAATAAAATGGAAGTAAATAGAAAGGCCCTTCGCGAAGGGAAGCACTGATTTGCAGAGGTGCCAGAGCTGATGGTTTAAAACAGAGGTGAAATTATAATTTTGGGTGGTGTGCTTTTCCTATCAATGTCACGACAAAGGATTTTGATATCTTCCATGCTAAACACATTATAAGCGGTTCCCAAGCAGAATTGTAAAGTTTACTCCCCTCCACCATACATACACAAGCCATGGCTGACCGAATCCACGGGTGCCATCCAACATTCAACTTTCCCGAGGAGTTTGTTTAATTTATTTTTGATTGTGCAGGACTGGTCATCCTTTTCACTGGCCTCTCTCGTGCAATGACAAGTGAATAAACACTCTTCATGAGAATAACCCGCTTAGCATGGAAGATACCGACCGCCCCGTCGCTCCATGAGCGGTACAAGCACACAAAACAGATCTTTATTTGAATGATTAGAGGTGGCACATACAAATTTACTTGGAACGATGGAGTAATACCGCATATAGGTAGATATGATGGACTCATCTGGAACAACTTCGATTTAAGGATTTTGGATGCACAAGTAGCATTCCTGCTTAGTAGAGGTGAAGGCTAGCAAATAGACTGGGAAGCGACCAACTAGAGAGCGACAACGGTCATAGTCATGCATTGCGAATAATTAACATTGAACATTAGCATGAGTAGGATATAAACACTCCGAACATAAATATCATGAAGGTTGCATTGGTTTTGAATCAAGTACATCTTTGCACATGTGCCAAGTCAAGCTACTCGAATTACTCCGAGGAGGATACCATGCTAACATGCTACATAATAATCATTTTATTGCATGTTGACACACAAGATAAATCATTATCCACTCCTACCTATTTAAGCATGGCATGAGCAACTATAATCTCTAATTGTCATCACAAACATGTTTACTCATAATATGCTGAATCAAGAACGACTGAGCTAAACATATTTACAAAAACGGAAAGACAAGAAGAGTTCTTACTAGCTTCCTTTACCGCAATCACTTAATCAAATTATCATTGTTATTACCTTTCACTTGCATGACCGAATGATGTGAAAATAATAATAGTGCAAGTGTGTTGTGGACTAACCTAGAATCTGCAAAACATTTATTCAACGGAGAATACAAGATAACATTAGCTCTTTGTTAGATCAACAACATAGCACTTGAGCCTTTTAACAATTATAGCATAGTCTTCCCCTTTTGAAAACTCAAAGAAAAGAAAAAATATTCAGAGAAACACACTGAAATGTTTTTGGAGGTTTTTAGTTTTTCTGAAGAAAGCAAATTAACAAGGAAAGTGAAAAACAAGAAAACTATTTACATGAGAAAGCTCCAAACAAATAAGAAGAAGAGCGAGAAATAGTTTTGGGTTTTCTTTTGATAATGCAAACTAATTAAACTAGAAATAAGAACCGAAAAGATGCGAGAAATATTTTTGGGGTTTTGAAAGTTTCTCAAACACACAAAAGAAAGCTAAAATCAAATTACTGATGGATTATTGACGTGGCTTGAGACTGCGTCGGTATTTCCCCAAAGAGGAAGGGATAATGCAGCACAGCTACGGTAAGTATTTCTCTCAGTTATGAAACCAAGGTTATCGAACCAGGAGGAGGACCATGCAACGCTATGTAAACGGTACCTGCACACAAAGAACAAATACTTGCAACCCGACGCTTAAGAGAGGTTGTCAATCTCTCCATGGTAAAAAGATAGATTAGATTGTATTAGATTGGATAAATAGATCTCACAAGAACACAAAATAAAAGATGCAAATAAATAGTGAAGCAAGGTATTTTTGGGTTTTTGGAATAATAGATCTGAAAACAAATGCGGAAAAAGATAGATCGGAAAGCAATATGTTAAAAGAATAGACCCGGGGGGACCGTAGATTTCACTAGTGGCTTCTCCCAAGAAAATATCACACGGTGGGTAAACAAATTATTGTTGGGCAATTGATAGAAGATCAAATAATCATGATCATATCCAAGGCGATGATCAATATATAGGCATCACGTCCAAGATTACTAGACCGAAACGATTATGCATCTACTACTATTACTGCACACATCGACCGCTATCCAGCATGCATCTAGTGTATTAAGTTCATGGAGAAACGGAGTAATGCAATAAGAACGATGACATGATATAGACAAGATATATTCATGTAGGAATAGACCCCATCTTGTTATCCTTAATAGCAATGATACATGTGTGCCTCGCTACCCCTTCTGTCACTGGGAGAGGACACCGCAAGATCGAACCCATCACAAAGTACCTCTTCCCATGGCAAGAAAAATCGATCTAGTTGGACTAACTAAACCAAAGATTCGAAGAAGAAATACGAGGTTATAAATAATCATGCATATAATAGATCAAAGAATACTCAAATAATATTCATAGATAGAAACCGATCATGATCTCAAACTTCATCGGATCCCAACAAACACACCGCAAAACATCATTACATCAAATAGATCTCCAAGAGACCATTGTATTGAGAATCAAAAGAGAGAGAGAGAGAGAAAGCCATCTAGATACTTCCACTAGTAGAGAAATGTCTAGCCACAACTCTTGTTGGTGGCGCGCCATTTTCACACAATGCCAGCACTATTTTTTTCAAATAGTGTCGGCGTCAGCTAAATTGGTACGCCAGCTGTCTATGGTTAGTCCAGGCATGGATTTTTTTTGGTCACGTTACAAATTTGTTGGCCCACCCGTACATACTGTTCGGAACATATTGGTGGCGTTGAGTTTGCGTGCACACCGCAGCTAAATAAATATTGCTGGCGTGCCAAACTTAATTAGTCTTTTTTTATTCGGCTTGTTATTAGCTATGGCGTTGCAGTTTAGCCCCACGCCAGCAGTGACCCACCTGAGTCAACTACCAGGCCTTAGTAAAAGACCTAGTCGCCGCCCTTTCATTTCAACTCCCCCTCGACAAGCCGCCACCCGTCGCCGCCCGTCGCCGCCCGTCGCTCTCCTTCGCCACCCAGCAAGGTTCACTCCTCTCCGTCCTCTGCATCTCCTTCCTCGGCACTCACACCTCCTTTGTTCATGCATAATCCATATGTGGGATTCATCCATAAGTTGATTTAGGATTGCTATGTGTAGAAATTTTAGTACATACATATAATGGATTGCTTTATGTGATGTAGAATCGAAATTTGATTCCATGGATTGCTTTGTGTAGAAATGTTAGTCATAATCCGATGTAAAATCCGATTTATTAGTGTAGTTTAGTCTGGAATGCCAGAGGAATAAATATAATGAACTCCTAGTGTAGAATTTTGAGTAGATTTTGTTTATTTGTGTCTCCCTCCATGGATTTTGTTTACTTGTGTATACATGTTACTAGTGTAGAATTATACACATGTTACTTTGTGTCGGTTCACTAGTTTAGAATCCGATTATATACTTAGTTTTCAATATGTTTTGTGTAGTATGGCGCAACCAGCACCATGTCGAGTGTGCAAGTCAAGGTGCGCAACCAGCCTTCAACCACCATCTTGTTTGGCATTTACTTCCAGCCGTGTTTTGTTCCTGCAGCGGTAACAAATTATATGACCCTTCTAATAGTTTGTTCTTTTGATTTTGTTGATATTTCCACTAATGCATTGTGTGTGTGTGTGTGTGTGTTTGGTTTTTCTTACACAAAACGTCCCTTGCAATGTGAGATTGGATTTCAATGAGCTCATTACTGGAGACACTGTCATCTTCGACTCTCCTGGGGGCCCCTACACTATGGAGGTTAATAAGGGAAGGAACATAACCCATATTGGAGGAGATGAATGGGGTCATTTCATCGCCCACATGCATCTCACTAGGGGTGAATTGATCAGCTTCTCGTTCAGAAGAGAAACTCCAAGGCTGGCTGTTATCTATCTCAACTATGAGGAACAAGATGATGACCCACTTGATGAAGCACTCTTTGCCCAAAGAACGACCAGGCTGAGCGAGGATGAAACATACACGCTCTGGGAAAAGCTTCCGCCACGTGATGCCTACGTCGGGGTGCCATTCGTGACCCGCCTGACACGGACGATGGTTAACCGCCATATCATGGTATGTTTCTTATTACTGTAGTAATGTGATATGCTTATAGTATATATAGTAATGTGATCTATGCTTATAGTATAGTAATGTGATGATATGCTTAGTATATTAATGTGATGATATGCTTATAGTATATAGTAATGTGATATATTGAATATAGTGTAGTAATGTGACATATTGAATATAGTGTAGTAATGTGACATATTGAATATAGTCTAGTAATGTGATTATATGATTGTCATGTTTTTTTCTCCTAGAAATTGCCTAAGAGGCTATGTGTGAGTTGTGGCATCGAGCTGGATGAAGAAGGCATTGTTGGACTACGCCTTACCACAAGGGGCTCCGTCACCACCTGTGCTTATGCAGTGGACCCGGATGGGCACACTATCTTCAGTGCGGCTGGGTGGTTGCTCAGTGCGGGAAGCATCAGTCACAGAACCTGCAGTACCTGTCGAAGGAGAACCTGAAGCGGCGAGCAGACGCTTAAGTCGTAGAATATCCCGCTCAGTCAAAGCGGTGGCTGAAGATGGCGAAGTAGAAGAAGAAGTCCCTGAAGCTGATGATTGCGCCTTATGCAGGTGTTTCTTCTTCTGGAAGCACTGAGACTCAACATGACCATCCATATTGCAGTAGCCGCAGTGAGGACGAGACCGACCCTGACCGCCCGTATGAGTAGGCAAGAGCGGAGGAGCACTGGAGCGGGATGGAGTCGGTGCAGCAGGCGACATAGCAGGAACTCGAGCATCGAGCACAGAGGGAACCTCAAGTAGACCAGCGCCGCGTAGGCGAGTCTCCTCAGCACGAATCTCAGAAAGCGCCTCCATGAGGGAGATACGACCATGAGCAAACAACTGAGCACGTCGGGGCTCAAACTCCTTACGGAGCCGAGACAAGAACTCGTAGACACGATGAAACTCCAAATCAGCCCGCACAGCCTGGCAACATTGACAAGTATGACAAGCAGCAGTGCGGAGAGAATCAAGCTGACGCCGGATGGCAGAACTCTATGCATAGAAATCGTCAACACTGGAGTCACCCTGCTGAAGAGCATGTTCTTGCCGGACCACAGACAGATATAAGGCATCACCAGAGGGCTGATAGCGCTGACGAAGCCGGGTCCACATCTCAGATACGGTAGGGAGCCCCAAGAACTCAGAGGCAAACTGAGGCAGAACACTAGCAGTGAGAACAGTTGCGGCACGGGCATCCTCATCAAGCCACTGAGTGTAAGCAGAAAGAGCCTCATGATAAGTCTGAAGAGTCTCCTCATAAGTCAAAAACTGCTCATCATAAGCACGGACGGCACACTCATCGGCAAGCTTAGCTGAATCCTTCGCAGCCTGATTAGCATCCGCAGCAAGAACCGGTGGCGTCGGCGGAGTAGGGGCCACTGGTGGAACCGGACACGGCGGACAACAAACCTCGCCGGAAAGAACACCCCATAGACGAATGCGATGCATATGAATGCGCATGAAGCCAACAAACTCGATGTAGTTAGTGCCATCAAAGATCATCGGACAGCGAGGAACTGCAACATAGCCTGATGCTATAGACATTTTTTTTGGGTCAACAAGCAGGCAACAGCAGCTTTCGGTCGTGAGGCGCAGAGCCTAGACGAACCAGGCGTACGAAGACAGAGCCAGCAGCAGGTAAGGATCAGCGGCTGAATCCGGCGCGGGCGGCAGTCTGGGATCCGGGAACGTCACAGGGGCGGTGGTTGGCAAATCCTGCAGCCGGTCGCGGTGGTTGGCGGCGTCGGGGAGTACGAGGTGGGGCGGAGCAGGCCGATCCAATCGGGAGATAAGGGGCCGCGGGCGACTCCTGATCCGAGCGGACGACGAGTTGGAGCGGAGCGGGCCGATCCAATCGGGGAGAGAAGGGACCGCGGGCGACGCTGATCCGAGTCTGGCAAGGAGCGGGCGGGATTCGATCCAGGCCACGAGGTAGAGAGGGCTGGGCGGCTTCGATCGAGGAGAGAACCCGGCGGCTTCGCTTCGATCAGAGAGGAGACCAAGAGGAGACCGACCCGGTAGCGTCGATCCTGAGATGAGACCCGGCGGCTTCGATCCAGTCGACAGGACGGGGGAAGAGGGGAGCGGCCATGGGGGACCAGCAGCAGGAGCGGACGTGGGGAACCGGCGGCGGGGAGAGAAGCAGCGGCGGCGCCACGGACGATCAAACGCACGAGTTGCGGCATGCAAAAAATAGACCTAGCTCTAATACCATGTTAGGAAATATGCAACTTGTATTTCCAGGAGGCCATAGGCCAGTATATATACATGTACAGGTGTGGAATATATGCAGGAAACCCCTTATACAATGGGGTAAATACGAAAAGGGTACATGGCTATATATGTAATACTCTAACACCTCGCTGGCAAGAATCTCCGGGTTGGACAGGCCGTCTTAGTCACTATCAGGAACACCCCACGCCATGACTTGAGGATGATGATCGTTTTCGACATCCTTTAACTATGCTATATATAGCTAATTTGCTCGTGTTTGTGAGGATTGTATAATAGATACTTATTAGCTCTAACTAGTACTGCTTGTGAGATTGACACTTATTATTAACTGGAATGCATTGTTCTATTTGCCTAATTCCTCGTGTGCAATGCTAAATGCTGAATGTTATGTCATGTTATTTTTATTTTTATTTTGGCTGCACAAAACGTTCCTGGCGTGCAATTTACATTGTACGCCGCTAGGTGATCGATTACAGTGGTGGCGTCACCGACGTGGCACGCCATCAGCGCATAGAATACCGCTGACGTGGGACACAATGCCACCATTTTTTTTAACAATGGCGCCATATTAGTGGCGTCGGGCTACTATGCCAGCACAACCTTTTTCGCCACGCCATAGCTAGGCTTTTCTGCACTAGTGTGCCTACGGACCCGTAGGTCTATGGTGGACTACTCACACATCATCGAAGAGGCACCAATGAGGATGATGAACCCCTCCGTGATGGTGTTAGATTTGATCCCGCGGTTCTGGAACTTGCGGTGGCTGGAATTTTGTTTCGTCGACTCCTCTAGGGTTTCTGGAATTTCTAAGAATTTATAGAGCTGAGAGGCGGTGGAAAAGACCTTTGTGGGCCCCATGATACATCAGGGCGCGCCGGGGGCTTCTGGCGCGCCCTGGTGTATCGTGGGCTCCACGGGCCTCCTCCCAAGTGCTTCCTTGGCTCCCAAGTTGTCTTCTGGTCCAAAAAAAATCTCCAAAAAGTTTCGTGGCAATTGGACTCCGTTTGGTACTGATATTCTACGAAGTAAAAAACAAGCAAAAAACAGCAACTCGCACCGGGCACTATGTCAATAGGTTAGTCCCAAAAAATGATATAAAGTTGCTATAAAATGATTATAAAACATCCAAGAATGATAATATAACAGCATGGAACAATCAAAAATTATAGATACGTTGGAGACGTATCAATTATACAATGAAAGCGGATGAACACCCACAACTAGAATGATTGTGTGATACATGAATGTAATGTTGGTGAAAAATATGCACTCCCCCAAGCTTAGGCTTTTGGCCTAACTTGGTCTATGGCCACAGATATAAATTGTCGAATCCATGGTACTATTGATGCTCCCGAGGATCCCACTAATAGAATGGCTCTGGTGCGGGCTCCCACTCAGGCTCAGGCTCGGGTTCCGGAGACTGCTCTGTCTGCGGTGATGCGGGTGGTGCTATGCGCCAATAAGCGTAGATATCCTCAGGCATAATGGTGTACCTACCACTGGAACGATTGAACAAAGCATGAGCAAGCAAAATAATCTTCTCACAAGTACCCTGACTAAATACCAAGTTATAACGGAACCGTACTATGCGAGAGTCAATGAAGTTATGCCAAACCATGCTGCTGTAATTAAGATATTTAGTGGGTAAAAGCTCCTCCTCTGTGTGCCTAATAGGAATCTAAAAATGTCTAGTGAGGCGAGCGGCATAAATACCACCAAAGATGGCACCCTTCGAACAGTTTGTGTGTAACCGTCGATCAACAATAGCGCCCAAACTAAAAGATCTATCACTATAAAGCGCATGGCGTAAAATATCTAAGTGAGGTGCACTAAGTGTTCCACTCTCCCCCCTACCAGTTATACATATCCCTATAAATAATGAATAATAGCATAGGATGGGAAAATGTAAACTAGTGACTCTAGCGTCGGAAACTCCCCTCGATTCCCCCACAGTTACGACAACTATAAAATCCTCAACATTTCTATGACGTGGGTCTGCATAATTACCCTCATTAGGAAGCATGCAAGTTTGGCAGGATTAATCAAGTGTAACTTCCATAGAAATATCATAAAGGTGAAACCACACGATGGCGGATTCTTCCTAGCATTGAAGTGAATGTTTTGCACAAATGTATTGGTGAGAAGGAGATATTGATCACACTTATCTGCGAGGAACGACATAAGTTTGGCTTGTGCAACCAAACAATAAAAATCTTCATATATTCCCGTGTCCCTCAAGAACGTATCATATGGCCATTCACACAGCCGCACCTTGACCGCGCGAGGAGATTGTACTGGGGCTTCTCCTCCGGAACTTCCTTGGAACTCCGACTTGAAGAACCTCTCAACAACCTTTTCAACATCATATTTTTCTGAAATAATTCTGAAATTTTTAGTCCCTCAAAATAAAAGTAAAAAATATCAACAAAATTGATAGCAACTACTCCCACAAGTGTCTAGAGACCATATCATGTATCAAAACTACTTTCAACCATACAAATTCAACATGCAAGATCATATACATGGTCACCAACAGTAGCAAATATTGCAAAATATAAAACACAAGAACAAAAACTAATTGGAGCATTGGAGGAGTCACGTACCAAGGAGTAATTCCTCAAAACAGTTTCGGAAACGGAGTTCTGAGCAAGGAGATCGAAAAATCACTCGAAAATGAGCAAGAACACGGGCTTGGAGGCAATGGTTATTTTTTCTAGAGGTGGAAGAAGGCTGTGGGCATGGGCACTAAGTGAGTGGGTCCCTGTGGGGCCCACGAGCTATCATGGCGCACCTTAGGGGGGTGGGCGTGCCCCTGGCTCGTGGCCTGGTGGTGCACTCCCTGGGGTGTGTTCAGTGCCAAAAATTCTTGTTTATTCTAGGAAAATCATACTAAATGTTCAGGGCATTCTGGGAACTTTTATTTTTGGGTCATTTTTATAGCATAGAATCTTCATAAAATTGAAAAACTACGATATTTTTTTATTAAAACTTTAAATAAAGGAGAATAAAACTATGGGTACAGTAGGTTGTGCTTATTAAATTTTATCGACCACATGTTCCTCAAAAAGAATTCATTAATAAGGTTGATCAAGTCTTATTAACGAACCGTTTCCGAGTGACATGAAACCGAATGTATGACACTAGGTTACCTAAATGGGGATATGCATTTCCCCAATAATAAGAATATCATATCTCTTCTTGACAGTAGGGAGAGGAATTTTTAAACTCTCCAATAGTGATTGTTGCAATTTGCTCAATAGAGTTGATATTATTCACCATACTTTGTTTCTTTGAAAAATATACCGTGTGCTAACTACCGTTGACATGAAAAGTAACCTTGCTCTTGTTGCAATATATAACAGCCCCTACAATATTCAAAAAGGGTCTACCAAGGATAATCGACATGTTGTCGTCCTCGGGCATATCAAGAATAACAAAATCCGTCAAGATAGTAACATTTGCAACCACAGCGGGGACATCCTCACAAATTCCAATAGGTATAGCACTGGATTTATCACCCATTTTCAAACATATTTCAGTAGGTGTAATCTTATTCAAATCAAGGCTTCTATATAAAGAAAAAGCCATAACACTAACACCGGCTCCTAGATCACACAAAGCAGTTTTGACATAACTTTGTTTAATGGAGCAAGGTATAGTGGTTATCCCTGGATCTCCCAATTTCTTAGGCACTCCACCATCAAAAGAGTAATTAGCAAGCACGGTGGAAATTTCGGCTTCATGCATCTTTCTTTTATTAGTGACAATATCTTTCATATATTTTGCATAAGGAGCCATCTTCAGAATATCAGTTAAACATGTCCGCAAAAAGACTGGCCTAAGCATTTCAACAAAATGCTCAAAATCCTCCTCGTCCTTATTTTTAGAAGGCTTACGAGGGAATGGCATATTTTTTTGAACCCATGGATCTCTTTCTTTACCATGTTGCCTAGCAATGAAATCCCTCTTATCATAGCATTTATTCTTAGGAGGTGGGTTATCAAGATCGGCAGCAGGTTCTATTTCCACCTCATTATCAAGTTCTTTATCATTATCTGGTTGAGCATTAACATGAATATCTTAATTTTCATTATCACTAGGTGTATGTTTACTACCAGATTGTGTCTCAGCATCAGAAATAGAAACATCGTTATGATTCTCATAAGGTTTTTCTACCAAAGGTTCACTAGAAGCAAGCAAAGATTTATCGTTTTTGTTTTGGTTTTTCTTTTTCTTCTTAGATGAGCTAGGTGTATCGTTATTAATGTTCTGATAATCCTGCTCAATCCTTTTAGAATGTCCCTCGGGATATAGGGGTTCCTGTGTCATTCTACCCCCTAGTCATAACTCTAACATCATGATCATTCAATTTATTATTCATTTCAGTAAGCAAATCATTTTGTCACTTAACAACCTATTCTAACTGAGTATGAACCATGGATGACTAGCTCCTTTAGCAATTCTAAACATCAAGTCATTCAAGCAATCAATCATCATGGCATTTCATTTTAATTGATCCTTAACATACATATTGAAATGTTCTTGCTTAACAATGTAATTATCAAATTCTTCCATGCATTGACTAGCAGTTTTATTATAAGGTATATCACCCTCATCAAATCTACAAAGAGAATTTATCTCTACTACATGTGTAGGGATATCAATTCCATGTTATTCTCCAATAGGTGGTAAATTCTTGACGTCTTAAGTTTTAATACCCTTTTATTTCATCCATTTCTTGGCTTGTTGCATATCTTCTGGACTGGGGAATAGAATACCTCTCTTCTTTGAAATTGGTTCAAGAGGTAGTTTAGGAAGTGTCCGATCATTGGCATTTTTTCAAATATTATTCAATAGTTCTTCAGCTTGCCCAACAGTTTGTTCCCTAAAAACACAAACAACAGAACTATCTAGGTAGTCCCTAGAAGCATCGGTTAGTCCATTATAAATGATATCAAGTATTTCTTTGTTCTTAAGAGGATGACCAGGCAAAGCTTTAAGTAATTGGAGAATCTTCCCCCAAGCTCGAGGGAGATTCTCTTCTTCAATTTGCACAAAGTTAAATATTTCCTGTAAAGCAGTTTGTTTCTTATGAGCAGGGAAATATTTTTCAGAGAAGTAATATATCATATCCTGGGGACTACGCACACAACTAGGAGCAAGAGTATGAAACCACTTCTTAGCACCACCCTTCAGTGAGAAAGGAAAAAGCTTAAGGATATAGTAGTAGCGAATTTTTTCCTCATTAGCAAATAGGGTGGTAATATCATTTAACTTGGTAAGGTGTGCCACAATAGTTTCAGATTCATAACCATGAAAAGGTTCAAATTCTACCAAAGTGATTAACTCACGATCAATAGAGAATTCATAGTCCTTATCGGTAGCACATATAGGAGAAGTAGCAAACTTAGGATTACATTTCATTTTCTCCCTCATAGATTTTTCTTTCGGTTTACTGAGTACTTAAGATCATATCTATCATTGCAAGCAAGAAAGTCTCAAGCTATCTCCCCATACATGACATAGCCATCAGGTACATCAGGCATTTCAATTCTAGCAGGAGAACTAGACATAATAGGTGAATCCTAGTTTTCATCAATTTCAACATTCTCAAGTTCTCTAGACCTAGCAATTTGTTCATTAAGAAATTTACTCGGTGGCACAGTTTCATCAAGCAAAGTACTAGCATCATCACGAGTTTCATTTATAATAGAAGTAGCATCATCAATTACTTGTGACATATCATATTGAATAGCAGGTGGTGGTGCCTCAAGCTTACTCAAAACAGAAGGTGAATCAAGTGCAGAGCTAGATGGCAATTCCTTACCTGCCCTCGTCCTAGAGGATACGATCCTTGCCTTAGCGTCTTTCAGATTCTTCATAGTGATCAATAGAGATCCCAAGTGAACTCAATAAATAGAGCTATGCTCCCCGGCAACGACGCTAGAAAAAGGTCTTGATAACCCATAAGTATAGGGGGTCGTGGCAATCTTTGAAGGTAGTATTTCATCCAAATTTGTTGATTTGGCACAAGGGGAGGCAAAGAATATTTATGAGACTTAGAAGTTGAGTTGTCAATTCAACCACATCGGGAAATTTCTTTTTGCAGCAAACTGCTTAGTAGCACAGTAACAATAATAATAGGAATAATGAAAAGTAGCGCATTGTAGTGATTGTAACAGTAGCAGTGGCGAAAGTCACTTAGCGATGATCAATATGCAAAAGAGCGTAGGCATTGGATCAATGATGGATATTTGATTTGCATGACATTCATCATGTAACAGTCATAACCTAGAGCAATACAGAGCTAGCTCCAATTCATCAATGTAATGTAGGCATCTATTCCATATATAGTCATACATGCTTATAATAAGAACTTGCATGACATCTTTTGTCCTACCCTCCCATGGCAGCGGGGTCCAAAGGGAAACTAAGGGATATTAAGTCCATCTTTTAATAGAGAATTGGAAGAAAGCATTAACACATAATGAATACATGAACTCCTCATACTACGGCCAGCACCAAATATGATCCCAATTTCTGTCACTTTTGGGTCTACGGATCATAACACATAATAGGTGCATACAACTTGCAAGATAGGATCCAAAACACTCTCATATTCATAGAAACATAATAGTTTTACATCTGAAATTATGGCACTCGGGCCCTAGTGACAAGCATTAAGCATAGCAAAGTCATAGCAACATCAATCACAGAACATTATAGATACTAGGGATCAAACCCTAACAATTTGACTTGATTACATGACCAATCTCATCCAATCCCATCACCGTCCAGCAAGCCTACAAAGGAATTACTCACTCCCGATGGTGAGCATCGTGGAATTGTTGATGGAGAAGGGTTGGTGATGACGGCGGTGACGGATTCCACTTTCTGGAGCCCCAAACGGACACCAGATCAGCCCTCCCGAGAAAAAACAGGAGGTGGCGGTGGCTTCGTCTCATAAAACGCGATGATTCTTTGTCTCTTATTTTTTCTAGGGTAGAAGACACCTTATATAAAAAGATGGGCGTCGGAGGCTTGCCAGGGGGCCCACGAGTGAGGGTGACGTGCCCTGGGGGTAGGTGCGCCCCTGGCTCGTGGCCACCTGGTGGGTCCCCCACTATTGGTTCTTTCACCAATGTTTTTTATATATTCCAAAATAATTCTCCATTCATTTTCAGCTCAATCCGAGAACTTATATTTCTGTACAAAAACAACACAATGGTAGTTCTGCTAAAAACTTCGTCAGTCTAGGTTAGTTTCATTCAATCATGCAAATTAGAGTCCAAAACTAGAGCAAAAGTGTTTTGGAAAAGCAGATACGTTTGGGACGTATCACGCGACTCCATGGAACCATGATGGAGCTTCAAGAAGTGAGGGAAAAACTCTCCCAAGAAACACTCCAGATGGCCTGCCTGGCCGCACGGGAGAACCAGAAAAGTGAGAGGAGGTCCAGGAGCATCTTGGCGGCATGCTGGCGGAGATGAGCAAGCACCATGAGGCCCTGCGTGATATCACCCACCGGTTGAGTGAGCTGCTGCCCATGCTCGAGCTCAATCCGTTCCACCATGCTCCCAATTTTGATGAGCACCGGTTGGCGGATTTTGTTGATTTCTTCAAATATCTGGGCAGCAAGCTCTCCCACCTTCGTGAGGTGGTGTGCGAGAATCTAGAGAGAGAGAAATCTCGGGCTGTTGTTGCGGTGGCCTCGCGAATTCTCTCCTCACTTCACCACCAAGACCCCCTCTTCCCCGTGGACGCCATCATGGAGGAGCTTTCACCCGAGGACCAGGCACGACCGCAAAGGGCCGTGGAGAGCTGCGTGTCTGCTGTGGTGCGGGAGGAGAACAGCTGGGACTTCAATGGCCTCTGAGCCTGGCTGGAACAATCCCCATATTTTCGGCTGGAACTCAGGCTTCTCGACGGGGCTTTTGTTGGTCCAGGGGACCATTTTAGCGGCAGAGCTACATAGTAGTATGATAGATTATGTTAAGTATGCTTGTCTTAGCTTGTAAGAAAAATGAAGGATTGTTTGCTGAAATCCTGAATATCTTTTTACTAAGTGCGTGTATGTTGTTCTTCCCTGAACCTGTAGCGTAACCAGTATGATCCCACGTACACAGAGTAACTGCCACAGATGACAAGAATAATGCAACACAGATATGTTGGACCGGGTCCAGAACGTAGCGTGTATGATTTGCTTCTCGAGATCACAGAGTGTTCCCGGGAGCGGGTCATGTGGTGAATATCTCGGGAAGCCCCTGTCTCACGATTGGGACTGATTACACGTTTGGAGGAATTCGGGAAGGAAAAAACTTAAGCGCAAAAGCACTGGGTTGCTTGTGCCCCTTTTTCCTGACTCGGTGTTTACACATGGAGTGTACAAGTGCAGGGAAAGGGTACAAGGCTACAACGGTACATAGCTAGGGTATGCCATGGCGCTCCTTTTGACGGGGGAGAACTTGAGTACATGGCTAGTCGAGTACTTAGCTTTTAGACACAAACAGTGAGTCCCGTTGGGAGCTTGCCGCGGGTAATTGGGCACCCCTATGGTAAGCAATCTCCTGATGGCGTGTTATCCAGTGAAATGACATGTCGCCACATTCCAGCAGACCGGGCGTAGCCCCCGGTCCTACTCAACGAAGTAATCTTCCTTGACGGAGATGTTGTCGGATGAGTCCCTGCTGAAAGTGATCTCGATGGTGAACGAAGTCTTCTTCGGCCCCTTGGTCATGGCTACCACAGTCAGGCCTGTTATGAGGCTGGCGCGGCAACTGATTTGGCTCGAGCACCTCGAGCAGGGGTGCTCGAGCCGGTGGGTCCCTCCGGCGATGCCGATCGGGCCTTCTCAATCTCATTCACGGGAATAACCGCTCCTGGGAGAACTGGCTCAGTGCAACAACAACAGTAAGACCTGGGCAGGATGAGGACCTCCACAGACCGAACGCATCGTGGTACCACACGGTAAAGATCTGCAACGGTCGTCTCCGCTTGTGCCGCAAGCTCCGCATGGACCCCAAGGGTATTGACATTCTCGAAGAACACCGTAACAACGACGGCCTCCCGGATGCCTCGGGTCAGCCCATGTAGCTGAATAAAATGAGCGACGTAGCTCCTGAGCTCTCCCCGGCCCTCTGCCGGAGGTGGAGAAGAAAAGCCCATGTGGGCCTTAATGGCCCGTGGTTCCTTGGGAGCGGGACACCCCCAACCTTGCCCCTACGACCATGTGCCACCCAGGTGGGTAGCGGGTGGATACGGCACATCGGGAAGGGGGCCTGCCCAGGCCGATGCGCCTTGGCATGCGCCATCGGACGAGGGATCCTACCCCGCACCATCTTCAGAAAAATGCTTGCCGGATCAGGTGCTTGGAGGAGCGAAGAGAACGGACCGAGATAGCTGAAGACGCCTCAGCCCCCTACCTGGCACGCCAAATCTCGGTTTCTAAGAACGTACATATGAGTTGTGAGCAACAACTCTTTGAGAGTTCGGCCAGGGATTGAACACGTCCAACTATCCTAAGTCATGGATGGAATGTAGTCGATGAACACGAAGAACTACCCAGGTTTGGGCCACCTTCTTGGTGTAATTCCCTACTCCTACTTTGTTGTATTGCGATGGTAGAGAGCTACAATGAGTGTGTTACAATGGTGAAAAGATCGACCTACTCCGAGGCATCAGTCTCCCCTATTTATAGTGTCGAGAGGGGCCTTGCCAGAGGCTCCGATTGGTGGGGAATACACTTGAGTATAATTTGTAATACGGTGGCATGGCTTCCCGCGGCACGCCTGTCCGCGTGATGATGACGTCCTTCCGGGGCAGCATGTTGCCCCCGGATACTTACATGCCTTCTTTGGTATTCGTCGGTAGACGGTAAGGTACCACCCCTGTAGTGGTATGACGTGGCTTGAGACAGCGTCGGTATTTCCCTAAAGAGGAAGGGATGATGCAACACAGCGATGGTAAGTATTTCCCTCGGTTATGAAACCAAGGTATCGAACCAGTAGGAGGATCACCACCACCTAATAAACAACACATTCACACAAATAACAAATACTTGCAACCCGACGCGAAAGAGAGGTTGTCAATCTCTCTACGATAAAAAGATAGATTAGGTAGTGATAGATTGGAGAGATGGATCTCTCAAGAACACAAAATAAAAAAAGGGCAAATAAAAAGTGCAGCAAGGTATTTTTGGGTTTTTTGAACGATAGATCTGAAAGCAAAAGCACCAAAAAGATAGATCGGAAAGCAATATGTTGGAAAAGTAGACCCGGGGGCCGTAGGATTCACTAGTGGCTTCTCTCATGAGTATAGCACACGGTGGTTGAACAAATTACTGTTGCACAATTGATAGAAGATCAAATAATCATGACGATATCCAAGGCGATGATCATGCTATAGGAATCACGTCCAAGATAAGTAGACCAACTCCTGCCTGCATCTACTACTATTACTCCACACATCGACCGATATCCAGCATGCATCTACTGTATTAAGTTCATGGAAAAACGGAGTAATGCAATAAGAACGATGACATGATGTAGACAAGATCTATTCATGTAGGAATAGACCCCATCTTTTTATCCTTAATAGCAATGATACATGCGTGCCTCGCTGCCCCTTCTGTCACTGGGAGATGACACCGCAAGATCGAACCCATAACAAAGCACCTCTTCCCATGGCAAGAAAAATCGATCTAGTTGGCCTAACTAAACCAAAGATTTGAAGAGGAAATACGAGGCTATAAGTAATCATGCATATAAGAGATCAAAAAAGACTCCAATAATATTCATGGATAGAAATTGATCATGACCTCAAAATTCATCGGATCCCAACAAACACACCGCAAAATTTTACATCAAATATATCTCCAAGAGACCATCTTATTGAGAATCAAAAGATAGAGAGGAAGCCATCTAGCTACTGCCTATGGACCCGTAAGTCTATGGTGGACTACTCATGCATCATCGGAGAGGCACCAATGAGGATGATGAACCCCTCTGTGATGGTGTTAGATTGGATCTCGAGGTTCTGGAACTTGCGGCGGATGGATGTGTTTTTCGTCGACTCCTTTATTGTTTCTGGAATATTTGGGAATTCATAGGCGTCAGAGGCGGTGGAGAGGGGTCCCGAGGAGGGCACAACCCATCACGGCGCGCCCTGGGCTCCTGGCGCGCCCTGGTGGGTTGTGGTCTCCTCGACCCTCCCCTCTGGCACTTCTTTGGCCCACTAGATGTCTTCTGGCCCAAAAAAATCTCCAAAAAGTTTCGTCGCGATTGGACTCCGTTTGGTACTGATATTCTGTGAAGTAAAAAACAAGCAAAAACAACAACTGGCACTTTGGCACTATGTCAATAGGTTAGTCCCAAAAAATGATATAAAGTTGCTATAAAGTGATTGTAAAACATTCAAGAATGTTAATATAACAACATGGAATAAGAAAAAATTATAGATATGTAGGAGATGTATCAGCATCCCCAAGCTTAATTCCTACTCGTCCTCGAGTAGATAAATGATAAAAACAGAATTTTTGATGTGGAATGTTGCCTAACATGTTCATCACATATTCTTTTCTTTTGTAGCATGGACATTTGGACTTTTAGATGGTTCAAAGCAATAGTCTAGTTTTAACATAATGACTTCAATACTCAAGTATGCCAACAAGCAACCATGTCTTTCAAAATATCAACACTAAAGAAAGTTATCCCTAGCCCATCATGCTCAACCATTGATCCATTCATGAAACACACTCAAATATTAGCTATACCCAATGCTCAAGTACGATCATAGTGCCCCCCAGTTGGTGATTTATAAGAGAAGATGGAGACTCAAAGTAAAAAACAAAAATTGCATAAAGTAAATAGAGGCCCTTCGCAGAGGGAAATAGGGATTTGTAGAGGTGCCAGAGCTCAAAGTATAAATTGAGAGAGAAAAATATTTTGAGTGGCATGCCTTTCTTGTCAACGAAAACGACAAAGTAGTTCACAATTCTTTCCATGCTAGATATATCATAGGCGGTTCCCAAACAGAAAATAAAGTTTATTCCTTTTTCCACCATTCTTTCACAATCCATGGCTGGTCGTATCCACGGTTTCCTTCCATACCAACACTTTCCAAGGAATTTATTATTTGACAACATAAAGTAATTTTTTTTTTCATTTCGGAACTGGGCATCCCTATTACCACTGTACTCTCGTGCAATGAAAAGTGAATTTACACTCATCTTGAGAATAACACATCTAGCATGGAAAAATATTGGACACCCCCTACCGTTTCATGAGCGGTACGAGCACACAAAAAGGAAATTTATTTTGAAAAGTAGAGATGGCACATACAAATTTGCTTAGAACGGCATGGAAATACCGCATATAGTTAGGTATGGTGGACTCATAAGGGAAAATAGGGTTTAAGGATTTTGGATGCACAAGTAGTATTTCTACTTAGTACAAGTGGAGGCTAGCAAATAGATTGAGAATCAACCAACCAAGAAACGAAAATTCACATAAACGAGCATTGAGCATAACTAACACCGAATAATGCACCATAAGTAGGATGTAATTTCATTGCATAACTATTGACTTTCATACTTGCATAGGGAATCACAAACCTTAACACCAATATTCCTACTAAAGCATAATTACTCACTAACATGACTCACATATTACTATCATCATGTCTCAAAACTATTACAAAGAATCAAGTTTAATTTGTCCAATGATCTTCATTAAAGTTTTTATTATATCCTCCTTGGATATCTATCACTTTGGGACTAGTTTCATATATTGCCATTGCTTTTGACAAGCTCACACAAATTTAAGAGCATAGAGATTTCATCTCTCAAAATAGAATAGGTGAAGCATGAGAGGATTTCTTCAAAATTTACTAACTCTCAAATTAATCTAAGTGAAGCATGAGACTGTTTCTTCAAAAAATTCCTAGCACACCACGCTCAAAAAGATATAAGTGAAGCACTAGAGCAATTCTATAGCTCAAAAAGTTTAAGTGAAGCATATAGAGCAATTCTAACAAATCATACCATAATTTTGGCTCTCTCAAATAGGTGTGTCCAGCAAGGATACAAGTGAGAAACTAATAAGCAAAGCAAGAAAAAGACTCAAATGATACAAGACGCTCCAAGCAAAACTCATGATATGCGACGAATAAAAATATAGCTCCAAGTAAAATACCGATGGTCGTTAGAAGAAAGAGGGGATGCCACTCGGGGCATCCCCAAGCTTAGTTGCTTGTTTATCTTTGGATATATCTTGGGGGTGATGTAGCATCCCCAAGCTTAGGATCTTTTCACTCCTTATTCCTTCATCCATCGTGATCTCACCCAAAACTTGAAAACTTCAATCACACAAAACTCAACAAAATCTTCGTGACATCCGTTAGTATAATAAAGCAAATCACTACTTTAGGTGCTGTTGCAAACCCATTCATATTTTATTATTGCATTATACCTATTGTATTTTAACTTTACCATGGTTCATACCCTTCAATATAACCCATAGGTTCATCAAAACAAGCACACAATGCAACAAAAACAAAATCTGTCTTAAACAGAATAGTCTTTAGTAATCTCTACTCTAACCATACTTATATAACTCTAAAAATTCTGAAAAATTATGAAAACTTAAATAATTTGTATAGAAACACTGTGTCAAAATTTCAGCTCAATATCATGTTCCAGTAAAAAATGAAAATTCGAACACTGGAGGCAAAGTTTCTGTTTCAGATTCAGCATTGTTTCTACTCATCTTATGAATCATCGTAAAGGCTCTACTTGGCACAAACACAAAATAAAACATAAAAACACAATCATAACAGAGGCATAATTGTTTCAACACTAAAAAACAAAAATAAAAAGACAAAAATAAATTTATTCATTGGGTTGCCACCCAACAAGCGCTATCGTTTTACGCCCCTAGCTAGACATGATGATTTCAATGATGCTCAGAAAAAAGCAGTAATTGAAATATGCAAGAGAGCATCATGAATCTCATGACAAGCAAATTTAAGTCTAACCCACTTCCTATGCATAGGGATTTTGTGAGCAAACAATTTATGGGAACAAGAATCAACTAGCATAGGAAGGCGAAACAAGCATAACTTCAAAACTTTGAGCACATAGAGAGGAAACTTGATATTATTGCAATTCCTACAAGCATATGTTCCTCCCTCATAATAAATTTCAGTAGCATCATGAAGGAATTCAACAATATAACTATCACATAAATCATTCTTTTCATGATGCACAAGCATAGAATTTTCATTACTCTCCACATAAGCAAATTCCTTTTCATCCATGGTAGTGGGAGAAAACTCAACAAAATAACTATCATGAGACACTTGATTGACATAACCACATTGCACATTAAAACCATGATGATAAGTTTCATGGTTATCATTACTCATTATAGTATACGTGTCATCACCATCATCATGAATAGGAGGCATGCAATCATAATAATAAATTTGCTCATCAAAACTTGGGGGACTAAAAATATCATATTCATCAAACGTAGCATCCTCAAGCTTGTGGTTTTGCATATCATTAGCATAATTGAAATTAATAGAATTTATAGTAACATCATTGCAATCATGCTTTTCAATCAAGGAGTTACATGAATCACCTTATAAATTTCTTCTTTCAACACTTCATCAAAAAAATTAGATTCATGATTTTCAAGCAAAACTTCATAGAGATAATCAAGTGCACTCAACTCACTAGCAATTGGTTCATCATAATTTGGTCTTTTGAAAAGATTAGCAAGTGGATGAGGATCCATATCAATAGATTTTTAGCAAGCGAAGATGCAAGCAAATAGAAGGCACATGGTAACACAAGCAAAAATAGCAAACAAGCAAACAAAAAGAGATCCGGTGAGAAAAAGGCAAACGAAAAAGAGGGCGAATAAAAAGGCAAATTTGGTGAAGTGGGGGAGAGGAAAAAGAGAGGCAAATGGCAAATAATGTAATTGCAAGGAGATGAGATGTGTGATTAGGAACCTGATAGATGTTGATGGTGTCTCCTCGGCGCCAGAGATTGGCACGTAGAAGAGACCGCTTCCTCCCCGGCAACGGCGCCAGAAATTCCTTTGACGTGGCTTGATACTACGTCGGTATTTCCCCAAAGAGGAAGGGATGATGCAGCACAGTGACGGTAAGTATTTCCCTCAGTTATGAAACCAAGGTATCGAACCAGTAGGAGGATCACCACCACCTAATAAACAACACCTGCACACAAAGAACAAATACTTGCAACCCGACGCGAAAGAGAGGTTGTCAATCTCTCTACGGTAAAAACATAGATTAGGTAGTGATAGATTGGAGAGATAGATCTC
This sequence comes from Elymus sibiricus, assembly GCA_039707655.1. Lineage (NCBI taxonomy): Eukaryota > Viridiplantae > Streptophyta > Magnoliopsida > Poales > Poaceae > Elymus > Elymus sibiricus. Next base: position 279,447,073 of record CM077675.1, on the reverse strand, counting down.
TCAAGAACACAAAATAAAAAAGGGCAAATAAAAAGCGCAGCAATGTATTTTTGGGTTTTTGGAGTAATAGATCTGAAAGCAAAAGCGACAAAAAGATAGATCGGAAAGCAATATGTTGGAGAAGTAGACCCGGGGGACCGTAGGATTCACTAGTGGCTTCTCTCATGAGTATAGCACACGGTGGGTGAACAAATTACTGTTGGGCAATTGATAGAAGATCAAATAATCATGACGATATCCAAGGCGATGATCATTATATAGGCATCACGTCCAAGATAAGTAGACTGACTCCTGCCTGCATCTACTACTATTACTCCACACATCGACCGCTATCCAGCAGGCATCTAGTGTATTAAGTTCAAGGAAAAACGGAGTAATGCAATAAGAATGATGACATGATGTAGACAAGATCTATTCATGTAGGAATAGACCCCATCTTGTTATCCTTAATAGCAACGATACATGCGTGCCTCGCTGCCCCTTCTGTCACTGGGAGAGGACACGGCAAGATCGAACCTATCACAAAGCACCTCTTCCCATGGCAAGAAAAATCGATCTAGTTGGCCTAAATAAACCAAAGATTTGAAGAAGAAATACGAGGCTATAAGTAATCATGCATATAAGAGATCAAAGAAGACTCAAATAATATTCATGGATAGAAACTGATCATGAACTCAAAATTCATCGAATCCCAACAAGCACACCGCAAAAGTTTACATCAAATAGATCTCCAAGAGACCATTGTATTGAGAATCAAAAGAGAGAGAGGAAGCCATCTAGCTACTGCCTAGGGACCCGTAGGTCTATGGTGGACTACTCACGCATCATCGAAGAGGCACCAATGAGGATGATGAACCCCTCCGTCATGGTGTTAGATTGGATCTCGAGGTTCTGGAACTTGCGGCGGCTGGATGTATTTTTCGTCGACTCCTTTAGGGTTTCTAGAATATTTAGGAATTTATAGGTGTCAGAGGCGGTGGAGAGGGGTCCCGAGGAGGGCACAACCCATCAGGGTGCGCCCTGGGCTCCTGGCGCGCCCTGGTGGGTTGTGGTCTCCTCGACCCTCCCCTCTGGCACTTCTTTGGCCCACTGGATGTCTTCTAGCCCAAAAAAATCTCCAAAAAGTTTCGTCGTGATTGGACTACGTTTGGTACTGATATTCCGCGAAGTAAAAAACAAGCAAAAACAGCAACTGGCACTTTGGCACTATGTCAATAGGTTAGTCCCAAAAATGATATAAAGCTGCTATAAAGTGATTGTAAAACATCCAAGAATGATAATATAACAGCATGGAACAAGCAAACATTATAGATACGTTAGAGACGTATCATGGCGCAAGGGGCAGGTGAATCTTACTGTAGATGATGTGGATGACTTGGGCCGCACGGGTCCTATCGAACCCCATGCGCAAGGGCTAGTCATTCGTCCCTCATCCCCTGCCTGACGCAGCCAGCAGTGTTTACTCGATGATCACCAGTGCATCGATTCCAGGGTCAAAGCTTCCTTTCCTGAAGAGGCATGCAATGCGCGGCCTAAGCCTCCCAGGAAAGCCCCACGAAGGGCTTGCAGGAGGAGAGATGGCGTCCTCCTCTTGTGTTGTCCGTTTATGACCCAGGCTATGGCCAGTTGGGCACATTGGGGTCTTCAATCAAAGATTCCCGAGGTGGAGAGATATCCATGCCTTCGGCGCCAAGGCTCTTCTTTACAGTGTTAGTAATATCCTGGATTTACTGACGCCGACACCATCATCCAACCACTCAAGTGGGATGAACCTTTTGAGATAATGTGTGATGCTAGTAACGTGGCTTGAGACTACGTCGGTATTTCCCCAAAGAGGAAGGGATGATGCAGCATAGCGACGGTAAGTATTTCCCTCAGTTATGAAACCAAGGTATCGAACCAGTAGGAGGATCACCACCACCTAATAAACAACACCTGCACACAAATAACAAATACTTGCAACCCGACGCATAAGAGAGGTTGTCAATCTCTCTACGGTAAAAAGATAGATTAGATAATGATAGATAGGAGAGATAGATCTCTCAAGAACACAAAATAAAAAGGGCAAATAAAAAGTGCAGCAATATATTTTTGGGTTTTTGGTATAGTAGATCTGAAAGCAAAGCGGCAAAAAGATAGATCGGAAAGCAATATGTTGGAAAAGTAGACCTGGGGGCCGTAGGATTCACTAGTGGCTTCTCTCATGAGTATAGCGCACGGTGGGTGAACAAATTACTGTTGGGAAATTGATAGAAGATCAAATAATCATGACGATATCCAAGGCGATGATCATTATATAGGCATCACGTCCAAGATAAGTAGACCGACTCCTGCTTGCATCTACCACTATTACTCCACACATCGACCGCTATCCAGCATGCATGTAGTGTATTAAGTTCATGGAAAAATGGAGTAATGCAATAAGAACGATGACATGATGTAGACAAGATCTATTCATGTAGGAATAGACCCCATCTTGTTATCCTTAATGGCAACGATACATGCGTGGTTTGCTGCCCCTTCTGTCACTGGGAAAAGACACCGCAAGATCGAACCCATCACAAAGCACCTCTTCCCATGGCAAGAAAAATCGATCTAGTTGGCCTAACTAAACCAAAGATTCGAAGAAGAAATACGAGGCTATAAGTAATCATGCATATAAGAGATCAAAGAAGACTCAAATAATATTCATGGATAGAAACTGATCATGAACTCAAAATTCATCGGATCCCAACAAACACAGTGCAAAAGTTTACATCAAATAGATCTCCAAGAGACCATTGTATTGAGAATCAAAAGAGAGAGAGGAAGCCATCTAGCTACTGCCTACGGACCCGTAGGTCTATGGTGGACTACTCATGCATCATCGGAGAGGCACCTATGAAGAAGATGAACCCCTCCGTGATGGTGTTAGATTGGATCTCGAGGCTCTGGAACTTGCGGTGGCTGGATGTGTTTTTCGTCGACTCCCCTAGGGTTTTCTGAATATTTGGGTATTTATAGGCATCAGCGGCGGTGGAGGGGGGGGGCGTGGAGGGCACAACCCATCAGGGCACGCCGGGGCCCCCCTGGCGCGCCCTAGTGGGTTGTGGCCTCCACAGCCCACCTCTCTGGCACTTCTTTGGCCCACTGGGTGTCTTCTGGTCCAAAAAATCTCCAAAAAGTTTCGTCGCGATTGGACTCCGTTTGGTACTGATATTTTGCGAAGTAAAAAAAACAAGCAAAAACAGCAACTGGCACTTTGGCACTATGTCAATAGGTTTGTCCCAAAAAATGATATAAAGTTGCTATAAAGTGATTGTAAAACATCCAAGAATTATAATATAACAGCATGGAACAAGCAAAAATTATAGATACGTTGGAGACGTATCAGCTAGCAATTATGATGTAGCAACTGTTCTAGGACAACGAGATGAGAGAAAAGTTAACGTTATGTTTTATGCTAGTAGGAGTCTAGATGATGATCAGAAGCACTTAGCCACAACTGAGAAAGAGTTACTTGCTATTGTCTTTGCTTATGATAAATTTAGTCCTTACATTATTAACTCTAAAGTAATCATATTCATGCATATGGATCACCACGCCTTACGATATCTTCTCACGAAGAATGACGTTAAGCCTCGATTGATCCGATGGATATTGTTGCTTCAGGAGTTTGATTTGTGGATTGTAGATCGAATAGGCGAAGACTATCCGATGGAAGATCATTTATCCCTCAAGGACAGGATACCTTATGATCCCATTCCAATAAATGAGTCCTTTCCAAGTGAGAGTTTGGCTATCATTGAGAAAATAGAACCTTGGTTTGCAAATTACGCTAACTTCCTTGTAGGAAAGTATATGCCACTGGATTTAAATTATAATCGGAGCAAGAAATTCTTCAGTGAGTTGAAGTATGCTACTCCAATAGGAATTTTTGGATTTTCCTAAAGAGGAAGGGATATGTAGCACAACAGCAAAAAGTATGTCCCTTAGTGAAGAACCAAGGTTTATCAAACCAGTAGGAGCCACCACACAAAAAAACATTTATAGTACCTGCACACAAATAAAATAATTGCTTGCACCAAACAAAGGCAAGGGGATCGTCACTCCCCTTGTTCTTGTCAATTACAAGATTAAAAGAAAATAGTGATAGCAAAATAGTAATAGTAATTGTAGGATCTAGCAAATTAATTGAGAATGGACACGGAGACCATAGGTTCACTAGTGGCATCTCTCTCGAAATCAGAATAGCGAAGGGTAAACAAATTAGTGTTTGGCAATTGACAGAATTGCGCATAGTTACGAAGATCATCCATGGCATAATATTTACATAGGCATTACATCCATGATAAGTAGACATTTAAACTTACAAATGTCTACTACTATTACTCCCCCCAAGACCGCTATCGAACATGCATCTCAAAGTATTAGGTTGATAATCAAGAGAGTCACAATAAGCAAGATGACATAATGTAGACAAAGTAGGACCAATCAATATGATCAAACCCCATCGTTTTATCCTTAGTACCAACAACACAAATACATGTCCTAATCCTTACTGTCACTGGACAGGATCACCGCAAGGTTGAACCTACTACAAAGCACCTCTCCCGCTAAAGATAAATGAATCAAAATTGGCCAAACCAAACCGATAGATCGGAGAGAAATACAAAGCTATAAAATCGTGCAAATAAGTAACTCTGGTTAGTTGAGTATAAAAATAGCACTCGTCAGTACTCCCCTTAGTTTTCGGAGATATGGATGAACCTTGGTATGTATATGATCTGAAACGTTATATTGGATATGAGATCCTCTGTTGAGTGCTTAGTTTAATAAACTTCGTGAAAGTCGTGAAGGGGCCTCACTCAGTATTATTGTCAAAAGGCCATGAAGTGTATCACTGTCATTCTAAAGGTTAGGATGTGAAGCTAATTTGAGGTGATAGTAAAAGCCATCACCCCTCACTTTTGCAATTGATAGGGTAATTACGGAGAACCCTTAGAGAGGTCGTGTCCATGGGGCAAGCCTTAATTACCATAGTTGCAACCTGTAGGGTAAGACTATGGTAGTGGCGTGTGTGGCACGAAGTCTACCTGGAGTAGAACACGTTCTGTACCTGGCTCCACCCAGCATAATCATCAAGAGTGGCTCAAGTATCCAGGCTATATTGTGTCGATGCATTGGTTGCTTTAGAAACATACCATTGGGAATTCAAGAGTCCTTGAGAATGCTTTACTCCTCTGTCAGTTCCACTTGTTGCTCATGCTACTGTTTTTATTTCATTTTATGTTATATACTTTTAGTTTGCTCTTCACCAAAATCAACCATTTATTTATGCCCTCACTTTGTCTGGAGTCTACAATTGCTTGCATGCACAAATCCATAATTCACTACAAGAGGAAACACCTAATTCATGTGCTCCCTGTGGGATCGATACTCTTACTTCGTAAAGGCTACAACTAAACCCTGTGCACTTGCAGGCCATCATCTTCGAGTGTGGTCCCTACTTGGGCTCTGCGTCGGAGATAACATTCTCTGTGCCCTTTGCCTTAGCCTTTTTCTTGGACCAAATCTTCCTGAACTTAGACGAGTTCTGCATCATCAACATTTGATGTGTGACCTTCTTTATATCCTGCTCTGGCACCTTGAGTATTCCATGCAATTCAGTGAGCTTCTTATCCATGCCATTCATATGATAGTTTGAGATTAGCGACCCATAGCTAGCCGAAAGAGAACCCAAAATTGTATCTGTGGACAACTCGTCCTCAAGTGGGAATCCTAAACGATCCAAAGCTTGCATGTCTCCGATCATCTTGATCACATGCGGGCTTAGTGGATCACCCTCTTTCAACTTACAATCCATCAAGGACCGCCACACGTTGAACTTTTCGGTCCTAGCGTGCATTTGAAACATGCTTTTGAGGTTCTCAATCATATTGAGGGCCTCGACGTTTTTGAACTGCTTTTGTAGATCGGGCTCCATACAAGCCAACATGTCACAACTGATCTCATTTGATTCATCAACGAGTTTCTGGTAGACATTCCTGGTTGCGGCATTACCATTCTCGAAAGGTTCCTTTGGAAGTGGACCCTCTAGAGCATGTCCCCTTTTATCGTGCTTGACAAAAATTCTCAAATTTCTATAACATGTGGTAAAGTTTGTTCCATCCAATTTATCCTTTTCCAGAATTGATTTCAATACAAAGTTGGGTTGAGCGGGTGGTGCCATTGATCTACAACATAAAATATGCAAACACTAAGCAATGTTTCTATGTAGAGTAATTTAAGCTTAAACATAAATACTCCCACTAAAGCCGGCATCCCTCAGCAAACTCACAGTGATTCAGGATCCGAGTAGCGCATGCTGACTAGTGAGCTTTAGCATCCCTGCTACCCGAATTGTCTATCCGGTAAGCAACTCTTTGCTAATCATATCTCTATACGACTCCTGATGGTCGGGTAGGTATCTTATACCCTGGCTCCCAACCTTCTTTGCTACAAGACCCAAAACCGTTTTGATAGCCTTGTCAAGTTAACCTGATGCAGTGAATGTCCGTGTCCAACACAAATCCTTCAGTTCAAGGACACCTGGTAGTACCTCAATTTTATGAGCCCACTACTAGATGTACTTGATGTGCGAAAGTGCAACATTCAGAATGGCAAACATGCTTGATATCAATGAGGGATATTTCTACCATTAACATGTATAGAAACAAGAAGCAATATCAATCACAAATAAATAAATATTTTGTGAAATTGTATGGCTTATCCATGGATGTCCTTTCAGGCCGATGACCAGGTCAGATATCCATCTCGTTCGTCAGGCCAGGACACCGAGTTTGATCTACATTCAAGAAGTGAACTTGATCTATGTCCTCCAAATACTACAACTAGTAATGAATTTAGAGAGAATCACAAGTTGACACACATGTCATTATACATTATAATTAATGACAACACTTTGTCTCATGCCGATCGACAAACCATGACACACATGTCATGCATAATTTACACACATGAACCACATACACAAGAGCCATACTGTTCACATCAAACCTACAAAATAGAGTTATGCATAGAATCACATTCTACCGATTTGAGTGAACACGTATGAAATCTACGATACTATGACACGTAGCAATGACTGTCCCACCAATTGGTTAGCATACAGGATTCAAAGGCGTAGCGCCGGATGTTTTCGGAAATCACAGATCATATCTGTACTCCAATCACGCCTAATTTTCCGATCTGACCAATCATATCGATCATCACTAATGCGAATCGGATTTACATTTCACGATCTACCCCGATGGGGGAAACCGACTGGTAGGGGTAGGTTGCGTCACGACCTCACCGATTTTGATTATCAGAAAACATAGCCTGAATGAACCCTATGTGCAATTGATCTCATCAATCGTGCACATAGCCGATTTCATAAACGACAACATATCTCATTTGATGCCTCCTGCATGTAACATATGTGTACTATATGAATCCAAATCCTAAAACAGAGGCTCTTATACTACTATTGGGATATGCTAGGTGCATCGACTGCAATATAAAATTTTCACTACATGCAGAACAATCAGGATCTATAAAAGCGGAAGTAGAATTGGGGCAGTGCGTCTCCAGAGTCGTCTCCTCCTCATTGATCTCCCACGTAGCCGATCGGATCCCACGAACAGGTTCACCGGAGGAGCGCAAGTGCACCGCTTCTAACGATATCCACATGCGCAAGAGGAACGTCGTGCAGCAGACTGCTAGGTCCGATCGCACAGCCGACGACGAGTGGATGTGTCTTGTTGCAACACATGCAAATCCCTAATGACAAAAGCCAAAGCGATCAACTGAATACGTGTTCCACGCCTCCACTACATATAGGCATTCATAACGCACTCAACACATGGTCCCCGCATGGATCCTAAACCCCAACGTCTATTTGGCCTGGATCCGAGTAGGAGTAGGATCACATCAGGCTTGCGAGGTCGGATCGGGCCTCACATGTTTCACCCCTTAGGTTCGTCAGCTTGGTCGCAGGTGGGATCACATCTGACCTGCTCGGTTGGTAGCGGCCACTAGCAAATCATGCCAACCACCAGGCAGACAATGAAACCAGTTTGGCGAACTTGTACATCACACTCCCGTTCCCTTTGCCATAGGAAATATGTTGTCAGGCTCTAGGCGAATTGGTCATCCTTGTTACAGCCTGACCTTTTCTCGTTCTTGTGATGCCAACCTTAAACTGGATTATCTCAGGTTCCTTATCGCATGGATATGCATATATAGGTTGGGTCACGCGAGGGCCCCATAGTATATCTATCCTAATCAGAGGAAAAAATCCCATCTTGCTCGACCATGTCTTGCAAGATGAGTCTGGACAAGTCCGAAACCCAACTTCATAACTACCCAGTTACAGAGTAGTGTTTGGTCGGCCCAAAGCAGGTCAATCACCATCTCGAGAACATGCGCCATCTCAGGTCTCAAGACACATAACGTATGTTGTATTGGAGACTCGTAGATGACCTCATCTTGCTACATCCCATAGTCGGGTCTGTCCGACTCAGACCTTATGTGGACTCGGATCCGACTCCAGATCTTTCCGGGTCCATATTATCCGGTTAGCATCTAATGCTACATGGCTAATGAGACCGATCCATCCACCATGTGATATGCTATTCTAGTCGATTGTGAGTCCACACAACCCTTTCGACCAGGGACCATTTAGGATAGTCATCATACAATGCATAGTCTCACAAACAATTCATGTACTTATTGATACTCATCAATGATAATGTCCAAGGACTATACTTGTTCATAAACACACATAGGAAATATCATCATACATGATTGGCTCTAGGGCATATCTCCAACAACATGCCCATGAAGATGTCATGCTAAAAGTCCACACCAGGACGAGTAAGTATCCCAAACGGGTACCCCTAAAAAACTATTGGAAAGGAAGAAACTTGGATTCCTACGCAAGGTAAAGTCCAAGATGTGTGAAACCAGGAGATCAAGGCAAAGGAATGTCAAACTGACCAAGACTAGCTATAAATACCAAAGGACCAAGACGACTGAATCGAAGCCCTAGTTTAGCCTAGAATAGATTCAATCGATGATGCTCTGTCTAGTTTGAGCACCTCGAAACCCAGCGACTCCATATTCAATTCGTTGATCCACACTTTACAATCATTGATATATTGTTCCTTGATTTAATTGCACACAACCATGATTAGGGTGGTTACTTGTATCACATGTGTCGGGGATATACCCCGTGGTATGACCCGGGGACAGTTGTAACCCGGCAGACAGTTAACCCGGCAGACAGTTAACCCGACACACAGTTTACCCAGCAGACAGTTAACCCGGCAGACAGTTAACCCGGTAGACAGTTAACCCGGCAGACAGTTATAACCCGGCAGACAGTTATAACCCGGCAGACAGTTATGACCCGGCAGACAGTTATGACCCGGCAGACAGTTATGACCCGGAGAGAGTTAAGTCCCGGAGACGAGTCCCTAAGGATGAGTCTTGAAGATAAGCCCTGGTTGTATAAGCCGCCCGGTTAAGCCGCCCGTCTGAGATAAGAAGCCCGGGACTCAGAAGCCCATGAAGAGAAGCCTGCGATGGGAAGTCATAATAAGTTAAGTCTCAATCCGACTTAGACTCTACATGTAAACCGCCCCTTCAACTTATATAAGGAGGGGCGGGTCACCCCAAGAGGGTCAGTTTTTAGACGTCTCCATAAACAGGTTTTAGACAGACAAGTCATTAGAGATAGTCAGGTTAGAGGTTCTCGAGATTAGAGGTAGCGACTCCGCACCCTTGTAACCGAGATCGTCATCGTCATCAATACAAGACAAGCAGGACGTAGGCTTTTACCTCTATCGGAGGGGCCGAACCTGGGTAAACTCGCGTCTCTCGATTCCGACCAACCCCTCTCAAGCCGCCACATAGTTGCGATGGCCTCACACCTAAGTCCGTCAACCCGGACATCTTGCCGTGACAAATCCACGACAGTTGGCGCCCACCGTGGGGCAAGCGCAGCGGTGGTATTGCGTTCTTGGAGGGATCTCTTGAAGGATCGAGAAGCTCGCAATTGACCGGATAAAGAAAGACCCAGTGAGAAAAAGATCTTGGTCGTCTCAACGAGCAGTCGGAATGGAAGATACAAGATTCGTCTGAGTTCAAGAGATTAGGGTTACGGTTGTGTTGTCTGCACTGCCGCCGCGTCATGCGATCCATCGGTTTCGACAGGATTCGACGGCTCATCTCCGTGTCCAGATCAAGTTCGGAGACTTATTTTCCTCTACGCAAAATCGAAACAAACCCCGAAGCAGCTCCACCAGCAATCAGTAATCCGCCGGGTCGCTGTGTTTGTGTACTACTACTAGTCTGTGACACGGATCAACACAAGTACTATTATTTCTCACGTGAGGACCAAGGAGTTTGACAGGTCAACGTACTGTGCCAACACGGCGTCTCATACATGGTCATTTACTCCCCCTGAGGAGGCAATATTCTCCGGTTTCCACAGCAACCAACGTCAAGCTAGGAAGATATACTATGTTGCAACGTAGTACTCCGGACTACTTAGTACACGAATCAGACAAAATTTCACGGAAAGGCAATCCTTATTCAAAGAAAAACAAAGAAAGATGGAGTGGACGCGGACGCGGCTTCGTCCAACCAGCCACGATCCGGAAACAGACTCACACGCCGCGGCGTCCGTCTCCGCCTCAGCTGCCCTAGCCTCGAGCCGGCCTTCTCCGCTGTGGCTCGCTTCTCCGACGTTACGGCCTCGCCCTCGCCTCCATATCGCCTGCTCGACTCCGTCACCACGGCCGAGCCTTCGCCGGTCGGCTCTGCTGCCTCCGCCTCTGAGCCGCCGCAATCGAGAGCCGCCTCGCTCCGCGCAGGACCTCGCCTTGCTCGGGCTCGAGCCGCTCGCAGCTATGGTGGCCTCCGTTGGCCGGCCTTGAGCCGCCTCCGCCGGCCCTCCGCTGCCTCTGTTCGACCGGGTCGTCGCTGCAGCTGTCTACAGCTGCGCGAGCTCCGCCGCGCATCCGAGCCGGATTCGACTCGCTGCGTTTGCCCCTCCTCGTCACAACCGCGTCCTGCACCTCCTCGCCAAGATGCCCCGGTGGCTGCCTCCGCCTTAGCCGCTAGCCGCACCAGGCCGGCTTCGAGCCGCCATCTTCGAGTCGCCGCGGCGGCCTTCGTCTACTGCCGAGCCGCCTCCGCCTTGCAGGTCGACTCCAAGCAGGCCGCACCCATCCTGCGCCGTCGCCCACCGCGCCTCCGCCTCTACCTCGCTCTGCCTCGCCTTAAGCCGCTGATTCCGCCTTTGCCGCGCGGTCGCGGGTCTACCGGCGGGCCAAGCCGCCTCCGCCGGTGCGCGTCCGAGCCGCCGCTACGCCGTGGCCACATCACCCCTCTCCCACCGGTTGAGCCGGCCGCCGGCTGCCGCTCCGCGATGCACACGCCTGCGCCCGCGCAGGCCGCCTCCGCCCCGGTCGCCCTCGCCTCCACCACAAGGCCGCGCCTCCGGATTGCCCATGTCCGCCTCAGTGGAGGCCAGCCTCCGCGCCGCCGGCTCTCCCGCGGTCTCCGGCTCCCCCTGCGGTCTCCGGCTCTCGTGCGCGTACGACCGGCTCCCCGCTGCGCTGTTGAGCCGCCCCGGCCGCACTCAGCTCCGCTCCCTCACCCGCATGTGCTGCTGCTCCGCCCCGCCTACAAGTCGCCCCCACATCCACGTCGGCCTCGAACTGGTCTCTCCACCACCACGGGATCGCCCCGGGCCGGCTCTCTGCACTTGAACCGCCTCGCATCCACAACGCTTCGCTGCGCGCCTGCTCTGGGCCGCGCCAGCCGTCGCGCCACACCTCAAGCCGCCGCGGGCCAGCGCCACCGGCCGCCCCTTCGCTCCGCGTCGCACCACAACGCCTGCAAGCCGCCGCGCCTGCGCACCGCCGCGTTTCACTTCGCCGCGGCCTCCGAGTCGCGCTGCTGCCGGGTCAAACGGTCACACCGCGAGCCGCCGCGGCCTCCGAGTCGCCATGCCGCCGGGTCAAACGGTCGCACTGCGAGCCGCCGCGGCCTCCGAGTCGCCTCGCCTCGCCTCCATGCCGTCTTGCGTTGCCGCCCGCCTCGCCTGCATCCTCCGCTGCACCTGCTCACCCTCGGGCTGACCGCGCTCGAGCCGGCCGGTCGGCGGATGTGTGTTGCCTGGGCGTGCTTGTGTGCGTGAGTGCGCTGTGTGCGTGCAGTATGAGTGCGCTGTGTGTGTGCTTGCTTTAGCACCCGGCCATGCACGAGGTGTGCTACGCGTGTGTGTGCCTGGGTATGCATGCGTGTGTGAGGGCTCTGCATGCATTGTGTACATGCATGATCAGGCATTTTCTTAAGATGAAGATAGAGACCGCGGAAAAACACGGCGTGTCTAAAAAAAAAAGGGACCCCGCACGTGTGTGACGATGATCGTCTGCGGCGGGACGTGCACGTGCGTGACGACGACCGTGGTGGCTGTGCTCCGCCGCAGAGATGGCCGAGAGCTCATGACAAGCGTCGACCGCCCCGCCCTGCGCCCTGCACTCACTACGGACACCTTCATGTTGTTTTACTCTGAAGCTCAGCACCGGTGTCCGTATTTCGTCCAACAGAAAGAATCAGGTGATATTTTTCTAACTATTATTTACTATAATTGAGTATCATCGAAAGGTTTTACTTCCGAGCTATGCTATTATGCTGGTTGATTAGCTCATGGCCAGAGTACGGTCCGATCTTCGTGCGCCTTCTTCAGAGGCTGCGTCCGGGTATACGCCATGATGAGCTACCGGACGGACGCATACAACCCGCCGTTCATACGGTCGGGTCTACATCAATGCACCGGCTTACAACGCCGCACCCGTTTCTCGTGATCGCAATGGCTTACAAACGCCGCGACCGTCTATCGTGACCGCACCGGCTTACAACGCCGCGGCTGACTTCTACGCTTATATCAACATGTGGGGGCCACATACAGTCGGAAGAGCCACCCAATGGACATGCTCAAGCTGCTGCCCTGCGGTCCAGTCTACATCGACATGCTGGTGCCATGCTTGCTCGTTCAAGCCGCCCAACGGACGCACGCAAGCCGCCGTGCCCACGGTCCGGTTTACATCGACTCATCGGTGCAGGGCTCACCTATCTGAGCCGCCCAACAGACGCACCTTCAGCACATTCAAGTGTTTCCGGTGTCAACTATATGCCGGTTTATGCCACGGTCAAGTATGGAGAATCTCAAGCCAACTCTTCGAGTCGTCTTAAGACTCGGGGGTTACACAGACATGATTCAGCAAATGTTGCTAGATTTAGCAAATTCAAGAACCCCGGATCGCCCGATCTCGGGGGCTACTGCCACATTGGTGAAAGTTTAAAGGCTGTCAGGAAATTTCCATCTGAAAAAGTGCTAAGCGACCTGAGAGTCCTGGTTCAAGAGAAATCTATCTCTCACAATGTTTTGAGATCTCGATATCCGGCTCAGCATCCGGTTCAAAAGGAATTCATCTCTCGCAAGTTCGAGTTTTCAGAAAATTAAAAGTTGCCCAAGAGGACGAGCCGCCATGATGCATCGTTCAAACATGGGTGCCCTGATTTATTGGATCATCATAAAGTCACTTGGAGGCTTCTGTCGTTTCTTCATACAAGATGGCGGCGTACAAGATGGTGCAACAATGTTGATACTTCAACAAGGTCATTTGGGGGCTTCCAACCCGCCGGGTTTAGCTTACACACCCTCTTGATCGGCTCTTCAGCCACCATAAGGCCGGGTTGTATACCCAAAAAGTTGACTCCGTCAACAAGGTCATTTGGGGGCTTCCAACCCATCGGGTTTAGCTTACACGCCCTCTTGATCGACTCTTCAGCCACCGCAAGTTCGAGTTAAACCTGCCTGTATGCTGCTGCTACTCCGCTAGGTGACCCGCCGAACTCTTACCAGTTAATCTCGCCTAGAGACCCTGAGCTGTTCAAAGTATTTGGCAGTCACTCTCACTAGAGACCCTGTACTGGTCAAAGTTAAACCGGCGGCTCTTGTCACGTGAGGGCCGGCTTACGGAAAGCGAGGATAAACTCACCCATCTGCTGCATACTCTCCGCTATGTGGCCCGTTCGTACTCTTAAACAGTTACTCTTTTAAAGACCCTGCACTGTTTAAGGTTCAAACGACGGATTTACGTCACGTGAGAAGTAGCTTATGGGCCCTGGGGGCATGACTCGCCGTTTGCTGCGTCTCTCTCTGGTTCGTTGCGCTCTTATCAGTTAATCTCGCCTAGAGACCCTGAGCCGCTCAAAGGAGTTGACGGTCACTCTCACTAGAGACCCTGTACTGCTAAGAGTTCAAGCAGCGAGTCCACCCAGAAGAACCGGCATATGAGTTTTCGAAAAACAAAAAAAGGAAGAAAAAGCAAGAACATCATACATTGCATCATACATGGCATCATCATTGCATCATCTTACCATGCATCATATATGCATGGATATCCTGGTTTATATTGCAGGAACCTGGTTTTTTCAAACCGGGTTATATTATTCAAATCTTAAATAGCCAACATGGCTGGATTTTTCATTATGGTTGTCATAACCAGCATTGGATGATTGAGGTTTTCAAAGCCCCTTCAGAGTAATGGCTATTATTCCTTCATCCCAAAAATACCAGCTTACAGCAAGGAGCATGGTTCAACATTGATATGTAAGGCTTTCAGCAACATCATCAGGAGAGTGGATAAGATTTTATTCTGCAATGGAAGGAATAGTCCTGAGTCGCCGCAAGCATGCAACCCGGCACTTGGGGGCTACATTATTCAAGTGCAGTTTATATCAAATATGCAAGTCCCATGTCACTGCAAGCACGCACCACGGCACTTGGGGGCTAATGCAAGCTGTTTTTCAAGTCATTACATTGTCAACAGACCCTGTTATCTCAAGGAGATGAGCCGGCCTTTATATCTTTTTCTAAGTCCCAGCCCAGTATTGTCTTACTGAGCCGGCCCTTGGGGGCTACACATTGCTCCTCAAGTCTATATGATCAGATCTACAACAAGTTCCTGCTCATTATTGCATAATGACCCGGCCCTTGGGGGCTACACTGGCTGAAGTTTTATGAGCATAAGACATTTACAAGTCCCAGGTTGCTGCAGGCAAGACAACCCGGCACTTGGGGGCTACATATGTGGAACATTCAACTTATGACTGGTGACTCAGACGAGCAATCAAGATTTCTCTAGAGTTGCAATATTTATATTGAAGCAAGTCTTAAGGCTATCACTACGTTTCCCCTCTTAAGACTTGGGGCTACAGGTAATATGAATATGAGGAAGATATGCCTTCAAATTCTCGGTTATGAGGGAACCAGACGAATTTTTCAAACCAAGGCAGTTGATAATAAGGGTTATTTTTTCTCCAAGGAGCCAGCGTCAGTGTATTGATATGACAGAGTTTCAGAATTTTCAGGAGCTGGTCAACTGGTATTTTTGAGTGAACCGGTCCCTTTACATATTCTTATTTCAGGAGGTTACCATGAATAAATTCAAGCTAACCTGGGGGCTAATGTCGGGGATATACCCCGTGGTATGACCCGGGGACAGTTGTAACCTAGCAGACAGTTAACCCGGCAGACAGTTAACCCGGCAGACAGTTAACCCGGCAGACAGTTAACCCGACAGACAGTTATAACCCGGCAGACAGTTATAACCCGGCAGACAGTTATGACCCGGAGAGAGTTAAGTCCCGGAGACGAGTCCCTAAGGATGAGTCTTGAAGATAAGCCCTGGTTGTATAAGCCGCCTGGTTAAGCCGCCCGGTTGTAAGCCGCCCGGTTAAGCCGCCCGTCTGAGATAAGAAGCCCGGGACTCAGAAGCCCATGAAGAGAAGCCCGCGATGGGAAGTCATAATAAGTTAAGTCTCAATCCGAATTAGACTCTACATGTAAACCGCCCCTTCAACTTATATAAGGAGGGGCGGGTCACCCCAAGAGGGTCAGTTTTTAGACGTCTCCATAAACAGGTTTTAGACAGACAAGTCATTAGAGATAGTCAGGTTAGAGGTTCTCGAGATTAGAGGTAGCGACTCCGCACCCTTGTAACCGAGATCGTCATCGTCATCAATACAAGACAAGCAGGACGTAGGCTTTTACCTCCATCGGAGGGGCCGAACCTTGGTAAACTCGCGTCTCTCGATTCCGACCAACCCCTCTCAAGCCGCCACATAGTTGCGATGGCCTCACACCTAAGTCCGCCAACCCGGACATCTTGCCGTGACAAATCCACGACAACATGGGTTCGAACATGGGTAAACTCAGTCCACTTTGTCCATCTGATATCCTAAGGTTACATCCTACTATCATACAAATCCACATACGTTATTATTATACTATCATGGTACTTGCGAAATACCTTCCATAGGACTAGCTAGCTAGAGACAGAGGTGGAGGTCGATGCCGAGGAAGAGGAGGTGATGGCGCTGAATGCCGTCATTGTTGTTGACAAGGCCTGCCGGAGGGAGCTTGACACCATCCTTATCGAGCTAGACGCTAAGATTGCCGAGGAGGAAGCCACCGAGAACACAAAGAGGAGCAATTACTTTATTGTGATTTCCTCCCTCGACTTCCACAATGAAGAAAAACCCAATATTCCATGGATGATCCCCACAAAGTTCAAATTGAGGAAGTTTATACCGGGGAAACTATGGAGAAGCACAAGGGACACCTCGTCGAGTTTGAGATGAAGAAGTGTGAGAAGTAGTAGTTTATGTTTAATTATGAGTTCATCGAGTCGTCGGATTATGTAGAGTATTATGATGTTGAATAAGTTTATGGATTTTATGCCATGTTTGTGTTTGAAATGAAGTTCACATTGTAAAACAACTTGAGAGTTAAGATTGAAGTTGGGTTATATACCATCCTCCAATACCCTAGATTTATTGGGAGTTAAATTTTGGTTGTGTGTTATTAGGAATTGCCAAATTTAGGGATGAATTTTGGTTGACATGTGAAAGTGTCGGCCTACACCCAAGCTCATATGTTCCTGCTATTAAAAATGAATCCAAAATTCATTTTTTTCTGATTTTTGTTAAGAAACATTGGATAGTTTCCTACATACATGCGAATTTTTATGATGGTGCCGGCATTTGTAATAATTTGAACAAAAAAATCAGTGCTAAAAATGCTTCTAAAAATAGCTTTTGGAGCGTCGGTTTTTTCCCTAGAGCATTACAGATGTTTTCTCCTCACAAAACTTTGCACGAGGTGAAACACTAAACAATGTTTGTTGACAATATTTTTCCAGATTATTTGACTTCTTGTGATGATTTTTTGAATCTTATTATTCATTCGAGTGCATCTAAACCCGTGGGCAGAAAATCCATGTCTTTAGACATGCTTTTATGGCCGGAGATTTGGTATCGTGAAATAGATCATTCCCAACAAACAACCGTAAATAAAAGGCTCAAAACAAAGGCCGAGCAACGGTGGTAAATAGCCTTAACGCTCAATGATCCCCGCATCATCTCGCCCACCCGGGCCCAGGAGCGGCGTCGAATCGCCACGGTTTGGGTATGAGTCGGGTAGGCAATTACGAGCCCGCGACGCAGAAGTGGAAGGCTCTGAAACCCGCCTGGATGGGCTGGTTCGGTGGTACGTGGTGCCGCACCAGGTTTGGTGAGGTGTGAAGGCGACATGTGTCACCGCACTCCGCCGACCGAGTGAGCAGATTTTTTTTCAAAAGTATGACTAAATTTATAACAAATTTGAAAATTATACGGCAAAATGAAAAAATACAGAAAATATGACCCCGTCGGCCTGCGGTGGGCCGAAAGGGGCCCTGTCGGCCAGCAGTGGGCCGAGCGCAGCCTGTCGGCCACCAGTAGGCCAACTGGTGGGCTGTCGGCCACCAGCAGGCCGAAAGGTGGCTGTCGGCCACCAGCAGGCCGAAAGGGGGCTGTCGGCCGCCCGACCGTTTTCTTCTTCCTCTCGCTCTCTCTCTCTCTCTCGTTCCTGGTCGCTGGCAGCTCTCTCTCTCTCTCTCTCTCTCTCATTTCCTCTCTAT
The DNA here is from genome assembly GCA_039707655.1 of Elymus sibiricus. Taxonomy (NCBI): domain Eukaryota; kingdom Viridiplantae; phylum Streptophyta; class Magnoliopsida; order Poales; family Poaceae; genus Elymus; species Elymus sibiricus. The sequence continues at coordinate 279,429,008 of CM077675.1, read as the reverse complement.
ACTCTCCCCCCTCACCGATCTACTCATTCTTCCACCGATTTTCCGTTCCAAGCCGCAGAATCAATAGATCATAGCATTCTCCAGCGTCCTACGGTCATTTTTTTGCAATGGGATAGTTATTTGTGCGTAAGTGAGGAGGAGCCATGGTGGGGTGGAGGAGGTGAGGAGGTGGTGGGGTGGAGGAGGTGTGGCTGGTGAGGAGGTGGTGGTGTGGAGAGGAAGAAGAAGGGGACACATGCGTCGAAGGTATATTTTTGTTCGTGTAGTTAGTGTAGTTTTAGTGTACAGTTTATTTAGTGTACATAGTCATTTTAGTGTACATAGTAATTTTAGGGGATAGTTAGTGTAGCTGGTAATAATTTTGTATGTGTTGTAGAGTTTATTTAGTGTACATAGTAATTTTAGCAGATAGTTAGTGTAGCCGGTAATAATTTTGTTCGTTGCGATTAATGAAAGGTGGCAATGTCTGACAGGTGAAAATGTCTGAATCAGTAAATTTGACTGTTTACTACGGCCCTGGTAATGTTCGATATAATGAGTTGGGGGTTGATCTTAGCGAGTTTAGAAATGGCGTCATGACACTTTCACACCCGGACATACTGGACATTAGACAGTTGAAGCACTGGTTGACTACTAGTTTTGGGCTAGATCCTGAAGTATGTTCCGTCAGTATTCATGCACTGTGGACAAAATCCTGTAAAAATGTTAAGTGGGAGTTGATGCCGATAGATAGGAGCCAGCATTGGGTGACCCTGTTAAGTCGTTGCCGAGACCGAAGAATCCACCCATATGCCCTAGTGCAACCAGTGGCGAAGGAGGAGAATACGGTACAACTTCAAGTGGGGTATGAACCAGGCCAGGGTAGTCAAGTGGCTAACGAGAATTATTTATCCGGGTCACAGCCACCGGATGTGGATGCTAGCCAAGCCGAGAAAGAGTCAGACTACATGTCACACAATGTTTGTGGTCATGATACTGGGCAGAGTATTCAGTCAAAAATATTAGCTGGTTCTGGTGTTGCTGATGGGGATGAGGAAGGCGATGAAATGCAGAGGGTGATGGAGGAAGATGACGAGGATGGATTTGCGGAGGATCTGGATTCTGAAAATTCCGAGGATGAAGTGGAGGTACCGATTCCTTCTGCATGGGATCAGGACATATCCATCGGCCTTACTGTCAACGATGGCCATGAGACTCCATGGCAATATAATCTGAACCAAGTCCATATAGGGGCTATGTTTGATACAAAGAAAAAATTGAAGTATGCGGTGATAAAGTGGGCTATGTCTACGCAGAGGGTTTTCCGGACACACATATCGAGTTCAACAAACTATACCGTGAAGTGTGTTGAAGCAGGTTGTCCTGGGAAGGTGCACGGGCACGTGCCGAAGTATGACATCCACTGGCTTGTCACCAATGTGGTCCCACATAATTGTGTGAGGAAAAACCTGTTGGTTAGTCATCCAAACCTGACTTCAACTCTCATTGCGCAACTCATGTATACTGAGATAGTGGAGAAGAAAGATATGGAAGCAAAACACATCCAGAGAGCAGTGAAGGTCAGATGGAATTATGACATTCCATATGGGAAGGCTTGGAGGGCTAAGCAGAAGGCTATGGAGGAAAGGTTTGGGACGTTCTTCGACTCATATGATAATGTTGTCCGTCTCCTTGACATACTGAAGGAGAGAAATCCCGGCACTTATGTTAACATACAACACACGAGGTTGGACATTATACCAGATCACAAGGTGTTGAAACGAGTATTCTTCTCTTTCGCTATGTGCATCGAAGCTTTCCGGCATTGTCCTCCTGTGATGTTTGTGGATGGTACATTCCTGACTGGTCAGTACAAAGGGCAAATCCTGACTGCTATTGGTGTGGACGGGAACAATCAAATCATCCCACTAGCCATGGCATTTGTGGAGGGTGAGAACTTTCCGAGCTGGGTATGGTTCTTCCGGCAAGTTAAAATTGCGATCGTGAAGGACCAACCAAACGTGTGTGTCATTCATGACAGACATCCTGGTATATTGAAGGCCGTGAAGACACTAAGGAATCCAACTGCTGACGAACCAACACCTTGGAAGGACTTGCAGAGCCGGTGGTGCATGCGCCATCTTGGGGCTAATTTTTTCTCACAGTTCAAGAACAAGCGGTTGATGAACTTGTTTAAAAAATTATGCAAGCAGAACCAGCAGCGTAAATACCATTTTATTTGGTCAAAACTTGATGAGTTCACTAAGAAGCAGGTCCGCGCGAGGAAGAAAATGGAAGCAGATCAGGTTAAATTAGCAACAATCATGGCGGAGCTAGAGGAGCCAGTAGGTCTTTGTGACTTGCCAGCAATTGACCCTCCTAATACCAAGAGAAAGAAGGGCAGGGCAATAAAGAATTTTTCTGAGTGGATAGAGAAAGAGCCTCCAGTGAATTGGTCTTTGCTGCATGACACCCATGGAGCTAGGTATGGCCACATGACAACCAATCTTGCAGAGGTGTATAACTTTGTACTCAGAGGGAATAGAGCATTGCCACTGACAGCTATTGTGGAGGGTGTATTCCATGGCACTTTGAGATATTTCAGAGAAAGGCACGAGTTAGCAAAGAAGCATATTGCAGTTAATCAGAACACACCTTATTGTAGCCGTGTCATGGAGTACATGGCTCAGAAGATAAAGAAAGCAAAAAAGCACACTGTCACACTCATAGGTAATCAGGAAAGGAGGTATGAGGTTCAGCTTCCTACTGATGGTTTTGGTTCTGCAAATGAGGTGAAGACGCATGAGGTTAAAATTGGAACAGAATTTTATCCAACTTGTGAGTGTACATGCAACAAACCGCAGTTGTTGCACCTGCCTTGCTCACATGTGTTGGTTGCCTGTGGCCAGATTGAGTTGGACGCTATCTCCTTCGTGTCTCCGTACTATTCAAAAGAGGCAGTACTCAATGTCTGGACAGGTGAGATGACGGGGTTTAGAGTCGTCAGCAATTTTAACAAGGTAAACGATGGTGAGAGAGTATACATCCCGGATCCAGGACTTCGGCGAACAAGCAGGGGCAGACGCAAGGTAAAGCGCATCCGAAACGATATGGACAAATCTGAAGCTGGTGGAGCAACCAGACAATGTTTTCTATGCGCGGCTTATGGGCATAGGATGAAATATTGTCCCGACCTGAACAAAGACGGTGCTTCCACATCGACGACTGCGACAACAGTAGCAAGAGGTGGTCGTGGCAGTCGTGGTGGTCGTGGAAGTCGAGGCCGAAGGGGCGGACAAGGAAGAAATAACTCAGAAGCTATATAATGTGTCGCACTATGTTTTAATTTGTAATATGACGGACTATGTTTTATTCTGTAATATGTGTGGTCTATGTTTTAATGTGTAATATGACGGACTATGTTTTATTCTGTAATATGTGTGGTCTATGTTTTAATGTGTAATATGACGGACTATGTTTTATTCTGTAATATGTCTGGACGATGTTATAATTTGTAATATGTCTGGACTATGTTTTAATTTGTAATATGCATGGGCTATGTTTTAATTGCATATATGGCTTCGTATCCGTTGCTTAATGGGAATATCGATAGAGGGCACCGGGCCGCAGATATGGAAGCGGGCAAGAACTTAGACGTGTTGATCACTCGCACCCCAAAGCGTAACTGGATGATACACCCTTTATGGGTTGATAGGTATGTGTCGGTATAATGACTTACTATGTTTGACATCCTTTTGATAGCCGCTAACTGTAAGCTACATTCTATTTATTTTGTAGGTTAAATTGGGCTGGACTTCTACCCTTGGCACGGCTGGTTGAGGGTACATTGGATGAGTGGGTTGATCATCCGGAATTGGATGAGGCAGGTGAACCAATGCAGTTACACAAGAAGCAAGTTACACGCTTCTCTTACGACAGGTCACTCCTTACCTGCTTAGTAGATAGATGGAGACCAGAGACACATACGTTTCACTTTCCCTGGGGAGAGATGGCGCCTACATTACAGGATGTGTCTTACTTGTTGGGATTACCTCTGGCCGGTGCTGCCATAGGTCCTTTAGAGCCAGAACCTGGTTGGCTAGCATCGATTCGTCGCCGTTTTCTGGCTGCGATGCCAACTACTATGGTGCTAGGCAATGATCGTCACGGGCCTCTTTTTAGGTGGTTCAGCCAGTTTCAGATTGTCTCCTTAGGATATCCCAATGTTGAGTTGTCAGAGGCACAGATTGACCGATCCCTAGAGGCATATATTATGTGGTTGTTCGGCAAGACGATGTTCATGGAAAACCTCGACGTGACGGTTGAGGAGATGGCTATTCATAGGGTGATGAGACAGTTCGGTCGATGCCAAGAGCCTGACATTCCTGTTATTCCACACTTACCAGATCACGTGCACAAGTAAGTAATACTATTTTAGTTGTCATGTCTGCATTCAGAATATAACTAATCATGTAACGTGCATTTCAATCTCAGGTACACTCGCTCAGGAGGAAACAAGTCCCAGGATTCTTGGCTTCGTGACATTAGCCCTTACGTGGACGAATGGACTACTGCGCCGACAAATATCTAGGATGAAGTTCGGCCCTTTGACTGGGACAAGTTCGGTTGTATCTGCAGCGTTACCGGCATAGCACGAGGATCTACTTGGTTCCATCATCACCTCCTGATCAGATCGAAGCCCCTCTCACCAGCGATCTGTTCCCAACTGCCTCTGTTGTCGGAACCAGACACCACGCGGTACGTGCTATGTTTCTCACATGTTAAGTTTTTTCTTAACCTGAACATATACAATTGGTTAACTATTCGTGTTGTCTACCATACAACGATGATCTAATTGGTTAACTCTCCGTGTACAGGGTGACTTGGCATGCGAGGTGCTAGATGAGGTTTCCTCTTTAATGCAACGCTTTGAGAGAGGAGATAATATCCCACCGCGAGAGCACGTCTCATGGTTGAGGGGTCTTCATGAGAAGGTACGCGGGATTTACGCAGCTGTTACATGTAGACGATCTTCGGATGTTGCTATTCCTCGTCCAGCACATCGTCCGGCACGCCCCTCTCTGCAGCGTTCAGAACCTCGAACCTCAGTGCACCGTTCGGAACCACGACCTTCACAACCAGGGAGCTCTTCCTGGCAGCAGACACCTCCTTCACAACCAGGGAGCTCTTCCTGGCAGCAGACACCTCCTTCACAACCAGGGAGCTCTTCCTGGCAACAGACACCTCCTTCACAACCAATGAACTCTTCATGGCAGCAGATACCTCCTTCACAACCAGGGAGCTATTTCTGGCATAATCAGATGGACCTAGGTAACACTACTTTGTACATTCTTTTAAACATTCTAGGTTCGCAAATCAATTTTACATGTTTTACTTTACCGCAGTCGGCAGCCAGTCGCAACCGTTCATGCAGTCTAATGTCCAGTCACCGATGTTTACTGGTGCTGGTTCGTTCTTTGCCGGCGACGGCGACGACGATGACCGAGCTGCAAACACCTATGATTTCTCGGAGACAGTTCTTGCCACTCCACCACCACCATACACGCAGGAGACACAGACACAGACAGACGAGGCGGCCTATGGTCGTGGTCATCGTGAGACTCGTCCACCGCGTGAGCGCTTATCGCCTTCCGGTCCTTGTCGTGGATTTGTCACGGCAGATGTCCGGGTTAATGGACTTAAGGTGTGGGGTCTAGCGCACGTAACTGGTAGCTTGAGAGGGGTTAAGCGGGACGAGAGACGCGGAGTTTTTACCCAGGTTCGGCCCCTCCGATGGAGGTAAAAGCCTACGTCCTGCTTGTGTCTTATATTCATGACGATGACGATCTCGGTTACAAGGGTGCGGAGTCAGCACCTCTAATCTCGAGACCCTCTTTCTGACTATCCTTCCTGACCTGTCTATGAGACCTATCTATGAGACCTGTCTATGAGACGTTTAACCTGACCCTCTTGGGGTGACCCGCCCCTCCTTATAAAGGCTGAAGGGGCGGTTTACATGTAGAGTCTAAGTCGGATTGATGACTTCCCATCGCGGGCTTCTCTTCATGGGCTTCCGAGTCCTGGGCTTGTAACCCGTCCCGGGCGGCTTACACCGGGCGGGTTACAACCAGGGCTTATCTTCAGAGACTCGTCTCCGTGACTGTCTGATAACACTGTTCATCTTCTGGCACTGTAGCATCCGGGTTATCCTCCTGACACTGTAGCCGGGTTAGCCTCCTGACACTGTAGCCGGGTTACCATCCTGACACTGTAGCCGGGTTACCATCCCTGACACTGTAGCTGCCGGGTTACACCCTGACACTGTAGCCGGGTTACCATCCCTGACACTGTAGCTGCCGGGTTACACCCTGACACTGTAGCTGCCGGGTTACACCCTGACACTGTAGCTGCCGGGTTAAAACTGTAACCAGGTCTGTACTGTTTGCCGGGTCAGCATGTCTGCCGGGTCAGTACTGTTCTCCGGGTCAGTACTGTTTGCCGGGTCAGCATGTCTGCCGGGTTATACCGCGGGGTAATATCCCCGTCATTAGCCCCCAGGTTAGCTTGAATTTATTCATGGTAAGCTCCATCATCTTGCAGGTATATGTCCTTTGAAATAAAATATTGGGAATACAACACCCATATGCCGTTGAGTCGGCCTTCAATGTTCTTGGCGGGTCTCCTCCGCCGGGTTATAATCATTGATGGTGCCGGGTTAAATAACTGAACTCCCGCTGAAATTGACATCTTGAAAACTTCTCCAATTTTTTGATATATTCATACTACCTGTAGCCCCCAAGCTCCAAGTTGATCCATGATGACTTGGCGCTTTGCAATAATATCTTTGATTGTGTAGCCCCCAAGTACCAGGTTGTCTTGCCTGCAGCAGCCTGGGACTTATAACTGTCTTATACCTTATAAAACTTCAGCTGGTGTAGCCCCCAAGGGCCGGCTCATCAATATGTGATGCACCGGGTCTTCAATTTGTACCTTATTATCTGTTTTGAACAACTGAATACTGTAGCCCCCAAGTGCCGGGTCGCACGCCTGCGGCGACTTGGGACTTAGAAAAATATTGAAAGGCTTGCTCATCTCCTTGAGATAACCGGGTCTTGCTGACAATGTAATGATTTGAAAACCAGCTTGCATTAGCCCCCAAGTGCCATGGTGCATGCTTGCAGCGACATGGGACTTTGCATACTTGATATAAACTTGATTTGAATAATGTAGCCCCCAAGTGCCGGGTCGTTTGCCTGCGGCGACTCGGGACTATTGTGATAATAATATGACTCATCATAATTTGTTGGATGAATCCTTGGCCGTGGTTGTAATATAACCCGGAATGAATATCCTGGAATAATTCCTTTGTCTTTGATATGAAATCCCTGCTCGTAGTTGCGGTGCAACCCGGCGAGTATGTGAGAAATCCATGATGAAGATCCAGCCACGTTGGCTATTAAAGATCTATTTGTTCTGGCGGCTTATCTTATAAGACAAGACCTGCAAAAATAAACAAAACAGAGTATTCTGCATTGTTGTAAGGGCGGCTTGAAAAAGCACAACCCGGAGATGTAAAAATCTCGTATAGTCTTGCTTCCTCTTTCACAATCTTGCTCTGACCCGGTTTGGCAAACCGGCATGATATGTAAATATGATGCAATGTATGATGAAATGCAATGTATGATGCAATGTATGATGTTTCTTGCTTTGCCTTCCAAAAAATTCATATGATGGTTCTTCTGGGTGGACTCGATGCTTGAACTCGTATCAGTGCAGGGTCTCTAACGAGAGTGACCGTCAACTCCTTTGAACGGCTCAGGGTCTCTAGGCGAGATTAACTGATAAGAGCGCAACGAACCAGAGAGAGACACAGCAGGTGGGAGAGTTTACCTCGCCGCTGTAAGAGGCCCTTGCAGGGGGTAAGTTTTTAGAACTCGCTGCACCCCTGACAAAGCGGCATCAACTTACAGGCAGGTATAACTCGGATTTGCGGATGTAAGGGTTTGCCTCGCCGCTGTAAAAGGCCTTTGTAGAGGGTGAGTTTTAGAACTCGCTGCACCCCTGACAAAGCGCATCTACTTACAGGCAGGTATAACCCGGCTTTGCAGATCGAAAAGGAGGTAAGTTTTAGAACTCGCTGCACCCCTAGTGATCTTTGTTGACGGAGTCAACATTTGGGTCCACGACCCGCCTTATATTGGCTGAAGAGCCTGACCGAGAGGGTTGAAGCTTAACCCGGTGGGTTGAAAGCCCCCAAACGGCCTTGTCGATGATATCAATTGGCGTGCCATCTTGTAAGCCGCCGTCAGTTAGGCCGCCCACTCGTAAGTCGCCATCCTGTGGACCGCCAACTTGTAAGCCGCCAGATAATGGTGCTATTTTGGCTGAAGAGCCGATCAAGAGGGTTGAAGCTTAACCCGGCGGGTTAGAAGCCCCCAAATGACCTTTGAAGTATCAACATTGTTGCAGCATCTTGTAAGCCGCCATCTTGTATGAAGAAATAGCAGAAGTCCCCAAGCTGAACGGTGCATCATGGCGGCTCGTCTTCTTGGGTAACTTTTAATCCTTCCGCCAATAATGTAGTAACCCCCGGGATCGGGTTAACTTCCTTGCAATGACCTGGGGTTCTCGTTGAAGAATGACCAAATGTATGGAGCCATGTCTGTAGCCCCTGAGTCTTAAGTTGACTCGAAGAGGCGACTTGAGAGTCTCCACTGAAGGTTGAGGTTGACCGTGGCAGGTTATAGACGACCCCGTATGAATTGTTTCAATGATCCGGCCGATGGTTCGTCCCGGCTGGTTGTTGAAGTTAACCAAACTGCAGTGGTGGTGACTTGTGCGCCTGTCCATTTGGGCGGCTCGTATAAACGAACACTGCACCGATATGCTGATGCAAATCACTGTGGGCAGCATCTTGCGCTCGTCCGTTGGGCGGCTCGTACAGGTGAGCACTGCACCGATATGCTGATGTAGATCTGACTGTGGGCGGCGTCTTGCGCTCATCCGTTGGGCGGCTCGTACAGGCGAGCATTCCACCGATATGTTGATGTAGATCTGACTGTGGGCGGCGTCTTGCGCTCATCCGTTGGGCGGCTCGTACAGGCGAGCACTCCACCGATATGTTGATGTAGATCTGACTGTGGGCGGCGTCTTGCGCTCATCCGTTGGGCGGCTCGTACAGGCGAGCACTCCACCGATATGTTGATGTGGATGTAGGAGTTAGCCGCGCGTTTGAAGACGGCGCGGTTGCGAGAGACGGCCGCGGACGGGAGAGTCGGCCGCGGGCGTTGTAAGCCGGCGCGGACAGGAGAGTCGGCCGCAGGAGTTGTTGATGAAAAACCATGCCGCGGCTACGGCGGCTCGCCGCACTCATTGGGCGGCTCATATTGGCGGGTGAGAGTGCACGGTACCGATGTGTTGATGTGAACCGGGCCACGGCAGCGGCGGCTTGAGCGTTTATATTGAGCAACGCACCGCAGACGAACACCAGTACATCACGATGCCCTCCATCTCCGCGGTATGATGCCACTTGAATAATTGTTATTTTTGGCTGGAAATTATCCGCCGCGGAATTGATGATCACAGCGGTGGAGATGCGGGGGAGGAGGCAACCGACGCGGGGCCAGCTCGAGAGCTCCCGACGGGGCGCCGGTGCTTTGTAAGCAGAACCAGTAAGGCGGCGAGGCCAGCCGGCGAAGCGAGGCGACGGCGGCTGGCGAGGCGCGGAGGCGGAAGCTGGGCGGCGACGGGAGCATAGCGAGGGCAAGGCAGAGCCTGCCACGGGGCGCAGCAGCAGCTGGAGGCGAGATGAACCCGCGGCGGGGGCGGTGTGCCGAGGCGGCGTCTTGAAGCGTGACCATAGCGGAGCCTGGAAACGGGCAGCTCAGCACGGACCCTCCGGGTCATGTTGACTTTTTTTTTTTTTAAGCCGGTCCACTCTTTGTTTTCTAACAGCCGGCTCTGCTTTCTTTTTTCTTTTCCTAGCCGGCCCTCACCTCCTCGTCATTTCAGCGGCCGGTTACGGCAGTGGGTCAGCGCAGCCTGACAAGGTGCGGGGCAGCGGCCGGCTGACAGGGCGGCTGGGCCGTCGGGCACGACCCGGTCGGACCAGGCGGGTCGCGGCGACAGCGGCTTGGCGCCCGACGGCGGCTCACAGGCGTGTTGAGGCAATCCTTCGTCGACTCAAGGGTGCGGCGGCTCGACGCGACAACTGGTGATGATGCGGCGCTCGGCAATTTTGACAAGGTGGAGGCGACTCAAGGCCATGGCAGGGGACACACGGACGGCGAGAAGTGGAAAGGCCAGGGCGGCGCGACGGCGGCCCGGAGCAATAGCGGAGGCGGGGGCAGCCCGGTGCGCACAGCAGCGGCTGGCGGCTGAGGTCCTTGCAAGGCACAGCAGAAAACGGCGGCGGGTTTAGAGAGACGCCGTCCACGGGCGGCTCAGGAGGCCGGACGAGGCCGCAACGCCGTTGACGTGGCTGCTGATGCGAAGACCCGCGGCGGCTTGTCAGCGGAGGTATCTTGACTTGGAGCTGTGGTCGGGGCGGCTTGATACGGAGGCGACGGCGGAGGCCGGCTGGCGGCGGCGGCTCAGAGCGACTAGGAGCAGCTCGGCGGCGAGGACGAGGCCTGGCAGCAGAGGGGAGCCGGCCCGTGCTGTGGCGTGTCGCGGCAGGAGACGCAGGCATGGAAGGGCGAGGCGGATTCGCTCGAGGCCAATTCGTTTCTGCATCCGTTTCCACGTCCTGGTCATTACTTTTTCCCCCTTTTTTTTTTGTCCAACTTTGTTCTTCACGTGGAGAACTACAAGCACCCCGGCTTTCCTTTAAATATGCCAATGGCAGCAGCGTGGCTTTGAAATTCCTGGCCTCACCAACGCGGCGGATGTATCCCTTGCTTAAAACATAGCAATCAGACCCGGCCGCTGAGTCAAAATTCATTACGCCTTCGGTGGACTGTTGTAGCTTACTTGTATCAGCCAAAACCAAACTCCTGTCGGTCTCGGCGGATCAAAAACGATCAGATGCATCGCAGGACGGCGGCAGTGGATAGACCACAACCCTAATCTTCTCTTGATCTCAAAATTTTGCCCATGTTGCTTTAACTTCGTCGACGATGATCTTCTACGCCGGTTTTTTTTTTTTTTTTCATCCGGCACATGGCAAACTTCTCGGCCCTTGAATATATCCCTCCAAGAACATAACACCACCGTGTGCACGGCCCCACGGTGGGCGCCAACTGTCGTGGATTTGTCACGGCAGATGTCCGGGTTAATGGACTTAAGGTGTGGGGTCTAGCGCACGTAACTGGTAGCTTGAGAGGGGTTAAGCGGGACGAGAGACGCGGAGTTTTTACCCAGGTTCGGCCCCTCCGATGGAGGTAAAAGCCTACGTCTTGCTTGTGTCTTATATTCATGACGATGACGATCTCGGTTACAAGGGTGCGGAGTCAGCACCTCTAATCTCGAGACCCTCTTTCTGACTATCCTTCCTGACCTGTCTATGAGACCTATCTATGAGACCTGTCTATGAGACGTTTAACCTGACCCTCTTGGGGTGACCCGCCCCTCCTTATAAAGGCTGAAGGGGCGGTTTACATGTAGAGTCTAAGTCGGATTGATGACTTCCCATCGCGGGCTTCTCTTCATGGGCTTCCGAGTCCTGGGCTTGTAACCCGTCCCGGGCGGCTTACACCGGGCGGGTTACAACCAGGGCTTATCTTCAGAGACTCGTCTCCGTGACTGTCTGATAACACTGTTCATCTCCTGGCACTGTAGCATCCGGGTTATCCTCCTGACACTGTAGCCGGGTTAGCCTCCTGACACTGTAGCCGGGTTACCATCCTGACACTGTAGCCGGGTTACCATCCCTGACACTGTAGCTGCCGGGTTACACCCTGACACTGTAGCCGGGTTACCATCCCTGACACTGTAGCTGCCGGGTTACACCCTGACACTGTAGCTGCCGGGTTACACCCTGACACTGTAGCTGCCGGGTTAAAACTGTAACCAGGTCTGTACTGTTTGCCGGGTCAGCATGTCTGCCGGGTCAGTACTGTTCTCCGGGTCAGTACTGTTTGCCGGGTCAGCATGTCTGCCGGGTTATACCGCGGGGTAATATCCCCGTCAGTCCTCGTCCGAGGAAGCCGAAGATTCGTCGCCGTCCGCAGCAGTGATATGGTTATCTATGTATGAGACATGACTATCTAATTATGTATGAGACGTATGTCTATTTTATGTATGGGACAAATTACTATCTACTTATGTATGAGACGTATTCATGTTTTATTTCAGTGGTCAATTGGTCTAGAGAGATAACACTTGTACTGCGAACTAAATGCATCCAACGCCGCGCTTTACATAAAACATAATGCCCACAAAACAAGACAATACACAACGATAATATATGTCTAAACGGTACGAGATACATTTCCAACCAGACTACAACAGATAATTAAGATGCATCGAAAATAACATGCATAAAATAAGATACATAAAAATTAAGATACAACTTGCTGCGAATTTTAAGATACGACTTGCTGCAATGCGAACGTTACGATACAATAACATAAATCTACTGAGTCCAACGAGGATATTTTCCTTTTCCATCACCAGCTTCTTCTGCTACCTTGGCTGCACGAGCCCTTTCTTTCTTCATCTGCCTCTCAGCCTCACGGGCCTCCTGTCGCTGTCGTTGAACCTCCGCTAGTCGAACTCTTGGCCTTCGACGATGCGGTAGTCTTGACCTTGGTGCTCGGCATGAAGACATCCTCTTCGTCCTCCGTCGATGCAGATCTCTTGCCCTTCGTCGATGTAGAGCTCTTGCCCTTCGACGATGCGGTAGTCTTGACCTTGGTGCTCGGCATGAAGAGGTCGTCTTCGTCCTCACTGTCTGCTGACCATAAATCTGAATTATTCCTCGCAAGCCTGATGTAAGATTCACTCTTATGCAGTTTGACCTTCTGCCATCTGCCATGCAACCTGAGAAGTTCTTTCCGTATCTCCTCAAATGTCCTGGGAGGCCACCCACTCCTAGCTAATGAGTGAGCCAACTCATTCATTATGGTGTCACTACTGATGAGTTCCTCCCATGGAACTACTCTATCATCCATCTTGAAATTGGCGGCTAGTTTGAGAAGACGATCGGACATACCAGAGTGAAAACTACGATCAAAAGGATAATGAGGATGAGACATCTCCACGAAAGGATGGCGGGAGCGAAAGGCGTGAGAGAAAGGGGGACAGAAGGGCCTGCTCACCCACCTTACTGCGGATGTGGTTATATAGGTTCACAAGAGAAGATGGCGGGAGAGAAAGGCGGGAAAGATAGGCGGGAAAGAAAATGGCGGGAGAGAATGGCGGGAGAAAAAGTGGCAGGAGAGTATGGCGGGAAAGAAAATGGCGGGATAGTAGGGCGGGAAAAGAAAATGGGGGGATAGTAGGGCGAGATAGTACCAAAAAAATGTACTATTTCTAAAAAAAATTCAAGAAAACTTTTGGGCAGGCTATCTACGGGCCTATCGGCCTCTGGTAGGCCGACAGCCACCTTTCGGCCTGCTGGTGGCCGACAGCCCACCAGTCGGCCTACGGGTGGCCGACAGGCTACGCTCGGCCCATTGCTGGCCGACAGGCTCCCTTTCGGCCAACCGCAGGCCGACGGGGTCATACTTTTGGTTTTTTTGCATTGCGCCATATAGTTTTCAAATTTGCAATAAATTTAGTCATACTTTTGAAAAAAAATCGAGTGAGCAAGCACGCAACGGGCAGGCTATAAGAGGGCCCACCAGCTTGGTCAGAGTGCTCCACCACAGTGCGGGCGACCTCTCTCCCTCTCGTAGTGAAGCCCCCCGTTTGCTCTTTTTGTTTCCCTCCCTTTCTGCCTCTCTCTCGCTCTCCCGCACCGCACGGCTCCGGGGTGGAGAGGAGGAGGGGACTAGGACTCCAGGAGGACGCTCCGTAGGTCTCCGCACACGCGCCTGCACGGGGGAGGGGACGCGCGTCGCAAAGTTGTATGTGGCCGATCTGCTCTGCCTTTGCCTCTGCCAGTGAGGTAAGCGCCCATCGCCCATGGGCTCTTGTTTCCTTTTTTGTGCCGCTCTTTCTTTCACTTGTTTCCATTTCACAGTTTTTATTATGTTATTATTAGGAAGGATTGTTTGATGCGTTCAGCTTCATAGGACGGTAGGAGGCTGCCGAGCTCGTGGGATTCGTCCGATTTGCCTCGAAGGTGCAGGAATCAGGTGATGCTACAGTTTAGTGATGGGTTTAATGCTTTGTGATCCAATGCATGCTTATAAGATTATTGCGATGTTTATGCCATTTACTCCTGGAGATAGTAGTTTGTGGCTCTGACCATGTTTTGATAGACGATCAGATGACCTGGCATGCTGCCTTTTCCCAAGCGTGTCTAGTCTTAGATGAAATTATTTGCTTGCCCCGTGAGAGGATGATGTTCCATCCCCATTGAAATACCAATTTTGATGGGTTGAAATGGCACATATTTTCTTCCTCAAAAAGAAGTCTCAAGGAGATAAGTTGAAAATGTGGAGTTAGGTGTGAAGGCCAAAACTTAGCCTCGAATCCATCTCTTTAGCACACGCGACAAACATGCTGAGCCGAGAGTTGAACAAGGCGCCATGCGGCACCACGTGTTTCCTAAAAAACCTTAGCGTTTAAGAAAAGCCATGCTATTCGGCGCGTTACTAATCAAATAGCCGGGACATGGCGTGTGGCTGGTGCCATATGTTGCTAGCGTTTCTAAAAACAAGCACACAAATGGATCAGGATGCCAAGTGATGAGTGAAACAGTCACAGGTTATAAGGTTCTTCCACAAAAAGCTTAGCCTCGAAGCAATGCTGCCATGCGGTACCACGTGTTTCCTCAAAAACTTAGTGTTTAAGCAAAGCCGCGCTATGCGACGCGTTACTAACCGTATAGACGGGACATGGCGTGTGGGCGGTGCCATATGTTGCTACCGTTTCTAAAAAAACAAGTATACACATGGATCACGATGCTAAGCGATGTGTGAAACAATCACGGGTTATAAGGTGCTTCCACAAAAAGTTTAACGTTGAAGCAATGTTGCCACGCAGTACCACATGTTTGCTAAAAAACTTAGTGTTTAAGCAAAACCACGCTATGCGACGCGTTACTAACCGTATTCCTGAATCTGGCTTGTGAATGGTACCACATGTTGCTAGCATTTCTCAAAACAAGCACACATGGATCACAGTGTCCAGCGATGCGTGAAACAGTCACGGGTTATAAGGTGCTTCCACAAAAAGCTTAATCATTGATGCAATGTCGCCACGCGGTACCACATGTTTGCTCAAAAAACTTACTGTTTAAGCAAAACCGCGCTATGCGACGCGTTACTAACCGTATTGCCGGACCATGGTGTGTGGGTGGTGCCATATGTTGCTAGTTTTTCTAAAAAACAAGCACACACATGGATTACAATGCCAAGGATGAGTTAAACAGGCACGGTTATAAGGTGCTTCCATAAAAAGCTTAACGTGGAAGCAATATCGCCACACAAGCCTCATGCCCATAAGAAAATAATGTCTCTAGCATCCTAATATTGACATTTTTTGCCGAGCTTTTCTTGAATGCTTAACGCTAAAGCAAGTCTTCGTCACATTTTCTCGCAAAAAGGAGGTTAGATCTCCGGCCTCTGCATAAACACTTAACCAATGTCGCCAAGCGTTTCCTGAAGGCGAAAACTTACTCTCGAATCTACCTCCTTAGCGCACATGGCAAATATGCTGATGCGAGAGTTGAAGAAGGCGCCACACGGTATCACGTGTTTCCTCAAAACCATAAGTGTTTAAGTAAAGCCGTGCCATGTTACTAATCGAATAGTGAGAACATGGCGTGTGAGTGCTGCCATATGTTGCTAGCGTGTCTAAAAACAAGCACACATACGGATCATGATACCGACAGATGAGTGAAATAGTCACGGGTTATAAGGTTCTTCCACAAAAAGCTCACCTTTGAATCAATGTCGCCACACAAGGCTCATGCTCTAAGCAAGTAATGGCTCTAGGCATGCCAACACTGAATTTGGTGCCGAGCATTTCTTGAATGCTTAACACTAAAGCAGAGTCCTCTTCAAAATTATTGTTCCGAAAAGAAGGATAGACCTCCGGCCTCTGTATAAACGCTTACCCAATGTCTCAAAGGCAAAAACTTAGTCTCAAATCTATGTCCTTAGCCCACGCGAAACATGCCGAGGTGAGAGTTGAAGATGGTGCCACGCGGTACCACGTAGTTGCTTAAAAACTTGGTGTTTAAGCAAAGCCACGCCATGGGACACACGTTAATAACCTAACAGTTGGATTTTTTTACATTCAAAAAGGGAATTGATTCCATAAAAGATGGGATCGATCAATAAATATAAAATTACTGATACTTCATCCATGTGAGATTGTCAATTTTGTACCAATGGTATATTTTAAGTATACTGAATTAGTATAGCTATCCTTCTTATGACACAACAATCTGGTTTGCTTGGTTTCAGAATATATACTTCCTCCATCCGGAAATAATTGTCGCTCAAACGGATGTATTTAGCATCGAAATACGTGTACATACATCCGTTTGAGCAACGGTTATTTCAAGATGGAGAGGGTATATTTTTTCTATAGGTAAGCTATATGTTATTCAAGGCATTAGTAGAAAACCCCATTTTAGTAGGATCTATTTATTTTCATTGGCTTTGGAATAATATAGTGATTCGGAATAGCAGCCAAAACCTTGGGGAACATCTAAGTTAACGATCAATTGGTTTGGATGGCATGTGGGTAGTGACATATGTTGCTAGCATTTCTAAAAAAAGAAGCACACACATGGATCACGATGCCGAGCGACGAGTGGAAAGGTCACATGTTATAAGATGCTTCCACAAAAAGCTTAACGCCGATGCAATGTTGCCACACAAGCTTGTGATGTTCCATCCCATTGAAATATTTGCTAGTTCTTGAGAAGATCATGTTCCATCCCATTGAAATACCAACTTGGATGGGTTGAAATGAGACATATTTCCTAAATAAGAAGGTTGAAGGAGATAAGTTGAAAATGTTGTGTGAGGCCTGAAGGCGAAAAGTTACTCTTGAATCTATGTCTTTAGCACACGTGGAAAACATGCTGAGGCGAGAGTTGAAGAAGGTGCCACGTGGTACTACATGTTTCCACAAAAACTTAGTGTTTAAGCAAAGCTGCGCGATCATTGTACTGTTTACTTATACGGCGGTCATTGCTCTTTTGGACATTATATAACTTTTTTGCATGGTGTCTTTGTAAATCTTTTTTACAGGTGAATACTAAGTTTTTGAGGAAACAATAGCTAGCATGGACAAGGGCAATATTCAGGACTGGCTGGAGGAATGGTTTGAGCTATCTCAGATGAATTCATCTATTGAGCTGGGGACAAACAATGAAGCTGGTCCGGCTGAAGTTACTGGATTCAGTAGAAAAGCAGATAAAATACCTAAGAGGAAAAAGCACAGGCCCAAGGTAGTTAAAGAGAAAAAAATAACCAAAATACAAAAGTCTACAACTGGAAAGCCTGCCAAGGAGAAGGAGACACGCTCAACTGGCAAGAGGAAATATGTCTGCAAAAAGGGACTAAGCGCATCAGAAGATTCTGATATGCAGAACAAAGCTGGAAAAATAAAAGCTCAACTGCTTATGACGAACCAACTTCCATCAGAAGATTCTGATATGCAGAACAAAGCTGGAAAAATAAAAACCAGGAGAAGCTTGAACTTCAATGAGGATGATCGGCAAAAAAATGCTGATAAAGCATCACAAGCCCAGGTTACTGAAGCGTCTTTCAATCCAGAGGATCCTCGGTCATCAATATATGCAGTTGAAAGAACTCATGCGCAGGTGGCATGTCATTGGGGGGGCACCAGCAGCTCGATTTATGATTCATTCAATCCAATGCAAGCAAATAGTATGTCAAATGGATTAACTTTCGACCTCAGCTATTCTACCAACCAGATTCCAAACAAGTGTGCTAATCTTATGGACCGTTGTGGGCAACTCTCTGAGTCTGCTGCAAGAGATACAATGCAAATAAACCAGTTACAGGATTTCTATGCTTGCATGCCAGATAAAAATGGTTTTCATCTCAATCAAATGCAGAATAGCTCAGTCGGTTTTGGCCAATATGTACATTCTTCTTCAGAGAACACATCTAGATCTGACAAGATGATTCATGGTTATATGATGCCAAAATATCCAGATGCACATACTCAGCATACCGAGAGGGTCTCTATAAGGCAAAATGCCAACCCCAAAGCCTGTACAAGAGAAGCTGTGGCAATCAATCAAATTCTCCAAGATCACAGACTACCAGAAAGTCCAATTACCCCTTCCATACACAGTGAAAGGGATGCGATGCATAGTAGTCTGAATTTTTTTTCTGTGCAGGGTGATTGTTTGAGCTTTGCAACCAATCGGAACAACCACAATGAAGCTTCTTTTGGTCTTCCTAATTCTTACGATTTTCCCCAAATTCTTACACCAGTAGGTAATCAAAGAGAGCATAATGCTATCAATGGTCCTATGGTTTCTTTAGACACAAGCTTTGAGCACTCAAATAGTTCAAGGCCAATCCATAATGATCCCCATTCCAGCAGTTCTCGAGGATCTTATCTTACTGAAACTTGCCAAAAGGTGAGATCAGAGTCTCAAAAGAATCTGCTGACTGGAGCTATGGGCAAGTTTTCTTCCTCGTCAGCATATCTTCCCAGTAAGTGGAATACAAATGAAGTTTCAGCAACAAACTCTGGAGTTTGTACCTTGGCTGATGTCCAGAGGTCAATGACCCTTGATAAATCACGATGTCACCAACGAATGATTAGCTCTGGAGTCTCTGAACTCAGCAGGGTTGGTAGACCAAACAGGGTCCAACAACATAACCAATCTACCCTGTGTAACACAAGTGACATAGTTTTTAATGCTGAAAGTATGATAAATTCTCTTGGAGGAAACAAGTGACATAGTTTTTAATGCTGACATAGTTTTTAATGCTGAAAGTATGATAAATTCTCTTGATAAATCACGATGTCACCAACGAATGATTAGCTCTGGAGTCTCTGAACTCAGCAGGGTTGGTAGACCAAACAGGGTCCAACAACATAACCAATCTACCCTGTGTAACACAAGTGACATAGTTTTTAATGCTGAAAGTATGATAAATTCTCTTGGAGGAAACAATGTACCAAATAATATCCAGAGGATGGGAAGCCATGAACTTCAGTCTTTGGAAGTCGGACCTACTCTGCCTTACTCCATTGACAAAGATTGTATTGCGTTACCTGACAAACAGCCGAGATACTCGACTGCAGAGCAGATGCAATTACCTAGTGGTACAGAGAATCCATTTATAGAAAGCTATTTCCCCAATGATGGCATTCATCAACCCCAGTATTTGGAAAAACGCATGGTTAAGGGGCCAGAATTAGTTCCAGAAACACATCATGCGTCCGCTTATGATGATACTGTGAACAACTACTGCATTGCTATTCATGAGGAGCAGATCACAGGCACAGGAGTTGAGGCTGTTGGGCAATCAATAAGTAAATCAACAAGAACTGATCTCCGTTTGCTAGATGCTTCTGGAGAAAACAAAGAAGCAAACCCCACCAAGAAGCCAAGGGGCCGTCCAAGGAAAGAACAAAACAATGGGAAGCCAAAAGGCAGAGGCACAAGGAAAGAAACAGTTAGTCGTGCAAAGCATTTATCGTCAAAAGGCAAATGCACCGACAATGTGCCTATTTTATGTGGCTCTGAACCTTCTGCGGGAACCAATACCAAGGCGACAACGTCGGAGTCTAAAAGAAGTGTGGAGAGAACACCAAGCATTTTGGAGATCTCTGACCTTGATAATTATAGAAGCATCGGTTCCAAGCATATTGATGGATCCATTACTGAAGTTATAGCACTATCAGCTAATCCTTTAGACGCCGTAATTGAAAAGTTCAAGCTTTTGTACATTAGCAAATCAGATGAAGTTATGGCAGCTGCTTGTAATAAAGGCATATCTGATGCGCTGGTTCCCCTTCAGGGAAATGCAAATAAAAAACGTTCTCGACCCAGGGTGGACATCGATCCAGTAACCTCTTTGATGTGGAACTTACTAATGGCACCAAATATGAGTGACGACGCTGGAGGGATGGACAAGGATACAGAGAAGTTGCTTGATGAGGAAAGAAGAGTGTTCCGGGGGAGAATCGATGCATTTATTGCTCGCATGCACCTAGTTCAGGGTATGAATACTATTTCAACATCAAATTTGTAGTGCGTTCTCTTTGGTATATGGTACTCCCTATGGTCACGCAAAAGTTCGTTACCTCCTTCAGCATGCATGCACTTTGTTTTTATTTAGGTCCTAAAATATTTAGATTGATCTCATCATAGCATAGTTTTTTCGTAGAAAGTAACATGCAACAGATATATGTTTTATATTGTGATAATGGTTTAAATTGCATTTGTGAGACTGATCCTGAAAAAAATGAAGTAGTTAGGGTTTGCATCCGAAGAGAAGATCAGTTGATTGCATTTGAACAGTGCTTCTGAATTTTAGTTAACAAAACAATGCTTCAGAATGTTACATGGACCACCATCATGCATCATCATTATATATGAATGGAAGAGATGGCTCTTTCTTACTGTTACATGTGTGTTAGGTTACAGTTCAGATGTGTTTTTGGCTTGCACAATAAACTTCAATATTTTGTGCTCTCTGGATCTCTTTACAGGGGATAGACGATTCTCTCCTTGGAAAGGATCAGTTGTTGACTCGGTTGTGGGTGTATTTCTTACTCAGAATGTTTCGGACCATCTTTCTAGGTGAAAGCAAACTTCTAGCCTATTTTATTTATTGAGAATTAAATTCTAGCCTATCTGGAATAAGTATACTGCTTCTGATTAGCATGTTATTGTTTCAACATTAGTCTAACTGCCATTATTTAAAAAAATCCAGTTCTGCTTTCATGGCGGTTGCTGCAAAATTTCCAGTCAAACCAGAAGGCCCTGAGGAATCCACAGCAGAGATGTCTCATACGCCTCCTGGACAGAAAGACAGCTGTTCTGGACTATTTGGTGATTCTATCAAGCTGAAAGGGAAGTTCTCTGTTGAAGAGATACATAATACCGAGTTTCATGAAGGAAGTAACAGTAACAAATTGATTGGAAGTTTTTCTAGAGATGGATTCAACTTTGCAGCAGGAAAATGTTCTGTTCCATATAGGGAATCCCTAACTGACCTCCATGAAAATAGGCAGTCAAAATTTGTTGTCCCAGAAAGTGGCATTGCAAGTGTGGTAGAAGATGAGGGACCAATGGAGGATGCTAGTTCTTCACAAAAGTCTGCTGTTTCTTCTCAACATTCGCCAGATTATCCTTTTCACAGAACTGATCCAGTGGGGTTCAGTTTGTTGCCATACTTCCCAGAAAAGGACCACATGATGATAAATTTATCCAATAGGATGACAAGTTCAACTGAACAAGCAGAGCATCCACCAATGCAAGATTTCCAGAACAAGCATAATGATATGGTCGGATCATCAGAATTTGGAGTTAATCTTCTTCCAGTCCCAGGTGTGAATAAAGATGTGTTGCTTGATCTAAACAGAACTTATCAGGCTATAAATACTTATGTCTCCTATCTCCAGAATGGCCATGTGGATTCGACGGGTGTTCCGTTTGTCAGCCATCTGGACAATTCATTCTGCACAGGCCTTGATAGCATGTTTCATCCAAATGTTACACAACCTGAGGCTAGTTTTTATCAGTTACCATCTGCTTCTACCATGTCCAACAGAAATAAAACCAAAGAGGCTGATTGTTCAAGCAATGTTCTATATTGTATGGATGAGTCACTAGTCCAGCAGAAGTCCCATTTTCCTACCGAGCCTTCACAAAATGAGAATTTTCACCAATAATGAAACAAAAATTTCAGCCATTAATTAGTTCAGTGGATGCGTCACTTTCTAAGGAACAGTTATTTTGCGAATACAAATTTTCAAGCAAGGACACTGAAGTTCCATTTGCGCAACAGCATGAGTGTTCAAATTCACAAGAGGTATACAGAACAAGGACAAAGCAAATGGGCGGTCAGTCAGGATGCAGCCAACCCCAACTGCAAAACATTATCAGACTTCAGGCAGAAACATGTGAAAATTATTGTGTTTCAAACTTGTGTGAAAACAAGAATGCTCATTCACAGGTCTCACAGGGAGTAGCAGATCCCATAAGGAAACCAGAAGTTACTAGAAAAGGTTCATTGGAAGTTCCTACAGATGAATTAAAAGGAAAGAAGGTGCATAGGCCTAAAAAGAAGACTTGTGATTGGGAAAGAATACGGAAAAACTTGTTCGACAATGACGGAGATAAACCAAGAAGTCAAAATGCAAAAGATTCGGTTGATTGGGAAGCAGTACGGCAAGCAGAATTTGACTTCTTGGTTAAATGCGAGACTTTGGAGGTTCGGAACGTGGTTCTGGGGGAATTTGCAGTTAAATTTCGGGTTAGATCGAAGGTTGACGGTTTCCAATGGGCACTGGTGGCAGTGTATGGAGCCGCGCAACCCGAGTTAAAACCAGATTTTCTGTCAGACTTAGTCCGCATTTGCGGAGATGAACGGCTCCCAATTCTGGTTGGGGGTGATTTTAATGTTATAAGAAGGCGGGATGAGAAGAACAATGATAATTTTGACGGCAGATGGTCGTTTATGTTTAATACTATTATTGAAAGTCTGGATCTTAGGGAGATAGAGCTTTCTGGTAGAAAATTTACATGGGCCAACACACTTCCAAACCCAACTTATGAGAAGTTGGATCGGGTTCTCACCAGTGTGGAATGGGAGCAGAAGTTTCCACTGGTGACCGTACAGGCGTTGTCGCGAGCGGTCTCTGACCATACCCCACTCCTTGTCGACTCTGGGGAGGCAACTCATGTGGGGAATAAAAATATCTTCTCTTTTGAATTAGCTTGGTTCGAGAGAGAGGGTTTCTTGGATCTGGTTGCTCGAGAGTGGGCAAAGGATTCAGGAGGGAGAACGAACGTAGAAAGATGGCAGAATAAGATCAGACATCTAAGACAATTCTTGCGTGGTTGGGCCAAACATTTGAGTGGCATCTATAAGGTCGAGAAGGAAAGGCTCCTTAACCTTATAGATGCCTTAGATTTAAAGGCGGAGTCATCTATTTTAGATACCAGAGAACTGGAGACTAAAGTGGAGGCGGAGTTGAGACTGAAAGATTTGCTGCGAGAGGAAGAATTAAAGTGGGCACTTAGAGCTAAAGTGCGAAAAATTGTCCAAGGCGACAATAACACGCAATTCTTTCATATGATTGCGAATGGCAAACATCGCAAGAAGAGAATTTTTCAGCTCGAGCAGGATGAGGGGACGATCTTGGGTCAGGAGAACCTAAAATTATACATCACTAATTATTATAAGCAGTTATTTGGGGCTCCTGAGGATAGTTTTGTGTCTTTAGATGAGTCAAGGGTTGAGGATATTCCTCAACTTGCGACGGATGAGAATGAGATCTTATCTGCCCCGTTTTCTGAGAAAGAGGTGTTTGAGGCGATTTCACAAATGAAGAATAATAAAGCGCCTGGCCCGGATGGCTTTCCGGCTGAGTTTTATAAAAGGTGTTGGCATATTATTAAAGGTGATTTGCTTCCAATGTTCCAGGATCTGTTTGATGGGAATTTGCAGCTATTTCACCTTAATTTTGGAACAATTACCTTGTTACCTAAGAAGACAGAGGCGGTACGGATTGAGCAATTCCGACCGATATGTTTGCTCAACGTAAGTTTCAAAATTTTCACCAAGGTGGGGACAAATAGGCTAACGCAAATTGCACACAGTGTGGTGCAACCATCTCAAACAGCTTTCATGCCGGACAGAAACATCCTTGAAGGGGTTGTAGTTCTTCATGAAACGCTCCATGAAATCCACACGAAAAAACTAGATGGGGTGGTGTTTAAGGTGGATTTTGAGAAAGCGTACGATAAGGTTAAGTGGCCTTTTCTTCAGCAGGCCTTGCGGATGAAAGGATTCGACCAATCCTGGAGAAAGCAGGTTGATTCTTTTACGCAAAAAGGCAGTGTCGGAATAAAGGTGAATGATGATATTGGTCACTATTTCCAGACACACAAGGGTCTAAGACAAGGTGACCCGATGTCTCCTATCTTGTTTAACATAGTGGTAGATATGTTGACAATTTTGATAGGAAGAGCTAAAGAAAGCGGCCAAGTAGGTGGTCTAGTTCCGCACCTGGTGGAGGGTAGAGTGTCCATTCTACAGTACGCCGATGATACTATCATCTTCATGGAGCATGACCTGGTGAAAGCAAGAAATATGAAGCTTGTGTTATGCCTATTTGAGCAGTTGTCGGGGTTAAAGATTAACTTCCATAAAAGTGAATTGTTCTGCTTTGGGAGAGCTAAAGACGAACAAGAAGCTTACAAACAACTGTTTGGATGTGAAATTGGATCGATGCCTTTCACATATCTGGGTATTCCGATTCACCATCGCAAGCTTTCCAACAAAGATTGGAAGTGCATTGAAGATCGTTTTGAAAAGAAACTTAGTTGCTGGAAGGGCAAACTTATGTCATATGGAGGCCGGTTAATTCTTATTAATTCGGTGCTCACGAGTATGCCAATGTTTCTCTTGTCCTTCTTCGAGGTACCAGTAGGGGTACGGAAAAGACTGGACTTCTATCGATCGCGCTTCTTTTGGCAGAGTGACGAATTAAAACGGAAATACCGACTTGCTAAGTGGGACATTATTTGTAGGCCAAAGGACCAAGGTGGTCTTGGTATTGAAAGTTTAGAGGTGAAGAACAGATGCTTACTCAGCAAATGGCTATACAAGTTATCTGTAGAGACCGACGCCACATGGGCCCAGATTCTGCGCAATAAGTACTTGCAGTCCAAGACCTTAGCACAGGTGACGGTCAGACCAACGGATTCGCCGTTTTGGAAAGGACTGATGAAAGTGAAATCAGTCTTTTTCCACAGGACAAAGTTTATTGTTGGTAATGGTACTTCCACGAGATTCTGGGAGGATACGTGGCTGGGGGAGACGCCTCTGGCTATCCAATATCCTTCCCTCTATAATATTGCACAGCGTAGAGATGCCTATGTTGCAACAGTATTGCAGTCATCACATGGCGGTGGTCACCGAATCTTCCCATAGCCTGGCATGCCCTTTGCCTTCATCATATTGCGTGCCATCCTGACCATGGTCTCACGGGGTCATCGTCGCTGCTGGGGACAACCTTGACCTTCTCTTTGTACAGAAAGACCACACTACGAGCCTGCACGAGATCACCCAAATTCGCTGCCATGGCAGTCGAATTAGCTACCAGGGCAAGATTTTCGGCAGAGACTGAAATCACTGCCATGGCAGCCGAATTCGCCGTCGATGTGGTTGGGCCAGAAATCTCTGCCATGGCAGCCGAAGTCGCTGACATGGCAGAGATCTCCATGACCTCAGCCAACAGCAAATCGGGATTAGGATCGGCATCGACGTCGACCTGGATGAGGTGAGCCTCCGCCCTCTTTTTCTTCATGCAATCATGGGCCAGTGACCCTTTATGCCGCAGTAGCGACATGTGTCCTTGTCGCTGCCACTTTTGTTGAATTTGCCGCCACCACCCCGGCCACCGCCTCTACGGTGGTTGTTCCGCCTGCCAGAGGACAATCCTCCATTGCCATGGGGTTGGCGCTTCCAGGCCTCTCACTCCTCCGCGAGGAGCAGGCGGCGACCCAGTTTGCTGCTGCTGCCCCGAGCCTCATCAAGGCAGTCCGGTACGATGCATAGCCGGCTAGTTACCTCGTCCACGGAGAGGGTGCTGACATCAAGCAGCGTCTCGATGCCGATGGTGACCTGTGCGAATTGCGGTGGCACGACACGAAGAAATTTTGCCACTGCCTTGGATTCTTCCAGTATGTCGCCAAGCGCGTGCAGGTTAGTGACGATGCTAGAGAGCCGCATCGAGAAGTCGTCGATCGTCTCGCTGTCGTGGAAGGAGATGCCTTCAAAATCTCGACGCAACTTCTGCTCGTTGGCCTAGCGCCCATGCGCCGTGTGGCGATGGCGTCCCACGCAGCCTTGGCATTCTCCCTCACCCCCACGGCAAGGAGTATGTCCGGCGGGCCTTGCAGGATGGCGATCATGGCGTTCCCGGTGGCACGGCCTCCTACCATTCGTGGGCTTGGAGGTAGACCTTCATCAACAACGCCCATTCGTACACGCCGGCACCGGGAGGGTGCCGCTCGAGGTCGCCTGCTGCACCACCACCTCACTGCCATGGCGGTGGGTTCTGCTCCGGCCCTAGTCCGGCAATGCCACGCAAAGGCGGTGGTGTATGCGACCGATCCCCGGCTGCTGGGTTGTGTGACATTGATCTGGTGCCACTTATAGCCAGTAATAGCGACGAATACAGCGAGCGGGAGAGAAAGATTTTGTGTTGCGCAAGTTTTGCAGATTCTCTGCTTCTTCCTTATCCTTTTATCAGTAACAAAAGATCTTGGTGTGGTGCTCGCACTCCTACCGGGTTGTGCCATACCACGACCGAGCACGCGCCCACGCCCACGGCACCCTACAGCTTCTCAATGGATCGCACACAGGGCATCTCGCGGCTTGGCTCAAAACTAAAACCCTGAGAAATAGCTAACTAGCAGAAATGGCTACAACTAGATTATTCCAACAGGGGCGTGGCCTTCCTTGGTCGGTTTCAAGATCGTTGGATCTACCTCCTTGATAGTTTGTTGCTCCCGTAGTTAATCGTCCATACAGATGGTTGCAGCTGCAGAAGGATGTGTGAGGGTAATTTGCTGAGATGCTCAAACTGTGCCTTGGGCATGTCGTCTCTATCAATGGGACCAAAGTTATCAATTTTTTATAACTAAATTAACATATAGCTAATCTTTTACTCCCTCCATCCCAAAATAAGTGTCTCAATTTGGTACTATTAACTACGGCACCAATATTGGAATGAAATGATGACTCATATTGATGTTAAGATCCAAATCCTAGTGGGAACTGCAATGCTGTTAGGATCACCAAATTTAAGGGCCTTACATGGATGGATATAATGTTTGTATACCCTATGGTTTTGGTGTGGTGTTATAATCTAATTGAAATAATCACAATTTTCCCGCAAAAAGGGAAATGGGATATCATAATTTTGTAGCGCTGGTCTTTAGACTTTGTGTCTACCATGCCTGTCTGAACTTTATATAATTACTGAAACTGCTCTGTTTATACAGTATTCTGCTTGGTGGGTAGAAACCTTTTTGTAGCCAAGGGGTGGGAAATTTTGTACTCGGTATATGACTAAGTGGGAAACTGTGGTAGAAAGAGGATTGTGTTATGTTTTATCTGTCAAACTGTTTAGGAAGATATTTTTTGCAACCAAGCACTAACGACCGTGTTATGTTGCATCTTTTTGCCAGGTTTAACGACTGAACAGATACAACTATGCTTTTGGACAGGTACCCATTTATCTGCTATTTTAATGCTCTATGGCTGCAAGGAACAGAGCTAGTATTTACTTCTGTACTAATATTAATTAGTTAGAAAAAATCTGGTAATATCACTGTTTATTAGGCAGCATAATACCTGGTTCGATGTGTTCCATTTATTCTGGACTAAAAGCCCAAAGTAGGTCAACTTGATTGGGTAGCTCCTTAGGTTTCTATTTGGACTTTGACAAATTTAGTAGAAGTAGCAAACAAGGTAGAATGTACTCTTTCCGCCGGCAATCTTATCTCAGGGAATAACTCTCCAACCCTTTATGAAATCCTTAAAGTTAGCAATGACTCGTTGAATATGAATTCATCAAGGTCCGTGTTTTCATAGGCATCATTCCATGACGAATCCATCCCCTACAAGTGACCAAAAGAATCAAAACATTACTTGGACATTTCATCGAACACATAGACCGCGAGGTGTATATCCAGAGGAGTTGGACGTACCGGCGCGGAAACCTTGTACGGTGGCGGCACAATCGGCGGCTTTGTGGGTTGGAGCCTTCGATGGTGAAACTGTGGATTGTGGACAATGACGGCAGAACTACGGTGGCGATTGTGTAGACGAGGAAGAAAAAAGGGAAGGAACATGGTAGGTCGGGGATGCCTTCAAGCGAATTGTTACATGCCCTTGCAGTCAGTCCTATGTGACTGACGCGTTCGGACGTCCCCATATCTGCCCCACATATGAGTCGGATACGAGAGCTGTCAGGTCTAGTTGGATGGTGTTTTTCTGCTCGAGACACTGACCAGGCAGGCGGGCGGATATGGGGCTCCGGTTGTAGATGCTCTAACCCGGGCTCCACCGGCGAGCACATAGCCAAAACCAACAGATCAAATTCTGATTCTAGGCCCGAGAGATTGCGAAAAACATCTGCTGAGGCCCTTGATTTTGCAACGTATTCAGCGATGCTAGAGTTCCCTTCTGGGTGTTTGCGTGTGTCATACGTTCGAGCCAGTGTCAGGCAAACATGCCTGGATCGTGGTCCAGGCTGCCACGGCCGTGGGGTTAGAGATGACCTGCAGCAAGCTCTCCCTTGGCAGGGTCGTTAGAAGAAACGAAAATGAGTTGTTGATCTGCAGATACCCAGAGGCTTCATGCTAGTTTGGATTGGGCTGCTTCATGGTCGTCTTCCCGTCCACCGACGAGACTTCAATCTTCGCAGCCGGCACTTTCTTCGAGCCGTCGAGGTTAGCCCTCCATGTGTGCTCCTCGTGGTAGAAAAGACTTTGGGCGCGCCATAGGAGATGAATTGCTTTTCCGTGATGGTTTGGGCGAAGGGGAGATTGCGATATTGGTGCTAGCCATGGATGTGAGAGGACCAATGATCTGATACCATATAACGAAAATAAGCAGATTGGTTTGAGATGAGGAAGGCAATGCTCTTTGGTCTCCGGTTATCTTTTTTTTTTAACACATTACTGACGCAAACGTTTGTACATACGTACATACATTCATCCCTATAAATACATGCATACACATCCTATCTCTATGAGCACATTCGAGAGACTGAGCGGGCATATCATCTTGAGATCAACGAAGTCACTACAAATGCTTTCGTAGTCGGCGGGGACGTTTCCTCTCACTAAACGCGCATCATCGAAACACCGAAATAAATTTAGAAAAATGAAAGCATCAATGTCAAGTTTAGGACTTGTTTCCTCCCGGTGTTCTTTATGATAAAGAGATCGAGCCCATGCAACATCTGCTGCTTTATTGTCCGTTCTCTCGACACATTTGGTATGATACCCTCTCCGGATTCAGGATCCCTGCTTCGATGCCTTCAGGTGACGATGATTTCCAGCAGTGGTGGGCCACTACTACGACGAACTCCCCTACCGCCTTGCGCAAAGGAGTGGCTTCCCTCATGCTGCTCACAGCCTGGCTCATCTGGAAGCATAGGAATGCTTGCATATTCAAGGTCTGCGGGCCTCCATCCCGCTGCTTCTTTAGGCCGTCCGCGATGAGGCATTGGCTTGGGCCATGGCTGGCGCTAAGGGTGTTAACGTGTTAGTCTCGATGTAAATATGTAGCTTGTATTGGGGCTGAGCATCCTCGTTCTCTTCTGCTCATTGTGACGTTCCCTACGTCGGCTTGTGTATGTAGGTTGTCACAAACCTTGCATCTATTGCTTTCTTCTATCAATGCAATGATACGCCTAGGCGTATTCAAGAAAAAATGTCAAGTCTAGGACTTGAACCCTCATGGACCAGGGATACCACTGCCCCCATAACCATTCAGTCACATGTTGGTTCGCACCGAATTATTTGTCTTAGATTTGTCTAGATACATATGTATCTGACACGTTGATGTGGAACCACCTAGCAAAGGCATGCATACAAGATGATCATTTCGGTTGCAGATAAAAACAACCGTTGGATCATGGCCTGATGCTGGCCCTTCCTTGCTTATTGAGAGGTACGTGACGTCTACTTGCATGGTCGCTGATATACTTGGTCGAATGAACGTGACTCTCCCACTCTTACCCACATTGATTGAGTTCTCTATTCTATCGAATGGTCGATGATGCAGCCATATTGTTTGTTGCATTGCTTGTCCTCCACAACATAAGATCATTGCCCGCTTCTTGTGGATTTCTCCACCCGTTCATCCAGCGTGTGTTATTTCCGTTTTGAGCGGTTCCAAGCGCTACCTGTAGGTTGTCCACAAGACATGTCACTTGGTAGAACATGGCCCGACCCGTTTCGATGTGTGTACGCCCCTCTTAGAGCCACAACCACGAAGCCACAGAGATGGAGCACAAGGACCATCGATGATGTTTCGCGACAACTGCTTATTGCCCGCGATCTGATTGTGCGCCTCGACCAAGCCTAGGACCTACGGCCCTGTCCATCACCGAAGCTTGGCTGCGTCGCAGGCTTAAAGGTGCCTACCTTGGCCGTGCCTCCTTTGAGAGATCCCTTGCCTTCCAGTGCACACTTTGCTTGCCTCGTGGATGGAGACACCATATTGCATTTCATCCGCGTCCATTAACAATCAAACTGAATGGGCTCCATCAAAGTAGGGAAAGCCTAGCCCAAGGACGAGTGCTCATTAACGGTATCCCCGGACCACTGATCGACCATGTGTTAGGGCATATTTTACCCCAGTAGTTTCGATGATTGATGACAATGCGCTTTGCGGACTAATCGTGTGCGTTGACCTTTTCAGAGATTATATTGATAGGCACGAGACGGTTTATCTCCCCTCGATGATAAAGAGTGAAGACGGTTATTTTCCGACGATTTCTTTTTGGTGAATTGAGTCGTAGGAAACCCGTACTATTAAGAGGGGGTCCGCGTTGGAAAGGTATGGGTGGAATCAACACGTACACAGCCCCATATGCACCCACAACCTCCTTTCCCTTCTCTGGAGCATTTCCTGTGTTGTCTGTGGTGTTTCAGAAGTTTGCAAGCGGTAGTACCGCTTGGACCCACGGTAGTACCGCTCCAAGGAGCGGTAGTACCGCTGGGTACTACCGCACCACTACCGCTTGGGGTTTCCCCGAGCGTGCAACTTTCTGTTGCCGGTTTGTCTCAACCGGTAGTAGCACGGTAGTAGTACGGTAGTACCTCTCAAGCGGTACTACCGCCCCTACTACCGCTTCCACTACCGCTTGGGGTTTTTCCTCTGTGCGAGTTTCTGTTACCACTTTTCCCTCTAGCGGTAGTAGAGCGGTACTAGAACGGTAGTACCGCTTGCGCGGTACTACCGCCCCTACTACCGCTTCCACTACCGCTTGGGGTTTTTTCCTCTGTGCAAGTTTCTGTTACCTCTTTTCCCTCTAGCGGTAGTAGAGCGGTACTAGAACGGTAGTACCGCTTGCGCGGTACTGCCGCCCTGTCCGCCTCTACTACTGCTGCCTGTTCTGGACGAAACTCCCTTAGCGGTAGTACCGTAAGGGGGCAGCGGTAGTACCGCTCCGGCGGTACTACCGTGGCACACCTAGTGTGTTTTTGACCAGTTCGAGGTAGTACCGCCTAAGCGGTAGTACCGCTCCTAGGAGCGGTAGTACCGCTTGACTGCGGGCAGAGGGCAGATAACGGTTGGTATTTTGTGTCCCTATATAAAGGAGAGGTCTTCTTCTTCCTAAGGTAGACCTCTTCCCCCAAGCTCCATTGTTACTCCAAAAGCTCATTTTAGCCCGATCTCTCTCCCTAGCCATCAAATCTTGTTGTTGCTCTAGGGTTTGGAGGAGAGGGCCCCGATCTACACTTCCACCAAGAGATATTTGATTCCCCCCACTAATCCCTTGCGGATCTTGTTACTCTTGGGTGTTTGAGCACCCTAGACGGTTGAGGTCACCTCGGAGCCACATTCCATTGTGGTGAAGCTCCGTGGTTGTGTTGGGAGCCTCCAATTAAGTTGTGGAGCTTGCCCCAACCTTGTTTGTAAAGGTTCGGTTGCCGCCTTCAAGGGCACCACTAGTGGAATCACGGCACCTCGCATTGTGTGAGGGCGTGAGGAGAATACGGTGGCCTTAGTGGCTTCTTGGGGAGCATTGTGCCTCCACACCGCTCCAACGGAGACGTACTTCCTCTCAAAGGGAAGGAACTTCGGTAACACATCCTCGTCTTCACCGGTTCCACTTGTGGTTATCTCTTACCTTTACTTTGTGTTCGATTTACTCATATTGTATCCTTTACTTACTTGAGTTGTATTTGTTAGCATCATATAGGTTGCTCACCTAGTTGCACATCTAGACAACCTATTTTGTTGCTAACCCCAATTTGTTAAGAATAGCTAAAAATTGGTAGTTGCCTATTCACCCCCCCCTCTAGTCAACCATATCGATCCTTTCAATTGGTATCAGAGCCTCGTATCTTTATTAAGGGTTTCACCACCCGAAGAGTATGGTTGACGACGGGGAGCGTGTTGGGAATGTTCCCGAGGCCGTGGAGTTGACCACGGTCACTATAGACGTTTTGAATGAAGCTATGGCTTCACTAAAGACGTCTATGACGGCCGAGGTTAAGTCCATGATGAAAGAGCTCCTTGAGGGGTTGAAGTCTACTCCCGATCCGCTGCTTGTGGTTAATCCCACCGCATCGGCGTTGGAGGCCAATTCCGGCAAGGAAACGGCTAAAGACTCTCATACATCTTCCCCTCATGGTAAGAATGGGACGGGAACACACGCCTCGGTTCCCCCTCCCCCGGTCTATGGAGGACCGGTCCCCTCGCCTCATATAAACAATCATGGTCCTCCTCCTAAGCTTGATTTGACTAACTTCGCTAATTGGGTGTTTCGTATTAAGTCTCATTTGAATTATAGCTCAACTCAACTTTGGAGAATCATTGAACAAGGCTATTATCCGCATGACCCAAGCAACTTGTCCCCAAGAGAAGAAGTGGACAACCAACTCAATGCATCCGCCTTGTTCATTCTTCAAGCCGCCATGCCTCCCGAAGAGCTTCCTCATTTGCGCCCATTCACTCTTGCCAAAGATGCATGGGAGCATATCAATTCATTGTACAAGGGAAGCTCGAGCATTCAACGCTCCAACTTTGAGGTTATTCTTGATGAGGCCGATGAGTTTGTTATGAATGAAGATGAAGATCCTCATGAGCTTTACCGGAGATTGACTACTCTTGCGGTCTCACTCCGAGATCACGGGAGCAAGGACACGGATGACAATTGGATCAAGCGCAAATTCCTCAAGGCCATTATGCCTTACAACAAGAGCATGTCCTCCGTGATTCGTCAAAGACCGGACTTCCACACCTTGTCCTCCAGTGATGTGTTGGATGAGTTTGTTGCTATGAACATTTTGAACAAGACTGCCGACAACGCACTTGCTCGTGTTCAACGCTCAAAGAAGCCCAACCTTGCTTTGAAGGCCAAGGTAGTTCATGAAGAGGAAGAAGAAGAAGAATATGAGGATGAAGATTGCCCCGAAGATACCAAATACGCTTACCACGAGCACATGGCTCTTGCGTCAAGACAATTTTGGGGCAACAAAAGAAACTCCAAGCCCAACTTTTCAAGAAACAAGACTAATGGCTCTAAAGGCAAAAGTCAACGTGTGAGGACTTGCTACAACTGTGGTAATGTGAGTCACTTCGTCGCCGATTGCCCGTATGAGAATAGGGAGGAAAATGGTGGCAAGCTCATCCGTAAAGACAAGGGCAAGTCCTTCCCAAGCAAGAACAAGTTCAACAAGAAGGTGCCTCAAAAGAGTTTGGTGGTGCAAGAAGAGTACGACTCCGATGATGATGAAGTTGCGAGTGGTGAAGGGATTGCTACGGCCTCCGTCGCCATTGCCACCTCTCCATCACCAAAGGTGTCCCTCTTCGATTCCCCCAACGATAACTCCATCACCACCCACAAGTGCCTCATGGCCAAGGCCACCAACAAGGTAACCTCCAACATCAAAACTAGCATTACTTCCACTCCTTCCTTGATGATTTGTGTGGAAGAAAATGAGGAGGCTAGGGTGGAGGAAAATGTGTTTGACAAGTTCATGGCCAAACTCAAAGGTGAGACCAAGAAACACTTTGTGGCTCTCTTGGAACAATTAGGTGAGGCAAATGAAATCATAGATTCTCATGAAGAGACCATCTCTAAGTTGGAAGGGCATAGTAGAGATTATGCCGATGAGATTGCCGATCTTTCTAATGCTCTTGAGGAAGAGCAATGTCTTAGAGTGGCTCTTGAGGAGACACATAATCTAGATCTTGCTAAATTAAAGAAAGATCGTGATCATGCTCAAGTTCTTGTTAATGTGCTTAAAAATGAGAAGGCCGAACTTGGGGTTGGCCATGCTAGACTCGAAGAGGAGTTTGAGTTACTTGACAAGGCTCACAAGGCCTTGAAAAGTGCTCACGCTACACTCAAGGAGTCTCATGATCAACTCCAAGTGAAGCTAACTAAAGAAATTGCTACTTGTCCTCCTTTTGTTTTGATTGATAATGCTCGTGCAACTAACCCTTGTTGTGAGCATGCACATCTTGTTGAGGAGAATGCCAAGTTGAAAGAGCAAATTGAGAAAGGCCTTGTCTCGTGCATTCAAGGTGAGAAAAACCTCAATGAACTTTTGAGCAATCAAAAGGAAGTTGTGGCCAAGGAGGGACTTGGATTTGCACCCAAGTCAAAGAAGAAGAAGAAGTCAAATAAGAAGAGTAAGACCAAGCAAGCTCTCCCTCTCAAAGAAACTTTTGTGAAAGAGGGAGAGGGTGCTCCTAAGAAGAAGAAGAACAAGGTGGTGGGTGGTAATGTCAATAGGGGCAAGACCACCCATACCAACAAAGCCGGCGATTTTAACCCTTCTTATGTTTTATGCCGTGCTAGTGATGGGCATGTTTATGCCAAATTTGTTGGTTCTTCTTATGAGTACATTGAATGGTCTATTTGGGTTCCTAAGACCCTTGTTACTAACATGAAAGGACCCATTAAAGAATGGGTACCTAAAACCAAGCATTAATCTTATGTAGGAGTTTGCTTCCGGTGGGGTGTCATGGTTGCTTGATAGTGGAGCAACAAATCATATGACCGGAAGCAAGGACTTGGTGGTGGACGTTCAAGCAAGTTCATCTATGCCCACCCATGTTCAATATGGTGATGCCTCGATGTCAAAGGTATTGGGTCTCGGCAAGGTGGTCATCTCACCGGACTTGTCCATTGAGAAGGTCATGCTTGTTGAGAGCCTTGCATACAATTTACTTTCCGTTCGTCAACTTGCTATTATGGGGTTTGCAACGTTCTTTGATATTGATACCGTGGCCCTTTTGTGGAGCAAGACTCTTAAAGTAGCTTTTGTTGGGCATGTCGAGAACGGTCTCTATGTGGTTAACTTCTCGGAGCGACCCACTAAGACCGCGACTTGTCTAATGGCTAAAGTTGACGTGGGATGGCTTTGGCATCGCCGTTTAGCCCACGTCAATATGAGATCTTTGCAAAGTCTCCTCAAAGGGGAACACGTCCGAGGACTAACAAATGTGAGCTTTGCCAAAGACCGTGCTTGCAGTGCTTGTATCGAAGGAAAGCTACATGAGACGGCTCACCGACCCACGACTATCATCTACTCGAAGAGGCCCTTGGAGCTCCTTCACATGGATCTCTTTGGACCGCCATCTTTTGATAGTCTTGGGGGAAGAAAGTATTGCTTGGTGATTGTGGATGATTATTCAAGATACACTTGGGTATATTTCTTCAAGAGGAAGAGCGAGACCCAACAAACCGTGATCGACTTTGCAAATGAAGCTCAACGTCAACATGATGCAAAGATAATGATTATTAGAAGCGACAACGGCACCGAGTTCAAGAACTACACCTTGAATGAGTTTCTTAGTGATGAGGGGATCAAGCATCAATATTCCGCACCATATACCCCTCAACAAAACGGTGTAGCGGAGAGGAAGAACCGGACGTTGATGGACGCGGCAAGGACCATGATGGCGGAGTTCAAGTCTCCATACAACTTTTGGGCCGAAGCCATCAACACCGCTTGTCATGCATCCAATCGGCTCTACCTCCGCAAAGGCTTGAACAAGACTCCATATGAAATACTTACCGGCAACAAGCCAAACCTCAAGTACTTCCGGGTATTCGGTTGTAAGTGTTTCATTCTCAAGAAAGGTGTTCGCTTGTCTAAATTTGATTCTAGAGCTCAAGAGGGCATATTTGTTGGTTATGCTACAAACTCTCATGCTTACCGTGTTCTCAACAAGTCCACCGGACTCATTGAGGAGACGTGTAACGTGGAGTTTGATGAGAATAATGGCTCCCAAGTGGAGCAAAGTGGTATTTGTGATGTAGGTGATGAAATTCCTCCTCAAGCCATAAGAAGAATGGGTGTGGGTCAAATCCTACCCATTGAGGAACCCCTTGTGGTGGAAGGAGAAGGACAATGTTCTACGCATGTGGAACCATCACCGACACAAGACCCACACGCTTCCGAAGAACAAACCGAAGGCCCTCAACCAAGTGATCAAGATCAAGGGCAAGATCAACATCAAGATGATGGTGATGCACCAAATGATGCCCAAGATCAAGATCACGACCCCGAGCAAGCTCAAGATCAAAGGGAAGCTCTTGATCAAGAGCAAGCTCAAGATGATGCTCAAGATGTTCAAAATGATCCTCCTCAATTGACTCCGGAGGAGTTATTGGAGCGTCGTCTCGCCAAGAATGCATGTACACTCAAACGTCAACAACATCTCTTGGAGAATGTTTATGGAAGCTTAAACAAAGGGGTAACCACTCGTAAACAATTATCAAACTTTTGTGTGCATCACGCGTTTGTTTCGTATGTTGAACCCCAAAAGGTACATGAGGCGCTCGAGGACACGGATTGGCTTGAAGCCATGCATGATGAACTCAACAACTTCGAGCGCAACAAAGTGTGGACATTGGTGCCAAGGCCAACGGAGAATCATAATGTCATTGGAACCAAATGGATCTTCAAGAACAAGCAAGATACGAACGGTGTTGTCACTCGAAACAAGGCAAGATTGGTGGCACAAGGCTACTCCCAAGTCGAGGGTATCGACTACGGTGAAACTTTTGCTCCCGTTGCTCGTCTTGAATCTATTCGTATGTTGCTTGCATATGCTTCTCATCATGATTTTAAATTGCAACAAATGGATGTGAAGAGTGCATTTCTTAACGGTCCTCTTAATGAGTTGGTATATGTCAAACAACCTCCGGGGTTTGAGGATCCCAAGTTCCCCAATCATGTATACAAGCTCGATAAGGCACTCTATGGCCTTAAACAAGCTCCACGTGCGTGGTATGAGCACCTTACCGAGTTGTTGCAAGACCGTGGGTTTGAAATTGGGAAAATCGATCCCACTCTTTTTACCAAGAGGGTTAAAGGGGATTTGTTCATATGCCAACTATATGTTGATGATATTATCTTTGGTTCTCCTAACAAAGCTTTCAATGATGAGTTTGCCGCACTAATGACCGAGAAATTTGAGATGTCTATGATGGGAGAGTTGAAGTTCTTTCTTGGATTCGAAGTCAAGCAAAGAAGAGAAGGAACCTTCATCAACCAAGCCAAATACACCCAAGACATGCTCAAGAGATTCAAGTTAAATGATGTCAAGCCGGCCAAGACTCCAATGCCTACCAAGTGCCAACTTGACATAGATCCCAATGGTAAAGCGGTGGATCAAAAGGTATATCGTTCCATGATTGGATCCTTGCTTTACCTTTGTGCATCTAGACCGGATATCATGTTGAGTGTGGGAATATGTGCACGGTTTCAAGCCGCGCCTAAGGAAAGTCACTATGTGGCAGTCAAGCGAATCTTTCGATATTTGGCTCATACCCCAAACTTTGGCTTATGGTATCCCAAAGGAGCAAGCTTTGATCTAATGGGTTATTCGGATTCAGATTGGGCGGGAGACCGTGTGGATAGGAAGTCAACTTCCGGAGGGTGCCAATTCCTTGGTCGCTCTTTGGTGAGTTGGTCTTCGAAGAAGCAGAATTGTGTGTCTCTCTCCACCACCGAGGCCGAGTATGTAGCTGCCGCAAGTTGTTGTGCTCAGTTGCTTTGGATGAGGCAAACTTTAAAGGATTACGGTGTCACTTGTGACAAAGTGCCTCTTTTCTGTGACAATGAAAGTGCAATTGCAATCTCCTACAACCCGGTGCACCATAGCAAGACGAAGCACATCGAGATTCGTCATCATTTTATTCGGGATCACGTCAAGCGTGGGGAGATTGATATTATTCATCTTAACAATCAAGAGCAACTAGCGGATATTTTCACGAAGCCATTGGATGAAGCAAGGTTTCGCGAGTTAAGGCATGAGCTAAATATCATTGATTCGAGCAACGTGGCTTGATTCTCGTCACATCCCACCGCACTCATCATGTTTACCTTGTTCTAGGTGTAGGCATGGATTTAGGGGGAGTGTTGTTCTCTCAATGAACTCTCCCTCCCCCTATTATGCCAAAATTAATCAAAATCTTTCACAATTAGCCATTTATGATGGTAATTGTGCCTCAAAGATGAGTTTTGGTCTTGGGCCCAAGGTTAAAATCTTCGCGGTGCCAAACCATTCGACTCAAACAATGGTGGCTTCGGCCACCGACCCTCTCTTTTGGAGGGTTTGGTTCTTCTATGGTTTTCATTGCTTTTATCTTGACTTGTTAGTCTTTTCGTGTTTTGGTCCACTCCAAATTTGCTCTTCGTTTTATTGTCTTTTAAACCTTGGAGTGTCCATTTCCATTTGCGGTGTTTTCGAGTCTCCAACCTAAGCCTTTCCTCTCTCCAACCCATAGATTTTGTATAAGCCATCCTTTTTGATCTGGGCAGTTCTGTCTCCTGCACGCGGTACTACCGCTGTCTAGGAACGGTACTACCGCTCTAAGCGGTACTACCGCTTGAGCGGTACTACTGGGCCTCCTGCCCGGCAGTAGTACCGGGGCGGTACTACCGCTACTCCTAGCGGTACTACCGCTTAGATGGATTCTGTGGGGTTAAGTGTCGGGCAGGGGGAGTTCTAACTCCCCCATACCCATTCACCTTTCTTCCCCACGACTCCCTCTCTCACAGGCGACGAAGAACTGCTTCGGAGGCCGTCTCCGGTCCTCCGATTCCGTGCCGTCTTCTGCATTTCCGCCCGGTGGAATCGATCCCCACCATCTCCTCTCGCTATGGAACCCGGTATTGCCCCCATTCTTCTCTCCATTGGTTCTAGTTTTGAATCTTGGACTTAGGGCAATGCGTGGCGTTTCTTCGATTTTTGACCAAATCGAGGCTTGAGTAGGATGTAGAATGACTGCTAGATAGGAGGGTAGGAACTCTTTGTATCGATTTCGAAGGATTGGATCTCCGGTACTACCGGATCTGACACGGATGTGCGACTGTGCAGACAGCGGTACTACCGCTCGGCCATGGCCGGTACTACCGCTTAAGCGGTACTACCGCCCACTGGCCAGCGGTACTACCGCTCGTCTCCCAGGCGGTACTACCGTTGTCAAGACCGGTACTACCGCGTGAGACCCAGCTTTTCTGAATCTGTACAACTGGTTCCTCTCCCTCACTTGTAATTCTTGGCTTATGCATACCCTTTTACACCCGCTTCCTATGGTTTTTGTGTCTGGTTCAGGTGGTAGTAGCTCCAAGGGTCGTCGCAAGAATGCATCTGCTCCGTCCAAACGTGGGCGCACCTATTACGCCAGGCCTGTCTATTCTGATGATGAGATACAAGAAGAGGCTGCCCCGACACCACCTCCAGTGCGTCGTCAGTCAGTCAGAAGCAAGGCCAAGTCTGTTGCTCGCAAAAAGATGACTCCTGTCAAGACTGCAGCTGAGATGAAGCAAAATGAGTATTGGCAGTACCGCGAGAGGAATCCCTACTGTCGTCCTCAAGACGCAACTCTTGTGGGCCGTCCCTTCTGGAACAGGGATCAATCTTTGGTATACTTTGACAGAATCAAGGCCAAGAAAAATCTGTTTGTCAAGACCAAGTCCATCAACATTGAGCATATGGAGAAGGACCGTGCATACTTTGGAGAAGCTCTTGACCTCTGTGCGCAGTTCAACATTGTGCCCATCATGTCCTTCAACTATGACTTTGATGCAGAGTTGGTGGCTCAGTTCTTTGCAACCGTGTGGTTTGGGACTAAGGATAACAGGACTATGATATGGATGACTCATGGTAGACAGCTTCGTGCCACTTGGGGTGAGTTCATGGATCTTCTGGGCTATCCCGATGAGGGGCTGGAGAAGCCCCTTGGTCTGCGCCCTCACCATGAGGGTGGACCTTCTCACAAGGACAATCTGCTTCCCCATATGACCATCATTCCGACTGATAAGGGATCCAAGAAGGAGCTGAAACCATTCTTTGATATCATGCATCGCATTTTCCGGCACACTCTCTTTCCTCGTGTTGGCAACTTGGATATGGTGCACGGACACCTGGTGGATATGCTTTGTCTGTGCCATTCTGAGAAGGGCACGGGGGCTGTTTTGGACGTCTCTCATGTCATGTGGAAGGAGCTTGTGAATGCAGCATATGGTGATCACGTGCCGATCTATGCTCCTTTCATCTTCAAACTCATTGTGACCACCTGGACTGCCACGTTCCCTGGAGAGCAGCTTGAGACCGGGCCTCTGACTTCTCATGAGACGATCAACTTGCGCCAGAAGGAGCTCTGGGCTCCCACTCGTCGTGCTGCGAGCGTGCCACTTGCCTCTGAGGAGGATGTGGAGGATACTGACTATGTGCCTGACCCCGAGCACTCGTCTGGGTCGTCTGGTTGGGCTGCCAAGCTCAAGAACAAGGTGAAGAAGCTGTTTTGTCTTCAGACGGATGTGCAGCACAAGATGTACTTGGCACATGTGGATGCCAAGAAGGCACGTCAGCAGAGGAAGGCCATCATGAGGAAGCTTGATATTCCAGTTGAGAGCGGTTCTGAGGCTGTCATCACTCCTGAAGACCACTGGATTTCTTCTCACTCCCGCTGGACTGATTCTGATGATTCCATCACCGGTGCGTCGGCACCCGCTCCGGAGCAGGAGCACGCAGAGGAGGAGTCTGAGGATCCTGAAGAATCGGAGGAGTCGTCTGACGAGGAGTCCGATGCTGTGGCCTCCGACGAGTCCATGGGAGGAGACTAGTGCTACCACCTGTCGGCGCGTAGTGTCACTCTTTGTCCTTTTGGTGTCTCGATGCCAAAGGGGGAGAGAGTCTAGGACCGGGGTTTGCATTTG
Source organism: Elymus sibiricus (assembly GCA_039707655.1). NCBI lineage: Eukaryota > Viridiplantae > Streptophyta > Magnoliopsida > Poales > Poaceae > Elymus > Elymus sibiricus. Next base: position 279,387,799 of record CM077675.1, on the reverse strand, counting down.
CTTTCTGCAGGGTGTTGCCGAGTCACAAGCTTGCTTTTATCTGCTTCGATTTCTTGCTTGTGAACTCTTTTATCCTCGTTTACCTTGGTTTGGTCTGAGACTCTATCGTATGGTGTAAGACATATGCTACCCATGTTATCTTAATTATGTCTTGTTATGTGTGAGTTTATGACTCATTGTTCGTATTGCAACCATGCTTAGCGTTATATATTATGTTGTTGCAAGTATTGCCCTATTTATAAAATATAGGGGGAGTGTTGATCCTAGTGTGTGCACTTTGCATTTCAAAGGCATATTCAATTAGTGCACACATCTAGGGGGAGCCCGTCTATATTTTGTAGATAGTTGGTTTGCATTATTATCTCGTATATACTTGTGCAAACCCCGTGTTGTCATCAATCCATCGAAAAGGGGGAGATTGTTAGGGCATATTTTACCCCAGTAGTTTCGATGATTGATGACAATGCGCTTTGCGGACTAATCGTGTGCGTTGACCTTTTCAGAGATTATATTGATAGGCACGAGACGGTTTATCTCCCCTCGATGATAAAGAGTGAAGACGGTTATTTTCCGACGATTTCTTTTTGGTGAATTGAGTCGTAGGAAACCCGTACTATTAAGAGGGGGTCCGCGTTGGAAAGGTATGGGTGGAATCAACACGTACACAGCCCCATATGCACCCACAACCTCCTTTCCCTTCTCTGGAGCATTTCCTGTGTTGTCTGTGGTGTTTCAGAAGTTTGCAAGCGGTAGTACCGCTTGGACCCACGGTAGTACCGCTCCAAGGAGCGGTAGTACCGCTGGGTACTACCGCACCACTACCGCTTGGGGTTTCCCCGAGCGTGCAACTTTCTGTTGCCGGTTTGTCTCAACCGGTAGTAGCACGGTAGTAGTACGGTAGTACCTCTCAAGCGGTACTACCGCCCCTACTACCGCTTCCACTACTGCTTGGGGTTTTTCCTCTGTGTGAGTTTCTGTTACCACTTTTCCCTCTAGCGGTAGTAGAGCGGTACTAGAACGGTAGTACCGCTTGCGCGGTACTACCGCCCCTACTACCACTTCCACTACCGCTTGGGGTTTTTTCCTCTGTGCAAGTTTCTGTTGCCTCTTTTCCCTCTAGCGGTAGTAGAGCGGTACTAGAACGGTAGTACCGCTTGCGCGGTACTGCCGCCCTGTCCGCCTCTACTACTGCTGCCTGTTCTGGACGAAACTCCCTTAGCGGTAGTACCGTAAGGGGGCAGCGGTAGTACCGCTCCGGCGGTACTACCGTGGCACACCTAGTGTGTTTTTGACCAGTTCGAGGTAGTACCGCCTAAGCGGTAGTACCGCTCCTAGGAGCAGTAGTACCGCTTGACTGCGGGCAGAGGGCAGATAACGGTTGGTATTTTGTGTCCCTATATAAAGGAGAGGTCTTCTTCTTCCTAAGGTAGACCTCTTCCCCCAAGCTCCATTGTTACTCCAAAAGCTCATTTTAGCCCGATCTCTCTCCCTAGCCATCAAATCTTGTTGTTGCTCTAGGGTTTGGAGGAGAGGGCCCCGATCTACACTTCCACCAAGAGATATTTGATTCCCCCCACTAATCCCTTGCGGATCTTGTTACTCTTGGGTGTTTGAGCACCCTAGACGGTTGAGGTCACCTCGGAGCCACATTCCATTGTGGTGAAGCTCCGTGGTTGTGTTGGGAGCCTCCAATTAAGTTGTGGAGCTTGCCCCAACCTTGTTTGTAAAGGTTCGGTTGCCGCCTTCAAGGGCACCACTAGTGGAATCACGGCACCTCGCATTGTGTGAGGGCGTGAGGAGAATACGGTGGCCTTAGTGGCTTCTTGGGGAGCATTGTGCCTCCACACCGCTCCAACGGAGACGTACTTCCTCTCAAAGGGAAGGAACTTCGGTAACACATCCTCGTCTTCACCGGTTCCACTTGTGGTTATCTCTTACCTTTACTTTGTGTTCGATTTACTCATATTGTATCCTTTACTTACTTGAGTTGTATTTGTTAGCATCATATAGGTTGCTCACCTAGTTGCACATCTAGACAACCTATTTTGTTGCTAACCCCAATTTGTTAAGAATAGCTAAAAATTGGTAGTTGCCTATTCACCCCCCCCTCTAGTCAACCATATCGATCCTTTCACCATGCGTGTGGGTTCCGTAGAGGCGACCCCCTATCCCTGATGATCTTTACCTTGGTCATCGACGTGCTCAATATGCTCATCCAGTAGGCGGTTCAACACGACTTTCTCCATCAGCTTAAAATTCGCCATGCTGCCTCTAGCGTGTCTCTCTATGCAGACTATGTGGTTGTCTTCTGCCAACCCGATGAGCATGACATCTTCGCCACCAAGGAGTTGCTCTGTGTCTTCGGTGCCATGGTTGGGCTGCGCACCAACTTCACCAAGTGCTCAGCCACGCCCATCCAGTGATCCGAGACCCATGTTTCCACCATTACCTTCTCGATGTCATGAGCGATTGCACCCTTCCAGGTTCTGTACTTGGGACCTTCGCTCCCCATTCGGAAGGCGTCCACCGCCGATCTCCTTCCGCTCGTCGACAACCTTGAGAAGAAACTGCTTACTTAGAAGGCCTCCATGCTATCCCTCGGTGACAGGTTTGCTCTCGCCTGGCACGTCCTTTGTGCCATGCCCACCCAGTTCCTCTCTGTCGTGGTACTCAACAAGTGCTTGCATCCGTGGTGCTCCTCCTCGGGACCGTGACATCCAAGTGCTTGACCTGCGAACGGATACTTCGGATCTCCCATCTGATGACTGGATGCTCCGTTACGCCCTCGAGGAGGAGCTCATGGATATTTATACTAGTGAAGAATGCTATTGGCGCCAGAGAGGGACCCAGAAATGGGTACTTCAGGGTGATGCTAACACGGCATATTTTCAAGCGATTGCCAATGGCCGCCGACGGCGTAACACCATCTCATCTCCCTCCTCTGGGATGGGGAAAGGTTACTTCAGCGTCGCTTCGTGGACAAACCCTTGCGTTTTGCCAACGGTCGGGTGGATCTCAATTCTGGCAATCAATTATCACTCTCCTCCCTGTCTTACAAATTGGGTCATCGATCTCAGTAGGGTCCGGAGCGTCTACCCTATTCTGGTTCGATCGATGGGTTGGCGATAATCCTTTAGCTGTCCGTTTCCCGAAACTGTTCTCCATCTGCGTTACCCCCCACTTGTCGGTGGATGCTGCTCTTATTGACTTAGGGAGCATCGCCTTTCATCGCTTCTTTGGCCTGGCCGAGCAGGCGGCCTGGGAGGACCTGCTAGAGTGCATTGCCATGCACCCCCTAACCTACAGGACGACTTATAGGAGGACCGTATCTCTTGGCGCCTTGAGGGGAATGGTCGCTTCTTGACTAAATCCCTCTACCAGGCCACCGCGGTGGCCCCGGCGCCATCACCACTTGCCCATCTATGGATGATTAAACTTCCACTGAAAATCAAGATTTTCATGTGGCAATGGATCCACGGGCGTCTCTCCCCTCTGGGGTGGAGGTCCTTAAATGCAACGGGCCCGGGGACGACATTTGCCCCATGTGCGACGTCCAGGAAGATTCCAACCACATTTTCTTCTCTTGCTGGGGAGCGGGTGGTGCCACTCCAACTTCCCTGATTTTTTTCGACGACCTCCAGGCTTCATTCCATGGTTCACGCCACATTAGGTGGCTCGTGATTGGGGTGCTAGCATGGACGCTATGGATGATTCGCAACAAGTTGGTTATTGAGCGAACTCCTCTTCGGCAATCCTCTGACGTGATCTATAAACTATGTGGTCTTATGCAGCTTTGGAAGCCGCTTAGTCGCAGCCAGGACCAACTCACCATTGACGGGATCACTACTCGCTTCAGGTCCTTGACGCTCCATCTCCTCCCGCTGCTCCCAACCCCACCTCCGGACCCAGATTAGCTCTTCGGCTTTGCTGTCACGGATGGTTCCGCTTTTTCTTCTTCTTTGGGCTTGTTCAGTTGTGCCCTCAACAGAACCTACTTGTGGTGCTCAACAAGTGCATCCTCGACAAGGTCAACCGAATCATTCGAGGTTTTCTCTGGCCCGGACACAAAGATGTGAGGGGAGGCCAATGTTGCGTCAACTAGGCTTGCGTCTACTGCCCAACCTTCCTTGATGACCTCAGTATCGGCGACCCTCACCATACGGGAATTGTATTGCAAACCTGTTGGCTTTGGCTACAGGGAACTGTCACCGCCCGACCCTGGAGTCATCTTCACATCCCCTCCGATCTGGGGGCATCAGAAATCTTTTGCGCTTCCACTTCCTGGTTGTTAGGCGACAACAACTCTTGCTGCTTCTGGATAGACTCATGGGTTGATGGGAAGTCTATGCAGACTATGTCCTCCTCGTCTTCAACCGGATCTCGAAGCGACGTTGCCAAGATTGTTCTATGCGTCAGGGGCTCCTTGGGAGAGCTTGGGTCCGTAACATTCATGGTGCCTTTGGCATGGCTTCCTTGGTCCAGTCTATGGGGTTCTGGCCGTTTCTCAGTCACGTGCAACTCTACGACCAGTCTGACGAGCTGAGATGGAGATGGACTAACTCTAGTCAGTACTCCGCCAAGTCCTGCAACCTAGCTCTTTTCCATGGTTCCATCCTTGACCCCAACTGGCGCATCCATTAGAAAACCTGGGCTCCCCTAGGTCAAGGTGTTCTCTTGGCTGGCCGTTCTTGATCGCTGCTGGATGATTGGCCGACTAGCCTGACATGGCCTATCCAACGAGAAGTTATGCTCCTTCTACGATCAGGTGTCGGAAACCATGTACCACCTCATGATCGGATGCCTTTTCTTGCGCCAAATTTGTCATGAGGTTCTTAGTTGGTGTCCATCGTCGACATCTCCCCCATGTCCAACGACCCCCTTTGTGGACTAGTGGGCGTCTTTGTGCTCTAAAGCGCTGACCTCCCTGAGGTTTATCCTCGATCATCATACTCACGGCCTAGCACCTTTGGAAGCACCGCAACGGATGTATCTTTGAAAAATCTCGTCCCTCCGTCACTCGCATGTTGCAAATTATTCATGACACACACACTGTTGGTCTAGAGCCGTCGCCACCGCGATTGCCACCATCACCCCAAAGAGATACATCACCTTGTGTCGGGCTGAACATCCCCTTCTTTGCCCCGGGCATCACTCTCACATCTAGTAGTGTACATTTTGGGTGATGTAACCTAACCTGTATTTTCATCTACTCTTCTATCAATGGAATGATACAAAAGCTTTGCGTTTTCGTGAAAAGAAAAAAAATGATACAAGGATTCGGTTTGTATATCCACCACAGCAAACAGGTTCTAGAAGCTCTATCTACATAATAAAAAAAGCTCTATCTATAACTACCTCCAAGTCAACCCCTTAACAAGCATGAGTTGATCTTCATGATCAGCTTGGTTCTACTCGAATAAAGCTCGTGATGGTTCGAGCTTGGCTTCATAAAGTCCAATAACAAACGAAAGCCGAAGTTCACTACCTTGAAATTGGAGCAAGTTCGATTAGGCTCGAGCTCAGCTTGACGAAATGATAGAAAGGTCAGTGTTTACTCATACATGGGTGCAACCTCGGTGTCTCGACTAGCTCTTGACATTATGTTGTTGTATAGGCTGAGTGTATTTGATATCGTCTTGATATTAATATATTGCCCTTTACCACAAACTATGAAAAAATAGGTTTAGCTCGATAAAGCTCGAGTAGGCTTGGCTCCACAAAGTTATGGAAATTACATGAATATGCGTGCAAGCAATCCTTGTGGTGCTGTTTGAGCTCGAGTCCATATGGTTTGAGGCTCGAGCTGAGTTTGAATAGCTTGTCTAGCTCGGGTTTGTTTTACAGCCTTACTAACTGCAAGAATGTAGAGTTTGAGCTTGACAATGTTAGATTTACGCCGAGGAATTAGGGCCAGTGTCGCCCACATTTTCCTCTAAAATATGAACTTATTCACCTTACAGCAGTCTTATTTCCAAAAAAGTTCCTTTTTTTCTGAGAAGGAGGTAGAAACCCCTGGCCTCTGCATTAATACGATGCACCCTATAGCAGTCTTATTTCCCAAATAAACTCTTATTATTTAGAGCATATGTTCTCGTATCACATACTTTGAGAGAGTATATCTACTTTTCCTAACGTGGTCCAATGTATATGTATTATCTCATATGCACACTTCCAACAAATATTTCATGAGTATTATCCAGTGAATGTTCTTTACCGTCAGTGTGGTTACTAGTATTGTCAACATAGCTAAATAAAAATAGCTAGTGAGAATCCGTGCTTCCTTTTCTTCAGTGCAAACATGATACCCTAGCGTATATTATCTATTTACTACGTCTTATATTTGTTTACAGAGGGAGTAGTAATTTATTGGATTGGAACTTTGCATTCACCAACAGTAACACCAAAATGAACATACGGACATTGTTTCTATTGGTTGTTATACTCCCTTTATACAAAATAAGTGTCTTAACTTTATACTAACTTTAATACAAAGTTGTACTAGGCTTGAGACATTTATTTTGAGACGGAGGGAATATGTGAAAAATCGTTTTCTAAATTTGCAGTATCAGACAGAACTCACCACTTAACTAGTGTATCGTAGACAACGACCCAGGCTTCATGGCACTTTTTCATGAAATTTCGAATTCAGATTGTTTTGAATTTTGTTTCTCTCTTTTTTACTGTTCATGAGGGTGCCTGTGAGCTCGTGATCAGAAACTCCATGTCTGTTTTGGTGTCCTTTTGAGTTGGTTATCTTCATGCTTGTGATAACATTATAGTACAACATTTTCCGTTCACCATCTACTCCAGTAACTAGTAATAACTTGTGTTATATGAGCTAGAACTTGCTTATGCAGAGGGATTTGCCTTTATTTATTCTTGCAGGGTTTGTATGCGTGAGGGGCTTTGACAGGATACAGAGGGCACCAAGACCGCTTAATGCAGGGTTACATTTACCTGCAACAAAGGTTACAAGAGATAAAAGGCGTGCAGCAGCCAAAGAGGACGATTAAGGCATTGAAGATAGAGAAAAAGAAAGCATGCATACAAGATTCAAACCTAAATAATCGCCCCCAGAAAAGATTCAATCCTGAAGATGGACATCCCCAAAATAAAGTGTAGACTCAATAAGTTATTTTTTTCTGAGAAAGACTCAATAAGTTGTTGAATCGTTTATTTGTAACCGAATGACCTATCGACTGTAATAAATGAATGACATAGTTTATACCTCCGGTTTTGGTAATGGTAATCCTCAGCTGCCTGAATGTTTACAAACTACGTCAGTCGATTTTGGATGCGAGAGGAGCGAAGACCCGAGGCAGAGATGGGGGTGCCGCGGCAAGCAGGAGTGAAATGGGTGGACGCCAGCAAGGACGAGATGGAGCCAGCGACGACGCCGCGGTGTTGCACAGGGATGCGAGTCCGAGGCTTGACATGTGCGAGTGGGAGGGTGGCCTTTTCATCTTGACCCCCGATAAGATTAGACAGACTTCGAACTAGAGACGGGGATGGCAGGGCGAGCTGTAAAGAGGTGTATGTTAGGAATGCAACTAATCTTTATTGAAGGCCCAAGGAAAGTAAACATAGACTAATAAGGACTCCTAGACCAATACTAATTTAGGACAGTAAAACTGACCCTAATCCCTGCCCTCTCACGCACTTGAGTTTTTGGACCGTCTGATCTCCCATCCTGATAGTTTTTGGCCGTCCGATTTACGTTTAGCTCGCGAACTGGGCCAAATGTCCTAAAGGGCAGCTACTCCGGTAGAAAAATCCGAAGCCTGTAGTTAATTGGGCCCTCTGCCCCCCCACGAAGCCCATTACCAGCCTCACTCGCGTTTCCTATTCCGCTCGATTCTCCCGTTCTCCTCCGGCCTGCGAGCGCCCTATCCGCCTCCTGATCTGCTCGACGGCGGTAAGGCGTGCATCCTCCTGAGCGGAGGATGGATCCTCCTCCTTGGGCAAGAAGGTGACCACAAGGCGGTGATGTGGGGCTCGCAATGCTCTCCAGATCCGCCCGAGGCGAGTCCGACGAGGACTGCATCGGATCCATTGTTCACCGCGGGGGGAACCAGAGGACAGGAGGAGCCTTGGCCTTCCTGTCACGGTGCCTTTTCCCCTCCCCCAACCCCACCTCGTCGCCACTCCCGTCCCCACCTTCCGATGGATCAGGCCATGACCATGAAGACTCCACTCCGGCGAACACGGAGACTACAACGGCGAGGAGCTCGCCGTAATTTTTCCACCCTGGACCGTGCTCCTCCTTTCCTTCCCCTGGCCGGCGGCTGCCTGTGCTGCACGTCTCACCCCGAGCGCCGTCTTCACCACACCTTGGCCTTGGCCTCGCCTCCTCTTCCTCCAGGTCATCACCACCAGGCGGTGGGGCACAAGATTCACCCTGGCTCCTCGGCAAACCGTCGCCCTCCAGCCGTTGAGGTACCCTACCCCCTTCCACTTTGTGCCTTCTATCTCTTCTCCTGATCTCTCTTTTCTCTCTTGTATGAAAGATTTACACGCACTTCCTACAGTTCATCAAGCCATCTGTGAATCATGTTTCCCCCTTAGCATTTAACTGAACTTTGTAGCAGTTAACAAAATTTTGGGTTAGCAGATATGTATTTTGTTCATTGTAGCACCTTGTTGTATGAACTAAATTGGTACATTAACTGACATTGGCATTTTGTTATTTACCAATTCCTTTCTAACTGGAAGACACTTTTGTATGAGCTGCACTCTGATCTTAGGATGAATATGTTTAGAACTTTCTATTAATTTGTACATAACTTAACCATCATTGGCACTTTGTGAATTTTGACAATGGCACTGTGATCGTAAGATAGCTTGTGGGTGCAGATCTTGGTGTATATGGTGACAGTTCGTGTAAATGGCACCTTGTCTGTATATTGGAACTTGGTATAGGAGTTTGCATGATAGGAATAAGTCAACAGCTAACGCCTTCTATTTGTATGAAACTTAGTTTTGGAGTTTGTATGGAGGCGGGGTGGAGAAAAGAATCGAGATTTTTCTTTCTTGAGGAAAGAGTCGAGGTAACGTCTTTTTTGACAGAGAGTGGGGAGAATGTTTTGTGTGTTGATTTTGATGGCATGGTTTTTCTTTTGAGAACTTTTTTATGTGTAATGGCAATGATGGGCCAAGTGTAGGGAAGCTGCTTCACAGGAAAAACCTGAGCCCTCTGCCCACTGCTCGTCCCCGCGAGCGGACACGAGAAAGGCCGCAGCGTCGACAGAAAACTGGGTCAACAGGCAGAAAGCCGCCTCCCTCCCCAACCTTTCGTCTTTCACCCACGAAGCGGGGAATCGTGTAATGACACAATTCTGCCACCGCCAGATCCGATTGCTCATCTTCATCCCTGTATGCGGTGGGATCCTGCCTTCGACACTGCCTGCGCGTGGGTGCCGAGGTCGCCCCCTTACTTATGCTGACACGGTGATGACGGGCGTGAGGCGCAGGCGGTTGAGCCGCTCCTTTCCCTTCTAAGCTCCCCTTGGACGGTTGGATACCATCACCTCTACGCTACACCACCACATCGTTGCTCGCTTTTGGGTTAATGTCATCCTAATCATAGTTGTTTCCTATTTATAACCCATTTGTTAGTCTTTTACAAGCATCTCAACTGCGGACGATGTGTCAAAGGAAGTTCAGGTAACAACCATACAAAAGCATCATGAAAACTAGCCTGTGGTAGCACTTGCTACCATTGTATCAATCTATTTTTTTGTCAGATTACTTTTTCCAGACTTGTTCATCGTTATATATTCACTATTACTTAAGGATCTATAATACAGTTCCTTGAATAAATTACTTACACTCCGGTGGGGTATTGGTAAGCCCCCCTCCCCTCCTCATTATCATGATGTTTGGTTTTGATTGCATGCTACTGCAGATGTGTGCTTTGCTTATTGTTGATTTGTGCAGCAGGGTATGGAGGTATGCAAAGTGTGTTTTGACAAATATTGTAAGGAAATAGAGATGCCTAATTTGTTCTGAGTATAATTTTATATCAGTTAGTAGCCAATGGTACACTTTTTTGTAAGATAAGAAACTTGTGGCTAATCCAACCACTATGTACTTAAGTTATTGTCGTACCATTCAGTTGAGTAGCGTGTGCCATGCTTAAATTAATACCGAGAATCTAAAAAAGAATACAGTCCCAGATAGTAACTTTAATTTGCATCGACAAAGATATAGAACAGAATTTCCTCTCATAAAACATATGTCGATACCGTAGTAAGACTTTGACCATCACTAATAAATTGTTCTAGGGTTGATGTTATGCAGCATGGTCATACATTTCCTCCAAGTTATGTTGGATGATTAAAATATTACCCTCTAAGATTTATTGTATCACATTTTCATCAAATAGTTTATTGAGTCATGCATGTAGACTTGGTCCCTCTTCTTTGTTGCATGTGCCGAACCATAGATCAAATCCTCCTCTAGGAGCGACGGTGATTCTGTTGTTTCATATCCCCTATGTGGTTTATTTCCTTCCGTACTGAAAATGTATGTAGTTTTGGTCATATCAATATATTTGGCAACCTCTAGAAATGAAAAGAACAACATAACTTTTTGTCACCTTCTGTGCTTCATACTGTTAGTGAAATTATATGGTTGTATTTGCTAGCTAAGTTCGCTATGCAAATCTTATTTTAACCTACCGTGTTGTTGTTTTATGGAATATATCGTATTTGTATCCAAATTTGTACAAGCAGGCTGTCGTGCCACACTAAAATACTTCTATAGTTTAATTAGTTGATATTAGAGCACATCTTCATACTAATTAAGAAAATACAATACTAAGATGACTTGTACTTAGAGCGCATCTTCATTAGTCGATGTAGTATTTATCTGAAATCTTTATGTAGGATGCCGGTGGGTCTCATTTTTTGAAAAAATGATTTTGTATGATTGAAAGTGCATCCCCTCATAATAGTCTTTATAATAACCTGGGGACTGTTTGCATCTCTTGGAAGGTGTTTTTTGACGAAATTCTTAAGATTGACAGAAGAAGAGCTTGGGACCTCCACATCGGTTTATATGTCCATTTCTACTGTTCGTTCATTTATCTCATCCTCACCGGTCAGTGGCCTATATGTTCATATATACCTCAAGTTTTTGAACTTAGATATTACTACATCGACTTATGAATTTCTTGAATCCGCCTCCAAGCAGTCATGAACCATAAATTTTACCAGTTTGCAACCTATTTGGCAACATTGGTTCACCCGCCTCACGGAACAAGGAGTGCTTCTTAAGTTCTTATCCGTCATGGAAGAGTTATTTTTCAATCATGGTGCACATTATTTGTTGCTATAATTTAAGCATATAGCATGTTCACCACTAGAGACCAAGTTTCTAATGTAAGCGGTCCTTCAAGTTTCAGGGAATGACATGCCTATTTCTTTGTGTTGTATATTATGAAACTTCTGCCCAGTTCATAATTTGTAAGTGGTCCTTCAATTTTCAGCACATATATGTTTTTTTTCTTCATATTATTACTTTGTAAAAATATTCACCAATATTGTTTGTGTTCCTGTCTACTTTGGCTTGTGTTGTTACAATTCGGTGTTTATGTGCTGAACATACAAGGGAAAACTTTACTCCCTTTTTTGTGAAACAGCTTTGCTCTATTGTCTGGATTTACAATGACTTCAAAGTGAGCTACAAGGGGGAGTACAAATTGGACAAGACAATTAACAAGACGGCAAGAGTTGTATGCGTGAATCCCTTGTAGAATATTTGTCAATTTAGATTACAGTGTAGAACTTTCTTGCAGGACAACAACGATGTAAGAAATGCATTGAGATTGTCTAGATAATAAATTTGGTCTAGGATTTCTATAATATTTGTATCATGTATTTCGATTTATTTTTTCCAAATATTTCTTATGTATTACATTAATATTTTAATTTTGGATGTCGTGATGTGAGCCTTTGCGAGAGAGTTTTTAGTAGCTAAAAGCGGTCATGCTCAATCATAGAACTCAAATCCATCAACCATTCTAATTCAAATCCCATATGCTTAATACCACAACTTGAACCAACAAGTCTGTTAGATGCCAGAGAGTTTGAAACATTCCAAACAAATGTATATAAATTATGCTACACCACTAACAAAAGAGTCAAAATAGACGTGCGCGCGTCGCGCAATCCAGGATCTAGTACTTCCTAACACCCCCCCCCACCTCAAATGCAAAGCGCATGCAATAGCATTACATTTGAAGAAGTGTAAAACTAGAAAAAAATTGATAATCCAAATCCGCGTGTTGAGAGCGTCGTTGTAGCATGAAGAGTCTTCAAAACCTGTCGAGCCGCCGAAGAGGATAACAAAGAGATGGCACATCAGAGGAAGACACCGCATCAATAAAAGATACAAGATAAGTATCAAGAGAAGATGAGTTGTCAAAAGATGGCACATCAAGAGAATGAAGCATTGCTTAAAGAATCATGGCCCATGAAAACCGACGGCGAAAGAAGCTCGTCGGCAAGAGAATGGGCTTAGATCAACAATGCAAAGAGAGGCCACATAAATCCTATTGAAAGGACAATGACCAGAAAAAGGCTGACGGACAAAAGTTTGGTGGACTCGCATGGCATGAGAAACACGAAATATCAACGGATTTGGTGGACACAGCGGAAAATATAGAGAACTAGGAAGCTAAAAAAAACACATGAACTAGATATGATGGCAGTGGAAGAAAAATCATGGTGCCGAGGGCCAAGACCACGCAGAGCTCCCGTGTTGTTCTCCTGAATGGGAAGAGGGTGGTCTCTCTGAGCTTGAAGAGTCAACAGCAAGACCGACAGAACCTGGTGAAGAAGAACCCAAAGCTGCAAGCAGACGCTTAAGTCGCACAATATCCTGCTCAATGAGGGACACCGCTGAAGGGGTTGGGATAGAAGCACAAGTCCGTGAAGAAGATATGCGCCCCTGGCGCATGTGCCGCTTCTTCAGGAAGCACTCAGACTCGGGATGACCATCCTTGTTGCAGTAGCCGCAGTGAGAACGAGAGCGTCCCTCACCACTAGAAATGGGCAAGAACGGCACAACACTGGAGCGTGAAAGAGGCGGTGTAGGAGAAGCTCAATAAGCGAGCACAGAGGGAACCTCAAGTAAACCGGCACCACGTAAGCGAGTCTCTTCAGTCCGAATCTCAGAAAGCCTCCATAAGAGAAATACGGCCACGAGCAAACAACTGAGCACGTCGTGGCTCAAACTCCTGACGAAGCCGAGACAAGAACTCGTAGACGCGATGAAACTCCAAGTCTGATCGCACTGCCTGGCAACACTGGCAAGTACGACAACCAGCAGTGCGTATAGAGTCAAGCTGGCGCCGGATGGCAGAACTCTGTGCGTAAAAATCATCAACGGTGAAATCTCCCTGCTGAAGAGCATGCTCCTGATGAACCACCGACAGATATAAGGCATCACCGGAGGGCTGATAGCGCTGGCAAAAACTGGTCCACATGGCAAAGGCCGTAGCGAGGCCCATAAACTCAGAGGCAAACTGAGGTAAAACACTAGAAGTGAGAACAACCGCAACATGAGCATCATCATCACACCATTGAGTGTAAGCAGAGAGAGCATCATGGTAAAAGTGAAGAGCCTCCTCATAGGTCAAAACCTGTTTCTCATAAGCACGAGCTGCAGACTCATCAGCAAGCTTAGCCGCATCGATCCTTAGCAGCCTGAGGAGCATCCACAACAAGGGACGATGGCTTCGGCGGAGTAGGAGCCACGGGAGAAACCGGGTATGACGGACAAGAGACCTCGCCAGATAGAACACCCTGTTGGGGAACGTTGCATGGGAAACAAAAATTTTCCTACGCACACACAAGATCTATCCATGGTGATGAGCATCTACGAGAGGGAGAGTGAATCTACATACCCTTGTAGATCGCTAAGCGGAAGCGTTTAAGAAACGCGGTTGATGTAGTCGAACGTCTCCGCGATCCAAATCGCAAGTCGTCCCTCGATCCGATCACGAACTAGCGCCGAACGGACGGCACCTTCGCGTTCAACACACGTACGGCTTGATGACGCCTTCACCTCCTCGATCCAGCGAGCGATGATGAAGTAGTGGTTGAGTTCCAGCAGCACGACGGCGTGGTGATGGTGGTGAGGAACAATCTCTGCAGGGCTTCGCCAAGCGCTACGGAGATTATGACGGAGGAACTAGAGGGTTAGGGTTGCCGCACACGGCTTGGGGAAATCTTGATGTGTCCCGTGTGCTAGCCCTGCCCCTCTATTTATATGTTGAGCCTTGGGGTCTAAACTTGGAGTAAAAGCCTCCTCCAGGTCGGTTTTGCCCGCACAAGGTCGGTTTGGCCCGCAGGGAAAGAGTCCAACTCGGATCCCTGCCGAACCGTGCACAGCCGCACACAAGCGGTAGTACCGCTTCACACAAGCGGTAGTACCGCTCGGGCGGTAGTACCGCTTCACACAAGCGGTAGTACCGCTCGGGCGGTAGTACCGCTTCACACAAGCGGTAGTACCGTTTACGCGGCAGCAAAACTACTTTTGCACTTTCCAATACCTCGTGGGCTTTATCCCTTTGGCCCATATAAAGTGTTGCTGCACCCGAACACTTCGGTAAACATCCGGAACCCATTCCGGTGAACTCCGGAACTCTTTCGGAGATCAAAACACTATTATCACATATATCAATCTTTACCTCCGGACTATTCCGGAGATCCTCGTCATGTCCGGGATCTTATCCGGGACTCCGAACAACCTTCGGTCACCAACATAATAACTCAACTATACTAATCGTCACCAAACGTTAAGTGTGTAGACCCTGCGGGTTCGAGAACTATGTAGACATGACCGAGACACCTCTACGACCAATAACCAATAGCGGGACCTGGATGCCCATATTGGCTCCTACATATTCTACGAAGATCTTTATCGGTCGAACCTCTATGTCAAGGATTCAGCTAATCCCGTATGCTGTTCCCTTTGTTCTTCGGTATGTTACTTGCCCGAGATTCGATCGTCGGTATCTCTATACCTAGTTCAATCTCGTTACCGGCAAGTCTCTTTACTCGTTCCGTAATACAAGATCCTGTGGCTAACTCTTTAGTCACTTTGCTTGCAAGGCTCAATGTGATGTTGTATTACCGAGTGGGCCCTGAGATACCTCTCCGTCACACGGAGTAACAAATCCCAGTCTTGATCCATGCCAACCCAACAGACACCCTCGGAGATACCTATAGAGCACCTTTATAGTCACCCAGTTACGTTGCGACGTTTGATACACACAAGGTATTCCTCCGGTGTCAGTGAGTTGCATGATCTCATGGTCAAAGGAACAGATACTTGACATGCAGAAAACAATAGCAATAAACTGACACGATCAAATGCTACGTTTACAGTTTGGGTCTTGTCCATCACATCATTCTCCTAATGATGTGATCCCGTTATCAAATGACATCTCATGTCAATGGCTAGGAAACCTTAACCATCTTTGATCAACGAGCTAGTCAACTAGAGGCTTACTAGGGACACAGTGTTGTCTATGTACCCACACATGTATTTGAGTTTCCAATCAATACAATTATAGCATGGATAATAAACGATTATCATGAACAAGGAAATATAATAATAACCAATTTATTATTGCCTCTAGGGCATATTTCCAACAGTCTCCCACTTGCACTAGAGTCAATAATCTAGTTCACATCACTATGTGATTTACATTGTAATGAATCGAACACCCATGCAGTTCTAGTGTTGTTCATGTTTAGCCCTTGGAAGAGGTTTAGTCATCGGATCTGCAACATTTAGATCCGTGTGTACTTTGCAAATATTTATGTCGTCCTCCTTGATGTAATCGCGGATGGAATTGAAACGTCGTTTTATGTGTCTGGTCCTCTTGTGAAATCTTGGTTCCTTGGCTAGAGCAATGGCACCAGTGTTATCACAAAACAGAGTCATTGGGTTAAGCGCACTAGGCACTACTCCAAGATCTGTCATGAACTCCTTCATCCAGACACCTTCCTTCGCCGCCTCCGAGGCAGCGATGTACTCCGCTTCGCATGTAGAATCTGCTACCACGCTTTGCTTGGAACTGCACCAGCTAACCGCACCCCCATTAAGAATAAATACGTATCCGGTTTGCGACTTAGAGTCATCCGGATCAGTGTCAAAGCTTGCATCGACGTAACCCTTTACGACGAGCTCTTGATCACCTCCATAAACGAGAAACATGTCCTTAGTCCTTTTCAGGTACTTCAGGATATTCTTGACCGCCGTCCAGTGTTCCATTCCTGGATCACTTTGAAACCTTCCGGCCATACTTATGGCAAGGCTGACATCGGGTCTTGTGCACAGCATTGCATACATGATAGAGCCTATGGCTGAAGCATAGGGGATGACACTCATCTTTTCTCTATCTTCTGCAGTCACTGGGCATTGAGTCTTACTCAACTTCACACCTTGCAAAACAGGCAAGAACCCCTTCTTGGACTGATCCATTTTGAACTTCTTCAAAATCTTATCAAGGTATGTGCTTTGTGAAAGTCCTATTAAACGTCTTGATCTATCTCTATAGATCTTGATGCCTAATATGAAAGCAGCTTCTCCTAGGTCCTTCATTGAAAAACTCTTGTTCAAATATTCCTTTACGCTTTCCAGCATTTCTATATTGTTTCCAATCAGCAATATGTCATCCACATATAATATTAGAAACGCTATAGAGCTCCCACTCACTTTCTTGTAAATACAAGCTTCTCCGTAAACTTGTATAAACTCGAACGCTTTGATCACCTCATCAAAACGAAGATTCCAACTCCGAGATGCTTGCACCAGTCCATAAATGGATCGCTGGAGTTTGCAAACTTTGTCAGCATTCTCTGGATCGACAAAACCTTCTGGTTGTATCATATACAACTCTTCCTTAAGGTAACCGTTAAGGAACGCTGTTTTGACATCCATCTGCCAAATTTCATAATCGAAAAAGGCAGCTATTGCTAACATGATTCTGACGGACTTAAGCATCGCTACGGGTGAGAAGGTCTCATCGTAGTCAACTCCTTGAACTTGTGAAAAACCCTTTGCCACAAGTCGAGCTTTATAGACGGTGACATTACCGTCCGCGTCTGTCTTCCTCTTAAAGATCCATTTGTTCTGAATGGCCTTACGCCCTTCAGGTAATACTTCCAAAGTCCATACTTTGTTTTCATACATGGATCCCATCTCGGATTTCATGGCCTCTAACCACTTCTCGGAATCCGGGCCCATCATCGCTTCTCCATAGCTCGTAGGTTCATCGTTGTTTAACAACATGACCTCTAAGACAGGGTTGTCGTACCACTCAGGAGCAGTACGCGTCCTTGTCGACCTACGAGGTTCGATAGCAACTTGATCCAAAGCTTCATGATCATCATCATTAACTTCCTCTTCAGCTAATGTAGGCTCCACAGAAACAACTTTCTGCGCTGCGCTACTCTCAGGTTGAAGTAAAGGTTCAACAACCTCATCAAGTTCTATCTTCCTCCCACTCAATTCTTTCGAGAGAAACTCTTTCTCAAGAAATGTTCCGTTTTTAGCGACAAACACTTTGCCCTCGGATCTGAGGTAGAAGGTATACCCAATTGTCTCTTTTGGGTATCCTATGAAGACGCATTTCTCCGCTTTGGGTTCCAGCTTTTCAGGCTGAAGCTTTTTGACATAAGCATCACATCCCCAAACTTTAAGAAACGACAGCTTTGGCTTCTTGTCAAACCAAAGTTCATATGGCGTTGTCTCAACGGATTTCGATGGTGCCCTATTTAAAGTGAATGCAGCTGTCTCTAATGCATAACCCCAAAACGATAGTGGCAAATCGGCAAGAGACATCATAGATCGCACCATATCCAATAAGGTTCGATTACGACGTTCGGACACACCATTACGCTGTGGTGTTCCAGGCGGTGTCAATTGTGAAACAATTCCACACTGTCTTAAGTGACTGCCAAACTCATAACTCAGATATTCTCCCCTTCGATCAGATCGTAGGAATTTAATCTTCTTGTTACGATGATTCTCAACTTCACTCTGAAATTGTTTGAACTTTTCAAATGTTTCAGACTTGTGTTTCATTAAGTAAATATACCCATATCTACTTAAGTCATCAGTGAAGGTGAGAAAGTAACGATAACCACCGCGCGCCTCAATACTCATCGGACCGCACACATCAGTATGTATGATTTCCAATAAGTCACTTGCCCGTTCCATTGTTCCAGAGAACGGCGTTTTAGTCATCTTGCCCATGAGGCATGGCTCACATGTGTCAAGTGATTCAAAATCAAGTGACTCCAAAAGTCCATCAGCATGGAGCTTCTTCATGCGTTTTACACCAATATGACCTAAACGGCAGTGCCACAAGAAAGTGGTATTATCATTATCTTTTGGTATCAATGTTATGAACATGTGTATCATTACTATCGAGATTCAACAAGAATAAACCCCTCACATTGGGTGCATGACCATAAAAGATATTACTCATATAAATAGAACAACCATTATTCTCTGATTTAAATGAGTAACCGTCTCGCAATAAACAAGATCCAGATATAATGTTCATGCTTAACGCAGGCACCAAATAACACTTATTTAGGTTCATCACTAATCCCGACGGTAATCGAAGAGCGAGCGTGCCGACGGCGATCACATCAACCTTGGAACCATTTCCCACGCGCATCGTCACTTCGTCCTTTGCCAGCCTCCGTCTATTCCGCAGTTCCTGTTTTGAGTTGCAAATATGAGCAACCGCATCGGTATCAAATACCCAGGCACTACAACGAGAGTTGGTAAGGTACACATCAATAACATGTATATCATATATACCTTGTTTGTTGTTGGCCGCCTTCTTGTCAGCCAAATACTTGGGGCAATTCCGCTTCCAGTGTCCAGTTCCCTTGCAATGAAAACACACAGTTTCTGGTTTGGGTCCAGCCTTGGGTTTCTTCACGAGAGGAGCAACTGCTTTGCCACTCTGCTTGGAGTTACCCTTCTTACCCTTGCCATTTTTCTTGAAACTAGTGGTTTTATTGACCATCAACACTTGATGCTCCTTCTGAATTTCAGACTCAGCGGCTTTCAGCATCGCAAACAGCTCGGCGACTGACTTGTTCATCCCGTGCATGTTATAGTTCAACACGAAGCTCTTGTAGCTAGGTGGCAATGATTGAAGAACTCTGTCAGTGATAGCCTCTGGCGGAAGGGGCATCCCTAACTCAGCCAGAAGGGTGGAGTACCCAGACATTCTGAGCACGTGATCACTGATAGACCCGTTCTCCTCCATCTTGCAAGCATAGAACTTATCGGAGATCTCATATCTCTCGATCCGGGCATTCTTCTGAAAGATAAACTTCAACTCCTGGAACATCTCATATGCTCCATGACGTTCAAAACGTCTTTGAAGTCCCGGTTCTAAGCCATACAACATTGCACATTGAACTATTGAGTAATCATCAGAACGAGCCTGCCAGGCGTTCACAACGTCTAGAGACTCAACTGGAGCGGGTGGATCACCAAGCGGTGCATCAAGGACATAAGCCTTCTGGGAAGCCGTAAGGATAATCCTTAGATTACGGGCCCAGTCCACAAAGTTACTTCCATCATCTTTCAACTTAGCTTTCTCTAGGAACGCATTAAAATTCAGGGGTGCTACTGCGCGAGCCATGATCTACAACATAAATATAGCAAAGACAACTTAGACTATTGTTCTAGATAATGAGTTTAGTTAATCATATTACTTTAAAAACTCCCACTCAAATTGACATCCCTCCGATCATTCGAGTGTAACATGATCCAAATCCACCAACTCAAGTCCGATCATCACGTGAGTTGAGGTGGTTTCAATGGTGAACATCTTCATGTTGATCATATCTACTATATGACTCATGTTCGACCTTTCGGTCTCTTGTGTTCCGAGGCCATGTCTGTACATGCTAGGCTCGTCAAGTTTAACCCGAGTGTTCCGCGTGTGCAACATGGCTTGCACCCGTTGTATGCGAACGTAGAGTCTATCACACCCGATCATCACGGCGTGTCTCGAAACGACGAACTTTCGCAACGGTGCACACTTGGGGAGAACACAATTTATCTTGAAATTTAAGTGAGGGATCACCTTATAATGCTACCGTCGTCCTAAGCAAAATAAGATGCATAAAAGGATTAACATCACATGCAAATCATAAGTGACATGATATGGCCATGAACTTGTGCTTTTGATCTCCATCTCCAAAGCACCGGCATGATCTCCATCGTCACCGGCATGACACCATGATCTCCATCATCTTGATCTCCATCAACGTGTCGCCATAAGGTTGTCGCGCCGACTGTTGCTTCCACGACTATAGCTAACGTTTAGCGATAAAGTAAAGCATTACATAGCGCTTAATGATTGACACGCAGGTCATACAATAATTAAAGACAACTCTATGGCTCCTGCCAGTTGCCGTACTCATCGACATGCAAGTCGTGATATTCTATACAACACACGATCATCTCATACATCACATATATCTCATCATGTAATTGGCCATATCACATCACAACATACCCTGCAAAAACAAGTTAGACGTCCTCTAATTGTTGTTGTAAATTTTACGTGGCTGCTACGGGTTTGCAAGAACCGTTCTTACCTACGCAAAACCACAACGTGGTGTAGTGATTGCTTTTTGATCTTCTAAAAGAACCCTCTTCATTGAAATCGATTCAACTAAAGTGAGAGAGACAGACACCCGCTAGCCATCTTTATGCAACAAAATTACATGTCAGTTGAAGGAACCTGTCTCGCGTAAGTGTACGCGTAATGTCGGTCCGGGCCGCTTCATCTCACAATACCGCCGAATCAAATATCAACTAGTAACGGCAAGCAATATGTATACACCCACGCCCACAACTCGTTTGTGTTCTACTCGAGATCTCATCTACGCATAGACCTGGCTCTGATACCACTGTTGGGGAACGTTGCATGGGAAACAAAAATTTTCCTACGCACACACAAGATCTATCCATGGTGATGAGCATCTACGAGAGGGAGAGTGAATCTACATACCCTTGTAGATCGCTAAGCGGAAGCGTTTAAGAAACGCGGTTGATGTAGTCGAACGTCTCCGCGATCCAAATCGCAAGTCGTCCCTCGATCCGATGACGAACTAGCGCCGAACGGACGGCACCTCTGCGTTCAACACACGTACGGCTTGATGACGCCTTCACCTCCTCGATCCAGCGAGCGATGATGAAGTAGTGGTTGAGTTCCAGCAGCACGACGGCGTGGTGATGGTGGTGAGGAACAATCTCCAGGTCGGTTTTGCCCGCACAAGGTCGGTTTGGCCCACAGGGAAAGAGTCCAACTCGGATCCCTGCCGAACCGTGCACAGCCGCACACAAGCGGTAGTACCGCTTCACACAAGCGGTAGTACCGCTTGGGCGGTAGTACCGCTTCACACAAGCGGTAGTACCGCTCGGGCGGTAGTACCGCTTCACACAAGCGGTAGTACCGTTTACGCGGCAGCAAAACTACTTTTGCACTTTCCAATACCTCGTGGGCTTTATCCCTTTGGCCCATATAAAGTGTTGCTGCACCCGAACACTTCGGTAAACATCCGGAACCCATTCCGGTGAACTCCGGAACTCTTTCGGAGATCAAAACACTATTATCACATATATCAATCTTTACCTCCGGACTATTCCGGAGATCCTCGTCATGTCCGGGATCTTATCCGGGACTCCGAACAACCTTCGGTCACCAACATAATAACTCAACTATACTAATCGTCACCAAACGTTAAGTGTGTAGACCCTGCGGGTTCGAGAACTATGTAGACATGACCGAGACACCTCTACGGCCAATAACCAATAGCGGGACCTGGATGCCCATATTGGCTCCTACATATTCTACGAAGATCTTTATCGGTCGAACCTCTATGTCAAGGATTCAGCTAATCCCGTATGCTGTTCCCTTTGTTCTTCGGTATGTTACTTGCCCGAGATTCGATCGTCGGTATCTCTATACCTAGTTCAATCTCGTTACCGGCAAGTCTCTTTACTCGTTCCGTAATACAAGATCCTGTGGCTAACTCTTTAGTCACTTTGCTTGCAAGGCTCAATGTGATGTTGTATTACCGAGTGGGCCCTGAGATACCTCTCCATCACACGGAGTAACAAATCCCAGTCTTGATCCATGCCAACCCAACAGACACCCTCGGAGATACCTGTAGAGCACCTTTATAGTCACCCAGTTACGTTGCGACGTTTGATACACACAAGGTATTCCTCCGGTGTCAGTGAGTTGCATGATCTCATGGTCAAAGGAACAGATACTTGACATGCAGAAAACAATAGCAATAAACTGACACGATCAAATGCTACGTTTACAGTTTGGGTCTTGTCCATCACATCATTCTCCTAATGATGTGATCCCGTTATCAAATGACATCTCATGTCAATGGCTAGGAAACCTTAACCATCTTTGATCAACGAGCTAGTCAACTAGAGGCTTACTAGGGACACAGTGTTGTCTATGTACCCACACATGTATTTGAGTTTCCAATCAATACAATTATAGCATGGATAATAAACGATTATCATGAACAAGGAAATATAATAATAACCAATTTATTATTGCCTCTAGGGCATATTTCCAACACACCCCACAAACGAATGCCACGCATATGAATGCGGAAGAAGCCAACAAACTCACTGTAGTTTGTACCATCAAAAACCACCGGGCAACGGGGAACGACGACATAGCCCGATGACATTGTATCTGTTTTTTTTTAATTTTTTTTTGAACGAAGGCTCCAACAAAACTCGGCATTGAATTAACAAAGCCATCAACCGGCCAGGATTACAAAACAAGGTTACAACCACACACCAACTAAAGAAACAAAAAACGAACGACAAAGATACAAGGGTGCCGGGGAGCAGCTCACAATGCACATACAACAAGCTAGCTAGAAGATCGACATAGAACATATAGCTTGAGATGCCAGGGACGTCTTGCTCATCCAAAACCACAACGAATGTGATAGCCGGCTCAGGAGAGGGCACCGGCGACAATGCGAGGCACACCGTTGCCAACACACCTGGGCTTGAAGGAGACACATCCATCCAAATCCATCGTGAAAGAAGGCCCCTGCCTCCTCGCCTGGCTCGAAGGCGCCATACCGTTGAACGATGGACATGCTCACCCTAGAGCTTGGGTGGATGGCGTCGGGGGAAACCACAGGGGCAGAACCAGGCGTTCCCAACGTGCCGACGATGACACACCGAGAGCAGAGCAACCCCAAAAAGCAGAGTTCTGGCTCGCAAAAGGGCAAGCCGCCAGAATGAATGAATGGGCAGCAGCAAGGGCCAAGACCAAATCAGGAGCTTCGACTGCCTCGCCGAGCTGAAGTGCAGCCACCGAAGGAGGGGAACCCTATACCCTCCTGTCTTGGAAGATCCACGGCCACCGGAGGGACACACTGCAGCCCAACGAAGAGCACCAAAAACAACATGAACCCACACAAAGGGAGACACCGCCGCCGCTGGAGACACGCTGTCGCCGCCAACACACTCCACCTACACACCACAGCGAAGCCCACAACCCATCCTTGTTCCCAAAACAGCGCCTTCAAGAAGGTTACGGTGCCAGGGGCGTCGCCGCTGCCCAACAAAGTTGAGGATTTCACCCGGGAGACAAAGGGGAAGGGGATAGGGGACAAGACTTGACCGGCGCCTCCAAGAAGGTGAGCGGCGCCCGTGGGCGTCGTCGCCGTCGCAATGGGTTTCCCCCGGTCCTGCATCCCCGTCACCCGCTCCCACTCGAAGCAGACCGAAGCCACATGAGGAAGCAGGCCTGAACTCGGGGGGAGGAGCTCGCTGGAGAAGAAGGGTAGTGGGGGCGGCCAGATCTGACGCAGCCGGGGCCGCAGCCACTGCCGCGCGCTGGCCCGCATCCTCCGGGGATCTCGCCGCCCGCACGGCCGAGATATGCCGACCCGCGCCCGCGCCACCGGATGCCGAAGAGCCGGCGACGCCACACCCGCCGGGGCCGTCGCCCCGGAACCAGAGGCCCCCCCGCGAGCGAGGCGAGGCGGCGCGAGACCCTGCCGCCACCTTCATCAGCAGCGTGCCAAGCTTGCCCGGCGGCGGCTGCCTCAGGCGGCGGTGAGGGAAGTTCGAGGAGGGGAGGTAGGCGGTGGTGCTAGGGTTTCACCCCTCGAGTCGCCCAAGCGGGGCGACGCGAGGGAGGGGAGTTTTTTTTACTCAAAGCAAACCAGCAGTAGAGGGAAGCAACAACACGTACTAGATACCCAACAAGGTCAACAAGATAGCAAACAATCGTCTGGGAGAGATCCTCGTTCGCTGCCTGATCCTGTAGGAGATGGTAATTAACTCGTTCGCTGCCTGATCCTATAGGAGACGGTGGGACACCACGATCGGCAGCGAGATCCGACTGGAAGCGGCCGACGGGATTCGACAGGAGATCGCGCGAGACGGAGGCCGGCAATGGGATCTGACTGGAGATCATAAGAGACGGCGACCAGCGGCGGGATCTGGCTAGAGGGCAGCAGCAGTAGCCTGATCTGAGGAGCACGAGATGCAGCCATGGTTGACCAGACGGGAGAAGCAGCACTAGAACGTGCGGTAGAGAAAAATAGCGATAGCAGCACGAGTTGCGGGTGCTAAAAAAATACCTAAGCTCTAATACCATGTTAGGAAAGCAACTAATCTTTATTGAAGGCCCAAGGGCCATATATATATTACACATACTTGAGGTGCAAGGAAAGTAAACATAGACTAATAAGGACTCCTAGACCAATACTAATACTTCCTAACAGTGTAAAGTCTGTTTGGATTGCAACCATCATTAGTCATGTCAAAATATTGGAGTTGACTGAGAGATGGATGTGTGTTTGGATGGCTTTCAATTTTTTGGCACCTCCAGCCTGCCACGGCTCTCTCCAGCTGTTCCGACGTCAAATCATAGGCGGATTACGGACGGGCAAAACCAACGTCAATATTTTGGCTGCCCATGATTTGGTCAGGCTGGGTTGGGCAAGAACCAAACAACCCCGTAGAATCGTTGGTGAGGCGCAGACAGGAGCTCGCCGGAGGTAGGAGCATAGAATCAGTTGGGGAAGAAAACGGGCCAGGAAAGCAGATAGAGTCTGTTTGGATTACAACCATCGCAAGCCATGCCAAAATATTGGCGTTGATTGAGGGATGAATGTGTGTTTGGATGGCTTCCAACTTTTTGGCACGCCCAGCCCACCACAGCTCTCTCCAGCTTTTCTGAAGCCAAATCTTGGGCGGATCACTGGCGGGCAAAACCAGCGCACATATTTTGGTTGCCCATGATTTGGTCAGGCCGGGCTAGGCAAGAACCAAACAACCCCTTGCCCAGGGGATCTGTCGTGGATGTAGATCACTGTGGGCGGCGTCTTGCGCACGTCCGTTGGGCGGCTCGTACAGGCGAGCACTGCACCAGTATGTTGGTGTAGATGTAGGAGTCAGCCGCGCGTTTGAAGACGGCGCGGTTGCGAGAGACGGCCGCGGCGGTGTAAGCCGGTACGGTCGGGAGAGTCGGCCGCGGGCGTTGTTGATGAAAACCATGCCGCGGCTACGGCGGCTTGCCGCACTCATTGGGCGGCTCATACTGGCGGGTGAGAGTGCACGGTACCGATGTGTTGATGTAAACCGGGCCACGGCAGCGGCGGCTTGAGCGTGTATATTGAGTAACGCACCGCAGACAAACATCAGTACATCACGACGCTGTCATGCGCTCCATCTCCGCGGTATGATGCCACTTGAGTAATCGTTCTGCATAAAAGATATTGCAGATCCAAGTAATTGTTCCTTTGATGAAAAACAATATGTGGCGAGAAAATAGATGTAGATGGATATCACCTGATTTGTCCGGACGACGGATGATCCGTCCATAGATAATTTTGCAGTACGGCTGCTGAATTCCTTTTGGTCCTTATATGTATCCAAATCATTATTGTATTGACCCCCTCGAGGGCCCTTTCGCAGCAGAAGCGGGCGATGAAGACAGCGGCTTGATGTTGGCCACAACCGGGGCGGCTCAATGATATGGTCATAGCAAGGCATGGTTGAGGGGCAGACCAATCCGGAGGCAAAGGGAGGCCGCTTTTTTTTTTTTTTTTTTTTTTTTTTTGAGGCCTATCTCTTTACCCACCGGGTCAACTCTCCCTCCTCCTTTATTTTCTTGTCTGCACAAGATAAGCAGCGCGGACCATAGAGCAGAGCAGAGCGGGCAGAGCCGGCGACGGGGAGGCGGGCGCCGGCCGGCTCAGAGGCGCGGCAGCTTGCAGGGCGGAGCCGGCGGCTCACGGCGGCCGGGCGAGTCAGTGGAGGCGGCTGGCGCAGGGACAGGGGCGGCGCGCGCGGACGGGAACCGGCCTTGGCGCGGCAGAGCCGGCGGCCAGTGGCTGCGCGCGGCGTGGTGTAGCGGCGAGGTGAGCGGAGGCGCGCCGGCCAAGCAGGGGTGTGCGGGAGCGGAGACGAGCACGGCGGCTCGTACGCGCGGCGGCTGTGCTGCGGACGGCGGCTCGTCTCAAGGTGAAGCGAGGCAACGGCGGCTCGGATACGGGGACTGCGGCAAGCGGAGGGCGTGGCGGCTCACGGGCGTCACGCGGGGCGCGGCCGTTGACCACATTGGCGGTGGCTCGGCTGCTCTACCTCAACACACGGTGGCAGAGGCGGCGGAAGCGACTCTAGGGTCCTTGTGCGGACGCGGCGGGTCGGAGCAGAGCAAGGCGAGTCCGAGGCGATTGTAGCGCGGCCCAGGAGCCGCACCGGCGGCGGCTCATGGCAAGGCCGGAAGCGAAGCAGGCCACCCGACGCGGTGGGTTGAAAGTAGGTGCAACGCCTCAAGGCTGTAGAAGCGGGTCAACGTGGTTGGCGAGGCCGGCTGTGTGCGGGAATGGAGGCGGCCGGCTTGAGACCTGCGAGTATGAAGGTGTACCGGCGATGCAGAATCGCTGTAGAAGAGGCGAGGCGTGGCCCCAAGGCGGGTCAGAGCAGCAGTGGCGACCCAGTAGATGGCTCGGAGCCGCGGCAGAGGCGGCCACTCGGCAGAATCGTAGAAGGAAACAGAGGCCTACTCAGATGCGGAGGAGGCGAACGGGCGAGGCGGCTCAACGGTAAGCAACCCGGCGGGGCCGGCGGCTCAGGAGAACACGCAGAGGTGCAGCCGGAGGCTGGCCACAACAAAGATATTGGGCGGCTCACAGCAGCTCAACGAGGCGCCTTAGGTAGAGGCAAGCCACGGCCGAGGCGATGTCCGGTTGTTTGGGGCAGAGATTAGGGCAGCTCGGCGGCTTGCGGCTGACTCAGAGCAGAGGACCGGAGCCACGTGTGGCGCCTCATCATGGCAGAGGACGGCGGAGATGCGCAGCGAGGCGGGTCAGTGACCCAAAGTGCGGCGGCTTGGTTCGAGGCCAACAAGGCGGCGGCTCGACGGCCATAAGGACACCGCGATGTAGAAGAGGACCGGCGGCTTGGAACAGATGCACAGCGGTGGGAGGCGGCCCAAAGGCGCGTCCGTGACGGCGAGGACGGCGGCTGGCGGCCGGGCCGTGGAAACGGCGGCTCAGAGGTGGCGGGTGAAAGCAGGGGCACGGCGGCCGATGCAGGAAACCTTGAGCATCGAGGCGGAGACGGCCGGCGACTTAAAGGCGAGTCGGCGATGAAGGCTGCCTGTTTCGGGTCATCTGATCATGCAGGCCGATCCGCCGGACCACTCGGCCGGCTTGTTCAAATATTGCACGTTTAACAAACTCCTGATCCTTCCCGTCGCGCTATTGCCTTGTTTATTCGGTGAATAGCCTAACAAAGAATCCGACCTGGACACTGGTGACTCGCCACCGTTTGATGTTTTTCTTAACTCGCAATGGCGGCTGTTGTAGCAGATACCGTTTCGTCTTCTGATTCGACGTATCGCCGGGTCATAATTATCTGTCGCACCGTACGCAACCCTGATTCTTCCTTGAACGTAAATCTCACAGATTGTAAATGCAGACCCTTCCAAACCGGTTCTTCTACATCCGGAGAATTATGAACTTCTCAATCCCTGGGAGAGATCCCTCCAAGAACTCATCACCACCGTGCGTCCGGCCCCACGGTGGGCGCCAACTGTCGTGGATTTGTCACGGCAGATGTCCGGGTTAACGGACTTAAGGTGTGGGGTCATCGCACGTAACTGGTAGCTTGAGAGGGGTTGAGCGGGACGAGAGACGCGGAGTTTTTACCCAGGTTCGGCCCCTCCGATGGAGGTAAAAGCCTACGTCCTGCTTTGTGTCTTATATTGATGACGATGACGATCTCGGTTACAAGGGTGCGGAGTCGCTACCTCTAATCTCGAGACCCTCTTGTCTGACTATCTTTTCTGACCTGTCTATGAGACCTGTCTATGAGATGTCTAACCTGACCCTCTTGGGGTGACCCGCCCCTCCTTATAAAGGCTGAAGGGGCGGTTTACATGTAGAGTCTAAGTTGGATTGATGACTTCCCATCGCGGGCTTCTCTTCATGGGCTTCCGAGTCCTGGGCTTGTAACCCGTCCCGGGCGGCTTACACCGGGCGGGTTACAACCAGGGCTTATCTTCAGAGACTCGTCTCCGTGACTGTCTGATAACACTGTTCATCTCCTGGCACTGTAGCATCCGGGTTATCCTCCTGACACTGTAGCCGGGTTAGCCTCCTGACACTGTAGCCGGGTTACCATCTTGGTACTGTAGCTGCCGGGTTACCCCTGACACTGTAGCTGCCGGGTTACACCCCTGACACTGTAGCTGCCGGGTTACACCCCTGATACTGTAGCTGCCGGGTTACACCCCTGACACTGTAGCTGCCGGGTTATACCCTGACACTGTAGCTGCCGGGTTAGAACTGTAACCAGGTCTGTACTGTTTGCCGGGTCAGCATGTCTGCCGGGTCAGTACTGTTCTCCGGGTCAGTACTGTTCTCCGGGTCAGTACTGTTTGCCGGGTCAGCATGTCTGCCGGGTCATATCGCGGGGTAATATCCCCGTCAGGATCGGTTGTGGAAGAAGACAGATCGGGGATGAGACTCCCCATCCGGGTTCATGACGGCATCGTCAATCTTCGCATAGGCCAACTCCAACGCACGATCCTCGTCGCGTCCGTTTTGGGGTAAACAAACACAAAACCCAGCCCAACGCGCGAGAGCAAACGAATATTTGTCCGTTTTTGTCCGTTTTCATCCCATCTTCAGCCCAAATTTGGATCGCGTTTATGTCAAAACGGACAAAGCGCAGACGGGCAGGACGGGCGAACTTGTCCTCCCCTGGCCTGCCCGTCGGTGGCACAGACGCCTCCATTTTTCTTCCTCCCCCAAAACCCTCCCACGCTCCCCCTCCCCCTTCCTCCATCTTGGCCCCGAAGAAACCCGACGACCCGGCCGCCGCCGCCCGGCCCGTGGCGAAGAAGAAGGGCCCAAAGAAGCCGTGGTCGGAGCTCACACCGGAGGAGCATGCACACCTCGACCGTGAATTGGCCAAGAGGAGGGGACGGTAGGCCGCAACGGCAGAGAAGAAAGTCGCGGCCGACTACGCCGCCAAGGTCGCGACCATGGAGAAGGCCGTGCAGTACAAGGCCGACGTCAACAAGAACGAGGAGATCGTCGCCAAGGCCATGCAGACAGCGACGACGCACGTCCTCATGCTGCTAGGGTTGTGACGGCCATTCTCACCGCTGCCGCCATGGCCGCGGCGAGCACATGCTCGTCGGCCGTTCGCCCTACGCAGTACCAGTCACCGGCTTCCTCCGTAACACTGGAGACGTCTGGGTTCTCCATGTCGCGACTGCACAGCCAAACCCGGTTCTCAACGTCGCCAAACGGTAGCGTGATCGCGTCGGCCACCCCTGCCATCCCGCCCATCATCGACCTCAACATCACGCGTGTGGCTGGCCAGTCGTCGGGCGGGATGAAAGGAAGCAGCCCCGGTCGATTCCTACGGCCAACTTTTTCGGCGCCCGCAAGCTGTTTGATGGAATGCCACTCTCGACGCCGCCAGCCGGCAACATTGAGTACACCCATTCATGGACAACGTCACTACTAGAGAAATGGCTAGCCACAACTCTTGTTGGTGGCGTGCCATTTTCCTCCAATGCCAGCACTAATATTTTCAAATAGTGCTGGTGTTGCCTAAATTTGTACGTTATTGGTATAGACTTAGAGGTGGCGTGCAAATTCCGCCGAATGTCACTTGTATGAGGACCCCAACGCTCTTTCCTTTCACCTATTATTGTTGGCGTGACTAAAGTTCCTACACCATAGGTATTTTCGTAGGCCCGGCGTTGCGCATTCAGGCCCATTAGGCCCACGCCAGCACTAGTCGGTTTTAACAGGTAAAACCTTATCTACCCGTCCTCACACTCTCTCGATCCCCAACTCCACCCGTCCTCCTCTCGATCCCCGCCACCGCCCCCCGCCTCCGCCCAACGCTTCCCGTCTCCGCCTCGCCCGACGCTGCCCATCTCCACCCGACGCCGCCACGCCTGACCCGGCCCGTCTTCGTCGGAGGAGGAGCGTGAGGCCGCCCCCCCGCCGCCGCCCAACGCTGCCCGTCTCCACCCGATGCCGCCCCGCCCGACCCGGCCCGTCTTCGTCAGAGGAGGATAGTGAGGCCGCCCCGCCCGACACCGACCCGCCCCGCTCGACTCAAGCACATGTAATTTTGTTCTACTCCCTCTGTTTGGAAATACTAGACGATGCCCCGCGCGTTGCGGCGGGATTTTGTATGAAATAAAATTTTCTCTTGTAGTGAGATAAAATTTTTATCAGTATTTTACCAAATCTCAAGGTATAAGTTTAAAATTAGACAAAAACAAAATAAAATATGCATGCATGTCCCACTTTTCATTCATAGAGCACTCGATTATAAGGCTATGAGCTAGTATATCCAACGGCTAAATTAATTTGGGTGATGTGGCTTAAGGAGAAGCGAGAGAATTCCTAAAGTGGGGTCTAGCTATTTAGATATAGAAGATAAGTCATGATAGATAATTTTGTTCCTCATGTTCTAGTTCTTTTTAAATTCTGCATGTTATGTTTAATTCTTCATTCTATAAGATGGTGAGCTTTCATTACATCACATATGGACAATTCATCAGCCAACAACGAATCGATGGGCGACGTGTAGAACTGGAATCAGTGGCGATTAGAGTCTTTAGACTGGCGCATCAAAAAAAGTCGAAGAAGGCAATGCCTCATTGAAGAATGAAAGGGATAGTCTGCTCGCAAAGGGTGCTAATGCCCGAACTAAGTTAAACAAACGGAGGGATCTGAGGGATGAGTTGACGGAGAAGAGAGACAACTTGAAGATGGAGAAAAAGAAATACAGGCTAGAGAAGCATAACCTACAGACAGACGTTGAGTAGTTTTAAACTATGAAGTTTATGAGTATGTTTAGTTGTTGAGTACTAATTAACTAAGTTATGAAGTCCAAAGTTTATGAGTATGTTTAGTTCATTAGTACTAAGTTTTAAACTCTTATTAAGTTTATGAGTATGTTTTGATTTGTACCTTTTGTGAAGTTTAAGCTCGTAATTTCTGAAGGAGTTTTTTTATTATCCAAAAAAGACAAATTGCTGGCGTTGGACAACAACACATGACAAAGGTAGTGTAGATGTATAGCTGGCGTTGGCCAATTTCGATGCCAGCATCATGTAATACACTGCTGGCATAGGATCCAACGCCACCACTATGTTTTAACTATGGCGCCATATTGCTAGCGTAGGGTGTCTACGCCAGCAAGGCCATTTTTACCACGCCATAGCTAGGCTTTTCTGCACTAGTGCGTCATCTTCGAGGGCAATGTCCATGCTTTCCACGTCGACGGTCAAGGCAACCCTTTCGATCAAGGCCATGCTTTCGATCCTGAGAAGACACAAAGCCAAGACAGCCGCGGCCAATATGGTGTCCACAAAGAAGAAAAGGCAGACGACCATGGAAACTCATGGCATGAAGATGAGGACATCTATTGCGAAGGTGAGGAAGAAGAGGTCGACATTGCGGAGGAGCCATTGAGCTTCATCGATGAGCTCACCCAAAGAGTCGAGGCACAAACAAGGGGGAAAAGCATTCACATTGGATCATACAACAAAGATGAGGACTTTAATTTGCAAGATTTGGATGGAGATAGGCCAAGATCCCAATATCGGCACCAAGAAAAAAGATCCGTCTTTTGGATGAGAGTTCACAAAACCTTTGATGAAAGGAGAACGTTTGCGCCCTACAAGTTTGCGAGCACCCGTGGCATCAACTCAATCCAAAAGAGATGGGGGGTCATCCAACAAGAATGCAACAAGTTTTGTGCCGCGCTTGAGAGCGTTGAAGCTCGTCCCGTGAGCAGCCTAGCCGTGGGTGACTTGGTATGACCTCTCCTATTGTGCATTTTCATGCCATGTTCATGTTTGCATTTTGTGTCATTTGCTTGTGGTCTTCTCTATGATTGTGTAGGCATTACAATCTTTGGAAGCCTTCAAGGCCCGCTGAAGGTGTCCTGGACTAGGGGGTCCTCACCACGTCGTCTCCCGACCAGTGGGTCGGGCCGAGGGCCCCCAGGGCGATTCACTAATAGGCCAGTTCGGAGAGCCCATGATGCACACAAGGGAGATTCCACAAGACTTGGCGCACAAGACAAGGACTCCTCTAAACCCTAGGCCTACGGTGCATTATATAAACCGAGGCCGGGCTAGTCAATAGACAATCTCAATCTCATATTCATTACAACAATCTCGTGGTATATATCCGTACTATGTACTATCCCCATATCAATATAATCAAAAGCAGGACGTAGGGTATTATCTCCTTAAGAGAGCCCGAACCTGGGTAAAATCCTGTGTCCATGTTACCATCGCTCCAAGACGCCTAGCTTAGGATCCCTACTACGAGATATGCCGGATTCAGAACCGACATTGGTGCTTTCATTGAGAGCCTGCTGGGTAGTTGCCGCGGTGCGATGGGAATTCAGATCGGCTCCATCGCGATCTACGCGTCGGAACCGAGCTACATCGTCAACGTCGGCATCTTCGTCGCCGGCTTGACTGGTCACCTCGGCTAGGACGAGGACTGCGCGCCACGTCGGATCATCTAGATCGGACGGGTGTCTTCATCAACATCAACTCCAATCTCAACCAAGATCATGGAAAAATCCTCCATGGTGCTCGGGGGCTCAACGTCAACATTGCCCTCGCGCGATCATGCAGTTTTTCTCGACAGCGAATTCGTATTCGTCGTCCCCGCCTCCTCGAGTGTCGCTTTGACGATTGCTTCAGTGAAATTGTGCGGAATTGAGTCTAGAACAACCCTGCAAAATTTCGTCGCGTTCCGGTGGAGGAATCTCCGGCAATCTACAATATGCCGGAGCCCTGTCAAATCTGGACGCGAATCTAGACGACTTTAGGGCGAGGAGTCCGGCGCCCATCTCGTTCATCCTTTGGAAGATCCAACCGTTGATCCGCTGCGGAATTCCTACATCGACAACCCCTCAAAATTTCAGCTCGATCCAACCGTTCAAACTCCGAGAACGGTCCGATAAGTGCGTCAATTTTCGGATCAGTTTCCTGTGCGAAAACGAATCCGACCCAAATTCATCTTTCTTCATGAACGGGATGTTGGACATCCTTCTTAAAGGAATTTTTGTCTAGGGTATTGTGTTGTTCTCAAACACGTGCCCACGAATTTTAAGTCTTTTTTCAGGCTATTTTCATCGTCGTGCCAATGTCAAACCGGCTCGACAACATTGCTCCACGACTACCGACCTGCGCTAGATCGTCGCTTCGTCGAGCCGAGGTCAACCTCTTCAGATTCATCACCTCGGCAAGCCAACCAAGAGTTCGGCAACCCGACCAAGAGTTCGGCATCGTCGGCCCACGGATTGCACGGGGTTGGCACACCGGAATCGCCGCGCGGTCACTTCATCAAGCTGGCATCGACCGTGTCACAAATTTTGACCTGCGTTAGCACCGACGTGCCGCCTCTTCTTCAAGCCAATAACCACCACGCCGACCTGCTTTAACACGTCGGCTGACATGGAGGCTCCAACATCTCTCTGTCGATCTGCTTCAACATCCCGGCTAGACCGGGGGCTTCTCCATCTCTTCATCAAGCTGCTCTGGGGACTTCGGCGTCACTAGCCGACCACTTTCGTCTCCTCGGCTGGACCTGGGGCTTCGCATCATCACATCGACCGTGTTGCATCGCCACTTCATCAAGCCGAGCTTTCCGCCCGGGCACCTCGGGACCGGCTTGGGGGCTGGGACCACGACCCGCCGCAAGCTCGGACCACGTCATCAACACCCATCACATTAATCAGCTAAGTCACTTTCATGCTCAACTTTTTTCAATTTTCAATTTTTGTTCGGTTCGACCAAGCATTATATTTATGTTAAATAAAAAAGTTTGTTTGTTAAAAACACTTCCTTTTCCCATGATAACTGGGGGCTTCGCCGTCACGCTTGAAAGCACATTTGCTCCCTTGGTGGTTTTGGTAATTAATAACAACATATAAGTCATTGAACTAATGTTTCCACTAAGTATATTTCAGGAAATGTTCAATGATAGGATTGGTAAAAGGATTGTGGAGATTGTGGAATACCCCAAGATGCAAGGAAATAGGTTGGCAAAGCTTCAACGAAGAGGACTCTACATTTTACATTTGTGAGAAATCACTTTGAGTCCATAGGAAAGCCAATACTATTAAAAGGGGGTAAGGTTTTGTTGGTGAACAAAATGCTCATACGTGCACAAGTGATAGTCACCAAAAACACCCACAAGCTCTCCCACCAAAGTCTGTCCAAAGCCAAATACTCAAAATCGGTGCAACCAACATTTCCATCCCGGTGCCACCGATTCTCAACCTCAGACAGACTCAGTCAAACCCTAGCCACTTCGGTGCAACCGATTCAATCCCGGTGCCACCGAGTTTAGGTTGCCAACTCTCTGTTACGCAAATTCACAATATCGGTACCACCGAGATTGTTGGATCGGCGTCACCGAGATTGTCAATCTGACCGTTGGTCACCTTATCGGTGCAACCGAGTTTCCTATATCGGTCTCACCGAGATTCAAAAGTTGCCACCTTTTGGTCACTTCGGTACCACTGAGATTTACACATCGGTGTCACCGAGTTGGTCATTTTGTGTGTAACAGTTGGATTTTTGGGGATGCCTATATATACCCCTCCACCACCACCTACTCGAGAGAGAAGCACTCAGAACTATTCCATACTTGCCCCATCCAGTTTTCTGAGAGAGAACCACCTACCCTTGTGTTGAGGTCAAGATCTTCCACTCCAACCATATGGATCTTGATTTCTAGCCTCCCCAAGTTGCTTTCCACCAATCCCATCTCTTCCACCAAGCCAAATCTGTGAGAGAGTGATTGTGTGTTGAGGAGTCTATCATCTTGAAGCACAAGAGTAAGGAGTTCATCGACATTACCGAGCCTATTACCTTTTGGAGGGTGGTGCCTCCTAGATTGGTTAGGTGTCGCTTGGGAGCCTCCTACTTCGTGTTGTGGAGTTGAACCAAGAAGTTTGTAAGGTCAAGGAGATCGCCTACTTCGTGAAGATCTACCCATAGTAAGGCTAGTCCTTCGTGGACGGAAGCCGTTATGGAATAGTCAAGGTTGCTACTTCGTGGACCCTTATGGGTGGAGCCCTCCGTGGACTCTCGCGACCGTTACCCTCCGTGGGTTGAAGACTCCATAAACGTGGATGTACGATAGCACCACCTATCGGAACCACGGAAAAAAAATCATCGTGTCTACAATTGCGTTTGATCTTCCTACCCTATCCTTTACTACTCATGCTTGTTGTTACTTTCCGCTGCTATACTCTTAGACATGCATGTGTAGGGTGTACTTGACTTGCCATGAAATGCTAAAACTGCCAACTCTAAAATTTGGAAAAAGGCAAAACTTTTATTTGGTCAAGTAGTCTAATCCCCCCCTCTAGACATACTTTCGGCCTACAAGTGGTATCAGAGCTTTGGTCTCCATTGCATTGGTCTCACAACCTAGGAGAGTATGGCGTCTAGTGAGGGTAATTATCACCGTAGAGGTCCGTACTTTGATGGCACTAATTTTGCTAGTTGGAAGCACAAAATGAAAATGCATATTCTTGGTCATAACCCCGCCGTTTGGGCTGTTGTTCGTGTTGTCTTGCAAGGTGAATTCTTTGGAGATGGAAAGGAACCGGATCGTGAAGCGACCGCGGAAGAATTGAAGATGTTGCAATACAACGCTCAAGCATGCGATATTCTATTCAACTGCCTATGCCCAGAAGAATTCAACAAAATCAGCCGTCTTGAGAATGCAAAAGAGATTTGGGATACTTTGGTTGATATGCACGAAGGAACCGAGTCCGTGAGAGAATCCAAGTTGGATGTTCTTCAAGGTCAGCTTGACAAGTTCAAGATGAAGGATGGTGAAGGAGTCGCAGAGATGTACTCTAGGCTAGCTCTCATCACCAATGAGATTGCCGGCCTAGGAAGCGAAGAAATGACCGACAAATTCATCATCAAGAAGATACTTAGAGCTTTGGATGAGAGATACGACACCGTGTGCACATTGATCCAAATGATGCCCAACTACAAAGATCTCAAGCCTACGGAAGTCATTGGAAGGATTGTTGCTCATGAGATGACACTCAAAGACAAGGAAGAGCTTCATCACAAGTCTAGCGGTGCTTACAAAGCCACGAGTGATGCTCCTGCAACCTCAAGCAACAACCTTGTCACCAATGAAGAGATAAGCCTCATGGTCAAGAAATTCAACAAGTTCTACAAGAATAGAGGCAAAGAAAGAAGCTCCAACTCAAGATATGATGAGAAGCGTTCGTCAAGTCGTGACCGCAATTGCTACAATTGTGGGAAGCCCGGACACTACTCCAATGAGTGCACGGCTCCCTACAAACGAAGAGAAGAGTCACCAAGAAGACGAAGCTCTAGGAATGAATCACCTCAAAGAGAGAGAAGGAGTAGAGATGATCGTTATGAACGAAGACACTCAAGGAGAAGTAGGGATTCGGAGAAGAAGGACGAGTACACCAAGAGCTACACAAGAAGGAAACATCAAGCTCATGTTGGTGAATGGGTTTCCGGCTCCGACTCCGACGACAACTCCGAGAGAAGCTATCACTCCGACTCCGACTATAGTCAAGATGATGGTGTTGCCGGAATTGCTCTAGTGACTACCAACTCCCATGATCTATTTGACTCACCAAACGAAGGGAGTGGAAGTTGCTTCATGGCTAAAGGCCCCAAGGTATCACACCCCGAGTATCTTGATTTCGATAGTGATGAAGATGATTTGCTTTGTGATGATGACTTGCTCTTTGATAAAACTAGTGATGTTAGTCAAAATGAACTTGATAATTCTCATGCTAGTCAAGATAAGTCAATTGATGATGATAAGATGAAAATAGAAGAACTAACTAAAGAACTAAACACTCTTAAGTTAGCTCATGAATCTACTCTTGAAGATCATAGAGAGCTTGTAAGAACTCATGAGAAGCTACGCTTCGAGAAGCTCAACTTGGAGCAAGAGCATGAGTTTCTTAAAGCTATCAATGACGATTTCCGAAAGAAGACTTCATCTTATCTAGCCAAACGACTACTCTTGTCTACTTTCATGCCACAAGTTAAATCTAAACAAACTAGTAACAAAGGCAAGAAAGGTTCTTCATCTAGTAGCAACAATAAAAATGCTAAACCCAATGATGTTGCTTCTAGTAGTTCTATTGATTCCACTAATGATGTTTCTCTTAGCCAAGTTACACTTGAGCAAGAAAATGCTTTATTGAAAGGAATTATAGAAAAAGGTATCTACAAGAGTCTTGCCGGGTGTAAGCAATTTGAGGAAATTGTACGCAAGCACGGAGGATATCGGAAGAATCGTGGTGTTAGCTACTTCAACGCAAATAGAGTTGAATGGGAAGAAGGTCAATATCCCGAGCCCAAGTTTGTTCCTCAAAAGGAGAAGTATGAAAATACTCTTCCCAAGGGGACAAGCACTCAAGATGACCTTCCACCACAAGACCACAAGCTCAAGGGCAAGAACAAGCTTCAAGAGGACATTGACTCATATGAAGATGGATCCCTAGCTATGGTGGAGTGGGTTCCCAAGGCTACGTCAAGCTCAACTTCTACAAAGGCTACTACAACACCAAGGATCCCCATCAACTTGATGTGGGTCCCCAAGAAGAAGAACTAGAGAGTTCTTGAGGGTTGACCCCGTCAATGAAATTCACTCACATTCATTATTGGCAAGAATTATTTGCACTCAACATCAACTCTATGCAATAGTTCAAGGAGTCACACATTCCCTCAAAGGCAAGCAAGGGACAAGGTAATCAACAAATCAATGGACATCATCACACATGGTTTGCACTCCATGTCCATAGATATCCTTGTATTTGTCTCTTGTGTGTTGGGACTAACCCATGTAGGTGAGAAGAGTAAGGAAACAACAAGGATGCTCCCAACTCTTGGTGATCTTCATCAACCTTGAGCATCCACCATTACCTCACCAACATGAAGTCTTCATCGACAAAACCCAAGGTTAGTCTATCCCTCTTATGGGGGGATGTCACATCAAGGGGGAGATTTACTCTAAGACTTGAGTCAAAGCATCTCTTAGTATGTGACAACATTAAATGCTTTATGTAAAAGTGGTAACCCCACTTGTGCTTAAACGATGAGTATGACCTATGATCAAGTATCCTTACTTGGCTCCTAAGTCAAATACTCATATATAGATGACTTCGTCATCTCCCTAGTGCTTGTTAGATGCTAGTGTGTATGTGCATGTTTGTCATGATTTCATTTGACATCTTATTGTGTGAGCATGTTGGTTTGCATTTATTTTCTCATCCGAGGACATCCAATTGTTGCTATTTGGCTTTTGTTTTATCTTTTGCCAATTGGATGGACAAGAATGCCTAGGACCACTCTTTAGCTATCTATGCTTTCTCATCTCATACTCTATTCATGCTGCATCACAAAATTTGAACAAGTACTTTTCGATCCCTCTGGGTGTGGAGCACTCGGAGTTCCGTATCGACAAGGACTGACCATTAAAACCTTCCAAGTGCATCTCGGTGGAACCAACCCCAAAATCTCGGTCTCACTGAATGCCTAGGGTTGATCTGGTTTTCAATCTCGGTACTACCGATTTCATATTCTCGGTTACACCGAGTTTCCCTGTCAGCTGACAGTTGTGGAACTCGGTGACACCAAAAATTTAAAATCGGTATCACCGACAGTGAAGGGTATATAGTCTGTGGTCCCGACGGTTCGAAATTTCAATCTTCAAATCGTCGCGCCTCAAACCCTAAGCTGCCGCAGAAGGACCCCCTGGTCATCGCCTTGCCTTCCCGAGCCTCTCCGCCGCTGGGAATCCTCGCCGTCGACGGGCATCTTCGCCGCCGTCGCCGCCGTAGCGGATCCGTCACCGAGCTAGGGTACGGATTCGATCTTTCTTGCGCTCCCGTCTGATTCTCGCGCAATAAAGTTGTTTTTCTCTATAAGCCACAGTTTGCTCATCGTTCTATCCACGAGAAAACTCCATAGATTAGCGAACCATCGATTTTCTAGGGTTTGCCTTCCGCCCGATGGAACTCGGTAGAACCGAAGTGAACAAATCGGTGTCACCGATTTGTCTGTCTGTGTTGCTGAGAACTGTCTTGGTGAAACCGAGTACTTCTTTTCGGTCCCACCGAAAAGAGTGCCAAGTTTCTGTTAATGAGATAGTCAGTCTCGGTGGCACCGACAATTTTACTTCGGCTGTACCGATTTGCATGTGACAGAATGCAAAACTTTGAAAATCTTTTGTTCAATCTTTCAAAAACCAGCCACATTTTGTGATGACTTATCCTTTTCTGCTCCTCTATATTCTGTTCACAGGGTCAGTATGTCAAGTGCTGAGGACAGTGAGAACGACTTCAGAGAGAAGAGTGTTGAATTGGATTCTGACACTAGTCCTGAATCTAGTTCATCTTCAGATCCAGGCACCCCTAGTTCTCATGGATTGCCCAAGGCTGCTACAAGGGCCAGGAAGAAGCTGAATTCAGATGAGGAGGATTCAGACTTCGTTCCAAAAGAGATTCTTGCTAAGAAGCAAGAAAAGGCTGCCAAGAAAGCTGCAAATGAAGCTACCTCTTCAAGGAGAGCTATCAGGAAAGTGTATGCTAGCTCTGAGGCTATGAGAGCACCTGAAGGTGCTAGGACAAAGATGGCTCTTCACCTTGAGTCACCCCCTAAGAAGGCAGGGGAGAAGAAGGGTGCTAGGAAGAGGATAGTCTATGTCACTGGCAGGCAGACCTCCATGCTTGAGGACCCTGAGGAGGCTGCTGCTGCTGCTACTGAGGAGGAGGAAGAACATGTTGAGAAAGCCCCTTCCAAGAAGAAAAAGAAGCTTATGGCTGATGCTATGCCAAAGACTGGCACATCCAAGAGCACTAAATCTGCACCCAAGAAGCCTGCTGCTGAGAAGCCCAAGAGATTGTCCAGGCAAAATTCCAGCATCTGAGAAGAACAAAGGGACTGCCTCCAGAGTTGAGGATGAGGATGCTATGTCTGCCCTAATGAAGCTTAGGCCACACCTTCCAGTACATAATGCCAGCTACCCACTTGCTGAGGATATGAAGAAGAGGAAGGACTCTGGCTTGAGGGCATGGAGAGCTGCTGATCCATATGCCCAAAGGAAGAAGACAGCTGTGGACTACAGATTCTTCACCAGAGAGCAACAAGATTTCTATGAAACTGTGCTGTTTGACAAGAGTCCAGCTGTGAGCGATATGCGGTATGTGGACTGGAAATTCATCAAGGAGAATGAGGACTATTTTCCAAATGTCCAAGATAATTTCCACTGCATTGGTTTG
This sequence comes from Elymus sibiricus, assembly GCA_039707655.1. Classification (NCBI taxonomy): domain Eukaryota; kingdom Viridiplantae; phylum Streptophyta; class Magnoliopsida; order Poales; family Poaceae; genus Elymus; species Elymus sibiricus. Next base: position 279,346,867 of record CM077675.1, on the reverse strand, counting down.
GATGAGTTTGTTGGCAAAGAGTTCACTGCTTGGAATGATGAGATGATCATGCAATTCTACTCCACTGCACATTTCTATGGAGATGGTAGGATTGTATGGATGACTGAAGGTGCAAGGTATGAGTCTACTGTTGAGGAGTGGGCTGAAATCTTAGGAGTCCCAGAGGTACAGGATGGTGACCTGGATGTCTACTCAGAATCCAAGGCAAACCACAATGCTATGGCCAACATGTACAATGAGATTCCTGCTGCTAATGTGAAGTCTCAAAGGCTAGGATCTATCTACTTTCTTCAGGCTGGCCTCCGCACCATGAACACTATTCTGAGGCATACCTTGATGCCCAAGTCAGGAGATGACAAGATGATCCGAGGCTACTCCATTAACATGTTGATCCACCTCGACAGACACACCAGGATCAGAGTCATGGACTTGATTGTTGAGACAATCAAGAGGGTTGCTGCTGATCAGAAGCGCTCTTGCTGTTATGCACCCTACATCCAGATGCTTATCAACTCTAAGTTGGAGAAGCACATATTTGCTCTAGATCGTCCCCACTTGCCCCTACAGCCAGATCTCGAGGACAACGTTGTGGTGATGAACCCAGATCATCCCACTTCAGCTGTAGCTCAGGCAGAGGCAGAGGCAGCTAGAGCCACTAGTGCTCGGGTTCCCAGATCCAGGAACGAGCAAATGGATCTTTTGATCTCATCAGTTCAGGGCATGAAGAAGGACATTAAGGGGATTCTGGACAACCAGAACAGTCTTGTGAGGATCTTCGAGAACAGGATCAAGACCCTTAATGATAAGGTGGATGGGCTGACTAAGACAGTCAATGAGCTCAAGAAGGAAGTTGACTCAGTGCCTCTTCCTCAGACTTCTTCTTCTTCTGATGATGATGAGGATGGTTCTCCTCTCAGGCCAGGCACACAGTTTACCACTCAGGCCAGATCAGCCACTGTGCCAGCTCCAGACTTGAGGCCCTCTTCATCAGCTCCTGCTACTGTCACCTCAGCTCTTGCTCCATCAGTTCCAGTTCCTCCAGTTGCCACACCAACTCCATCCATGGCATCTGCAGAGATCTTCGCCGACGCTGTTCTCTCGACTCCTTCATCAACAACCGGAGGAGATCAGCCCAAGAACACTTAGATATATGCCTTTGAACTTTTTGGTAACTTGTTGCCAAAGGGGGAGAAGTGTATATAGATCTTTAGGCTTCGAGTGAGAGAGCGTTTGGTGTTTATTGCTTTTTCAAAACATTTGATCTTTTGGTTTCTTGTGATACATGTTTGTGGTGTTTGATCATACGCGTTATGTGTGATGCCACTATTTCCTATCATCTTAATGCTTATGAGATGATCATTCACCTTTGCTAGATTGTGTTGTGCTATGATGTTCATTCTAATTACTCTCGCACACCACCAAGATGTATGTGACATGGAAGAAGTGCCCCATGTACCTAATCGATTGTGCATTTGCATTCAAACACAAATTTAAAATAATGCACAAATTTAGGGGGAGCTCTTGCTTATCACATACTTCTCAAAGCGACGATTATATTCATTGATTATATCATATGTCGAAGCTTTGATCTATATGTTGTCATCAATTACCAAAAAGGGGGAGATTGAAAGCACATTTGCTCCCTTGGTGGTTTTGGTAATTAATAACAACATATAAGTCATTGAACTAATGTTTCCACTAAGTATATTTCAGGAAATGTTCAATGATAGGATTGGCAAAAGGATTGTGGAGATTGTGGAATACCCCAAGATGCAAGGAAATAGGTTGGCAAAGCTTCAAGGAAGAGGACTCTACATTTTACATTTGTGAGAAATCACTTTGAGTCCATAGGAAAGCCAATACTATTAAAAGGGGGTAAGGTTTTGTTGGGGAACAAAATGCTCATACGTGCACAAGTGATAGTCACCAAAAACACCCACAAGCTCTCCCACCAAAGTCTGTCCAAAGCCAAATACTCAAAATCGGTGCAACCAACATTTCCATCCCGGTGCCACCGATTCTCAACCTCAGACAGACTCAGCCAAACCCTAGCCACTTCGGTGCAACCGATTCAATCCCGGTGCCACCGAGTTTAGGATGCCAACTCTCTGTTACGCAAATTCACAATATTGGTACCACCGAGATTGTTGGATCAGCGTCACCGAGATTGTCAATCTGACCGTTGGTCACCTTATCGATGCAACCGAGTTTCCTATATCGGTCTCACCGAGATTCAAAAGTTGCCACCTTTTGGTCACTTCGGTACCACCGAGATTTACACATCGGTGTCACCGAGTTGGTCATTTTGTGTGTAACGGTTGGATTTTTGGGGATGCCTATATATACCCCTCCACCACCACCTACTCGAGAGAGAAGCACTCAGAACTATTCCATACTTGCCCCATCCAGTTTTCTGAGAGAGAACCACCTACCCTTGTGTTGAGGTCAAGATCTTCCACTCCAACCATATGGATCTTGATTTCTAGCCTCCCCAAGTTGCTTTCCACCAATCCCATCTCTTCCACCAAGCCAAATCTGTGAGAGAGTGATTGTGTGTTGAGGAGTCTATCATCTTGAAGCACAAGAGCAAGGAGTTCATCGACATTACCGAGCCTATTACCTTTTGGAGGGTGGTGCCTCCTAGATTGGTTAGGTGTCGCTTGGGAGCCTCCTACTTCGTGTTGTGGAGTTGAACCAAGAAGTTTGTAAGGGCAAGGAGATCGCCTACTTCGTGAAGATCTACCCATAGTGAGGCTAGTCCTTCGTGGACGGAAGCCGTTATGGAATAGTCAAGGTTGCTACTTCGTGGACCCTTATGGGTGGAGCCCTCCGTGGACTCTCGCGACCGTTACCCTCCGTGGGTTGAAGACTCCATAAACGTGGATGTACGATAGCACCACCTATCGGAACCACGGGAAAAAATCATCGTGTCTACAATTGCGTTTGATCTTCCTACCCTATCCTTTACTACTCATGCTTGTTGTTACTTTCCGCTGCTATACTCTTAGACATGCATGTGTAGGGTGTACTTGACTTGCCATGAAATGCTAAAACTGCCAACTCTAAAATTTGGGAAAAGGCAAAACTTTTATTTGGTCAAGTAGTCTAATCCCCCCCTCTAGACATAATTTCGGTCCTACAACGCTGCCGAACTACTCTGTCTCCTCGGCTGGACCGGGGGCTTCGCCTTGTCGCAGCAACCGTGTTGCATCGCCACGTCTCAATCAGAGCTCTTCGCTCGATTACCTCAGGCTTGGGGGATGGGACCTCGGCCAGGCCGAGGACTACGTCTCCATCCCGCCACAACACCGGACCGCACCAAGCACGTTAACAAGCTAAGTCGTTTTCGTGCTCAGCTCTCTTTGAAATTTTATTTTTTGTTCGGTTCAACCAAACATTATATTTTTTGTTAAACAACAAAAAATTGTTTGTTAAAAACTTTGTTTGTTAAAAAATTCTTTACCCGATTTAATCGGGGGCTCTTTAATTTGTATGAGCTGTTTTATATTAAATGTGTTTTCTTCTTGGTCGTTGCAAAGTCTTTTTCTACTACTCCTTTTTCCGACACTAGTGTGTGGTCAATAGCTGGATAGCCTGGTTTCTTTCTAAAGCCGCTCGAGTTTAGTTCGCTAAACAGGTCTCGGAGAAACACTCCGCCTTCGGGATATGGAGGTTGAAGCCAAAGGCTGGCCCGCTTGGAGCCCGGAGATCGGATGTATCATGTTAAAGCACGACCGAAGCACATATTAATTTTAAGACCAGTTTCGGATTGGCACAATTTTCTTTTATCTAAACATAAAGTTTTTTGCATAAATTTTTGTTTTTTCCAAGCATAACTCTCGCAGTACACTTTTAAAGCATCGGCAATATCAACGGGGGGCTGCGACTAGAGCCGAACCCACCAAAAGCCAAGGCACTCCGAGGAGTTCTCGGCAAAACGTTCTCGGATATTGCTTTATATGCACCAGTTTCGAATTGTGTCTTCGGTCAATAGTTGGGTTGCCCGGCTCCTGTGCTTGCCTCCTACGTTCCGCTTTGTTCGGCTAGGAGTGCAAAGGGAGAACCATTGCGATTGTACTTCCGGTTTAACTGGTCAAGTACCTTAGTGGAGAAAGCCGAAAACTGACTGTCACAATGAGCATAAACTGGTCGGTGATCCGATGACCGTATTAAACAACGGGCCTTTCATAAAATTGGCTGGAGCGTTAACGACTTGACCTCGGCTGACGCCGAACACTAACCGGGGGCTAGTAACTGGCCTCCTAAACTTTAAGCTCCCATGACCAAGTGAAAGTTATAAAGCCTAGATATCTGATTGCCTCGTTTCCGCTAACACAACCGCCTCCGGGCACCGAGACGTCGGCTAAGGGTTGTCTTGTTACTGCGGAACCACCCTGCGTAGCATCTACAAAGGGATAGAAGCCGACGATGGGCCACTCTCAAATGATAAACGGTCACAAAGGAGTCAAAATAGCATATAGCATAAAAGCATTTGTATTCAATATACGAGTGCTGCCTTCCGTAATCATCGTTATAAAGCCATAAATATGCATCAATTTGACTTAAGATTTTGGCCAAGCTGGGTTGCCTGGCTCCTATGCTTATCCCCTACGTTCCCAATTGTTCGGCTAGGGGGTAAAGGGAGCACCTCTGCGATTGTTACTTCCGGGTCATCCGTGTTAGTACCTCATACTGGGTGAAGCCGAAAGCTAGCTATCTTAAGAATATAATTGGTCGGCAACGACGGAAGTGAAAATTTAGGTTCACTAAGGACCACAGAGTTCGGAAACTTTCCCCGAACTAAATCCTCAATATTTTCCTCCCACATTGATCGGAGTTGAGGTTTCACGTTCATGGTCAACATGATAGCCTGGGAAAAGGAACTTATAAAGGAACTATTTTTCCCAGAAGATGTTTCTTACGTTAAATAGTAATATAACATATCTCTCCGCGTACCTTTATTTATAAAACCAAATGGCCGGATTGCCTTGTTTGCCGTAAATCTTTGCCCTCATAAAGGCTTTATAAAGTAGGACAAACACTCCTCGGCTACTAGCCGAGGAGGTTGAAGCCGATGGTCGGTCAACAAAGTCTTGTACAATGCAGATCCGAGCATTAATGATGTAAAGTACTTGGATACATAGAATCATTACACATAAATTGTGTCAAACGTAACAAAGTTTGTGTCACATAAATATCGATCCTTAATTCGACCACCCGTGCCCAAATTAAGGCTCGGGGGCTACTGCACTGCCTATTCAATGCAGCAAATTCAAAGTGCAATACTGTTTCCATAGAGAATCGATCCTCGGGTTGGTCGGCCGCATCCAACCTGAGTCTGGGAAACTAGGCGCACCGCGTTTCTGTTCCTAAGTATGCTGCCGAGCAAGGACTTGATCCTTAGGCCAATTTTGCAAATCGACCTAAGTCTCAGGGGCTACTGGGATTAGTGGTTTTCTTTTATCCTTCAGGTGCATCATGGGTTTTAGACCGACACGCACCTTGCGGGCTTCTGGCTATATATCTCGGCAGAGAATAAATTGCACCATTCGAAAATATCCACAAAAAACAGCCTACGGTTGGGGTGGTGCACCACCTCGGAAGCAGTCCGGCATAAAGCTCGGGCGCAAGTGGCTGGCTCCATAGAGGGCATTTCTGGCATTAAGCTCGACTGAATTCCTTCATTTTTAAAGACCGAGGTAATTTATGAGACCTCGGACCCTGATCATCGTTGGAGCTCGAATGCAGTCCGGCGTTGGAGCTCGAAAGCAGTCCGACATAAAGCTCGGATGCGAATGGCTGACTCCATAAAATTCTATTCCAGCATTTAAGCTCGGATTGACTCCTTCAAATTTTCAAAGACCGAGGTAATCTATGACACCTCGGATGCCGACCAGCATTGGAGCTCGGACGCAGACCGGCGTTGGAGCTCGGTTGCAAAAAGATACCTCGGATGCAGTTCTGCGTTGGAGCTCGGACGCAAGAGGACACTGCTACACGGGAAGCACTTAAAACCCGAGATGTGGCATAAAAAATAACAAGGCATTGATAATGGCCGAGAACTTAAAGTGGCTCCTCGGATGCCCGACGTGTGAACTCTTCAGATACACCTCAGCGATCCTCAAGATCGGAGATGGGAAGATTTGTTGAACCAGTTTTCAAGGCCAACGGCTGAAGATGAAGAACAGTTCGGAAGAACCGAGGAGCGTCCCCAACTTGAAGACCGGTTCAGGGGGCTACTGACGGTGTCCTGGACTAGGGGTTACTCACCACGTCGTCTCCCGACCAGTGGGTTGGGCCGAGGGCCCCCAGGGCGATTCACTAATGGGCCAGTTCGGAGAGCCCATGATGCACACAAGGGAGATTCCACAAGACTTGGCGCACAAGACAAGGACTCCTCTAAACCCTAGGCCTACGGTGTATTATATAAACCGAGGCCAGGCTAGTCAATAGACAATCTCAATCTCATATTCATTACTACAATCTCGTGGTAGATATCCGTACTATGTACTATCCCCATATCAATATAATCAAAAGCAGGACGTAGGGTATTATATCCTTGAGAGAGCCCGAACCTGGGTAAAATCCTGTGTCCATGTTACCATCGCTCCAAGACGCCTAGCTTAGGATCCCTACTACGAGATATGCCGGATTCAGAACCGACACCCGCCACAAGAACAAGCCATTCACTTTCACCCATTGTTAGTCGCTCATCAAAGATTGTCTCAAGTTCAAAGATCAATATGGCGCTCTAATGAAGAAGAAAAAAGGGAAGGCGGACGCGGATGGGAATGAAGAAGATGTGCTCAAGAGGCCGAGGGGCAAGACCAACTCGAAGATTGACGAGAAGCGTGATGCTTCATCCTTCGCCTTGCAAGCAACTTTGCAAGGATTGATGACTCAAAAGGAAGTGAGGGAGGAGAGGAGGAGCAAAGCGAAGGAGGAGCAAATGAAAATATACTTAGAGCTCCAAACGAAGAAGCTTGACATGGAGGAGGCCACCAAGAGGAGGAAGCTCGACATGGAGGAGGCCGCCCAAGCGAAGAAGCTGGCGATTGAGGCCACCATTGCCGACACCAAAGAAAAAGAGGTGACGCTTGCGATCATGAGCATCGAATTGACCAACATGTCTCGGAGGAGAAAGACTTGGTTCACAAACCGGAAAAGGGAGATATTCGGCCAAGATGGCTTGGACTAGGGAGGCCTCGACCGTGGACTATGGTTGTTTTTTTGAAGGCTGGCTAGTGTGTCGGCAGCTGGCTTTGTTGCCGGCGTGAAAAAAAACTTGTTCATTTTGGAGGATGGCTAGTGCGTCGTCCGCTGCCTTTGTTGTCGGCGTGAAACTTGGGGCTTTGCTGGAGTGAAACTTGACCATTTTGTATACTGGCATAGGTTTGCCGGCCGCTCACTTTGCCGGTGTGAACTTTGGCCGATGGCATGGTGTAGTCTTTGTTTGCATGCGGCGGGGGACAAGATGCATTCGCGCGTTGGGCGCACGGCCAACACATCCAGGAAAACGGCTGGACGCCGCCCCATTGCCCTACCCAAACGGACAAAACCTGGACAAAACGGAAGTCCGTTTGGGTTCGTGCATTGGAGTTGGCCTTTGGCTCTGGCCACGACGCTATCTCGTGCCACAATGATTGTCAATGAGGGCAAGGGTATCTTGGGCGTTCAAGGCGACTTTGCCAGGTGGGCCTGACATGTATGAGCATCACTGATGTCTTCTTCACTAGACCGATCTCAGCTGCAGGTTGGGTGATGTGAGCTGCTGGAGGCGTATCTGTAACCCTAGTTGCCCAAATGCCTTGCCACACGCCTTGTCTACATCTTCTCCATGATAACGCATTGTCGATGCCCTCTACAGTGCATCGATCTCTTTGATTGCTGGTGCCACGCCTCTGCCACCGCCCCAACCACCACGAGCAATGCCTTGGCCACGTCTAGTCTAGCTAGTGTTTCCTTCATTGGATGCTGACCGGCCATTGATCCTCCTAAGTTCAATGAGAGAAAATAAATAATGAAAAGAAAAATTAAAAGAAAACAGAAATGAGTAGTATTTACTGATACCATTACATGTGAAATGGTTGATGGTGTAATGCCCAGGGGTGCCTCACCTTGTCGGTTGTTGTTCTGGTGGATTAGCCCAAGGACTCAGGTCGGTTCCACCCTAGGCCATGGAACTCTACAAAGAAGACTCTGGAAGCCTTGTCGTCCAAGTTAGGGAAGACGGAGCCGTGGATGCCCCCTCTCCACCGACTAGATTGTGTAACCCTAGGGCCCACGCATGTTATATAAGTGAGGGCTGAGCTAGTCGATAGATATAGAAAATTCCTTGTTCTATATCTATACTTTATACTCGCCTATCACAATATACATAGAGCAAGAGTAGTGTTTTAGCTCCACCAGGCCCGGCCCGGAGGGGGGGGGGGGGGGGGGGGGGGGGGGGCGCCCCGGGCCCCCGAAACCGAGGGGCCCCGGCTGTCCTCCAGCCTCTATACTAGGCCTGGCCCAAAGTAGTCGTAGTAGCGGCATCACAGCCTCGTAGGTGACGGTTGACTCCACCATATCCGTCGAGGCCTAGCGCTAGCCATCCCAAGATCTCAGCCTGTAACTGCGAAGTTAGTTCCACGATCTGTTGGGCGCGTCGTCGTCCCCCGGATTTTCCATCGGTTGTTGCTGCACGGGTCGCGTCGTCGCGCTCGAAATATGTGGGCACAGGCGTACGCCGACTCCAAAGCGCCCACCGGCAGGCCGTAACAGTTCGCGGCGAGGCAACATGCATCCTGCAGGTCTTCGGCGACCTCGTCCTGCTGACGAGTACTCCTTTGCTGATCGATTACCTCGGCGAGAACAGATCTCCTTCCTAGTGATCACTGGCGTGATTGTTCCAGCCCGACTGATTGAAAGCGTTGGTCGCCCTTAAACATCCCCTTCAATCCTCGGAGCTGGGTATGGGCAGGAACGGATATTACATCTGCTGCATAAAGGTACAGAGATGTCATGTTAAACTTTTGATACAAGCAAAGTTCGTAGAATTTTGCTTTCTCTCTCTGCTGAATTAAATTGTTTGATGGGCGCAATGTGGAATTACTTCCAATTTTTTTGGGGGAAATCATTAACAAAAAGTAAAAATAGGCTATATAATTAACTCTTACGTAAGAATTGTTGGTTTATTTTTTTGGATTAATTAGGACCGTGGTAAAGTAAGAAAAAAGAGGACACTGCTAATGTTGCAAAAGAACACATATGGAGTGATGGATCAAATGGAGGGTAGTCCTAAAAAAATTGTATAGAAAAATGTCCGTGATTCCTGCTGTATATTGTTTGTAGTATGTTGTACAAGCAAAAATATTCGAACTTAGCATGACGTTTATGTTGAGAAAGCGTTACATAATTGAAATTGAAATATTTTTATGTTCATGTTTAAAGGCCTCGGGTTTTAGTTTCGCCCCGGGCCCCCGAAATCTCAGGACCGGCCCTGAGCTCCACCAAGAAGGTCAAAACCTAGATAAACTCGCCTCCTTGTTTTCCCTCCGACCTACTCACCTCACCGGGATACCCTGTCGAGGGATTTGCCGAAATCATCTCCGATAATGGTGGCGCATATACCCTCAAGGTGAACGCAAAGATATGATGGGATCTCCAATCGAGTCTGGTGCGGTCTACACACTGGGTCAGGTGTTCATCTTCGGCGCTGCCGCCTTCTTCACCGACTCGTCTGGGCACACTTTGTTCCAGGTCGAATCGTCAGATACGGCAACCTGGATTATGTTGCGGATTCCCACGGCGAGCTGGTCCTCCATGGCTTGGTGTCCTGCCGTGCCTAGGAGCAGCAAAAGGTCGATTTTTTTTGACATACCACCACTCACCTAGTCGCGATTATCAAGGATCTCACTGAATTGCTCACTGGTGGAACAGATGAGATGGAGAACCTAGAGGAGACTGGCGAGTCCACGGACAGTCAGCCGCCAGTCGCGGTGCCCTTATGCCCGACCTCGGTCCAGGAGTGTTGCATGGTAGGCACACCAAACACAAGCCACGACGATGGCGTCGAGGACCTTGACTACAAGATGTCGGAAGGTGAAGACGAGGAACAACATGCTGAAGAATCGGTAGCCGGGGAAGGCAGCGAGCTCAACAATAAGGATAACTCGGTGCTTGACAAACCTCTGGGTAGTCCGAGGACTGAGAGTTATGAAGTCTTTGGGCAAGGTTTCGAGGGAGAAACACCGCCTCGAGCATAGGGCAGAGGAGTTGGATGATGCATGGGAGCAATTCCAGGCTGTTGAGTAGCAGAGAAAGACCATCCCGACGATGACCAAAGCCACTCTTTCCACGAAGGGCAAGCAGATGCAGGAAGCCATGCAGAAGGCCGCAGAACGCACGCAGGCAAAGAACATGGATGCAGTTGTCTAGGAGTTCGTTAGGATCAATTTTTCGGCCAAACACCTGGAGAAAGAAGCAGTTTGAGAGTGGCATGGAGCGCATGAATACGACAATATCTCACCAAGATACTTACTTCCAGTCCAAGGGTCACCTCGGAACGTCCGATGATGTTGGCAGCTCGGCCTCCCAATGTACTGATAAGTTAGGCTCTTGCCATCAAGATCGACAACGACCTCCAGCCAATGATGAGGCTCCTCATACGATCAACCAGCCAAAGTCTGCTCGAGGGCCCACGACATGGCCCGATATGCCGCATGGCTCGACCCCGCGCAGGAATCCTCAACACCGGGCAGCTCGGTTACGCCTCCAAGGCCGAGGCAAGTAGGGCTGCAAGAAAAGCTCGAGGCTCGTGATCCGCTCGAGATTGACTCGTCTTTTGGCTTGACTCAAGATCGACTCGAAAGGAAACGAGCTGAGTATGAACATTTTATGTAGCTCGATCGAGAAACGAACCGATCTTGAGCCAACACTCGCCTGCTCAATTTTAGCTCGATAGCTCGGCTTAACATCATTATGTTAAATGATCATGCCATATATTAAATGAAAATAGAGTAATTTATTAGCATATATGTTGTCCATGATTTTCTTCCATTTTATTTACTAGTAAACATGGAAGTTTAATGAACTGTAGAGGAAAATTAGGCCTTATTATGGTGATGTGCCTTATCTAGTTGGAATAATCCTCACAGATTTTATATTGTTTGACTGTCTCATTTAGCTCGAAACTAACTCGAGATTGACTCGAGATCGTTACAAGCTGAGCACGAGTCATGTTTTACATCTCGACACCGAGGTTCACCCAGTGTCAGCTCGCTTGAATTTTAATATGAGCTAAGTTGAGCCAAGTACAACTCGCTCGAGCTCGACTGGTTTGCAGCCCTAGAGGCAAGTATCGGCTAGCCTTTATAATGTAAAAAATCACGCAATCGTCCCGAACCATGCATGATACACTATCAACGCCATCCATTCAAGCAAACCAACATGTGGTTGGATGATTAGAGGGACAGTGATATTCCTAGGCTCCAGAGTTCAAGTCATGATGCTTGCATTGTTTCTGAATTTATTTGAGGATTTCCGGCAATGCGCATTCGGTGGGAGAGGAGACGTTCCTGTCGACGACGAGGTGCCTACGGTGACTTTGTAAATCTCAAGATGATATGCCGGCTCAGTCTCTCGGAGGTGCTCATAGGGGTAGGGCGTGCGTGTGTGCATTCATAAGGGTGAGTGTATGCGAGTGTATATGAGCGCTTGCGTCTGTACCGTGTTAAAAAAAAAGATGATATGCCGGCTCAGTCTATCGGAGGTGCTCATAGGGATAGGGTATGCGTGTGTGCGTTCATAGGAGTGAGTGTATACGCGTGTATATGAGCACTTGCGTCTGTACTATATTAAAAAATGTCATCCATTCAACAAGCTGCAAATCCATCTGCATTATATTCGGTCTATAGATTGTCGCTCATACATTTCTGCCAAACTTCGAGATTAACAATTGCGAGAGGTGAGACGATAACCAGAATCTTGAGATCCGGGTCACAGATTATATCGCCGTAGTCCAGGTTGCAAACACTGATGACTGACATACCCGCCCACCCGTACCGGTTAGCGCTTCAAGCCTCCACCCAGGAGGCCTCGAATCAAATCCCATTTCCTCCTTCTTTTTCTACTAGGTGGAAAAAATACGCATTTTTTTTATATTAGGTACTTGACAAATTTTCAAAAATAAAATGTACATGCAGATTTATAAATATTTGAACTTGTCACATGGCATTTTTAAACATGTTTTGTAGTGTTAACATGTCAAGTTGTTTTGAACACATGATTTTTTTTAGGAAAAACACCCCATGGCAAATGCATAACATATTTGTCTTCCAAACATGGCAATTTAGGTATTTTTTGTAATGCGCTCATGGTAAGCTTTGGGAATTTTTATCATTTATTCCTCGCAATTTTGATTTTTTTTCTACTTTCTCACATGGAAATATATTTTTAAAAGCATGGCAATTTTATTATTAAGAGCATGGAAAATTTATTTATTTTTATCATGGCAATTTCCTACGTGTGATTTCTATGTTTTTGAAAACGAAAATATAAAGCATGGCAAATTCCTTACCATGTTGATCATACCGGGTGATCTCTTTTATTCTCGATGTGATCTCCAAGCCTCCGAAGGACATGACTATTTCTGTAATTTCCTAGTAGAATCAAGATCAAAAATTTCTTTGCTATAAGATGCTATAATAGGACCAAGATGATTCTTGCAACAAGAGGTTAGGTCAAATTGGACTTGCAAACATCACAAAATGATGGGAGTTCAACCATGAATTTAGTACTATAATACAATATATTTAGCTGTTCATCCAATGTGATACCTTTCATAGAGTTTTGGTATTGGTTATATACCATTCCCCTATCCTTGGTTTGATCCATCATAGCACTTTTGGTACTTGTAGGAGATATCTCGAAGGAAATGTTTTTTGTGGGAAGTCCCACCTAGTCCTATGTGGTCGGTCAACACAATTCAAAGACAATCAACAAAAATCCAACAAAATTACCATGGTCAACAAGTCGAAGAAAGCAGAGGAGGAAATAAAATACCAAGTCAAAAAATGAGGCCAGAAGCAAAGAAACCTAGGTCTAGAAGAGGTTCAACTAGTCTAGGCCCATTCATGAATGTATGAGAAAGAGTGGGTCACCATGAGCCATGCACTCCCCCCTTTGACTTGTCTTCACATACCCATGGACAATCTTGTACCAATGTACCTTCCAAATCTACAACCCTCAAGGGAAGACATGGTATTTTTTCAAGGACCCCTAGGCTATAATAGCCCCCATGGGCATGTGATCTCATTGAATCCCCACTTGAATAAACTCAAGAGGAGAGCCAACCCTCCATAGGACCAAGCTTGTAGGTGGCCAGGTTTCAAAATTCGAGGGACCTTCTAAATCTCAAATCGTTGGGAGTTGGGGGCTTTGGAAGTGGCGTCATTCTCAATGTCACGTGAATCAAGCACTTATCTTGATTTATTCCTTCACATAGGATGTAAGCAGTGCTCCACCGAGGCCACTGAACTTATCTAAAAACCATCACTATGTCAACCTTGTTAGTGCACGACGACCTTCACTAAGTACGGGGTACACACCCTCACTTATTTCACCAACCATGAAACCACAGATACTCCCTACTCAAAAGTCATTTCTATAACAACAAAAAAGTTGATATAATGTTTTGATTTTTTCAATAGAATCATAAGACAACATAGTACCTGTCATGGCGCCAGAAAAGTATCTTGACGACCGCAAACATACAGATCACGTAGTACCTGTCATGGAAGTACTACTGCAAGGTTTTATCAAACCAAGGGGGTAAAGGTTGGACTTTTCCCCTTTTCCCACAAGTAAACCTGTCATAAGGATAGTTTTGTACGCATCCGAATGATGATTCTAAAATAGTAAACAAAGATAAGATAAACTGATAACTTAGCAAAGTAATGGAAACAAGAAAGTAAATACATGCTAGGACACGAGACGAGACGAAAAGTGACAAATTGTTTGAAAGCTATACGCTGGTAGGAATGCAGAGGTCTACTATGTATGCAAACTAGAGGGCGAAGTTAGCTCTAGACACACGTCATGCCTCACACGTACACCCCTCACAAAAACTACCACCTTCCTAACATACCACTAGTGTAAGGCGGTAATTAGGGGTTCACCTATGGATTTTTTACACCCCCCCCAAAGTAAGCGATCAAGCATTTCAAGGTAGCTTTTGTTGGTACCTCTAGTTGTCGTAGAATTTCCTTGTCACAACCCCAACGATGTATACATAGTATTGATCTAGACAACACAATAGTCTAATGCAAACCAAATAATTACTTAAGAACAAGTTGATCCAGTATACACATCATCAAGATGTACAAAAACTAAGAAATGGAAAGGGGAGTTGGTGTAAGCGCAGTGGCGATGGCTGTGCACTGGTGATGGTGACGGGAGTCACGTTGGGATGTGGCGACCCTCCTATCCTTCTTCCTCCGAACCCCTTTATCATGGCTTCCCAAAGATGTGGTGGAACTGTGAATTTCATGATATTGGTGGAGTGGCAGCTTGTGGTGAGAGTGTGTATGTGTGATGCAATTGGGCGCATAGGCTAGTGTTTGGAGATTAAATGGCCCCTCTCATGCTTTCTCCTCCCCATCTTTACCCTGAATCCAGTCCAAGGGTTACACATATGGATTGAATGCTCTTGCAACCTTCCTCATCTCTAATGGCATCTAAGGAAAGAAACAACACCAAATAAAGAGCTCGGACGGGGAACATTGGGCCATTTCGCACGTGTCCTCGAGTGGTCTGACCACCTGTATGATCGTGTATGGTCATATTATTGGTCGTCTTGTGATTTTTCCTTTTGATTCACACACCACTTTATTAATTTGGTGCACAATTTTTCACCCGACTTAAGATTGGGATGATTCGAAAATGTAGGTTGTTCTCCACGATGAGGCAGGCAACCTACATGTTGGGAGTTTCTTCACTTGAGGTCATCTTGAGGTTTTTTCATTCATTATGCCAAAATGAAACCATCGTTTCTCCTGCGATTTTCCCTAGACATGGTAGCAATGATAGTTAAGTCCTCACAGGAGATGGAAATCACCTAGAATTCTACAAAAATACTCAAGGCCAAAAAAAACAGAAGTAACATTTAGAAAATATGATGAGTGATAACTATAAATTACTTAGGTATATATACATATACGAGAATTGATAGAAAAAGAATGTAGGAACAAAGTGGACTAAAACACGATGCATTTTGGACACATCATTTTCAAATAGCTCAAAACCTATGGGGCTTCATTGTTTTCTTGTGACACCATCAAGCTTGAAGAGCGAAGAGTTTACTAGTACATAAAGTTGTATATTTGGGTCTAACTTAACAGGAATGGAGGAGGGAGAGCGGCTAAGGTCTACCAGTAGGCAACAATATATCTGTAGACAACAACCACTACTGCAGGAAGGTCCAAAGACGACACATCAATGAGAGATCCTTCGACCAGACTATGTGCGATGCATGAATCACAAACGGTATAGTTCTAGCTCCGTCACCAATAAAACAAACTGTGTGCGATGGCTGGTCCATCAACCACAATTCATATAAGTCTTGCGTGTGCGATACGTGGCATACAGTTGGTCCTCATGAATTGTTTGCGATCAGCCAAATTAACACAAACGGGTGTGTAGATCCAGATGTGTGCGATAGGAGGCATGCAGTTCACTCTGATAAACTGTTTGTGATGATCGAGCAGAACACAAACGATTGGGATTAATAAGATGTGTGTGATACCCTTATGTCTACTACACAACCAATTCTTGTGGACTCGTGTTGTGTCTCCAAGCGCAGAGTTTTGTAGGACAGTAGCAATTTTTCCTCAAGTGGATGACCTAAGGTTTATCAATCCGTGGGAGGTGTAGGATGAAGATGGTCTCTCTCAAAACACCCTGCAATAAAATACAAGCAATCTCTTGTGTCCTCAATACACCCAATACAATGGTAAATTGCATGGGTGCACTAGTTCGGCGAAGAGATGGTGATACAAGTGTAGTATGGTGTCGGTGTAATGAACAGGGGGTGTCCATTACCCCAGGACATGCACCGGCAAGTTGCAGCCTCCAGGCGGGAAGGGCATGGCTGAGAAGACATCCACTCATAGAACACAGAAGGGTTTTCCGGCAAGGACTACTTGCCGGGAACAACGCCAAGCCTGCCGGGGGGCCACAGGCTCCGGCAGGGCCTCAAGCCCTTGCCGTAGAGACAAACGCACCCGGGGCAGAAGGCATACCTTTAGTCCTTGCTGTCGAGCCTCAGACTCCAGCCTGGGCACTGTTGGGGAACGTTGCATGGGAAACAAAAATTTTCCTACGCACACACAAGATCTATCCATGGTGATGAGCATCTACGAGAGGGAGAGTGAATCTACATACCCTTGTAGATCGCTAAGCGGAAGCGTTAAGAAACGCGGTTGATATAGTCGAACGTCTCCGCGATCCAAATCGCAAGTCGTCCCTCGATCCGATCACGAACTAGTGCCGAACGGACGGCACCTCCGCGTTCAACACACGTACGGCTTGATGACGCCTTCACCTCCTCGATCCAGCGAGCGATGGTGAAGTAGTAGATGAGTTCCGGCAGCACGACGGCGTGGTGATGGTGGTGAGGAACAATCTCTGCAGGGCTTCGCCAAGCACTACGGAGATTATGACGGGAGAACTAGAGGGTTAGGGTTGCCGACACACGGCTTGGGAAATCTTAATGTGTCCCGTGTGCTAGCCCTGCCCCTCTATTTATATGTTGAGCCTTGGGGTCTAAACTTAGAGTAAAAGCCTCCTCCAGGTCGGTTTTGCCCGCACAAGGTCTGTTTGGCCCGCAGGGAAAGAGTCCAACTCGGATCCCTGCAGTACCGTGCACAAGCGGTAGTACCGCTCACGAGCGGTAGTACCGCTTCACACAAGCGGTAGTACCACTTACGCGGTAGTACTGCCTTACCAGCGGTAGTACCGCTTAAGGCAGCAGCAAAACTCCCTTTTGCACTTTCCAATACCTCGTGGGCTTTACCCCTTTGGCCCATATAAAGTGTTGCTGCACCCGAACACTTCGGTAAACACCCGGAACCCCTTCCGGTGAATTCCGGAACCCTTCCGAAGATCACAACACTATTATCACATATATTAATCTTTACCTCCGGACTCTTCCGGAGACCCTCGTCATGTCCGGGATCTTATCCGGGACTCCGAACAACCTTCGGTCACCAACAAAATAACTCAACTATACTAATCGTCACCAAACGTTAAGTGTGTAGACCCTGCGGGTTCGAGAACTATGTAGACATGACCGAGACACCTCTACGATCAATAACCAATAGCGGGACCTGGATGCCCATATTGGCTCCTACATATTCTACGAAGATCTTTATCGGTCGAACCTCTATGTCAAGGATTCAGTTAATCCCGTATGCTGTTCCCTTTGTTCTTCGGTATGTTACTTGCCCGAGATTCGATCGTCGGTATCTCTATACCTAGTTCAATCTCGTTACCGGCAAGTCTCTTTACTCGTTCCATAATACAAGATCTCGTGGCTAACACTTTAGTCACATTGCTTGCAAGGCTCATTGTGATGTTGTATTACCGAGTGGGCCCTGAGATACCTCTCCGTCACACGGAGTAACAAATCCCAATCTTGATCCATGCCAACCCAACAGACACCCTCGGAGATACCTGTAGAGCACCTTTATAGTCACCCAGTTACGTTGCGACGTTTGATACACACAAGGTACTCCTCCGATGTCAGGGAGTTGCATGATCTCATGGTCATAGGAACAGATACTTGACATGCAGAAAACAATAGCAATAAACTGACACGATCATATGCTACGTTTATAGTTTGGGTCTTGTCCATCACATCATTCTCCTAATGATGTGATCCCGTTATCAAATGACATCTCATGTCCATGGCTAGGAAACCTTCACCATCTTTTGATCAACGAGCTAATCAACTAGAGGCTTACTAGGGACACAATGTTGTCTATGTACCCACACATGTATTTGAGTTTCCAATCAATACAATTATAGCATGGATAATAAACGATTATCATGAACAAGGAAATATAATAATAACCAATTTATTATTGCCTCTAGGGCATATTTCCAACAGTCTCCCACTTGCACTAGAGTCAATAATCTAGTTCACATCACTATGTGATTTACATTGTAATGAATCGAACACCCATGCAGTTCTGGTGTTGTTCATGTTTAGCCCTTGGAAGAGGTTTAGTCATCGGATCTGCAACATTCAGATCCGTGTGTACTTTGCAAATATTTATGTCGTCCTCCTTGATGTAATCGCGGATGGAATTGAAACGTCGCTTTATGTGTCTGGTCCTCTTGTGAAATCTTGGTTCCTTGGCTAGAGCAATGGCACCAGTATTATCACAAAACAGAGTCATTGGGTTAAGCGCACTAGGCACTACTCCAAGATCTGTCATGAACTCCTTCATCCAGACACCTTCCTTCGCCGCCTCCGAGGCAGCGATGTACTCCGCTTCGCATGTAGAATCAGCTACCACGCTTTGCTTGGAACTGCACCAGCTAACCGCACCCCCATTAAGAATAAACACGTATCCGGTTTGTGACTTAGAGTCATCCGGATCAGTGTCAAAGCTTGCATCGACGTAACCCTTTACGACGAGCTCTTGATCACCTCCATAAACGAGAAACATGTCCTTAGTCCTTTTCAGGTACTTCAGGATATTCTTGACCGCCGTCCAGTGTTCCATCCCTGGATCACTTTGAAACCTTCCGACCATACTTATGGCAAGTCTGACATCGGGTCTTGTGCACAGCATTGCATACATGATAGAGCCTATGGCTGAAGCATAGGGGATGACACTCATCTTTTCTCTATCTTCTGCAGTCACTGGGCATTGAGTCTTACTCAACTTCACACCTTGCAAAACAGGCAAGAACCCCTTCTTGGACTGATCCATTTTGAACTTCTTCAAAATCTTATCAAGGTATGTGCTTTGTGAAAGTCCTATTAAGCGTCTTGATCTATCTCTATAGATCTTGATGCCTAATATGAAAGCAGCTTCTCCTAGGTCCTTCATTGAAAAACTCTTGTTCAAATATTCCTTCATGCTTTCCAACATTTCTATATTGTTTCCAATCAGTAATATGTCATCCACATATAATATTAGAAATGCTATAGAGCTCCCACTCACTTTCTTGTAAATACAAGCTTCTCCGTAAACTTGTATAAACTCGAACGCTTTGATCACCTCATCAAAGCGAAGATTCCAACTCCGAGATGCTTGCACCAGTCCATAAATGGATCGCTGGAGTTTGCAAACTTTGTCAGCATTCTCTGGATCGACAAAACCTTCTGGTTGCATCATATACAACTCTTCCTTAAGGAAACCGTTAAGGAACGCTGTTTTGACATCCATCTGCCAAATTTCATAATCGAAAAAGGCAGCTATTGCTAACATGATTCTGATGGACTTAAGCATCGCTACGGGTGAGAAGGTCTCATCGTAGTCAACTCCTTGAACTTGTGAAAAACCTTTTGCCACAAGTCGAGCTTTATAGACGGTGACATTACCGTCCGCGTCCGTCTTCCTCTTATAGATCCATTTGTTCTGAATGGCCTTACGCCCTTCAGGTAATACTTCCAAAGTCCATACTTTGTTTTCATACATGGATCCCATCTCGGACTTCATGGCCTCTAACCATTTCTCGGAATCCGGGCCCATCATCGCTTCTCCATAGCTCGTAGGTTCATCGTTGTCCAACAACATGACTTCTAAGACAGGGTTGCCGTACCACTCAGGAGCAGTACGCGTCCTTGTCGACCTACGAGGTTCGATAGTAACTTGATCCAAAGCTTCATGATCATTATCATTAACTTCCTCTTCAGCTGATGTAGGCTCCACAGAAACAACTTTCTGCGCTGCGCTACTCTCAGTTTGAAGTAAAGGTTCAACAATCTCATCAAGTTCTATCTTCCTCCCACTCAATTCTTTCGAGAGAAACTCTTTCTCAAGAAATGTTCCGTTTTTAGCGACAAACACTTTGCCTTCGGATCTGAGGTAGAAGGTATACCCAACTGTCTCTTTTGGGTATCCTATGAAGACGCATTTCTCCGCTTTGGGTTCCAGCTTTTCAGGCTGAAGCTTTTTGACATAAGCATCACATCCCCAAACTTTAAGAAACGACAGCTTTGGCTTCTTGCCAAACCAAAGTTCATATGGCGTCGTCTCAATGGATTTTGATGGTGCCCTATTTAAAGTGAATGCAGCTGTCTCTAATGCATAACCCCAAAACGATAGTGGCAAATCGGCAAGAGACATCATAGATCGCACCATATCCAATAAGGTTCGATTACGACGTTCGGACACACCATTACGCTGTGGTGTTCCAGGCAGTGTCAGTTGTGAAACAATTCCACATTGTCTTAAGTGACTGCCAAACTCATAACTCAGATATTCTCCTCCTCGATCAGATCGTAGGAATTTAATCTTCTTGTTACGATGATTCTCAACTTCACTCTGAAATTGTTTGAACTTTTCAAATGTTTCAGAATTGTGTTTCATTAAGTAAATATACCCATATCTACTTAAGTCATCAGTGAAGGTGAGAAAGTAACGATAACCACCGCGCGCCTCAATACTCATCGGACCGCACACATCAGTATGTATGATTTCCAATAAGTCACTTGCATGTTCCATTGTACCAGAGAACAGCGTTTTAGTCATCTTGCCCATGAGGCATGGCTCACATGTGTCAAGTGATTCAAAATCATGTGACTCCAAAAGTCCATCAGCATGGAGCTTCCTCATGCGTTTTATGCCAATATGACCTAAACGGCAGTGCCACAAGAAAATGGTATTATCATTATCAATTCTACATCTTTTGGCATCAATGTTATGAACATGTGTATCATTACTATCGAGATTCAATAAGAATAAACCCCTCACATTGGGTGCATGACCGTAAAAGATATTACTCATATAAATAGAACAACCATTATTCTCTGATTTAAATGAGTAACCGTCTCGCAATAAACAAGATCCAGATATAATGTTCATGCTTAACGCAGGCACCAAATAACATTTATTCAGGTTCATCACTAATCCCGATGGTAATCGAAGAGCGAGCGTGCCGACGGCGATCACATCAACCTTGGAACCATTTCCCACGCGCATCATCACTTCGTCCTTTGCCAGCCTCCGTCTATTCCGCAATTCCTGTTTTGAGTTGCAAATTTGAGCAACCGCACCGGTATCAAATACTCAGGCACTACAACGAGAGTTGGTAAGGTACACATCAATAACATGTATATCATATATACCTTGTTTGTTGTTGGCCGCCTTCTTGTCAGCCAAATACTTGGGGCAGTTCTGCTTCCAGTGTCCAGTTCCCTTGCAATGAAAGCACACAGTTTCTGGTTTGGGTCCAGCCTTGGGTTTCTTTACGAGAGGAGCAACTGCTTTGCCACTCTTCTTGGAGTTACCCTTCTTACCCTTGCCATTTTTCTTGAAACTAGTGGTTTTATTGACCATCAACACTTGATGCTCCTTCTGAATTTCAGACTCAGCGGCTTTCAGCATCGCAAACAGCTCGGCGACTGACTTGTTCATCCCGTGCATGTTATAGTTCAACACGAAGCTCTTGTAGCTAGGTGGCAATGATTGAAGAACTCTGTCAGTGATAGCCTCTGGCGGAAGGGGCATCCCCAATTCAGCCAGACGGGTGGAGTACCCAGACATTCTAAGTACGTGATCACTGATAGACCCGTTCTCCTCCATCTTGCAAGCATAGAACTTATCGGAGATCTCATATCTCTCGATCCGGGCATTTTTCTGAAAGATAAACTTCAACTCCTGGAACATCTCATATGCTCCATGACGTTCAAAACGTCTTTGAAGTCCCGGTTCTAAGCCATACAATATTGCACATTGAACTATTGAGTAATCTTCAGAACGAGCCTGCCAGGCGTTCACAACGTCTAGAGACTCAACTGGAGCGGGTGGATCACCAAGCGGTGCATCAAGGACATAAGCCTTCTGGGAAGCCGTAAGGATAATCCTTAGATTACGGGCCCAGTCCACAAAGTTACTTCCATCATCTTTCAATTTAGCTTTCTCTAGGAACGCATTAAAATTCAGGGGTGCTACTGCGCGAGCCATGATCTACAACATAAATATTGCAAAGACAACTTAGACAATTGTTCAAGATAATGAGTTTAGTTAATCATATTACTTAAAAACTCCCACTCAAATTGACATCCCTCCAATCATTCGAGTGTAACATGATCCAAATCCACCAACTCAAGTCTGATCATCACGTGAGTTGAGGTGGTTTCAATGGTGAACATCTTCATGTTGATCATATCTACTATATGACTCATGTTCGACCTTTCGGTCTCTTGTGTTCCGAGGCCATGTCTGTACATGCTAGGCTCGTCAAGTTTAACCCGAGTGTTCCGCACGTGCAACACAGGCTTGCACCCGTTGTATGTGAACGTAAAGTCTATCACACCCGATCATCACATGGTGTCTCGAAACGACGAACTTTCGCAATGGTGCACACTCGGGGAGAACCCAATTTTATCTTGAAATTTAAGTGAGGGATCACCTTATAATGCTACCGTCGTCCTAAGCAAAATAAGATGCAAAAAAGGATTAACATCACATGCAAATCATAAGTGACATGATATGGCCATGAACTTGTGCTTTTGATCTCCATCTCCAAAGCACCAGCATGATCTCCATCGTCACCGGCATGACACCATGATCTCCATCATCTTGATCTCCATCAACGTGTCGCCATGAGGTTGTCGCGCCGACTGTTGCTTCCACGACTATTGCTAACTCATAGCGATAAAGTAAAGCAAAACGGCGAAAATAATTAAAGACAACTCTATGGCTCCTGCCAGTTGCCGTACTCATCGACATGCAAGTCGTGATATTCTATACAACACATGATCATCTCATACATCACATATATCTCATCATGTACTTGGCCATATCACATCACAACATACCCTGCAAAAACAAGTTAGACGTCCTCTAATTGTTGTTGCAAGTTTTACGTGGCTGCTACGGGTTTGCAAGAACCGTTCTTACCTACGCAAAACCACAACGTGGTGTAGTGATTGCTTTTTGATCTTCTAAAAGAACCCTCTTCATTGAAATCGATTCAACTAAAGTGAGAGAGACAGACACCCGCTAGCCATCTTTATGCAACGAAGTTACATGTCAGTTGAAGGAACCGATCTCTCGTAAGCGTACGAGTAATGTTGGTCCGAGCCGCTTCATCTCACAATACCGCCGAATCAAATATCAACTAGTAACGGCAAGCAATATGTATACACCCACGCCCACAACTCGTTTGTGTTCTACTCGAGATCTCATCTACGCATAGACCTAGCTCAGATGCCACTGTTGGGGAATGTTGCATGGGAAACAAAAATTTTCCTACGCACACACAAGATCTATCCATGGTGATGAGCATCTACGAGAGGGAGAGTGAATCTACATACCCTTGTAGATCGCTAAGCAGAAGCGTTAAGAAACGCGGTTGATGTAGTCGAACGTCTCCGCGATCCAAATCGCAAGTCGTCCCTCGATCCGAACGGACGGCACCTCCGCGTTCAACACACGTACGGCTTGATGACGCCTTCACCTCCTCGATCCAGCGAGCGATGGTGAAGTAGTAGATGAGTTCCGGCAGCACGACGGCGTGGTGATGGTGGTGAGGAACAATCTCTGCAGGGCTTCGCCAAGCACTACGGAGATTATGACGGGAGAACTAGAGGGTTAGGGTTGCCGACACACGGCTTGGGAAATCTTAATGTGTCCCGTGTGCTAGCCCTGCCCCTCTATTTATATGTTGAGCCTTGGGGTCTAAACTTGGAGTAAAAGCCTCCTCCAGGTCGGTTTTGCCCGCACAAGGTCGGTTTGGCCCGCAGGGAAAGAGTCCAACTCGGATCCCTGCAGTACCGTGCACAAGCGGTAGTACCGCTCACGAGCGGTAGTACCGCTTCACACAAGCGGTAGTACCGCTTGAGCGGTAGTACCGCTTCACACAAGCGGTAGTACCACTTACGCGGTAGTACTGCCTTACCAGCGGTAGTACCGCTTAAGGCAGCAGCAAAACTCCCTTTTGCACTTTCCAATACCTCGTGGGCTTTACCCCTTTGGCCCATATAAAGTGTTGCTGCACCCGAACACTTCGGTAAACACCCGGAATCCCTTCCGGTGAATTCCGGAACCCTTCCGAAGATCACAACACTATTATCACATATATTAATCTTTACCTCTGGACTCTTCCGGAGACCCTCGTCATGTCCGGGATCTTATCCGGGACTCCGAACAACCTTCGGTCACCAACAAAATAACTCAACTATACTAATCGTCACCAAACGTTAAGTGTGTAGACCCTGCGGGTTTGAGAACTATGTAGACATGACCGAGACACCTCTACGATCAATAACCAATAGCGGGACCTGGATGCCCATATTGGCTCCTACATATTCTACGAAGATCTTTATCGGTCGAACCTCTATGTCAAGGATTCAGTTAATCCCGTATGCTGTTCCCTTTGTTCTTCGGTATGTTACTTGCCCGAGATTCGATCGTCGGTATCTCTATTCCTAGTTCAATCTCGTTACCGGCAAGTCTCTTTACTCGTTCCATAATACAAGATCTCGTGGCTAACACTTTAGTCACATTGCTTGCAAGGCTCATTGTGATGTTGTATTACCGAGTGGGCCCTGAGATACCTCTCCGTCACACGGAGTAACAAATCCCAATCTTGATCCATGCCAACCCAACAGACACCCTCGGAGATACCTGTAGAGCACCTTTATAGTCACCCAGTTACGTTGCGACGTTTGATACACACAAGGTACTCCTCCGATGTCAGGGAGTTGCATGATCTCATGGTCATAGGAACAGATACTTGACATGCAGAAAACAATAGCAATAAACTGACACGATCATATGCTACGTTTATAGTTCGGGTCTTGTCCATCACATCATTCTCCTAATGATGTGATCCCGTTATCAAATGACATCTCATGTCCATGGCTAGGAAACCTTCACCATCTTTTGATCAACGAGCTAATCAACTAGAGGCTTACTAGGGACACAATGTTGTCTATGTACCCACACATGTATTTGAGTTTCCAATCAATACAATTATAGCATGGATAATAAACGATTATCATGAACAAGGAAATATAATAATAACCAATTTATTATTGCCTCTAGGGCATATTTCCAACAGGCACAACACTTTGTTGCGCATCACCGGCAAGCTCAAAGACCGGCAAGCTCAAGACCGGCAAGATCAGAATTTCCGGGAAGCAGGCCTTCCAGGGAGGAGACCTCTAGGCAGGTCACCGAGAAGACCCGATGTTGGACTCCCGGCAAGATGCTTGCCGGAGGACAACTGGGAACAAGCACAAGACTATCAAGAAGGCGTTCAAGCCAATGATCAAAAGACCGAAGGCTGGGCGCCCGGCAAGATCTTGCCGGGCTGGCCCGTCGAGCCCCGGCAAGATCAGCACCCGGCAAGATCCCGCCATCCTGCCACCGCTCCAGCGCAGCGACCAGCCTGTCAGACGAGGTTTATCCTCCTGGACGCGTGTCATGGCATATGCGGCGGATGGGCTTAAGCGGTGCTGATGGGACGGCCCCTTTTTACATCCCCAAGATGCTAAGGGACACCTCAATGGAGCATTTAATGTTCTTGTCCTAAACCGTCAGTGTTAGGTATGATAACACTGTAGCTACTTTTACACCTCATGTATGCACTGTACGCCACTGTTGGTGACCCCTTCGAACGTATAAAAGGAGGCCCAAGGCGTAGCTACAGGGGGATCGGATCTTCTCTAGCCCATTCTGCATGAGTAGCGGCTGAGTACTATAGCGCTCCCAGAACTTGAGCTAGAACACATCTAATCCAACCAAAGCAGGAGTAGGGTTTTACGCATCTTTGCGGCCCGAACCTGGGTAAAAATCCCGCGCGTTGATCGTTAGATCTGCTCTTTGCGCAAACCTTCCTCCTTGCCGAATCGTAAAGGGATCCTCGCGGTCCCATAGGTGTCGTTTCTCCGACATCTTTGGCGCGCCAGGTAGGGGGAAAGATTGCGCGAACCTGATCTAGCGGTTAGCGCGTCAGCTTCATCGTCGATGGCGACTTCGCTCTACTTACAGAAAGCTAAGTTCTAAAACTTTGATTGCTTTTTGTTGTGTAGCCTTATCCTTGATGGCAGATTTGTATAACCTGTGCGCGAGGGAGCGCTCTGGAAACACTCTGCGCTCTTGGTTGTTCTGGGTCCGCCCAACGACACAGATGCAGCTGCGTTTGTCTCTAGAGCGTTAAGCTCCTGAAGAGGCGGCGTTCTCGATAGGCTGCTAGACAGGACCCGATCCTAAGCGCCATCGACCAGAACGTGCGCATTCGGGGAGTATTCCAGCAAGCGTAGGGATTCATTGTAAAAAATTGCAATTGTTCAAGGAAAAGGCTCAATGAGTTTTATTTTCGGATTTCTGCGTAAACCCGTATGCTGAGGAGCCTCCCCGGGGTTAGTTGCGCTCCTAGTCGCCTCGAGTCCGCTCGGCGATATGAGCAGCTGCACTAAGGCTGGGAAGGTAAACCTTTTCGGGAGGCGGCGTTCCCGGCAAGCTGCTAAGGACCCGTTCCTCAAAGCGCTGCCGACTGGATCATGCGCACCGGAAAGTGTTCCGGCAAGCAAGGGAACATTCGACAGAAGTCAAAATTACAACAAATTAATTATAAACCAGGAGCTAATTAACTTGTTGTGCTAAAACACTGTCGTGGCATTACATGCCCAATCAGTGTTGCAGGAATACGCATGGAAGGCAGGCTCGGGGGCTGGCAGCATCCTAGAGAGTAACATTCTAGAGAGCCTGCCGGTCATCACCACGAGCGCGGCCTCGATATGCGAGATGCACAGCAGGAAAAGCTAAGTTACAAAAACTTGTAACAATTACATTTCTTTTGCTGTCCTCGCTTGCTCCTTGCACCTACATGCAAAGGAGCCTTCCCGGGGCCAATAGCGCCCCTAGTTGTCTCGAGTCCGCTCGACAACTTAGGCGGCTGCACAGGCACCGGGAAGGTAAACCTTTCCGGGAGGCGGCGTTCACGGCAAGCTGCTAAGGACCCGTTTCCTCCAAGCGCTGCCGACTGGAGCGTGCGCACCGGAAAGCTTTCCGGCAAGCATGGGCCGTCTTGATTGATTTTTCGTCCTTGTACATTAATCTGCACGCGAAGGAACCTTGTCGTGGTGAGCCCGCGCTCTAGTTTCGCCTCGAGTCCGCTCGGCAAACTTAGCAGCTGCGTTCTGACCCGACAAGTCACCTTGCCGGCAGCGGCGTTTCCAGCAGGCTGCTAAAGACCCGCATCTAGCGCTCGCGGCAAACGTGCGCACCGGCAAGGTTTCCAAACAGCGTAGGATATAAGATATATGCAAGGACGGAATTAATCAAGAGAGGAGCAACATTCATTTAGCATAAAGAACATGTCTTGCATACATAAAGATTTGCCTGACTAAGATTAATTATTCCTTTACGTGCGCCATTGCAGCGACAGGCCGTGCTGGAGCCCGGCAAGACGGCAGTGAGGCGTTCGCAGCTGACGGCGGCGACAGCAGGGATGACTGTACGAATCGAGCACCGCACTGGCAGTACCCTTCATGGGCAAGGCTCAGGGGCTGGCTCTTCATCACATGGTGTGGCCCTCCCTTTCGGGCACAAGACTCCTGCAGCCGTCCTGCTCTGTCTGCCCACGCTGCCGGCAAGCCCAAGGCTCGGCAAACCGCAAGCTCTCTTGCATCATCATTAGCGTGCAGTTAAAGTCATGAGTGACGGTTACTTCTCGCCGCGCGTGTACCGGTGCGTGTTTTTGGGCCTAGCCCGGACAACACTGTGCACGCTTGTCCGGCCCAGGCCCGGGGGCTCCTGTCGGTGTAATGAACAGGGGGTGTCCATTACCCCTGGACATGCACCGGCAAGTTGCAGCCTCCAGGCGGGAAGGGCATGGCTGAGAAGACATCCACTCATAGAACACAGAAGGGTTTTCCGGCAAGGACTACTTGCCGGGAACAACGCCAAGCCTGTCGGGGGGCCACAGGCTCCGGCAGGGCCTCAAGCCCTTGCCGTAGAGACAAACGCACCCGGGGCAGAAGACATACCTTTAGTCCTTGCTGTCGAGCCTCAGGCTCCAGCCTGGGCACATCACTTTGTTGCGCATCACCGGTAAGCTCAAAGACCGGCAAGCTCAAGACCGGCAAGATCAGAATTTCCGGGAAGCAAGCCTTCTTGGGAGGAGACCTCCAGGCAGGTCACCGAGAAGACCCGATGTTGGACTCCCGGCAAGATGCTTGCCGGAGGACAACTGGGAACAAGCACAAGACTATCAAGAAGGCGTTCAAGCCGATGATCAGAAGACCGAAGGCTGGGCGCCCGGCAAGATCTTGCCAGGCTGGCCCATCGAGCCCCGGCAAGATCAGCACCCGGCAAGATCCCGCCATCCTGCCACCGCTCCAGCGCAGCGACCAGCCAGTCAGATGAGGTTTATCCTCTTGGACGCGTGTCATGGCATCTGCGGCGGATGGGCTTAAGCGGTGCTGATGGGACGGCCCCTTTCTCCGTCCCCAAGACGCTAAGGGACACCTCAACGGAGCATTTAATGTTCTTGTCCTAAACCGTCAGTGTTAGGTATGATAACACTGTAGCTACTTTTACACCTCATGTATGCACTGTACGCCACTGTTGGTGACCCCTTCGAACGTATAAAAGGAGGTCCAAGGCGTAGCTACAGGGGGATCGGATCTTCTCTAGCCCATTCTGCATGAGTAGCGGCTGAGTATTGTAGCGCTCCCAGAACTTGAGCTAGAACACATCTAATCCAACCAAAGCAGGAGTAGGGTTTTACGCATCTTTGCGGCCCGAACCTGGGTAAAAATCCCGCGCGTTGATCGTTAGATCTGCTCTTTGCGCAAACCTTCCTCCTTGCCGAATCATAAAGGGATCCTCGCGGTCCCATATGTGTCATTTCTCCGACATATGGATAGTAGATATAGGTTTTTGTATCGTGAATAAATGAAAACAACAAGGTCACAAGTGACAAAAGTGTGTAAAAACAGTGTTGCAATGCTTGAAAACAAGGCCTAGGGTTCATACTTTCACTACTGCAATCTCTCAACGGAGCTAACATAATTGATCATATAACCATCCCTCAACTTGCATGCCTCCCGTCTACTCAAACAGTTGCCCGCAAGGCACCTCCTAGCCAATAAAGAGTGTGATGCATGGCAACATGTAAATGGCCAGTAGAACCCCCACAATTTATAAATAATACAACCATTGCGATGGTAACGTGACAACTTTTTGTTCCAAAATGCTTTTGTTGGTTATTAATGTGTGCGCCTTTTCTCAAAATGGACACGAAAAAAAAACAACATATTTGTGCTATATCATGACGCCCTGCCCAATTTCATGAATTTTTTGTGATTTTTTGATTTACTATAATTGAAACCAATATTCTCAATGTTGCCACTAGAAGAAAAAAAATCGAAAATATGTCTCAAATTGGGAAACAAAATCCTACAATGCCTTTATGTGCGATGTCATAACACCATGACAAGTTTCATGAATTTCTGACGAGTTTTGGATTTACACGAATTTAAAAACCAAGTTTCTCAGTTTTTGCAGCCGAGCCAAGACGCTGAGATGTTTGAGATTCATTCCCATTTCTTGCATGGGACCTAAACATGTAGCTAGGGATATGTATATGATTTTTCAACCCATTTTGGTGCACTAGACCTGATACGTCTCAACCGTATCGATAATTTTTGATTGTTCCATGCTATTATATTATCAATCTTTGATGCTTTATATGCAATTATATGCTATTTTATATCTTTTTTGGGAAATAACCTATTAACCCAGTGCCTAGTGCCAGTTGCTGTTTTCTACTTGTTTTTGGTTTTCCAGAAAATCAGTACCAAATGAAGTCCAAATGCGATGAAACTTTTTGACGATTTTTTTTGGACAAAAGAGACCCTGGAAGCTTCGAAGGAGACCAAACGCGAAGCAAGGAGACGGCAAGGCAACAGGGCGCGCACAGGGGGGGTAGGCGCGACCTGATGCCTTGTGGGCCCCTCGTGGCTCCGTCTAACCTAATTCCACCTCCATAAATTCTCTGAAATCGGGAAACAAACAGAGAGCCACCCGAAACACTTTTTCCATCACCACAAATCTCTATTCCGACGGGAGCCCATCTAGAAACCTTTGTTAGTACTCTGTTGGAGGGGGAATCAATCACGGAGGCCTTCTTCATCAAGCTTTTTGCCTCCATGATGATGTGTGAGTAGTCCACCACAGACCTAATGGTCCATAACTAGTAACTACATGGCTTTCTCTCTCTCTTTGATCTTCAATACCATGTTCACCGCAATCCTCACGGTGATCTATCCGATGTAACCCTCTTTTGCGGTGTGTTTGTTGGAATCCGATAAATTGTGGGTATATGATCAAATTATTCATTGAAAGTAACTGAGTCTTTTCTGAATTCTATTATGCATGATTGTTATAGCTTCGTATTTCTCTCCGATCTGTCGGTTTGGTTTGGCCAACTAGATTGATTTATCTTCAGCGGGAGTAGTGCATTGTAATGGGTTCAATCTTGCGGTGTTCTATATCCCAGTGACAGAAAGGGACAAGACACATATTTGTATTATTGCCATTAAGGATAAAATGATGGGGTCTGAATATATTGCTTGTCTTACTTTGCCTACATCATGTCACTTTGCTCCAAGCATTACTCTGTTTGTCATGAACTTAGTACCATAGATGTAGAATCATTTTGGTCGATTGGTGGAGTAATAGTAGTAGATGCAGGATTGTTTCGGTCTACTTGTTTATGGACGTGATGCCTATATACATGATCATTGCCGTGAATAACATGTCATAACTATGCGCAATTCTGTCAATTGCCCAACAGTAATTAGTCTACCCACCGTGTGGTATCTTCAAGAGAGAAGCCTCTAGCGAAAACTATGGCCCCGGGGTCAACTTAATCATAAATACTAAAACCATAAAAATACTTTTCTGCAATTTATTTACTGATATTTTATTTTACTTTTATATCGTCTATTTCTATCAAGATTTAATCCTTGGAAGTAACGAGTTCAAGGGGGGTGACAACCCTCTTGCCCGCGTTGGGTGCAAGTGTTTTGTTTTGTGTGTGTAGGTGTTGTCGAAGGGAGTTTGGTTGGTTCTCCTATTGGTTCGATAACCTTGGGTCTCACTGAGGGAAATACTTCTCTCTAATGTGTTGTATCTCCTCTCCTCTTCGGGTAAAATCCCAACGCAGCTCACAAGTAGCAGGAAGAATTTTTGGCGCCGTTGCCGGGGAGACATCATCAAACTCTCGTCAGGTCCCTTCACACAAATTATCTTTCACTTATTCTACTTTTTATTTACTGTTATATTTTGCTTTATATAAAAATACAAAAGAACAAAAATATTTATAATTTCTTGCTTGCTTAGTTATCTAGTTTACTTGTTTGCTTGTTAGTTTTCTTGCTTGCTATTATGGCTAGTTGGTCTCTTATTCCGTGTACCCCTAAGAATGAAGTGCTTAATTTCAAACAAAGGGAAGGAGAAAATTTAAAATATGCTTGGTATAGGATTTGCAATGTCAAAATAAATCAACTCGTAAGCAATCCACCACTATTTTGCTTTGTCATTTTTATGCGGGTGTTACTACTTGGTATAGATTTGTGCTTGACACTATTACTGGTGGTAATTTCTTAACGAGTCACACTTTGGACGCTTTCAATGCATTGGAAAATCTAGTAGGATCACCACTTATTATTGTTAATGGAACCATATTGACATTGGAAGATGTTATGAGTAGGCTAGCTGCTATAGAGAATAAAATGTCTACAATTGAGCACATTGAAAATCTAGAAAAGAATGTCCACAATCAAGTTACTCAATTTGGTTCAAAAGTAGGAATTATTCTAAAGAGACTAAAAGATAGTGAGCCAAAGATTAATGAACGACTAGGGCAAAGTCCATCCGGAATTGATAAGTTGGAGGAAATCCTTAAGAAAATGGGCTCCGCTTTTACTTCCACTAAAACTATTGATAAGTCTCCCCTCAATAAGAGTCCCAAGGTTATTTATATTCCTAAGCATACACGTGTCTCATCTAGTAAAAGGAATGAGGACCTTAAAATGATTAGTGTGCACCCCAGTTTCATAGTTGTAATAAAGTAACCTATCATTAAGCCTCCTCTCTTGGTCCCTAGGAGCGTGGTCATTAATAATTTATGTGCTAAACCTCCTAGGAATCATGGTTGCATAATTCTGGAGTTGGATGTCAAGGATGACAATACTTGATACTATGCATTATGCCTAGCTAGGGGCATAAAATAATAACGCTTGTTGGGAGCCAACCCAATAGTTATCTTTAATTTTTTTTGTTTTACTTTCTGTTTTTGGTGTGTTGACATGATTATTGATACTGTAATGATTGCGTTTTTTGTGTTCAAATTAGTGTATGTGCCAAGTAAAGCCTTTGGGATGATTTGGAAGATAGTAGAATTAACGTTATGCAAAAATACTAACTTTTACGCCCAGTGCAGAATTTCTATGATTTCACTGGAACGCATTTTTGATCTTAATTTTTACACATTATTGGTAATAAATCCCGGGTTTTCCTAATTTTTCAGAATTTTTGAAGTTACAGAAGTATGGTTTTAGTACAGGTCATTACAGACTGTTCTGTTTTAGACCGATTCTATTTTTGCTTGCATAGTTTCCTTGTTTTGATGATGCTATGGATTGTATCAGGGGGTATAATTAATAGTACCTAAAGTATTTGATATGTCTATTATACTAACGGATCTCACGAGCTTTTGTTGAATTTTGTGTGCTGAAGTTTTCAAGTTTTGGGAGTGACAACAATGGATGAAGGAATAAGGAACGGCAAGACCCTAAGCTTGGGGATGCCCAAGTCACCCCAAGGTAATATTCAAGGAAGACCCAAGCGTCTAAGCATGGGGATGCCCCGGAAGGCATCCCCTCTTTCATCTCCAATATATCGGTATGTCACTTGGAGCTATATTTTTATTCTTCACATGATATGTGTTTTGCTTGGAGTGTCATGTATTATATTTTGATTTTATTTTATTTTGCCAAAATCATTGTTTTGGGACACACATATTTGCCATAGGAGTATGGATGATCACAATGCCGAGGTACCTCGGAGTTTGGATGATCACATATTGGCCAAAATCTTATTTTGCCAAAATTTCGCCGGTGCATATTTGCCAATGCTTATATGGCACCTCGGAGTTTGGATGATCACATATTTGCCAAAATCTTATTTTGCCAAAATTTTACCCGTGCATCCAAACTCCTATGGCACCTCGGCATCCAAAATCATAAGAATACCATTGTGATCATTACACGATCACATTATAAGAATACCATTGTGATCATCTCGTGACCACATAAATATCAACAAAGTTCTTTCCTTATCGAACCAGGGTTATTCATTTTTCAGGTTATTATTATTTTTGTTGACCCATAGTGTGACCTACTATGAACTGTGTCCATGACCGAGGACGCGTCTATCGATAGATTATACACTCTGCAGAGGTTAGTACACTGTACCCACACCATGGAACTCACGGCCTTGTGCTCCCATTCGGGTGGACCAACGACATTCCGATAAAACCAATCTATTGCAAGACACTCTTCCGGCCACTCCGACAAACTCCCCTTTGGGTTATGCCATGGGTGGCCCCGATGTCAACTCGTGACATCCGCCACCTTTGTGGCCGCCACCATCGTGGCAAAACAAACTCGTCCCAAACAGGGACACACGCTCGCAACGCAACTCGGGCACACAAGATTATGCCTGCCCACCGGGCCAGGGTAGCGCAAGCGCACAACCTTTCTAGTTGGATGCACTGGCGAGAGGCATGTCAATATACCGCATTAGGGCCTCCCATACAAGCACATGTGGTTGCACTGGTGAGTTTGATTCGATGGCACCATGACTCAACCAACAGATTTGTTCAAGTTCGATTAATGTCAGGTTTAACTTGAATCGTGATGAGCTGAGTCATAATAACATGATGAAATAATAATGCATATTAACATGAACATGAATGAGAACATAACCATGAATCGTAACATCAACGACAATAAATCATTTATTCTATGAGATGCAAATGAGCATGGCAAAGTGATGATCGTGCATGGGATATGTATTTGCATAACATACGATAATAAGGCATATGAGAATATCACTAGCATATGATATAGCTGCAAGAATGAAACATGAGAATAATCATACTAGCAAATAATCAATGATACATGAGAGCACGGCATAAGCATGGATTCACAAGCATATATAGAGAGCATTTATTAAAAACAACAAATAGTTATTGAATCACTCAAGTGGAAACCATGGATATTGCAAGACCATCATGCAAGTGGATGTTGTGGCTTGCCTAGAGATGAAGAACTCATCAGGAGGAAGTGCGATGAACTCGCGGAAAGATTCGCCAAAAAAGATTCTCTCTCGAAGGGGGCTAATCAAGAGCAAGGGAAAAATGGTCATTTCAGAATGTGACAACATAGTGAAAATGATACCAACGGAACGGGCTCTACGAATAGAGCACGTGGGCTTTTGAATCACCTGAATCCGAGTCACGGTCGTGAAGTTATGGCCGTTTGTTCGTTAGGCACAGAAACAAATAAAAATGTGTTCATTTCTGGTGCTAACTAACGAACTTCCACTATTTAATAGATTCGGCCGGCGGCAGAGACATAAAGCGCCTTTCCAGAAAATATGCTTTCTGCAAAGGGAAAGCGCATTCCTGACCGAAGAAGAAGAGAATACGCTTTCGAAAACAGAAAACGTATTCCGAGGAATACGTCTCCACTTATCCGCGTGGGCCCGGGGTTTCTATCGCTGATGGGTGGGACCCGTATTGACCTCTCTCTCTCCTCCCAACTCAGGCACATGAGAGGCGAGGCAGAGGCGCAACCGGCGCCGGCCCTGGTGCCTCCGGCCACCTCCGGCCGAGGGGAGCGCACCGGCGGACTCGGGATGGGGCGGCGCTTCCACCGGTGGCAGGTGCGACCGTCGTGGTTGACCGGAGCGAAGACGGCTAGAGTTCTGGCAGACTTGGGCATCGGTCGGACCTTGGGAACGCGGCCACCGGTGTCCTGGGGTAGCAACGGGGTGACGGGGAGGCTCGCTGGACCGCGGGGCTTCCTCTGGTGGTGGAATAACGGAGGGGAGGGCTCGGCATTGGGCCAATTTGGGCGGAGCCGAGCGGCGGCCATGGGAGGTGAGGATGGGCTTCGGGGGCGAATTGAGGTGCTGGGGAGGCGTCTAGGAGGTGGAGAAGGTCGATTGACGCACGCGGGGAGGGCTTAAATAGCTGGGGCGAGATGCTTCCGCCGGAGGCCGTCGCGGCCATACGGTCGATGCCCCTGGCGAGGCCGGCATGCAGGACCAAGATGAGGAGATCGGAGATGGCAGGGGGGTGCGCACGAGATGCCAGGGATGTACGTATGTGAACGGGGCGAGCACAGGGGAGGCAGGGCACGCGGCGCTCAGTGCACCCGCGGGCGTGACGGCTGGCGTTAGCGAGGAGGCTTCTGGAGGTGGGGGAGGGGTCCTGCAGCTACGTGGGACGATAGGAGGGCTGGGAGGCATAGAGGACGCGAGGGAATCGGCTTGGAAGAGGGGTCCGACGCTACCCGACGCGCAGCGCGCGACCATAGCGGCAGAGCGCGCGCGCTGGCATGCCAACAGAGCGGTCACCGCGTGGCTTGGCATGGGGAGGGCACGAGGGCATGCAAAAAGGTGTCGAATGATGAGTCCCTTCACCCTGGAGCATCACAGAAGATTTGGTATGATAAAAGCACCTTTGTGCTGAAGGGTAACATCAACAAAAAGTTCTTGCAGAAAGGTGTTTGTACTGGGGCGGGGGAGTTCCACTTAGAGAAGGGTGCTGATCTTTGGCTAAGTGTGATCAAACACTAAGGTTATCATCTATGCAAGGTTTCATCTCAAGAGGATGAACATAATTAGCACTTGCTTCACAAAGTGTCAATCTGGGCAGCAATGAAAGGTTGAAGCTGTGCTAAAATGGCTAAAGGGATTGAACTGAAATATGGGGTAGGATGATCATTTGGGCATATGAAGACACTGTAAAAGTTTCATACCATTTGAGTGAATAAAAATGGTACTTCCTTCACAATGCACTTCTCTGGACAGATTCTAGGGAAATTAATTGAGAGAAACTGGCTACATGGAATGAGCTAAAATTTGGTGGAGGGAAGTTATATGGGTAGGAGAATGTCCTGGTAAATTGTCAGCAATTATGAAGCAATATAAAATATAGCTTCACAAACTGGAAATATGACCAGAAACAAAGATTTGACGCTGGGCTCACATAGGTTGTTGGATGGAGCTGAAATTGGGTGGAGAGTCATGCTTGAGGCATAAGGAGGTGCTCGCAAAATTTCAGCTCATTTGAATAAGCATGGCTAGTACTTTCTTCACAAAGCTTCCATCAGGACGGAATCTTGGGGAAATTTTATGAGGATGATTAACTAGGCAAATGATGCTGAATTTTTTCATGTGGCAAGGATTTGATATGAGAGAGTGCTCAGAAAGTTTGAGGGCAATCAAGCAAAGGGAAATAGCACTTTCTTCACAAAGTGCTATTTAGGATAGAATTGGAAAATGAATATTCCTGAATTATTTTTGAACTAGGAAAGGAAAAGTTTTGTCATATTTGTGGAAGATATGATCCCAAGAATTTATGAGAATTTTGTGGGAAATTATGGCAAGCCAGAAATATAGTTTGCTTCACAACCTAGGGCAAAAAGGATTATTCCTTCAATAGAAAAAGGAATATTCCCAAGAAATAAATATTGAGATTGGCCAAGGATGGAAATGACACGATCTTGGGAAGGATTAGAGATTGACAAGCCACTTGAGGAAGGAAAAAAGAGATGATCTTCCCAGGTTTCAAGACCACAGAGCCACAAAAAATAAAATCCAAAGAAAAATTCAAAGAAATCCAAAAGAAAAAGAAAGGGCCAGAAATCAGGGTGTTACAAACCTTCCCCCCCTTAAAGAAATATTGTCCTCAAGATTTGGCTGCTCAGGGAACAAGTAAGAATATTCTGACTTAAGGAAACCGTTTCTGACTCGGGTATCCTTTTCCTTTATAAATTGTTCCCGCTGAATTTCATATGACCTGACCGCGTTGCTCCGGGGTGCTTTGTTTCACCGCATTCTCATCTTGACAGGTCTTACCTTATATGTTCAATGTTACGCTGTCTCTAAGTCTTTCATATCTGCTGACGTAGCCGATATATTATAATGACTGGGAATATGTGATCTTTCCATAAGTCTGGGAGTGATTTCCAGTTGACGGGTCATTCTTATATCCATCACTGATAGTATTCCATGGAGTTGTGAACAACTTTTCCTCAGCGGACACAAAATATTTACTCCTTGCATCGGGTTATTCAAGTAGACGCATGTCTCCCGTGTTCAAAACAATGTTGGGAACCATAACCGTTCTGTTGGGGGAACCTGACTACTTGTAGGGATTTCGGAATCATCTTGGTTGATTCCACTGTCTCGAGTATTAAATCAGTACTAAAGATTCGATTGTCGCCTGTCGTGACCATAATAAAGGAGTAATATCTTATAGCAATAGCTTCTAGAACTTGACTGGCGGTGGTTCTGGCAAAAAAATCTTGTTCACGGCAGGCTATCATTTTGCTGAGTACCATGTGTGAAGACACATGATCCGAGACTGCTGTTCCGCATTTCGATTACTCATCATGTCGTTATATCCATAGGCCTTGCAATGCTTCAACACGGTCACTGAAGTCAAACTGTTGAGCTGGCCTTTGGTCTGACATGACAGACTTGGAAATCTCATACTGACAGTTCTGAGTATAATAGTTGGACAATCGGGTTACCTTGACTTGAGTTTCTTACAAACGGAGCAGACCCCTTGGGTGTATATATACTCATGGTGACCGATATAGAATCAGACTCTCTTTGGTGTCCGTACCATGTTGTTCATGCAATAATTATCACACCCGCGTTGTCAATCTTGTCATTCATTAGTGTCCTCTTTTCCCGAATCCTTTGCCAAAAGTGCTTGGCCATATATATCCTTAATTCTTCGTGTGACTATAGGTGATGTCAGATGCCATATTCCGACAAGTATACCTTATCTTGTCAGGCATGAGGAGGCAAGCCTTGATAACCACTGCCAAGATTGGTGTCCCAATGTGGCCTTTCTTCATAGCTTGTCAGTCCTTGCATGATACTGAGGTGTATAATTGGCTTTCATAACTCATGCGGTTGTCGAATTCTCACCGTTCTTGCATCATCGTACGAGTGACTTGCATGGCCTGGGCAGCATGCTCACAATATATGTAAGTATGGGTAGCTGAGTATTTGATTCCTGAGGCAAACTTGTGTCCTGACTGATTCTTGCTTCTGACAAAATGTCATCGTTTTCTCACAACAGATGCTAGGGGGTGGCTAATCGAGGTGAGAGCAAGGCTGCCGTGGAAGATCCGGGACGGGATAGGGTAGTAGCACGCGGTGGTTTACCCAGGTTCGGGGCTCTCCGGAGAGATAATACCCCTACTCCTGCATGTCTGTATATGAGGTGTATTGCAGTACAGAGTAGCTCCTAGAGCTGTATGGGAGAGGAGAGCCATGAGGCTTCTTGCCTCATATGTGTACGTGTGAGCCTGAGAGAATGGGAGAGGATGAGAGAATGAGAGGAGGCCTAGCCATGGGTGAGCTCCCCTGGTGCCTCTTATAAAGGGAGGACCAGGGGACAAGGGGTGGCCCACATGGCCAACTATTTACTATTGGAGAAGACATGTGAGATGACACATGATGCAGGCAATAGTGCACCACTATTGGAGATGACATGCGAGGTGACGTGATGACGCAGGCTATAGTGTCTTCATGTCGTGTCCGACGGGACGTGGTGGTTGACCTCGCACAGCAGGCCGGCTGGAGCAGCCGGACAGAGGTCGGTCGGAGCAGCCGGCTGGGCAGGGAGCCGACTGGACTCCGTAGCCGGCCAGACCGGGGTACTAGCCGGAGCAGTCAGACAGAGGGGCGTTGGCCGCCCCGTTGTTTTAAAATGTTGAGTCGCCTCCTTGAGTCTACCCGGGGGTAATCCCCCCGTCAGTAGCCTCCGAGCCTCCGGGCGACTTGGAGAGTCGGACGGAGGGTTTTCGCCGTTGTCATTCTTGTTGTAGAAGTTATTGATGATGGTCGATTGCGGGCCGGGGACGACGCGGCTTGCTTCCAGCGGGGGGGGGGGGGGGGGGGGGGGGGCGCCAGCGCACCCGCTGGGTGTAGCCTCCGAGCCTCCGGGCGACTCGAAGAGTTGGGCGGAGGGTTTTTGCTGTCGCTGGAGCGGACGGTGGCGTCGAGGTTGTCGGGCATGGACGCGGGGTCTGTCGCCCGATGGGCGCGGTGTCCTGCCGGGCGCGGACCCGGGGTCGTCCGGCTGATGGGCGCGGAGCTCTGCCGGGGGCGGATGCGGAGTCCGCCGGCAGATGGGTGCAGAGACCTGCCGGGCGTGGACGCGGAGTCAGCCAACTGGTTGTTTCCAGCGGGGGCGCGCCAGTGCACCCGCTGGGTGTAGCCTCCGAGCCTCTGGGCGAATCGAAGAGTCGGGCGGAGGGTCTTTGCTGTTGCTGAAGCAGATAGTGGCGTTGAGGACGCCGGGTGCGGACGCGGGGTCCGCCGACCGATGGGCGCGGGGTCCGCTGGCTGATGGGCGCGGAGCCCTGCCAAGGACGGACGCAGGGTCCGCCGGCTGTCAAGCGCGAGGCGCAGCCGGGGGCGGACGCGGGGTCCGCCGGCTGATGGGCGCGGAGCCCTGCCGAGGACGGACGCAGGGTCCGCCGGCTACCGAGCGCGAGGCGCAGCCGGGGGCGGATGCGGGGTCCGCCGACTGATGGGCGCGGAGCCCTGCCGAGGGCGGATCCGGGGTCCGCCGGCTGTCGAGCGCGAGGCGCTGCCGGGCGCGGACGCGGGGTCCGCCGGCTGATGGGCGCGGAGCCCTGCCGAGGACGGACGCAGGGTCCGCCAGCTGTCGAGCGCGAGGCGCAGCCGGGGCGGACGCGGGGTCCGCCGGCTGATGGGCGCGGAGCCCTGCCGAGTGCGGACGTGGGGTCCGCCGGCTGAATGGCACGGAGCCCTGCCGAGGGCGGACGCGGGGTCCGTCGGCTGATGGGCGCGGAGCCCTGCCGGGCGCGAACGCGGGGTCCGCCGGCTGTCGAGCGCGAGGCGCAGCCGGGGGCGGACGCGGGGTCCGCCGGCTGATGGGCGCGGAGCCCTGCCGAGGGCGGACACGGGGTCCGCGGGCTGAATGGCGCGGAGCCCTGCCGAGGGCGGACGCGGGGTCCGTCGGCTGATGGGCGCAGAGCCCTGCCGGGCAAGGACGCGGGGTCTGCCGGCTGTTGAGCGCGATGTTGGAAATATGCCCTAGAGGCAATAATAAATTGATTATTATTATATTTCCTTGTTCATGATAATCGTTTATTATCCATGCTATAATTGTATTGATTGGAAACTCAATTAGATGTGTGGGTACATAGACAAACAATGTGTCCCTAGCATGCCTCTAGTAGACTAGCTTGTTGATCAAAGATGGTCAAGGTTTCCTAGCCATAGACATAAGATGTCATTTGATAACGGGATCACATCATTAGGAGAATGATGTGATGGACAAGACCCAAACTATGAACGTAGCATATGATCGTGTCAGTTTATTGCTATTGTTTTCTGCATGTCAAGTATCTGTTCCTATGACCATGAGATCATGCAACTCACTGACACCGGAGGAATACCTTGTGTGTATCAAACATCACAACGTAACTGGATGACTATAAAGATGCTCTACAGGTATCTCCGAGGGTGTCTGTTGAGTGGGCATGGATCAAGACTGGGATTTGTTACTCCGTGTGACGGAGAGGTATCTCAGGGCCCACTCGGTAATACAACATCACAACAAGCCTTGCAAGCAATGTGACTAAGGTGTTAGCCATAGGATCTTGTATTACGGAACAAGTAAAGAGACTTGCCGGTAACGAGATTAAACTAGGTATGGAGATACCGACGATCGAATCTCGGGCAAGTAACATACCGAAGAACAAAGGGAACAACATGCGGGATTAACTGAATCCTTGACATAGAGGTTCAACCGATAAAGATCTTCGTAGAATATGTAGGAACCAATATGGGCATCCAGGTCCCGCTATTGGTTATTGACCATAGAGGTGGCTCGGTCATGTCTACATAGTTCTCGAACCCGCAGGGTCTGCACACTTAAGGTTCGCTGACGTTTCGGTAGTATAGAGTTATGTATGGTGGTGACCGAAGGTTGTTCGGAGTCCCGGATGAGATCCCGGACGTCACGAGGAGCTCCGGAATGGTCCGAAGGTAAAGATTGATATATAGGAAGTCCCGTTTTGGTCACCGGAAAAGTTTCGGGTATTTCGGTAGTGTACCGGGAGTGCCGGGAGGGTACCGGGGGACCATCAGGAGGGGCCTCTCACCCCAAAGGGCCTCATGGGCTGTGGGAGGAGGAGGACCAGCCCCTGGTGGCTGGCCGAAGCCCCCACTAAAGCCCATGCGGCTAGGGGTGGAAAACCCAAGAAGTGGAAAAGGTTTCCAAGTGGGGAGGAATCCTACTCCTAGTAGGATTGGAGTAGGACTCCTCTACCTCTCCCACTTCGGCCGCACCTAGGGGCAGCCCTAGGGGCGCCGGCCTCCCTCCCCTTCCTCCTATATATACTGGAGGGGAGAGAGGGCAGCCGCACCAGAAAACCCTAAGCCACGGTGCAGCCCTCTCTACCCGTTTTTAGTAGTGCTTAGGCGAAGCCCTGCTGGAATAGTTCCACCACCACCGCCGCCGCGCCGTCGCGCTGCTGTAGAACTCTTCTACCTCTCCTCTCCCTCTTGCTGGATCAAGAAGGCAGAGATCGTCATCGAGCTGTACGTGTGCTGAACGCGGAGGTGCCGTCCGTTCGGCACTAGATTGGAATGACCATGATTGGATCGCGGGACGTATCGTGATTGGATCGCGAGATGGATCGTGATGGGATCGCGGGACGGCTTGCGATTTGTATCGCGAAGACGTTCGACTACATCAACTGCGTTTCTTAACGCTTCCGCTTAGCGATCTACAAGGGTATGTAGATCCACTCTCCCTCTCGTAGATGCTCATCACTATGGATAGATCTTGCGTGTGCGTAGGAAATTTTTTGTTTCCCATGCAACGTTCCCCAACAGTGGCATCATGAGCTAGGTCTATGTGTAGATGAGATCACGAGTAGAACACAAAGGAGTTTGTGGGCGTTGATATTCTTGATTCGGTGGTATTGTGGGATGAAGCGGCCCGGACCAACATTACTCGTACTCTTACAAGAGACCGGTTCCATCATTTGACATGTAACTTCGTTGCATAAAGATGGCTGGCGG
Source organism: Elymus sibiricus (assembly GCA_039707655.1). Classification (NCBI taxonomy): domain Eukaryota; kingdom Viridiplantae; phylum Streptophyta; class Magnoliopsida; order Poales; family Poaceae; genus Elymus; species Elymus sibiricus. The sequence goes on along the minus strand of CM077675.1, from coordinate 279,304,256 downwards.
GTGTCTGTTTCTCCCACTTTAGTTGGATCGGATTCGACAAAGGCGGTCCTTGAGAAGGTTGAAAAGCAATTTGTGTATCACCGTGGTGGTTTTTGCATAGGTAAGAATTGTTCTTACTAGATACCCGTAGCAGCCACGTAAAACATGCAACAACAATTAGAGGACGTCTAACTTGTTTTCGCAGGGTATGTTGTGATGTGATATGGCAAATTACATGATGAGATATATGTGATGTATGAGATGATCATGTACTGTATAGAATATCACGACTTGCATGTCGATGAGTACGGCAACTGGCAGGAGCCATAGGGTTGTCTTTAATTAATTTTCGCCGTTTTTTGCTTTTCTTTATCGCTATGAGTTAGCAATAGTCGTAGAAGCAACAGTTGGCGCGACAACCTCATGGCAACACATTGATGGAGATCAAGATGATGGAGATCATGGTGTCATGCCGGTGACGATGGAGATCATGCCGGTGCTTTGGAGATGGAGATCAAAAGCACAAGTTCATGGCCATATCATGTCACTTATGATTTGCATGTGATATTAATCCTTTTATGCATCTTATTTTGCTTAGGACGACGGTAGCATTATAAGGTGATCCCTCACTTAAATTTCAAGATAAAATTGTGTTCTCCCCAAGTGTGCACCGTTGCGAAAGTTCGTCGTTTCGAGACACCACGTGATGATCGGGTGTGATAGACTCTACGTTCGCATACAACGGGTGCAAGCCAGTGTTGCACGTGCGGAACACTCGGGTTAAACTTGACGAGTCTAGCATGTACAGACATGGCCTCGGAACACAAGAGACCGAAAGGTCGAACATGAGTCATATAGTAGATATGATCAACATGAAGATGTTCACCAGAAACCACCTCATCTCACGTGATGATCGGACTTGGGTTGGTGAATTTGGATCATGTGACACTCGAATGACCAGAGGGATGTCAATTTGAGTGGGAGTTTTTAAGTAATATGATTAACTAAACTCATTATCATGAACATAGTCAAAATGTCTTTGCAAATAATGTTGTAGATTACTAGCTCGCGCTGTAGCTCCTTTGAATTTTTATATGTTCCTAGAGAAATAGAGTTGAAAGATGATGGTAGCAATAATGCGGACTGGGTCCGTGATCTGAGGATTGTCCTCATTGCTGCACAGAAGGCCTATGTCCTTAATGCACCGCTCGGTGCGCCACCCCCTCAAGCGTCGTCTGTAGATGTTGTGAACATCTGACAGGCACGTTCTGATGACTACTTGATAGTTTAGTGCGTCATGCATTACAACTTAGAATTGAGGCTCCAAAACGTTTTGAACGTCACGGAACATATGAGATGTTCTAAGAGATGAAATTGGGATCTCAGGCTCGTGCTCGTGTTGAGTGGTATGAGACCTCCAACAAGATTCTTTGCCTGCAAGATGAAGGAGAATAGCTCAATCAGTGAGCATGTGCTCATATTGTCTGGGTGCTACAAATCGCTTGAATCGATTGGGAGTTGATCTTCCAGATAAGATGGTGATTGATATAGTTCTCCAAGTCACTGCCACTAAGCTACTAGAAGCTTCGTGATGAACTATAAAATGCCAGGGATGGAAATAATGATCCCCGAGCTATTCGCGATGTTTGACACCGCGAAGGTAGAAATCAAGAAGGAGCATCAAGTGTTGATGGTTAGTAAAACCACTAGTTTCGAGAAGGGCGAGGGCAAGGAGGGATACTTCATGGATGGCAAGCCAGTTGCTGCTCCAGTAAAGAAACCCAAGGTTGAACCCAAACCCGAGACTGAGTGCTTCTATTATGAGGAGAACGGTCACTGAAGCGAAACTGCCCCAGATACATGGCAGATAAGATGGCTGGCAACGTCAACAGAAGTATAATTGATATACGTTTTATTCATGTGTACCTTGCTAGTACTCCTAGTAGCACCTGGGTATTAGATAACAGTTCAGTTGCTAAATGTTGGTAACTCGAAATAAAAGCTACGGAATAAACGGAGACTAGCTAAGGGCGAGGTGACGATGTGTGTTGGAAGTGTTTCCAAGGTTGATGTGATCACCATCGCACGCTCTCTCTACCTTCGGGATTAGTGATGAACCTAAATAAATGTTATTTGGTGTTTGCGTTGAGCATAAACATGATTAGATCGTGTCTATTGCAATACGGTTATTCATTTAAAATAGAGAATAATAGTTATTCTGTTTACATGAATAATACCTTCAATGGTCATGCACCCAATGAGAATGGTTTATTGAATCTTGATCGTAGTAATACACATGTTCATAATATTGATGGCAAAAGATGCAAAGTTAATAATGATAGTACCACATACTTGTGGCACTGCCGCTAAATGTCATAATTGGTGTAAAGTTCATGAAGAAACTCCATGCTGATGGATCTTTGGAGTCATTCGATTTCGAATCAGTTGAGACATGCGGACCATGCCTCATGGGCAAGATGACTAAGACCCCGTTTTCCGGTATGATGGAGCGGGCAAGTGACTTATTGGAAATGATACATGTTGATGTATGCGGTCCAATGAGTGTTGTAGCGTGCGGTGGATATCGTTATTTTCTTACCTTCAATGATGATTTGAGTAGATATGGGTATATTTACTTAATTAAACACAAGTCTGAATCGTTTGAAAAGTTCAAGCAAATTCAGAGTGAAGTTTGAGATCATCGTGACAAGAAGATAAAATGTCTACGATATGATCGTGGAGGTGAATATCTGAGTTACGAGTTTGGTATACAACTGAAGACAATGTGGAAGTTGTTTCACAACTCGCGCCACCTGGAACACCATAGTGTGATGGTGTGTCCGAACGTCGTAGTCGTGCTCTATTGGATATGGTGCGAACTATGATGTCTCTTATCGATTTGCCACTATCATTTTGGGGTTATGCATTAGAGACAACTACATTCACTTTAAGTAGGGCACCATCTAAGTCCGTTGAGATGACACCGTATGAATTTTGGTTTGGCAGAAACCTAAGCTGTCATTTCTCAGAGTTTGGGAATACGACGCTTATGTCTGATAAGCTTGATCCCAAAGCAGAAAGGTGCATCTTCATAGAATACCCTAAGGAAACAATTGGGTATACCTTCTATCTCAGATCCAAGGGCAAAGTATTTGTTGCTAAAAATGGGTCCTTTCTCGAGAAAGAGTTTCTCTCGAAAGAATTGAGTGGGAGGAAGATAGAACTTGATGAGGTTGTTGAACCTTTGTTTCAACCAGAGAGTAGCGCAGCGCAGAAAGTTGTTTCTGTGGAGCCTACGTTAGTTGAAGAGGAAGTTAATGATGATGATCATGAAGCTTCAGATCAAGTTACTATCGGACCTCGTAGGTCGACAAGGACGCGTACTGCTCCTGAGTGGTACGGCAACCCTGTCTTAGAGGTCATGTTGTTGGACAACGATGAACCTATGAGCTATGGAGAAGCGATGATGGGCCCGGATTCCTAGAAATGGTTAGAGGCCATGAAATTCGAGATGGGATCCATGTATGAAAACAAAGTATGGGCTTTGGAAGTATTACCTGAAGGGCGAAAAGCCATTCAGAACAAATGGATCTTTGAAAGGAAGACGGACGCGGACGGTAATGTCACCGTCTATAAAGCTCGACTTGTGGCAAAGGGTTTTTCACAAGTTCAAGGAGTTGACTACGATGAGACTTTCTCACCCATAGCGATGCTAAAGTCTGTTGGAATTATGTTAGCAGTTGTTGCATTTTTTGATTATGAAATCTGGCAGATGGATGTCAAAACATTGTTTCCTTAACGGTATCCGTGAGGAAAGGTTGTATGTGATACAACCGGAAGGTTTTGTCAGTCCTAAGGATGCTAAAATGTATGCAAGCTCCAGCAATCCTTCTATGGACTGGAGCAAGCATCTCGGAGTTGGAATATACGCTTTGATGAGGTGATCAAAGTTTTTGAGTCTATACAAAGTTTATGAGAAACTTGTATTTACAATAAAGTGAGTGGGAGCACTATAGAATTTCTGATAAGTATATGTGGATGACATATTGTTGATCGGAAATGATGTAGAATGTTTGGAAAGTATAAAGGGTTGTTTGAAAGGAGTTTTTCAAAGGAAAACCTGGAATGAAGCTACTTAAATATGGGGCATCGGGATCTATAGAGATAGATCAAGACGTCTGATAAGACTTTCAATGAGTACATACCTTGACAAGATTTGGAAAGAGTTCAAAATGGATCAGTCAAAGAAAGAGTTCTTGCCTAATTTGTAAAGTTGTGGAGTTGAGTGAGACTCAAAGCTCGACCATGGCAGAAGAAAGAGAAAGGACGAACGTCGTCCCCTATGCCTTATCCATAGGCTCTGTATAGTATGCCATGCTGTGTACCACACCTGGTGTGTGCCTTGCCATGAGTCTATCAAGGGTTACAAGAGTGGTCCAGGATTGGATCACTGGACAGCGGTCAAGATTATCCTTAGTAACTAGAGGACTAAGGAAATGTTTATCGATTATGGAGGTGATAAAGGGTTCGTCGTAAAGAGTTACGTCGATGCAAGCTTTGACACCAATCCGGATGACACTGAGAAGCAATCCGGATACGTATAGTGGAGCAGCCATTTGGAATAGTTCCAAGTGGAGCGTGGTAGCATCTGCAGTATGACATATAGATTTGCAAAGAACACACGGATCTGAATGTTGCAGACCGTTGACTAAAGACCTCTCTCACATGCTAAGCATGATCGAACCCCAGAACTCATTGGGTGTTAGATTCATAACAATGTAAATCACATGGTGATGTGAACTAGATTATTGACTCTAGTGCAAGTGGGAGACTGTTGGAAATATGCCCTTGAGGCAATAATAAATTGGTTATTATTATATTTCCTTGTTCATGATAATCGTTTATTATCCATGCTATAATTGTATTGATTGGAAACTCAATTACATGTGTGGGTACATAGACAAACAATGTGTCCCTAGCATGCCTCTAGTAGACTAGCTTGTTGATCAAAGATGGTCAAGGTTTCCTAGCCATAGACATGAGATGTCATTTGATAACAGGATCACATCATTAGGAGAATGATGTGATGGACAAGACCCAAACTATGAACGTAGCATATGATCGTGTCAGTTTATTGCTATTGTTTTCTGCATGTCAAGTATCTGTTCCTATGACCATGAGATCATGCAACTCACTGAGACCGGAGGAATACCTTGTGTGTATCAAATGTCACAACGTAACTGGGTGACTATAAAGATGCTCTACGGGTATCTCCGAGGGTGTCTGTAGGACCGAAAGTATGTCTAGAGGGGGGTGATTAGACTACTTGACCAAATAAAAATTCTACCTTTTCCCAAATTTTAGAGTTGGCAGATTTTAACATTCATGGCAAGTCAAGTACACCCTACACATGCATGTCTAAGAGTATAGCAGCGGAAAGTAACAACAAGCATGAGTAGAAAGGAAGGGTAGAAGGATCAAACGCAATTGTTGACATGATGATTTTTCCCGTGGTTCCGATAGGTGGTGCTATCGTACATTCACGTTTATGGAGTCTTCAACCCACGGAGGGTAACGGTCGCGAGAGTCCACGGAGGGCTCCACCCATAAGGGTCCACGAAGTAGCAACCTTGATTATTCCATAACGGCTTCCGTCCACGAAGGACTAGCCTCACTATGGGTAGATCTTCACGAAGTAGGCGATCTCCGTCCCTTACAAACTTCTTGGTTCAACTCCACAACACGAAGTAGGAGGCTCCCAAGCGACACCTAACCAATCTAGGAGGCACCACCCTCCAAAAGGTAATAGGCTCGGCAAAGATGATGAACTCCTTGCTCTTGTGCTTCAAGATGATAGACTCCTCAACACACAATCACTCTCTCACAGATTTGGCTTGGTGGAAGAGATGGGATTGGTGGAAAGCAACTTGGGGAGGCTAGAAATCAAGATCCATATGGTTGGAGTGGATGATCTTGACCTCAACACAAGGGTAGGTGGCTCTCTCTCAGAAAACTCAATGGGGCAAGTATGGAATAGTTCTGAGTGCTTCTCTTTTGAGTGGGTGGTGGTGAAGGGGTATATATAGGCAACCCCAAATATCCAACCGTTACACACAAAATGACCAACTCGGTGACACCGATGTGTTAATCTCGGTGGTACCGAAGTGACCAAAAGGTGGCAACTTTTGAATCTCGGTGAGACCGATATATGAAACTCGGTTGCACCGATAAGGTGACCAACGGTCAGATTGCCCATTCTCGGTGACGCCGATCCAACAATCTCGGTGGGACCGATATTGTGAATTTGCGTAACAGAAAGTTGGCAACCTAAACTCGGTGGCACCGAAGCAGAATCGGTTGCACCGAAAGGCTAGGGTTTGGCTTAGGTCTGTCTGAGTATGAGAATCGGTGGCACCGAGTGGAAAGTGTTGGTTGCACTGATTGTGGATATTTTACTTTGGACAGACTTTTGTGGAAGAGCTTGTGGGTGTTTTTGGTGACTATCACTTGTGCACGTATGAGCATTTTGTTCACCAACAGTACCTTACCCCCTTTTAATAGTATTGGTTTTCCTATGGACTCAAAGTGATTTCTCACAAAGTAAAATGTAGAGTCCTCTTGCTTGAAGCTTTGCCAATCCATTTCCTTGCATCTTGGGGTATTTCCACAATCTCCACAATCCTTTTGCCAATCCTATCATTGAACTTTTCCTAAAATATACTTAGTGGAAACATTAGTTCAATGACTTATATGTTGTTATTAATTACCAAAACCACCAAGGGAGCAAATGTGCTTTCAATCTCCCCCTTTTCGTAATTGATGACAACATATAGATCAAAGCTTCGACATATGACATAATCAAAGAATATAATCGTCACTTTGAGAAGTATGTGATAAGCAAGAGCCCCCCCTAAATTTATGCATTATTTTAAATTTGCGTTTGAATGCAAATGCACAATCGATTAGGTACATGGGGCACTCCTTCCATGTCACATACAACTTGGTGGTGTGCGAGAATAATTAGAATGAACATCATAGCACAACACAATCAAGCAAAGGTGAAAGATCATCTCATAAGTAGCGTAATGATAGGAAATAGTAGCAGCAACCATTAAGCGTATGATCAAAACACCAACATAGTTTGACACAAACAACCAAAAGACCAATTGTTTTTGAAAAAGCGATAAAAACCAAACGCTCTCTCACTCGAAGCCTAAAGATCTATATACACTTCTCCCCCTTTGGCAACAAGTTACCAAAAAGTTCAAAGAGATATAGCTAAGCGTTCTTGGGCTGATCTCCTCCAGTTGTTGATGAAGGAGTCGAGAGAACTGCGTTGGCGAAGATCTCAGCAGATGTCGTGGATGGAGTTGGAGTAGCAACTAGAGGAACTAGAGCTGATGGAGCTGAGGTGACAGTAGCAGGAGTTGATGAAGAGGGCCTCAAGTCTGGAGCTGGCAAAGTGGCTGATCTGGCCTGAGTAGTGAAATGTGTGCCTGGTCTGAGAGGTGAGTCATCCTCATCATCATCATCATCATCATCAGAAGAATGAGGAAGAGGCACAGAGTCAACTTCCTTCTTCAGCTCATTGACTGTCTTGGTCAGCCCATCCACCTTATCATTAAGGGTCTTGATCCTGTTCTCAAAGATCCTGACAAGACTGTTTTGATTGTTCAGAATGTCCTTAATGTCCTTCTGCATGCCCTGAACTGAAGAAATCAACAGATCCGTTTGCTCGTTCCTGGATCTAGGGACTTGAGCACTAGTGGCTCTAGCTGCCTCTGCCTCTGCCTGTGCTTGAGCTGCAACAGATGTGGGATGTTCTGGGTCATCACCACAACGTTGTCCTCTAAATCTGGCTGTAGGGGAAAGTGGGGTCTGTCCAGAGCAAAAATGTGCTTCTCCAGCTTGGAGTTGATGAGCATCTGGATATAGGGTGCATAGCAGCAAGAGCGCTTCTGATCAACAGCAACCCTCTTCACTGTCTCTACAATCAAATCCATGGCTCTAATCCTGGTGTGTCTGTCAAGATGGATCAGCATGTTGATGGAGTAGCCTCGGATCATCTTCTCATCTCCTGACTTGGGCATCAAGGTATGCCTCAAAATGGTGTTCATGGTACGGAGGCCAGCCTGGAGGAAGTAGATAGAACCTAACTTGTGAGATTTCAAGTTAGCAGCAGGGATAGCATTGTACATATCCTTCATGGCATCATGGCTCTCCTTGGATTCAGAGTAGACATCCAAGTCACCATCCTGCACCTCTGGGACTCCAAAGATGGCAGCCCAATCATCAACAGTGGACTCATATCTAGCTCCTTCAGTCATCCATACAATCCTACCATCTCCATAGAAATGAGCAGTGGAGTAGAATTGCATGATCATCTCATCATTCCATGCTATAAACTCTCTGCCAACAAACTCATCCAAGCCAATGGAGTGAAAGTTGTCTTGAACACTTGGAAAGTAGTCTTCATTCTCCTTAATGTATTTCCAGTCAACATATCTCATGTCACTCACAGCTGGACTCTTGTCAAGCAGCACAGTCTCATAGAAATCCTGTTGCTCCTTGGTGTAGAATCTGTAGTCCACAGCTGTCTTTCTCCTTTGGGCATACGGATCAACAACTCTCCATGCCCTCAAACCAGAATCCTTCCTCTTCTTCATATCTTCAGCAAGTGGATGGCTGGCATTATGTTCAAGAAGGTGTGGTCTAAGCTTCATCAAAGCAGACATGGCATCCTCATCCTCAACTCTGGAGGTAGTTCCCTTGTTCTTCTCAGAAGCTGGAATCTGTCTGGATGTCCTCTTGGGCTTTTCAGCAGCAGCCTTCTTGGGGGCAGACTTGGTGCTCTTGGATGTGCCAGTCTTTGGCATAGCATCAGCCATAAGCTTCTTTTTCTTCTTGGGAGGGGCCTTGACAACCTCCTCTTCCTCCTCCTCAGCAGCAGCACCAGCAGCCTCGTCAGGGTCCTCAAACATAGAAGTTTGCCTACCAGTGACATAGACAATCCTTTTTCTGGCATGCTTCTTCTCTCATGCCTTCTTAGGCATAGACTTCCTTGGAGGCTCAATTGTCATGGAAGCCCTAGCACTCTCAGGTGCTCTCATAGCCTTAGAGCTAGCATATACTTTGCTGACAGTCCTCCTTGAAGAGGTGGCTTCATTAGCAGACTTCTTGGCAGCTTTCTCTTGCTTCTTGGCAAGAATCTCCTCTGGTACAAAATCTGAATCCTCCTCATCTGAATTCAGCTTCTTCCTGGCCCTAGTAGCAGCCTTGGGCAACCCATGAGAACTGGGGGTGCTTGGATCTGAAGAGGAACTGGACTCAGGACTAGTGCCAGAACTCATGACAATGTTCTGCTCTTGGAAGTTGTTCTCACTGTCCTCAACACTTGACATACTGGCCCTGTGAATAGAATATAGAGGAGCAGAAGAAGATGAGTCATCACAAAATGAACAACTGCATTTTGAAAGTTTGAACTTAAGATTTCTCAAATTTTGCATTCTGCCAAAGGTATATCGGTAAGACCGAGACAAATTTTTCGGTCACACCGAGACTAACAACCTGCTTTCCAGAAACTTGGCACCATTCTCGGTTACACCGAAAATAGCACTTGGTTCCACCGAGGTGTTCTCAGTGTGCCAGAAAACAAAATCGGTGATACCGATTATTTTGCATCGGTTCTACCGAGATACGTCAGGCGGACGGCAAAACTTAAAAAATCCAGGTTCGCTAATCTAATGAGATTTCTCGTGGATAGAAAGATGTGCAAGCAGTGGCTTATAGATAAAATCACTTTCATTGCACAAGAATCAGACGGGGAGCGCAAGAAAAATCGAATCCGTACCCTAACTTGGCGACGGATCCGCTACGGCGGCGACGGCGGCGAAGATGCCCGTCGACTGCGAGGATCCCAGCGGCGGAGGAGCGCGGGGAGACAAGGGCGACGACCAGGGGGTCCTTTGCGGCAGCTTAGGGTTCTGGGGCGCGACGGTTTGAAGATTGAATTTCGAAACATCGGGTCCACAACATATATACCCCTCACTGTCGGTGTCACCGATTCTAAATTTTCGGTGTCACCGAGTTTCTCAACTGTCAGCTGACAGGGAAACTCAGTGTAACCGAGAATATGGAATCGGTAGTACCGTGATAGAAAACCAGATCAACCCTAGGCATTCGGTGAGACCGAGAATTGTGGGTTGGTTCCACCGAGATGCACTTGGGAGGTTTTAATGGTCAGTCCTTTGTCGATACGGAACTCCGAGTGCTCCACACACAGAGGGATCAAAAAGTACTTGTTCAAATTTTGTGATGCAGCATGAATGGAATATGAGGTGAGAAAGCATAGATAGATAGAGAGTGGTCCTAGGCATTCTTGTCCATCCAATTGGCAAAAAATAAATCAAAAACCAAATAGCAACAATTGGATGTCCTCGAATGGGTAAATGAATGCAGACCAACATGCTCACACAATAAGATGTCAAATGAAATCATGACAAACATGCACATACATACTAGCATCTAACAAGCACTTGGGCGATGACGAAGTCATCTATATATGAGTATATTGACTTAGGAGCCAAGTAAGAATACTTGATCATAGGTCATACTCATCGTTTAAGCACAAGTGGGGTTACCACTTTTACATAAAGCATTTAATGTTGTCACATGCTAAGAGATGCTTTAACTCAAGTCTTAGAGTAAAGCTCCCCCTTGATGTGACATCCCCCCATGGGAGGGATAAACTAACCTTGGGTTTTGTCGATGAAGACTTCATGTTGGTGAGGTAGTGGTGGACGCTCAAGGTTGATGAAAATCACCAAGAGTTGGGAGCATCCTTGTTGTTTCCTTACTCTTCTCACCTACATGGGTTAGTCCCAACACACAAGAGACAAATACAAGGATATCTATGGACATGGAGTGCAAAGCATGTATAATGATGTCCATTGATTTGTTGATTACCTTGTCCCTTGCTTACCTTTGAGGGAATGTGTGACTCCTTGAACTATTGCATAGAGTTGATGTTGATTGCAAATAGTTCTTGCCAATAATGAATATGAGTGAGTTTCATTGGCGGAGTCACCCCTCAAGAACTCTCTAGTTCTTATTCTTGGGGACCCACATCAAGTTGATGGGGTTCCTTGGTGTTGAAGTAGCCTTTGTAGAAGTTGAGCTTGACGTGGCCTTGGGAAGCCACTCTACCAAAGCTAGGGATTCATCTTCATATGAGTCAATGTCCTCTTGAAGCTTGTTCTTGCCCTTGAGCTTGTGGTCTTGTGGTGGAAGGTCATCTTGAGTGTTTGTTCCCTTGGGAAGAGTATTTTCATACTTCTCCTTTTGAGGAACAAACTTGGGCTTGGGGTATTGACCTTCTTCCCATTCAACTCCATTAGCGTTGAAGTAGCAAACACCATGGTTCTTTCGGTATCCTCCGTGCTTGCGTACAATTTCCTCAAATTGCTTACACCCGGCAAGACTCTTGTAGATACCTTTCTCTATAATTCCTTTCAATAAAGCATTTTCTTGCTCAAGTGTAACTTGGCTAAGAGAATCATCATTAGTGGAATCAATAGAACTACTAGAAGCAACATCATTAGGTTTAGCATTTTTATTGTTGCTACTAGATGAAGAACCTTTCTTGCCTTGGTTACTAGTTTGTTTAGTTTTAACTTGAGGCATGAATGTAGACAAGAGTAGTCGTTTGGCTAGATAAGATGAAGTCTTCTTTCGGAGATCGTCATTGATAGCTTTAAGAAACTCATGCTCTTGCTCCAAGTTGAGCTTCTCAAAGCGTAGCTTCTCACGAGTTCTTACAAGCTATCTATGATCTTCAAGAGTAGATTCATGAGCTAACTTAAGAGTGTTTAGTTCTTTAGTTAGTTGTTCTATTTTCATCTTATCATCATCAATTGACTTATCTTGACTAGCATGAGAATTATCAAGTTCATTTTGACTAACATCACTAGTTTTATCAAAGAGCAAGTCATCATCACAAAGCAAATCATCTTCATCACTAATGAAATCAAGATACTCGGGGTGTGATACCTTGGGGCCTTTAGCCATGAAGCAACTTCCACTCCCTTCATTTGGTGAATCAAATAGATCATAGGAGTTGGTAGTCACTAGAGCAATTCCGGCAACACCATCATCTTGACTATAGTCGGAGTTGGAGTGATTGCTTCTCTCGGAGTTGTTGTCGGAGTCGGAGCCGGAAACCCATTCACCAACATGAGCTTGATGTTTTCTTCTTGTGTAGCTCTTGGTGTACTTGTCCTTCTTCTCCGAATCTCTACTTCTCCTTGAGTGTCTTCGTTCATAATGATCATCTCTACTCCTTCTCTCTCGTTGAGGTGATTCATTCCTTGAGCTTCGTCTTCGAGGTGACTCTTCTCTTCGTTTGTAGGGAGCCGTGCACTCATTTGAGTAGTGTCCGGGCTTCCCACAATTGTAGCAATTGCGGTCACGACTTGACGAACGCTTCTCATCATATCTTGAGTTGGAGCTTCGTTCTTTGCCTCTATTCTTGTAGAACTTGTTGAATTTCTTGACCATGAGGCTTATCTCTTCATTGGTGACAAGGTTGTCGCTTGAAGTTGCGGGAGCATCACTTGTGGCTTTGTAAGCACCGCTAGACTTGTTGTGAAGCTCTTCTTTGTCTTTGAGTGTCATCTCATGAGCAACAATCCTTCCAATGACTTCCGTAGGCTTGAGATCTTTGTAGTTGGGCATCATTTGGATCAATGTGCACACAGTGTCGTATCTCTCATCCAAAGCTCTAAGTATCTTCTTGATGATGAATTTGTCGGTCATTTCTTCGCTTCCTAAGCCGGCAATCTCATTGGTGATGAGAGCTAGCCTAGAGTACATCTCTGCGACTCCTTCACCATCCTTCATCTTGAACTTGTCAAGATGACTTTGAAGAACATCTAACTTGGGTTCTCTCACGGACTCGGTTCCTTCGTGCATATCAACCAAAGTATCCCAAATCTCTTTTGCATTCTCAAGACGGCTGATTTTGTTGAATTCTTCGGGGCATAGGCAGTTGAAGAGAATGTCGCATGCTTGAGCGTTGTATTGCAACATCCTCAATTCATCCGCGGTCGCTTCATGATCCGGTTCCTTTCCATCACCAAAGAATTCACCTTGCAAGCCAACACGAACAACAGCCCAAACGGCGGGGTTATGACCAAGAATATGCATTTTCATTTTGTGCTTCCAACTAGCAAAGTTAGTGGCATCAAAGTACGGACCTCTATGGTGATAATTTCCCTCACTAGACGCCATACTCTCCTAGGTTGTGAGACCAATGCAATGGAGACCAATGCTCTGATACCACTTGTAGGACCGAAAGTATGTCTAGAGGGGTGTGATTAGACTACTTGACCAAATAAAAATTCTACCTTTTCCCAAATTTTAGAGTTGGCAGATTTTAACATTAATGGCAAGTCAAGTACACCATACACATGCATGTCTAAGAGTATAGCAACGGAAAGTAACAACAAGCATGAGTAGAAAGGAAGGGTTGAAGGATCAAACGCAATTGTAGACACGATGATTTTTCCCGTGGTTCCGATAGGTGGTGCTATCGTACATCCACGTTTATGGAGTCTTCAACCCACGGAGGGTAACGGTCGCGAGAGTCCACGGAGGGCTCCACCCATAAGGGTCCACGAAGTAGCAACCTTGACTATTCCATAACGGCTTCCGTCCACGAAGGACTAGCCTCACTATGGGTAGATCTTCACGAAGTAGGCGATCTCCTTGCCCTTACAAACTTCTTGGTTCAACTCCACAACACGAAGTAGGAGGCTCCCAAGCGACACCTAACCAATCTAGGAGGCACCACCCTCCAAAAGGTAATAGGCTCGGCAATGATGATGAACTCCTTGCTCTTGTGCTTCAAGATGATAGACTCCTCAACACACAATCACTCTCTCACAGATTTGGCTTGGTGGAAGAGATGGGATTGGTGGAAAGCAACTTGGGGAGGCTAGAAATCAAGATCCATATGGTTGGAGTGGATGATCTTGACCTCAACACAAGGGTAGGTGGCTCTCTCTCAGAAAACTGGATGGGGCAAGTATGGAATAGTTCTGAGTGCTTCTCTTTTGAGTGGGTGGTGGTGAAGGGATATATATAGGCAACCCCAAAAATCCAACCGTTACACACAAAATGACCAACTCGGTGACACCGATGTGTTAATCTCGGTGGTACCGAAGTGACCAAAAGGTGGCAACTTTTGAATCTCGGTGAGACCGATATATGAAACTCGGTTGCACCGATAAGGTGACCAACGGTCAGATTGCCCATTCTCGGTGACGCCGATCCAACAATCTCGGTGGGACCGATATTGTGAATTTGCGTAACAGAAAGTTGGCAACCTAAACTCGGTGGCACCGAAGCAGAATCGGTTGCACCGAAAGGCTAGGGTTTGGCTTAGGTCTGTCTGAGTATGAGAATCGGTGGCACCGAGTGGAAAGTGTTGGTTGCACTGATTGTGGATATTTTACTTTGGACAGACTTTTGTGGAAGAGCTTGTGGGTGTTTTTGGTGACTATCACTTGTGCACGTATGAGCATTTTGTTCACCAACAGTACCTTACCCCCTTTTAATAGTATTGGCTTTCCTATGGACTCAAAGTGATTTCTCACAAAGTAAAATGTAGAGTCCTCTTGCTTGAATATTTGCCAATCCATTTCCTTGCATCTTGGGGTATTTCCACAATCTCCACAATCCTTTTGCCAATCCTATCATTGAACTTTTCCTGAAATATACTTAGTGGAAACATTAGTTCAATGACTTATATGTTGTTATTAATTACCAAAACCACCAAGGGAGCAAATGTGCTTTCAGTGTCTGTTGAGTGGGCATGGATCAAGACTGGGATTTGTTACTCCGTGTGACGGAGAGGTATCTCAGGGCCCACTCGGTAATACAACATCACAACAAGCCTTGCAAGCAATGTGACTAAGGTGTTAGCCACATGATCTTGTATTACGGAACGAGTAAAGAGACTTGCCAGTAACGAGATTAAACTAGGTATGGAGATACCGACGATCGAATCTCGTGCAAGTAACATACCGAAGAACAAAGGGAACATCATACGGGATTAACTGAATCCTTGACATAGAGGTTCAACCGATAAAGATCTTCGTAGAATATGTAGGAACCAATATGGGCATCCAGGTCCCGCTATTGGTTATTGACCGTAGAGGTGTCTCGGTCATGTCTACATAGTTCTTGAACCCGCAGGGTCTGCACACTTAAGGTTCGGTGACGTTTCGGTAGTATAGAGTTATGTATGGTGGTGACCGAAGGTTGTTCGGAGTCCCGGATGAGATCCCGACATCACGAGGAGCTCCTGAATGGTCCGGAGGTAAATATTGATATATAGGAAGTCCCGTTTTGGTCACTGGAAAAGTTTCGGGTATTTCGGTAGTGTACCGGGAGTGCCGGGAGGGTACCGGGGGACCATCGGGAGGGGCCTCTCACCCCAAAGGGCCTCATGGGCTGTGGGAGGAGGCGGACCAGCCCCTGATGGGCTGGCCGAAGCCCCCACTAAAGCCCATGCGGCTAGGGTTGGAAAAACCCAAGAGCTAGAAAAGGTTTCCAAGTGGGGAGGAATCCAACTCCTAGTAGGATTGGAGTAGGACTCCTCCGCCTCTCCCACTTCGGCCGCACCTAGGGGAAGCCCTAGGGGCGCCGGCCTTCCTCCCCTTCCTCCTATATATACTGGTGGGGAGAGAGGGCAGCCGCACCAGAAAACACTAAGCCACGGTGCAGCCCTCTCTCCCCGATAGATCAAGTCCTCTAGTTTTCAGCAGTGCATAGGCGAAGCCCTGCTGGAATAGTTCCACCACCACCACCGCCGTGCCGTCGCGCTGTCGTAGAACTCATCTACCTCTCCGCTCCCTTTTGCTGGATCAAGAAGGCGGAGATCGTCATCGAGCTGTACGTGTGCTGAACGCGGAGGTGCCGTCCGTTCGGCACTAGATTGAAAGGACCGTGATTGGATCGCGGGATGGATCGTGATTGGATCGCGAGATGGATCGTGATGGGATCGCGGGACGGCTTGCGATTTGGATCGCGAAGACATTCGACTACATCAACCGCGTTTCTTAACGCTTCCGCTTAGCGATCTACAAGGGTATGTAGGTCTACTCTCCCTCTCGTAGATGCTCATCACCATGGATAGATCTTGCGTGTGCGTAGGAATTTTTTTGTTTCCCATGCAACGTTCCCCAACACACGAGGCGCTGCCGAGGGCGGACGCGGGGTCCGCCGGCTGTTGAGCGCGGGGCGCTGCCGGGCGTGGCTTCCAAGCCTCCAAGCAAGGGGGTTCCTCATGGAAATGATCGTGCAAAAGACGAGTTTAGTCGATGCAGACGTGTCAAATATCTAGTTTTGGTAGTGCAAGCTTTATGCAAAGGGTGCCGACTCGGCTTCGTCCGAGCCCCCTTCAATCTTTTTCATGTGCTCTCCGCTCTTTGGCTTTTGCTCTTGCCGGCCGGACAGCCGGGAGCCGGTCTGTGGCTGAGGGGAAGAGTGGGCCGCGGAGTGGAGCATACAGTACTCGGACTTTGGGAGCAGACTCGACCGAGTAGATGCTCACAAATGAAATGACCGGGTTGCCCAAGCCGTTTTCTCCCGAGACGTTTTTCGCGTGTGGTGACCTCCAGCTTTTGCTCTCGCTAGCTGGGCAGCCGCGGTGCGGTCTGTAGCTGAGGCAAAGATTGGGCCTTTGGTACCGTGCACGCTACTAAGCCGTTTCATGGGAACGAACGTACCGGGCGAAGCGGCCAGCCCCGGGCCGAGACTAGCTGGCGTCGGGGTGAACAGTAAAGTAGCTGAAACAAATGCGGGGATGGCCCCCGAGGATCGCTCGGGGTATCAGTTTTTTTGTGTGTGCGGCACAAGGATGTGCGGGTGAAAAGCTCACATTGGTTTTTGGTGCCGGCGAGGCGGTAGTTGTCAATAACAGCCGGCGCGGCATTTTGCCAGCGGGGCGCGCCGGCCACACCCGCTCGGTGTCGCCCGCTGGGTGTAGCCGGTTCTCCGTGGGAGGTAGCCGGCCCTCCGTAGGAGGTAGCCTCCGGGGCGGTTGATGGAGGTGCCAGCCGGCCGGGCCCGACCGGCCAGCATCAAAGAAGATGGGCAGCCGGGCCGGCTCTACAGCTGGCCCGATGTTGAAGTAGGCGGGCATCCCAGCCGGCCAGGCGGCGATGCGGGTCGGCCGACCGAGTGGGGACGCGGGCAGACGGACGCAGGTGTCTTCTTTTCTTCTTTTTCGCCGGAGGTTTTTTTTCCAGCCGGTCCCATGGGTAGCCGACCGCCTTGCTTCTTTTCCCTGCCCCGCGTGGGCAGCCGGCCACACGCAAGCCACCCGAGCAATGCGGGAGGCCGGAGCGGGCGCGCGGGCGACTGGATCGAGGTGACCGAGGGCGGGCGACCGGTGGGAGCCGGCCGGAGGCGGGTCCGAGCCGGCATGTGGGAGCCGGTGCCGAGCCGGCGAGCGCGCGACAGGCGGGGCCGGTCAGCACAGGAACCGGCGGGCGTGCGGGGGCCGGCCAGGCGCGGCGAGGGCAAGCCGGCGGTCACGCAGGAGGCCAGAGGTGAAGCGGCGGTGCGGCGTCGCAGGGGACACGGCGGGCCACACCGGCGAGGTCGCAGTGGCGTGCCGAAGCCGCACGGGTGCGTGGCCGGCTTGATGGCGGAGCGGAGGAGGCGTGGCGGGACGGCGCCAGCGCGCGGCTGGACTGGGGACGCGGTGTGGCAGCGCGTCGGGGGCACGGCCATGGGAGGGCTGGAGGAGGAGCTCCCCGCGTCGGGGGCGCGGCCGCGACCACGCCGACTCCGCACTCCACCCGTTGGGAGTGCGGGCGCAGTTTGCCGGCTGGAGCAGCGAGTCGGCAGCCAGCCGGGGGCGCGCACGCTCGCGAGGTGGAGCAGCAGCCGGAGCAGCACACGAGGAGGAGCAGGGCGGGCGCGAGGCCGGCCCGCGGCGAGGCGGAGCCGGCGGCCCGAGGCGACGCAGGAACGCGAACGGGCAGCGCCCATGGCCTCGGTCGCAAGGCACGCCTGCAGGACAAAGGAGGCGTAGGAGGAGCAGCGGGTGGGGCATACGCTGGTCGCGGAGGCGCGGGCATGGTCGGGGCAGAGTGGGACGGCCCGCAGCGACGAGGAAGGCCAGGCGCGGACGCGGCTGCCCGACCACGGAGCAGCGGCGCAGGCACAGGGAAAGGCCGCCCAGGGCGATGCAGGCGTGCGTGTGCTTCGCTGCGATGGTGGGCGTCCCCAACGCAGAGGTGCACTTTTGCATGGAGGGGAGCATAAGGCTTGGACTTGGGGATTGCTGGCGCGCAGGAGACACTGCTGTAGGCGCAGACGTCGGGTTGAAGAACGGCCCGAACGGCGGCCAGTCGAGCGGCGGCCGCGGTAGTCCGCGACGCGGCCGCGCCAGGGCAGCACCAGCACGCGGAGAACGCGGCGACCCGGATGGGGTTGGGGAAGCGGTCGGCGAGGCGAGCGTGACGAGGCCGGACGCATGCGATGAACGCGGGAGCGGCGACGGGCGGTCGGCGCCGCGGTGGTGATGGCGAAACCGGCAGCAAGGACACGGCGTCGCATGTGTTCGCCCCGAGGGCGTGTTGATGTCGAGCCCCCGAGCGTCGCCGGAGGGACGGTGGTGGCGTCGCGGTGGTGATGACGAAGATGGTCCCGCCCGGACCGCGGTTCCAGCAGCAGCTAGCCCCATGGTGGGCGCCAACCGTCGTTGTTTTCTCACAACAGATGCCAGGGTGGCTAATCGAGGTGAGAGCAAGGCTGCCGTGGAAGATCCGGGACGGGATAGGGTAGTAGCACGCGGTTGTTTACCCAGGTTCGGGGCTCTCCGGAGAGATAATACCCCTACTCCTGCATGTCTGTATATGAGGTGTATTGCAGTACAGAGTTGCTCCTAGAGCTGTATGGGAGAGGAGAGCCATGAGGCTTCTTGCCTCATATGTGTACGTGTGAGCCTGAGAGAATGGGAGAGGATGAGAGAATGAGAGGAGGCCTGGCCGTGGGTGAGCTCCCCTGGTGCCTCTTATAAAGGGAGGCCCAGGGGACAAGGGGTGGCCCACATGGCCAACTATTTACTATTGGAGAAGACATGTGAGATGAGGCATGATGCAGACAATAGTGCACCACTATTGGAGATGACATGCGAGGTGACGCGATGACGCAGGCTATAGTGTCTTCATGTCGTGTCCTACGGGACGTGGTGGTTGACCTCGCGCAATAGGCCGGCTGGAGCAGCCAGACAGAGGTCGGTCGGAGCAGCCGGCTAGGCAGGGAGCCGGCCGGACTCTGTAGCCGGCCAGACCGGGGTACCAGCCGGAGCAGTCGGACAGAGGGGCGTTGGCCGCCCCGTTGTTTGAAAGTGTTGAGTCGCCTCCTTGAGCCTACCCGGGGGTAATCCCCCCGTCACAAAACTATTGTGGAACTGATTCCTGAGATGCACTGCCAACTGATTGTGTAATATCTAGTACCAATGTTGCCAACTGTTTGTAGTGCCTTGTTCACGAGGATCGGATAGCTTGTGCTAGAAGCTATCGAGAGTAGCGTGTTGAAGAAGACTGAGTAGCTTATGCTCGAAGCTTTTCATGGTATAGCTTGCTGAAGAAGACTGGGTATCGTACCGCAGAAGCTTCTTATGCTGGTTTCTTACTGAGGAAGATTTTGTGTTTTATGTTGGAAGCTTTCTACGGTAGCTTGTCGAAGAAGGCTGAGTATCTTACACTGTAAGTCATCCACGTATCATGCCTCGGAAGATTGAGGAGTCTTGCGTCATAAGCTTTTCTGCTAGCTTGCAGAGGAAGACTGGGTTGCTTGCATCAGAAGTTTCTTTCTGCAATATGCTAACTGAGTGCCATATATACAACCTTCAGACTCCTGCGGTTGGTTTCTTGTATGAAAGAATTTGTCGAACTATCCTTCTTACTGAGTACTGGATACATGGAATATTCTTGCTTGCTTTCGGGTATAACATGCTTTAAATTTTACTCAAGCGGAACCAAACTTTGCATATGATCCATACCTTTAGCTGAAAATATGTTGTTGGTCCTGTACACAACTTGTCTTCCGACTGAGTTAATCATTACAGCTGTGAAGATTGCACCACTGATGTTAACTTGATGCTAATAATCAATCTAGAATATCATTTGATTCAGACCAGATATTCCCAATACAATGCAGTCGGCTGAGAATTCCATAATGTTTAGCTGAGTTTCCAAATATTTGAAATACTTACAGATTCTTCCAGTCCGGTGCCGGTTGATGAGCAGCTTTCATAAGGGGAAATAAGGTGACACCGAAGGCCCAAAGAAAGAAGTAAAAGAAACGACAAAAACAAAAACACACAAGACATCAAGATCACATACAAGCAACATCACATTATACTGCTATACAGAACAATATGCATGCCTACTTTTTGTGTGCAAAATATGCATGCCTACTTAACCACACAAATCTCGCAAGAATTCTGGTATTACAATCTAATATGTTGTGACGGTGTGCACGAAAGTGAATCCACGTGTGGAGGGGTTTGGTGTAAATAGAGCGATACCAAGCGCTGGCTTAACACCGGTTGCATCTGGACGAGCTTAGGGGGTGAGGACAGACTTGGTGACCATGTAGCGAGACACCGATGTCACGACCACATCATCATCAAGCGGACGGAAGAGAACCACACTCGTCCAGGGAATGAGTGATAGGGTAGGATAGCGGTGGAAAGCAGGGTCTGCTGGCATTGCCCTTTCCTAGTAACAAAGACCAGTAAGGGTTGCCACGACGGCGAGTCAGATGGCAAGATTCAGGGCAGAAACATGTCTACCATCAAAACGATAGGTGTGGCTGAAGAAAATACATTGGCATGATACCTGTGCATCAATCCTGCAAGTGATCGACACCACCAGGTACTTGGACATCACTCCACTGGGGCAGAGGTGACACCCAACGCCAAAAAGCGGATATGCATGGCTGAAGGGTGCATGTATTGGATCGAAACCGAAGCCATCTACACTCACATGATAAGATCGTTAGCTACAAGATAGTGAGTCTATATGCATGCTATGCGACAAACAAATGCAGCAACCGACTAGACTCTCTACTACCGGTTTCTAATGCTCGCGCTGACTAGGGCATCCTACAGCCAGACCTACTCTGATACCATATGTTGTGGCACCCCGGCTCAGAGGAACCGGAACACCCCATATTCCACCCCATAAGATCAAGTCTTCTGAAATATGACACTACTTGGCATAGAACAAATCAGCTCTTTATTACAAGAGATACAAGGGTTCGGGTATAACGAAGGATTACAACGGCACGGCGACACTACGCCTGCTAAGGTAGCTCTATGCTAGCAGCAAAACAGTTCATAGCAGCGGAACAACGACGACGGTGATGGACTCCACTCTGCAGGGACTCTGGCTGGGACACGTCCTAGAGCGCAACCTCGAGATCCTCAACAATTAATCAATCAAGGCATCACCTGCAATCTGGCATGCCATGCCAGCTGAGTACTTTGAATGTACTTGCAAGCTCACATCAACCAAACGAATCAAGACAAACAATAACATGTCATTTACAGGTTAATTGACAATGAGCATGATACTACTAGAGCAACATGAGATGAACATCGCATGACATATTACGCATGATATGAACATGATGATGCTAGCACTAGCATGAGGGGGAGGGTTGATGCTTAAGGTTTTGTGGACCAACTTATTCTGCTCGAAGGTTACTTCGTAACCACCATAGATAACCATCTTACTTACCACCGTGATCATTACACGAACATCATCAATAATACCATCGTGATCATTACACGATCACATCATAAGAATACCATTGTGATCATTACACGATCACATCATAAGAATACCATTGTGATCATCTCGTGACCACATAAATATCAACCAACTTCTTACCTCATCGAACCAGTGTTGTTCATTATTCAGGTTATTATTATTTTTGTAAACCCATATTATGACCTATTATGAACTGTGTCCATGACTGAGGACGCGGCTATCGATAGATTATACACTCTGCAGAGGTTAGTACATTGTACCCACACCACAGAACTCATGGCCTCGTGCTTCCATTCGGGTGGACCAACAACATTCCGACAAAACCAATCTATTGAATGACACTCTCCTGACCACTCCGACAAACTCCCCTTTGGGCTATGCCATGGGAGACCCCGATGTCAACTCATGACATCCGCCACCTTTGTGTGCGCCATCGTCGTGGCAAAACAAACTCGTCCCAAATAGGGACACACACGCGCAACACAACTCGGACACACAAGGTTATGCCTGACCACCGGGGCAGGATAGCACAAGCACACAACCTACCCTAGTTGGAGGCACCGACGAGAGGCATGACAATAGACCGCATTAGGGCCTCCCATACAGGCACATGTGGTTGCACTGGTGAGCTCAATTTGGTGGCACCATGACTCAGCCAACAGATTTGTTCAAATTCGATTAATGTTAGGTTTAACTTGAGTGGTGATGAGCCGAGTCATAATAACATGATGAAATAACAATGTATATTAACATGAACATGAATGAAAACGTAACCATGAATCATAACATCAACGACAATAGATCATTTATTCTACGAGATGCAAATGAGCATGGCAAAGTGATGATCGTGAATGGGACATGTATTTGCATAACATACGATAATAAAGAATATGAGAATATCACTAGCATACGATATAATTGCAAGAATGAAACATGAGAATAATACTAGCAAATATTAAATGATAGATGAGAGCATGGCATAAACATGGATTCACAAGCATATATATAGAGAGCATTTAATGAAAGCAGCAAACAGTTATTCAATCATTCAAGTGCAAACCATGGATATTGCAAGACCATCATGCAATTGGCTATTGTGGCTTGCCTGGAGATGAAGAACTCATCAGGAGGAATAGCAATGAACTCGCGAAAAGATTTGCCCGACAAATTCTCTCTCGAAGGGGGATAATCAAGGGCAAGGGCAAAATGGTCATTTTCAGAATGTGACAACATAGTGAAAATGATACCAACAGAACGGGATTGACGAATAGAGCACGTGGGCTTTTGAATCACCTGAATCGGAGTCACGGTCGTGAAGTTATGGCCGCTCGTTCATTAGGCAGATTGACGAACGTCCTGTATTTAATAGATTCGGCTGGCGGCTTAGACCGAAAGCGTCTTTCCAGAAAATAAGGGAAAGCACATTCCTGGCCGAAGAAGAAGAGAATACGCTTTCGAAAATAGAAAACGTAATCGGAGGAATACGTCTCCATTTATCCGCGCGGGGCCGGGGCTTCTATCGCTAACGGGTGGGACCCACGCTGACCTCTCTCTCTCCTCCCCACTCCTCTCTCCTCCCGAATCAGGCACAAGAGAGGCGAGTCAGAGGCGCAGCCGGTGTCAGCCCTGGTGCCTTTGGCCACCTCCGACCGAGGGGAGTGCACCGGCGGACTCGGGATGGGGCGGTGCTTCCACCGGTGGCAAAGTGTGACCGCCATGGTGGATCGACGCGATAACGGCTGGAGCTCCGGCAGACTTGGGCATTGGCCGGACCTTGGGAACGCGGCCACCGCCGTCCCGGGGTAGCAACGAGGAGACGAGAAGGCTCGCTGGACCGCGGGGCTTCCTCTGGCGGTGGAATAACGGAGGAGAGGGCTCGGCATTGCGCCAATTTGGGCAGAGCCGAGCGGCGGCCATGAGAGGTGAGGAGGGGCTCCGGGGCCGACTTGAGGTGCTGGGGAGGCGTCTAGGATGTGGAGAAGGTCGATGGCGAGGAGGGACACGCCCGGGGAGGGCTTAAATAGCCGGGGCGAGATGCTTCCGCCGGAGGCCATCGCGGGCATACGGTCGATCCCCCTGGTGAGGCCGGGCATGCGGGAGCAAGATGAGGCGATGGGAGAGGGTAGGGGATGCGCATGCGACACCAGGGATGTGCGGATGCGAATGAGGTGAGCAGAGGGGTGGTAGGGCACGCGACGCTTGGTGCACCTACGGGCGCAATGGCTGGCGCCGGCGAGGAGGCTTCTGGAGGTGGGGGATGGGTCCCGCAGCTACGTGGGAGGATAGGAGGGCTGGAAGGCACAGGTACGCGAGGGAATTGGCTTGGAAGAGGGGTCCGACGCTACCCGACGCGCAGAGCGCGGCCATAGCGGCAGAGCATGCGCGCTGCCATGCCAACACCGTGGTCACCGCTTGTGTTGGTGCACTAGGAATGGGGTACCCAGTGCCCCTGACTTATGCACATGCAGTAGTAGCGCGACCCCGCCAATACCAACCCAAGTCAAAGAAGCCGCTCTACATGAGATCAAGAAGCGCATCAAGAAGATAACATCAACATCCAAGCCCCCGGCAGAGGCAGACTACCCTGGCTACCAACGCCGACAAGCTAAATACAACATCCCAGGAGGGGCCCAAAGTGCGCCAGCCACGTCCCCGGCACCTGCCGGGGGCCGAGGCGCGCGCATCTTCAGGAAGACCCGGCAAGCCATCTCCCGGCAGGCGTGAGCCGATCGGCCACCGCTCCACCGCATCGTGACACCAGTCACTTGTCGATGCGGTGTCGAGCCCTCAGGCGGCTAAGTGGCTCTCGCTAAGCACGTGGCGACGCACCGGAAGACAGATTATGCCCAGTTAACACCCGTCTAGAGGCATGTCAAGACACTAAGCATCAGCCAGCTGAGCGGTGGTAAGAGCTTGCCGGGGATGCATCCCCGCACGCCACCTAGATTAGCAATCATGGAATTTTGTCCTAAATGCCAGAGTTAGGTATGATAGCTCTGTTAGCTATCTAGTTGCTAGATAATGACTGCTTTGCCACTGTGGTTGCCTCTTGCCCTATAAAAGGAGGCCCAAGGCAACCTAGCTCAAGATTCAGACTTTTGGACACTTGTACTCGCGTGGCAGCTCCCCCGAAGGAAACCTTGCCGGGTTTGAGCGCTGCGTGTGCTTCGTGCTCCTCTGATCAATACACCAAACCAGGAGTAGGGTTTTACGCTTCTCATCGGCCTGAACCTGGGTAAAACACCCGCGTACCATCGTCGCGCTGTTCCATGGTCTCTGCTCTTTGTGCAACATGACCTCCCCTTGCCGAACCACAAAGGGGCCTTTGGTCCCATAGGTGATCATGCGCATCCATGCCCCGACATCTTTGGTCCGCCAGGTAGGGGACGTGCTTCATTTGCGCAAACCTGAGGCCGTGGACAGCGCGTTGGTCTTCATCACCATCTTCTTCATCCATGGCTCCCAAGAAGAAGACCGGCGCGACCACACATCCTTCCACTTCGAAGGCTCCCTCGCACGCAGCCGCGAAAACCATTGGCACCGCGGCGGCGGCGAATGAGGCAGGCGTCGTGGGCGACGCGACTGGCGCAGGCGGTGCCACCGTCGTGTCTCCCGCGGCCGGAGCTGGAGCGAGGAACATCGAAGAAGAGCGACAGCAACAACATCTTGGCGAGCCCGCCCCTAGTGCCACAGGAGAGGAGAACAATCCGTCTCCACCTCCGTGCCGCACTAGCGGCCGCGGTCGCAGTAGTGGTGCCCATTCCGGGGGCGGCCGTGGCCCTCCAGTAGCGCCTGTTGCAGGCGCGGCTGCTGGACCCGCGCCTCGCCCGGAGCAAGACGGGGCGCCGAGCGGGATCATAGACCCGCAAGCTCAACCTCCTCCATGACAGACCGCCTCGGCGACCGGCGCGCGGTAGCAAGGACGCGGCGACGCTCCTCTTGGTTCCACCAGGAGTCGAGCGACGTCGCGGTCCGCCTCCTTAGCCATGCCAACCACATCAGCATAAGCTATGGCGCGGGCCAAACTACTGCTGAACTTCCCACCGACGGCTGACAAGATGGACGAGTGGAGAGCCACCACCCAAAGTTTGATCGGTTTCGTCGAAGCCGGCAAATCGCAGCATGCAGAGCCATCAAGATACTCGCGGACGGCGACGGCGTCCCGGACTGACGGTCGTGTTGAGGGGGCCGCACCAATGGTGCAATCCTCTCTACAATAACAGGCCCAGAGGCAACCACAACAAGCTGCACGTGCCAACGAGCCCGACGAGGCATCTATGGTCTCGTCTGGCTCGCACGATCACCGGGACCAGCGGCATGTCCTGAATGACCGGCGGAGGGAAGACGCACGCATCACCATCGAGCAGCGCCGGGAAGCACATCGCCAATCCGACAAGCGCAACGACCCAGACGCTGGTGACCCCGCGCCCAGTGTTGGCGGGTACCTGCCTTATGAGGTTGGGTGCCCTTCCTTCACTCGCGAGCTGCGACAGGTCCGCTGGCCATCGGCCCGAGCCTTCAAGCCTGAGCTGATGGAGAAATACGACGGGAAGCTGAACCCGACAGAGTTCCTGGGCATCTACACGATTGCCGTTATAGCGGCCGGAGGAAGAGATGAGAAGGTGCTCTCCAATTATTTCCCTTTGGCACTCAAGCCAAATGTGAGATCGTGGCTGATGCACCTGCGGGAAAACTCTATCTCATGATGGGCTGATCTGTGCAACGAGTTCGTCAGCGCCTTTACAGGTGGCCTCCAGGATCCAGGACAGCCCAGCGACCTGCAAGTCCTTCCGCAGAAGGAAGGAGAGACCCTGCGGAAATACATCCAGAGATTCAGCCGACTGCACCGCAATATCCCATAGATACACCCCGCAGCCGTGATTGCCGCGTTCCATTCGAACGTGCGTAACAGGAGGATGTGGGCCAAGATGAATGTAAAGCTCCCCAAGACCGTCAATGAGCTATACACATTTGCGGACAAGTGTGCTCATGTTGAGGAAGGAAGGAGACTCCCCGGAGAGGAGGCTGGCGTCGAAGTCGACTCAGATGACGACGATGATGCCCCTGGCTCAAAAGGGAGAAGCCGAAGACGTAAAAAGAAGCGCAAAGGGAAAGAAGTGTTGGCTGTGGAGAGCTCTGGTAATCTCGCTGCCGGCAAGAAGGCCAAGGCCGAGACCCCCGGCAAGGGAGCTGCCGCGTGCGCTGATTACTGGGAGGCCGCAGCAGCAGAGAAAACCAGAAAGTCCGACGGGCTGTACTGCAAAATTCACTGCACCAAGGGCCATGATCTCCAAGAATGCCGCCAAGTTGATCAGCTTGCTGAGAAGCAGACGGTTGAATACGAGAAGCGCGACAAGGAGAAGGGCCAAGATGGAGCTGTTGGGAAGGGCCGTGGTAGTAGAGGAGGCCGCCGCGGCAAGGCCCCGCAGCAGAAGGAGAAACCTGCTAGAGGCCGTGAGAGGAAAGAAGGAGATGACATGAGTGATGATGAGGATGATGAAGGATCTAGTGATCAAGAGTTCCAGAAGGCAACTAAATCCATGTGTGTTGACGGGGGTGCATCCTTGCATTCCTCTCACCACCAGCTCAAGCAATGGGCGCGTGAGATCAATGCTGTGGAGCCACTTGCAGATTCCAGGAGGCCACTCAAATGGTCTCGCATGCCTATCACCTTTGATGAAGAGGATCATCCTGATCGCACCACTACGGTCGGATGTTTGCCGTTGTTGGTCTCGCCAACAATCCGCAGCCACAAAGTAACCAAGATATTAGTTGACGGCGGGGCAGGGTTGAACTTGATTTCCCCTAAGGTGGTTGAAAGGCTGCAGATCCCTGACGGAGAGCTCAAGGCCACGGGTACGTTCCAAGGAGTCAACCCCGACAGGAGCCGACCCAAGGGAAAGATCACTTTGCCTGTGACGTTTGGCGGGGAGTTGAACTACCGGACCTTGAAGGTGGTGTTTGATGTGGTTGAGCTCCCCCTGCCTTACAACTGAATTCTTGGTCGCCTAGCTCTGGCTAAGTTCATGGCAGCATCCCACTATGCTTACAACACTTTGAAGATGCAGGGCCCATAGGAATCATTTCCATCCCATCTGATAAAAAGGGTGCAGTCATATGTGTGGACAAGATGTATCAAGATGCGGTAGCAGCTGAAGTTGCAGGAGCACCAGCTCTCGCCAAAGAATCAAAGAAAGAGAAGAAGCCTAGCACAGACGCCGGCAAGGACTCCGGGAAGCGCGCCTCTTCGGAGTGCACCGCCCCCTTCGATGACCTGCCGGAGAGTTCCACTAGCAAGAGATCTAAGGTCACCTTTCCTGCGACAAAGAAGATCCCGACGGGGCAGGATGGTGTTGACGGTACATTTACCATCAGCGCCACCCTTACTGACAAATAGGAGAGCATGCTCATTACCTTCCTACGGGCGAATGTCGATGTGTTTGCCTGGCAACCATATAACATCCCCGGTGTTCCCAGGGAGGTAATTGAGCACCACCTTGCTGTCTGCCCCCATGCCAGGCCCGTCAAGCAGAAAGTTAGGAAGCAAGCCTTGGAGCGGCAACAGTTCATTGCCGAGGAGATCAAGAAACTTGAAGCAGCTGGTTTGGTCAGAGGAGTGTTGCATCCGACATGGTTAGCCAACCCGGTAGTGGTGCGCAAGGCAAATGGGAAATGGAGGCTTTGCATTGATTTCACTGACTTAAATAAAGCATGCCCGAAGGACCCTTTTCCCTTGCCGCGCATCGACCAGATTATTGATTCCACTTCCGGGTGTGACTTGCTTTCCTTTTTGGATGCATACTCCGGGTACTACCAGATATTCATGGCCAAGGAAGATGAGGAAAAGACCGCGTTCATAACTCTATGTGGTACGTATTGCTTTGTACGCATGCCCTTCGGGTTAAAGAGCGCCAGTTCTACCTTTGCCAGGGCCGTGCAGATTGGATTTGAACCTCAGTTGCACAGGAATGTGGAAGCTTACATGGATGACATAGTAGTCAAGATCAAGGATGAAGCAACTCTCATACAAGACTTGGAAGAAACCTTTGTCAACTTGCCCAAAATCAACTTGAAGCTCAACCCTGAGAAGTGTGTGTTTGGTGTCCCATCCGGCAAGCTGCTTGGGTTCTTTGTGTCTCAGCAAGGAATAGAAGCCAATCCTGACAAGATCAAAGCAATCGAGCAGATATAGGCACCTAAGTCTGTCAGGGATGTAAGGCGCCTGGCCGGATGCGTTGCCACGTTGAGCAGGTTCATCTCCAAGTCCGCTGAGCGTGCCCTGCCATTTTTCAAGGTTCTGAAAAAGGCCGGCCCGATGAAGTGGACCCCAGAAGCAGAAGCAGCGCTGCAGGACCTAAAAGCTTACCTTTCCTCTGTTCCCACCTTGGTCGCACCTAAACCGCAAGAACCGTTGCTGCTATACTTGGCGGCAACGAATCAAGTGGTTAGTGTAGCACTGGTGGCGCAGCGAGAAGTGGATCAAGGAGCAGCTGCTGCGACTGATGTCACTGAAGGCAGAACCGAAACATCCACAACAGGGCCAGATACGAGCCAAGAGGAACTTGAGCCGGCAGGCAAAGGCAGTTTCAAGGAAGCGGCAAAGAAGAAGGTGGTGCAGCGGCCAGTGTACTTTGTCAGCTCCTTGCTACAAGGGGCTAGGCCAAGGTTCTCTGGAGTGCAAAAGCTGATCTTCGGCCTTCTCATGGCCTCGAGGAAGCTGCGCCACTACTTCCAAGCCCACGAGATCACCGTTGTCACTCGCTTCCCGTTACAGCGCATATTAAGGAACCCCGAAGCCACTGGCATGATCGTTGAATGGGTGCTAGAGCTGTCAAGTTTTGGTTTGAAGTATGAGAGCACTTACACAATCCAGAGCAGGGTGCTGGCGGAATTCATTGCAAAATGGACACCCACGCTAGATGAAGAGGTTCCAGAGACAGTCCTCCCCGGCAAGGAAGCACCTAAAGAATGGATCATGTACTTTGACGGTGCTTTCTTGCTCCATGGCGCCGGGGCAGGCGTGCTCCTCATCGCCCCCACCGGAGAGCACCTCAAGTATGTAGTCCAAATGCACTTTCCCCGCGAGGAGGCCACCAACAACACTGCTGAATATGTGGGGCTCCTTGCCAGGCTCAAGATCGCGGTGGAGTTGGGAATTTTTTAAAAAGCTGATCATCTGAGGAGATTCTCAACTCGTGGTGAGACAAGTCAATAAAGACTATCAGAGACCGTTGATGGAAGCATATGTGGAGGAAGTGAGGAAACTGGAGGAGCACTTTGACAGATTACAAACAGAACACGTGCCGCATGCGTAAAACAACATTGCTGATCATCTGTCAAAGTGCGCTGCGCAAAAGCTTCCTGTGGAACCAGTAACCTTTGTCCTCCACCTCACTCAGCCATCAGTATCCCTGTCAATGATGACTAGGAAAAGAACAAAGCTGAACTCCGGCAAGCATTTCCCAGCAGAGCTTCCCGAAGCCGCTGGTAGAGAAGTTGCCAGGGACAGTCTCGTTTCGCCTGGTGAGTAGCTCCCTCCTGCGGAACCCCAGGTTCTTGCAGTCAATACAAGCGCTCCCACGGATGAGGAGATGCCTTTAGTCCTAGTTGTCAAGCCCCAGGCTCCAGCTTGGCCACAACACATAGTCCATTTTCTTGAAACATGAGAACTTCCCGAAGGGCAAAAGAGGCCGAAAAAGTAGCCCTATAGTCAAGTATGTACCAGTTTGTCGATGACACTCTGTACAGAAAAAGACCAAACGGTGTGAAATTGAAGTGCATTTGCCGGGAAGATGGACTGAAGCTGTTGGCAGAGATTCACGGAGGTGTGTGTGGGTCTCACATTGGATCAAGAGCCCTTGCCGGGAAAGCCTTCCGGCAGGGTTTCTATTGGCCCACCACCCTCCAAGATGCAGCTGAGCTAGTCACCAAGTGTGAAGCCTGCCAGTTCTACTCAAACAACATCCATCAACTGGCACAAGCTCTCCAGATGATCCCTTTATCCTGGCCATTCTCGGTCTGGGGGCTAGATATTTTGGGCCCCTTTCCCCGCGCTGTCGGGGGCTTTGAATTCTTGTTCGTAGCAATCGGCAAGTTTACAAAGTGGCCTGAGGGGGAACCAGTGAGGAAGGTGACTGCGGAGTCAGCTGTCAAGTTCATGAAAGGACTGGTGTGCCGTTTTGGAGTGCCCAACAGGGTGATCACCGACAATGGCACCCAGTTCATGAGTCGGACCTTTATGCAGTACATCCAAAGCCTTGGGAGCAAGCTCTCCTTCGCCTCTGTTGCCCACCCAAGGAGCAACGGGCAAGTCGACAGGATGAACGCTAAAGTGTTGCGTGGACTCAAGACAAGAACTTTTGATAGACTGTGGAGGTGCGGCAATCATTGGATTGATGAAGCTGCCGGTGGTTCTTTGGTCCCTCAGAATGACACCAAATCGAGCTACCGGCCAGACACCCTTCTCCCTGGTATACGGGGCGGAGGCAGTTCTCCCAACGGAACTCATATACGGGTCACCTCGAGTACTTGCCTACGATGAAGTAGAGCAGAAGCAGCTACGGCATGACGATGCCTTGCTCCTCGAGGAAGATCATCTCCGGGCTGCTGTGCGTGTTGCACGCTACCAGCAAGCCCTGCGCCGCTACCATAGCCGCAGGGTCCACACCCGGAGCTTTGAGGAAGGCGACCTTGTCCTTAGGCGCATTCAGTCCACCAAGGGTACCAACAAGTTGACGCCGAAGTGGGAAGGCCGTTACCGGGTAGCACGAGTCACCAGACCTGGCGCAGTCCGTCTGGAGACCGAAGATGGCATCAAAGTACTTAACTCATGGAACATTGAGCATCTTAGTAAGTTGTAACACCCCAAAAATTTAATCATGCCTTATCTAATAAAATGTTGTTAGAAATAATTATTTTCTATTTTCTGGATTTTCTATTGATTTCAGAGCCACTCCTTTTGTCTGAATTTCATAAATTCTCCTCTCCTATCTGAAACTTTTGAATAATGTTGTGTGGCTTGATTGTTTTATTAAATCATTTTATTTCATTTAGTAAAACCAGTGGAATTATTTTTATAATAAAAACTTGCCAAGTTCTAATTCATTTAATAGCATTTTTCATCCTTTTAAAGACTCATGTTGCACTGCAACCCTTTCATAACTTCATTTATAAATTCCACAAAAAATTGTAGAGGTCATGTGATGTCCCTTGACCACTTTTATGCAAAAACATAGCTTAGTGTTTTGTAAAATTTCAGCATATCATCCTATTTTCTATTCTGGTCCAGTTTAAAGTTTTCTACTGCAACCCTAATTTATCTTGCCCTAATGCCCTTGGAAATTTTCCGGCTATTAGTAAGCCCTACCAAACCCTTAAGTCCAGGAGATCAGCATCATTTGGGTATTTTATGCTCATAAAATAAACCCATGTAGATTCTGTCCAGAACTGTAGTTTTGCAAAACTTGTACTAGGAAGTTTTTGTTCTGCCCAAACTAACCATGCCATCATCACCTGCATCTAAAGAGACCATGACCTGGGAAGTTTGGTGGACAGTAAGCCTCCCTAGGTGGCCATGGCATTCTGTCGAGCACCTTGTGTGCCTGACCAGAATTGGCATAGGAATAGATTTACATTATGGACTAGCCCCAGAGACCCAACTAGCATGTCATATAGATTTTCCTTGGCCTAAAGCCCACCCATGCAAAACCCCATGCGCAGTAGAGCCCCTGGAGTGCCTTGGAATTTCACCGAGCACCTGGCGGGCTTGCACTGGGCGCGTCCAGAGCGCGCGTATTGCAGCTGCGCGCCCGAGTCGCCGCGCCCCACCAACCGCGCCCCTGGCTCTTCCCCTCTTGCAAGAGCCACTCCCCCGACCCCTCCATCGCCGCAGAGCCACCCCGGCTGCCCCCTGCCGCCTCGCAGCGCCGCCGTCAGAGCCTCCTTGGCTGCACACCGGTGGCCGCAGCCGGCCCCTACCGCGGCAGCGCCGTCCAAGCAGCCTCCGCTCGCCAGCTCGCCCAGTGAACACCCGAGCTCATCCTCGAGCTCGTCCGCTAGCGCCAGCCGCCTCCACGTCGCCCTGCAACCGCAGGAATGGTCGGCCGCCATTCTTATCCCGGCCACCGCGGGAACCGCCATTGGCCGCCTATAAAAACCGGACCCCGAGCTCGCCCAGCTCCTCAGAAAACCCCCTCCATCCCTCTCGAGCTTCCATAGCGAGTAATCGACTAGGGGAGGCCATCTTCCCCACCTCCGGTAGCCTCGGCCGCCGCAGCCCTCCGGTGAAATCCGGCCAAGCCAGAGCCCCCTAGCCTTTCCCACGCCACCAACCACTCCCCCTCGACCCCGCGAATCCGCCCTCCCCTCTGTATCGGTCGGGCGCCGCCGTGGGGGAAATCCCCATTCGCTTCCGAAGCCATCCTCTGCCTCGGAGCTCACCGCCGGCGACTCCCTTCGTCCCCGCGCCCCTTCCGACCGCCAGAAGGACCACCGGCTCTGCGTGAACCCATTCCCGCCCTCGGAAGATCCCTAGGAGCCGCCGTCCGCCGGTGAGGATCGCCGGAGTCCCGCCTCTGATCGGCCAGAGAAGGAAGCAGGCAGCGGGAGGACTGGTCAAACCTGACCAGTGGGCACGAGGACCCCACTGTCAGTGTCCGGCCGAGCCCACCGAAGCGTTTTTAGTGAAAGCGTATTGTGCCTTGGTACGTCTCCTCCTTCTCGAAAGCGTATTTCGTCTGAAACGTTTTCTTTTATCTGTTTTATTTTAAATCAGAATTTGACTAGACTTTGACTGGCTCTAACTTTTAAAATAAAAATCCAATTAAATTGATTCTTTTTCCCACCTCTCTCAAATTTCACCTAGTTTATTTTCATATTTATTTGAAATTTTCCAAAACAACTTTTTTGTACTGTTTTTAAATTGTGTGTTCATTAGAATATTTTTAAATAGGAATTTGGAGGGAAAAAACTTTCAAAAGTTTTTGGAGTGCTCATCACCTACCTACACATTGAAGGCAAGCATTCTAAACCCTGGTATAATATTTGTTGTGTGTTGTTTGATGTGACTACAACACCGAGTTGACTTGAAGCATGCGTTATTTCATGTGATGTTGTGATCATGCTCTTGAGTGCATGATGGAAATTCCTTGCTGTTGGAATTAAAATGCTTGTGACAGTATTCACCCTCTTGTGCCTTTCATGCCTACCGGAAGGAATCCGGAGAAGCCTCTCTCTCGGGTAGACACGAGCTTGATACTGATATTTCGTTGGGACGAGAATGATCAGTATGGCATGGTGAGGTATGATGAGTGGTGATTATGTCTGATGGTGTGGAATATATTTGTTGTGCTAATCATGCAGAGAACACATAACCTCCTGAGTCGACCGTAGATTGAGTCTTGTGCCAGTAACCCCCATTCTTGCTTCGTACTACCACTTGTCCCTGCTGCAGGTAGGGTACGGTTCAGTAAGTTGTCAACCCATTTCTTAGCACACACCGTACAGAGAGGCCATAGTGAAAGATACCAGTGGCCCCTGGTAGGCATGTCACTTGGTCCGGGGGCATGGGTGTTTCCGGTTGGGACCGAGGGGGTAGCTCCCCTGTTTTGCGCGCGGTATAAATGTTGTGATCCCATGCTAATCGAGGTTGTAGCCTCCCCACTTAGATTTTTGCTTAACGAGTGTCGTGGGTGATTCCTGGCACTGGTAAGTTAAGATGGTGTGTGGGGGTCAGGTGTGTTTTCAATTCAAAGACCGTAAGCGGAATTAGTCCCGGTGGACTAAAGGAATCCGTTACTTGTGGGTAAAGAGTACACCCTCTGTAGAGTTTATATCTATTCGAATAGCCGTGTCCGCGGTTAAGGACTACAGTCTGGGATGGGTCAAGTGTCGGTCTTAGTGTCGGTCTTCGGAGAAAAACTTCTCAAACCAGAATATTGATCATGACTTATGACGAATGATGATTATGATTATTATTATTGTGGACTAACCATTTACATTATTTGTATTATTGAGTATCCCTGGGATGGTTCTACCTCCTAGATATTCATCATGATTATTACTTATAAGCCCTTTATGTGGCATCGCTCTGACGCCCGACTATGGCACGCTTGTGTTTATTTACCTTATAAGCCCTTTATGTGGCGTCGCACAGACGCCTGACTGCGGCATGTATGTTACTTAATTTCCTTATAAGCCCTTTATGTGGCGTCGCTCAGACGCCCGACTGCGGCATGTATGTTATTTAATTTCCTTATAAGCCTTTTATGTGGCATAGCTCAGACGCCCGACTGCGGCATGTATGCTATTTATTTTTCTTCTAAGCCCTTTATGTGGCGTCGCTCAGACGCCCGACTGTGGCATGCATGTTATTTATTTTTCTTCTAAGCCCTTTATGTGGCATTGCTCAGACGCCCGACCGAGGCATGCTTTATATTATTATTCTTTCGAGGCGTCGCTTCAGACACCCGATCGGTTTATCTTTATTCTCTGATTACTTAGTCATGTTTAATATGAATGACCTACTTGCATGCATCATGAATTTTATTTTGTGATCGTGGATTATTTCAGGCATGAATACCACCTGCTATGTTATACCTGTTTCATTATGTTTGCGAGTACATTCAATGTACTCACTGGCTTGTCCCTGGCTATTGTCTTGGCCAGATTTCCTGCTTGGAGAGAAGCAAAATGTCGACAGCCCCGGAGCCTAAGCATCGAATATAGCAGCCACGCGAAGATAGGAGTTATCCAGGTCAGCTTTTCCTATGGGAAATGGAGTCCCATAGACGCCGATGACCCCGAACCGCTTCCGCCACCAACCACTAGAAACCTTTGGTTGTACTCATAGACCATAATGGTCTTGTACTTCAGATTTTGTAATTTTGCTTGGAATTTCTGTATCAAGAATGTGCCGCATCAGCTAACAGTAATCCTGGGGCTGATGAGCACAAGGACCATTTGCTGGGAAATTAATATCCTGGAAAACCGGTCCTGACATAAGTTCTACCCGTAAGGCGCGGCTGCCGGGTTCAGTCCCTGGCAGCCACCTTTTGTACAAGCCTTGCCGCAGTTGCATGTAACCCTTTGTACAAAGCGAGGCGCAGACCCTGTGCACACAGAAAATAAAGCTAGGCATTGCATCATATCATCAAATTGCATGTTTACTATGCATTTTTCTTATGTTGCAACGTTATCGCTTTTAAGTTTTTAGAGATCTGTTAGAGTACTTAATGAGCCTGTAATCCTTGTCACTGTGTTCTCTCCCCAGAGGACAGAGACCTATTGCCTTACATGTTTTATCGCCAGGAAAACAGAGAAGAAGAGCAAGGGAACAAGGTCAATGGCTCGACGTACTCCAGAGAGGAATACTGCCCGAAAAGATAAGACTAATCGCATATCCCAAGTCCGGTGCTATTTTACTTCCTTTAAGGAAACACATCCTTATTCCTTTTAGACTGCATGCCACAAAGTTCATCCCGTAAAAGAAACCCTTGTCGGGACGAGCCGCCTCTTAGCTCCTGTTGATCACCAGCTCTGGGGGGCCGTGACAATACCGACAGGAGCCTTGCCGCGGAAAGATACCAGCCTGCCATCGGGCGCTCGCTACCCCTTTGGCGCTCGCGGTTGGTACTGACCCGACAAGTAGTTCCATGCGGCAAGGACAAACATACTGGCGCAGTACAAACAAGAAGGAAGAAAAGGATAGTACTTGAGGAAGAAAAATAGCATTCATTCATTTTTGATACAAAATGGATAAAGATACATTGGAGGACTCCTTTCTAATAAATATTTATTTGACTTTCTCCCCTAGGAGCAAGCTACAAAAAGAAAAGGGGCGAAAGGGGGACCTAAGCAGAAGCCCGGCCTGACCCCGTCAGGGCTGTCGGGGAACGGCTCGGCGGGGCCACCGGCAAGGAAGACGAAGCCGAAGTCCACGAGCCTGCCAAGGTCCAGCTGAGGAGAGGAGGCGGCGCCCAAGTCAAGGACCCCCGGCAAATCGCTCTGCCGGGGGGGGGGGGGGGACTCGCTGACGGTGATGGTGCGACCGGCGGTCAGCTGGAGTCCAGGTCATCGTACTCTGACTTGACGGCCTGGAGCTTGCTGTTGCTGTCTTCACCGACACTGTCCTCCTCATTGCTATCGCTCGAGGAGGAGCTTTCGTCGTCACTCGAGCTCTCTTCACAGTAGCCGAGACGAGCGCCTGAACGCCCATAGATCTTGATGGAGAGCGTGTCAGCCTCCACCAGCTTGAAGCGGAGGACGTACTTGCCCGTAAAGTTGTGAGCGCGTGCGAAGGTTTTCCACCCGCGCCTAAGGAACATGACGCGGGGCGCCGGGAACTCAACGTCCACCCACACAGCGCCATTGCAGCAACCATGCACACGCAACCACATTGCATGCGGCTTGTCGACCTCCATCACCCTAGCGAAAGGACGAGGGAGTCGCAAATGGCTACGAGGAGGGCCACGCAGCCCGATGACGAACTCCAGCGCCGTGCTTTCAGTATGTTCCATTGCTGGGGGAGGAACCGTCACCTGAGGAGGGTCGGGGGCGGCGCTCCGCCTCCCCCGGCCACGAGCCCCGCGCTGGCCCCGGCCTCTTCCAGCTCTCCCACCACGCGCGCTGGGACCACCTCCCATCGCCGTGGCTGAAGCAACGGCATGATCCCGAAGGGAAGCTCTCGTCGCCACGGCAGAAGCTGAGAATGGTCCTCACCCCCTCGTCATGGTGGAGACTAGCACATCCAAAGACGAACCAGATGAGAAGGACAAGCAATGGGGGCCTGGGATTAAGGAGGAGAAGGAGATGGATGAGCATCGCCACCGTGACCCCCTAATTTATAGGGGAGAGCATGGGCGCTGGCTCTCCTCCGCTCCAGAGCGGCCGCCCATCTCCACCAATCCCACTACCCACGATCACGGGCGAACAGGTAACCGCCTCGATGCTCCAATCCCTGGTGCTGCAGTTTCAGCCACTCCCACGCCTGTGGGACATGCGCATCCAACGCAAATTCCCCGCAATGCATGCGGCGCGTGTGGCGGAAACGGCTTGAGGTAGCAAGTAAGTGCTGACTTAAAGGTCGATAGTTACTCCCTCACATTGCGCGCCTGTGCATAAATTTCGGGCCTAACCCAATGGCGCTGTGCGAGCCCGTTTGGCCCAGACCAGGGGGTTCCTGTCGGTGCACTAGGAATGGGGTACCTAGTGCCCCTGACTTATGCACAGGCAGTAGTAGCGACCCCGCCAACACCAACCCAAGTCAAAGAAGTCGCTCTACATGAGATCAAGAAGCGCATCAAGAAGATAACATCAACATCCAAGCCCCTGGCAGAGGCAGTCTACCCTGGCTACCAACACCGGCAAGCTCAATACAACAGCCCAGGAGGGGCCCAAAGCGCGCCAGCCACGTCCCCGGCACCTGCCGGGGGCCGAGGCGCGCGCATCTTCAGGAAGACCCGGCAAGCCATCTCCTGGCAGGCGCGAGCCGATCGGCCACCGCTCCACCGCATCGCGACACCACTCACTTGTCGATGCGGTGTCGAGCCCTCAGGTGGCTAAGTGGCTCTCGCTAAGCACGTGGCGACGCACCGGAAGACAGATTATGCCCAGTTGACACCCGTCCAGAGGCGTGTCAAGACACTAAGCAACATCCAGCTAAGCGGTGGTAAGAGCTTGCCGGGGATGCATCCCCGCGCGCCACCTAGATTAGCAATCATGGTATTTTGTCCTAAATGCCAGAGTTAGGTATGATAGCTCTGTTAGCTATCTAGTCGCTAGATAATGACTATTTTGCCACTGTGGTTGCCCCTTGCCCTATAAAAGGAGGCCCAAGGCAACCTAGCTCAAGATTCGGACTTTTGGACACTTGTACTCGCGTGGCAGCTCCCCCAAAGGCAACCTTGCCGGGTTTGAGCGCTGCGTGTGCTTCGTGCTCCTCTGATCAATCCACCAAAGCAGGAGTAGGGTTTTACGCTTCTTAGCGGCCCGAATCTGGGTAAAACACCCGCGTACCATCGTCGCGCTGTCCCATGGTCTCTGCTCTTTGTGCAACATGACCTCCCCTTGCCGAACCACAAAGGGGCCTTTGGTCCCATAGGTGATCATGCTCATCCGTGCCCCGACAGCTTGGCTTGGCCCGGGGAGGGCACGAGGGCATGCAAAAATATGTCAAATGAGGAGTACCTTCACCCAGGAGCATCATAGAAGCTTTAGTATGATAAAAGCACCTTTGTGCTGAAGTGTAACATCAACAAAAAGTTCTGGCAGAAAGGTGTTTGTACTGGGGTGGGGGAGTTCCACTTAGGGAAGGGTGCTGATTTGTGGCTAAGTGTGATCACACACTAAGGTGATCATCTATGCAAGCTTTCAACTCAAGAGGATGAAAATAATTAGCACTTGCTTCACAAAGTGTCAATCTGGGCAGAAATGAAAGGTTGAAGCTATGCTCAAATGGCTAAAGGGATTGATCTGAAATTTGGGTTACGATGATCATTTGGACATATGAAGACACTGTAAAAGTTTCATACCATTTGAGTGAATAAAATGGTACTTCCTTCACAATGCACTTCTCTGGACAGATTCTAGGGAAATTAATTGAGAGAAATTGGATACATGGAATGAGCTAAAATTTGGTGGAGGGAAGTTATATTGGTAGGAGAATGTCTTGGTAATTTGTCAGCAATTATTAAGCAATATAAAATATAGTTGCTTCACAAACTGAAAATATGACCAGAAACAAAGATTTGAGGCTGGGCTCACATAGTTTGTTGGATGGAGCTGAAATTGGGTGGAGAGTCATGATTTAGGCATAAGGATGTTCTGGCAAAATTTTAGCTCATTTGAATAAGCATGGCTAGTAGTTTCGTCACAAAGCTTCCCTCAGGAAAGAATCATGGGGAAATTTTATGAGAAAGATTAGCTACGCAAATGATGCTGAATTTTGTCATGTGACAATTCTTTTGATATGAGAGAGTGCTCAAAAATTTTGAGGGCAATCAAGAAAAGGAAAATAGCACTTCCTTCACAAAGTGCTATTCAGCACAGAATAGGAAAATGAATATTCTTGTATTATTTTTGAACTTCGAAAGGAAAAGTTTTGTCATATTTGTGGAATATATGATCCCAAGAATTTACGAGAATTTTTTGGGAATTTATGGCAAGCCAGAAATATAGGTTGCTTCACAACCTAGTGCAAAAGTGATTATTCCTTTAATAGAAAAAGGAATATTCCCAAGAAATAAATATTGGGATTGGCCAAGGATGGAAATGACATGATCTTGGGAAGGATTAGAGATTGAAAAGACACTTGGGAGAGCAAAAAGAGATGATCTTCGCAGGTTTCAAGACCACGGAGCCACAGAAAATAAAATCCAAAGCAAAATTCAAAGAAATCCAAAAGAAAAAGAAGGGGCCAAAAATGATATGATTCGCTATATCACACATAAGCCTCTTTACATCTTCCTCAAAACAACCACCATAGCTACCTATTAAGGCATTTCCATAGCCATTCCGAGATATATTGCCATGCAACTTCTGCCGTTCCGTCACATGACTTGTGTGTTCGTCATCATATTGCTTTGCATGATCATATAGTTGACATAGTATTCGTGGCAAAGCCACCATTCATCATTATCTACATGTTACTCTAGATCGTTGCACATCCTGGTACCCAGCCAGAGGCATTCATATAGTCATATTGTTCTATGTTGAGTTGTAATATTGAGTTGTAAGTAAATAAAAGTGTGATGATCATCATTTTTAGAGCACTGTCCCAGTGAGGAAAGGATGATGGAGAATATGTTCCCCCACAAGTCGGGATGAGACTCCGGACGAAAAAGAAATAAAATAAAAAGAAATGAGGGAGGCGGAAAAAAAAGCCCACCATGAAAAAAATAAAAATGAGAGAAAAGAGAGAAGGGGCAATTACTATCCATTTACCACACTTGTGCCTCAAAGTGGCACCATCGTCTCCATCATCGTAAGAGAGATCTCGTTTCCAACATCGTCTGAGATGGTTTGGGCATACTCAGCGCAGGCCGCCGGAAGCCCCAGTGCATAGTTGACGGCTAAAGCTTGCTGATAATGTCAAAAGAGACCGGGGTAGACCGAACTTGACATGGGAGGAGTTTGTGAGAGATCTGAAGGATTGGAGTATCACCAAAGAACTAGCCATGGACAGGGGTGCGTGGAAGCTTGCTATCCATGTGCCAGAAACATGAGGGTTGGTCACGAGTTCTTATGGGTTTCACCTCTAGCCTACCCCAACTTGTTTGGGACTAAAGGCTTTGTTGTTGTTGTTTTTTTTGTTTGTGCCTCAAAGTGGCACCATGTTCTTCATATAGAGAGTCTCTTGAGTTGTCATTATCATATGCTAGTGGGAATTTTACATTATAGAACTTGGCTTTTATATTCCGATGACATGCTTCCTCAAATGCCTGAGGTCTTCATGAGCAAGCAAGTTGGATGCACACCCACTTAGCTTCCGTTGAGCTTTCATAGACTTATAGATCTAGTTGCAAATTAATCCCTACTCCAGGCATTGATATCGGCTGACGGGCATTTCCATAGCCCGTTGATCCGCCTAGTTCATGCGAGACTTTCTTTCCACTTTGACTCCTTTTGATCTCTACCACCATACTCTATTCCACCCATATGCTATATCCATGGTTCATGCTCATGTATTGCGTGAAGTTGAAAATGCTGAAGCGCGTTAGAAGTACACCCAATTGCCTAGTTTGACACCGGGGCGCTCATGATTTATACTTATGCGGTGAAGACGGAGTCATGCCATGCTTGATATGATAAAATGAGTAGGGAATAACATTCTTTAAGGATCGCATATCTTGAAATGGAATGATTATGTTGTTTATGTTTATGGATATAATTATGTTGATATAATTTATTAGTTCATCGTTTCTTGATACTTGTAAACTGCGTTGGGATTTTCCCCGAAGAGGAGGTGATGATGCAGCAAAGCAAAGGTATGTATTTCCCTCGGTGAGAACCAAGGTTATCGAACCAATAGGATAACCACGCAAATTCCCATCTTCGGCGCCTACACACAAAAGAGCAAACACTTGCACCCAACACGGGCAAGAGGGTTGTCAATCCCCTTGAACTTGTTACTAGCTTGCAAGTGATAAGTACCAATAGATAGACAAATTGATAAATATAAATTGTAAATAAAAAGAAAGTAAATAATGTGATCAAGGTATTTAGAGTATTTGTAAATATTTCTATGATGAGACCCGGGGGCCATAGTGTTCGTTAGAGGCTTCTCTCTCAAAGAAAGCATACGGTGGGTAAACAAATTACTGTTGGGCAATTGATAGAAAAGAGCATAGTTATGCGATATTTATTCACGACAATGATCATGTATATAGGCATCATGATCATAAAAAAGTAGACCAACTCGTGCCTGCATCTACTACTATTACTCCACCCATCGACCGCTATCTAGCATGCATCTAGAGTATTAAGTAAAACCGGAGTAATGCTTGGAGGACGATGACAAGATGTAGACAAAGTACATCCAATCAATATGAATAAACCCCATCATTTTACCATTAGTGGCAGCAATACAATATGTGTCATGTCCCTTTATGTCACTGGGATTGAGCACCGCAAGATTGAACCCACTACAATGCACCACTCCCACTTGAAGATAAACCAGTCTAGTTGGCCAAACCAAACTGATAGATCGGAGGGCATTACGAAGCTATACAATCATGCAAATAAAATACCAGCAAGTATTCAATATCTTTTCATGAATAATTTGAACATAAACCCACAATTCATCGGATCCCAACAAACACACCGCAAAGATTGATTACATAAGATAGATCACCGCGGGAATCGCGGTGATCTTGGCAATGAAGAACATATAGAGAGAGAAAGAGATAGCCATCTAGGTTCTAACTACGGACCCGTAGGTCTGCGGTGAACTACTCACACATCACCATGGGAGTAGCAAGGTTGATGTAGAGGCCCTCCGTGATCGATCCCCCCTCCGGCAGGGCACCGAAACAGGGCTCCAGATAGGCACACGGCGGAACAGAGACTTGCAGCGGCGGAAAAAGTGTTTCGGGAGGATCTCTAGGGTTTTTGCGATATTATAATATTCATAGGCCAGAGATCAGGGCCAGAGGAGCGGGGAGGTGGCCCAAGCGATCAGGGTGTGACCACACCCCTTGGGCGCGCCTTGATGGCTTGGGGGCACCTCGTGTGCCCTCCGGTCTTCCTCCGAAGCTTCCAAGTCTTATTTAGGTCCAGAAAAATCATCAAAAAGTTTCGGGGTATTTGGACTTTGTTTGGTACAATGTTCCTAAAAAGCCAAAAACACGCATAAAGTAGCAACTCGCACTTGGCACTGGGTTAATAGGTTAGTGCTCAAAAATAATATAAAACGGAAAGTAAATGCCTAAAAAGTATCCTAGAATGATAATATAATAGCATTGAACAATCAAAAATTATATATACGTTGGAGACATATCATTTCTCAACGATCATACCTAAAAGAGATTACATGTTGGGCAGCATGTCGCATCAAAAAATCTGTTTTTTATCATTTACCTACTCAAGGACGAGCTAGAATTAAGCTTGGGGATGTGATAACCCACAAGTATAGGGGATCTTTTGTAGCTTGTTTTGATAAGTAAGAGTATCAAACTCAACGAGGAGCTAAACGTAGAATTAA
Source organism: Elymus sibiricus (assembly GCA_039707655.1). Lineage (NCBI taxonomy): Eukaryota > Viridiplantae > Streptophyta > Magnoliopsida > Poales > Poaceae > Elymus > Elymus sibiricus. The sequence goes on along the minus strand of CM077675.1, from coordinate 279,260,723 downwards.
TATTCTCTCAAGTTCTATCGACCACTCATACAACTCTACGCATGTCAATGCTTACTTTACCTAGAACAAGAATAAAACTAATTTGCGGGAAAATAACTAGAAGTACTTTGTAGATAGTTTTGCAAGATAATAAAGAACACGCAAATAAAACTAGGGGTTGTTTAGATAAAGATTAATTTAGTTAGTTCTTTAATGGAATGCTTTTTGTAACACAAGAGAAAGTTTGTCCATAGGCAATTGAATATAACACGATAGATACTTATCATATGCAATGAGGGAGAGGCATAAGCTAACACACTTTCCATACTTGGATCATATGCACTTATGATTGGAACTCTAGAAAGCATACGCAACTACTAAACATCACTAAGGTAAAACCAACCATAGCATTAAGTAACAAGTCCCCTTTACACACATACGTAAACAACCCCCTTACTCACACTGGTGCAGCGACGTGCTCTACAAACGGTTGTTAACCCCTTTCCGTGACGTAGTTCTAAACCGTCGCCTTGCATGTGTGGGCGATAGGGGGGTCCATCCCACACGACGCGGACAAACCCGTTGGCGATGGTGACCAACGAACGCAAAGGATCTTCAAACATAATCGTGTGCGGTGCAGGAACATATCGCACACACAATATTTTGGGTGTACGTGTGGGATTTGGGATCAACCACACACGTCTAACACGAGTCAAATGCGTCTAATTGCTCATGAAAAACAAACGGTGTTTGACCTGTTACCATTTGCGAAACGTTACCTAATCCACACGTGGCATGGTATAAACTCTGTGTGATATCTTCATCATCGCACACGAGATTTCCGTGGCAACCGTCTGCCATGCATGATATCATCGGACATGTTTCCCGAAATATTTACGCGTGGGATCGTCTTTGCATCGGGCACGGTTTCCTGTTAGCTCACGTATGAGATAAGGTGCTATCGCAAACGATTGAGCAGCTCCTATGCATACGTACAAGTGCTGCAAATCGTTTGTGATTTCTTATGTATGAGAAACGTTTCAGTTTATATCTCGTGTGCTTTTTGTATAAATCACATGCGGTTGCGCTATGAGTTGCGTGTGCTTTTCCTGTAGATCACAGGCGGTTGCGCTATGAGTTGCATGTGCTTTTTGTATAGATCACATGCAGTTGCGCTATGAGTTCCGTGTGCTTTCCGTTCTGGATCGCACACGCTTAGTTGCTTGAACCGTGTGCGCTGAAATGGCCAGGTTATTGTAAAATATCGCATTTAATTCACCCCGCGAATAGCAAATTCACCACAATATGCAATCGACAAATAGTGTCCACATGAAGAACATTCATCATAATTCACCACAATATGCAATTGAACAAATAGTGTCCACAGGAAGAATGATACGTCTCCAACGTATCTATAATTTTTGCTTGTTCCATGCTGTTATATTATCATTCTTGGATGTTTTACAATCATTTTATAACAACTTTATATCATTTTTTGGGACTAACCTATTGACATAGTGCCAAAGTGCCAGTTGCTGTTTTTGCTTGTTTTTTTTACTTCGTAGAAAATCAATACAAAACGGAGTACAATCGCGACGAAACTTTTAGGAGATTTTTGCTGGACCAGAAGACAGCCAATTGGCCAAAGAAGTGCCGGAGGAGTGAGCCGATGATGACCCACAAGTATAGGGTATCTATCGTAGTCCTTTCGATAAGTAAGAGTGTCGAACCCAACGAGGAGCAGAAGGAAATGACAAGCGGTTTTCAGTAAGGTATTCTCTGCAAGCACTGAAATTATCGGTAACAGATAGTTTTGTGATAAGATAATTCATAACGGGTAGCAAGTAACAAATGTAGCAAAGGTGCAGCAAGGTGTCCCAATCCTTTTTGTAGCAAAGGACAAGCCTGGACAAACTCTTATATAAAGCAAAGCGCTCCCGAGGACACATGGGAATTTCTGTCAAGCTAGTTTTCATCATGCTCATATGATTCGCGTTCGTTACTTTGATAATTTGATATGTGGGTGGACCGGTGCTTGGGTGCTGCCCTTACTTGGACAAGACTCCCACTTATGATTAACCTCTCTCGCAAGCATCCGCAACTACGAAAGAAGAATTAAGATAAATCTAACCATAGCATGAAACATATGGATCCAAATCAGCCCCTTACGAAGCAACGCATAAACTAGGGTTTAAGCTTCTGTCACTCTAGTAACCCATCATCTACTTATTACTTCCCAATGCCTTCCCCTAGGCCCAAATAATGGTGAAGTGTCATGTAGTCGACGTTCACATAACACCACTAGAGGAGAGACAACATACATCTCATCAAAATATCGAACGAATACCAAATTCACATGATTACTTATAACAAGACTTATCTCATGTCCTCAGGAACAAACGTAACTACTGACAAAGCATATTCATGTTCATAATTAGAGGAGTATTAATTATCATTAAGGATCTGAACATATGATCTTCCACCAAGTAAACCAACTAGCATCAACTACAAGGAGTAATCAACACTACTAGCAACCCACAGGTACCAATCTGAGGTTTTGAGACAAAGATCGGATACAAGAGATGAACTAGGGTTTGGAGAGGAGACGGTGATAGTGAAGATGTTGATGGAGATTGACCCCCTCTCGATGAGAGGATCGCTGGTGATGACGATGGCTTCGATTTCCCCCTCCGGGAGGGAAGTTTCCCCAGCAGAACAGCTCCGCCGGAGCCCTAGATTGGTTCTGCCCAAGTTCCACCTCGAGACGGCGGCGCTTCGTCCCGAAAGCTCTCTTATGATTTTTTCCATGTCAAAACCCTCCATATAGCAGAAGATGGGCACCGGAGGGCTGCAAGGGGGCCCACAAGCCACAGGGGCGCGCCCTGGGGGGTAGGGCGCGCCACCCAGGCTTGTGGCCTCCTGGTGGGTCCCCTCTGGTATTTCTTTCGCCCAATATTTTTTATATATTCCAAAATAATTCTCCGTAACTTTTCAAGACTTTTGGAGTTGTGCAGAATAGGTCTCTCATATTTGCTCCTTTTCCAGTCCAGAATTCCAGCTGCCGGCATTCTCCCTCTTCATGCAAACCTTGTAAAATAAGAGAGAAAAGGCATAAGTATTGTACCATAATGTGTAATAACAGCCCATAATGAAATAAATAATATAAAAGCATGATGAAAAATGGACGTATCAACTCCCCCAAGCTTAGACATCGCTTGTCCTCAAGCGAAAGCCGAGATCGATAAATATGTCCACATGTTTAGAGATAGAGGTGTCGATAAAATAAAATATGGAGATGAGAGCATCATGATCATCTTAAGAACAGCAATACTTATTGATATATAATTTCTTATACTAGAGTAACAATTCATTCACAAGGTAAAGTATGAATCAAGAACTCTATTGAGAACCAACAAACTATGATCTCAGTCATTGAAGCAATTGCAATTTATCATAACATCGGAAAGAGTCAATATAAGAGCTTGTAAAGCAAATCCACATACTCAATCATCTTTTAGTCTTTCATAATTGCTAACACTCATGCGGTACTTATGAGGTCAAAGCTTCAATTGGACACAGAGAAAGATAGGGGCTTATAGTTTTGCCTCCCAACTATTTACCTCAAGGGTAATGTCAATAGAAATAACTCATGATCACTCAAATCCGAGTGGATATATGTGTCTAGATCATTCCCCAACACATGACGCTTGCCAAGAGAGAAAGGCAAAATATAGGAAGTGGTGAAGATCACCATGACTCTTGCATAAAGGTAAGTACTAGAAAGTAAAAGTAACAGATAGGCCCTTCGCAGAGGGAAGCAGAGGTTGTCATGCGCTTTTATAGTTGGATGCGCAATCTCTTAATGCAAAAGAACGTCACTTTATATTGCCACTTGTGATAAAGAACTTTATTATGCAGTCTGTCGCTTTTATTTCTTCCATATCACAGGTTCGTATAAAGTTTATTTTCCTCACACTAATAGATCATACATATTTAGAGAGCAATTTTTTTATTGCTTGCACCGATGACAACTTACTTGAAGGATCTTACTCGATCCATAGGTAGGTATGGTGGACTCTCATGGCAAAACTGGGTTGAGGGTGTTTGGATGTGCAAGTAGTATCTCTACTTGGTGCAGAAGTTTTGGCTGATATGGGGTGGAAGGAAGCGTCACATGTTAAAGGATCTATAACCATATAACTTCTATTCGGAAATAAGCAAACATAACCCATTATGTTGTCTTCCTTGTCCAACATCAACTTCTTAGCATATAATATTTTAATGAGTGCTCACAATCATAAAAGATGTCTAAGATAATATATTTATATGTGAACCTCTCTTTCTTTATTACTTCCTTTTAATTGCAACAATGACCAATCGCTATGTTTGTCAACTCATAAAAAAATTCAATCGACATACTTCTTATATGTGAAGTCATCACTCCCCATAAGATCATCATATATACTCTTTGCTCTTATTCTATTCTTCTTTTTATTTCTTTTTCTCATGATCATAGCAAGCAAGCAAAGCCCTCAACTCAAAACTACTTCTTATTATATAACTCTCGGACTCGATTACAGGGGGAACATAAAGCAAAACTCAAAACTAGATCACACTAAAAACTTTATTCTACTAGATCAAGATATAACCAAAAGGATCGAACTAAGAAAAATGATAAAAGTAAAAGATGTGATGGTGATACGATACCGGGGCACCTCCCCCAAGCTTGGCACAAGCCAAGGGGAGTGCCCGTACCCATGTGTTTAGTTGTCTTTCTTCGGAGGTGGTGATGATGGAGAACGATCTTTAAGCTTGTTCAGTTTCCTCTTAAGCATAAAATTCTGTTCCCTCAGATCGTCAACTTCCTGCTCGAGCTTCAATATCCTTTGACATAATTCTTGCTTGCTCTCCTGCAGAAAACGAGAAGGGATAAATAGAACCTTGGGTTTTCTCCTTGTGTTTGGGAGCTCGATTTCCTAAACTCCACGTGCATATCTCCTGGTTGAGGCAGGGGGATCTCTTCTTCATCCGAGCTTTCTTCCTCATACTTGCCTTCTTGTTCCTCCTCTGAGAACAATCCATAAGGATCTAAGTCCCCATAGAGCTTGGGATTGGCAAGATAATGCGATACATAGCTCTCCCCATCGGAATCTTGGGACGACATATTGCTCTAAATCTACTGCAGAAACAGCTCAAAACGAAAACATGAGGTATTGTCGTGATACGAAGGTCCAAACCTTTGGGAGATTATATAATGAATTTTTACCGACCTAAAGGAGTATACCACAAGAAAACGGAGTCCGGAGGGTACAAGGGGTGGCCACAAGCCACAGGGGCGCGCCCCCCTGGCTTGTCGCCTCCTCGTGCACTTTTCGGACTACTTTAAATTTTCCTAATTTATTAAATATTCCAAAACGGAGAAAAAATGCTATTGGAAAAGTTTTGGAGTCGGTTTGCTTACCGTACCACATACCTATTCCTTTTCGGAGTCTGAAACGTTCTGGTAGGTCTCCCTAATGTACTCCTCCGGAGTTATGGTATTGATAATATTGGTTTCAACATTTATGGGAGTACCTGAGATATAATGTTTGATTCTTTGCCCGTTTACCACCTTTGGGTTAGTGCCTTCGGCGTTGTTGATCTTGATGGCACCGGAACGATATACTTCCTCGACAATGTAAGGCCCTTCCCATTTAGAGAGAAGTTTTCCTGCAAAAAATCTTAAACGAGAATTGTATAGCAAGACATGGTCACCTACATTTAATTCACGCTTTTGTATCCTTTTATCATGCCATCTCTTAACCTTTTCTTTAAACAACTTGGCATTCTCACAGGCCTGGGTTCTCCATTCATCAAGTGAGCTAATATCAAAAAACCTCTTCTCACCAGCAAGTTTGAAATCATAGTTGAGCTCTTTGATTGCCCAATAAGCTTTATGTTCTAGTTCTAGAGGTAAGTGACATGCTTTACCATAAACCATTTTATACGGAGACATACCCATAGGGTTTTTGTAAGCAGTTCTATAAGCCCATAATGCATCATCAAGTTTCTTAGACCAATTCTTTCTAGATCTATTAACAGTCTTTTGCAAGATCAATTTAATTTCTCTATTGCTTAATTCTACTTGACCACTAGATTGAGGATGATATGGAGATGCAATTCTATGATTAACATCATACTTAGCAAGCAATTTACGGAAAGCACCATGAATAAAGTGTGAACCACCATCAGTCATTAAATATCTAGGGACTCCAAATCTAGGGAAAATAACTTCTTTCAGCATTTTAATAGAAGTGTTATGATCAGTACTACTAGTTGGAATAGCTTCTACCCACTTAGTAACATAATCAACAGCAACTAGAATATGAGTATACCCGTTGGACTTTGGAAAAGGTCCCATATAATCAAAACCCCAAACATCAAATGGTTCAATAACAAGTGAGTAATTCATAGGCATTTCCTAACGTCTACTAATATTACCAATTCTTTGACATTCATCACAAGACAAGACAAACTTATGAGCATCCTTTAAGAGAGTAGGCCAATAAAAACCAGATTGTAATACCTTGTGTGCAGTTCTATCTCCAGCGTGGTGTCCTCCGTAGGCCTCGGAGTGACACGTGTGTAGGATCTGTTCCTATTCATGCGCAGGTACACAACGTCTAATAACACCATCTACTCCTTCTTTATAAAGGTGTGGATCATCCCAAAAGTAATGTCTTAAATCATAGAAGAACTTTTTCTTTTGTTGGTATGTGAAACTAGGTGGTATAAATTTAGCAACAATGTAATTAGCATAATCAGCATACCATGGAGCATTACGTGAAGCATTTATGACAGCTAATTGTTCATCAGGAAAGCTATCATCAATAGCTAGTGGGTCATCAAGAACATTTTCTAACCTAGACAAGTTGTCTGCTACGGGGTTCTCAGCACCCTTTCTATCAATAATATGCAAATCAAATTCTTGTAGCAGAAGAACCTATCTAATAAGTCTAGGTTTAGCATCTTTCTTTTCCATAAGATATTTAATAGCAACATGATCAGTGTGAACAGTTACTTTGGAATCAACAATATAAGGTCTGAACTTATCACAAGCAAACACAACTGCTAAAAATTCCTTTTCAGTGGTAGCATAGTTTCTTTGAGCACTGTCTAGAGTTTTACTAGCATAATGGATAACATTTAATTTCTTATCAACTATTTGTCCTAGAACAACACCAACGGCATAATCACTAGCATCACACATAATTTCAAAGGGTAGGTTCCAATCAGGTGGTTGAACAACAGGTGCAGAAATCAAGGCTTTCTTAAGAATTTCAAATGCTTCTACACAATCATCATCAAAAACGAATGGAACATCTTTTTGCAAGAGATTAGTGAGAGGCCTAGAGATTTTAGAGAAGTCTTTAATAAATCTCCTATGGAAACCAGCATGACCAAGGAAACTTCTTATACCTCTGATATCCGTGGGACACGGCATTTTTTCAATAGCATCAACTTTAGCTTTATCCACCTCAATACCTCTTTTGGAGATTTTGTGTCCCAAGACAATGCCCTCATTAACCATAAAGTGGCACTTCTCCCAATTCAAGACAAGATTAGTTTCTTCACATCTCTGCAAAACTCGATCAAGGTTGCTCAAGCAATCATCAAAAGAAGTTCCGTAAACGGAGAAATCATCCATGAAAACCTCAACAATCTTTTCACAAAAGTCAGAGAATATAGCAGTCATACACCTTTGAAAGGTAGCAGGTGCATTGCATAAACCAAAAGGCATACGTCTATAAGCAAAGGTACCAAAAGGACAAGTAAAAGTGGTCTTCTCTTGGTCCTCTTTTGACACAGGTATTTGAGAAAAACCAGAATAACCATCTAGAAAGCAAAAGTGTGTGTGTTTGGATAGTCTTTCTAGCATTTGATCAATAAAAGGTAGAGGGTAATGATCTTTCCTAGTAGCTTTATTTAATTTCCTAAAATCAATTACCATTCTATATCCTGTAACAATTCTTTGCGGGATCAATTCATTTTTATCATTAGGAACAATGGTAATACCTCCCTTCTTAGGGACACAATGAACGGAACTAACCCATCTACTATCAGCAATAGGATAAATTATACCTGCCTCCAGAAGCTTTAATATTTCATTTCTTACCACTTCTTTCATTTTAGGATTTAACCGTCATTGGTGATCAACAACTGGTTTAGCATCAGGCTCCATATTAATTTTATGCTGACATAGAGTGGGACTAATGCCCTTAAGATCATCAAGAGTATATCCAATAGCAGCACGGTGCTTCTTCAGAGTTTTCAATAATCTCTTTTCTTCGTGCTCTGAAAGGTTAGCACTAATAATAACAGGATATATCTTCTTTTCATCAAGATAAGCATATTTCAGAGTATCCGGTAATTGTTTAAGCTCAAACACGGGATCACCCTTGGGTGGAGGAGGATCCCCAAGTATTTCAACAGGCAAGTTGTGTTTCAAAATAGGATGCTGATCAAAGAAAATCTTATCTATTTCATTCCTTTCATTCATATGCATATCGTTTTCATGGTCTAGCAAATATTGTTCTAAGAGATCAGTAGGAGGCACAGCAATAGAAGCAAGACCAACAATTTCATCTTTACTAGGCAATTCTTTGTCATGGGGTTGTCTACGAAATTTAGAGAAATTGAACTCATGAGACACATCCCTAAAACTTACAGTAACAATTTCTTTCTCACAATCTATCTTAGCATTAACAGTATTCAAGAAAGGTCTACCAAATATAATGGGACAAAAATCATCTTGTGGGGAACCAAGAACAAGAAAATCAGTAGGATATTTTATTTTCCCACACAAGACTTCAACATCTCTAACAATCCCAACTGGTGCTATAGTATCTCTATTAGCAAGGTTAATGGTAACATCAATTTCTTCTAACTCAGCTGGTGCAATATCATTCATAATTTCTTGATATAAGGTAAAGGGAATTGCACTCACACTAGCACCCAGATCACATAAGACATGATAACAATGATCTCCTATTTTAACAGAAACAACAGGCATGCCAACTATAGGTCTATGTTTATCTTTAGTATCAGGTCTAGCAATTCTAGCAGCTTCATCACAGAAATGAATAACATGCCCATCTATATTATCGACCAAGAGATCTTTGACCATGGCAATACTAGGTTCAACTTTAATTTGTTCAGGGGGTGTAAGTGTTCTAGTATAACTCTTACGAACAACAGTTAAAGCTTTAGCATGTTCCTTTATTCTAACAAGGAAAGGTGGTTTCTCAATATAAGCAGCAGGAATAACAGGATCAACATTATAAGTAATAGTTTCTTCTTCAACTTTAATAGGTTCAACTACTTTCACTTCAATGGGAGGATGATATTTAAACCACTTCTCCTTAGGGAGATCAACATGAGTAGCAAACGATTCACAGAAAGAAGCTACTATCTCAGAGTCAAGTCCATATTTAGTGCTAAATTCACGAAAAGCATCAGTGTCTATAAAGGATTTAACACAATCAAACTTAAGGTTTATACCTGACTCCTTACCTTCGTCGAGTTCCCAATCTTCAGAGTTGCGTTTAATTCTTTCCAATAAATCCCATTTGAATTCAATATCTTTCTTCATAAAGGAACCAGTACAAGAAGTATCGAGCATGGATTGATCATTACGAGAAAGCCGAGCATAAAAATTCTGAATAATAATTTCTCTTGAGAGCTCATGATTGGGGAATGAATATAACATTGACTTAAGCCTCCCCCAAGCTTGAGCGATACTTTCTCCTTCATGAGGCCAAAAATTATAAATATAATTTCGAACACGATGAACCAGATGCATAGAATAAAACTTCTGATGAAATTCCAATTTCAATCGGTTGTAGTTCCATGATCCAATATCATCATATAGCCTATACCATGTCAATGCCTTCTCCTTCAAAGATAAAGGAAAGACCTTCTTCTTGACATCATTCTTGGGCAAACCTGCAAGCTTAAATAATCCACAAACTTCATCCACATATATTAGATGCAAATCAGGATGTAGTGTTCCATCTCCTGCATAAGGATTAGCTAGCAGTTTCTCTATCATACCCGAAGGAATTTAATAATAAATATTTTCAATAGGTTCAGTAGGTTGAGGAGAAACTCTTTGTGCTTCCGATCGAGGTGAATATACCCCGAACAAGCCCCTCAAAGGATTATTTTCCATAGTAACAAGTGACAGTAAATTTCAGCACACTATATAAATTTTTCCTTACCAAATTCCACTCACCAAAGGCGCTTCACTCCCCGGCAACGGCGCCAGAAAAGAGTCTTGACGACCCACAAGTATAGGGGATCTATCATAGTCCTGTCGATAAGTAAGAGTGTCGAACCCAACGAGGAGCAGAAAGAAATGACAAGCGGTTTTCAGTAAGGTATTCTCTGCAAGCACTGAAATTATCGGTAACAGATAGTTTTGTGATAAGATAATTCGTAACGGGTAGCAAGTAACAAATGTAGCAAAGGTGCAGCAAGGTGGCCCAATCCTTTTTGTAGCAAAGGACAAGCCTGGACAAACTCTTATATAAAGCAAAGCGCTCCCGAGGACACATGGGAATTTCTGTCAAGCTAGTTTTCATCATCCTGATATGATTCGCGTTCGTTACTTTGATAATTTGATATGTGGGTGGACCGGTGCTTGGGTGCTGCCCTTACTTGGACAAGACTCCCACTTATGATTAACCTCTCTCGCAAGCATCCGCAACTACGAAAGAAGAATTAAGATAAATCTAACCATAGCATGAAACATATGGATCCAAATCAGCCCCTTACAAAGCAACGCATAAACTAGGGTTTAAGCTTCTGTCACTCTAGCAACCCATCATCTACTTATTACTTCCCAATGCCTTCCCCTAGGCCCAAATAATGGTGAAGTGTCATGTAGTCGACGTTCACATAACACCACTAGAGGAGAGACAACATACATCTCATCAAAATATCGAACGAATACCAAATTCACATGATTACTTATAACAAGACTTATCCCATGTCCTCAGGAACAAACGTAACTACTCACAAAGCATATTCATGTTCATAATCAGAGGAGTATTAATTATCATTAAGGATCTGAACATATGATCTTCCACCAAGTAAACCAACTAGCATCAACTACAAGGAGTAATCAACACTACTAGCAACCCACAGGTACCAATCTGAGGTTTTGAGACAAAGATCGTATACAAGAGATGAACTAGGGTTTGGAGAGGAGACGGTTCTGGTGAAGATGTTGATGGAGATTGACCCCCTCTCGATGAGAGGATCGCTGGTGATGACGATGGCTTCGATTTCCCCCTCCGGGAGGGATTTTTCCCCGGCAGAACAGCTCCGCCAGAGCCCTAGATTGGTTCTGCCCAAGTTCCGCCTCGAGACGGCGGCGCTTCTTCCCGAAAGCTCTCTTATGATTTTTTCCAGGTCAAAACCCTGGGGGGTAGGGCGTGCCCCCCAGGCCTGTGGCCTCCTGGTGGGTCCCCTCTGGTATTTCTTTCGCCCAGTATTTTTTATATATTCCAAAATAATTCTCCGTAACTTTTCAGGACTTTTGGAGTTGTGCAGAATAGGTCTCTCATATTTGCTCCTTTTCCAGTCCAGAATTCCAGCTGCCGGCATTCTCCCTCTTCATGTAAACCTTGTAAAATAAGAGATAAAAGGCATAAGTATTGTACCATAATGTGTAATAACAGCCCATAACACAATAAATATCAATATAAAAGCATGATGTAAAATGGACGTATCAGCCGAGGAGACCACAACCCACCAAGGCGCGCCAGGGGGGCCCCGGCACGCCCTGATGGGTTGTGCCCTCCTCGTGGTCCCTCTCCATTGCCTCTGATGCCTATAAATGCCCAAATATTCCAAAAACCCTAGGGGATTCGATGAAACACAATTCCAGCCGCCGCAAGTTCCAGAACCTCGAGATCCAATCTAAACACCATCACGGAGGGGTTCATCTTTCTCATAGGTGCCTCTCCGATGATGCGTGAGTAGTCCACAATAGACCTACGGGTCCGTAGGCAGTAGCTAGATGGCTTCCTCTCTCTATCTCTCTTATGATTCTCAATACAATGGTCTCTTGGAGATCTATTTGATGTAAACTTTTGCAGTGTGTTTGTTGGGATCCGATGAATTTTGAGTTCATGATCAGTTTCTATCCATGAATATTATTTGAGTCTTCTTTGATCTCTTATATGCATGATTACATATAGCCTCACATTTCTTCTCTGAATCTTTGGTTTAGTTAGGCCGACTAGATCGATTTTTCTTGCCATGGGAAGAGGTGCTTTGTGATGGGTTCGATCTTGCGGTGTTCTTTCCCAGTGACAGAAGGGGCAGCAAGACACGCATGTATCATTGCTATTAAGGATAACAAGATGGGGTCTATTCCTACATGAATAGATCTTGTCTACATCATGTCACTGTTCTTATTGCATTACTCTGTTTTCCATGAACTTAATACACTAGATGCATGCTGGATAGCGGTCGATGTGTGGAGTAATAGTGGTAGATGCAGGCATGAGTCGGTCTACTTATCCTGGACGTGATGCCTATATAATGCTCATCGCCTTGGATATCGTCATGACTATTTGATTTTCTATCAATTGCCCAACAGTAATTTGTTCACTAATGTCTACTACGCAACCTTATTCTTGTAGACTCTTGTTGGGCCTCCAAGCGCATAGTTTTGTAGGACAGTAGTAAATTTCCCTCAAGTGGATGACCTAAGGTTTATCAATCCGTGGGAGGCGTAGGATGAAGATGGTCTCTCTCAAACAACCCTGCAACCAAATAACAAAGAGTCTCTTGTGTTCCCAACACACCCAATACAATGGTAAATTGTATAGGTGCACTAGTTCGGCGAAGAGATGGTGATACAAGTGCAATATGGATGGTAGATATAGGTTTTTGTAATCTGAAAATATATAAGCAGCAAGGTAGCAAGTAACAAAAGTGAGCACAAACGGTATTGCAATGCTTGAAAACAAGGCCTAGGGTTCATACTTTCACTAGTGCAAGTTCTCTCAACAATACTGACATAGTTGAATCATATGTAAATCCCTCACGTGCGACAAAGAGTTCACTCCAAAGTCACAAATAGCGGAGAACAAACGAAGAAATTATTGTAGGGTACAAAACCACCTCAAAGTTATCTTTTCCGATCAATCTTATGAGCTACCCCTATAAGTGTCACGAACAGCCCTAGAGTTCGTACTAAAATAACACCTTAAGATACACATCAACCAAAACCCTAATGTCACCTAGATACTCCAATGTCACCACGAGTACCCATGGGCTTGATTATACGATATGCATCACACAATTTCAGATTCATTATGTTCAATCCAACACAAAGAACTTCAAAGATTTCCCCAAAGTTTCTACCGGAGAGTCAAGACGAAAACATGTGCCAACCCCTATGCATAGATTCCCAAGGTCACGGAACCCACAAGTTGATCACCAAAACATACATCAAGTGGATCAATAGAACATCCCATTGTCACCATGGATATCCCATCGCAAGACATACATCAAGTGTTCTCAAATCCTTAAAGATTCAATCCGATAAGAAAACTTCAAAGGGAAAACTCAATTCATCACAAGAAGATAGAGAGGGGAAAACTCCATATGATTCATCTATATTAATAAAGCTCGCGGTACATCAAGATCGTGCCATCTCAAGAACACGAGAGAGAGATCAAACACATAGCTACTGGTACATACCCTCAGCCCGAGGGTGAATTACTCCCTCCTCGTCACGGAGACCGCCGGGATGATGAAGATGGCCTCCGGTGATGGTTCCCCCCTCTGGCAGGGTGCCGGAACGGGCTCCCGATTGGTTTTTCGTGGCTCTGGAGGCTTGCGGCGGCGGAACTCCCGATCTAGTTTCTTTCTGGGGGTTTCTCGATTTATAGGAGTACTTGGCGTTGGAATCACGTCAGGGGAGTGCTTGAGGGGCCCACAAGCCAGGGGCGCGCCCTAGGGGGCGGGGGGCGCCCCCTAGTCTTGTGGCCTCCTCGGGACTCCTCTCCGGTATCTTTTTGCTCTGATATTTTTTATATTTTCCAAAAATATTCTCCGTAAATTTTCAGCCCATTCTGAGAACTTTTATTTCTGCACAAAAACAACACCACGGTAGCTCTGCTGAAAACAGCATCAGTCCGGCTTAGTTCTAATCAAATCATACCAAAATCATATAAAATTATTGTAAACATGGCATGAATACTTCATAAATTATAGATACGTTGGAGACGTATCATTCACCCACAAATCTCATCTCCTTGCAATTACATTATTTGCCATTTGCCTCTCGTTTTCCTCTCCGCCACTTCACCAATTTGCCGTTTTATTCGCCCTCTTTTTTCGTTTGCCTTTTTCTCGCCGGATCTCTTTTTGTTTGCTTGTTTGCTATCTTTGCTTGTGTTGCCATGTGCCTTCTATTTGCTTGCATCTTCGCTTGCTAAAAATCTATTGATATGGATCCTCATCCACTTACTAATATTTTCAAATGGCCAAATTATGATGAACCAATTGCTAGTGAGTTGAGTGGACTTGATTATCTCTATGAAGTTTTGGTTGAAAATCATGAATCTGAAAATTTTGATGAAGTGTTGAAAGAAGAAATTTATAAGGTGATTCATGATAGTTCCTTGAATGATAATCATGATTGCAATGTTGCTAGTATGAATTCTCTAAATATCCATGATGCTAATGATATGCAAAGGCACAAGCTTGGGGATGCTATGTTTGATGAAGATGATATTTCTTTATTATGATGATTGCATGCCTCTTATTTATGATGATGGTGATGACACGTATGATATAATGAGTAATGATAATGATACGTCTTCGTCGTATCTATAATTTTTGATTGTTTCATGCCAATATTATACAACTTTCACATATTTTTGGCAACATTTTATATGATTTATTGGACTAACCTATTGATCCAGTGCCTAGTGCCAGTTCCTGTTTGTTGCATGTTTTTTGTTTCGCAGAATATCCATATCAAACGAAGTCCAAACGTGATAAAATTTACAGAGATTTGTTTTGGAATATTTGTGAATTTTGAGAAGTGGAATCAATGCAATCGGAGGCCCACAGCCCCCACAAGACACCAGGGCGCGACCAGGGGGCCCAGGCCCGCCCTGGTGGGTTGTGCTCACCTCGTATGTCGGTTGGAGCTCTGCTTTGGCCGCAAGGAATCTAATTTTTGGGTAAAAATCCCATCAAAATTTCAGCCCGATCGAAGTTACGGATCTCCGGGAATATAAGAAACGGTTTTCGGCCAGAAAACAGGAACGTGAAACAGAAGAGAACAGAGAGGGAGATACAATCTAGGAGGGGCTCCTGCCCCTCCGCCGCCATGGCGGCCATGGACCAGAGGGGGAACTCTCCTCCCATCTAGGGGGGAGGCCAAGGAAGAAGAAGAAGGAGGGGGGCTCTCTCCCCCTCTCTCCTGGTGGCACCGGAACGCCGCCGGGGCAAGCATCATGACGGCGATCTACTCCAACAACTTTGCCGCCGTCAACCCCAACTCTCTCCCCCTCTATACAGCGGTGTAACTCCCCTTCTCCCCGCTGTAATCTCTACTTAAACATGGTGCTCAACTCCATATACTATTTCCCAATGATATATGGCTATCCTATGATGTTTGAGTAGATCTGCTTTGTCCTATGGGCTAATTGATGATCGTGGTTGGTATGATTGTATATTTTATTATGGTGCTGTCCTACGGTGCCCTCCGTCTTGCGCAAACGTGAGGGATCCTCGCTGTAGGGTGTTGCAATGTGTTCATGATTTGCCTATGGTGGGTGGCGTGAGTGATAGAATACACAGACCCGAGTAGGTGGGTTGTTGCATATGAGAGTAAAGAGGACTTGATACATAATGCGACGGTTGGGTTTTACCTTAATGATCTTTAGTAGTTGCGGATGCTTGCTAGAGTTCCAATCATAAGTGCATATGATCCAAGTAGAGAAATTATGTTAGCTCATGCCTCTCCCTCACATAAAATTGCAAGAATGATTACCGGTCTAGTTATCAATTGCCTAGGGACAAATAACCTTCTTGTTTGACAAAAGCTCTCTACTAAACAACTAACTTTTATTATCTTGCCTTTTACTCGTAGTTTTATTTCCCGCAAAGTACTTCTAGTTTTATTCGTGCAAACTATCCTATCACCTACAAAGTAGTTTCATACTTGTTCTAGGTAAAGCAAACGTTAAAGTGTGCGTAGAGTTGTATCGGTGGTCGATAGAACTTGAGGGAATATTTGTTCTACCTTTAGCTCTTCGTTGGGTTCGACACTCTTACTTATCGAAAAAGGCTACAAACGATCCCCTACACTTGTGGGTTATCAGATAACCATGAAACTTATCATCATGGTTTTAATTTGCAATGTGGTTATGTCAATCAAGTGTCTCATGATAGTTATTTTGTTGAGTTTGCTTCCAATACCATGGATGATAAGGTATTTGCTTATGTGGAGAGTAATGAAAATTCTATGCTTGTGCATCATGAAAAGAATGATTTATGTGATAGTTATATTGTTGAATTCCTTCATGATGCTACTGAAATTTATTATGAGGGAGTAACATATGCTTGTAGGAATTGCAATAATATCAAGTTTTCTCTCTATGTGTTCAAAGTTTTGAAGTTATGCTTGTTTTGCCTTCCTATGCTAGTTGATTCTTATTACCATAAATTGTTTGCTCACAAAATCCCTATGCATAGGAAGTGGGTTAGACTTAAATGTGTTTGTCATGCTATTCATGATGCTCTTTTGCATATTTCAGTTACTACTTTTTATGTGAGCATCATTGAAATCATTATGCCTAGCTAGGGGCTTAAAACGATAGCGCTTGTTGGGAGGCAACCCAATGAATAAATATTTTTTTGCTTTTTCCTTTCTGTTTTTGAGTGTTGACACAATTATGCCTCTGTTATGATTGTGTGTTTATGTTTTATTTAGTGTTTGTGCCAAGTAAAGCCTTTAGGATGATTATTAGGATGAGTAGAAGTGATGCTGAATCTGAAACAGAAACTTTGCGTCCAGTATATGAATTTTCATTATTTTTCTGGAACGTGATCTTGAGCTGAAATTTTAACACAGTGTTTCTATAAAATTCCTTACTTTGCCCTAATTTTTCAGAGTTTTTAGAGTTACAGAAGTATGGTTAGAGTACAGATTACTACAGACTGTTCTGTTTAAGACAGATTCTGTTTTCATTGCATTGTGTGCTTGTTTGGATGAATCTATGGGTTATATTGAAGGGTATGAGCCATGGTAAAGTTAAAATACAGTAGGTATAATGCAATAATAAAATATGAATGGGTTTGCAACAGTACCTAAAGTAGTGATTTGCTTTATTATACTAACGGATCTCACGAAGATTTTGTTGAGTTTTGTGTGATTGAAGTTTTCAAGTTTTGGGTGAGATCACGATGGATGAAGGAATAAGGAGTGATAAAAGCCTAAGCTTGGGGATGCTACCGCACCCCCAAGATATATCCAAAGAGTAACAAGCAACTAAGCTTGGGGATGCCCCCGAGTGGCATCCCCTCTTTCTTCTAACGACCATCGGTATTTTACTTGGAGCTATATTTTTATTCGTCACATATCATGAGTTTTGCTTGGAGCGTCTTGTATCTTTTCTTGCTTTGTTTGTTAGTTTGTCACTTGTATCCTTGATGGACACACCTATTTGAGAGAGCCAAAATCATGCTATGATTTGTTACAATTGCTCTATGTGCTTCAGTTAAACTTTTTGAGCTATAGAATTGCTCTAGTGCTTCACTTATTTCTTTTTGAGCACGGTGTGCTTGGAATTTTTTTGTAGAAATACTCTCATGCTTCACTTAGATTAATTTGAGAGTTAGTAAAATTTGAAGAAATCCTCCCATGCTTCACTTATACTATTTTGATAGATGAAATCTTTATGCTCATGTGCTTCACTTAAATTTGTTTGAGCTTGCCAAAAAGCAATGGCAATATTTGAAACTAGTCCCAAAGTGATAGATATCCAAGGAGGATATAATAAAAACTTTCATGAAGATCATTGGGCAAATTAAACTTGATTCTTTGTAATAGTTTTGAAACATGATGATTGTAATATGTGAGTCATGCTAGTGAGTAATTATGCTTAGTAGGAATATTGGTGTTAAGGTTTGTGATTCCCTATGCATGCACGAAAGTCAATAGTTATGCAATGAAGTTACATCCTACTTATGGTGCATTATTCGGTGTTAGTTATGCTCAATGCTCACTTATGTGAATTTTCGTTTCTTGGTTTGGTTGCTTCCCAATCTATTTGCTAGCCTCCATTTATACTAAGTAGAAATACTACTTGTGCATCCAAAATCCTTAAACCAAGTTTTGCCTTATGAGTCCACCATACCTACCTATATGCGGTATTTCCATGCCGTTCCAAGCAAATTTGTGTGTGCCATCTCTAAATTTTCAAAATAAATTTTCTCTTTTGTGTGCCCGTACCGCTCATTAAACGGTGGGGAGTGTCCAATATTTTTCCATGCTAGATATGTTATTCTCAAGATGAGTGTTTATTCACTTGTCATTGCACGAGAGTGCGGCGGTAATAGGGATGCCCATTCCCGAAATGAAAAAGAAAAAAATTTACTTTATGTTGTCAAATAATAAATTCCTTGGAAAGTGTTGGTATGGAAGGCAACCGTGGATACGGCCACCATGGAAAGTGAAAGTTTGGTGGAAAAAGGAATAAACTTTATTTTCTGTTTGGGAACCGCCTATGATATATCTAGCATGGAAAGTATTGTGAGATACTTTGTCGTTTTCGTTGACAGGAAAAGCATGCCACCCAAAATATATTTTCTCTCTCAATCTAAACCTTGAGCTCTGGGACCTCTACAAATCCCTACTTCCCTCTGTGAAGGACCTATCTATTTACTTTATGCAATTTTTATTTTTACTTTCAGTCTCCATCTTCTCTTATAAGCACCAACTAGGGGGCACTATGATCGTACTTGAGCATTGGGCATAGTTAATATTTGAGTGTGTTTCATGAATGGATCAATGATTGAGCATGATGGGCTAGGGATAACTTTCTTTAGTGTTGATATTTTGAAAGACATGGTTGCTTGTTGACATGCTTGAGTATTGAAGTCATTATGTTAAAACTAGACCATTGCTTTGAATCATTTACAAGTCCAACTGTCCATGCTATACAATAGAAAAGAATGTGATGAACATGTTAGGCAGCATTCCACATCAAAAATTCTGTTTTTATCATTTACCTACTCGAGGACGAGTAGGAATTAAGCTTGGGGATGCTGATACGTCTCCAACGTATTTATAATTTTTGCTTGTTCCATGCTGTTATATTATCATTCTTGGATGTTTTACAATCATTTTGTAACAACTTTATATCATTTTTTGGGACTAACCTATTGACATAGTGCCAAAGTGCCAATGTGCCAGTTGCTGTTTTTGCTTGTTTTTTACTTCGCAGAAGATCAATTCCAAACGGAGTCCAATCGCGATGAAACTTTTTGGAGATTTTTTCTGGACCAGAAGACACCCAATGAGCCAAAGAAGTGCCGGGGGAGTGGGCCGAGGAGACCACAACCCACCAGGGCGTGCCAGGGGGGGCCCGGCGCGCCCTGATGGGTTGTGCCCTCCTCGTGGTCCCTCTCCACCGCATATGATGCCTATAAATGCCCAAATATTCCAAAAACCCTAGGGGAGTCGACGAAACACAATTCCAGCCGCCGCAAGTTGCAGAACCTCGAGATCCAATCTAAACACCATCACGGAGGGGTTCATCTTCCTCATAGGTGCCTCTCCGATGATGCGTGAGTAGTCCACCATAGACCTACGGGTCCGTAGGCAGTAGCTAGATGGCTTCCTCTCTCTCTCTCTTATGATTCTCAATACAATGGTCTCTTGGAGATCTATTCGATGTAAACTTTTGCGGTGTGTGTGTTGCGATCCGATGAATTTTGAGTTCATGATCAGTTTCAATCCATGAATATTATTTGAGTCTTCTTTGATCTCTTATATGCATGATTACTTATAGCCTCATATTTCTTCTCCGAATCTTTGGTTTAGTTAGGCCGACTAGATCGATTTTTCTTGCCATGGGAAGAGGTGCTTTGTGATGGGTTCGATCTTGCGGTGTTCTTTCCCAGTGACAGAAGGGGCAGCAAGACACGCATGTATCGTTGCTATTAAGGATAACGAGATCGGGTCTATTCCTACATGAATAGATCTTGTCTACATCATGTCATCGTTCTTATTGCATTACTCCATTTTTCCATGAACTTAATACACTAGATGCATGCTGGATAGCGGTCGATGTGTGGAGTAATAGTGGTCGATGCAGGCAGGAGTCGGTCTACTTATCTTAGACGTGATGCCTATATAATGAGCATCGCCTTGGATATCGTCATGACTATTCGATTTTCTATCAATTGCCCAACAGTAATTTGTTCACCCACCGTGCGCTATACTCATGAGAGAAGCCACTAGTGAACCCTACGGCCCCCGGGTCTACTTTTCCAACATATTGCTTTCCGATCTATCTTTTTGCAATCTTTGTTTTCAGATCTACAAAACCAAAACCCCGAAAACATATTGCTGCATATTTTATTTGCTCTTTTTATTTTGTGCTCTAGAGAGATCTATCACTCCTATCTATCACTCCCTAATCTATCCTTTTACCGTAGAGAGATTGACAACCTCTCTTTCGCGTAGGGTTGCAAGTATTTGTTGTTTGTGTGCAGGTGCTGCTTATTGGGTGGTGGTGATCCTCCTACTGGTTCGATAACCTTGGTTTCATAACTGAGGGAAATACTTACCGTCGCTATGCTGCATCATCCCTTCCTCTTTGGGGAAATACCGACGCAGTCTGAAGCCACGTCAAGGAATATTCATCATAATTCACGACAATATGCAATTGAGCAAATGCTAGCTAAATTCCAGAGCTGTAAGACCGACATATGCAGTACATAATCATAGTGTACGAAATACGAAGACATGATCACATGGAAAACAATGCATTTATGTGCATATGTTTAGCTGATAACACTATATGAATGCGTACTTATTATTAGGGGATATGAATCCGGAAATCTTCGACGTCTTTAGTGGGCTTGATATAGTGTTTCACAAAGAAGGTGCTGATAAATTTCCTAACAGACATCAATTCATCTGCGGTGAGCGGTTCAGTGGTCATCGGTCCGAAGATCATCTGCAGGACTTTTAGATCAGAATGTGACATACATGTGGAGTAGAAGATAGTAATTAAGAAACAGACTTACTGGTTTTATCATGTCAGCATCGACACCACATTCTGATCGTGTGCATAGGTTCATCATGTGTGCGCAAACATAGTATCCACATAGGCTGGTCACTTGTTGTTGTTGAGGACACTGAATTTTTTTATACAGTATTAGCCATATACTTGCCCTGTTAGGAACAACCTAACCAATGTAAGTTGTTTCTTCTTTTTTATTTGGAGAGAAATAGAAAGACGTTTACTTAGAAACTTGAACATCTGACTAGCATTTTCAGAAAATAACAGATTTCGTTGTCTTACCGGAGAAACGATCACGTGCTCCAGAGGTAGTTGGCTGTCGAACCGTAACCTTCATAAAGTTATGTTCTTTGACAATACACTGCAAATGAAGATGAATTTTCACATACTCAATTCTTGAACCAGATATGAACACAACATATTAACATCAAAGAATTCAATATCTCTCTATGAAATCCTGAAGATTATTCAGATCCTGGGGCTCATTTGACTCTGTGAGAGAATCCAGGTAGTAAACTGTGTTGCGTTTTGGAACAATGAACACCAAGATCTAGTGACGTCTACAGTTTAAGAAAACCATGAACTTACGAACTATGTCGAAAACTAAAAGACGATCAATGTATGTGTGGTTGTATATTTAACTTACTATTTATGATATGTCCACATGAAGAATTCTCCTATATGTAAGTCGAACAAGATCTGGGCGACATGATCAATGGAAGCCTTGCGTGTCTCATTTGTACTTAACAAAACGCCGTTTGCTAAATCAGGATCTATGAAATACGCATGCACCCTTGTTGATCTCTGCGTCGTCAATCTCCTAAGAAGAATACAATACAATTAGATTTTTTCATTTACAACCTTGTATGGAGAAGTTGATCAGAGTTTGTGAAGTACTTGCAACATTAAGCATTTGACAAGAGTGACAGCAAGCTCCTCGAAGTTCAAGAAGATATGAAAGTCCTCGTATTCCACACTGATGGTACCTGCAATGTGAGAGAAATGCCAACTATCATAGTGCACTTGAAGAATGTTAGTATCTTCTCCTTCCGACATTCTGTCCATGCAATATTTATGTAACCTGCAACAACTGGAACTGCACTCCTCAAAGTTTTTGCCAACAAGAAATGGCTGGCCATGCTTGTACTTGCGTGCTTCAAATGGGTCTACTTTCTTACTAGAAAGTAGCTTTTCAACTTCCGCTTCAGACATGCCGTCAGAACCGGGATTACCTAGCCCTTCAAAAAACATGTTGTTAATTTGGTTATGGGCGATGACTCTTTGTAGTAGGAGGCTCTTGCTCCCATCCATCCTCGTTTTGGGGGGGGCCAACTTCCTATGTGCAATCGTGCTCGCTTTCATCTTCTTAGCTGAAGCACTTCTTGTTTGACGTCTGGTTTCATGAACGACATGCTGCTGAGAAGCCTGTCAAGGCATAGTGGACTGCTGAACAGATGATGCCGCTGTGACGGACTGCTGAGCTGTAGTACCAGAGGCGACGGACAGCTGGCCAGCCGTTGAAGCTATGTCGGGCTTCTGAGCAGCTGGTGCCAATGTGTCGATGTGTTGATGTGGCTGTGACAGCGCATTGGTTTGCTGAGCAGGAAGTGCCGACACATCAGTATGCTTATCAGGCGGTTGCGAACCGCTGGACTGATGAGCAGGTGGCTCCTGACTTTCAGAGTGCTTAGCAGGCGGTTTCGGACTTTTGGACTGCTTAGCAGGCTGTTCCGGACTTTCAGACTGCTTAGCAGGCTGTTCGACCGGGTTTGTCTGCCTAGCATGCAGTGCCGATGTGTCTGCACTTTCTGCTTCAGTGTTTGGCATCTGAACCAATGATACATCATCAACAGTTGTAGGCCTTGCCATAGGCTGCTCAGGAACAGACAATGACTTGGCCTGTATGGCAGGAAGTCGGGCGGGCTGATCACAGGTTGATGCCTCGGGCATCGGATTCCCAAGAGTATGTTCATCGGGGGAGTCACACAAGATCTGCTATGGCGAGAAGAGAGTCATCGGTTCGAGGGCGACATTGGTTGCTTTTGGGGGGCTGGAGGTATCTCATCCAGGAAGTCTGTTTCTTTCCGTGGCCGCTGGATATGATTTAACCGTTTTTCTTCCAAGATCCTGTGCTCATCAGGGTTCCCAAGGACATTCTTCAAGGCAAAATTACTGAATCCAGGCTTTATTTTAGTCACGTAGCACTTCACACAACCCGGCTTCAATGGCACATTGTCCAACAAGAGTCCCCCGTCCAAGTCAGGGTTGTAAACTGACGTGGCTTGAGACTGCGTCGGTATTTCCCCAAAGAGGAAGGGATGATGCAGCACAGCGACGGTAAGTATTTCCCTCAATTATGAAACCAAGGTTATCGAACCAGTAGGAGGATCACCACCACCCAATAAGTAGCACCTGCACACAAACAACAAATACTTGCAAGCCGACGCGAAAGAGAGGTTGTCAATCTCTCTACGGTAAAAAGATAGATTAGGTAGTGATAGATAGTAGAGATAGATCTCTCAAGAACACAAAATAAAAAAGAGCAAATAAAATATGCAGCAATATGATTTTGGGTTTTTGGTTTTGTAGATCTGAAAACAAACATTGCAAAAAGATATATCGGAAAGCAATATGTTGGAAAAGTAGACCCGGGGGTCGTAGGGTTCACTAGTGGCTTCTCTCATGAGTATAGCGCACGGTGGGTGAACAAATTACTGTTGGGCAATTGATAGAAAATCGAATAGTCATGACGATATCCAAGGCGATGATCATTATATAGGCATCACATCCAAGATAGGTAGACTGACTCCTGCCTGCATCTACCTCTATTACTCCACACATCGACCGCTATCCAGCATGCATCTACTGTATTAAGTTCATGGAAAAACGGAGTAATGCAATAAGAACGATGACATGATGTAGACAAGATCTATTCATGTAGGAATATACCCCATCTTGTTATCCTTAATAGCAACGATACATGTGTGTATTAATGCCCCTTCTGTCACTGGGAAAGAACACCGCAAGATCGAAGCCATCACAAAGCACCTCTTCCCATGGCAAGAAAAATCGATCTAGTCGGCCTAACTAAACCAAAGATTCGGAGAAGAAATACGAGGCTATAAGTAATCATGCATATAAGAGATCAAAGAAGACCCAAATAATATTCATGGATAGAAACTGATCATGAACTCAAAATTCATCGGATCCCAACAAACACACCGCAAAAGTTTACATCAAATTGATCTCCAAGAGACCATTGTATTGAGAATCATAAGAGAGAGAGAGAGGAAGCCATCTAGCTATTGCCTACGTACCCGTAGGTCTATGGTGGACTACTCACGCATCATCGGAGAGGCACCTATGAGGAAGATGAATCCCTCCGTGATGGTGTTTAGATTGAACGTTGAGGTTCTGAAACTTGCGGCGGCTGGAATTGTGTTTCGTCGACTCCCTTAGGGTTTTTGGAATATTTGGGAATTTATAGGCATCAGAGGCGGTGGAGAGGGGCCCCGAGGAGGGCAGAACCCATCAGGGCGCGCCGGGGCCCCCCTAGCGTGCCCTGGTGGGTTGTGCTCTCCTCGGCCCACTCCCCCGACACTTCTTTGGCCCAATGGATGTCTTCTGGTCCAGAAAAAATCTCCAAAAAGTTTCGTCGCGATTGGACTCCGTCTGGTATTGATTTTCTACGAAGTAAAAAACAAGCAAAAACAGCAACTGGCACTTTAGCACTATGTCAATAGGTTAGTCCCAAAAAATGATATAAAGTTGTTATAAAATGATTGTAAAACATCCAACAATGATAATATAACAACATGGAACAAGGAAAAATTATAGATACGTTGGAGACGTATCATCATCCCCAAGCTTAATTCCTACTCGTCCTCGAGTAGGTAAATGATAAAAACAGAATTTTTGATGTGGAATGCTGCCTAACATGTTCATCATATTCTTTTCTTTTGTATAGCATGGACATTTGGACTTGTAAATGATTCAAAGCAATAGTCTAGTTTTAACATAATGACTTCAATACTCAAGCATGTCAACAAGCAACCATGTCTTTCAAAATATCAACACTAAAGAAAGTTATCCCTAGCCCATCATGCTCAATCATTGATCCATTCATGAAACACACTCAAATATTAACTATGCTCAATGCTCAAGTATGATCATAGTGCCCCCTAGTTGGTGCTTATAAGAGAAGATGAAGACTCAAAGCAAAAATAAAAATTGCATAAATTAAATAGATAGGCCCTTCACAGAGGGAAGTAGGGATTTGTAAAGGTGCCAGAGCTCAAGGTTTAAATTGAGAGAGAAAGAATATTTTGAGTGGGATGCTTTTCCTGTCAACGAAAACAACAAAGTAGCTCACAATACTTTTCCATGCTAGATATATCATAGGCGGTTCCCAAACAGAAAATGAAGTCTATTCCTTTTTCCACCAAACTTTCACTTTCCATGGTGGGCCGTATCCACGGTTGCCTTCCATACAACACTTTCCAAGGAATTTATTATTTGACAACATAAAGTAAATGTTTTTTTTCTTTTTCATTTCGGGAATGGGCAGCCCTATTACCGCCGCACTCTCGTGCAATGACAAGTGAATAAACACTCATCTTGAGAATAACACATCTAGCAAGTAAAAATATTGGACACTCCCCACCGTTTCATGAGATGTACGAGCACACAAAACAGAAAATTTATTTTGAAAATTTAGTGATGGCACATACAAATTTGCTTGGAACGGCATGGAAATACCGCATATATGTAGGTATAGTGGACTCATAAGGCTAAACTTGGTTTAAGGATTTTGGATGCACAAGTAGTATTTCTACTTAGTACAAATGGAGGCTAGCAAATAGATTGGGAAGCAACCAAACCAAGAAACGAAAATTCACATAAGTGAGCATTGAGCATAACTAACACCGAATAATGCACCACAAGTAGGATGTAACTTTATTGCATAACTATTGACTTTCTTGCATGCATAGGGAATCACAAACCTTAACACCAATATTCCTACTAAGCAAAATTACTCACTAGCATGACTCACATGTTACTATCATCATGTTTCAAAACTATTACAAGGAATCAAGTTTAATTTGTCCAATGATCTTCATGAAAGTTTTTATTATATCCTCCTTGGGTATCTATCACTTTGTGACTAGTTTCATACATTGCCATTGCTTTTTGGCAAGCTCAAACAAATTTAAGTGAAGCACATGAGCATAAAGATTTCATCTCTCAAAATAGTATAAGTGAAGTATGAGAGGATTTCTTCAAAATTTACCTACTCTCAAATTAATCTAATTGAAGCATGAGAGTATTTCTACAAAAATTTCCAAGCACACCGTGCTCAAAAAGATATAAGTGAAGCACTAGAGCAATTCTATAGCTCAAAAAGTTTAAGTGAAGCACATAGAGCAATTCTAACAAATCATAGCATAATTTTGGCTCTCTCAAATAGGTGTGTACAGCAAGGATACAAATGACAAACTAACAAACAAAGCAAGCAAAGATACAAGACGCTTCAAGCAAAACTCATGATATGCGACGAATAAAAATATAGCTCCAAGTAAAATACCGATGGTCGTTAGAAGAAAGAGGGGATGCCACTCGGGGGCATCCCCAAGCTTAGTTTCTTGTTTCTCTTTGGATATATCTTTGGGGTGCAGTAGCATCCCCAAGCTTAGGCTTTTATCACTCCTTATTCCTTCATCCATCGTGATCTCACCCAAAACTTGAAAACTTCAATCACACAAAACTCAACAAAATCTTCGTGATATCCGTTAGTATAATAAAGCAAATCACTACTTTAGGTACTGTTTCAAACTCATTCATATTTTATTATTGCATTTTACCTACTGTATTTTAACTTTACCATGGCGCATACCCTTCAATATAACCCATAGATTCATCAAAACAAGCACACAATGCAACGAAAACAGAATCTGTCTTAAACATAATAGTCTGTAGTAATCTGTGCTCTAAGCATACTTCTGTAACTCTAAAAATTCTGAAAAATTAGGACAACGTAAGGAATTTGTATAGAAACACTGTGTTAAAATTTCAGCTCAAGATCACATTCCGGAAAAAAAATGAAAATTCATATACTGGACGCGGGGATTCTGTTTCAGATTCAACATCGCTTTTACTCATCCTAGGAATCATCCTAAAGGCTTTACTTGGCACAAACACTAAATAAGCCATAAAAACACAATCATAACAGAGGCATAATTGTGTCAACACTCAAAAACAGAAAGGAAAAAGCAAAAATGTATTTATTCATTGGGTTGCCTCCCAACAAGCGCTATCGTTTTACTCCCCTAGCTAGGCATAACGCATAGATTCTAGTATTGTCATCCTTGGTTTTCAATTCTTCAATCACACAACAAGATTTGTTCAAGGATTTAGCATGCATATTTTTTATGACAACACTCCTAGGAAGAAAACCAAATAATTCATTCTTGTAAATAGGGTCTCCTATGATTTCAACAAAGTCAGGATGAATACTAATCATTTTAAGATCCCCCTTGTGACTACTAGGTGTAGCAACTTTGTTCTTAGTGACTTGCGTGGTCTTGCCAATTTTTACGGGAGTTTTTTCAATAGTTTTGATAGAAGAAAAAGTTGAACCCAAATTACTAAAAATCTCTTCTATCTTATCAGTCCGGTAAGGGCTCTCTTCTACCCTTTCGTTAACTATGGTCTCTTTTTCCTTAAGAAATTTAAGAGCATCTCCTGCCTTAGACCCAATTTTATTAGCAAGATTATGCATCTTTTTATCTAGATCATCAAGATGTCCTTTAGTAATCATCTTCTTTTCAATAGCATCTAATCTCTCCATAACATGTTTGAGAGTTAAAGTTGTTTCATTGATCATGATAGGTGGTGATCCCACTAAACTTCCCAAGGCATTAAAAGCATCTAACGAAGGACACATCAAGAATTCCCACCGGTAATCGTATCAAGATCGAATCTATACCAAGTGGTGATGCCCACATAAAAGCTACAAAGAAGAACAACAGTAGATTGCTTATGGATAGATCTATTATGAGCATTGCAAATCCTATACCAAGCATCTTTCAGGTTCTCCCCTCCCCTTTGCTTAAAATTAAGAACCTCATTATCGGGAGTGCACGCAACAAAGGAAGAACTAGCCATAATGACTAGGCAAGAGATCTGACGGGACAAAGGCAAACGAAAAAGAGGGCGAATAAAACGGCAAATTGGTGAAGTGGGGGAGAGGAAAACGAGAGGCAAATGGCAAATAATGTAATTGCAAGGAGATGAGATTTGTGATTAGGAACCTGGTAGATGATGATGGAGTCCCCTCGGCGCCTAAGATAGGCACGTAGAAGAGACTGCTTCCTCCCTAGCAACGGCGCCAGAAATTCCTTTGACGTGGCTTGAGACTGCGTCGGTATTTCCCCAAAGAGGAAGGGATGATGCAGCACAGCGACGGTAAGTATTTCCCTCAGTTATGAAACCAAGGTTATCAAACCAGTAGGAGGATCACCACCACCCAATAAGCAGCACCTGCACACAAACAACAAATACTTGCAAGCCGACGCGAAAGAGAGGTTGTCAATCTCTCTACGGTAAAAAGATAGATTAGGTAGTGATAGATAGGAGAGATAGATCTCTCAAGAACACAAAATAAAAAGAGCAAATAAAATATGAAGCAATATGTTTTTGGGTTTTTGGTTTTGTAGATCTGAAAACAAAGATTGCAAAAAGATAGATCGGAAAGCAATATGTTGGAAAAGTAGACCCGAGGGCCGTAGGGTTCACTAGTGGCTTCTCTCATGAGTATAGCGCACGGTGGGTGAACAAATTAATGTTGGGCAATTGATAGAAAATCGAATAGTCATGACGATATACAAGGCGATGATCATTATATAGGCATCACTTCCAAAATAGGTAGACTGACTCCTGCCTGCATCTACCTCTATTACTCCACACATCGACCGCTATCCAGCATGCATCTAGTGTATTAAGTTCATGGAAAACGAAGTAATGCAATAAGAACGATGACATGATGTAGACAAGATCTATTCATGTAGGAATAGACCCCATCTTGTTATCCTTAATAGCAACGATACATGCGTGTCTTGCTGCCCCTTCTGTCACTGGGAAAGAACACCGCAAGATCGAACCCATCACAAAGCACCTCTTCCCATGGCAAGAAAACTCGATCTAGTCGGCCTAACTAAACCAAAGATTCGGAGAAGAAATACGAGGCTATAAGTAATCATGCATATAAGAGATCAAAGAAGACTCAAATAATATTCATGGATAGAAATTGATCATGAACTCAAAATTCATCGGATCCCAACAAACACACCGCAAAAGTTTACATCAAATTGATCTCCAAGAGACCATTGTATTGAGAATCATAAGAGAGAGAGAGAGAGGAAGCCATCTAGCTACTGCCTACGTACCCGTAGGTCTATGGTGGACTACTCACGCATCATCGGAGAGGCACCTATGAGGAAGATGAATCCCTCCGTGATGGTGTTTAGATTGGATCTCGAGGTTCTGGAACTTGTGGCAGCTGGAATTGTGTTTCGTCGACTCCCTTAGGGGTTTTGGAATATTTGGAAATTTATAGGCATCAAAGGCGGTGGAGAGGGGCCTCGAGGAGGGCACAACCCATCAGGGCGCGCCGGGGCCCCCCTGGCGCACCCTGGTGGGTTGTGGTCTCCTCGGCCCACTCCCCCGGCACTTCTTTGGCCCATTGGGTGTCTTCTGGTCCAGGAAAATCTCCAAAAAGTTTCGTCGCGATTGGACTCCGTTTGGTATTGATTTTCTGCGAAGTAAAAAACAAGCAAAAACAGCAAGTGGCACTTTGGCACTATGTCAATAGGTTAGTCCCAAAAAATGATATAAAGTTGTTATAAAATGATTGTAAAACATCCAAGAATCATAATATAACAACATGGAACAAGCAAAAATTATAGATACGTTGGAGACGTATCATAAACCCACACTGTTGCACATTTTAAAGTACCTTCATAATGTGTAAGCACGGCCTTCAATCTCTCCCCCTATCCATATAGACCAGATATAGCACCATCATGTCCAGCTGCGGCATCATTATCGTTGGGGTCAGCTGATGCACAGCTACTCTTGTGTGGTGTTGCCATACAATAAGTGGCATCATCCTTGTCGACATCCCCTTGCGTCTCTTGGCTATCTCTCATCATTAGTGTCTTCTACTGCATATATGACTCCTCAACTTCCTTTCGAATTCCAGGATACATGTCCCTCTTAGTCGTTTCGCGCAAGTCTCTCTGCTTACCATCACTCCTAGCTTTTTTCATGTTGAGCCTCTCTTCTTTGCTTAGTGAGAAAGCTCTCTTGTGTGGGGCATTAACCCCAATACCCCTTGCACGGCCAGGGGGCTCTTTGGTAGTCAGAGCCTCGGACAAAATGTCACATGGCCCTGAGTTCCTGTAGAACCTTGCAGTGTTTTTGGAAGCCTTTGCCATCACATTATACAGTTCTAGGTCTGCTGAGTTTTCAAAGTAATAAGTACCGTCTCCATGCCTCTTTGCATGTGCCCGCAAGTAGTACCTAGCACGAGTGCCCCTAATTTCACTAAAGTCAGGTTTTCCACCCGCAGCTACTGCTTCTTTGTCCTCCTGATCCCATATTGGTTTCATGCCGTAGTATCCTGCCACACCCATACGGTGGGTGTGTGTGTTCTTCTTCTGAAGTTCCTATTGCCTGGCACTCTTCTTAATGAACTCTTCACTAGCCCTGACCCTTTTGAATTCTGCCCAGTCTTCCTTTGTAATTTGGGGGTATGAGGGGATTGGGTCCTTGCCTTGACTCGCGTACTTCTTGTACAACACATGCTTCCAGTTTTTCCAAGCATCCCTGGCCTTCTTTAGTGCAGCGTTTTCCACCTCATCTCTCCACTCCTCAGGAACTTTGAAGTGCGCCATGATCTCCCAGACTATCCTCTATCGTGTTTCTGTAGCAGCCTTCCGAAACCCCGGCAGATTAATGTTGAGCCTTGCTCTGCCAACAAATCCACACACACTCCTGAACCTCGTGCGTGCTTTATCTGGTTTAGTCAGAGCCCAAGACTTCAAATCGATGTCAGTTACTTCGTATACACCTTTAGGCTAGTGTGTGGGCTTTCTTGGAGCGTTCTTCTGTATCTTGACTGGAAGGGTGGTTGTGGCAGCTCTATCCCATTCATCATTTCTTGATACGTGATCATCTGTTGCAGACATGTTGGCTTCGGACTCAGATGAAGATGCATCTCCAAAAGTATGACTGTCGTCGCTGCTAGTAGTCATGTACAGAGGACACACATGCGAAATTCAGAAAAGGGGGATAAGCATAAATTAAAGGTAACAACTTGGCAGCAAGACGTCTAAACATGGCATGTGATAATTTAGAAATGTACGGCTAATATGTTCATTTTGTGTGACTCATGCGCACATGATATGTAACTCGACATTAACTAATTGGAACAAATACAGCTTATATGTAGTTAGAAGGTAGATGATGAACATAAATACGCTCTCCATTATTTTATAACCAATTTGGGGACAAACCGAACCAAATAGGAAAATCGTGAGATAATAGACCTCACCGCGATGGAGGGCAGCAACTAACAGGTTTCTTGGTGCAAATCCGGCAGGAGAGGCGTGTGTGCAGGATCGATATGCTCTAGGGCGGTTGGCGAGCAAATAAAGACGGCGATGCTCGGGCAGCCACGTGTTCGGAGCAGCAGTTAAGGGTAGGGTTGACGCCGGGAAGCGGGTACACGGCCTGGTTGAGCACGACGGCGCCGGAAAGGGTTCTGGTGTGGATCTGGGGGACGGGAGGGAGCTGTTGATATGGAGTTTGGGTAGAATATGCGATCTGTTGAGCTAAACGGGGGAGAGCGGGGGGGCATATTGGCGGCTTCGGTGAAAAGGGTGAAAAAAAGAGCACCGGGCGACCCGCAGAAAGGCCTATGCAGACGGTTTTGTATAGTAACCCGTGTGCACAAGCAGCATAAATTCGTTTGAAATGAAAACCTGACAACTTTGAAACGTGGACGTGTCCTCATCGTTTTGTCTCAAAAAATTTCCCACGGTACCTAGCTATCGTTGTACCCTAGTATTGATTTTGTGCCGCATTTCATGTATCGTTTGATATTTTTCAGCCATTTGTTTCATCTCCCGGACGTTTAGTGCATACAAATCAAATCCCAACTGCAACTATATGTGGGTGTTGTCAAAGAAGGCATTAAAAATTATTTCTGTGTCACTTTGTGTGTTTTCATTCGTTGTCCAAGGAATGAAAAGAATTTTCAAACATTTTCGTCTACAAGATACGTCCACCTACATAAGGCACGTTGGTAATTTAATTACAGGAAATGCAGATGGACTCAGAAAATCACTAAATCGGTGTGTCATCGTGGAGTGATCTCGAGACACCGTGGAATTTTTTTTGGTAAGCTTTGACAGAAGTTAGGATGATCGCTCCTTGGAAACCATAGCATCTGAGTAGAAGGATCATAAATTCAAAGGGAGAAGTGGCAAATCAAACTCCAATCGAGGTGTCTTCATCGCCTCTCCTCCAAAAAAATTCTCATGGTAGTCAATCATCATTATACGCCAGGTTTGATTTTCTGGCGCATTTCTATGCTCGTTTACTATATTTAATTCATTTTTATCATTTACGGGGCATTTAGTCCATATAAATCAAATCCCAACTGCAACTAGTACGTGTGTTGACGAGAGGGATAAGGACTGTCGTTCGATCCGTGTGCATCCTACGGTGCAGACGTACGATCCGTGTGGTTTGTGTTTTGGCCAATCAGAATGCACGACTCATTTTGCATGTATTAGGTGTCATCGGACACGGTTTGGGAGGCACACGGCTTTAGTGAAGGAACCGTGTGCGATTGGTAAACCACACTGCACATGTTCAGTTCAAAAATACTGGAGTGAGATCAACTGAGCGTTCTAGTACATACAAAGATTTAATTCTACTTGAAATCTTAAAATGAAATGAAGATGAGCCTTTTATATCGAAAAAACTAAAAAAGTAAGATAAGCCCTATAAACCGGAAAGGAGGGAGTATAGGGTAAATAATCATAAATAGTTCAAATTCACTGCTAGGGTTGGCGACAATTGAGTACAATAGACATAATGATTAGTTTTTTGAATTAATTCCCATGTACATGGGGTGATCGCAATCATTAGGTTGACCCCTAATGAACTTAGGATTTCTGATGATTTTACGCTTCTCCTATTTTATGTGGCGTGGTCCCTCAGGTGGCAACCCATCATATTGATTGTACTCCTCCTCATCACCAACATTCTCGACGCCTAGTACCCTCCTCTTCCCATACATCACTAAATGGCAGTGCGTATGCAAGAGGTCTGCCATAAAGAAAATCTGGGTAGCATCACTAGCAAGAATAAATGGGTCCTTGTGATATGCCATAACTCTGCGGTCAACATATGTCTTCCTGTAATCATCAAACTTTACACTACTAAGAGGGACCCATATGCACTTGAAAATTTCCACCTTCAATTCCACATAGTTAAGCTCTCAAATCTATTCGATGGTTCGATAGTACACATGTTTATCATCTTCGTCTATAGACATTCTATTCAAACAGACTTGTTCTGATATGATGTCTGATACGTCCATTTTGCATCATGATTTCCTACTGTTATTTATTATGTTTTGTTGAATAATAATGCTTTAGGGAGTGATTCTAATGCCTTTTCTCTCATAATATGCAAGGTTTACACAAAGAGGGAGAATACCAGCAGCTGGAATTCTGGACCTGAAAAAAGCACATCAGAGATACCTATTCTGCACAACTCCAATGAAGCTGAAATTTTACGAAGATTATTTTTGGAATAAATAAAAAATACTGGAGCAAAAAACTACCGGAGGGGGCCACTCTGGTGGGCACAAGACACCAGGGCGCGCCCTGGTGGGTTGTGCCCTCCTCGGCCCACCTCCGGTGCCCATCTTCTGGTATATAGTCAAGGAGGACTTTCAGGATGAAGCGCCGCTGCCTCGAGGCGGAACTTGGGCAGGAGCACTTTTGCCCTCCGGCGGAGCGATTCCGCCGGGGGAACTTCCCTCCCAGAAGGGGAAATCGAAGCCATCGTCATCACCAACACCCCTCTCATCTTTGGGAGGCCAATCTTCATCCACATCTTCAACAGCACCATCTCCTCTCAAACCCTAGTTCATCTCTTGTGTTCAATCTTTGTACCGGAACCTCAGATTGGTACCTGTGGGTGACTAGTAGTGTTGATTACCTTGCGTAGTTGATTACTATAAGGTTTATTTGGTGGAAGATTATATGTTCAGATCCATTATGCTATTCAATACCCCTCTGATCTTGAGCATGTTTATTATTTGTTAGTAGTTACCTTTGTTCTTGAGGTCACGGGAGAAGTCATGTTGCAAGTAATCATGTGAATTTGTTATGTGTTCGATATTTTGATGATATGTATGTTGTGATTCCCTTAGTGGTGTCATGTGAACGTCGGCTACATGACACTTCACCATTCATGGGCCTAAGGGAATGCATTGTGGAGTAGTTATTAGATTATGGGTTGCTAGAGTGACAGAAGCTTAAGCCCTAGTTTATGCGCTACTTCGTAAGGGGCTGATTTGGATCCAAACGTTTAATGCTATGGTTAGATTTTATCTTAATACTTTTCTCATAGTTGCGGATGCTTGCGAGGGGGTTAATCATAAGTGCGAGGTTGTTCAAGTAAGAACAGCGCCCGAGCACCGGTCCACCCACATATCAAATTATCAAAGTAGAGAACAGGAATCAAACCAACATGATAAAAGTGACTAGATGAAATTCCCGTGTACCCTCAAGAACACGTTGCCTATTACTAGAGACTGTTCTGACCTGTCCTTTGCCACAAAAGGATTGGGCTACCGTTCTGCAACTTATTTACCGTTACTGTTACTTTCTCGTTACCAATTATCTTGCTATCAAACTATCTGTTAGCTACAATTTCAGTGCTTGCAGAAATCACCTTGCTGAAAACCGCTTGTCATTTCCTTCTGCTCCTCGTTGGGTTCGACACTCTTACTTATCGAAAGGACTACGATTGATCCCCTATACTTGTGGGTCATCAAGACTCTTTTCTGGAGCCGTTGCCGGGGAGTGAAACGCTCTTGGTAAGTGGAAATCGGTAAGGAAAAACTTATACTACGTGCTGAAATTTATTGCTACTTGCTACTATGGAAAACAATCCTTTGAGGGGTTTGTTCGGGGTATCTTCACCTCGACGGGAACCACAATTAGTTTCCCCTCAACCTACTGCACCTACTGAAAATATTGGTTATGAAATTCCTTCGGGTATGGTAGAACAACTGCTTGCTAAACCTTATGCAGGAGATGGAGCTGAACATCCTGATATGCACCTATTATATCTGAGCGAAATTTGTGGATTATTTAAGCTTGTAGGTTTACCCAGAGATGAAGCTAATAAGAAGGTTTTCCCTTTATCTTTGAAGGCAAAAGCATTGACATGGTATAGGCTATGTGATGATCTTGGATCGTGGAATAGGAATCGTTTGCAATTGGAATTCCACCAAAAGTTTTATCCCATGCATCTAGTTCATCGTGAACTCAACCTACTGCACCTACTGAAAATATCGCTCTATCTTGGGGAGGCTTAAGTCAATGTTATATTCATGCCCCAATCATGACATCCCGAGAGAAGTTATCATTCAGAATTTTTATGCTCGGCTTTCTCATAATGATCAATCCATGCTTGATACTTCTTGTGCTGGTTCTTATATGAAGAAGATTATTGAATTCAAGTGGGATCTCTTAGAAAGAATTAAACGCAACTCTGAAGATTGGGAACTCGACGAAGGTAATGAGTCAGGTATAAATCTTGAGTTTGATTGTGTTAAATCTTTTATGAATACCGATACTTTTCACAAGTTTAGCACTAAATATGGACTTGACTCTGAGAGAGTAGCCTCTTTCTGCGAAGCATTTGCTACTCACGTCGATCTCCCTAGGGAGAAGTGGTTTAAATATCATCCCCCTATTAAAGAAGAAATTAAAGAACCGGTCATAACTAAAGATGAAACCATCATTTACAATGTTGATCCAGTTCTGCCTACCGCTTATATTGAAAAACCACCTTTCCCTGTTAGGATAAAGGAACATGCTAAGGTATCAACTATGGTTCGTAAGAGTAATATAAGACCACCTAAGCCCACTGAGCAAATTAAAGTAGAACCTAGTGTTGCTATGGTTAAAGATCTCTTGGTAGAAAATATTGATGGGCATGTTATCTACTTCTGTGATGAAGCTGATAGAATTGCTAAACCCGATGAAAAAGATAAACATAGACCCATAGAAGGCATGCCTGTTGTCTCAGTCAAAATAGGAGATCATTGCTATCATGGTTTATGTGATTTGGGTGCTAGTGTGAGTGCTATCCCTTTTACTTTATACGAAGAAATTATGGATGAAATAGCACCTGCTGAAATAGAAGACATTGATGTTACTATTAAACTTGCTAATAGAGACACCATCACACCACTTGGGATTGTTAGAGATGTTGAAGTCTTATGTGGGAAAGTAAAATACCCTACTGATTTTATAGTCCTTGGTTCCCCACAAGATATCTTTTGTCCCATTATCTTTGGTAGACCTTTCTTGAGCACCGTCAATGCTAAGATAGATTGTGAAAAAAAAACTGTCGGTGTCAGTTTTGGTGGTGTGTCTCATGAGTTTAATTTTTCCAAGTTTAGTAGACAACCTCGTTATAAAGTGTTATCTAGTAAGGATGAAATAATTTACTTGCTTCTATTGTTGTGCCTCCTACTAATCCATTAGAACAATATTTGCTTGACCATGAAAATGATATGCACTTGTGTGAAAGAAACGAAATAGATCAAATTTTCTTTTAACAACAACCCCTCCTGAAACACAATTTTCCTATTGAAACTCTTGGAGGTCCTCCTCCACCTAAAGGTGATCCTATGTTTGAATTAAAGCAATTGCCAGACACTTTGAAGTATGCTTATCTTGATGAGAAAAAGGTATATCCTGTTATTATTAGTGCTAACCTTTCAGAACATGAAGTAGAAAGATTATTAAAAGTTCTAAGGAAGCACCGGGCTGCTATTGGATATACTCTTGATGATCTTAAGGGCATTAGTCCCACTCTATGTCAGCACAATATTAATATGGAACCTGATGCTAAACCCGTTGTTGATCACCAACGGCGATTGAATCCTAAGATGAAGGAAGTGGTAAGAACTGAAATATTAAAACTTCTGGAAGCAGGTATAATCTATCCCATTGCTGATAGTAGATGGGTAAGTCCCGTTCATTTTGTCCCTAAAAAGGAGGTATTACCGTTGTTCCCAATGATAAAAATGAACTCATTCCACAAAGAATTGTCACTAGCTATAGAATGGTAATTGACTTTAGAAAATTAAATAAAGCTACTAGAAAAGATCATTACCCTCTGCATTCCATTGATAAAATGCTAGAAAGATTATCTAAGCACACACACTTTTGTTTCCTAGATGGATATTCTGGTTTCTCTCAAATACCCGTGTCACAATCTGATCAAGAGAAAACCACCTTTACTTGCCCTTTTGGAACCTATGCTTATAGACGTATGCCTTTTGGTTTATGCAATGCACCTGCTACCTTTCAAAGATGTATGACTGCTATATTCTCTGATTTTTGTGAAAATATTGTGGATGTTTTCATGGATGATTTTTCCATTTACAGAACTTCTTTTGATGATTGCTTAAGCAACCTTGATCGAGTTTTGCAGAGATGTGAACAAACTAATCTCGTCTTGAATTGGGAGAAGTGCCACTTTATGGTTAATGAAGGTATTGTCTTGGGGCATAAAATATCTGAACGAGGTATTGAGGTGGATAAAGCTAAAGTTGATGCAATTGAGAAAATGCCATGTCCTAAAGATATTAAAGGTATTCAAAGTTTCCTTGGTCATGCTGGTTTTTATAGGAGGTTCATTGAAGACTTCTCTAAAATTTCTAGGCCTCTTACTATTATTTTGCAAAAGGATATTCCTTTTTTTTTGATGATGATTGTGTGGAAGCCTTTGAAACACTCAAGAAAGCCTTAACCTCTGCACCTATCGTTCAACCACCTGATTGGAACTTGCCTTTTGAAATTATGTGTGACGCTAGTGATTATGTTGTTGGTGCTGTTCTAGGATAAAGAGTTGAGAATAAATTGAATCTTATCCATTATGCTAGTAAAACTCTAGATAGTGCTCAACGAAATTATGCTACTACTAATAAAGAATTTTTAGCAGTTGTGTTTGCTTGTGATAAATTTAGATCCTATATTGTTGACTCAAAAGTTATTGTGCACACCGATCATGCTGCTATGAAATATCTTATGGAAAATAAAGATGCTAAACCTAGACTCATTAGGTGGGTTCTCTTGCTTCAAGAATTTGACTTACATATCGTTGATAGGAATGGAGCTGAGAACCCCGTAGCTGATAACTTGTCTAGGTTAGAAAATATTCTTGATGAACCACTAGCTATTGATGATAGTTTCTCTGACGATCAGTTAGCTGCAATAAGTGTTTCTCAAAACACCCCTTGGTATGCTGATTATGCTAATTACATTGTCGCTAAATATATACCACCTAGCTTCAGATACCAACAAAACAAAAAAAAATTCTATGACTTAAGACATTACTTTTTGGATGACCCACATCTTTATAAAGAAGGAGTAGATGGTATTATTAGACGTTGTGTACCTGAGCATGAACAGGAACAAATCCTACGGAAATGTCATTCCGAAGCTTATGGAGGACATCATGCGGGAGATGGAACTGCTCATAAGGTATTGCAATCTGGTTTTTATTGGCCTACTCTCTTCAAGGATGCCCGTAAGTTTGTCTTGTCTTGTGATGAATGTCAAAGAATTGGTAATATCGGTAAGTGTCAGGAAATGCCTATGAATTATTCACTTGTTGTCGAACCATTTGACGTTTGGGGTTTTGATTATATGGGGCCTTTTCCTTCCTCTAACGGGTACATTCATATTTTGGTTATTGTTGATTATGTCACTAAGTGGGTAGAAGCTATTCCAACTAGTAGTGTTGATCACCACACCTCCATTAAAATGCTTAAAGAGGTTATCTTCCCGAGGTTTGGAGTCCCTAGATATTTAATGACTGATGGTGGTTCACACTTTATTCATGGTGCTTTCCGTAAGATGCTCACTACAGGAATCAGGTACTTTGCTGTCTGCCATGGCGGACGGCAAAGGATAGGCCTGCAGATGGCAAAACCCTTTGCCATCAGCCAGCAGACGGCCCCCCGTCCGGCACAGAAAACTCCGGTAAAGGGGGGCTTTGCCGTCAGCTTTACAATAGCATACAGCAAAGATATTTGCCGCCCGCCATCCAGGGCATGCAGACGGTAAAGCCAGCTGACGGCATAGAAAGCAGGTTAGCCCCGTTAGGTGGCTAACGGTAGCCTTTGTCGTTCGCTGGCAGACGGCAAAGTGAGCAACTCCTTTGCCGTCTGCCGGAGACGGCAAAGCGGCAGGATGGGCCAGTTGGACAAATGGCCTTCTTTGCCGTCTGCTAGCTGACGGTAAAGTTGGCAGCTCCTTTGTCGTCTGCCAGCGGACGACAAAGTGACCAAATGACCCAAACCTGGTGCTCCCAGGTTGCACAGGTTGCTGCCATGTGGCACGTTTGCCGTCTGTGGCAGATGGCAAAGAGGCCTTTGCCGTCGGTGGCAGACGGCAAAGAGGCCGTATGGCCCCTTTTTATTCTGTTTTTTTATATCCAATCATTTTCACAAGCAATATATGATATATATATAATTCACAGAAACTATATCCCTGCCATATGGATATGATCATCCAACAAACATACCAAATCAAAAGTGCAAGTTTCATCCATCCATGCATAGTTTCATCCATAGGTAGCAAGTTTCACATTGTTCATCGATACAAAATCAAAACAGAAAGTAAACACAAGAACTCCATCAATGCAAGCTTCTGTGAAGTGAATCAAATCTGCAAAATGGGAAATAAGAAAGTTAGAAGAAGAATACTAGAAGAAGAAGAAGATCTAGAAGAAGAAGAAGAAGAAGAAGAAGAGGAAGAAGAAGAAGCTAAGTATAGGTCATTTTAGAGCTAACTTAGGTAATTATGCCATTTTTGACCTAACTAAGCTTATTGTGTCATTTGGCAAGAAAATAAGCTAAGTATATGACATTTATGAGGTTACCAAGGTTATTATGCCATTTTTACCTAAGTAAGCTAATTATGCCATTTTTGACATAACTAAGCTAATTACAAGTCAATATTGAGCTAACCTAGGTAATTATGCCTTTTTGAGTTAACTAAGCTTATTATGTCATTGTGGAGGAAACAAAGCTTAGTATAAGTCATTCTAGAGCTAACTTAGGTAAAATAGGTCATTTTGGAGCTAAGTAAGCTTATTATGTCCTTTTGGAGGAATCATAGCTAAGTATAGGTCATTTCAGAGCTAACTTAGGTAAAATAGGTCATTTTGGAGCTAAGTAAGCTTATTAAGTCATTTTGGAGGAAACAAAGCTAAGTATAGGTCATTTTAGAGCTAACTTAGGTAACATATGTCATTTTGGAGCTAAGTAAGCTTATTATGTCATTTTGGAGGAAACAAAGCTAAGTATAGGTCATTTTAGAGCTAACTTAGGTAAAATATGTCATTTTGGAGCTAAGTAAGCTTATTATGTCATTTTGGAGGAAACAAAGCTAAGTATAGGCCATTTTAGAGCTAACTTAGGTAAGCTAGGTCATATTGGAGCTAAGTAACCTTATTATGTCCCTTTGGAGGAAAATAAGCTAAGTATATGACATTTATGAGCTAGGTTATTATGCCATTTTTTACCTAAGTAAGCTAATTATGTCATAAATGAACTAAATAAGCTAAGTATAGGTCATTATGCATTTGTTAAGCAAAACACTAGAGAAAACTAACTGTCCTCGTAATCACGGAGGTCAAGCACCGGGGTTGCTCGGGCTGGTTTCACCTGGAGAAGGATCGTGCGATGCGGCTCGGGAGTTATGCTGCACCAAAGATCATTTGCAATGTCTCGTTAGCATGATGACACTGAAATGTTAAGACTAGTAACTAATGACCATTCAAATGAAACTCACCGTTCCCGCCGTGGTAATGACCGGCATCGGCGGAGGGGTCTGGCCGGACTTCTCGCACATAGACTGCACATTTGGTTTTGACAAGTCAATCATATTAGTTATTAATGAAACGAATATTACATGCATGATTTGGCTAATATGAAGAAGAAACTTACCACGAGGAGATCGTAAATGGCCCGGTGAGACGCGTCATTCCGTGCCCTCTCCCCCTCCAACAACCTAGTCGTCCTCTCCTCCAACTCCCTCTCCTTCTTCGCCGCCTGCCGGTCCCTATCATCCAGAAGCACCTGGTATGCCTCTCTCTCTTTCTGAAGAGCAGCCTACAAAACAACTCCTCGTTAGCATTGTAATCATCTTTGTTCGCACACACGATGTAATGGAGGAAAGCTATCTGAGCCTGTCTGACTAACCTCGATGGCGAGCTCGACTGGCCGTGGACGAGGCCTTATCCAGGACAGGAGCTCGTTTGGTGCGCCTTTATCTCCCAGAGAGTGCTAGAAGACCGTATAAGTCCATCTCCAATGGCTATCGAGCCATGGGGCCTCCCGCCGCCAGCTATCATCACCAGCTCTGGATCAATAGGATGCTGGCTCGGGTGAAAGTCCTCCCCTTTCCTCGCCTCCCCCTCATCTCTGTACCTCACGAGCTTGTGGTGGGAGGAGATGTTGGTGAAGTTCTCGGGATGATCGAGGTCAGACTCCGAGAATGCCTTGGCCTTCTTGTACGAGGCAGTATGGGCCATGGCATAGAGGTCGTACACCCCTGGCACCTCCGTCTTATTGTAGTTCGCCTAAAAGAGAGAGAGAGAAACAACGTATTAGTAAAGGGCTCAAGCTAGCATCAAGAATGGATTGCATGAATCATGAAGCAAACCACATACCCAGTTCCGCCCGAACTGATATAAGTTGGTGCTGCCTTGATGGTGTGGCACACCAACCATTTTGGCACGCCGGTTCTAGGCATTGTCGTGGACAGCTCGTCATTCGTCTGAGCACCACTCATCCACCAACGCCTCCCAATAATCCATATTATCCGCACACCATCTCGGGGGCGCCTAAGTTAGTAAAGAGAAATTTGAGCAGTACGCCTACGAATCAAATCAAGGAAACTAAGTACAAGGCCTTAAGAATAGGTAATGACCTTCATGTACTGCTCCTTCTGCAGAAACTTTCCACAGCACGATGACTTGTCCTTCTTAACACCACGCTAGGCGAAGTAGTCTCGAACAGCCTACGGCCGAGCCTCGTGCCGTAAGTTCTGTAGTAGGCGCCTGCACTCGCCATCGATAACCTTTGCCGCGGCCTCCTCGTGTCCCTCCTCACACATGTAGAAGGTCTGCAATCAAACGAGACAACACTGATTAGTACAATAACTAGCTATTGTTGATTTTTAATTGTGTAAAGGAGAAATTACCCAAAATTGTCTGATCACCATGTCGGCCCTCGTGTGGCACAAGACACCATCGATCATCTCCTTCGGCGGGGCCGGGGCAACCAAGTAGTGCTCCCAGGTCAATCCTAGCTCTGGAAGCTGACCCTCACCGGGCAACATGACAAACCCCAAGAAGTTGTGCCGGCAAAGCACACCAAGGATGGTGTTGGGCCTGCGGACTCCCTCGGCGTGATCCCAACCCCTGCAGTATGACAAAGCCAACGCATTAGATATTTGAAGAAACGTGAAGGCAAAAGGTTAAAAAAGAGTAAATGCACTTACTTCTCCCCATTAGGCCTAATCACCGGCCTCTGCTCGCGGGTCGCCGGCACGGGCGGGAGCCGTGTACTACCACGCTGGTAGACGGTGGCCCCCTCAGCCACCTCGTCCTCGCTATCCCCACCACCATCAGCATGGCCACTCGGCTCCTGCTGACACAGATCTGGCGAGGTATCCCACGGGGTCTGCTGGGACGTAGCCCCATCCCTGCTCTGCTCCGGAGTCTCGTGGGACGAAGCGTCTGGGACAGGAGTCTCGTGGGTCGAAGGCTCGTCGACCCGAGGCTCGTGGACAGGAGTCCGCGTAGCCTCCACCTCAGACGCCTCCACCCTAGAAGTCCTATGCTCGGGTGAATCAGCTGGGGGTGGCGGCGAGGAAGGCGTATCAGCCTCCGTACGTCTCCCGCGGGCACGTGTACCTCTACCTCCTCCTCTCTTCTTCCCCCAACCTCCTCTCCCGGTGGGCATCGGCACCGACGAAGAAGCGCCCTCCTGTGTCTGCAAACTAGCGAGCAATGCTCTCCAGAGATGCTCGGGTGGAATGGTAGTACCCCTCCCACCACGCGCCGTCGAAGAAGCCGCAGACCGCTCTGGACCCACGCCCACCATCTTTCATCCCGTCCCATGACAAAGAGTAAACGAAATTAGTACAACATAAAAAAATTGAATACCGACATG
The DNA here is from genome assembly GCA_039707655.1 of Elymus sibiricus. Classification (NCBI taxonomy): domain Eukaryota; kingdom Viridiplantae; phylum Streptophyta; class Magnoliopsida; order Poales; family Poaceae; genus Elymus; species Elymus sibiricus. Next base: position 279,216,845 of record CM077675.1, on the reverse strand, counting down.
AATAATAATATGTATATAATTTAAGTGTGTCATCATCATGTATATAATAAAAATTGAATACCTGACATGAACTAATAATAATCTTGATCGTCTATATATGCTCCGGGATCAATAAATGCATCATCATCATCACTATCATCAATAAATGCATCATCATCATCACTACCGGGAACAACATGTGAAAGGCCTCCTTTATGTAATCGGTCAAGCATTGACAGGTCATCCGCAGCAGTAACCTCTTCTTCTTCCGGCTGTTCTTGTTCCGTCTCAAGGGTGAAGTCGGATTCACTGTCGCTGTCTATTTCAATGTTCTGGGGTGAAGTAGAGCGGTTCTTGAAACGTTTTTTGGAAATACGTGTTTCTTGGAAGAATTCTCCTTCATATGTGTCTGGGTTAATGTGAGCTTCATAATCCTCTTCATTGAGGGGAGGTGGTCTAAAACATGGCGGCACTTCATAAACGACATCCCAACCATTCAGATTTGGATCAGTTTGGCAGGCCCAGGGTAGATAGAAAACTTGGGTCGCCTGTTGAGTCGTAATATAGACATCGGGAACATCTAAATGGGTGCTTTGTTTGATTTCGACTAGCCCTATATGTTGATGAGTCCTTCTAGTCTCCTTCGGCTGGAACCAATAACATTTGAAGACTACGACGTTCGGTGGGTTTTCACCATAGAATAGAAGTTCATAAATTGCTTCAACTCTTCCATAATACTCGGTACCTCCTTCGCCGATAGCAAAGACACAACAATTTGTAGACTTTCGGTCGGCCATAGATAGCTCTTTGACAAAGGTACGAAAGCGATACCCGTTTGATGTCGTATTTGTCAAATGAACGAACCTTATAGTCAAAACCATTAGCGACTTGTCTCAATTCGGCGTCCATAGACTCTGAATTAGCCTACAAGTTTCATACGAAAGGATTGTTGCATTAGCCGCAAATTAGACGAAGAAATGAAATGGTCTAATGGAAATTACCGTTTGTTTGAACCAAGAGATGAAACCGGGATAGCCGCCTCCATGCTTTGCCAGAAGCTCATACTCTTCGATGGAATCCTTTTGGATCACCGCTCCATCCGAGAATTTGGCGACGTATCGACTGTATCAAATATCCGGGAATAAGAGCAGTTCAAAGGAATTAGAAGTTGCGAAACAATGTACCAAGAACTTACTCGATGTACGACCGCACTTCTGTTAGGTTGTTGAAGATATACAACAAAATGGTCCGCCATTCTTCGACATCCAACGCTATTGCTTTCGAAGCACCGGCTGGTGCGAGCTCCCCTTTGAATAGGCTGAGGTTGGATCGACCTTTTTTAGGGTCGCCAGCATTGTACCGAGGCTTCGGATTATGCAAATGACGATTTTTAGCTTCGTAATGTGCTGCCACGAAGTTTGCCGCCTCCTGAGTAATTAATGCATCAGCCATCGATGCTTCAATTCTACGTTTATTTTTACATTTTGCTCGAAGCGTCTTCTGCATCCTGTCAGTTGCGTAGCACCAACGATTTTGCATGGGCCCCCCCAATCTTGCCTCGGTCGGGAGATGCAAAATCAAATGCTGCATTGGATTAAAGAAGCCCGGTGGAAAGATCTTCTCTAACTTGCAGATCAACTCCGGCGCCAACTCTTCCATTTCATCCAGCACGCCAGGCGATAGGTCTTTCGCACAAAGAGAACGGAAGAAATAGCTCAGTTCTGCCAGTACTAGCCATTCATCCTCAGGGATAAAGCCACGCAACATCACCGGCATTACCCGCTCAAGCCATATGTGCCAATCATGACTCTTGAGACCAAATATTTTCAATTTATCAAGACTCGCTCCCCTCTTTAGATTCGCTGCATACCCATCGGGGAACATCAACTGCATTTTCACCCACAAGATCATTTCCCTCATAGCTGGCCTTCCAAGATTGAACCATGCCTTTGGCTTCGTCCAATTCTGCTTTCCTTTTGGTTGTCGCATGTTTTGCAATGGTCTATCACATAGAGCCTCCTGATCAACTCTAGCCTTAGGATTATCCTTTGACTTCCCCTCTATGCCGAACAATGTACCAAAAAGGGCCTCGGAGATATTCTTTTTAGTGTGCATCACGTCGATGTTGTGTGGGCAAAGGAGGTCTTTGAAGTAAGGCAGATCCCATAAGCATGTCTTGTGAGTCCAGGCATGTTCCAAATTATACCCTTTGAAATACCCTGGACGCTCTGGATCAGGCTCGAGAGTGTTTAACTGATCTAGGGTCTGTTGGCCTATCAACGCAGGTGGTGCCGAGTTTTTGACAACTCTACCTTTGATGAAATTCTTCTTGTCTTTTCTGAACTTATGGCGAGGATCTAGGAACTGTCTATGCAAGTCGAAGCAAGAAAACTTGCGACCCGCCTGCAGCCAACGGAACTGAAGAGCTGCCTTGCATGTGGGGCACGGGAACCTTCCATGCACACACCAGCCAACGAATAGCGCATACGCCGACAAGTCATGCATCGAGTACATGTACCACACATGCATCATGAAGTTTTGTTTTGTAACGGCATCGTATGTCTTGATCCCATTATCCCAAGCTTCTTGCAATTCATCCTTAAGCGTCTGCATGTACACATTCATATTCTTCCCCGGATAGTTGGGCCCTGAAATTATCAACGTCAGGAAAATGTTCTTTCTTTGCATAATCTATCCGGGGGGAATTTGAGTGGAATGACAAATACAGGCCAACAACTGTATTAGGTTGCCGTCATACCAAACACATTGAACCCATACGTGCTGATGGCGACTCGAGGATGCCTTGGATCTGCCACTTTATCCTTATGTAATGCATCGAAGTGCTTCCACGCGAAAGCGTCTGAAGTGTGTACCAACATCTGATTCCCATCTGCTTCTAGTTCGGTTCTTTTGCCCAATTTGTGTCATGTCATCTGTCTGGCCATCTCTTCGACCATGAAAAGACGTTCAAGTCTTGGTACGATTGGCATATACCGAAGAACATTAACGGGGATTTTGGTCTGAATCTTCTCACCCATACCGTTGTCTACCACAATATACCTGGAAGACTTGCAAATGGGACAATAGTTCAAGTCCGCATACTCAAGCCTAAATAAGGCACATCCATTCTCACAGGCATCTATCTTCTCATAGGGCATCTTAAGTACACGGAGGATTTTGTCCGACTGGTACATGTTTGCAGGTAGTACATGGCCTTTGGGTAGAAAGCGTCCAAATATTGTCATCATCGCGTCGTAGCATTCTCTTCCCAGGTTGGATTGAGACTTCAGAGCCATTACTTGCGCGATGGCATCCAGCTGACAAAGCTCAGTGTGCTCGTGGAGAGGACGTTTTGAGGACTCCAACATTTCATAAAAGGCCTTTGCAGATTCCTCCATCTCATCGTCCGAATCCCGAGCATCATCAAAGTCTTGCACCATGTCTTCGATCCCGGTACCATGCTCGTCGGTGCGACGATGAACCACCTCAGCTCTGCTACGTTGGGCAGACTCACCATGAAAAGTCGACACCGTATAATCAGGCATAAAACCCCACTTCTACAGGTGTTTACCCATTACACTGTCTATCCTTTTTTTAAAGTTGTCGCACCGGATACAGGGCACCAGGTTCTTTCCTGGCCATTTGCAAATGCGGCCCTCACAAACCCCTTGGTTTTGTAAACCATTCATTGGTCATGTCTTTCTGACTAGTGTGACCGGTGTACATCCACGCACGATCACTCATCTTGCCTAGCTACTGGACACACAAGAAATATATATATAATTTAGCATATATATTCATCAGTTAATCAAGTTTGTCAGTTTTATTACGTCCATGCAACCTACACGCTAATAGGTAAAGATAGGTCCTAATCCCACCCGAGTATGTGTAGATTGGGTTCGTTTTCCCATGCTCTGCTCCGGATCCGACGAAGAATTTCGGCAGCACCTCCCCGCTGTTCTCCTGATACACGTCTCGGCAATAAACAGAGAGGATGTGTACCCGGAGAACAACAGGGAGGCACTGACGAAATTATGCATCGGATCCAGAGTAGGGCATATGGGAAAAACGAACTCAATCTGCACATACTCGGGCTGTCCATGCATAACGTTGGACAATTCAAAAGGATGACAGTTATAAATATGCAAAGACATGCATATTTATAGATGCCGCCCTTTGGAACGGGAGACGCATACTGGTCACGGATACTGATGATTGAAGACACCTATAGAGACTGGAACAGAGAAAATTAAGGGGGGGGGGAGATGTCATTTGTGCTCACCCACGAACGCAGGGGCGGAGCTCGTCCAACGCACGGGGAGGTCGTCGAACAACTGCACATTGAAATCCACCCGATCAACACAAATAGGATGTTTTTTATAACAAAATCAGAAAATATGTGACCTAACTCATAATTCACAAAACTATGACCCCGTCGGGGGTCGGGGGTCAGTGGCGTCGGGAGTCAGTGGCGTCGGGGGTCGGCCGGGTCAGTGGCGTCGGGGGTCGGGGGTCAGTGGCGTCGCGGGTCGGGGGTCAGTGGCGTCGGGGGTCAGGGGTCGGTGGCGTCGGGGGTCGGTGGCATCGGGGGTCGGTGGCATCGGGGGTCGGTGGCGTCGGGGGTCGGGGGTCGGTGGCGTCGGGGGTCGGGGTTCGGTGGCGTCAGGGTCGAGGGTCGGTGGCGTCGGGGGTTCTTCTTCTCTTCTTCTTCTTCTTCTTCTTCTTCTTCTTCTTCTTCTTCTTCTTCTTCTTCTTCTTCTTCTTTTCCTTTTTCCTCTTATTCTTCTCCTCCTCTCTTCTTCTTCTTCTTCTTCTTCTTCTTCTTCTTCTTCTTCTTCTTCTTTATTCTCCTCCTCCTCTTCTTCTTCTTCTTCTTCTTCTTCTTCTCCTTCTTCTTTTCCTTCTTCTTTTCCTTCTTCTTCTTTTCCTTCTTCTTCTTCTTATTCTTTTCTTCTTTTCCTTTTTCCTTTTTCATTTTTTTCCTTCTTTTTTTTCTTAACTAATTTTTCTTCTTCTTCTTTTTTTTCTTAACTAACTAACCTAATTAACCTAACTAATTTAACAGAAAAAACAAAAAAATGGGGAGGCCGGCGGGGGTTTCTCGCCGGCGCGGGCGGCGTGGGCAGCGGGTGACGGGGATGACGGGGCGGCACGGCGTCTGGGGCGGCGGGGCGGTGGGGACAATGTGGCGCGTTGGGGCGGCGGCGCGGTGGTGGAGGAGGGGGCGCGGGGAGGAGGAGGGGGCGCGGGGAGGAGGGTGGCGGTGGTGGAGGAGGGGGTCGCGGGGAGGAGGGTGTTGGGGAACGTTGCATGGGAAACAAAACTTTTCCTACGCACACGCAAGATCTATCCATGGTGATGAGCATCTACGAGAGGGAGAGTGCATCTACATACCCTAGTAGATCGCTAAGCGGAAGCGTTAAGAAACGCGGTTGATGTAGTCGAACGTCTTCGCGATCCAAATCGCAAGTCGTCCCACGATCCAATCACGATCTAGCGCCGAACGGACGGCACCTCCGCGTTCAACACATGTATAGCTTGATGACGCCTTCACCTCCTCGATCCAGCGAGCAATGGTGAAGTAGTAGATGAGTTCCGGCAGCACGACGGCGTGGTGACGGTGGTGGTCAAGAACAATCTCCGCAGGGCTTCGCCAAGCACTACGGAAACTACGACGTAGGATGAACTAGAGGGGCGGGGTTGCCGGCACACGGCTTGGGGAATTATTGATGTGTTCCGGGTGCTAGCCATGCCCCTCTATTTATATGTTGAGCCCTGGGATCGAAACTTGGAGAAAGAGCCTCCTCAAAGTCAGTTTGGCCCGCAAGGCAAGAGTCCTCCTCGGACTCCAGGACCAGACGCCAGGGTCCTCGGCGTCTTGCCCCAGACGCCAGGGTTCCTGGCGTCTAGCCCCTGGCCCCCGCAAAACTCCTTTTGCACCTTCCTTAAAGCCTCGTGGGCTTTACCCCTTGGCCCAAATAAAGTGTTCTCGTACCCGAACATTTCGGGAAACATCCGAAACCCCTTCCGATGAATTCCGGAACCCTTCCGGAGACCAAACACTATTATCCCATATATCAATATTTACCTCCGGACTATTCCGGAGCTCCTCGTCATGTCCGGGATCTCATCCGGGACTCCGAATAACTTTCGGTCACCAACATAATAACTCAACTATACTTATATCGTCACCAAACGTTAAGTGTGTAGACCCCGCGGGTTCGAGAACTATGCAGACATGACCGAGACACCTCTACGGTCAATAACCAATAGTGGGACCTGGATGCCCATATTGGTTCCTACATATTCTACGAAGATCTTTATCGGTTGAACCTCTATGTCAACGATTCAGTTAATCCCGTATGTTGTTCCCTTTGTTATCGGTATGTTACTTGCCCGAGATTCGATCGTCGGTATCTCTATACCTAGTTCAATCTCGTTACCGGCAAGTCTCTTTACTCGTTCCATAATACAAGATCCCGTGGCTAACTCTTTAGTCACTTTGCTTGCAAGGCTTATTGTGATGTTGTATTACCGAGTGGGCCCTGAGATACCTCTTCATCACACGGAGTAACAAATCCCAGTCTTGATCCATGCCAACTCAACAGACACCCTCGGAGATACCTGTAGAGCATCTTTATAGTCACCCAGTTACGTTGTGACGTTTGATACACACAAGGCACTCCTACGGTGTTAGTGAGTTACATGATCTCATGGTCATAGGGACAGATACTTGACATGCAGAAAACAATAGCAATAAACTTGACACGATCCTATGCTATGTTCATAGTTTGGGTCTTGTCCATCACATCATTCTCCTAATGATGTGATCCCATTATCAAATGACAACTCTTGTCCATGGCTAGGAAACCATAGCTATCTTTGATCAACGAGCTAGTCCATTAGAGGCTTACTAGGGACACATTGTCGTCTATGTATCCACACATGTATCAGTGTTTCCAATCAATACAATTATAGCATGGATAATAAACAATTATCATGAACAAGGAAATATAATAATAACTAATTTATTATTGCCTCTAGGGCATATTTCCAATAGTCTCCCACTTGCACTAGAGTCAATAATCTAGTTCACATCACCATGTGATTTACATTGTTATGAATCTAACACCCAATGACTTCTGGGGTTCGATCATGCTTTGCATGTGAGAGAGGTCTTTAGTCAACAGTCTGCAACATTCAGATCCGTGTGTTCTTTGCAAATCTATATGTCATACTGCAGATGCTAGCACGCTCCACTTGGAGCTATTCCAAATGACTGCTCCACTATATGTATCCGGACTGCTACTCAGAGTCGCCCGGATAGGTGTCAAAGCTTGCATCGACGTAACCCTTTACGACGAACTCTTTATCACCTCCATAATCGAGAAATATTTCCTCAGTCCTCTAGTTACTAAGGATAATTTTGACCGCTGTCCAGTGATCCACTCCTGGATCACTCTTGTACCCCTTGACAGACTCATGGCAAGGCACACACAGGTGCGGGACACAGCATGGCATACTATACAGAGCCTATGGATAAGGCATAGGGGACGACCTTCGTCCTTTTCTCTTTCTTCTGCCGTGGTCGAGCTTTGAGTCTCACTCAACTCCACACCTTACAAATCAGGCAAGAACTCTTACTTTGACTGATCCATTTTGAACTCTTTCAAAATCTTGTCAAGGTATGTACTCATTGAAAGTTTTATCAGACGTCTTGATCTATCTCTATAGATCTTGATGTCCAATATTTAAGTAGCTTCATTCCAGGTTTTCCTTTGAAAAACTCCTTTTCAAACAACCCTTTTATGCTTTCCAGAAATTCTACATCATTTCCGATCAACAATATGTCATCCACATATACTTATCAGAAATTCTATAGTGCTCCCACTCACTTTATTGTAAATACAAGTTTCTCATAAACTTTGTATAGACTCAAAAACTTTGATCATCTCATCAAAGCGTATATTCCAACTCCGAGATGCTTGCTCCAGTCCATAGAATGATCGCTGGAGCTTGCATACATTTTAGCATCCTTAGGACTGACAAAACCTTCTGGTTGTATCACATACAACCTTTCCTCACGGAAACCGTTAAGGAAACTCTGTTTTGACATCCATCTGCCAGATTTCATAATTGAAAAATGCAGCAACTGCTAACATAATTCCAACAGACTTTAGCATCACTACGGGTGAGAAAGTCACATCATAGTCAACTACTTGAACTTGTGAAAAACCCTTTGCCACAAGTCGAGCTTTATAGACGGTGACATTACCGTCTGCGTCCGTCTTCCTTTTAAAGATACATTTGGTCTGAATGGCATTTCGCCCTTCAGGTAATACTTCCAAAGCCCATACTTTGTTTTCATACATGGATCCCATCTCGGATTTCATGGCCTCTAACCATTTCTCGGAGTCCAGGCCCATCATCGCTTCTCCATAGCTCATAGGTTCATCGTTGTCCAACAACATGACCTCTAAGACAGGGTTGCCGTACCACTTAGGAGTAGTACGCGTCCTTGTCGACCTACGAGGTTCGATAGTAACTTGATCCGAAGCTCCATGATCATCATCATTAACTTCCTCTTCAACTAACGTAGGCTCCACAGAAACAACTTTCTGCGCTGCGCTACTCTCTGGTTGAAACAAAGGTTCAACAACCTCATCAAGTTCTATCTTCCTCCCACTCAATTCTTTCAAGAGAAACTCTTTCTCGAGAAAGGACCCATTTTAGCAACAAACACTTTGCACTTGGATCTGAGATAGAAGGTACACCCAACTATTACGTTAGGGTATTCTATGAAGATGCATTTGTCCGCTTTGGGTTCGAGCTCATCGGGTTGAAACCTTTTCCACATAAGCGTCGCAGCCCCAAACATTAAAAAATGACAGCTTAGGTTTCTGCCAAACCAAAATTCATATGGTGTCATCTCAACGGACTTAGATGGTGCCCCTTTTAAAGTGAATGTAGTTGTCTCTAATGCATAACCCCAAAACGATAGTGGCAAATCGATAAGAGACATCATGGTTCGCACCATATCCAATAGAGCACGACTACGACGTTCGGACACACCATCACACTATGGTGTTCTAGGTGGCGTGAGTTGTGAAACAACTTCCACATTGTCTTAAGTTGTATACCAAACTCGTAACTCAGATATTTATCTCCACGATCATATCGTAGACATTTTATTTTCTTGTCACGATGATCTCAAACTTCACTCTGATTTTGTTTGAACATTTCAAACGTTTCAGACTTGTGTTTCATTAAGTAAATATCCTCATATCTACTCAAATCATCAGTGAAGGTAGGAAAATAACGATATCCACCGCACGCTACTACACTCATTGGACCGAATACATCAACATGTATCATTTCCAATAAGTCACTTGCCCGCTCCATCATACCGGAAAACAGGGTCTTAGTCATCTTGCCCGTGAGGCATGGTCCGCATGTCTCAACCGATTCGAAATCGAATGAGTCCAAAGATCCATCAGCATAGAGTTTCTTCATGCGCTTTACACCAATATGACATTGGCGGCAGTGCCACAAGTATGTGGTACTATCATTATTAACTTTGCATCTTTTGGCATCAATATTATGAACATGTGTATCACTACGATCGAGATTCAATGAACCATTCACATTGGGTGCTTGACCATTGAAGGTATTACTCATGTAAACAGAATAACCATTATTCTCTGACCTAAATGAATAACCGTATTGCAATAAACATGATCTAATCACGTTCATGCTCAACGCAAACACCAAATAACATTTATTTAGGTTCATCACTAATCCCGAAGGTAGAGAGAGAGTGCGATGGTGATCACATCAACCTTGGAAACACTTCCAACACTCATCGTCACCTCACCCTTAGCTAGCCTCCGTTTATTCCGCAGCTTTTATTTCGAGTTACTAACATTTAGCAACCAAACTGGTATCCTATACCCAGGTGCTACTAGGAGTATTAGTAAGGTACACATCAATAACATGTATATCAAATATACTTCTGTCGACGTTGCCAGCCTTCTTATCTACCAAGTATCTAGGGTTGTTCCGCTTCAGTGACCGTTCTCCTCATAATAGAAGCACTTAGTCTCGGGTTTCGGTTCAACCTCGGGTTTCTTCACTGGAGCAGCAACTGGCTTGCTATCCATGAAGTTTCCCTCCTTGTCCTTGCCCTTCTCGAAACTAGTGGTTTCACTAACCATCAACACTTGATGCTCCTTCTTGATTTCTACCTTCGCGGTGTCAAACATCGCGAATAGCTCAGGGATCATTATTTCCATCCCTCGCATTTTATAGTTCATCACGAAGTTCTAGTAGCTTAGTGACAGTGACTTGGAGAACTATATCAATCACTATCTTATCTGGAAGATCAACTCCCACTTGATTCAAGTGATTGTAGCACCCAGACAATCTGAGCACATGCTCACCGATTGAGCTATTCTCCTTCATCTTGCAGGCAAAGAATCTTGTTGGAGGTCTCATACCTCTCAACACGGGCACGAGCCTGAGATCCCAATTTCAGCTCTTAGAACATCTCATATGTTCCATGACGTTCAAAACGTTTTGGAGCCTCAATTCTAAGCCGTAATGCATGACGCACTGAACTATCAAGTAGTCATCAGAACATGCCTGTCAGATGTTCACAACATCTACAGACGACGCTTGAGAGGGTGGCGCACCGAGCGGTGCATTAAGGACATAAGCCTTCTGTGCAGCAATGAGGACAATCCTCAGATCATGGACCCAGTCCGTATTATTGCTACCATCATCTTTCAACTCTATTTCTCTAGGAACATATAAAAATTCAAGGGAGCTACAGCGCGAGCTAGTAATCTACAACATAACTTGCAAAGACATTTTGACTATGTTCATGATAATGAGTTTAGTTAATCATATTACTTAAAACTCCCACTCAAATTGACATCCCTCTGGTCATTCGAGTGTCACATGATCCAAATTCACCAACTCAAGTCCGATCATCACGTGAGTTGAGGTGGTTTCAATGGTGAACATCTTCATGTTGATCATATCTACTATATGACTCATGTTCGACCTTTCGGTCTCTTGTGTTCCGAGGCCATGTCTGTACATGCTAGGCTCGTCAAGTTTAACCCGACTGTTCCGCTTGTGCAACACTGGCTTGCACCCGTTGTATGCAAACGTAGAGTCTATCACACCCGATCATCACGCGGTGTCTCGAAACGACGAACTTTCGCAACGGTGCACACTCGGGGAGAACACAATTTTATCTTGAAATTTAAGTGAGGGATCACCTTATAATGCTACCGTCGTCCTAAGCAAAATAAGATGCATAAAAGGATTAACATCACATGCAAATCATAAGTGACATGATATGGCCATTAACTTGTGCTTTTGATCTCCATCTCCAAAGCACCGGCATGATCTCCATCGTCACTGGCATAACACCATGATCTCCATCATCTTGATATCCATCAACGTGTTGCCATGAGGTTCTCGCGCCGACTGTTGCTTCCACGACAATTGCTAACCATAGCGATAAAGTAAAGCAAAACGGCGAAAATAATTAAACACAACCCTATGGCTCCTGTCAGTTGCCGTACTCATCGACATGCAAGTCGTGATATTCTATACAATACATGATCATCTCATACATCACATATATCTCATCATGTAATTGGCCATATCACATCACAACATACCCTGCAAAAACAAGTTAGACGTCTTCTAATTGTTGTTGCAAGTTTTACGTGGCTGCTACGGGTATCTAGCAAGAATGATTCTTACCTACGTAAAAACCACAACGGTGATACAAAAATTGCTATTCAACCCTCTCAACGACCGCCTTTGTCGAATCCGATCCAACTAAAGTGGGAGAGACAGACACCCGCCAGCCATCTTTATACAACAAAGTCACATGTCAGTTGATGGAACTGGTCTCTCGTAAGCATACGAGTAATGTTGGTTCGGGCCGCTTCATCCCACAATACCGCTGAATCAAGAAAAAACCAAGGGAGGAAGCAATCTGAGCATCAACGCCCACAAACTCCTTTGTGTTCTACTCGTGATCTCATCTACACATAAACCTGGCTCCAATACCACTGTTGGGGAACGTTGCATGGGAAACAAAAAATTTCCTATGCACATGCAAGATCTATCCATGGTGATGAGCATCTACGAGAGGGAGAGTGGATCTACATACCCTTGTAGATCGCTAAGCGGAAGCGTTAAGAAACGCGGTTGATGTAGTCGAACGTCTTCGCGATCCAAATCGCAAGTCATCCCGCGATCCAATCACGATCTAGCGCTGAACGGACGGCACCTCCGCGTTCAACACACGTACAGCTTGATGACGCCTTCACCTCCTCGATCCAGCGAGCGATGGTGAAGTAGTAGATGAGTTCCGGCAGCACGACGGCGTGGTGATGGTGGTGGTGAAGAACAATCTCCGCAGGGCTTCGCCAAGCACTATGGAAACTACGACGTAGGATGAACTAGAGGGGCCGGGTTGCCGGCACACGGCTTGGGAAATTCTTCATGTGTTCCGGGTGCTAGCCCTGCCCCTCTATTTATATGTTGAGCCCTGGGGTCGAAACTTGGAGAAAGAGCCTCCTCAAAGTTGGTTTGGCCTGCAAGGCAAGAGTCCTCCTCGGACTCCAGGACCAGACGCCAGGGTCCTCGGCGTCTGGCCCCTGGCCTACGCAAAACTCCTTTTGCACCTTCCTTAAAGCCTCGTGGGCTTTACCCCTTGGCCCAAATAAAGTGTTCTCGTACCCGAACATTTCGGGAAACATCCGAAACCCCTGACGGTGAATTCCGGAACCCTTCCGGAGACCAAATACTATTATCCCATATATCAATCTTTACCTCCGGACTATTCTAGAGCTCCTCGTCATGTCCGGGATCTCATCCGGGACTCCGAACAACTTTCGGTCTCCAATATAATAACTCAACTATACTTATATCGTCACCAAACGTTAAGTGTGTAGACCCTGCGGGTTCGAGAACTATGCAGATATGACCGAGACACCTCTACGATCAATAACCAATAGCGGTACCTGGATGCCCATATTGGTTCCTACATATTCTATGAATATCTTTATCGGTTGAACCTCTATGTCAAGGATTCAGTTAATCCCGTACGTTGTTCCCTTTGTTTATCAGTATGTTACTTGCCCGAGATTCGATCATCGGTATCTCTATACCTAGTTCAATCTCATTACCGGCAAGTCTCTTTACTCATTCCGTAATACAAGATCCCGTGGCTAACTCTTTAGTCACTTTGCTTCCAAGGCTTATTGTGATGTTGTATTACCGAGTGGGCCCTGAGATACCTCTCCGTCACACGGAGTAACAAATCCCAGTCTTGATCCATGCCAACTCAGCAGACACCCTCGGAGATACCTGTAGAGCATCTTTATAGTCACCCAGTTACGTTGTGACGTTTGATACACACAAGGCACTCCTACGGTGTCAGTGAGTTACATGATCTCATGGTCATAGGAACAGATACTTGACATGCAGAAAACAATATCAATAAACTTGACACGATCGTATGCTATGTTCATAGTTTGGGTCTTGTCCATCACATCATTCTCCTAATGATGTGATCCCGTTATCAAATGACAACTCTTGTCCATGGCTAGGAAACCATAGCCATCTTTGATCAACGAGCTAGTCCATTAGAGGCTTACTAGGGACACATTGTCGTCTATGTATCCACACATGTATCAGTGTTTCCAATCAATACAATTATAGCATGGATAATAAACGATTATCATGAACAAGGAAATATAATTATAACTAATTTATTATTGCCTCTAGGGCATATTTCCAACAGAGGGGGCTCGGGGAGGAGGGGGCGGTGGTGGAGGAGGGCTCGCCGCGGGGAGGGCTTGCTCCGGCGGCGGGGCGCGGGGAGGAGGGGAGGGCTCGCTCCGGCGGCGGTGGGTTTCAGGGTTGCGCGGGGAGAGAGAAAGAGAGAGAGAGAGAGAGAGAGAGAGAGAGAGAGAGAGAGAGAGAGAGAGAGAGAGAGAGAGAGAGAGATGGGGGAGAGAGGGGGGTTTGGGGGGGCGACGACCGTTAGGGTGCCATCCTCTTTGCCGTCTGCCAGCAGACGGCAAAGAGGCAAAAGGCAGACGGCAAAGAGTAGCCGACGGCATCCATGACGTCCGGTTGTGCAACGGTCCAGTGGGGTCCACCCCGTTATCTTTGCCGTCTGCCTTCGGGCTCTTTGCCGTCAGCTGGCAGACGACAAAGAGCTTACTGATGGCAAATTAAATCTTTGCCATCAGTCAGCTCTTTGCCGTCTGGTTTGTGGCAGCTGACGGCAAAGACCCTCTTTGCCATCAGCCAGTAGACGGCAAAGAACAGGCAGATGGCAAAGTACCTAATTCCAGTAGTGGCTTGATAAATATGATGTTAACCATAGAATTGCATCACCCTATCACCCTCAATCTAGTGGTCAAGTTGAAATTAGCAATAGAGAAATAAAATTGATATTACAAAAAACTATCAATAGGTCTCGTAAGAATTGGTCTAAGAAATTAGACGATGCACTTTGGGCTTATAGAACAGCTTATAAAAATCCTATGGGTATGTCTCCATACAAAATAGTATATGGAAAAGCTTGTCATTTGCCTCTAGAATTAGAGCATAAGGCATTTTGGGCAATTAAAGAACTTAACTATGATTTCAAACTTGCCGGTGAGAAGAGGCTATTTGATATTAGCTCACTAGATGAATGGAGAACCCAAGCCTATGAAAATAACAAACTATTCAAACAAAAAGAAAAAAGATGGCATGACAAAAGAATCCAAAAGCGGGAATTTAAAATAGGAGACTATATTCTTTTGTTCAACTCTCGTTTAAGATTTTTTGCAGGTAAGCTTCTCTCCAAATGGGAAGGACCATATATTATCAAAGAGGTTTATCGTTCTGGAGCTATCAAGATTAATAACGCCGAAGGTACTAACCCGAAGGTGGTCAATGGACAAAGAATTAAGCACTATATTTCAGGTACGCCTATTCATGTTGAAAGCAATGTTATCCAAACCTTGACACCGGAGGAATACATAAAAGAAACCTTCCGGAACACTCCAGAATTCTGAAAAAATAGGTGGTACGTGATACGGTATGTAAACGGACTCCGAAAAATCCGCAAAAATATTTTTTGTCAGTTTTGGAATATTAGAAAATTTTGGAAATAAAGAAATAAACAGAAGGTGATCGAGGTGAGCACGATACACCAGGGCGCGCCAGGCACCCCTGGGCGCACCCTCGTGGGTTGTGCCCACCTCGGACACCCTCCCGACTCCGTTTTCCTTCCTTATGCTTGTTTCCCAAGAATAAAAATTCTCTATATATACCCCCGACTGTTTTGACAACCGCATCGCAAAAAAATCCTCTGTTCTTGTTTCGTGTTGTTTTCCTGGCAGATCTGAAAATATGTCGTCTCAAGATTCGGAGGGGGAGAGCTATGTTGATCACTATGTTGCAGACCCAAAGATCTTTAGGGAAATTTACCCCTATCTATGGACCTCAGATGAGGAGGAAGACGCTACCATGCAGGAAACAAAGGATGATAGCTCTGAGGAAGAGGATGATCCATTACCTCAACCCGGAGACATGCATGTGGAATTCAAGAAGTCAAGCCTCCCTAGAAGATACAAACCTGAGGTCCAATTTATCCCATCTCGTTTTCTGCAGGAGAGCAAGGCAGCATTATGCAAAAAGATACTAAAGCTCAAGTTGGAGAACGATGATCTAAGGGAGGAAAATTTTATGCTTAAATATACGTTGAAGAAGAAGGCCACATCGTCACCACCACCTGCTTCATCACCACCACCAAAGGAGACTTGAGCACACGGGTATGGGCACTCCCCTTGGCTTGAGCCAAGCTTGGGGGAGGTGCCCCGGTATCGTATCACCATCACTTTTATTCACCTTTACCTATTTTAGTTCGATCTTTAGTTTCCTTTTGCTTTAGTTGAATAAAAGTTTAGCATGATCTATTTTCATGTGTTAGTTTCGTGACCTATCTATCTATGTAATCGAGTGAGAGTTATATAATAAAGTTTAGTTTGAGTTTTTGCCTCTCTACTTTCTTGTTGCAATCAAAATAAAAAGAAAGAAAAATAAATGAAAAGAATCATATGCTAATCTTATGGTGAGTAATGACATCACTTAAGGAAAAGTATAAGTAGTAAAATTTATTGGAGATTGACAAACATAGCATTGGTCAATGATGCAATTCATGAAAGAACTAATAAGGGAAGAGAAGATTCACATGCAAATACACTATCTTGGACATCTTTTATGATTGTGAGCCCCCATCAAATATTATATGTCAAAATTGTTGACGTTGGACAAGGAAGACAACGTAATGATTTATGTTTGTTCATATCCACATAGAAGTTATATTGTCATAGATCCTACAACATGTGGTGCTTGCTCAATATCTTTGCTAGCCGAAAATTCTGCACTAAGCAGAGATACTACTTGTGCATCCGAAAACCCAAACCCAAATTCATTCTTTGAGAGTCCACCATACCTACCTATGGATCAAGTAAGATCCTTCAAGTAAGTTGTCATCGGTGCAATAAGGCAATAAAAATTGCTTCTAAAAGTCTTTTGATCAATTAGTGTAAGAGAAAATTGAGCACTATACGAACTTATGATGGCAAAGTAATAATAGCGACGGACTGCATAATAAAGGTTGCTATCATTGGGGGCAATATAGCGTGACATTCTTTTACATTAAGGGATTGAGCATACAAACCAAAAAGCGCATGACAACCTCTGCTTCCCTCTGCGAAGGGACTATCTTTTACTTTTATGTATTTACTTTTTATGCAAGAGTCAAAGTATTCTTCCCTATTCCTTTTTACGTTTTCCTTTTGCAAGCATCATGTGGTGAGGAAAGATCTAGGCACATATATCCAGTTGGATATGAGTGGGCATGAGTTATTATTGTTGACATCACCCTTGAGGTGAATACGTTGGGAGGCGAAACTATAAGCCCCTATCTTCCTATGTGTCCGGTTGAAACTTTTTGTTCATGGGTATGCCGTGAGTGTTAGCAATCATAGAAGACTAAATGATGGTTGAGTATGTGGACTTGCCAAAAGGCTCCGACATGAGACCCTTCCTGAAAATATGATGAATTGTAGTTGTAAAGTTGACTAAGAACATAGTTTGTTGGTTTTCAATAAGGTTTATGCTTCATACTTCTATATTGTGATGAATTGTTACTTATTCATGAGGAGTTATATGATGAAATTACATGAATAAGTTTATGATAGAGTTTGTTGCTGTTATGATAATAAGCATGATGCTACTATGTCCGTATTTCATTTTATCGACACCTCTCTCTCAAACCATGTGGACATGCTTTTCATTATGGGCTTTCGCTTGAGGACAAGCGAGGTATAAGCTTGGGGGAGTTGATACGTCCATTTTGCATCATGATTTCCTACTGTAATTTATTAGCTTTTGTTGAATAATAATGCTTTAGGGAGTGATCCTAATGCATTTTCTCTCATAATATGCAAGGTTTACACAAAGAGGGAGAATACCAGCAGCTGGAATTCTGGACCTGAAAAAAGCACATCAGAGATACCTATTCTGCACAACTCCAATGAAGCTGAAATTTTACGGAGATTATTTTTGGAATAAATAAAAAATACTGGATAAAAAAACTACCAGAGGGGGCCACCCTGGTGGGCACAAGACACCAAGGCGCGCCAGGCCCCCTGGGCGCGCCCTGGTGGGTTGTGCCCTCCTCGCCCCACCTCCGGTGCCCATCTTCTGGTATATAGTCACATTTGACCTAGAAAAAATTAGAGGAGGACTTTCGGGATGAAGCGCCGCCGCCTCGAGGCGGAACTTGGGCAGGAGCACTTTTGCCCTCCGGCGGAGCGATTCCACCGGGGGAACTTCCATTCCGGAGGGGGAAATCAAAGCCATCGTCATCACCAACACCCCTCTCATCTTTGGGAGGCCAATCTTCATCCACATCTTCAACAGCACCATCTCCTCTCAAACCCTAGTTCATCTCTTGTGTTCAATCTTTGTACTGGAACCTCAGATTGGTACCTGTGGGTGACTAGCAGTGTTGATTACCTTGCGTAGTTGATTACTATATGGTTTATTTGGTGGAAGATTATATGTTCAAATCCATTATGCTATTCAATACCCCTCAGATCTTGAGCATGTTTATTATTTGTTAGTAGTTACCTTTGTTCTTGAGGTCACGGGAGAAGTCATGTTGCAAGTAATCATGTGAATTTGATATGTGTTCGATATTTTGATGATATGTATGTTGTGATTCCCTTAGTGGTGTCATATGAACGTCGACTACATGACACTTCACCATTCATGGGCCTAAGGGAATGCATTGTGGAGTAGTTATTAGATGATGGGTTGCTAGAGTGACAGAAGCTTAAACCCTAGTTTATGCGCTACTTCGTAAGGGGCTGATTTGGATCCAAACGTTTAATGCTATGGTTAGATTTTATCTTAATACTTTTCTCGTAGTTGCGGATGCTTGCGAGGGGGTTAATCATAAGTGGGAGGTTGTTCAAGTATGAACAGCACCCGAGCACCGGTCCACCCACATATCAAATTATCAAAGTAGCGAACACGATTCAAACCAACATGATAAAAGTGACTAGATGAAATTCCCGTGTACCCTCAAGAACACTTTGCCTATTACTAGAGACTGTTCTGGCCTGTCCTTTGCCACAAAAGTATTGGGATACCTTGCTGCAACTTATTTACCGTTACTGTTACTTGCTCATTACCAATTATCTTGCTATCAAACTATCTGTTACCTACAATTTCAGTGCTTGTCATTTCCTTCTGCTCCTCGTTGGGTTCGACACTCTTACTTATCGAAAGGACTATGATTGATCCCCTATACTTGTCGGTCATCAATGTCTTACCATCACGTTCCTCAGTGTAGAACGTGTTGCCATTTATGTCGTATGCTTGGTACTTCATAATTATCGTTGATGGCTTTTGTGCCAACCACGTTGCAAGGTCATGACGGGATCCGGGTGCCAAACGATCCTTCAGCCATCTTGCATAGTCCTTATTGTGTGCATTTCTCTCGGCAGGTGGTGAAAGCACATTGGGCAAGTTGCTTCGTCGTATCTCCTTCACGTGTTCTGCAGCATAAACGTCGAGTATCGGGTTGTTAAGCAGTATCGTCAAATGGGCTTGATCGGCAATTTCTCTAGGTGGACAAATCTGCATGCCGGCAAGGACTGGCTTACCAGCCAGCCTTCCCTCGTGGCGAGAGAGGGGCACACCAATAGGTCTAAGTTTCATGTATCCGGTGCAAAACTCAACCACCTCCTCCGCGGTATAACCTTGTACGATGATTGCCTCTGGATGACATCGGTTTCGACAATAGCGCTTCAATATTCCCATGTACCGCTCGAAGGGATACATGTTGCGAAGAAACACAGGACCACAATACTTTATCTCGTCGACAGGGTGCACGGTGATATTGACCATGACATCAAATAATGACGGTGGGAAGAACATCTCTAAGTTTGACAATATTCTTGCAATATCAGCTTGCATACGATCCAACTCTTCAATATCTACCACCTTCTGCCATAGTTTGTTGAAGAAATCATAGAGATCAATCAGTGTGTTTCTTATGTCTGTGTCCATCATATTCCTTATGGCCACCAGGAGGATTTGTGTCAACATTACGTGGCAATCATGTGACTTCATGCGAGACAACTTCTTTTTTGGCAAGTTGTCATCCACGAGACTTCTGATGTTTGCGGAGTAGGAAGAGGGTGTCTTAACTGACAACAAAAATTCGAAGAACCCTTTTACTTCTGCTGCAGTAAAATTGTAACTCTGGTGTAGGTGGAGCATTTTGTCATCATCTTCTCCTTCATTCATGTGTTCTGATTGATCACCAAGCATATCGAGTCGTGCACCGTCACCGTCCTTTCTTTTGCCTTTAATCTTGAGCAGAGTACCAAGGATCTTTCACAAACGTTCTTCTCTACAGGCATGACATCAATGCAGTGACGTACACTTAGGAATTCCCAGTAAGGTAATTCCCAGAACACTGATTTCTTCTTAAACACTTGGTCCTTGGGTGTTTTTTTTATGTCGAACCGGATCCCTTGCCAAGCACAACTTCAATTTATTTAACCATGCTGAGGACTTCTTTCCCATCATATGGTCTTGGGCTCATTCCTCTCTCTACCGTACCATCAAATTCAGCTGCCATTTTTCTGTAAGGGTGATCTCTCCTTAAGAACCTACGATGACGCAAATACATTGTTTTGCGCGAGGTTGAAAGAAATCTACTCGTTGTCCTATCCATGCATGTGACACATCCTACTGGTCCCTTTGTTTTCTACCCCAAAGTGTTGCCTAATGCCGGCATCTCCTAAACGGTGTGCAGCAACAACGTATGTAGCCGGAAAAACTCCTTTGCGTAAGCATCATAACAGTTCACACCAGGCTTCCACAATGTCAGCAGTTCTTCTACCGGTAGCAGAAAGTAAATGTCAATATCATTTCCAGGATGCTTTGGGCCTTGGATAATCATCGACATCATGATGTAGTTTTTCTTCATAGACAACCAAGGAGGAAGGTTATATATGCACAGAAGCATCGTCCAAGAGCTGTGTTGGGTGCTCATATCACCAAATGGATTAAATCCGTCAGTACACTCCCCTAGCCATATATTTCTAGGATCCTTTGCAAACTCTTCAAACATGTCCGCGATTTGTTCCCACTGAGCCCCATCTTTCGGGTGCCTCATATATTTATCCGCAGTTTGCTCACATGATGCCACCGCAACCTCTTCGCCTCTCTAGGGTTTGCAAACATACGCTTCAACCTTGGAATTATAGGCAAGTACCAAACAACCTTGAATGGGATTCCTGTCTCGATCTCTTCGTCCATTTTGTACTTGTCCTTTGCTCTCCTGCGCTTGTATCGTGCGTGCTTGCATATGCGACATGAACACAAATCTTTGTAGTCACCGTGGTACAACATACAATCATTCACACAAGCATGTATCTTCTGGACTTCAAGTTCCAATGAATAAACAACTTTCTTTGCTTCATTCATGCTTTTGGGTAGCACATTATCTTCTGGAAGAATGTCTTTGAAAAGACTCAACAACTGTGTGAAGGCCTTGTTTGATAGACCGCTTTCTGCTTTAAATCTGAGAAGCGTCAGTGTGACACTCAACTTGGAATATTTCTTTTTGCAACGTGGATACAAATATTTCTTGGAGGCCGCATCAATGCTTGGCAGCTCCTTGTACCCGGCTATATCTTTTTCTGGGCCCTAGAAATATGCAATTATAGCAGCAAAATTTGGCATATCATCAAGGTCGGTGTCGTCTACTTCACACTCATGGTTTTTCTCTGGGGGTTTTGGCATACCAGTCTTCTGTCTGTAGCTTGACGTCTGAGCTCTGAGGTTAAATTCAACACCCATGCAACTCTGATCGAGGTTTGACACCTCGCCGACATGCAGGTTATTACCTTCATCCATAACCGGCTCTTCAGCGTGTATAGTCCATCGTGTGTATCCACCCATGAATCCCCTCTTGTATAAGTGTAACTCGACCAAATCAATTGGATGTGACACCATATTGGTACAATCCTTGCATGGACAAAGGACGTAATCTTCTTCGCCAATTCTCTTCTTTGTCCGTTCATCCAAAGCCATGAACTCCTGCATGCCATGCACATACCTTGAGCTTGCTCGATCCCCCATCCATTGAGATCGTTCCATCTGCACACGCGAGGGGTATTTTAAAAAACCATTAATATATGGATTAATGGATGCACAAAGATGCATGAATAAATCACAAGATTTTATTTTCAAAATTTATGGAGGGCACTACATAATGTTATCCAGCCGTGCGATGACACTAATCAATGGCCAGTCAATTTACATGTATCATCAGTAGTACCCTTATCTGAATTTAATACCTTAATTAGGCCACTCAATGAAAAGAATACCTTAATTAATTAGCTGCGACACTACGAGACAACAAGGTCGAGGAGCAGAGCTTAGCGGGGCACCCGCCTGAAGTCCGGGCTCCACTATCCCGCCTACGAATGGGAGGGACGTGCTCGAGTCACGCCGGCGCCGACCACGAGGATTGAGCTCCTCCTATATCTCCCGCCGCCGACCGAGGATTGACAACCTATCACTTCGCCCCCGCCGACCGACCGAGTATGGACTTCCTATAACGCCAACACCACCGACCGACCAGGGATTGACCTCCTATCTTGTAGCCGCTACATCTCAGCCGCCGCCCACATCTCTATCAGCATAATGTTTTTTTTGGGTTTTGGAGAGCGGCTGTTTACTACCCCCTTATGTACCGGCTAGCACAAACGGTCATGTTACGGGAACCATGTATCACGCACGTTTCCATCTCACATAATTTGGTTTGGGAAACCGCGTGTAGTATAAAACAGAGTGCGATAAATAGTTCCCCCGACCGTTATCAGATCCCCATAGTTTCCCCGTCTTCCCCAAATCCCTAAATAGCTTCCAAATCTGTAGCCTACAAATTCCCTAGCGTGGTGCTGACATTGGTGGAATGCGGACGAGTGGTGCAGATGGTTTCAGAGCGGCTGCTCCGGTTCATACAGTCGCTCTTGGCAGCACCATTGGGGCGCCACCACAACAGCGGTCACCGTCGAGCACTTGCCAAAGGTCATCACGAGGCTGGTATACTATGGATCCAAATTGTCTTGTCAGGTCCCAATCATTCCTCATCTTTCCAGCATGTCCAAAAGCAAGCAGCTCACTCAATGCGTCCTGAATTGGAACCCCCCCATCTCACTTAGGAAAGTGATCAATTGCCGGATCTAGAGTATGACTCCAGCAGACTCCCGCAACATGAGTTCAACTCCGAGTTTTGCGCCACCGATAAGTACCAAAAGTTGACTTGTGTGCACGAACACACTCCCGCTCGACGTGTATGCACAGAGGGATTCGACATTGGCAGAGAGTTTCTTGGTTGCCCCTTAGAGGTTACTAATAAGTTCAGCCCTTAAGTTCAGTTAATGCCCCCACTCATCCTGATTATTTAACATTCGCAGGGATATGAGGCTTGTGCCTTTGTTAACTTGTTGGATGATGAATGGCATGGCAGGGCTCGGAGTGTTATCACCAAGCTTGCAGAAGATAACGTAAAGCTGAAGAAGAAACTGACTGATCTGGAGTGTACAACCACTACGATGAAGCAAGAAAGAATCAATCACAGGCAACAGATGAAAGCAAGAGACAAGAAGGAACTAGCATGTGTAGTTGTAGTTGCCGCATTAGCCATCTTCTATGCGTTGTTTGCAATGATCATTAGGGGTTTCGTTTGATTATTAGTGGCTACATCAATAAGCAGAGCTCATCTATTGCTTACCAACTGTCCTATGTTAAATGCTTGTTTCACACCCGTTGTTTTTCATACAAGCGTGTGGGTAGTTAGACAATGCATCTAGCGAACCATGTGAACTGCTAAAATGTACACATTTGAAACAGTTGACATATTGCACACATTTGGACGCTCCAATCAGTGCGCGTAATTATCACATTGAGAACTGCACAATAGCGGGAATTTAGAGCGACGGACCGGGTGCACACAATTGCGGTGGATTATATTGGAATTCTAACCGCCTGCCAAGGCGCCAATATAATCTGTCAATCCCCTGCTTCAATTGCCATTCCTCTTGTCTTCACACCATGCTTCAGTTGCCACCATCTTCATCATCCCGGTCGGCCACTCTACACTTCCACACACTCTGCAATCTCGCTTTCTCGTCGGTTGTTTAATTACATAGCGTAGCAATGTCAAGCGACATCAAGGATGACAGTTCCGCTAGTC
Organism: Elymus sibiricus; assembly: GCA_039707655.1. NCBI lineage: Eukaryota > Viridiplantae > Streptophyta > Magnoliopsida > Poales > Poaceae > Elymus > Elymus sibiricus. The sequence goes on along the minus strand of CM077675.1, from coordinate 279,192,985 downwards.
TGGGGTCAACCTCAGAATCATCACGCTCGTCTTCCATGAGTCCGGCATCGAGCCCTGACCTCCATTTTATTTGTCTCATGGAAGGGACGCCACCGTCGGAGTCATCGGATGATGACCAGACGGACGAGTAGCCGCCGAAGGACGAAGAAGACGACAACAATGAGGAGGAGGAGGAATGGTCGAACAAGGAGGAGGGCGGCGAGGAGCCACCGAAGGACGAAGAAGACGACGATGATGATGAGGAGGAGGAATGGTCAAACAAGGAGGACGATGACGAGGACATCAACGACGATGGTGACGACGATGGCGATGAAAATCCAGCGGTCAGCGGCAAGAAGCGTCCACATCAAGATGATGGCGTGGGGCCATCTAACAACAACAAGAAGAAGTAAAACAGATTGTACTCCTTAACTCTGTTGTCGTTTCCTCATATTTATTCCTTAACTCTGTCTACCCTGTCGATCTCATCGCAAACGGTTAAGAATACAGATTCGTCAGTGATCATTCACAATATCACACACAGTTGGTTTCTTGAATTGTGTGCCCTGTCGAGCACGCAATTCAGAACAATAAATCGTATGTGATGTCCAGAATTATAGCACATAGTTCTAATTATCAATTTGTTTGCAGCCTATCACACACACCCTGTTACACCGAACCGTTCGTGTTCTTTCGTATCATCGCAAACGGTTCATCTGAGGGACCTGTATGCCATACATCACACACATATATGTTTGATTAACCGTTTGTGCCATTTTGCCTTATCACAAATAGTTCCTAAAAGTAAACTGTCTGTCATAGATTGCACAAAAAAATATTTTCTGAAACGTATTTGATGGATCCTCCATCGCCCACGGTTCGTTTCATTGGCGACGGAGCTTGAACTATACCGTTTGCGATTCAAGCATCGCACACAGTTTCATTGAAGGGTCTCTGATTGATGTGTCGTCTTTGGACCATCCTGCAGTAGTGTTAGGTGTAAGCTCCTGTCATCCTAGCCACCCACTATAAGAAAATCATAAACATATTGTAAAACCCTACATCGGTAACCCCACAGGCTTGCGCGACACGGAGGGCACCATAGGACAAGAGCATATTAACATCCAACTTATATCAATCACACCATACCACAATTAACCCGTAGGACAAAAAGAATCTACTCAAACATCATAGGATAGCTACACATCATTGGGTAATAATATATAGCATTAAGAACCATGTTTAAGTAGAGATTACAGTGGGGAAAATAGATTTTACACCGCCACATAGAGGGGAAGAGAGTTGGTGGTGACAGCGGCGAAGTTGTTGGTGTAGATCGCCGTCACGATGGTTACCCCAACAGCGTTCCGGCGCCACTGGGAGAGAGGGGGAGAGATCCCCCCTGCTTATTCTTCTTCCTTGGACTCCACCCTAGATGGGAGGAGAGTTTCCCCTCTAGTCCATGGCCTCCATGGCTCCCGGAGGGCAGGAGCCCCTCCGAGCTTGGATCTCTCTCTGTTTCTCTTCTGTTTCCGCGTCCTGTTTTCTCGCCCTTCACCGTTTCTTAAATATCCGGAGACCCGTAACTCCAATTAGAATGAAATTTGGAGCGGGGTTTTCTCGGGACATTATCTTTCTTGCGGCGAAAGAAGGGCCCCAACTGACTTACGAGGGAGTCCTAAGCCAGCACGGCACGCCCATACCCCTGGGTGCGCCTTGTTGGCTTGGGACCACCTGAGGCACCGTCTTGCGTTGATTCCAACTCCAAAAAGTCAAATATATTCCAAAATAAATCTCCGTAATTTTTTATCGCGTTTCGACTTCGTTTGATATGGATTTTCTGCGAAATAAAAAACACACAAAAAACAAGAAGTGGCACTGGGCACTGGATCAATAAGTTAGTCCCAAAAATAATATAAAATGTTGCCAAATGTATATGAAAGCTGTACAATATTGGCATGAAACAATCAAAAATTATAGATACGACAGAGACGTATCAGCATCCTCAAGCTTAATCCCTGCTCGTCCTCAAGTAGGTAAATGATAAAAAGATAATTTTTGATGTGGAATGCTACGTAACATAATCTTGAACAAATGTCTAATCATGGCATGAATACTAATATACAAGTGATTCAAGGCAATAGTATATCATTTGAAACAAAGACATCCACACTCAAGTTTACTAGCAAACAATCATGTCCTTTTAGAATAACAATGCTAAGGAACGCTATCCCTACAATATCATATAGCCTGTCATGCTTAGTCTTCCTAGTATAAATTATTAAATCAAGAGCACCCTGGTGTCAAACCAAGCAATTGACTCATACTTCTAACGCGCTTCAGCATTTTCAACTGCCACGCAATACATGAGTGTGATCCATGGACATAGCATATAGGTGGAATAGAGTATAGTGATAGATATCAAAAGGAGTCAAAAGGTGGGAAAGTCTCACATCAACTAGGCGGATCAACGGGCTATGGAGATGCCCTCAATCGATATTGATGCGAGGAGTAGGGATTGCCATGCAACGGATGCACTAGAGATATAAGTGTATGAAAGCTCAAATGAAACTACGTAGGTGTGCATCCAACTTGCTTGCTCATGAAGACCTCGGGCATTTGAGGAATCCCGTCATAGAAATATACAAGCCAAGTTCTATAATGAAAAATTCCCACTAGTATATGAAAGTGATAAATCAGGAGACTCTCTGTATGAAGAACATGGTGCCACTTTGAGGCACAAGTGTGGTAAAGGATAGTAGCAAAGTCCCTTCTCTCTTTTTCTCTTTTTTTTAGGTGGGCACTTTTTGCCTCCCCCTTTTTCTCCTTTTTTATTTCATTTCAATTTTTTTGGTGGGCTCATTTGGCCTCCCATGTTTTTTTCGTCCTGAGTCTCATCCCGACTTGTGGGGGAATCATAGTCTCCATCATCCTTTCCTCAATGGGTCAATGCTCTAATAATGATGAGCATCACACTTTTATTTACTTACAACTCGATAATACAACTCAATGAAGAACAATTACAACTCTATATGAATGCCTCCGGCGGTGTACCAGGATGTGCAATGATCTAGCCTAGCAAAGATATCAAAAAATGGACAACGCATGGAAATATCATGCTAGCTATCTTATTATCATGCAAAGCAATATGACAATGAATGCTCAAGTCATGTATATGATGATGATGAAAGTTGCATGGCAATATATCTTGGAATGGCTATGGAAATGCCATGATAGGTAGGTATGGTGGCTGTTTTGAGGAAGATATAAGGAGGCTTATGTGTGATAGAGCATATCATATCATTGGGTTTCGATGCATCGGCGGAGTTTGCACTGACTCTCAAGGTGATAAAGGGCAATGGATGGTACCGATGAGGCTAGCAAATTGCAGAAAGGTGAGAGTGCGTATAATCCATGAACTCACATTAGTCATAAAGAACTCATATACTTATTCTGAAAGTTTTATTTGCTCTCTCGAAGCAAAGTACTACTCGCATGCACCTAGGGAGGAGGTTGGTAGGAGTGAACCATCGCCCGCCCCCGATTAAACAACACAAAGGATTTCAATCAAGGATAAATTATGCTCCAACTTCATCACATAACTAGAGACTATACGTGCATGCTTCGGGAATCACAAAACTTAACGCCTATATTCTTACTAATCCACAATCATTCACTCGTGCACCCACATATTACTATCTTAATGTCGCAAAAGTATTGCAAGGAATCAAACATATCATATCCAGTGATCTACAAGTTTTATGTAGGATTTCATGACCAATTCCTGTTAACTCTCTAAATCGGTATAAATGAAGCATGAGAGTTTAATTTATTTCTACAAAATACCATGCTCTAATAAATATAAGTGAAGCAATAAAGCATTCTACAAATATCGGTTTTCTATATGTAGAGAAACAGGCACCAAACTTCAAATGATATAAGTGAAGCACATGAAGCATTCTATAAAGCCATACTCAAAAGATATAAGTGAAGCGCAAAGAGCATTCTGTAAATAAACCAAGGACTATCCCATACCAGCATGGTGCATTGCTAAAATAAAAATAAAAGGCACATGATGCTCCAAGATTTTACACATATCATGTGAACATAACAAAAATCGAGACATACCGATAATTGTTGAAGAAGAAACATGGAATGCCTTCCGGGGCATCGCCAAGCTTAGGCGCTTGAGTCTCCTTGAATATTTAATTGGGTGACTTGGGAATCACCAAGCTTGAACTCTTGCCTCTCCTTATTCTTCTCATATCGATACCTCCTCGATCTTCAAACACTTTATCCACACAAAACTTAACGGAACTTTCATTAGAAAGGTTAGTACATATAATCCTGAAATCCCATCATGTCCTGCCATAAAATTATTGTATAATTATAATATAACATTAACTACTGTATGCTATCACAATTCTATGGCTCCCAAGTCAATGGGGCTCAACAAGATTTCAAACATAAGCAGATAAAGCAACTATAATAGCAATCTGTGAAAAACAGGACAGTCTGTAAAGATGCAGATGAAACCTATACTTCTGTAACTCAAAAAATTCTGGAAACTTAGTACGTAATAAACAATGTGCATAACAGTACTGTGTAAAAATTTCAGAATTTTTGCACGCTCCAGTAAAATATCAAAATTCAAACACTACAGCAAAAGTTTCTGTTTTTTCACAACACATATCAAACAAACAATTTAAACATCCTAAAGGTAAATCTTAGCACATTATTTTTATAATATAATGTATTTTTACAAGGGTATAATTATTTTTGTTGCAAAGTTGCTGTAATCAAGATTCACAAAGTTTCCATGGGCATGAACAAAGTTCAAGGCTAGCCCCCACTTCAACGGTGCTCGTCTTTCTCACTTCCACTTTTCTTTTAGAAAATGTTTTAAGTTCCCCACTTTATTTTTTTGTTTTTAATTATTTTAAAAGCACACAACAGAATAAATTAACTCTCTAAAACTTTCGGGTTGTCTCCCTGGCAGCGCTTTCTTTAAAGCCATTAAGCTAGGCATATAGTGCTCAAGTAATTGATCCACCCGGATCCCAAGGTATATCAAAGCCAATTTTAGTTAACAATGATTTATAATTTAGTATTGAGAAAGAAGTAATATATATCATGTAACAACGAAGTCTAACTCTCTTCCTATTCATTGGCATGTCATAAAAGAACAATTCATGCACATCAAGTAAAGGCCAATACATAGCATAGGTAGTTTCTTGCAATTTTATTGTGTTCGAGAGATAGAGAGGTGAATATTTGGTTCCTCTCTCATAATAATTGCAAGTAGGAGCAGCAAGCACATGCATCTTATATCCATCAAAATCATCATGTGTAATGGTAAAATGCAACCCATCAATATAATCCTTAATATAAGCGCAAACTTCTCCGATATAGTGTAGTTGGAAGAATTCAAAAACATAATAGGACTATCATGTGTGGGTGAAATAGCAACAATTTCATGTTTAACATATGGAACTATAGCAAGTTCATCTCCATAAGCATAATTCATATTGTCATCACGACAACAAACATTGCAATCATTGCAAGTATCAAGTTCATCAAAACGGGATATATCAAATGAATCCAAGGGATCATAGCAATCATTATAACATTCATCAATTGGTAAGCACGACGGGAAATTAAACAATGTACGGGATAAAGAATTACTCTCGTCAGAAGGTGGGCATGTGTGATCAATCCGCTCTTCCTCCTTTTGTTCTTTGCTCTCCTCCTCATCTTTTTCATGTACTGAGCTCACAGTTTCAGCAATTTATTTTTCCATAGATTCCTGCAAAATATTAGTCTCTTCAAAGGCAGCAGACATTCTCTCAACAAATTCATCAATATAGGCATTGTATTCATAATTATCATAGCAATATTTAAGTATAGCATAATTTTCAGATCTGTAAACAGCATCATCAGAGTTATCACACTTTTCAACCAAAGATTCAGTTTCATAAGCACCCTTAAAAGCAACAAATTCTTCTATTTACTCCACATCATAGTAATCATATATACCATTAGCATAACAAGACAAGGTTTCATTATCATTAAATTCACATTGAAAGGGAAGGTGTGGAGCCTCCATCTTAGAGCAACAAGTATAATCACATCTCAATCATAAATTCTAAGCATACCAACGCAACATTTTAATTTGATCCCGTATGTGTTTCCATTTTTGAGTCAAGCGATAATCCCTAAAGTATTCATGTTGATCCAACGTGTCTCCCATTATCAAGTTGAATGGGGATTTCTCAGGATTATCATAGTAGTATTTAATGTTTTCCACATAACCAGCATCGACGGGTTTAGGTGGTTCCCCATCTCCATGAGCAGCAAATACAACTAATTTTTTGGTGTTTCGTGTCCCATATACATAACTAAAGATATCAAACAACTTACAAAATAAAAAAAACTACTTAGTGATAAAGCAAACAAGCACACACGAGAATATCAACCCCACGCTATTGCTCCCCGGCAACGGTGGGAGAAAAAGGTCTTGATAACCCACAAGTATAGGGGTGTTGGAGATATGCCCTAGAGACAATCATGTATGATGATATTTCCTATGTGTTTATGAATAAATATAGTCCTTGGACATTATCAATGATGTGTATTAACAAGTACGTGACTTGTTTGTGAGACTATGCATTGTATGATGACTGTCCTAAATGGTCCCTAGTCGAAAGTGTTGTGTGGACGCGCAACCAGTTAGATTAGCATAGGCCACGGTGGATGGTCCGATCTCACTGACCAGTAGCATTGGATGCTAGCCGGATAATATGGACTTAGAAAGATCTGGTCAGATTCGACATAGTCGGATCCGAGTCGAGATAAGGCCTGAGTTGGACAGACCCAACTATGAGACGCAACGATAGGTCATCTATGAGTCTCTAGTACAACATACGTTCTATGTCCTAAGACCTGAGCTGGCGCATGTACTCGGGATGGTGACAGACTTGCTTTGGGCCAACCAAACGCTACTCCGTGATAGGGTAGTTATAAAGGTAGGTTTCGGGCTTGTCCAGACCCATGCTGCGAGACGTGGTCAAGCAAGATGGGATTTGCCACTCCGATGAGGAGAGATATACTCTGGGCCCCTCAGGTGATCCGACCTGGATAAGCATGGCCATGCGATGAGGATTATGAGATAATCCGAAGTGTTGGTCGGATTCACCAGAACGAGAAAGAGGTCGTGTCCAACAACGATGACCATGTCGCCTTGAGCACGACAAAATATATCGTGTGGCAAAAGGAATAGAAGTGTGAAGTACAGGTTCGCCTAACCAACTTCATCGTACACTTGGTGTCGGCATGCTTTGCTAGAGGCCGCTAACGACTAGTCGAGCCGGATGTGACCTGACTCGCGACCAAGTGAATGAGAAGTTAAGGGGTCGCGCGCTTAAGGGAAGGAACATGTGGGCTTTAGGATCCGTGAGAGGCTCAAGAGTTGATCCTGCGACGGATGCCTATATATAGTGGAGGTGCGGCACACCCATCTGGTTGATTGCTTCGGTGCCATTATTAGGGCTTTGCATGTGTTGCAACTAGCCACCTCCACTCGCCGCCAAACTGTGTGATCGGACCTAGCAGTCCGCCGCACTGTGTTCCTCCTGCACGCGCGGAAACCATTAAAGGCGGTGCACTTGTGCCGCTCCGGCAAACCTGTACGTGGGATCCGGCGACCGGTAGTTTGAGGGAGATCGTACCGGCTGTTCGAGGGAGATCAGACGAGGAGGAGACGGACCTCGCGGATGCGCTGCCCCAACTCTACTTCCGCTGCACGACACTCTGCGTCTAGTGGTAACGATCTGTGATCCATCTCCGTAGCATGTTCTTGGTTGTTCTGTGCATATGAAAATTTTAATTTGCATGCGATGCACCTACGGTAGAACCCAACAGTGGTATCATAGCCTCTTCTATAGGTTTTGGTTTCAGATCGGATGCATATTTGATATGTGGAGGCGGCAGATGAGATTTGTTGTCGTTCATGAGTTCGGCTATGTGCACGGTTGATGAGATCAACTTCACATGGGGATCGTTGAGGCTATGTTTTCTGTCAATCGGAATCGACGAGGTCGTGACACAACCTACCGCTACCGGTCGGTATCCATCATCGGGGTTAACAGTGAAACGTAAATCCGAATCGGGTTCGCGATGATCGATAAGATCGGTCAGATCAGAAATTTCAGGACCGCCGTATGCGTAGCGCCTTGTATTTCGTACACGATCACACAAACCGGTCGGATGCGATTCTAGGAATAATTTTGTTTTGCGGGTTTGATGTGAATAGTATGGCTCATATGTATGTGATGCATGTGTGTAATTTAACATGACCTGCGTGTCATGATTGTCAGCCAGCAGGAGCCAAATTGTTGTCATTATATTGTATAACGACCTGTGTGTTGACTTGTGATTCTCTGTAAATTCATTACTAGTTGTAGTAGTTGGAGAACAGAGATCAAGTTCGAGGCTTTGGCGTCCCAAGGTGACGAACAAGATGGAGTTCCGCCTTGGGCATCGGAGTTGGAGCCGGCCTGGAAGGATGTCCATGAAGGAGCCATACTATTTCACATATTTATGTTTGGGTCTTTTACATCTGTGCCCCTAACTCGAACCCACTACTCAGATTTGCCCCTAATTTCGAAGCATGCTCAAATTTGCCCCTCTTCCGTTAAGTGCACTTATAGAAATGCCCTTCCGTACATTTTCCGTCCAGTCAAAGGCCTTTGACCGTTAAGTGCGCTTATAGAAAAATCTAACGGTCAAAGGCCTTTGACTGGACGAAAAATGTACGGAAGGGCATTTCTATAAGCGAACTTAACGGAAGAGGGGCAAATTTGAGCATGCTTTGAAATTAGGGGCAAATCTGAGTAGGTGGTTCGAGTTAGGGACAGAAATGCAAATGGCCCTTTATGTTTATATGTGATTGATATTGCTTCTTGTTTCTATGCATGTTAAAATGGTAGAAAGATCCCTCATTAATATTAGGAACATTGCCATTCCGGATGTTGCACCTTCGCACGTCAAGTACGTCTAGTGGTGGGCTCATAAAATTGAGGTGCCACTAGGTGTCCTTGAACTGGAGGGTTCGTGTCGGATACAGACATGCACTGCATCAGGTTAACTTGACAAGGCTATCAAAACGGTTTAGGGCATTGTGGCAAAGAAGGTTGGGAGCCGGGGTATAACATACCTACCCGACCGACAGGAGTCGTATAGAGATACGATTAGCATGGAGTTGCTTACCGAATAGGCAAGTTGGCTAGCAGTGATGCTAAAGCTCACTAGTCGCTCGGGCTAGACGGGTCCTGAATCACTGAGAGTTTGCGGAGGGATGCCGACTTCAATGGGAGTAGTTCTATTTAAGGCTTGAATTACTTTACATAAACACATTGCTTAGTGATTGCGTATTTTCTGTTGTAGATCAATGGCACCACCTGCTCAACCCAACTTTGCATTGAAATCAATTCTAGAAAAGGATAAACTGAATGGAACAAACTTTACCACCTGGTACAGAAATCTGAGAATTGTTCTCAAGCATGGTAAAAAGGAACATGTTCTAGAGGATCCACTTCCAAAGGAACCTATTGATAATGCTAATGCCACAACCAAGAATGCCCACCAGAACCTCGTTGATGAATCAAACGAGGTCAGCTGCCTCATGCTGGCTTGTATGGAGCCCAATTTGCAACAGCATTTCGAAAACGTTGAGGCTTTCGATATGATCGAGAGTCTCAAGAGCATGTTTCAGGTGTAGGCTAGGACCGAAAGTTCAACGTTTGGCAATCCTTGATGGATTTTAAGCTGAAAGAGGGTGATCCACTGAGCCCGCATGTGATCAAGATGATCGGGTACGTGCAAGCTTTGGATCGGTTAGGCTTCCCACTTGGGGACGAGCTGTCCACGGATGCAATTCTGGGTTCTCTTCCACCTAGATATGGGACGTTCATCTCGAACTATCATATGCACGGCATGGATAAGAAGCTCACTGAATTGCATGGGATGCTCAAGGCGGCAGAACAAGATATTAAGAAAGGCACACATCAAGTGTTGATGGTGTAGAAATCGGCTAAGTTCAAGAAGAATTGGTCCAAGAAAAGGGGCAAGGCAAAGGGCACGGATAAGGTTGTCTCCGCCGCTGCGCCGAAGCCGGGACCAGACTCAAAGACGGATTGCTTTCATTGCAAGGAAACTGGTCACTGGAAGAGGAACTGTAGCAAGTGGCTTGCTGAGCATGGCAAGAAGGCTGGAAATGCTTCTTCAGGCAAAGGTACACTTGTTACATAGGTTATATACATTTACCTTGCTGACATACCTAGTAACTCTTGGGTATTTGATACCGGATCGGTTGTTCATATTTGCAACTTGATGCAGGGGCTGATAAGAACTAGGCGTGTGGCACGAGGGGAGATTGACATCAGGGTCCTCAACAAAGCAAGAGTTGTTGCGTTGGAGGTCGGCACAATGCAGGTCAAGCTTCCTTCTAGATTTATTTTGGAATTGAATAATTGTTATTACATTCCCGCACTTAGTCGGAACATTATTTTTGCCTCATGCTTGATGAGTTAGGGTTATGAATTCAGTTTAAAGGACAATGGTAGTTCATTTTATTTGAATGGAATGTTCCACGGCTATGCACCCATTGTAGATGGGCTATTTTTTTGAATCTGGAAATGAAACCAGTCTATAACATGAATGTCAAGAGGCATAAGCCTAATGAGATAAATCCGACTTACTTCTGGCATTGCCGGCTTGGACATATTAGTCTGAAACGCATGAAGAAGCTCCATGATGATGGACTCCTAACTTCGTCTGACTTCGGGTCGTTCGAGACATGCGAATCATGCTTGCTCGGTAAGATGACTAAGTCTCCTTTTGCAAAGAGTTGCAAAAGGGTGTCCGAGCTGTTGGAGCTTATACACAGTGATGTGTGTGGTCCAATGAGCACAACGGCTAGAGGTGGCTATCAGTACTTTGTGACTTTTACCCACGACTTGAGTAGATATGGATATATCTATTTGATGAGGCACAAGTCGGAAACTTTTGAAAAGTTCAAAGAGTTTCAAAATGAGGTTGAAAATCAACTCGGCAAGATGATAAAGCTTCTGTGATTAGATCGTGGAGGTGAGTACATGAGCCAGGAGTTTGATGATCATCTGAAAAGCCGAGGTATAGTACCTCAGCTCACACCTCCGGGTACTCCATAGAGAAACGGCGTGTCAGAACGGAGAAATCGAACCATGTTGGACATGGTCCGATCGATGATGAGCAAATCGGATTTACCCTTGTCATTCTGGGGATACGCTCTAGAAACTGCAGCTTTCACACTTAACATGGTACCATCAAAATCCGTAGACAAGACACCACATGAGATGTGGACAGGGAAGTCCTAGTTTGTCTTTTCTAAAGATTTGGGGGTTGTGAAGCATTTGTCAAGCGACTCATATCGGACAAGCTTACACCCAAATCGGATAAATGCATATTAGTGGGATATCCGAGGAAAACCTTAGCATACAACTTCTACAACCGGGAAGAGAACAAAGTGTTTGTTGCTCAGAACGGGGTTTTCCTAGAGAAAGAGTTTCTCAATCGGGAAGCCAGTGGGAGAACGGTGCGACTCGAAGAAATTCGAGACCCACTCGGGGAAGACTCGGCTGGTGATGAGATCATACCGGAGTTGGTCAGGAAACCCGTAGTGGAATTGGCACTGGAGCCACGGAGGTCAGAAAGATTGCGTAGAGTGCGCGATGTGTTGTTGCTAGAAAGCGACGAGCCGGCCACGTATGCGGAAGCGATGGTGAGCCCAGATTCCGAGGCATGGCTGGAGGCCATGAGATCCGAGTTAAAGTCCATGGATGATAATCAAGTCTGGGACTTAGTTGATCAGCCACCTGGCGTAATTGCCATTGGTTGCAAATGGGTCTTTAAGAAGAAAACCAATGTGGATGGAAATGTTCAGATCCACAAATCTCGGCTTGTCGCTAAAGGTTATGGACAAGTTCAAGGAATTGACTACGACGAGACCTACTCGCCGGTAGCGATGCTAAAGTCGGTAAAGATCATACTAGCTATAGCTGCATATTTCGATTATGAGATATGGCAGATGGATGTCAAAACGGCTTTCCGTCATGGAAATTTAAAGGAGGATGTATACATGATACAGCCTGAAGGTTTTGTCGATCCAAATAATGCTAGTAAAATATGCTAGCTCAAGAGATCTATTTATGGATTGAAGCAAGCAGCTCGGAGTTGGAACATTCGTTTTGATGAAGTCATCGTTGACCTTGGTTTCATCAAGAACGAAGAGGACTATTGTTTATACAAGAAGTCTAGTGGGAGCTCGGTAGTATTTTTGATCTTGTATGTGGATGACATACTGCTAATCGGAAATGATGTTTCGATGCTGAACTCAGTCAAGGAATCATTGAATGGCAAGTTTCCGATGAAAGACCTTGGAGAGGCAGTGTACATTTTAGGCATCAAGATCTATAGAGATAGATCGAAGAGGCTGCTCGGCTTAAGCCAGAGCTCATACATAGACAAAGAGTTGAAGAGGTTCAACATGAGTGAGGCTAAGAAAGGGTTCTTGCCCATCTCACATTGCATAAGGCTAAGCAAGACACAGAGTCCTACGACTTCTGATGAGCGAAACCGGATGAGTAGGATTTCGTATGCTTCTACAATAGAATCCATCATGTATGCCATGCTATGTACTCGACCTGATGTTGCCTATGCAATAAGCTTAACAAGCAGATACCAGGCTGACCCAGGTGAGAGTCATTGGGCAGCGGTGAAAACTATCCCGAAGTACCTGAAAAGGACTAAAGAGATGTTCCTAGTTTATGGACATGAGGAGGAGCTCTGCGTAAAGGGTTACGCTGAAGCTAGTTTCCAAACCGACAGGGATGATTGTCGATCGCAAACTGGATTCATGTATGTCATGAATGGAGGAGCAGTGAGCTGGACGAGTTCCAAGCAAGATACGGTGGCCGACTCCATAACACAGGCCGAATACATTGCGGCTTGTGAAGCCGCAAAAGAAGGTGTTTGGATTCGGAAGTTCCTGGAGGATCTTGGTGTGTTCTCGGGCTGGGCAAAACCGTTGGACCTGTATTGCGCTAATTCAGGTGCCATTGCACAAGCCAAGGAGCCGAGACAACACCACAAGACCAGGCACATAGACCGAAAATATCACCTGATACGAAAGCTTGTAAAGAATGGTGATACTAATTTATGCAAGATTCACATGGATGAAAATGTTGCAGAACCGTTGACTAAGCCGCTTACACACCCCAAGCATGAGGGACATGTTAGAGCTATGGGCATTCGATGTCTATTTGATTGACTCTAGTGCAAGTGGGAGACTGTTGGAGATATGCCCTAGAGGCAATCATGTATGATGATATTTCCTATGTGTTTATGAACAAAGATAGTCCTTGGACATTATCAATGATGTGTATTAACAAGTACGTGACTTGTTTGTGAGACCATGCATTGTATGATGACTGTCCTAAATGGTCCCTAGTCGAAAGGGTTGTGTGGACGCGTAACCAGTTAGACTAGCATATGACATGGTGGATGGTCCAGTGTCACTGACCATGTAGCATTGGATGCTAGCCGGATAATATGGACTCAGAAAGATCTGGTCGGATTCGACATAGTCGGATCCGAGTTAAGATAAGGTGTGAGTTGGACAGACCCAACTATGAGACGCAAAGATAGGTCATCTGTGAGTCTTTAGTACAACATACATTTTGTGTCCTAAGACCTGAGCTAGCGCATGTACTCGGGATGGTGACAGACTTGCTTTGGGCCGATCAAATGCTACTCCGTGATAGGGTAGCTATAAAGGTAGGTTTCGGGCTTGTCCAGACCCATGCTGCGACACGTGGTCGAGCAAGATGGGATTTTCCACTCCGATGAGGAGAGATATACTCTGGGCCCCTCGGGTGATCCGACCTGGATAAGCATGGCCATGCGATGAGGATTATGAGATAATCCGAAGTGTTGGTCGGATTCACCGAAATGAGAAAGAGGTTGTGCTGCAACAAGGATGACCATGTCGCCTTGAGCACGACAACATATATCGTGTGGCAAAAGGAACATAAGTGTGAAGTACAGGTTTGCCTAACCAGCTTCATCGTACACTTGGACTCGGCACGCTTTGCTAGAGGCCGCTACAGACTAGTCGAGCCGGATGTGATCTGACTCGCGACCAAGTGAACGAGAACCTAAGGGGTCGCGCGCTTAAGGGAAGGAACACATGGGCTTTAGGATCCGTGCTAGGCCCAAGAGTTGACCCCGCGACGGATGCCTTTATATAGTGGAGGTGCAGCACACCCATCTGGTTGATCGCTTCGGCGCCGTCATTAGGGCTTTGCATGTGTTGCAACTAGCCACCTCCACTCGCTGCCGAACTGTGTGATCAGACCAAGCAGTCCGCCGCACAATGTTCCTCCAGCACGCGTGGATACCATTAGAGGCGGTGCACTTGCGCCGCTCCGGCGAACCTGTAAGTGGGATCCGGCGAGCGACAGTTCGAGGGAGATCGTACCGGCTGTTTGAGGGAGATCGGGCAAGGAGGAGACGGAACTCGCGGACGTGCTGCCCCAACTCTACTTCCGCTACACGGCACTACGCGTCTAGTGGTAACGATCTGTGATCCATCTCCGTAGCATGTTCTTGGTTGTTCTGCGCATAGGAAAATTTTAATTTGCATGCAATGCACCGATGGTAGAACCCAACAAGGGGATCGTTTGTAGCCTTTTTCGATAAGTAAGAGTGTCAAACCCAACGAGGAGCTAAAGGTAGAATTAATATTCTCTCAAGTTCTATCGACCACCAATACAACTCTACGCACGCCAATGCTTACTTTACCTAGAACAAGAATAAAACTTCTTTGCGAGAAAATAACTAGAATTACTTTGTAGACAGCTTTGCAAGATAATCAAGAACACGTAAATAAAACTAGGGGTTGTTTAGATAAAGATTAATTTAGTTAGTTGTTTAATATAAAGCTTTTTGTAACACAAGAGAAAGATTGTCCATAGGCAATTGAATATAACACGATAGGTACCTATCATATGCAATGAGGGAGAAGCATAAGCTAACACACTTTCTGTACTTGGATCATATGCACTTATGATTGGAACTCTAGCAAGCATCCGCAACTACTAAAGATCATTTAGGTAAAACCGAACCATAGCATTAAGGAACAAGTCCCCTTTACTCCCATACGTAAACAACCCCCTTAATCAGGTGTAAGCTTCTATCACTCTAGCCACCCACTATAAGTGAATCATAAACATATTGCAAAACTCTACAGCGGTAATCCTACATGCTTGTGCGACATGGTGAGCAGGGCCGGCCCTGGGGAGGGGCGAACGGGGCGGCCGCCCCGGGCCCCCAAAAAGTCAGGGGCCCCCACCAGGTATGCACATGTATTATGTAGTATTAGGGCCCGTGTTTAGAGCAAAAAAAATGAAACACAGCCTTACGTACTGCGTAAATAGAAAGAAAAAGAAAGAATGGCCTGGCCCATGTTCGCATGTAGATGTAGGCAGAGACGAACGTGGAAACTAAATCGCTTGTTTGATCGTTTCCCTGTTTGTTCGGATCACGGGATGGATCAGACCCTGGCCTTGATTCTGATCGTTCCTTGACTTCCGTTCCTTCCTTCTTTTCGTTAACCTGTTCGGGTGTTCGTCGTCTTCGAAGGTTCGACCGCTGGTTAGATGAGTCTCCTGGTCTTCTAGAGTTCTCATCCTGAGTCCTGACGGCGGCGACGCGGTGCTATGCGGCACCGACGGGACAGGTACGAGCACGTCTCCTTGCGCAGTCGCGCCCAGCGCCCTATGCTTGCTATTCTTTCTGTTTCTTTGCTAATCCTGAATTCTCGAATCTCAATTGATCGAACAGGGAAGGAAATTGTCGCGTACTCGCATTGTGAGCGAATCATTGTGCACAGCGTACAGAATAAAATTATAGCCACATTAAATTAGAGAGAAGGTATTATACTATGGCCTAGATTTTCTGTAATTGATCTTGTATCTACATAGCTTTGCGCTAATTTTAAAAGCTAAGTGTTCCTTTTAATTTCAGCACCATCATGTCAGGCTTAGGCAGAAAGTATCCATCCGACAGTGGAAAAAAAAGAAAGGAGGTAGATGAGCTGAAAGGATCATTGAGAGGATCCCTTGGTAAATATTTTAAGAAAGATGGAAGCACTTCAAGAAATCCAGACGAGTTGGCGATAGTTCTTTTCGATGAAGAAACCAATACTAATCACGGAGATGATGGTCCAACTCCTACAAAAAACAATGTTGGCATCAACATGGATGATACCAATGTGAGTGATACTGACGACATATTTAATTCATCTGCAGTAGAATCTGCTAGTGTTGATAAGGAACCAGTTATTACTATGTATATTTATGATCCAAGCAATTGGGGTAATTTTGATAATAAAGCGAGGGACTTGTTAGTGGATAAGGGGCCTAAAAGGGAATAAGAAACCACTAAATATCCTTTGGATGAAAATTTAAGGCATTTTTCCACAACCATTACTCAAGAAAACTGAGCAATGGAGAGGTGTGTAATAGAAAATGGTTAGTTTTTTCCGAACACGCGAATAAGGAATTGCTTGATGAAATTGATATTGATACTATCACTAGCGATTTTGCATCTGAATTGTTAGAACAATTTTTTGAAGGTATTATGTAATATTTTATTCGATACACACAATGATTTTGGATGGACTTGACTGTTTACTTTGATACAATTTTATATCTACATATGTAATTACTACTTAAAAATTTATACTAAGGGCCCGAAAGGCCTCGGATTAGTGTTTCGCCCCGGGCCCCTGAAATCTCAGGACCGGCCCTGATGGTGAGCACCATAGGACAATACCATATTAACAAACAACTCATATCAATCACACCATACCACTATTAACCCGTAGGACAAACAGAATCTACTAAACATCATAGGATAGCCACACATCATTAATTGGGTAATAATATATAGCATTAAGCACCATGTTTAAGTAGAGATTACAGTGGGGAAAAGAGGTGTTACACCGCTGCATAGAGGGGGCAAGAGTTGGTGGTGACGATGACGAAGTTTTTGGTGTAGATCACTGTCATGATGGTTGCCCGGCGGTGTTCTGGCGCCACCGGGAGAGAGGGGGAGAGAGCCCCTCCTTCTTCTTCTTCCCTGGTCTCCCCCCTAGATGGGAGGAGAATTTCCCCTCTCGTCCATGGCCTCCATGGCTCCCGGAGGGCAGAAGCCCCTTCGAGATTGGATCTCTCTCTCTCTCTCTCTCTCTCTCTCTCTCTCTGTCTCTGTTTCTCTTGTGTTTCCGCGTCCTATTTTCTAGCCCTTCACTGTTTCTTAAATATCTGGAGACTCGTAACTCCGATTGGGCTGAAATTTTGAGGGGATTTTTCTTGGGAAATTATATTTCTTATGGCAAAAGAAGGGACCCAACCGACATACGAGGGAGTCCCAAGCCAACACGGCACGCCCATACCCCCTGGTCGCGCCCTGTTGGCTTGGGACCACCTCGGGCATCGTCTTGCGTTGATTCCAACTCCCAAAAATTACATATATTCCAAAATAAATCTCCGTAAATTTTTATCGCGTTTGGACTTCGATTGATATGGATTTTCCGCAAAACAAAAAACATACAAAAAACAGGAACTAGCACTGGGCACTGGATCAATATGTTAGTCCCAAAAATAATATAAAATGATGCCAAAAGTATATGAAAGTTGTAGAATATTGGCATGAAACAATCAAAAATTAGAGATACGATGGAGACATATCATGATGCTGATACGTCTCCAATGTATCGATAATTTTTTATTGTTCCATGCTATTATATTTTCAATCTTGGATGCTTTCTATGAAATTATATGCTATTTTAAATCATTTTTGGGAACTTACCTATTAATCCAGTGCCTAGTGCCAGTTGATGTTTTCTGCTTGTTTTTGGTTTTCGAGGAAACCAGTTCCAAATGAAGTCCAAACACTACGAAACTTTATGACGATTTTTTCTGGACAAAAGAGACCCTGGAAGCTTCGAGAGGAGACAAGACGTGAAGCGAGGAGACGTCAAGGCAACAGGGCGTGCCTAAGGGGTAGGCGCGACCTGATGCCTTGTGGGCCCATTATGGCTCCATCTGACCTAATTCCACCTCCGTATATTATCTAAAATCGGGAAACCAACAGAGAGTCACCCGAAGCACTTTTTTCGCCGCTGCAAGTCTCTGTTCCGATGGGAGCCCATCTGGAAACCTTTGCTAGTACTCTACCGGAGGGGGAATAGATCACGGAGGCCTTCTTCATCAACCTTGCTACCTCCATGATGATGTGTGAGTAGTCCACCACAGACCTACGGGTCCACAGCTAGTACCTAGATGACTTTGTCTCTCTCTTTCATCTTCAATACCATGTTCGCGCGTGATCCTCGCGGTGATCTATCCGATGTAATCCTCTTTTGCGGTGTGTTTGTTGGGATCCAATGAATTGTGGTTTTATGATCAGATTATTCTTTGAAAGTAATTGATTCTTTTCTGTATTCTATTATACATGATTGTTATAGCTTTGTATTTCTCTCTGGTCTATCAGTTTGGTTTGCCCAACCAGATTAATGTATCTTCAACGGGAGTGGTGCATCGTAATGGGTTCAATATTGCGGTGTAGTATATGCCACTGATAGAAAGGGACAAGACATGTATTTGTATTGTTGTCATTAAGGATAAAACGATGGGGTCTGAACATATTGCTTGTCTTACTTTGTCTACATCATGTCACCTTGCTCCAAGCAATACTCTATTTGTCATGAATTTAATACCATAGATGCAAAATCGTTTTGGTCGATGGGTGGAGTAATAGTAGAAGATGAAGGATCGCTGCAGTCTACTTGTTTATGGATGTGATTCCTTTATACATGATCATTGCCGTGAATAACATGTCAAAACTTTGCGCAATTCTGTCAATTGCCCAATAGTAATTTGTCTACCCACTGTATGCAATGTTCAAGAGAGAAGTCTCTAGCGAAAACTATGGCCTCCGGATCTACTTAATCATAAATACTAAACCCTAAAAATACTTTTCTGCAATTTATTTATTGTTATTTTAATTTACTTTTATATCATCTATTTCTATCAAGATTTAATTCTTGCAAGTATAAAGTTCAAGGGGGTGACAACGCTCTTGCCCGCATTGGGTGCAAGTGTTTGGTTTTGTGTGTATTGGTGTTGTCGAAGGGAGTTTGCTTGGTTCTCCTATTGGTTCTATAACCTTGGTTCTCACTGAGGGAAATACTTATCTCTATTGTGTTGCATCTCCTCTCCTCTTCGGCGAAAATCCCAACGCAGCTCACAAGTAGCAGGACCTTGTGATTGTAGTTCAAATTTGAATTGTGCACTTTAAATGCCTAGAAAACTTAATTGATGTATAAAAAGGACAAACGAACCCTAAATGATTCCATATTTTAGCACGACACTCTTATTGGTCTATGTTGCCGCTATAAAAATTTCAATGCGAGAAGAGGCAACGGATGTCGTTCTGCCCACAAAAGGTGACACATTCCCTATCACAACCACAAAGCTTCGTTTGAGAAGCTCCAATTTATAAGAGGCTTGTGCCAAAACTTATCCCAAACTAGTCATTTTTTACCACAACACATATGTGCCATATCATGACACGATGCCAAGTTTCATGATCAGGCGAGATTTGGATTTAATGGAATTTAAAAACCAAGATTCTCAATGTCTATGGTTGAGCCATGACGCCAAGATGTTTGAATTTGATTCCCATTTCTTGCATAGGACCTAAACATGCACCCAAGGACACATATATGATTTTTCCATTTTCGTGCACCGGACCTTGTGATTTTAGTTTAGATCTGAATTATGCACACTAAACGCCTAGAAAACTCAACTAATGTATAAAAAAGGTCAAACGAACCCTGAATATTTCCATATTTTAGCATGACACTCCTATTATTCAAAGTTGCCTCTAGAAAAAATTCAAAGCATGGAGCACAAAGCTTCTTGTGAGAACCTCCGGTTTGTAAGAGGCTTGTGCCAAAACTTGTCCCAAATAGGACAATTTCTTTACCACGGCATATATGTGCCATGTTATCACACCATGCCAAGTTTCAGAATTTCATATGAGATTTGGATTTACTGGAATTTAAAAACCAAGATTCTCAATGTCTATGGCCGAGCAACGATGTCGAGATGTTTGAAATTCATTTGCATTTCTTGTATGGGACCTAAACATGCACCCAAGGACATATATATGATCTTTCAACCCATTTTGGTGAGCTTGAGCATGTGCTTGCACAAATTTGAATTATGCACATTAAATGCCTAGAGAATTCAATTAATGTATAAAAAAGACCAAACGAACCGTGAACAATTCCATATTTTAGCACGACAGTCCTATTGGTCTATGTTGCCTCTAGAAAAAAATTAAATCTGAGAAGAGGCAGCGAATGTCGTTTTGCCCACAAAAGGTGACATGTTCCCTATCGGAACCCCAAAGCTTCGTGTGATAAGCTCCGGTTTGTAAGAGGCTTGTACCAAAACTTGTCCAAAATCGAACAATTTTTTTACCATTAAATATATGTGCCATGACAAGACACCATGCCAAGTTTCTTGAATTTCAGGCGATACTTGAATCTAATGGAATTTAAAAACCAAGATTCTCAATGTTTGCGGCCGAGCCACGATGCCGAGATGTTTGAAATTCATTGCCATTTCTTACATGGGACCTAAACATGCACCCAGGACACATATATGATTTTGAAATCCATTTTTGTGAACTAGAGCATGTGCTTTGATGTCTACTACACAACTTTATTCTTGTAGACGTTGTTGGGCCTCCAAGTGCAGAGTTTTGTAGGACAGTAGCAATTTTCCCTCAAGTGGATGACCTAAGGTTTATCAATCTGTGGGAGGTGTAGGATGAAGATGGTCTCTATCGAACAACCCTGCAATCAAATACAAAAAATCTCTTGTGTCCCCAACACACCCAATACAATGGAAAATTGTATAGGTGCACTAGTTCGGCGAAGAGATGGTGATACAAGTGCAATATGGATGATAGATATAGGTTTTTGTAATCTGAAAATATAAAAACAGCAAGGTAGCAAGTGGCAAACAACGAGCAAAATGTTGTATAAATGCTTGGAAATAAGGCCTAGGGTTCATACTTTCACTAGTGCAATCTCTCAACGGTGTTAACATAATAGAATCATATGATCATCCATCAACGTGCAACAAAGAATCACTCCACAGTTCATAACTAGCGGAGAACATGAGATGAAATTCTTGTAGGTAGTAGAACCACCTCAAAGTTACCCTTTCTGATCGATC
Organism: Elymus sibiricus; assembly: GCA_039707655.1. Taxonomy (NCBI): domain Eukaryota; kingdom Viridiplantae; phylum Streptophyta; class Magnoliopsida; order Poales; family Poaceae; genus Elymus; species Elymus sibiricus. The sequence goes on along the minus strand of CM077675.1, from coordinate 279,171,593 downwards.
TATTGGGCTATTCCTATATGTGTCACAAACAGCCCTAGAGTTCGTACTAAAATAACACCTATGATACATATCAATCAACCCCAATGTCACCTAGATACTCCAATATCACCACAAGTATCCGTGGGTTAATTATTCGACATGCATCAAACAATTTCAGATTCATCATATTCAATCCAACACAAAGAACTTCCAAGAGTACCCCCAAGATTTCTATCGGAGAAAGTAGGACAAGAACATGTATCAACCCCTATGCATTGATTACCCCATTTTCACCACGGGAATCCGCAAGTTGAGTACCAAGACATAAATCAAGTGATCTCAAATCCGATATTCAATCCGACATAACAAAATCACAAAGGGAAAGATTCAATTCATCACATCAAGAAAGAAATGGAAAAACACCATATGATCCAACTATATTAATAAAGCTCGTGATGCATCAAGATTGTGACATCTCAAGAACACGAGAGAGAGAGAGAGAGAGAGAGAGAGAGAGAGATCGAACACATAGCTACTGGCACATACCCTCAGCCCCGAGGGGGAATTACTCCCTCCTCGTCAAGGCCTCTGCCGCAATGATGAAGATGGCCACCGGTGATGATTCCCCTCTCTGGCAGGGTACTGGAAAGGCTCCAGATGGTTTTTCTTCGATACAGAGAGTTGCGGCGGCGGAGAAGAAGTTCTAGGTTAATTTCTGAATGTTTCTGTATATATAGGATTTTTCAGCGTTGGAATCATGCCAGCCGGAGCCACGTGGGCCCCACAAGCTAACAGGGCGCGCCCTATTGACTTGTGGCCCACAGGTGGCTCCCCTCCGGTGGTTCTTTGCTTCGGTATTTCTTATTTTCTCTAGAAAATCCAGAACAAAGTTTCAGGTGATTTCGAGAACTTTTATTTTCTACACAAAAACAACACCATGGTAATTCTACTGAAAACAATGTCAGTCCGGGTTAGTTCTAAATAAATCATATAAAGTGCATCAAAATCATATAAAAGTATTGTAAACATAGGCAAATATGGCATGAATACTTCATAAAGTTCGATACGTTGGAGACGTATCAACATCTCCAAGCTTAATTCCTACTCGTCCTCGAGTAGGTAAATGATAAAAGAAATAATTTATGAAGTGTGAATGCTAGCATAGTGAATAGTTTTGATCATTGATAATTTCAGTCACTTTTCTAGTATCATAATCAGCAACTTTTTTTCATAAAAATCATCATGATAGAGTAGTAATCAATTCACATGACATGGTTCAAACAATGCATTCTCTTGAAACTTAACAACCTATGTTCTTAGTCATCAAACAATTATAGTTATATAAAGTCTAAGTAAGGGCTCCACATACTCAATTATCATATAGTCTTCTATGATTGTTAATACTCAAAGCATATTTTTAGAACAAACAGCATCCATCGAACACACAGAAATATAGGGGCTGTATGTGAAAGTTCTCTTTCTTATAATAGTTATTCATGAATTTCTTGTATGACCTATATTGAGGTTGTAAAACTTCAATAGATTTTACTTTCTAAACCAAATGTGAAACTACTACTAAGCATAAAGCACATTGATCATTTCAGATTTATGATATTTCATTCATTCACAATTTACTCTTAGGATAAAAGTGAAGCACATGAGTAAACATCAAACTACTCTCAAAAGATATAAGTGAAGAACAATGAGTAGTCAAACAATCAAGTGGCTATGTGAGGACTATCTCTCAATAAATATTTTCAGATCTGAGATTTATTTAAAACAGAAAAATAAACAAAAATACACTCCAAAAATAGCCCATATCATGTGAACGAATAAAAACTTAGGCTCAACATAGGCTAACCGATAGTTGTTGACGAAGAGAGGTGGGATGCATAGCATCCCCAAGCTTAGATGCTTGAGACTTCTTGTAATATTGAATTGGGGAGCCTTGGGAATCCCCAAACTTGATCTCTTGTGTCTCGTTAATTCCTCTCATATCACGGTATCACCTAGGTCTCAAAAACTTCATCCACACAATACTTGAAAAGAACTCGTGACATAAGTAAGTGCACATAAGAATAAATCAACTCTTTATGTACTGCCAAGACAAGTTGCATAATAATTTTCAAACATTATATACTGTATACGATCATTTCCACAATTTATATCTACCAATATAAGTCATGAAAACCATAGGAGAAGTAGATAACAAAACTATGACAGCAATCTGTCTAAACAGGACAGTCTGTAGCAATTAATTTCGAAAGTGCACTTATGTATCTCCAAAACTTATGAAAATTTAGGAAATGATAAAACATTTATATGAAAATTCTTTGTAAAAATTTCAGAAACTTTGCGCATTCCAGCAAAATATGAAAATTCAAACACTACAGAAGAAGTTTCTGTTTTTACACAGCACACATAAAACATGCAATTCAAGCATCCTAAAAGGCAATTCTTGGAAATTTTTACTCAAAAACAAGATTATAAATAACATCAAGCAATGTTTAACAAAATAAAATGACTCTCCAAGCAAAACTCTTATTATGTGACAAATAAAAATATAGCTCCAAGTAAGATATACCGATAGTGTTGGAGATGAAAGAGGGGATGCCTTCCGGGGCATCCCCAATCTTAGATGCTTGAGTATTCCTTGGATATTACCTTGGGGTGCCTTGGTAATACCCAAGCTTAGGGTCTTACCACTCCTTATTTTCCTCATATCGGTGTCTTACCCAAAACTTCAAAACTTCAATCACACAAAACTTAACGGAACTTCGTGACATGGGTTAGTGTAATAAAGACAGATCATTCACTTAGGTACTGTCAAGAAAAAGATTCATAATTTTTATCACATAATACCTACTTTATTCTATCATTCCCATAATTTACACCACTAAATATAAGCTATGGAAACACTAAAACAAGCAAACTATGCATGCAAAACAGAATCTGTCAAAAACAGAACAGTCTGTGAATATCCGAATGAAATCCATTTTTACCTATCTCTAAAAATCTGAAAATTTTGGAAAACACAGAGAATTTGCATAGAAAAACTGTGTAAAAATTTCAGAATTTTTTGACTCTCCAGTAAAATCAGAGAAATTCTGCACTGGACGTAAAAGTTTCTGTTTTTGCAAAGAGTCAAACTAACAAGTATCCACACTATCCCAAAGGCTTTACTTGACACATTATTGAAATAAAAGGCACAAAACATTATTACTACAGTATACTAATCATGTGAACACACAAAAATATAAAGCATAAATATTGGGTTGTCTCCCAACAAGCGCTTTTCTTTAAAGCCTTTTTAGCTAGGCATGATGATTTCAATGATCCTCTCATAGGAATAATAATTGAAACATGCAAGAGAGCACCATGAATCACATGTAAATCACATTTAAGGCTAACCCACTTCCTATGCATAGGGATTTTTTAAGCAAACAATTTATTGTAGCAAGAATCATCTTGCATAGGAAGGCAAAACAAGTATAACTTCAAAACTTTGAACACATAGGAAGGAAACATGATATTATTGCAATACCTACAAGCATATGTTCCTCCATCATAATAATTTTCATTAGCATCATGAAGGAATTCAACAGTATAACTATCACATAAAGCATTCTTTTCATGATCCACAAACATAGAATTTTCATTATTCTCCCCACAAGCAAACTTCTCATACATAATAGTGGGAGTATCATAGGGGACTCGAATGCTATAAATTGTTTCCACATTAAAAGTGTGATGTTCAAAAAAAGGGTATTCATAATTATGAAAAGTTTTATAATAATAGTCATCACTAATTTTTATAACATAAGTATCATCACAATAATCATCATAAGTAGCAACTTGGTTGTCATACTCAATTGAAACCTCTTCCAAAGTGGCGGAATCATCATTAAATAAAGTTGTGACCTCTCCAAATCCACTTTCATAATTATTACAATAAGATTCAACACCATCCAAAATAGTGGGATCAATAATACCTAGAGTTGATACTCTTCCAAACCCACTGTCACCAATATAATCATCATACATAGGAAGCATGCTATCATCATAATAAATTTGCTCATCAAAACTTGGGGGACTAAAAATATCATCTTCATCAAACATAGCATCCCCAAGCGTGTGGCTTTGCATATCATTAGCGTCATGGATATTCATAGAATTCATACTAAAAACATTAATAGCATGCTCATCATTCAAGGATTTAATGCCAAACATTTTATTAAACTCTTCTTCTACCACTTTGGCACAATTTTCTGATCCATCATTTTCAAGAAAAACATCATAAAGGTAAAGAACTTGATGCAACGTCAATTTCATTTTTTGTAGTTTTTTTATAAACCAAACTAGTGATAAACAAGAAACTAAAATATTTAATTGCAAGATCTAAAGATATACCTTCAAGCACTCACCTCCCCGGAAACGACGCCAGAAAATAGCTTGATGTCTACTACACAACTTTATTCTTGTAGACGTTGTTGGGCCTACAAGTGCAGAGTTTTGTAGGACAGTAGCAATTTTCCCTCAAGTGGATGACCTAAGGTTTATCAATCTGTGGGAGGTGTAGGATGAAGATGGTCTCTGTCGAACAACCTTGCAATCAAATACAAGAAATCTCTTGTGTCCCCAACACACCCAATACAATGGCAAATTGTATAGGTGCACTAGTTCGGCGAAGAGATGGTGATACAAGTGCAATATGGATGATAGATATAGGTTTTTGTAATCTGAAAATATAAAAACAGCAAGGTAGCAAGTGGCAAACAATGAGCAAAATGTTGTATAAATGCTTGGAAATAAGGCCTAGGGATCATACTTTCACTAGTGCAATCTCTCAACAGTGTTAACATAATAGAATCATATGATCATCCATCAACGCGCAACAAAGAATGACTCCACAGTTCATAACTAGCGGAGAACATTAGATGAAATTCTTGTAGGTAGTAGAACCACCTCGAAGTTACCCTTTCCGATCGATCTATTGGGCTATTCCTATATGTGTCACAAACAGCTCTAGAGTTCGTACTAAAATAACACCTATGATACATATCAATCAATCCTAATGTCACCTAGCTACTCCAATGTCACCACAAGTATCCGTGGGTTAATTATTCGACATGCATCAAACAATTTCAGATTCATCATATTCAATCCAACACAAAGAACTTCCAAGAGTAGCCCCAAGATTTCTATCGAAGAAAGTATGACAAGAACATGTATCAACCCCTATGCATTGATTACCCCATTGTCACCACGGGAATCCGCAAGTTGAGTACCAAGACATAAATCAAGTGATCTCAAATCCGATATTCAATCCAACATAACAAAATCACAAAGGGAAAGATTCAATTCATCACATCAAGATAGCAAGGGACAAACACCATATGATCCAACTATATTAACAAAGCCTGTGATACATCAAGGTCGTGACATCTCAAGAACACGAGAGAGAGAGATTGAACACATAGCTACTGGTACATACCCTCATCCCCGAGGGTGAACTATTCCCTCCTCGTCATTGCCTTTGCCGGGATGATGAAGATGGCCACCGGTGATGATTCCCCTCTCCGGCAGGGTACTTTAAGGCTCCTGATGGGTTTTTCTTTGATACAAAGAGTTGCAGCGATAGAGCAGAAGTTCTAGGTTAATTTTTGAAGGTTTCTGTATATATATGATATTTCAGTGTTGGAATCACGCCAGCTGGAGCCACGTGGGCCCCACAAGCTAACATGGCACGCCCAGGGGGTGGGTGTGCCCTATTGGCTTGTGGCCCACAGGTGGCTCCCCTCAGTGGTTCTTCGCTCCGGTATTTCTTAGTTTCTTCAGAAAAAATCATAACAAAGTTTCGGGCAATTCCGAGAACTTTTATTTTCTGCACAAAAACAACACCACAGTAATTCTGTTGAAAACAACGTCAGTCCGGGTTAGTTCTAAACAAATCATATGATGTGCATCGAAACCGTATAAAAGTATTGTAAACGTAGGCAAATATGGCATGAATACTTCATAAATTATCGATACGTTGGTGACGTATCATGCTTGCAGTTCATATTTGAATTATGCACATTAAATGTCTAAAAAACTCAATTAATGTATAAAAAGGCCAAACCAACCCTGAATAATTCCATATTTTAACACGACACTCCTATAGTTGCATGTTCACAGTAGATAAATGTTATAGCAATCCAAACACCGTCCTTTGCCGATGTAACCTCAAATTTTCGTTTTAAAACAATATGAAAATCAAGTACATCACAAAGAGTTCATGATCATGAATCGTGTGTGATTCAGTATATAATATCTTGGGCCAATCCTCATATAGGGCTTACGCCAGAAGCTTTGTCGGCTACCGTCCACCCCCGATGCATCAACCACAATTGTTTCCCAAGCCCATTTTACTGCTCAGCTGTCGCCAGTGAAACATGGGGACGTGCATCCGCGTCTTGAAGGCAACTTTGGCGGCCAACACCTGACCGAGTGCATTCATAGATGTTGTGCAGCCATCTCAGTTGTAGCAGCCACCTTGTCGGAGACTTCAGCCGCGCTAATGGAGGTTGTGAGCGCGTTTAGGGCGGTTGCGGCCGCGGTAGCAAATGGGGAGAATTACACAACAGTTGTCCATTCCTCGGCAGCTGCCATAGCTATGATGGCGGCCACCCACGTCCATGTCGAGGCCACCCATGCTCAGCTCGTGTCATACACCGCACAAATGGCAGCGGCCTTCTCCGACACCGGTCAGCAACCCACGTCTAAATAGTTGGCAATCGCCTAGAGCGCTCGAGCAGCCGTCCGTTCATCTGCGGCCTTGCTAGCCCAGATGGAGGCCGTCAACGCCCTGACCGCGACCGCCCACACCCGAATCGTGGCGGCCTTTTCCAAAGGGATGGCAAATACGGACTGCGAGAGGCTTGTGGAGCATGTGGCGATGGATGCCATGGAGCCCCTTCCCCAGCAGGTCATCGAGCACGAGCTGGACACGGAGGAGGAGGCAGACATCGACGACCTCCAGGCGGAATATTTGTCTTTGTCTAGAGCGTTGGTCTTTTGTTAGAGTAATGTTTAGGTTAACCAACTATGTTTAATTGATGTAATTGCTCGATTAAGTAAGTGTGAGCTATGCTGTAGACTCTTTTATGTAGTACCCAAATGAGGAAGTGATGTTAAATTATGCAATGACATTGATGACTGTAACTAGGGAAATTCATACCTAAATTTTCCACTGTATCCCCATTTTGTCTTCCAATTCAAAATGAAATTCAAGTACATCACAGATAGTTTGTTAGCACGAATTGTGTGCAATGTAATATCCAATATCTTACGCCGAAAGCTTGGAGACCACAATTTGCACGTTCAAACTCATCACACACGGGGTAAGCTATAGTAATTGTTTGTGATGTTTTGATATCACACATGGTTCTGAATAAGGGACTGTGTCTGATGACACTTTGCGTGCCAGTTTTTCGCTGCACTAAACGGAAATTTTGGACTACCGCAGAAATATCTACCTCCCCCACCCCTCATACCAACCAAAAGACATATTCCCCGGTTTCCTCCTTTCTTTCCAAGTCCTAACCTTCACTTCTTGCTTGCACCATCGCCTCCTCGCCGGCGACACTCCTTTCTGCTGCTCAGCCTTGTCCATCTAGTCAGGTAATCCACACCTCCTCATACTCCCACTCCCCCGCCCCCTCCTCCTCCATCCCACATGCCCCGACCGTCGGCACGACACCTTCCACCCAAATCACCGCCCCGTCCTCCAAATAATCACCACCGAAAGCCATGGTGCACGCAATATGGCCCGGATCTCAAGGAGCGTTTGGCAACGGAGAAGCAAATCACGGTCGCATGCCCGGATGAGGCCGTGATGGCTTCCATGCTTGTTGAACCATAGATCTTCGAGCAGCATGTCGCCGTGGAGGCCTCCCGCGACGCCTCGCGTGCGGACGCCTCTGCGCGGTTGGATGCTTTAAACGACAGCTCATGGTGTTTTCTCAAGGGAACCCCCCGATGCCTTCGATGAAGACTACGAGGTGTTTCCTCAGCGTGCCCATGCTTGCCTCAGCTCTAGAGCCGGTAGGTTCGTGCCCGGACAAGCTCAGGAGACTCACCACTACGAGGAGTGCACCCACGATGTGGAGGCCTCGCCCTCTTCCAAGTTTAAGGATACCATCGTCATCGATAGCTCCGACGATGAGAAGTAGCTTGTTTTTTTAGCTTAGTAAGGACCAATGTTTAGCTAGATATGCTGGTTAAGCATGTTTGGTTTACCTGTTGCATGTGCTACTCCTGCCTTTCCTTTAGAAATTCTAGTGAAATGTCGAATGTAATGCTACTATGCAATCTGATCTTCTAGTATCTTCTATTGTGTAATGTGGTGCTCAGTTAACTATTTGGTTCATTTGTTGTGGTGATCATTTAACTAGTTGGTTCAATTCTGCAATATGATGTCCGATTGTTCTTGGTACAATTTTGTCTTGTTATGCATGTGAGAAATAAATCGAATTTGGATGTACTAAATGCATGTGAAACATATACAACCGCTATATTTCCTAGTTCTTAGCACGCTTGGTTTAGATAACTGGCTTTTCCATGTGGCTCGAATTAATCTATGGATCTTCAATGTGTTTATTTTTCATTAACATATTTTACTGATAATATGCAAAATCTCACTTATTACCTGATCAATACATATCTTATATATGTTGCAGGGAGAAACAATGGGAGACACTGATGTTTACCATCAAGGTTTGCATATGCATGGTCCTTTGGCTAATAACACATTATTGTGCAATTGCAGGAACCATTCTAATATTTAGGTGTTTAATAATTTGGTCTTTCACATGTAGGTCCTACTGTAAGAGGTTTAGACCCACTATTCGACCCATTTTGAATGTGGGGAAATGAGGTCTTCATAATATCAGTCAAATCAAGAACCTCAGAAGGATTGTTAAGATAAATAAACTATCGACAAAAAACAACAAGATATTTGTTTGCACAATGAAGAAGACATCAGTCAACTATAGGATGGTACTATCTCTTTTACCTTGTCTTTTTCCCTTTGGGCCATTTTAAATTCGAGAAAATATATTTATGCGTATCTTTGTTTCCAGTCCTTTCCAAAGCAGTTCATCGATGATTACGTCTCAAACCACTTGTATGGTCAAGAGGCGAGGAAGGTATTCAAACAACACCCACGGTATAATCTTGAAATCTTTCTCAAGAGGATGAAGGATAAGCGGGCAATCATCCACAGGCACATGCCTAAAGTTGCAAGGACCTTCAACATCATTGAAGGCTCAATATTCGCCTTCTGCTTCAACAGTTTTCTAGATGAGATTCGTATGTCTATTTACCACCTATGATGCTACTTTCAAAGGTTTTAGATGTTGCATGTGAAACTTGGTCTTGTTGTGTACTACCTCCGTTCGGGATTTTTAGGCTGGCGAGCAACTCAGCGAGGTCCGTTTTTACTAGGCCGCATGCAAGAAAATTAATTAAAGAAGTATTGCATGCAAATAAAGTAATGAGGGAGGGAGGCGTGGGAAGGCGTACTATGTGCATGCAGCAGTCAGTTACCTTGAAAAGGTGCGAGACGGGTTTTTTTGCTGCATGCAACTGTATTAATCAATGAAAAACTAGCTCGTCCTCTCGTTTTTCATCCCGTCTTGGTACGAGAGTTTCGGCCCGTGCGAACTATAAAACCGGACAGAGGTAGTAATTTGTAGCTAGGTATATGCCTATATGGTGTAACTGAGTGCTGAAGCTATATGATGTTGTACTCTGATGTGATTTCAATTATGAAATCCTAGTTGTCGTAATATGAATATGAAATATATTATGTGCTTGATATGAAATTTCAATTTGATTACTAAATGTATTATAAATAATAGGATAATTAGGCTGCTTATTGCATTTTCTATTGCAGACGGTTTGTCAGACAACACCGTGTACGATGACCACAACAAACCCACACGGTTTCTAGAAAGTTGGCGTGTTGGATCAGTGAACAATCATACACGACTTTCGACCGACAACTGTGTGCGGTAGGCCACTTATCACAAACATTTTCACATAAAAAGTGTGTGTGATGGACAACCCTATGCCAAACAGTTTCTTCTAGGCACCGTGCATGATGCATTGAATAACGCAATCCACAAAATTATAACTATCGTGTGTGATGGCCACCCCTATCACAGACGACGCTATGTAGAAAATTATGTGTGATGTACCATACGAACGGAAACATATCTTTTGGGATGCACTGTGTGGGATGCTAAGAACATGTCACACGGCTTCTACAATATGTCTGTCTGCGATGGCTCTCCCAATCGCACATGAGCTTTTTTTGCCCCGCGTGTGTGATCGGAGGAGGCATCACCAATGATTTATATGTGTCGTGTGGGATAGCGCCCCCCCGGTTGCACACATAAGCAAGGTGACGGTTTAAAACTACATCGCGGAAAGCGGGTATAAACCGTTTGTATAGGAGCCGCCTGCACTAGTGTTGATTGATGTTTTATTGTCTACATTATGTCATGTTGCTTATTGCGATGCTCTGTTTCTTGCAAACTTAATACCTCGAGATGCATGCTCGATAGTGGTTTTGGGGTAGAGTATTTATAGTAGATGCAATTGGACTAATGGTCTACTTATCACGGGCGTAATGCCCATATGAGATTATACCATGAATGATCATAGTCATAAATATAGATATTGCAATTTAATCGCTGCCCAACTGTAATTTCTTTTACCATGCCACTTGCTTGTTTTGAGAGAGATGCCACTAGTGAACTTATGCCCCTATGTCTATTCTCCATTACTAAATACTTCTACACAATTGCTACTATTACCGTTTTACTTTGCTATCACTATCTCTATCAATTGCGTTTAAACTTGTGACTAGCAAGACAATTGGCTTGTGTCTTGTGTGCAAGTGCTACTTACTTTGTTCGTTGGGAGAAGTTCCTACTAGATTGATAACCTTGGTTCTCTAACTGAGGGAAATACTTGCTACTAGGTTGCTTCACCCTTACACCTAGGGAATCCCAATAACTCCTAGGGGAGAAAGAAGAATCGCGTGAATGACGCCGATCCACCTATGGCATTAGATCTTCATTTTGAGCACTCTGAAGAAAAACAATGTCATTTTTTACCTTCCAAATGCTAAGTCTGGTGACTGGAACTTCTCTGGTTTGACCCCCAACTTGGTCCTTTTCGATGTTCCAAGTCCACAGAAGTGCCAACATACCTACAAAGACCACAAAACGAAGGAAAACTAATAAAAAACAAGTAAAAACTAAAAGTTTTGCAATGAACTTGGTAAAACGAGTAAAGACTGGAACTATGCACTGCGAACATGAATAAGTGCTAGATGGATATGACATGAGTGATTTTGGTAGTAAAATGTACTCTATAAAGTATGCATAAAATCCACTCATCACGACCCCAGTGAGCATCCGATTTACCGTCCCTCGATTCACGTGCCTCTATATACCTCCGAAAACCCTGAGGAATTTACCGCCCTAATATTTTTGCCGTAGCACACCTCTGTTTCTTCATGATCCAATCTGGAGACCTTTCCTGTACTCAGACAGAGAGGGAATCATCACGATGCCATCTCCATCAACTTGAAGGTCATCATGACCGCTCGTGAGTAGTTTCCTTTGGACTATGGGTGTCATGTAGGACTCGCATTGGTGCCTCACGTGGACATCATTGTGTGTCAAGATCTTCATCTGGGTCGACCTCTAAAGTAGGTGCTCAACTGTGGACTGCTTGGCCCGTGGGCCTCCCCATGCCGACTGGTGCATTCTATACGACCAGGAGACTGAGGACATGCAACACATCCTCCTCTGGTGGTCCTTCTCCCGCCAGGTGTGACATGAGATCCTATCCTTGTGTCATTCCACGACAAACCTTCCTCATTCAAAGCTGGCCTCCCTAGACTGGTTGGCGGTCTCCCGCGACCATGCCCCCGACCATGCATGAGGGACTCTCCTCTCTTCCGTTAACTGCCTCGTGGCTCTAGAAGCATTGCAATGGATGTGTCTTTGATGGTCCGACGCCCTCTGTTTCTTACCTAGTTAACACCATCCACGAAGAGGCTATACTACAGGCTAGAGTTGGAGTCAAGGGGCTCAACCAACTTTTATTCGAGACATAGGGCTTATAGTTGCTGGGATGAGCACCCCCTTTCTAGCTTGTTCGCCTCAAGCGCTCGCTACCACGCCAGAGTGTGTACGTGGCTTTGTGAGTTGCACCTTGTAGTTGTTTCACTCTCTTCGTGTCAATGAACGAGTCATGATCTTGTGTATTTGCTAAAAAAAGAAAAGAAAAGGTGTACTTAGCAAACCCACGGACAGGAGAAAACCCACAAAAACTTCTCTAGAGGTGTTTAGAGGTAATCTTTACAAAGGGTGCCACTTAACTAGTGGTTACGCAAAAGTTGCATGCTACACTCATCAAGTAAAAGATAAACAAAAAATAGAATTACATTTCAAACATGAGAAATCTCAGGTTTTTTCTCTCCAATACGCACGAGTGTGCGTACTATATATTAAAAAGAGGGATGCGGTAGAAACACCTTCGCGATTGCTGTTACATATTATATGAACCCAATTCCACCCGAACCGACATGCACTGACTAGTCTAACTCCTCTCCCTAGCCCACGTTGAAATCACACCTAAGAAGGAGCCCACGTCCCCTCTAATTAACCCAGCCTGCTTTCACGTCCGTCCTTCCCCTTCGATCCTGATGATTACATGGTTTCTCGACGGTACCACCCCATCAAATACAATCGCTTTTCGGTGTTTTCACAGTTTTCATAGAACAAAAATGAGTATAGCTCTGACGTTCTTCCCGCTACGTCTGATGCCAATCTTGCTTTGGCACCAGATAGCTTCTCTTCCCTTGATGGTATCCAATCGTGCTTGTCCAGAGGACGGTAGATTACCGTCCAAACCTCTCGCGTGAACACACGGTCAAGAAGTTATATATTTTCTTGAAAGTTTTGCATATTTTTGTTATGAAATGGTGAAGAAAATAAGGCGACTGGTACGCGTCCACCGGCTGATGTTTGCTATACGCCCGCCATCTCGATGGCCGTTGGATCTACGCGTGCAGCCGTCCGATCGATCTCCTGCCACGCCCCGCTTCTCCCCTTCCCCACTCATTAATTCCCGCAACAACGGCTTTGTTGCAGAAACAACTGCTTTGTCCCGGCTGCTACGCGTCGATCAACCGGGTCGCTATCCGTCAGATGTGACGTCATCAAGTGGCTGATGGGCATATTAGCTTTTGCAACATAGATTATGTTACAGAATTTTTTGTAATAGAGATTATGTTGCGAAAACGTTTGTAGATTTATTTTTTTGCAACAGAGTTTGCTATAGAATATTTTCTGCAACAAATATCGTGTTGCGGAAACACCTGTGTAATTTTTTGCAATAAAGTTTGTTATAGAATATTTTCTGCAACAAATATTGTGTTGCGGAAACACGTGTATAATTTTTTGCAACATGATCTCGGTCCATTGAGCGGCCGAACGTGTCGTTCCCCATTGCAACAGAGACAACGTTGCAGAAAATCTTTGCAATAATGATCATGTTGCAGAAACCTTGCTACAGAGTTAATGTTGCAAAAAAACTTTTTGCAACATGGTCCTTGTTGCAGAAATATTTTGCAAAAAACAAGTATATGCGTCTAGCAGCTGTATCCGTCGCTATTGCAACGGATTCCTTGTTACAAAAAAACTTCATGCGCGAGTACCGTCAGCAATCCAGCATGCTCACCCGGACGTGTCTCTCCACCCCTTCCGATTTAACTCACCACCCACATGGCCACGTGGCGAGCAAAGGAGGTGGCGGACGTGGGAGCAGGATCAGCCGGCTGGAAGGTAACGTTTCCCAAGTGACTTTCTTTTAACCCAAAAGAGAATCGGATAAAGGTAAAACGCATGTCCACGAGCAGCACATGCGTCGCGTGTGCATGAATGCAAGCTCGAAACCAATCGATTAATCGATACGCATTACATGCACGCACTGGAGGCGCATGAGCTGCACTTACTGCCAGCACTAGTACGCGAGCGAACGGGAACCTCGTGACGCGACGTCCACGTCGGCCATGTTAGCCCGCGACGGCATCCACGTTGGCACCCTCCCTCCCTCCCTCCGTTTCAAAAAATTTCCTTCCGTTCTCCGGTTGGCCGCGCCCCGTGCGTATATATAATAGGCCGTTCGTTCTGCTTCCCTCCTCTCGCTGGCTCCGAGGAATTCTTCTTGCGGATGCGATCGCCGGCGAACTGATCCGTCTCGGAGGCGAGGGTTTCTCTCCTCGACGCCGGGTTGGTCCCTTCCCGGAATCGGGGAGAGTTTTTGTATCGGGGGTGTCTGGCTTTCCGAGAAACGCGCCACAGGTGTTCGACGGAATTCCCATATGCCGAGCGGGGGTAGGCGGCGGCCGCCGTGGACGTCGCCCAGGTGCGCGGCGGAGGCGGTGCCGTCGAGGTGGAGCCCATGCACCCCCGCTGGACCCGCAGGTTCCGGGAACCACGTCACTCCGCCCTTGAGCGCCGGCTTCTGCTCCTACCGCGTCACCCCGCCGGTGAGCGGCAGCGGGTGTTCCCGGCCACCGAGAGCGCCGCCGGCGGTCGATTCCCCGTACCTGAGGGCGAAGCAGGCCCAGGTAATACGATCGAGCGCCACCATCATGTACAATTTCTTCCTCTTTAGGGTCCAAAATTGAGCGCTGTATCTATCTGGTTCTGGCCATCACCAATCAGGCTGGCCAAATAGATGCAATTCTTCAGGTTAATTGTGGAACTGAAATTCAGGAGAGAACTTGGTTTGCTCCTAACGTGTCCCCCCAGTGTACTGGTGATAATAGTTAGTGCTAGCTCCTTGACTTGCACAGTTGCATGTGAAGCTCAAATGCCACCAGGCTGCCTCAATTGTAAGTCACAGCGCTCTTTTGTGAAAAATCGTTGGCATCCATTTTCCTGGGGCCAAATGTCAATAAACATGCATCATGGGCCTGAGTCAGTTCATTGAATTTTGTCTTCAATGAACCTATCATTGTTCTGTTATGTGCATTGTAATGGTATTCTGCAATAACTGCAGCTTGCTGAATCTTGTGAGATGCTAAAATTCATCAAATCCTAGTATATGAGAGAAGGATGCAGTAGCTTTGAAGCTTAGTATTTCTCCAATGAAAAACCATTATATGGCTGTTTCACGCCATCTTCAGTTGTATCAGGATATCTGTTAACTGCACAAAAATAGAGAAATATGAAAGTAGACTCCCTGGCATAAATAATAATTTTGGAAAAAACAACATTAACCTAAAGTGGCACAAAAGTTTTGCCCTTGTACATATGTCTCAGTGAGTAGGTGTTCTATTACCGGAAGTCTGTTGTATCAAAAGATTATATCAAAACGGTTTGGCAAGATGTGATGGTGTACTGCACTATGTTTGTGTGCCACTAGTAGTTGTAACAGGTGCTCATTCTGCCTGATGGCCTGAAGTGCTTCTGTGCATTACCTGCGTTTACACAGTGTATTTTTTTTTAATCTGTGGCGCTTAAAGACTTGTGAATCAATCAAGATGCATTTACGACTTGATCATAAAAGCTTTCGTAAGATAAGCTTGCATATCTCTTTGTTTCCTCACTTTGTTCCTATTATTCCAGTTAATTGAAAAGGATCCAAACAAGGCAGTTCCATTGTTCTGGGCAGCTATTAACAGTGGTGAACGAATTGAGAGTGCACTGAAGGATATGGCTACTGTACTGAAACAAGCAAATCGGGCTGAAGAAGCCATCGAAGCGATAAGATCCTTCCGTGACCGTTGTCCCAATGAAGCTCAGGAGTCGCTTGACAATATTCTTCTTGACCTATACAAGGTATCTCGGTCCTGTAAATTTACATATATAAGCTAAACCTTTCTTCCTAAGCCCACTTTTGAGGTTTTATTATACTAGTAGATCCTGAACACATTTAATATATTGCGCAAACCCATACGAAAAGTTCATCAGCTAAAATCCATACTGCATTTGTGTATGAATAGTTAGCCTCTTATTGATATAAATCTTGTCTGTGTTAAACCAGAAATGTGGTAGGACAAAAGAGCAGATTGAAATGCTGACAGTGAAGCTGAGAATAGTTGATGAGGATCTAGCTTCTGGCCGGTGGAAAGCAAAGCTGTCTAAATCTCATGGAAGAGTAGTCTATCTCTCTCTGAGGGATGAAAAAGCAAGGTATTAAAAGTCTTCCGTACATCTTCATTTGTCCCGCAAATGCCATTCTAAGGTTCTGCTTTGTCATGAAGGTTGTTGGGTAACCTCGCCTGGGCATATATGCAGTCTGAAAACTATGAGGAGGCTGAAATGCTCTACAGGTGATGGACTTATTAAGCTGATATGGATTTCGTTAGACATGATATATTATCTTGAAATTCTCAATCCTTTTGTTGGTGCTATTTGTAAGAATAAGTAAATATTATGGCACCATTGTACTCCCTCCATTGAGATATACACACCCTCGAATTTTGAGCCTAAATTTGGCCATGAATTTTACTAACAAAATATGAATTATATGCCACAGAAAGTAAATCATTGGATTCGTAGTTGAAAAAGGTTTCTAGTGGAATAACTTTTCTGGCATACAACTCGTATTTTGTTTGTCAATTTCAAGCTTGAAATTTGAGGGGGCCTTTTATATTTGACGGAGGGCATAGTTGCTCAGTCAGCATCAAGGATACAGAAATGACTTGTCTCAGCACTGATAAATGCTGATACTGGTACAAGTGGACCCTGTGTTTCTGTCATAACCTCATGCATCATTTCCAGTAAAGCTCATTCAACTAAACCAGCTGCTACTGACTTGGCGCTTGCAGGCAAGCTCTTGCCATGGAAGCTGATTATAACAAAGAGTGTAATCTAGCCATCTGCTTGATGAAGATGGGAAAGGTAGCTGAAGCTAAATATATCCTCCAACCTATACCTTACAACTGCAATGATGAAAACCATGTGAGATCTTTTGCACGGGCTACTGAAATGCTTAGGGAACTTGAGTCACAAACACTCCCTTCTCCCCTAACTCAGATGAAGTCTAAAGATTCACAGATTTTACTTGCTGCTGATGTGGAGAGTCTTGAATATCTTCATCCAGAAATATTCTCTAGTTCTTCAACCCAACTGAATTATGAAGAACTGCAAGCTTCAGTTTCGGTGGATACAAAGAAGCGTGAGGATTGCAACTCTCAAGTGCTTCCATCTCCGATCACTCAGTTGAAGCGTAAAGGACCACAAATTATGGTTGCTACTGAAGGAGGGAAGAATGGACAAAGTCTGCAGGAGTGCCATGATCTTTCAAGACTGTTCAATGATGCTGCCACACCACAGTCTCAACTTGAGAAACTACGAAAGCTGCTGGTAAAAAAGGACAGACCAAATATCAGCACACAGTATCATGTTCAAACTCCTAGCTCAGCTGAATGCCTGCCAAACCCTAATGGCGCCATCGATGCTAGTGAGAATCCTGTGCAAGAGGGGAAGGGTTTGGTTGATGGTGGTAGAAAAACGTGGGCTGACATAGTGGAGGAGGATGAACAGCAGCTGGGCGATTGCAAGAACACTACGGCACAAGGTGAGAGTAGCAAGGATGCAAGTGAGCAGAGGGATAAAACATCATCATCTTCTCAAGGAGGAAGCAGCACCCTCAAAACCCCTGTTGCGAGTGTTCGGCTGCAAAGTTCCTCTGCAGGTTCATGGCGACGCAACGACTCCAGAATGTCGACAAATGAGAACGTGAACCGGAATTTTGTCAGGACAGCTCCAGCGTGGAAGCAGCAGAAGGTTCAAGATAACAGCAATCAAGTCTGCCAAATGCTTAGCACAATGCATCTCAACAAGAAAGCTCAAGGCACCGAGCAAACACCATGGAGAAGCAGTGCAGCTCAGCGTTCACTTTTCCACGGTCATGTACCGTCTGGTGGCGATGGACACTCTCAGGGTTCCAATCACACCGAGGCCACTAACCGCTGGCCTAAGAACGCGGCGAGCACAAAACCGTGGAAGCCACAGAACCGCTTGCGGGTCTTCCAGGAAATCACAAATGAGATGAAGCAAAATGTTGCATAGCTGCATCTTTATTCTTCACTCACTGTTGATGTAAGTTCTTACTAGTAAGTAATTGTTTCCCACCAGAGATGGGAAGAGCATTAGATTGGAGTGCCAACGGCTCAAAGTAAATCAATGCAACAATCGTGTAGAGTTAAGGAAGTCGCTGAATATCGTCAATGGTTCATATTATTCTTGAGAAATCACACTCTCTTCAGATCCAAGTAGATACTGTATATTTTCAGCTGCATGTATATATTTTTCCTTTGTCAGCCCAAATAATAGCCTGTAAAAGAGGGCAAGTAAAACCCTACTAGGATTTTTCCTTTTGCAGCAGTGCTCACTGCTGCTTACCATGCATATACTACTACTAACACTAGCGTCCTTGTACCTTTTGGCACTACTATTTAGATGTTACTGCGTGGCTCATTTGCTGAGCACATGTGGTTTCTTGTGCTGCATGCATGGCTAGACATCTCCTGCATGATGGGCTGCAAGATCTGAGCCTTTGCAGAGACAAGCAATGGCAAATGCATGCAGTTCACTGACTGAGCTACCATGCACCTGCATCGTTCTGCATAGTGCTTGCCCTCCATGGCATTTTCTACCTTGTCCACACACTGGAGTCAGGTGGATTCCTCCCACTGCATCCACTGAGGGTGCTAACATGGCGTGCTGTGCCGCAGCAATGGCAGCCTTGAGCCCTTCACCTCATCCTGACCTGCACGCCCAGACGGTCGACGCCGCCAGCTAAGCCGCCTCCGTTGGCATTTCCAACCAATTCGTCCAAAAATAAATAAACTGACCTGCCGGCCGAGGTTGTCGATGGCGCCAGCTAACCCTAATGTGGCGCGACGCGTCCCGGTGACACTATTGCGTTCAACGCAACAACATGTCCGCCCACAAAAGATTAAACTTGCCTCAGGTTGTCGATGCCGCCAGCTAAACGGACGTGGCCTCGCTTCGGTTGACGTTGTATATGTCGCATGTTTGTGCACTAAGGAGTTCACCTAATAAAAGCTTAAACGAGAACACAAAGCCGTCGCCATCTGTCAAGTCCCCCAATAATTCTGGTGCATGATTGGTCACAAGTTGCTTATGCTTACATGTAGATATATCATATATGTGTAGGATTTTGATAACCAACGAACGTCAGATTTTTAAGCGTGCCAAAACGAACGTTTTTTATGGAAAATTATGTTAGACGAAAAATTTCTTTAGCAAGCATAGCATGGCAAATCCGCCATGTTCAGCTTTTTGCAAGGATTTACCGGGCTTATTGATGAAAAGTGTCATCCCCGCGACAACATAAATTGTCATGAAAAACATTTGTTTTCACATGCTTGAAGACAGATTTTTTTTTACGTTGTCCTATGTGTGTGCATTGGCGTCCATTACATTAGTGGTCTACGTGTATGTGGTATGGTTTCTCTGGAACATATGCTCTGAGATAAAGGTCCAAGTATGCAGTAGCAACAGTCAGTCAGCTAGCCGACCATGACCTGCATCGCCCGCCGATGACTATTTCAGGCGAGTACTACATGGGGGAGCTGTTCATTGTTCGTTCAAGTAGATCAATCATTGGAGTCATGGAGGGAAAAATGGATTCACGTGCCTACGGCGAGTACTCTAGGCGTCCAAAATATGGATACAAAACTTGTTAGTTTTTTGTTCCGATAGCAGTTCGTTGCCTGCGCCTATGGAGATGTAATAACAATAGTTGGTTCGTTTTGTATTTTACTTTAGTCTTTACTGAACTATGTACTGAACACTATGGTGGTTCCTTTAATGGAAATCGGTGTGGAGATAGATATATTTTTCACAGATGTACTGAAATAATAATCAAACGTGATTTGGCGAGTGATATTTTTTTTAGATCTTACACCCTATGTTCCTAAATACAAGACGTTCTGACAGGTCAAAATTTAGAAACTGAGGTAGTACTACTTAAGAAAATCGATAAGTACTTCATCCATTCTAATTAAAGTAAATGCTATTTAGAATTTCAACAGTTTGAACACTAATACATGCATAAGGTAACTATTTGCACTTGTCATATTGAACATAAACAATTAATAAGTAGGCTATCATCAAAAGTACTTTATTTCCCTTTTCTTACTAACACGAGCTACAGAAAAAGTGGTCAAACGTATGTCTTGGAACCTGCGCCACCAAAAAAAAAAAGAAAGTATGGCCTACGCTGCTACTCTATGGATAAAGTTCTTAATTTGAGGGGGGAAGCGCCATAAAGATCAAATAGTGTATGGAAATAAAGGAAAACAGAAGTATAGTATGAGTACTACTGAAGAAAATAATGTGATTCATGCCCGATTACAATCAAGTTTCCCTTTTCTTTTTTGAGGATCGATTACAATCAAGTTAACAGAACTACTTCACGGACGATTTTTTGCCGAACGACACATGCACGATAGCTAACCCAAGCGCCTACGGCTGTTCAGGCTTGCCAATGGATGGTGCGATAAGCCATATCGTCCAAATTTCGGCTGGCAAGCGTCGTCTGTGTAGCAATATTAATGCTCACAAGTTAATAATCAAATTGTCATTCTCATTTTTTTTCCTTTGGAATGTGCAAAAGGCTCTTTTGCGTCTTTCTGCGACTAGGGCAGAAGCTGTCTTGTACAATGAAAATAAAATCAGAAATCAAGTGGGTAGAAGTGTGAATGACATAAAATCTATACATTTTCTTTCTTTGAAACAGGAAATCTATACATATATGGAACATCTGGAATTGTTCATCTTCTAGCCCTTCAAACTAGGTTGGGCTCAACTTCTGGGACTGGGAGGCACTGCTTCTCGAAGACCTGAAATGATTAGCAGATTCTCCAATATTTGCTGGCTATCAAAGTGATATTTAGCCATAACAGGGGCAAATTTAACCCTGAAAATATAACTTGATGCTAAGTGAACTGCAAAAATGTTTTACATTTAGGAACAGAGGGTGTGCTATGTAAGATGTCATTGTCATCCAGGAGATTTAGGAAGCTAGGGAAACACTAATTTACTTGCTTGCTCATATATAGTCCACGATTTGCATTGGTCAAAACATATACATAAAATCACCATTTTCATTACGCATGCACGAATATGGTTGTTGAACAAATAATAGTTAACCGTGTATTAACATATACATTGATATAAAATAACATGTATAGCTGGCACATCGAAGAAAACCAATTAAAATATGATTGGTATCTTTTCCAGCTGATACTTTATATAGCAGATCAAGGGGGGAAACTATATGAAGTTACGCATGAACATCATCAAGCGCCATGGAGAGAACTGATTGCTTAATAGGGAAGACAAACATCAATGAAACTAACTAGGAGAGGAGAGGGAGTGGGAGAGGAAGAGGGAGAGGGTTCGATTTCGATATGCTTGGATCCGTGCACGCCATCCATCGCAGGCAACCTCATTGCAAAGGTGTTGCTCTGGATGAGTGGCATACAGGGAGCCAGGCACATCATATCATATCCCAGTTACGCTAGCTTCATCACCTTTCCAATATTGCCGCCATGGCTATCACATACTCGAGGAACGGAGCTAGCAGTGGCTAGTAGCCAGTACTCGGAGACTGCATTCATGCTCCATTTCCCATTGAATGATATGACGATTGATGCATGTACTGTCACTAGCTTAGCTGAGAATGAGATGCATGATATATTGTATGAGAGATGCAGTCGTATCTGTGTACAGCAAAGTGAGAGCGGGGAAGATAGCTGATGGGGAACACATCATGCGGTGAAGGGAGGGGTGCCATACATATAGGCCTAGGCCGTGTGTGCTGGGAGGAGGATATCTAGATGTGTGTGTGTGTGTGTGTGTGTGTGTGGCGTGAGGCAATGGGGTGAACGAGTTAGTGCATATCACATAGAACTTGAGAATAAGTTGGTATAATGCACCATATAGTTACTTACATTGTCACACACTCTTACCTCCACAATAATACTATTTTACCAAATAAATAATTTCCCTTTATGTATCTCAGATGTTTTATTTCTATACATTTCCCTATATATGTTATATTTAGAGCATCTCTAACCGATCCTTTATAATGCTTTAAAGGAGTAAAAATAATGTTTTTCCTCCTCGAAACCGCACCTAGGTGATCCCTCATAAACATTAGAGTAGTATAATTTTACTCTAGGCGCCTCTCGATAATTAAATATACTTGGCCGCAGTCACGAGGAGTAAAAATTTCGCTTGCTCCTAAAATCCTAATACGAATTTTTGTCCGAAAGGACCACCTGCCGAGTCGAATTGTCAAAAAAGACCACCTGCGAATGAAATTGTCGGATCAGACCCCCCTGCCGCCACCAGCGCAGGCGGCTGGGGCCTGCCGCCACCAGCGCAGGCGGCCGGCCAGGCGGCTGGGCCCTGCCGCCACCAGCGCAGGCGGCTGGGCCCTGCCGCCACCAGCGCTGGCGGCCGGCCGCGATTCCCAGCGCTGCTGCTTTTTTGCAAGGACTCATGAGTCATAACCATAGCGGGTACTGTAGCTGAGGCTAGCTTTTGCTATTATGCACTGATTACCCCTTTTGACAACCACTAATCACCAGCTAATCAAGTGCTAACATGGGTAAAAATAAAATGTGTAGATAGTACAATTGACAAACTCCATTTCATTCCTTTGGAGCAACTTCATTTGATACATGGATTAATTCCTACAAAAATGACAAAAGTCAATGTTCTGTTAATTGGAATAACTGAAAAACAGATTATTGCCGGGCCCAGCCGCCTGGCCGGCCGCCTGCGCTGGTGGCGGCAGGTCCCAGCCGCCTGGCCGGCCGCCAGCGCTGGTGGCGGCAGGCCCCAGCCGCCTGCGCTGGTGGCGGCAGGGGGGTCTGATCCGGCAATTTCATTCGCAGGTGGTCTCTTTTGACAATTCGACTCGGCAGGTGGTCCTTTTGGACAAAAATTCGCATCTTCCGTTCCGTTCACGCCGCCGCGCCCAGCCTCCGATTTCCGCCGTTGCACCCCACCGCCCCTCCCCCCGTCCTCGTCTCAGACCGCCATGGCCCACCCCGTCGTCGAGCTCCAGCAAGTCGCCGAGATGGTGTGGGCAGACCGCAAAAGCACCGCTTGTCGTCGAGCTCTAGCAAGTTGCCGAAGGACATGAAGAACAATGCTCTGTCAAATCTCACTCCGGCGTGGTGCTAATCCCATTGCACGCCTCTGCGCGAGTTGACGTGATGGCGGCTCTGGTAAACCTTTCTCTTGAGCCGATGAACAAGGTACAAATCGCATGAGCGGGCCACGTGTCAACGCCCGTCTAGGTGCTCTACTCGGGCATCTCGGCACCGGAGGTGCACTTGCATGTGGCCGACGCACTCCTTGTCCCCGCGCTAAACGAGGATAACGGCGCCGCCATCGGCGTGCTGGCACGGTGCCTTCCCTCCTGGACCTCCCCTCGTGCCGTCCAAGGTGTGTTGGTCTCGCGCGGTGAGCTTTGACAATGCCTACTTCCCCGGCGGCCATCAGTGTGCTGGTCTCGCGCATTGAGTTCTGACGATGTTGCGCACGCGTCGGGGGCGTGTTCCTTCTCGCGGGTACACGGTGTCTGCTAGCTAGGCGGCGCGGAGGCTCATGAGGTGGAGCATGGTGAGGCACGCTGTCTCCTGGATGACATCCACCGTCGCCGTTGCTGCGCTCATGCATCGTCAGCCTGCAAATCATTCCATGGGGAACGTCATTAACGTGATGCTTAGGGCTAAACCTGATTATGGGCAACTCGGCCCGATGTCCCGGCCTGAGCCCGGCCCAAAAACTCGGACCAGATCGGGTCGGGCTTGCCTCTCCGGATGGGCTCGAGCTTTGTTTTCTAGCCCCAAAATATATTCGGGCCGGGCTCAAGCTTTTGTTTTTGCACTTTTCGGGCTGGCTTTCGGGCTTTGGGCGAGGCTTATTTTATACGTAACAGCATTGAGAAACAACATTCGGGTCGGGTTTTCGGGCTTCATGCCTTTATTCGGGTCGGGCTCGGGCTCGGGCTTGAGGAAGTATGTGTTTTCGGGCTTCAGGCTGTGCTCGGGCTTGAAGCTTGGGGTCTAGCTTTATCGATCCCGACCCGAAACCCGGGCCGGCCCGAATATGATCAGGTTTACTCATGGCTCTCATAGACGGGCCGGTTGTAGCACACACTTACATGTAGCATTTGCACAACTGCGGGCGTCCGCCCGCCACTTACCGACGCCGGTTGGCTCTGCGATGCAAGGTCACATGATTGAGAACCTCATTCTAGCTTGTATGTGTGTTGCATGGCACGTCCTCGATAAAATGCATAAGCCAAATATAAATTATAGGCAGTTAAGATAAAGGGATCAGCTAGAAATCGTTTTTATTAGAGAATAAAATATAAGGAGTTAAATAAGAAGGGACGTTTGTTCCTCTAAATTATGTTAGAGATGCTCTTACAACACCCATTGTGGAGCACGGAACTTCCTCCAACCATTGCTCTCGGTTGCATGTGCTAGTGTGTATATTTACATCCTCTCAACAGCGTATGTCAGCGTGTGCGTATATTTCCCTGACATTTTTTTGGTACTGTTGTAGAATTTCGCAAAAAAGAAAGGTGCCTTGGTAGACCGCTAGTAGCTAGCAGGCGACAGCAATGTAATGCCTGGCAACTACATTGGCGGTCATGTTCTTGTTACCAACATAACGATATTATAATATGGAGGAACTAACTAATAACTACCCCAGTAAAAAATAATTAGCCAATGATAATTTGTACGGAAAAGGAATCTTCACTATATAGACATGATCGCCTTTATCAGGGCTACAGTGCATGTTTGGTAACATGATATGCGACTGCTGTGAACCTACACATTAACCCTTTTTTTCCTTCTGCTTTTGCAAAAGGGGAATAATAATAATTGCCAGTACAGCTTGGATGACATTTTTTCTAGAACAAGCTTGGATGAGATGAAATAATGCATATGCAATTATATGCATGTTTTTTGTCTGAACTTATATATGCAGTTTTGCATGGATGGCATTTAGCTTGTTATGTGTCATTTATCAGCATTTTGACGCAACATGTGTCAAATAGGAAATACCGCAATTAGCCGCCAGGAAGCTCCTTTCCCATGTTTATCCGTAGGGTCCCTTTTATCCACGACCCACCTAGCACTAGAAGACCGGAAAACCGAAATCCATGGTAGAGCGTAGTTGAATTTTCTTCAACATCATGGATTAAAAGTCATAGGGATCTCCCTTAAGAAAAGGTCATAGGGCTCTATCCTGTTATGCTGGTTGTGGTCGCCAAGGTCAACATTGGGCAGTATATGGTGCTTGGCCTCCCCATGATCGTCGGTTCTTCGATGTGTCTTGGCGGTGGTAGTGACAATCATAATGCCACCTTTTAATATGGTTAGTGATTCTCATGGTTCACATTTTTGTACTCATGAACTTCTTCTGGGATAATTCGATGATACAACAAGCATAGCTTCTCACATTTAATGCGAGTCCAATTTTGCAATTCTGGTCTTTTGTGGCTCTTTCACCGGATTTTCAGAGGAACTTCAAGATGCAAAAGATTTTTTTTTGAAAAGGAGGATTACTCCTCGCCTCTGCATCAAGCGCTGCACACAACTATTTATTAAATTGAACTAAGTATCAAAGTGCCAAGAACATCTCTAGTAAGAGAAAAATGAAATAAAACAGCACGAAAAGACATAACCGACAAAAATAAGACACCATGCCTACACACATATCTTATTATTCAATTACCATCCAAACCGGTTGTACGTAGTCTCTCATCGGTTCCATCCATAGGCCATAAGCTCCCTAGCTTTCGTATGGTATAATAATGCAGACGCTCGGTAGATAACCAACATTTTTTTGAATTTTATTTTGTTAAACACATAGTCGTTCCAACAATTGCAAATAGCGCAAAGTAATGCACAAACTCCCACACGGATTCGTGCCGCCGTATTGGGCTGGAAAAAACGCCTTGCCCAACCAGTTACCAAACAAGTTTGATGTACTATTAGGTGGTGGTATGTTAAAGGGCACATGCATTATTCTCCATAGAATCCTTTCAAGGAATAAGTGCTAAATCGTTTTCTCGTGCTCATAGAAACAACAACTTTACTACTTCTCGCCTGCGTTTTACCAAATTGTCAGTGGTCGGACACCCTTATGCACAAACCATACGAAAATCTTAATCTTTACACATACTTTTGTTTTCCACATATGAATAGACGGGAGAAGTGGTCCAGTATTAATCAAGTCCATGCACATTGATTTAACTAAAAACACGTCTGAAGCTGATATAGTCCATAGACTTAATCTGGCTCATTAGATAAGGTGACCTCCAACAATCTACGGAACCAAATGTAGCTACTCATCCCATGTTTTCCCAACTAGATCTCTCCTAAACTGGATATTTAGGGGAACCGGTCCCAACATTGTACTCATATAGGCCTTTTTATGTTGTACAATATTATAAAGCGTTGAATACCGTAAGGCTAGAGGTGTCACTCCCATCCAAATATACTCCCAACACCGAGTGGTACGTCCATCTCCAATAGTAAACTTACCCCTATTAAAGAAGTCAACCTTAGTTCTCACCAAACCTTTCCAAAAGGGTTAATCAGTCGGTTTTGCCGTTACTTGAGATAAGGTCTTAGAATGTAGATACTTATTTTGCATTAACGGTACCCATACCCCTCCTCCTGAGAACATAATAGACAAAGCCATTTAGTAAGAAAAACACTTGTTCTTAACCTCCAAATTTTCAACACCCAAACCCCCTTGGTTCTTTGGCGTACACAAACTATCCCACTTAGCCAGACTATATTATGTTTTATTCTCATCACTTTGCCCAGAAAACGTGATCTATAGAAGTTTAATATTTTTCGTATCCTACGAGTATTTCGAAGAAAGAGGGCAAGAATATAGGCATACTCATATGCACCGAGTTTGTAAGTACCAGTCTACTGCCATAGGACATGAGTTTGCCCTTGCAATAGCTAAGCTTCTTTCAAATCTGTACTCAATACGTTTCCATCCTTTGTTTGTTAATTCTCGATGGTGAATTGGAATCAGCCAGAAAATTCTGGAATCGATAGCCGCCCTTAAGTACAACATCCGCTATGAATGGCTCACTCGAGAGCTCGGACATGAAAAGCCTTGGCGATGGCAGCGCTCACACACCTGATGGGTCGATTATGCGCAGGTGAGGGAAAGTGGCTAGCTCGGAGAGCAACTGTAATGGTGACTCGAGCACCTCCGAGGCACGCGATTGAAGCAAAAAGCCTCGGCGAAACAAGAATAACAAGTGCCGCAATAGAGGAAATAACAGCGACGCCGAGGAGGCAGCAGTCAACACCGGGTTCAGCAACCAGCGTGGTGGCAACAAGAGGAAAACCCTTTCAGGGGAATAGAGATGCACTACTAGGGAAAACCCTAGAAGTAGCGCGGGTCAAAAGCCTAGCAGTAGCGCGGGCAGCCGCGCTACTGCTACGGAGCTACAACTAACTTTTAGCAGTAGCGCTGGTTGCCCAGCACTACTGGCAACTGAGTTAGAAGTAGCGTGCTTTTTTAACCCGCGCCACTACTAATCGCTCATATTTCTTTTTTTATATTTATATTGTACTTACACATGGTTATACATAATAATATACAACATTAATAATAATTGTGCAAGAAACAACATTTAGATTAAAGTGGATGGGTGCAAGTAATTAAGTTGGGTTAGTAGGAAAATATGATGTTAGGAAGGCACACAAGTGTCGAATGAAAGTGATCCGTCACGGTAGAGGGGACTTGGGACCGCGGAGGGGGTCCATGACGGCGAGAGGCAGCGGGGCCTCGCGGCGGCGATGGACGGCCGGGACAGGGAAGGGCCGCCGCGCGGGGAGGGCAGCCATGTGGGGAGGGCCGCCGCGTGGGGAGGGACAGGATGTGGGAGGGCGGCCGCGTGGGAAGGGTCAGGACGGGGAGGGCCGCCGCATTGGGAGGACGGCTGGGACTAGGGAGCGCCGGCGCGAGGGAGACAGTGGAGAGGAAGTGAGTGAGGAGGGAGAGAGTGAGGGGCACAGGGAAGAAGATAAGTGGATAAACTTAGCAATAGCGCGTGTAGGGGACCGGTGCTACTGCTAAGTTGGGCAATGGGGAGTTGGGCCTGGGCTAGCCACAGTAGCAGCGCTAGCCCATGACCCGCGCTACTGCTAACCCTGTTAGCAGTAGCGCGGGTCATGGGCTAGCGCTGCTACTGTGGCTAGCCCGTGAGCGTACAGTGTGCCTCACCTACTAGTAGCGCTGGTGACCTGTACATGCGCTACTGCTATATCTTACAAGTAGCACGTGTTTTGGATGACGCTACTACTAATTAATAGTAGCGCCGACTCTTTATCCATCGTTACTAACTTTTAGCAGTAGCGCTGGTTGCCCAGCACTACTGGCAACTGAGTTAGAAGTAGCGTGCTTTTTTAACCCGCGCCACTACTAATCGCTCATATTTCTTTTTTTATATTTATATTGTACTTACACATGGTTATACATATTAATATACAACATTAATAATAATTGTGCAAGAAACAACATTTAGATTAAAGTGGATGGGTGCAAGTAATTAAGTTGGGTTAGTAGGAAAATATGATGTTAGCAAGGCACACAAGTGTCGAATGAAAGTGATCCGTCGCGGCAGAGGGTACTTGGGACCGCGGAGGGGGTCCATGACGGCGAGAGGCAGCGGGGCCTCGCGGCGGCGATGGACGGCCGGGACAGGGAAGGGCCGCCGCGCGGGGAGGGCAGCCACGTGGGGAGGGCCGCCGCGTGGGGAGGGACAGGATGGGGGAGGGCGGCCGCGTGGGGAGGGTCGGGACGGGGAGGGCGGCCGCATTGGGAGGACGGCTGGGACGAGGGAGCGCCGGCGCGAGGGAGACAGTGGAGAGGAAGGGAGTGAGGAGGGAGAGAGTGAGGGGCACAGGGAAGAAGATAAGTGGATAAACTTAGCAGTAGCGCGTGTAGGGGACCGGTGCTACTGCTAAGTTGGGCAATGGGGAGTTGGGCCTGGGCTAGCCACAGTAGCAGCGCTAGCCCATGACCCGCGCTACTGCTAACCATATTAGCAGTAGCGCGGGTCATGGGCTAGCGCTGCTACTGTGGCTAGCCCGTGAGCGTACAGTGTGCCTCACCTACTAGTAGCGCTGGTGACCTGTACACGCGCTACTGCTATATCTTACAAGTAGCACATGTTTTGGACGACGCTACTACTAATTAATAGTAGCGCCGACTCTTTATCCATCGTATTTAGTAATATTCTACCTATAAGCTATTTCCTAGGAGTGATGGCCCATCAACATTGGACAAAATACTCGAAAGACGTGAGCCATCCACGACATGCCTGACAAACCCGCTACCCATTCGAACTAGAATTGCTGGGTGATCAAGCAAGCCGGAAAGATAGCGGCTATAACACCCTGGATTTTGCCTTCTGGAAAAATCCTTTCTTGTTTTTCCTATTGTATTTTTTTGGTGTTCTTGTTTTTTTTATCTGCACTCTTGTGGTTGAATTACATTATTGACTTGCCTAGTTACTTGGGATTATGATTTTCGCCCCAAAACCCAAATTGCCCCTGCCGCTAACAAAAACCCCAGGACCTTAGTTGAACTACAACACCCCTGTTCCTTGCACAAAAATTCACCAAAAACTTGGGTTAGCTCCTCCTACCCATATATTCACCATTCCCAACTTCACACACCCAGACATAAGTCAAAGTTTAGCCAAAATAATTCATCTAAGTTGCTGCCAGCTCTGTCAGGTTGCAAACCAAGTGCATTATAGTTTCACCCAATGAATCTCATATTTTGCATACACCACCATAGCATCACATATTGCATGACCACCAAATTTGATCCACATCCAACAATCATAGCTTCCTCCACAATTTCCTCAAAGATTGCATCCACCTAGCCATGCTGTGAAGGAAGCTATTTTTCATCCACCCACTTGAGCCCAAATTTGTCATGATGCTCAAACATGACAAATTACGAATGCCACCAAAAATATAGCTCATTCCACCCCTCCATATAGCCATGGTAAATTTTCCAAACATATGGACCAGAGAGCGTGGTTATACATGAAGTGCACTTTCCCCTCAGTCATTTAATCCCAAATTTTTCATGCATGATTTACATCATATAGGACCACACCACACAAAAATTTGGGTTTATAAGCTTCACCATTTGACCACAGGATCCTCTCCAACATTGTGTACATAGTGTCAGGTTGTACATGAAGTAGCATTTAGACTCATCCCCTTGCCACCAAAATTTGCATGCATATGCAAAATCGTATATACTAGCCTCCCCCAAAATTCAGCCAAAATGAAGTAGCCATTTGAGCACAACATCTCCACCAAGTTTCTGTAAACAATTTCATGTTGTACAACAAGTACCCCATAGATGCATCCACTTAGCCTCATATTGTGCATCGGTAACCACCCTCATAGCACACACTGACACAACAAAAATCACCATGTGTGACAGAGCCAAATTCAAATGGCAAACATCAAACACCTTCTGACAGAAACTGAAATTGGATGCTTCACTCACACGTTGAGTTCTCTGAACCCTCACACCACATCACACACTCTAAAACCACTAAGGACTAACACCTAGACAGGATGTACACGGCAAAAACCAACTATCATGGCCAATGCAAGTGCTGACCATGAAGAGAGCGTGCAAACGCACGCTCTATGCGAAACAGCGCACTCTCGTGCTCGCCCCTCATGCACGCGGAACCCCGACCCCTCCCAGCGTGTCAAACACATAGAACCGTCCCCCATCCCCTTCTAGAAGGCTTTGTCGGCCCCTGGGTGTCCAATTCCTCGCCAGCGAGCCTCGCTGGAAGGACCCAACGGCGTCGGTATTGTACTCCCGTGACCAGCCCGTCCCCCTCCTCTCCGGATTTGCAGCAGCGCCGGCCTACCGCTAGTGGAGAAATGGCTAGCCACAACTCTTGTTTGTGGCGCGCCATTTTTCACCAACGCCAGCACTAATTTTTTCAAACAGTGTTGGCGTTGGCTAAATTCGTACGCCATAGCTATTTGCTTAGTGCTGGCATTGCACATTAGGCCCGGCGTAGCACATTCAGGCCCATTAGACCCACGCCAACACTGGTCGCTTTTAACAGCTCCCGGCACAGTAAAAAACCTTATCCTTCACTCTCTCGATCCCCAAATCCACCCGTCCCTCCTCTCTATCCCCGCCGCCGCCCCGCCCGACGTCGTCCAGGCCGACGCCGCCGCGCCTGACGCTGTCTCCACCTGACGCCTCCCCGCCCGACTCCGCCTCGCCCGACAGTCAAGCACACAGGTACATCAAATCTGTCATCCCCACCAAATCGTTTGAAATTAGGTACTCCCTCCATCTCAGTTTACAGGTCATACGCGTAGTTCTAGGCCATTGATTTGACTAATCAAATATGCGTTATATGACACAAAGAGTACATCATTAGATTTTTAAGCGGATGTAGTTTCTAAACATATATTTTTCATCACATATGTCTTCGTGTTTCCTCTTTAATTAATTGGGGTCGGGTGAACATGTAGTACAATCTACCTTCGTGTTCCCGTTTAATTGTGCGTAGTGGCATCTACGGTGTGGGTAAAAATTGTCATGATATATAAAAGAGCACACTTCTAAATTATGTTCTAGTTCTTGCTAACAAATCTGAAAGCAAGGGATCAACCTAATGTTTAATTCTTACTAAATCTGAAAGCAAGGAACCAAAGAGTTTAAATCATGCATGTTAGGATCCACTATGCAATGATTCATAATACACATATGAGCTTTCAAAATTCTGCATGTTATTTTTAAATTCTTCATTCTAAGATGGTGAGCTTTCATTACAAGTTTTAATTTGCTTGTGTACATAATTTGAAACATCAAATATGGACAATTCATCAAGCAACAACGAATCAGTGGGCGGCGTGGAGAAGTGGAATCAGTGGTTCTTAGAGTAGTTAGAGTGGAGGATTAGAAAAATCGAAGACAACAATGCCGCAGTGAAGAATGAAAGGGATAGTCTGCTCACAGAGGTTGCTAATGCCCTCACTAAGTTCAACAAACTGAGGGAACTGCGGGATAAGTTGACGGAGGCGAGGGATGAACTCAAGCTCGAGAAAAAACAACTCGGGATAGAGAGGACTAACCTACAGACAAACGTTGCTCACTTCAAAAAAGATGGAGAGAGCAATCGGAAGAAGATTTGCCAGCTGTGGATAATCCTCGATGAAGAGTAGTTTATTTATTTCAGTACCTTTTGTGAAGTTTTAAACTCCGAAGTTTATGAGTATGTTTACTTGATTAGTACTAAGTTTTAAACTTTGAAGTTTATGAGTATGTTTAGTTGATCAGTACTAAGTTTTAAACTCTGAAGTTTATGAGTATGTTTAATTGATCATTACCTTTTGTGAAGTTTAAGCTCTTAGTTTCTAAAGTAGTATTTTTTATTAAAAAAAAACAAGTTCCTGGCATTAGACAACGTGGATGCCAGCAACATGTAATATACTTGTAGGATCCGAAGTATGTCTAGAGGGGGGTGATTAGACTACTTGACCAAATAAAAATCTAGCCTTTTCCCAATTTTAAGTGTTGGAAGGTTTTAGCAATTATAGCAAGTCAAGTACACCCTACACATGAATGTCTAAGAGTATAGCAGCGGAAAGTAAAGACATGCACATGAAAGTAAAGGTAGGGATAGGAGAATCAAATACAATTGATGACACGAAGATTTTTCCCATGGTTCCGATAGGTGGTGCTATCGTACGTCCACGCTGATGGAGACTTCAAACCACAGAGGGTAGCAGTCGCGAGAGTCCACGAAGGGCTCCACCCGTTAGGGTCCACAAAGTAGCAACCTCGTCTATTCCATCACAGCTTCCGTCCACAAAGAACTAGCCTCACTATGGGTAGATCTTCACAAAGTAGGTGATCTCTTAGCCTGTACAAACTTCTTGGTTCAACTCCACAACACGAAGAAGGAGGCTTCCAAGCGACACCTAACAAATCTAGGAGACACCACCATACAAAAGGTAATAGATGTGGTAACAATGATGAACTCCTTGCTCTTGTGCTAGAAATTAAGATTCATATGGTTGGAGTGGAAGGTCTTGATCTCAACACATGAGCAGGTAGTTCTCTCTCAGAAAAATGGATAGGACAAGTGTAAGTGTGTTCTGAGTGCTTCTCTTACGAGTGAGAGGTGGTGGAGGGGTATATATAGGCATTTCCAAAAATCCAACCATTACAACATTATTGCCCAACTGAGTGAAACCGGAGTAAAAACTCGGTTGTACCCACTAGTGCAAAATGTGGCAACTTTTGGCATTTCGATGAGACCGATATATAATTCTAGGTGGTACCGATATGAGTGACCTAGGCAGTTACACAACTCGGTGGTATCGATTTCAAAATCTCAGAAATTCCGATTCTTGAAAAGGAGATACCAGAGAGTTCGTCACTGATTTTCGGTTGCACCGAAAGTGAAAGTTGGTGTCAACGAGAAGTTAGGGTTTGGCATAGGATCTGTCTAAGTGAAACTCGGTATGGACGAATGGAAAAACTTGTTGGCACCGAATTTGGATATTTGGTTTTGGATAGGATATTTGTGGGAGAATTTCATGTGTATATTTGGTGGCTAATCTCTAAGCACTTGAGCAACTAGATCATCATAGACACCTCATCCCCTTTTAATAGTATTGGCTTTCCTATGGACTCAATGTGATTTCTCACAAAAATGTTAAATGTAGAGTCTTCAAGCTTGTTGCCAATGGATGTTCCTTGCATCTAGGGAATCTCCTCACAACCCTTTTGCCAATCCATTCATTGAACTTTCTTGAAATATACTTGGTGGAAACATTAGTCAAATGAAATATATATTGTTATTAATTACCAAAACCACCTAGGGGGAAGTTGTGCTTTCAATCTCGCCCTTTTTGGTAATTGATGACAACATATAGATCAAAGCTTCGATAGGGATAAAAGAATGAGTAGCATCATCGCTATGAGAAGTATATGATAAGCAAGAGCTCCCCCTAAATTTGTGCATTATTTTAAAATTTGCGTTTGAATGCAAATGCACAATCGATTAGGAGTGTGGGTAACTCTTTCAAGTCACATACCACTTGGTGGTGCGCGTAAATGATATGAATGGATTACAATGCACATAACACCAAACAAGTGAGTGATCATAATATTAACATCACATGGATAGGAAATAGTAGCATCATCAAGCAAGTGTATGATCAAACACACCAAAGTTTAATAACAACCACGTGATAAAACAACTGTTTTTAAAACGAAGAGAGCAACAAAAAGCAAAACACTCTCTCTCGAAGCCCTATGATCTATACACTTCTCCCCCTTTGGCAACAAGTTACCAGAAAGTTCAAAGTATGTAGAGCTAATCGTCTCTCTGAGCTGGGTCTCCTCCAGTAGTTGTTGAAGGAGTCGAGAAAAGGGCGTCGGTGAATGCTTCAGCTGAAGTCCTCCGAGGTGGTGGAGTAGACGCCAAAGGTGTAGATGGAGCTGAAGGAGCAGTGGCAGGTGCTGACGAAGAAGGTCTCAACTCTGGAACAGGCACTGTAGACGATCTGGCTTGAGTCTTGAACTGAGTGCTCGGCCGGAGAGGAGGACTATCATCATCACTGGAGTGGGGGCGGGCACTGCATCCACTTCCTGTTTCAGCTCATTGACAGTTACTATCAGCTCATCAACCTTGTTGTCTAGAGCATGAAACTTTGTCTCCACAATCCTCTCAAGACTTTTCTGGTTCTTGAGGATCTCAGCCACATTCTTCTCGATCCCTTGGAGAGAGTTAATGATAAAGGACATTTCGTCGCTCTTCGTCCTTGGAACTTGAGCACTAGTGGCTCTAGCTGTCGCTGCCTCGGCCTTTGCCTGTACAGTAGCTGAAGTGGGATGAGAAGGATCCATCACCACAACATTATCCTCAAACTCTGGCAGTAGTGGCAGGTGTGGACAATCAAGTGCATATACGCTCTTTCCAACTTTGGAATTGCTAAGCATCTGAATGTATGGAGCATATCCACATGATATCTTTTGGTCTGCAGCTATCCTCTTGAATGTCTCAACAATCAAATCCATCACTCGGAATCTTGAGTGGTTGTCTACATGATGCAGCATGTTGATGGAGTAACCCCTAATCATCTTGTCATCTCCAGACTTGGGCATCAAAGTGTATCTCATGATTGTGTTGGTAGTGGGTAATCCAGCTTGCAAGAAGTAGACAGAGCCAAGCTTGTGTGTTTCCACATAGGCAGCAAGGATAGGGTTGTACATACTGGCCATGGTGTTGTGATTCATCTTGGCCTTAGAATAGACATCAAGATCTCCCTCTTGTACCCGTGGGGCTCCTAAGATGGTAGCCCACTTATCAACTGTAGACTGCTACCTGGTGCCTTCAGTCATCCAAACCATCCTTCCATCTGGATAGAAATGAGCTGTAGAGTAAAACTACATGATCATCTCATCATTCCAAGCAGTGAACTCTCTGCCAACAAAAGCATCTATGTCAATGGCCTTGAAGTTCTCCAGCACATGAGGAAAATAGTCTTCATTCTCCTGAATGTATTTCCAGTCCACATATCTCATGCCACTGACTGCAGGACTCTTGTCTAATAAGAAAGTCTCATAAAAATCTTACTGCTCCTTGGTGTGGAAGCGAGCATCTACAACAGTTCTCCTCCTTATGGCACATGGATCATCAACTCTCCATTTCATCAATCCACTGTCCTTCCTCTTCTTCATGTCTTCAGCAACTGGGTGATTATCATTGTGTTCAGGCAGATGGGGTCTCAGCTTCCTTAGCACTGAAACATCTTCCTATTCTTCAATGGTGGAAGATCTCTTGTTCTTCTCTGCAAGAGGAATGTCTCTGGTTGTCTTCTTGGACTTGGGGGCAGTAGGGTTTTTGGTAGTAGATGGCTTGGCCTTAGATGCAGTCTGACTGGTCATTGCATCAATCGTCAACTTCTTCTTCTTGGAGGGAGAAGGTTGTGCAACTGGTTCTTCCTCTTCCTCATCAAGATATTCTGGAGTGGAGGGGTGAACAACAGCACGAACAGTCCTCTTCCTCACTCTCTGCTGGCCTGCCTTCTTGGGCATGGACTTAGAAGTCCTAGGTGACTCCAGAGTGAGAGTCATACCTGCCCTGGCAATCTCAGGTGCTCTCATAGCTTCAGACTTGGCATGCTCCTTCCTGACTGGCCTCTTAGCAGAAGTGACTTCATTTGCAGATTTCCTAGCAGCTTTATCCTTTTTCTCTTGCTGCTTTTTTGGCAAGAACCTCTTCTGGCACAAAATCTGAGTCCTCTTCATCTGAGTTGAGCTTCTTCCTGGCCCTTATGGCAACCTTTGGCAACCCATGAGAACTGGGGGTGCCTGGATCCTCTAAAGATGAAGAACTAGCATCTGGACTAGTGCCAGCATCCATGTCAACACTCTGCTCTCTGAGATCATTTTGATTGTCCTCTGACCCAGACATGCTGACCCTGAGAATAGGTATAGATAAGCAGAAGGGATAAGCATCACAAAATTCAGAAGTTTTTGAAAGTTTGAACTAAAAAATGTAGTTTTAGAATTCAGCAACATATAATTCGGTTCCACTGAGTTTCAGTTTTGGAAGCTACCGAGACAGACTCCCTCTTACACAGTGACTTGGTCACTTTTTCGGTTTCACCGAAAAGAGTGACTCGGTCACACCGAGACAGTTCTTAGAGCCCTAAAAACCAAATCGGTCGTACCGATTTTTCCTACTTAGTGACACTGAAATGCAGGTTGCGGAACCCTAAACCTAAATTTTCTCGTTCACCTAATCTAATGATTTTTTCTTCTGGATACAAGCATTGCAAATCGTGGCTTATCGATGGAACTGACCTAATGCGCAAGGATAGGATTGGGGAGCGCAAGAGGGACCGAAACCTTACCCAAATTCGGTGACGGTTCTGCTACAGCGGCGACGGCGGAGTTGATTCCCGTCGAAGGACTCCCGCGGCGAGGGCGCACGGGAGGTAAGGGCGACGTCTGAAGACTTCACGAGCGGTAGCAAGGGTTTGCGGAGGACAACTTTTGAAGAAGTAATTTCAAAAATCGGGTCCGATTGAAACATCTCGGTGCCACCGAGTTTCTTAACTGCCAGGAGACAGTGAAACTCGGTGAAGCTGAGATGAAGAAATCGATGATACTGAGGACAAAAAAACTGATCAACCCTAGTGCTTCGGTGGAACCGAGTTTGTGAAGTTGGTTACACCGAGTTGCACATGGGAGGTTTTGGAAGTCAACTCTTGTCGAAACAGAACTCCGAGTGCTCCTCACACAGAGGGTCCGAAAAGTGCTTGCTCAAATTTTGTGATGAAGCATGAATGGAATTTGAGACGACAAAGCATAGATAGCTAGAGGAGGGTACTTAGGCATTCTTGTATATCCAGTTGGCCAAAGAAAATAAAAGCCAAATAACAACAATTGGATATTCTCGAATGAGAAAAGATATGCATACTAACATGCTCACACAATAAGATGTCAATAGAAATCATGGCAAACATGCACAACTACTCTAGTGTCTACCAAGCACTTTGGCGATGACGGAGTCATCTATATATGAGTATATTGACTTAGGAGCCAAGAAAGAATACTTGATCATAGGTCATACTCATCGTTTAAGCACAAGTGGGGTTACCACTTTTACATAAAGCATTTAATGTCGTCACATCTTATGAGATGCTTTAACTCAAGTCTTAGAGTAAATCTCCCCCTTGATGTGACATCCCCCCTAAGAGGGATAAACTAACCTTGGGTTTTGTCGATGAAGACTTCATGTAGGTGATGTAGTGGTGTGGATGCTCATTGTTGATGAAGATCATCTTGAGTTGGGAGCAATCTTTGTTGTTTCGTACTCTTCTCACCTACACGGGTTAGTCCCATGCAAGGAACAAATACAACGATATCTATGGACATGGAATGAAGCACATTTAGATGATGTCCATTGATTCTTTAATTACCTTGTCCCTTACTTACCTTTGAGGGAATGTGTGACTCCTTGAACTATTGCATAAGGTTGGAGTTGATTGCAAATAGTCCTTGCCAAAAATGAATGTGAGTGAATTTCATTGGCGGAGTCACCCCTCAAGAACTTCTCTATTTCTTCTTCTTTGGGACCCACATCAAATGGATGGGAATCCTTGGAGTTGAAGTAGCACTTGATGAAGTAGAGCTTGTAGTAGCCTTGGGAACCCACTTGACCATGGCTAGGGATTCATCTTCAAATGTGTCAATCTCTTCTTGAAGCTTGTCCTTGCCCTTGAGCTTGTGGTCTTGTGGTAGAAGGTCATCTTGAGCTTTTGTTCCCTTGGGGAGAGTAGGTTCATACTTCTCCCTTTGAAGAACAAACTTCGGCTTGGGTTATTGGCGTTCTTCCCATTCAACTCCATTGGCATTGAAGTAGCCAATGCCTTGGTTCTTCCAGTATCCTCCATGCTTGCGTACAATCTCCTCAAGTTGCTTACATCCGGCAAGACTTTTGTAGATACCTTTTCCTATAATCCCTTTCAATAAATTGTTTTCTTGCTCAAGTGTAACTTGGCTAAGAGAATAGTTAGTGGATTCAATAGAGCTACTAGAAGCAACATTATGGATTTAACATTAGTATTGTTGCTACTAGATGAAGAACCTTTCTTGCCTTTGTTACTAGTTTGTTTATATTTAACTTGTGGAACAAATGTAGACAAGAGTAATCGTTTGGCAAGATAATAAGAACTCTTCTTTCGAAGATTGTCATTGATAGCTTTAAGAAAATCATGTTCTTGCTCTAAATTTAGCTTCTCGAAGCGTAGCTTCTCATGAGTTCTTAAGAGCTCTCTATGATCTTCTAGGGTAGATTCATGAGCTAACTTAAGAGTGTTTAGTTCTTTAGTTAGATGCTCAATCTCCTTCTTATCATCATCATACGACTTATCTTGATTAGCATGATTATCATCAAGTTCATTTTGACTAACATCACTAGTTTTATCAAAGAGCAATTTATCATCTCCTAGTAAATAATCCTCATCACTATTGAAGTCAATGTATTCGGGGTGTGATACCTTGGGGCCTTTAGCCATGAAGCAACTTCCACTTCCTTCATTTGGTGAATCAAATATATCATAGGAGTTGGAGGTTACGAGTGCTAATCCGGCAACACCTTCATCTTGACTATAGTCAGAGTTGGAGTGGTAGGTTCTCTCGGATTGGTTGTCGGATTCGGAGCCGGAAACCCATTCACCAACATGAGCTTGATGTCTTCTTCTTGTGTAGTTCTTGGTGTACTTGTCCTTCTTGTTCGAGTCCTTGCTTCTACAGGAGGGTCTTCGTTCATAGCGATCTTCTCTACTTCTTCTCTCTCTACGAGGTGATTCATCTCTTGAGCTTCGTCTTCTAGGTGACTCTTCGCTCCTTTTGTGGGGGGCCGTGCACTCATTGGAATAGTGTCCGGGCCTTCCACAATTATAACAATTTCGGCCTCGACTAGAGGAACGCTTCTCTTCATATCTTGAATTGGATCTTCTCTCTTTGCCTCTACTCTTGTAGAACTTGTCGAATTTCTTGACCATGAGGCTTATTTCTTCATTAGTAACAAGGTTGTCACTTGAAGTAGCGGGAGTGTCACTTGTAGCTTTGTATGCACCGCTTGACTTGGTGTGAAGTTCTTCTTTGTCCTTGAGTGACATATCATGAGCAACAATCCTTCCAATGACTTCCGTAGGCTTTAGATCTTTGTAGTTTGGCATCATTTGGAAATATGTGCACACGGTGTCGTATTTTCCATCAAAGGCTCTAAGGATCTTCTTGATGATGAATTTGTCGGTCATCTCTTCACTTCCTAAGCCGGCAATCTCATTGGTGATGAGAGAAAGCCTAGAGTACATTTCCGCGACTCCTTCACCATCCTTCATCTTGAACTTGTCAAGTTGACTTTGTAGCACATCCAACTTAGATTCCCTGACGGATTCGGTACCTTCGTGCATATCAACCAAAGTATCCCAAATCTCTTTTGCATTCTCGAGACGCCTTATCTTGTTGAACTCTTCGGGGCATAAGCAGTTGAATAGAATGTCGCATGCTTGAGCATTGTATTGAAACATCTTCAATTCTTCCGCGGCCGCTTCACGATCCGGTTCCTTTCCATCACCAAAGAATTCACCTTGCAAGCCAACACGAACAACAGCCCATATGGCCGGGTTATGACCAAGAATATGCATTTTCATTTTTTGCTTCCAACTAGCAAAGTTTGTACCATCAAAATATGGACATCTACAATGATAACTTCCCTCACTAGACGCCATACTCTCTTAGATTGTGAAACCAATGCAATGGAGACCAAAGCTCTGATACCACTTGTAGGATCCAAAGTATGTCTAGAGGGGGTGTGATTAGACTACTTGACCAAATAAAAATCTAGCCTTTTCCCAATTTTAAGTGTTGGCAGGTTTTAGCAATTATAGCAAGTCAACTACACCCTGCACATGCAAGTCTACGAGTATAGCAGCGGAAAGTAAAGACATGCACATGAAAGTAAAGGTAAGGATAGGAGAATCAAACGCAATTGATGACACGGAGATTTTTCCCATGGTTCCGATAGGTGGTGCTATCATACGTCCATGCTGATGGAGACTTCAACCCATGGAGGGTAGCGGTCGCGAGAGTCCACGGAGGGCTCCACCCGTTAGGGTCCACAAAGTAGCAACCTCGTCTATTCCATCACGGCTTCCGTCCACGAAGGACTAGCCTCACTATGGTTAGATCTTCACGAAGTAGGCGATCTCCTTGCCCGTACAAACTTCTTGGTTCAACTCCACAACACGAAGAAGGAGGCTCCCAAGCGACACCTAACCAATCTAGGAGGCTCCACCCTTCAAAAGGTAATAGATGTGGTAACAATGATGAACTCCCTGCTCTTGTACTTCAAAATATAGTCTCCTCAACACACAATCACTCTCTCATAGATTTGGCTTGGTAGAAGAGATATGAATGGCTCACTCGAGAGCTCGGACATTAAAAGCCTTGGTCGATGGCAGCCCTCACAAACCTGACGGGTCGATTATGCGCAGGTGAGGGAAACTATCTAGCTCGGAGAGCAACTGTAATGGTGACTTGAGCACCTCCGAGGCACGCGATTGAAGCGAAAAGCCTCGGCGAAACAAGAATAACAAGTGACGCAATGGAGGAAATAACAGCGACGCCGATGAGGCAGCAGTCAACACCGGGTTCAGCAACCAGCGTGGTGGCAACAAGAGGAAAACCCTTTCAGGGGAATAGAGATGCACTACTAGGGAAAACCCTAGAAGTAGCGCAGGTCAAAAGCCTACAATAGCGCGGGCAGCCGTGCTACTGCTACGGAGCTACAACTAACTTTTAGCAGTAGCGCTGGTTGCCCAACACTACTGGCAACTGAGTTAGAAGTAGCATGATTTTTTAACCCGCGCCACTACTAATCGCTCATATTTCTTTTTTTTATATTTATATTGAACTTACACTTGGTTATACATATTAATATACAACATTAATAATAATTGTGCAAGAAACAAAATTTAGATTAAAGTGGATGGGTGCAAGTAATTAAGTTGGGTTAGTAGGAAAATATGATGTTACGAAGGCACACAAGTGTCGAATGAAAGTGATCCGTTGCGACAGACGGGACTTGGGACCGCGGAGGGGGTCCATGACGGCGAGAGGCAGCGGGGCCTCGTGGTGGCGATGGACGGCCGGGACAGGGAAGGGCCGCCGCGCGGGGAGGGCAGCCACGTGGGGAGGGCCGCCGCGTGGGGAGGGACAGGATGGGGGAGGGCGGCCGCATGGGGAGGGTCGGGACGGGGAGGGCCGCCGCACTGGGAGGACGGCTGGGACGAGGGAGCACCGGCGCGAGGGAGACAGTGGAGAGGAAGGGAGTGAGGAGGGAGAGAGTGAGGGGCACAGGGAAGAAGATAAGTGGATAAACTTAGCAGTAGCGCGTGTAGGGGACCGGTGCTACTGCTAAGTTGGGCAATGGGGAGTTGGGCCTGGGCTAGCCACAGTAGCAGCGCTAGCCCATGACCCGCGCTACTGCTAACCCTATTAGCAGTAGCGCGGGTCATGGGCGAGCGCTGCTACTGTGGCTAGCCCGTGAGCGTACAGTGTGCCTCACCTACTAGTAGCGCTGGTGACCTATACACGCGCTACTGCTATATCTTACCAGTAGCACGTGTTTTGAACGACGCTACTACTACTTAATAGTAGCGCCGACTCTTTATCCATCGTAATTAGTAATATTCTACCTATAAGCTATTACCTAGTAGTGATGGCCCGTCAACATTGGACAAAATACTCGAAAGACATGAGCCATCCACGACATGCCTGACAAACCCGCTACCCATTCTAACTCGAATTGCTGGGTGATCAAGCAAGCCGGAAAGATAGCGGCTATAACACCCTGGATTTTGCCTTCTGGAAAATTCCTTTCTT
Organism: Elymus sibiricus; assembly: GCA_039707655.1. Taxonomy (NCBI): domain Eukaryota; kingdom Viridiplantae; phylum Streptophyta; class Magnoliopsida; order Poales; family Poaceae; genus Elymus; species Elymus sibiricus. The sequence continues at coordinate 279,128,958 of CM077675.1, read as the reverse complement.
GTTTTTCCTATTGTATTTTTTTGGTGTTCTGGTTTTTTATCTGCACTCTTGTGGTTGAATTAGAGTACTGACTTGCCTAGTTACTTGGGATTATGATTTTCGCCCCAAAACCCAAATTGCCCCTCCCGCTAACAAAAACCCCAGGACCTTAGTTGAACTACAACACCCCTGTTCCTTGCACAAAAATTCACCAAAAATTTGGGTTAGCTCCTCCTACCCATATATTCACCATTCCCAACTTCACACACCCAGACATAAGTCAAAGTTTAGCCAAAATAATTCATCCAAGTTGCTGCCAGCTCTGTCAGGTTGCAAACCAAGTGCATTATAGTTTCACCCAATGAATCTCATATTTTGCATACACCACCATAGCATCATATATTGCATGACCACCAAATTTGATCCACATCCAACAATCATAGCTTCCTCCACAATTTCCCCAAAGATTGCATCCACCTAGCCATGTTGCGAAGGAAGATATTTTTCATCCACCCACTTGAGCCCAAATTTGTCATGATGCTCAAACATGACAAATTACGAATGCCACCAAAAATATAGCTCATTCCATCCCTCCATATAGCCACGGTAAATTTTCCAAACATATGGACCAGAGAGCATGGTTATACATGAAGTGCACTTTCCCCTCAGTCATTTAATCCCAAATTTTTCATGCATGATTTACATCATATAGGACCGCACCACACAAATTTGGCTTTATAAGCTTCACCATTTGACCATAGGATCCTCTCCAACATTGTGTACATAGTGTCAGGTTGTACATGAAGTAGCATTTAGACACATCCCCTTGCCACCAAAATTTACATGCATATGCAAAATCGTATATACTAGCCTCCCCCAAAATTCAGCCAAAATGAAGTAGCCATTTCAGCACAACATCTCCACCAAGTTTCTGTATCCAATTTCATGTTGTACAACAAGTACCACATAGATGCATCCACTTAGCCTCATATTGTGCATGGGTACCCACCCTCATAGCACACACTGACACAACAAAAATCACCATGTTTGACAGAGCCAAATTCAAATGGCAAACATCAAACACCTTCTGACAGAAACTGAAATTGGATGCTTCACTCACACGTTGAGTTCTCTGAACCCTCACACAACATCACACACTCTAAAACCACTAAGGACTAACACCTAGACAGGATGTACACGGCAAAAACCAACTATCATGGCCAATGCAAGTGCTGACCATGAAGAGAGCGTGCAAACGCATGCTCTATGTGAAACAGCGCACTCTCGTGCTCGCCCCTCGTGCACGTGCAACCCTGACCCCTCCCAGCGTGTCAAACACATAGAACCGTCCCCCATCCCCTTCTAGAAGGCTTTGCCGGCCCCTGGGTGTCCAACTCCTCGCCAGCGAGACTCGCTGGAAGGACCCAACGGCGTCGGTATATTACTCCCGTGACCAGCCCGTCCCCCTCCTCTCCGGATTTGCAGCAGCGCCGACCTACCACTAGTGGAGAAATGGATAGCCACAACTCTTGTTAGTGGCGCGCCATTTTTCACCAACGCGAGCACTAACTTTTTCAAACAGTGTTGGCATTGGCTAAATTCGTACGCCATAGCTATTTGCTTAGTGCTGGCGTTGCACATTAGGCCTGGCGTAGCACATTCAGGCCCATTAGGCCCATGCTAGCTCTGGTCGCTTTTAACAGCTCCCGGCACAGTAAAAAACCTTATCCTTCACTCTCTCGATCCCCAAATCCAGCCGTCCCTCCTCTCTATCCCCGTCGCCGCCCCGCCCGACGTCATCCTGGCCGACGCCGCCGCGCCCGACGCCGTCTCCGCCTGACGCCTCCCCGCCCGACTCCGCCCCGCCCGACAGTCAAGCACACAGGTACATCAAATCTGTCATCCCCACCAAATCGTTCAAAATTAGGTACTCCCTCCATCTCAGTTTACAGGTCATGCGCGTAGTTCTAGGCCATTGATTTGACTAATCAAATATGCATTATATGACACAAAGAGTACATCATTAGATTTTTAAGCGGGTGTAGTTTCTAAACATATATTTTTCATCACATATGTCTTCGTGTTTCCTATTTAAGTAATTGGGGTCGGGTGAACATGTAGTACAATCTACCTTCGTCTTCCCGTTTAATTGTGCATAGTGGCATCTACGGTGTGGGTACAAATTGTCATGACATATAAAAGAGCACACTTCTAAATTATGTTCTAGTTCTTGCTAACAAATCTAAAAGCAAGGGATCAACCTAATGTTTAATTCTTACTAAATCTGAAAGCAAGGAACCAAAGTGTTTAAATCATGCATGTTAGGATCCACTATGCAATGATTCATAATACACATATGAGCTTTCAAAATTCTGCATGTTATTTTTAAATTCTTCATTCTAAGATGGTGAGCTTTCATTGCAAGTTTTAATTTGCTTGTGTACATAATTTGAAACATCAAATATGGAGAATTCATCAAGCAACAACGAATCGGTGGGCGACGTGGGGAAGTGGAATCAGTGGCTCTTAGAGCAGTTAGAGTGGAGGATCAGAAAAATCGAAGACAACAATGCCGCAGTGAAGAATGAAATGGATAGTCTGCTCATAGAGGGTGCTAATGCCCTCACTAAGTTCAACAAACTGAGGGAACTACGGGATAAGTTGACGGAGGTGAGGGATTAACTCAAGCTGGAGAAAAAACAACTCAGGATAGAGAGGACTAACCTACAGACAGACGTTGCTCACTTCAAAAAAGATGGAGAGAGCAATCGGAAGAAGATTTGCCAGCTGAGGATAATCCTCGATGAAGAGTAGTTTATTTATTTCAGTACCTTTTGTGAAGTTTTAAACTTTGAAGTTTATGAGTATGTTTACTTGATTAGTACTAAGTTTCAAACTTTGAAGTTTATGAGTATGTTTAGTTGATCAGTACTAAGTTTTAAACTCTGAAGTTTATGAGTATGTTTAATTGATCATTACCTTTTGTGAAGTTTAAGCTCTTAGTTTCTAAAGCAGTATTTTTTTATTATATAAAAAACAAATTCCTGGCGTTGGACAACGTGGATGCCAGCAACATGTAATATACTTGTAGGATCTGAAGTATGTCTAGAGGGAGGGGTGATTAGACTACTTGACCAAATAAAAATCTAGCCTTTTCCCAATTTTAAGTGTTGGAAGGTTTTAGCAAATGTAGCAAGTCAAGTACACCCTACACATGCAAGTCTAAGAGTATAGCAGCGGAAAGTAAAGACATGCACATGAAAGTAATGGTAGGGATAGGAGAATCAAACGCAATTGATGACACGGAGATTTTTCCCGTGGTTCCGATAGGTGGTGCTATCATACGTCCACGCTGATGGAGACTTCAAACCACAGAGGGTAGCAGTCGCGAGAGTCCACGGAGGGCTCCACCCATTAGGGTCCACAAAGTAGCAACCTCGTCTATTCCATCACAGCTTCCGTCCACAAAGAACTAGCCTCACTATGGGTAGATCTTCACGAAGTAGGTGATCTCCTTGCCTGTACAAACTTCTTGGTTCAACTCCACAACACGAAGAAGGAGGCTTCCAAGCGACACCTAACAAATCTAGGAGACACCACCCTCCAAAAGGTAATAGATGTGGTAACAATGATGAACTCCTTGCTCTTGTGCTTCAAAAGATAGTCTCCTCAACACACAATCACTCTCTCACAGATGTGGCTTGGTAGAAGAGGTTGATTGGGTGGAAAGAAACTTGGGGAGGCTAGAAATCAAGATTCATATGGTTGGAGTGGAAGGTCTTGATCTCAACACATGAGCAGGTGGTTCTCTCTCAGAAAAATGGGCAGGGCAAGTGTAAGTGTGTTCTGAGTGCTTCTCTTACGAGTGAGAGGTGGTGGAGGGGTATATATAGGCACCTCCAAAAATCCAACCATTACAACATTATTGCCCATCTCAGTGAAACCGAAGTAAAAACTTGGTTGTACCCACTAGTGCAAAATGTGGCAACTTTTGGCATTTCGATGAGACCGATATATAATTCTAGGTGGTACCGATATGAGTGACCTAGGCAGTTACACAACTCGGTGGTACCGATTTCCAAATCTCAGAAATTCCGATTCTTGAAAAGGAGATACTAGAGAGTTGGTCACTGATTTTCGTCTGCACCAAAAGTGAAAGTTGGTGTCACCAAGAAGCTAGGGTTTGGCATAGGATATGTCTAAGTGAAACTCGGTATGGCCGAATGGAAAAAGTTGGTGGCACCGAATTTGGATATTTGGTGTTGGACAGAATATTTATGGGATAATTTCATGTGTATATTTTGTGGCTAATCTCTAAGCACTTGAGCAACTAGATCATCATAGACACCTCATCCCCTTTTAAAAGTATTGGCTTTCCTATGGACCCAAAGTGATTTCTCACAAAAATGTAAAATGCAGAGTGTTCAAGCTTGTTGCCAATGGATGTTCCTTGCATCTAGGGAATCACCTCACAATCCTTTTGCCAATCCATTCATTGAACTTTCCTGAAATATACTTGGTGGAAACATTAGTCCAATGAAATATATGTTGTTATTAATTACCAAAACCACCTAGGGAGAAGTTGTATTTTCTATACTGCTAGCGTCGGCTCCCATGCCAGCACTATTTTTTAACTGTGGCGCCATATTAGTGGCGTTGGGTGTCCACGCCAGCAAGGCCATTTTTGCCGCGCCATAACTAGGCTTTTCTGCACTAGTGTACCCCTCTAGCCATTCCACGATGTTGTAGCCTGCGCTGGCCTACCCCTCCGGCACACGGTCCCGGCCATGGCCGCCGACGGCCGAACACGGCGCCTCCATTTCTGCCTATAAAAGATTCCAAGCCCATCATTCCAACTCGCACCAATCCTCTTTCCCCCCTACCATTACCGGCCGACGCCCTCGTTGAGGGAGTCCGAGACTAAGGGGTATTCGGCCATCGGTTCACCTCCGGTGGGCTGCCTCGATGTGCCGCTCTGTTGCTATTGCAGGAAGGCCGAACTACAGGACAATCCCATGTTCGGAAGGGAAGGCTCCGAAGACTTGGCATGGCCTCCAAGACTAGAGAGCAGAAATGGGCTTATCTACGCCCGGATGGAAACCTAACATGTGTAACCCTAGGTACCCATGGTTGTTGGAAATATGCCCTAGAGGCAATAATAAAATGGTTATTATTATATTTCCTTGTTCATGATAATCATTTATTATCCATGCTATAATTGTATTGATTGGAAACACATTGCATGTGTGGATATATAGACAACACTGTGTCCCTAGTATGCCTCTAGTTGACTAGCTCGTTGGTCAAAGATGGTCAAGGTTTCCTAGCCATTGACATGAGATGTCATTTGATAATGGGATCACATCATTGGGAGAATGATGTGATGGACAAGACCCAAACTATAAACATAGCATATGATCATGTCAGTTTATTGCTATAGTTTTCTGCATGTCAAGTATCTGTTCCTATGACCATGAGATCATACAACTCACTGACACTGGAGGAATGCCTTGTGTGTATCAAACGTCGCAACGTAACTGGGTGACTATAAAGGTGCTCTACAGGTATCTCCGAGAGTATCTGTTGAGTGGGTATGGATCAAGACTGGGATTTGTTACTCCGTGTGACGGAGAGGTATCTCAAGGCCCACTCGGTAATACAACATCACAACAAGCCTTGCAAGCAATGTGACTAAAGTGTTAGACACGGGATCTTGTATTACGGAACGAGTAAAGAGACTTGCCGGTAACGAGATTGAACTAGGTATAGAGATACCGACGATCGAATCTCGGGCAAGTAACATACCGAAGAACAAAGGGAACAGCATACGGGATTAACTGAATCCTTGACATAGAGGTTCAACCGATAAAGATCTTCGTAGAATATGTAGGAACCAATATGGGCATCCAGGTCCCGCTATTGGTTATTGACCGTAGAGGTGTCTCGATCATGTCTACATAGTTCTCGAACCCGTAGGGTCTGCACACTTAAGGTTCGGTGACGTTTCGGTAGTGTAGAGTTATGTATGGTGGTGACCGAAGGTTGTTCGGAGTCCCGAATGAGATCCCGGACGTCACGAGGAGCTCCGGAATGGTCCGTAGGTAAAGATTGATATATAGGAAGTCCTGTTTTGGTCACCGAAAAAGTTTTGGGCTCATCGGTAGTGTACCGGGAGTGCCGGGAGGGTACTGGGGACCATCGGGAGGGGTGTTTCGACCCAAGAGGCTACATGGGCTGTGGGAGGAGGTATACCAGCCCTTAGTGGGCTGGCCTAAGCCCCACAAGAGGCCCATGCGGCTGGGAGGAGAAACCCACGGTGGAAAGAAAGTTTCCAAGTGGGAGAGAAGGAGTCCTAATCCTACTAGGATTGGAGGAGGACTCCTCCTCCTCCCACTTCCGCCGAACCAAGGGTTGGCCCCTTGGGGGCCAAGTTTCCTCCCTCCCTCCTCCTATATATACTAGAGGTATTGAGGGTTTTTTCATAATAGAAATCAGCCACGTGCTACCCTCTCCTCTAGATCGTAGTTTCTCCTCTAGATCATTTCAGCGGTGCTTAGGCGAAGCCCTGCTAGAATAGTTCCACCACCATCGCCGCCACGCCGTCGCGCTGCCGGAGAACTCATCTACCTCTCCGCTCCCTCTTGCTGGATCAAGAAGGCAGAGATCGTCATCGAGCTGTACGTGTGCTGAACACGGAGGTGCCGTCCGTTCGGCGCTAGATCGGGACGGATCGTGATTGGATCGCAGGACGCTCGGCGATTTGGATCGCGGAGACGTTCGACTACATCAACCGCGTTTCTTAACGCTTCCCGCTTAGCGATCTAGAAGGGTACGTAGATCCACTATCTCTCTCGTAGATGCTCATCACCATGGATAGATCTTGCGTGTGCGTAGGAAATTATTCTTTTCTATGGAACGTTCCCCAACAGTGGCATCATGAGCTAGGTCTATGTGTAGATGAGATCACGAGTAGAACACAAAGGAGTTTGGTCCATGACGAATACACACCTCATAAAGACGCCCTGGAGTTTAGCTCCGAGGGCCCTCAGGAGATTGATCCGGTCGGCCTCTCGTGGTTGAACGAGGCTCTGGACCGGATCCAATCAATGACAATCATGGACAACCCGAACTCGACCCATGTTCAGGTCGGTCTGGAGGCCGGTCACGAGGGATTTTACGGCCCACTCACCACCCACTTAGTAGCCACCACTACTGCAGGATGCTGCTAACGCGACACTACAATCAGAGACCCTTTGACGAAACTGTGTGCGATGCATGAATCACAAACATTATAGTTCAAGCTCCATCGCCAATGACATGAACTGTGTGCGATGGAGGATCCATCAAATACGATTCAGAAAATATTTGCGTGTGCGATCTATGGTAGACAGTTGACTTTTAAGAACTGTTTGTGACAAGGCGAAATGGCACAAACGGTTAATCAAACATAGATGTGTGTGATGTACGGCATACAGGTCCCTCAGATGAACTGTTTGCGATGATACGAAAGAACACAAATGGTTAGGTGTAACAAGGTGTGTGTGATAGTCTGCAAACAGTTCGATAATCAGAACTGTGTGCTATAATCCTGGACAACACATACGATTTGTTGTTCTGAATTGTGTGCCCGACAGGGCACACAATTCAAGAAACCAAATGTGTGCGATATTGTGAACGATCACTGACGAATCTGTGTTCTGAACCGTTTGCGATGAGATCGAGAGGGTAGACAAAGATAAGGAATAAATATGAGCAAACGACAACAGATTTAAGGAGTACAATCTGTTTTACTTCTTCTTGTTGTTGTTAGATGGCCCCGCGCCATCGTCTTGACATGGACGCTTCTTGCCGCTGACCGTTGGATTTTCATCGCCATCGTCGTTGATGTCCTCGTCCTCGTCCTACTTGTTCGGCCATTCCTCCTCCTCATCATCGTCGTCATCATCTTCGTCCTTCGGCGGCTCCTCGTTGTCCTCCTCCTTGTCCGACCATTCCTCCTCCTCATCGTTGTCGTCTTCTTCGTCCTTCGGCGGCTCCTCGTCCGTCTGGTCGTCGTCCGATGACTCCGGCGGCGGCGGCCCTTCCATGAGCCGGATAAAATAGAGGACAGGGCTTGATGCCGGACTCATGGAAGACGAGCGCGATGATTGTGTGGTTGACCCCAGACTGGCGGAACTGTCGTCCTCGCTGTCGCTCGACATTGCTGTGCTATGTAATTGAACAACCGGCGAGAAAGCGAGATTGCAGAGTGTGTGGAAGTGTAGAGTGGCCGGCCGAGACGATGAAGATGGTGGCAACTGAAGCATGGTGTGAAGACAAGAGGAATGGCCGTTGAAGCGGGGGATTGATGGATTATATTGGCGCCTTGGCATGCGGTTAGAATTCCGATATAATCAACCGCAATTGTGTGCACCCGGCCCGTCGCTCTAAATTCCCGCTGTTGTGCAATTCTCAATATGCCAAATGTTTCACATGTGTACATTTTAGGAGTTCACACGGTTCGCTAGATGCTTTGGTTTAACTACCCAGACGCTTATATGAAACACAACAGGTGTGAAATAGTAAGCATTTAACTTAGGACAGTTGGTAAGCAATATATATATATGAGCTCTTCTTATTGATGTAGCCATTAATAATTAAACGAAACCCCTAATGATCATTGCAAACAACGCATAGAAGATGGCTAATGCGGCAACTACAACTACACATGCTAGTTCCTTCTTGTCTCTTGCTTTCATCTGTTGCTTGTGATTAATTCTTTCTTGCTTCATCATGGTGATTGTACACTCCAGATTAGTCAGTTTCTTATTCAGCTTTACGTTATCTTATGCAAGCTTGGTGATAACACTCCGAGCCCTTCCATGCCATTCATCATCCAACCAGTTAACAAAGGCACAAGCCTCATATCCCTGCGAATGTTAAATAATCAAGATCAGCGGGGGCATTAACTGAACTTAGGGAAGAACTTATCACTAACCTCTAAGGGCCAACCGAGAAACCGTCTTCCAATGTCGAATCCCTCCGTGCATACACGTCGAGCGGGAGAGTGTCCGTGCACACAACTCAGCTTTTGGTACTTCTCGGTGGCACAAAACTCGGAATCGAACTCATGTTGCGGGAGTCTGCTTGAGTGATACTCTGGATCCGGCATTTGATCGCTTTCCTGTGTGCGTGTTGGAGGGGGGGTCCAATTCAGGACGAACCGAGTGAGCTGCTTGCTTTGGGCATGGTTAAAAGATGAGGAAAGATTGGGACCTGACAAGACGATTCGGACCCGTAGTACACCAGCCTCCTGGTGACCTTAGGCAAGTGCACGGCGGTGACCGCCGTCATGGTGGCGCCGGCAATGGAGCTGCCAAGAGCGACTGTACGTACCGGTGCAGCCGCACTGAAACCATCAGCACCACTCATCCGCATTCCCCCAATGTCAGCGCCACGCCAGGGAATTTGGGCGCTAGGGATTTGGAAGCTATTTAGGGATTTGGGGAAGACGGGGAAACTCTGGGGATCTGATGATAATAGTCAGGGAACTATTTATCGCATTCTGTTGTATACGGCACACGGTTTCCGTAACATGACCGTTTGTGATGTGCTTCCTGGTACATATGGGTGCGGTAAACAATCGCGCTCCGGAAACCCCCCAAAAAATGTTATGCTGATAGAGGTGTTGGCGGCGACCGAGGCAGCGGCTGCCGGATAGGAGGTCAATCCCCGGTCGGTCGGTGGTGTCGGCATTATAGGAAGTCCATCCTCAGTCGGTCGCCGGTGGCGGCATGATAGGAGGTCAATCCTCAGTTGGCGGCGAAAGATATAGGAGGAGCTCAATCCTCGTGATCGGCGCCGGCGTGACTAGAGCCGTCCCTCGCGGTCGTAGGCGGGATAGTGGAGCCCGGACTTCAGGCAGATGCCCCGCTAAGCTCTGCTCCTCGACCGTGCTGTCTCGCCATGCCGCTGCTAATCAATTAAGGTATTCTTTTCCTTAGTGGCCTTATTAAGGTATTAAATTCATATAAGGGCACTACTACTGATGATGCGTGTAAATTGGCTGGTTGATTAGTGTCATTGCACGGTTGGATAGCATTATGCAGCGCCATTCATAAATTTTGAAAATAAAATATTTTGATTTATTCACCCATATCTTTGTCCATCCATTAAGGATGGAACGTTTGCAGATGGAACGATATGAATGGATGAGGGATCGGACAACCTCAGGGTATAGGGCTGGCGTGGAGGAGTTCATGGTTTTGGCTGAACGGACAAAGAAGAGAATTGGCAAAGAAGATTACGTCCTCTGTCCATGCAAGGATTGTACCAATACGGTGTCAATTGCAATTGATAGGGTCGAGTTACACTTATACAAGAGGGGATTCATGGGTGGATACACAATATGGACTAAACACGGTGAAGAGCCGGTTATGGATGAAGGTAATAATGTGCATGTCGGCGAGGTGCCAAACCCCGATCAGAGTCGCATGGGTGTTGAATTTAACCTCAAGCTACAAACAGAAGACTGGTACTCTGCTCAAGATTAAAGGCAAAAGAAGGATGGTGACGGTGCACGACTCGATATGCTTGGTGATCAATCACAACACATGAATGAAGCAGAAGATGATGACAAATTGCTCCAGCAACACCAGAGTTACAATTTCACTGCAGCAGAAGCAAAAGAGTTCTTCCAATTTTTGTTGTCAATTAAGACACCCTCTTCCTACTCTGCAAACATCAGAAGTCTCGTGGATGAAAGCTTGGCTAGAAAGAAGTTGTCTCACATGAAGTCACATGATTGCCATGTAATGTTGACACAAATCCTCTCGGTGGCCATAAGGAATATGATGGACACAGACATAAGAAACACATTGATTGATCTCTGTGATTTTTCAACAAACTATGGCAGAAGGTGGTAGATGTTGAAGAGCTGGATAATATGCAAGCTGATATTGCAAGGATATTGTCAAACTTAGAGATGTTCTTCCCACCGTCATTCTTTGATGTCATGGTCCATCTCACCGTGCACCTTGTGGACGAGATAAAGTATTGTGGTCCTATGTTTCTTCGCAACAAGTATCCCTTCGAGCGGTACATGGGAATATTGAAGCGCTATTGTCGGAACAGATGTCATCCAGAGGCAAGCATCCTACAAGGTTATACCGCGGAGGAGGTGGTTGAGTTTTGCACCGAATACATGAAACTTAGACCTATAGGTGTGCCCCTCTCTCGCCATGAGGGAAGGCTGGCTGGTACGCCGGTCCTTGCTGGCTCGTAATTTTGTGCACCTAGATATATGGCCAATCAAGCCCATGTGACGGTACTGCTTAACAGCCCGATACTCGACGCTTATGCTGCAGAACACATGGAGGAGATACGACGAAGCAACTTACCCAATGTGCTGTCACCAGCTGCTGAGACAAATGCACACAATAAGGACTATGTAAGATGGCTGAAGGTTCATTTGGCAAGCGGATCCGATCAAGACCTTGCAACGTGGTTGGCACAAAAGCCATCAACGACGATTATGAAGTACCAAGCCTACGACATAAATGGCAACACGTTCTACACTGAGGAACGTGATGCTAAGACCTCGTATCAGAACAGCTCTGTTCGAATAGAATGCCTAACTGTAGAGGGGGGGTGATAAACAGGTGTACTATGGAACCATTGAAGAGATTTGGGAGCTTAGCTATGTGCCAACGAAGGTGGCATTATTCAAGTGCAGATGGGTCCCTCTTAGTAGCGTAAAGGTTGATGCTTACAGCAGGAAGACATATGTTGACCGCAGAGTTATGGCATATCTCAAGGACCCATTTATTCTTGCCAGCATTGCTTGATAACCCACAAGTATAGGGGATCGCAACAGTTTTCGAGGGTAGAGTATTCAACCCAAATTTATTGATTCGACACAAGGGGAGCCAAAGAATATTCTCGAGTATTAGCAGCTGAGTTGTCAATTCAACCACACCTGAAAGACTTAATATCTGCAGCAAAGTATTTAGTAGCAAAGTAGTATGGAAGTAACGGTAACGATGGCAAAAGTGACAGTAACAGTTTTGTAGTGATTGTAACAGTAGCAACGGTAAAGTAACTTAGCAAAGATCAATATGTGAAAAGCTCGTAGGCAATGGATCAGTGATGGATAATTATGTCGGATGGCATTCATCATGCAACAGTTATAACCTAGGGTGACACAGAACTAGATCCAATTCATCAATGTAATGTAGGCATGTATTCCATATATAGTCATACGTGCTTATGGAAAAGAACTTGCATGGCATCTTTTGTCCTACCCTCCTGTGACAGCGGGGTCCTAATGGAAACAAAGGGATATTAAGGCCTCCTTTTAATAGAGAACCGGACAAAAGCATTAGCATTTAGTGAATACATGAACTCCTCAAACTACGGTAATCACCGGAAATAATCCCAGTTATTGTCACCGGGGATGCGGATCATAACTCGTAATAGGTGTCTACAACTTGCAAGATAGGATCAAGAACACATATATATTCATGAAAACATAATAGGTTCAGATCTGAAATCATGGCACTCGGGCCCTAGTGACAAGTATTAAGCATAGCAAAGTCATAGCAACATCAATCTCCGAACATAGTGGATACTAGGGATCAAACCCTAACAAAACTAACTCGATTACATGATAGATCTCATCCAACCCATCACCGTCCAGCAAGCCTACGATGGGATTACTCATGAACGGCGGAGAGCATCATGAAATTGGTGATGAAGGATGGTTGGTGATGACGATGGCGTCTATTTCCCCTCTCCTGAGCCCAAAACGGACCCCAGATCTGCCCTCCCGAGGATGAACAGGAGGTGACGGCGGCTCCGTATCGTGAAACACGATGAACTCTTCTCTCTCATTTTTTTTCTCCCCGAATAGGTTTATATGGAGTTGGAGTTGAGGTCGGAGGAGCTGGAGGGGGCCCACAAGCCACCTGGGCGCGCCCTAGGGGGGGCGCCCCCTGGCTTGTGGCTAATGGGTGGACCCCCTCCGGTTGATTCTTTCGCCAGTATTTTTTATTAATTCCAAAAATATTCTCCGTAAATTTTCAGGTCAATCCGAGAACTTTTATTTCTGCAGAAAAATAACACCAAGGCAATTCTGCTGAAAACAGCGTCAGTCCGGGTTAGTTCCATTCAAATCATGCAAATTAGAGTCCAAAACAAGGGCAAAAGAGTTTGGAAAAGTAGATACGATGGAGACGCATCAACTCCCAAAGCTTAACCCATTGCTTGTCCTCAAGCAATTTAGTTGACAAATTGAAAGTGACAAAGAAAAACTTTTACAAACTCTGTTTGATCTTGTTGTTGTAAATATGGCTAACTGATGTTCAGATTTTCAGCAAAGATTATAGACTAACCACATTCACAATAACATTTAGGTCTCACATTTACTCATATCAATGGCGTAATCAACTAGCGAGCAATAATAATAGATCTCGGATGACAACAATTTATCAAAACAATCATAATACAATATGATATAATGGTATCTCGCTAGCCCTTTCCGAGACCGCAAAACATAAATGCAGAGCACCTCTGAAGAACAAGGACTGACTAGACATTGTAATTCATGGTAAAAGAGATCCAGTCATACTCAATATCAATTAATAACAAAGCATACAAATGACGGTGGTGCTCTCTAACTGGTGCTTTTTATAAGAGGGGGATGACTCAACAGTAAAGTAAAATAGATAGGCCCTTCGCAGAGGGAAGCATTGATTTGCAGAGATGCCAGAGCTCGAGCTTTTAAAACAGGGATGAATAATAATTTTGAGCGGTATGCTTTCATTGTCAACATAACAACTAAGAGATCTCGGTATCTTCCATTCTAGATACATTATAGGCGGTTCCCAAACAGAATAGTAAAGTTTTTACTCCTCCTCCATCAATCAATCACACTCCACGGCGAGCCGAATCCACGGGTACCGTCCATACAAACAACAATCCTGGGGGAGTTTTGTTTCATTATATTTTGATTTGATTTTTGAGCATGGAACTGGGCATCCCGAATACCAGCCACTTTCTCGTGAATGATAGTGAATCAACACATATCGTGAGAATAACCCACCTAGCATGGAAGATACTGATAGCCCCTAGTCACTACATGAGCAATTCGGGCATACATAACATAATATTATTTGAAGGTTTAGAGTTTGGCACATGCAAATTTACTTGGAACGGCAGGTAAATACCGCATATAGGTAGGTATGGTGGACTCATATGGAACAACTTTGGGTTTATGAAAATGGATGCACAAGCAGTATTCCTGCTTAGTACAGGTGAAGGCTAGCAAGAGACTGGGAAGCGACCAACTAGAGAGCGACAGCAGTCATAAACATGCATTGAGATTATCCAACATTGAATGCAAGCATGAGTAGTATATAAATCACCATGAACATAAATATCGTCGAGGCTATGTTGATTTTGTTTCAACTACATGCGTGAACATGTGCCAAGTCAAGCCACCTGAATCATTCAGAGGAGGATACCATCCTATCATACTACATCACAACCATTTTAAAATGCATGTTGGCACTCAAGACAAACCATTATACACTCTTAGCTAATTAAGCATGGCATGAGTAACTATAATCTCTAATTGTCATTGCAAACATGTTTCATCCATAATGAGCTGAATCCAGAACGATGAGCTAATCATATTTACAAAAACAAAATAGGTCGAGTTCATACCAGCTTTTCTCCATCTCAATCACTTCATCATATATCGTCATTATTGCCTTTCACTTGCACGACCGAACGGTGTGAATAATAATAAGAGTGCACGTGCATTGGACTAAGCTGGAATCTGCAAACAATAACTCAAAGGAGAAGGCAAGGTAATATGGGCTCTCTGTAAGATAAACAATAATGCATATTAGAGCCACTCAATATTTTCATCGTGGTCTTCTCCTCTCGACCCAAAGAAAAGAAATTTCAAAACAAGAACGAGAAAAACTATTTACACGGGAAAGCTCCCAACAAGCAAAAGAAGAACGAGAAATCTTTTTGGGTTTTCTTTTAATGATACAACTAAACAAACTGAAAGGTAAAGCTAGAACTACTTTTTTTGGATTTTTCTCAAGGTTAATTAAACACTCAAGAAGAAAGCGGAAAGAAGAAATAAAATACCATGGAAGATTCAATGAAAAAGTATAAGCACCGACTACTAAGATGAGTGTGTGAACATGAATGTAATGTCGGTGAGAAATACGTACTCCGCCAAGCTTAGGCTTTTGGCCTAAGTTGGTCTAGGGCCATGGCTGGCCCGGACAATATCCAAAGTCATAGGTGGGGTTGTACCGGGCAGCGGCGGCTACCGCCTGAACGGCTGCAGCGCGCAGGCGAGCGGCTTCCGCCTCTCTTTCGTACTCGTTTGCCTCCTCTCTGGTTATAAAGTGTCTCCGTTTTTCCTCCGCACGAAGGAATCAGTGAGTTGATAATATTGCTTGCATTGGTCTGAAATGAAATCTTCAAGGCCAGCATTTCGTATGTACGCGTAAAATTCTTCCTTGAAACCGGCATGAACCATGAATTGATCCGACGGCCATTCACAAGGCCGTACTTGAGCTTCCCTCGATGGTTCAAAGTCGGGCTCACGTATCGCGAGTCTCGGGGTCTTCTTGCTCGAGGAACCACCTTGGTATATTCTCCTCAACATCTTTCTTTCTCTGAAAAATTTCTGAAATTTTTAGTGACTCAAAATAAAGGTGAACAAAACTCAACAAAACTATAGCAACTACTCCCACAAGTGCCTAGAGGCTATATCATGCATCAAAACTACTTGGGACCATACAAATTTGACATGCAATCTCAAGAACAAGGTCACCACAGCAGCAAAAATTTGCAATATATAAAGCACTAAGGCAAAAACTAATTGGACCATTGGAGGAGTCACATACCGAAGATCAATCCCTCAAACCGGTTTTGCAAATGGAGCTTTGCACAAGGAGATCGAAAATGGCAGCAAAATGAGCTAGGACACGGGTTTGAGCAATGGTGGGATTTTTTCTGGAGGAAGATGAAGTGGATGGGTGCTGGAATAAGTGAGGGGGGCTATGTGGGACCCACAAGCCAGGGGGGCGCGCCCAGGGGGTGTGGGCGTGCCCTGTAGGCTTGTGGCCCACTGGTGCAGCCCCCTGATGTGTTCTCAGTGCCAGAAATTCTTAAATATTCCAGAAAAAATCATACTACATTTTCAGGGCATTTGGAGAACTTTTATTTTCAGGTCATTTTTTTTATTGCACGGATAAATCAGAAAACAGAAAACATAGCATTTTTACTTAATTTAATCTAAATAACAGAAAGTAAAAGTTGGGTACAGAAGGTTGTGCCTCCTAAATTCATCCATCTCATGCTCATCAAAAAGAATCCATCAATAAGGTTGATCAAGTCTTATTGACAAACTTTTTTCGAATGACACGGAACAGGAGAATTTTCGAATAACACTAGGTTACCTCAATGGGGATATGCATGTCCCCAACAATAAGTATATCATATTTCTTTTTGGCAGTAGGGAGAGGGAATTCAAAATCTCTAATAATAATCGTTGAAATTTTTCCAATGGAGTTGATACTATGAACTTGAGGTTGTTTCTTCGGAAAGTGTACCGTATGCTCATTACAATTAACATGAAAAGCGACATTGCCCTTGTTGCAATCAATAACAGCCCCTGCAGTATTCAAAAAAGGTCTACCAAGGATGATCGACATACTGTCGTCCTCGGGAATATCAAGAATAACAAAGTCCGTTAGGATAGTAACATTTGCAACTACGACAGGCACATCCTCAGAAATACCGATGGGTAAAGCAGTTGATTTATCAGCCATTTGCAAAGAGATTTCAGTAGGTGTCAACTTATTCAAATCAAGTTTACGATACAAAGAGAAAGGCATAACACTAACACCAGCTCCAAGGTCACATAAAGCAGTTTTAACATAATTTCTTTTAATACAGCATGGTATAGTAGGTACTCCGGGATCTCCTAGTTTCTTTGGTATTCCACCCTTAAAGGTATAATTAGCAAGCATGGTGGAAATCTCAGCTTCCGGTATCTTTCTTTTATTTGTCACAATATCTTTCATATACTTAGCATAAGGAGACATTTTCAGAATATCAGTCAAGCGCATACGCAAAAAGACAGGTCTAAGCATTTCAACAAAGCGCTCAAAATCCTCATCATCCTTTTTCTTGGATGGCTTAGGAGGAAAGGGCATGGGTTTCTGAACCCAAGGTTCTCTTTCTTTACCATTCTTCCTAGCAACAAAGTCTCTTTTGTCATATCTTTTGTTCTTAGGTTGTGGGTTATCAAGATCAACAGCAGGTTCAATCTCCACATCATTATCATTACTAGGTTGAGCATCAACATGAACATCATCATTAATATTATCACTAGGCTCATGTTCATTACCAGATTGTGTCTCAACATCAGAAATAGAAATATCATTTGGGTTTTCATGTGTATCTATAACAGGTTCACTAGCAGCATGCAAAGTCCTATCGTCATTCTTTTTCCTTTTGTTACTGGGACGACTAGGTGCATCAGTATTAATTCTCTGAGAATCTTGCTCAATTCTCTTAGGATGGCCGTCAGGATACAAAGGTTCCTGAGTCATTTTACCACCTCTAGTCACAACTCTAACAGAATGATCATTGTTCTTACCATTCATCTCATTAAGCAAATCATTTTGTGCCTTAAGTACTTGTTCTACTTGAGTAGTTACCATGAAAGCATGTTTACTAATAAGCTTAAGATCATTGATAGTTCTACTCATATAATCTCCTAAGCGATCAAGCATGTAAGCATTATGTTTCAATTATCTACTAACATAAGCATTGAAATTTTCTTGCTTAATAATAAAGTTATCAAACTCATCCAAGCATTGGCTAGCAGACTTATTATAAGGAATATCACCTTCATCAAACCTACGGAGAGAATTTACCTCTACTACCTGTGTCGGGTTATCAAGACCATGTATTTCTTCAATAGGTGGTAGATTCTTAACATCTTCAGCTTTAATACCTTTTTCTTTCATAGATTTCTTTGCCTCTTGCATATCTTCAGGACTGATAAATAGAATACCTCTTTTCTTCGGAGTTGGCTTTGGAGGTGGTTCGGGGATGGTCCAATCATTATCATTGCTCAATATATTATTCAATAGTAGTTCAGATTGTTCAACAGTTCGTTCCCTGAAAACACAACCAACACAATTATCTAGGCGGTCCCTAGAAGCATCGGTTAGTCCATTATAAAAGATATCAAGTATTACATTTTTCTTGAGAGGATGATCAGGCAAAGCATTAAGTAATTGGAGAAGCCTCCCCCAAGCTTGTGGGAGACTCTCTTCTTCAATTTGCACAAAGTTAAATATTTCCTGCAAGGCAGCTTGTTTCTTATGGGCAGGAAAATATTTTTCAGAGAAGTAATATATCATTTCCTGGGGACTACGCACACAACCAGGAGCAAGAAAATTAAACCATATCTTAGCATCACCCTTTAATGAGAAAGGAAACAACTTAAGAATATAGTAATAACGAATTTTTTCCTCATGAGTAAATAGGGTGGCTATATCATTCAATTTAGTAAGATGTGCCACAACAGTTTCAGATTCATAACCGTGGAAAGGGTCAGATTCAACCAAAGTAATTAACTCAGGATCGACAGAGAATTCATAATCCTTATCAGTAACAAAGATAGGTGAAGTAGCAAACTTAGGATCATATTGCATTCTAGCATTCAAAGATTTTTCCTTCCATTTGCATAGCAATTTCTTAAGATCATCTCTATCCTTACAAGCAAGAAAGTCCCTAGCTACCTCTCCCTCCATAACATAACCCTTAGGTATGTTAGGCAATTCATATCTTGGAGAGCTAGGTCTAGCAGGTGTCTCATAGTGTTAAGTTTCAATAATTTCATCAGTTTCAGAAATATCATCAGTTTCAGCATTAACTCTAGCAATTTGTTCATAAAAAAATTCACCCAGTGGCACAGTATTATCAAGCAAAGTATCATCATAAGCATCATGCATAGCAGAAGTGGCATCATCAATTACTTGCGACATATCGGAATCAATAGCAGGTGGTGGTGTCGCAAATTTACTCATAACAGAAGGTGAATCAAGTGTAGAGCTAGATGGCAGTTCCTTACCTCCCCTCGTAGTAGAGGGATAGATCTTGGTTTTTGGGTCTTTCAGATTCTTCATAGTGATCAACAGATATAAATCCCAAGTGACTCAGAGAATAGAGCGATGCTCCCCGGCAACGGCGCCAGAAAAAGGTCTTGATAACCCACAAGTATAGGGGATCGCAACAGTTTTCGAGGGTAGAGTATTCAACCCAAATTTATTGATTTGACACAAGGGGAGCCAAAGAATATTCTCGAGTATTAGCAGCTGAGTTGTCAATTCAACCACACCTGAAAGACTTAATATCTGCAGCAAAGTATTTAGTAGCAAAGTAGTATGGAAGTAACGGTAACGATGGCAAAAGTGACAGTAACAGTTTTGTAGTGATTGTAACAGTAGCAACGGTAAAGTAACTTAGCAAAGATCAATATGTGAAAAGCTCGTAGGCAATGGATCAGTGATGGATAATTATGTCGGATGGCATTCATCATGCAACAGTTATAACCTAGGGTGACACAGAACTAGCTCCAATTCATCAATGTAATGTAGGCATGTATTCCATATATAGTCATACGTGCTTATGGAAAAGAACTTGCATGACATCTTTTGTCCTACCCTCCCGTGGCAGCGGGGTCCTAATGGAAACAAAGGGATATTAAGGCCTCCTTTTAATAGAGAACCGGACCAAAGCATTAGCACTTAGTGAATTCATGAACTCCTCAAACTACGGTAATCACCGGAAAGAACCCCAGTTATTGTCACCCTGGGGGATGCGGATCATAACTCGTAATAGGTGTCTACAACTTGCAAGATAGGATCAAGAACACATATATATATATTCATGAAAACATAATAGGTTCAGATCTGAAATCATGGCACTTGGGCCCTAGTGACAAGCATTAAGCATAGCAAAGTCATAGCAACATCAATCTCAGAACATAGTGGATACTAGGGATCAAACCCTAACAAAACTAACTCGATTACATGATAGATCTCATCCAACCCATCACCGTCCAGCCAGCCTACGATGGGATTACTCACGAACGGCGGAGAGCATCATGAAGTTGGTGATGAAGGATGGTTGGTGATGACGATGGCATCGATTTCCCCTCTCCGGAGCCCAAAACGGACCCCAGATCTGCCCTCCCGAGGAAGAACATGAGGTGGCGGCGGCTCCGTATCGTGAAACGCGATGAACTCTTCTCTCTCATTTTTTTCTCCCCGAATAGGTTTATATGGAGTTGGAGTTGAGGCCGGAGGAGCTGCAGGGGGCCCACAAGCCACCTGGGCGCGCCCTAGGGGGGGCGCCCCCCTGGCTTGTGGCCAATGGGTGGACCCCCTCCGGTTGATTCTTTCGCCAGTATTTTTTATTAATTCCAAAAATATTCTCCGTAAGTTTTCAGGTCAATCCAAGAACTTTTATTTCTGCACAAAAATAACACCAAGGCAATTCTGCTGAAAACAGCGTCAGTCCGGGTTAGTTCCATTCAAATCATGCAAATTAGAGTCCAAAACAAGGGCAAAAGAGTTCGGAAAAGTAGATACGATGGAGACGTATCAATGCTACCTAGATTTTCTTTGTGAAAGACCTCTTGCATACGCACTACAATGTAGTGATGTATGGGAAGAGGAGGGTACTAGGCGTCGTGAATGTTGGTGATGAGGAGGAGTACAATCAATATGATGAGTGATGACCAATAAGTATAGGGGATCAATCGTAGTCCTTTCGATAAGTAAGAGTGTCGAACCCAACGAGGAGTAGAAGGAAATGAAAAGCGGTTTTCAGCAAGGTAATTTCTACAAGCACTGAAATTGTAGGTAACAGATAGTTTGATAGCAAGGTAATTGGTAACGAGCAAATAACGGTAATGGGTAAACAAGGTGCAGCAAGGTAGCCCAATCCTTTTGAGGCAAAGGATAGGCCAGAACAATCACTAGTAATAGGCAAAGTGTTCTTGAGGGTACACGGGAATTTCGTCTAGTCACTCTTATCATGTTGGTTTGATTCGTGTTCTTGCGACAAGCATCCGCAACTACGAGAAAAGTATTAAGACAAAGTCTAACCAAAGCATTAAACATATGGATCCAAATCAGTCCCTTATGAAGTAGCGCATAAACTAGGGTTTAAGCTTCTGTCACTCTAGCAACCCATCATCTAATAACTACTCCACAATGCCTTCCCTTAGGCCCATGAATGGTTAAGTGTCATGTAGTCGACGTTCACATGACACCACTAAGGGAATCACAACATAGATATCATCAAAATATCGAACATATATCAAATTCACATGATTACTTGCAGCATGACTTCTCCCGTGACCTCAAGAACAAAGGTAACTACTCACAAATAATAATCATGATCAAGATCAGAGGAGTATTCGATAGCATAATGGATCTGAACATATAATCTTCCACCAAATAAACCATATAGTAATCAACTACGCAAGGTAATCAACACTACTAGTCACCCACAGGTACCAATCTGAGGTTCCGGTACAAAGATTGAACACAAGAGATGAACTAGGGTTTGAGAGGAGATGGTGCTGTTGAAGATGTTGATGAAGATTGGCCTCCCAAAGATGAGAGGGGTGTTGGTGATGATGATAGCTTCGATTTCCCCCTCCGGGAGGGAAGTTCCCCCGACGGAATCGCTCCGCCGGAGGGCAAAAGTGCTCCTGCCCAAGTTCCGCGTCGAGGAGGCGGCGCTTCGTCCCGAAAGTTCTCCTCCTATTTTTTCTAGGTCAAGAGTGACCTTATACCAGAAGATGGGCACCGGAGGTGGGCCAGGCTGAGCACAACCCATCACGGCGCGCCCAGGGGGGCCTGGCGCGCCCTGGTGGGTTGTGCCCACCTGGGAGGCCCCCTCCGGTAGTTTTCAGCTCCAGTATTTTTTATTAAATGCAAAAGTAATTTCCGTAAAATTTCAGCTTCATTGCAGTTGTGCAGAATAGGTATCTCTGACGTGCTTTTCTTGGGTCCAGAATTCCAGCTGCCGGTATTCTCCCTCCTTGTGTAAACCTTGCATATGATAAGAGAAAAGGCATTAAAATCACTCCCCAAAGCATTATTATTCAACAAAACAAAGTAAATAATAGTAGGAAATCATGATGCAAAATGGACGTATCAACTCCCCCAAGCTTAGACCTCGCTTGTCCTCAAGCGAAAGCCGATATTGAAAAGCATGTCCACATGGTTTGAGAGAGAGGTGTCGATAAAAACAAAATACGGACATAGAAGCATCATGCTTATTAACATAACAGCAACAAACTCTAACTTAAGAACTTATTTCAATACATTTTTATCATAAAGCTTCTCATGAACAAGTAACAATTCATCACAACATAGAAGTATGAAGCATAAATCTTATTGAAAACCAACAAACTATGTTCTCAGTCAACTTTGCAACTACAATTTATGATATTTTTAGGAAGGGTCTCATGTAAGAGCCTTTTCGCAAGTCCACATACTCAACCATCATTTAGTCTTCTATCATTGCTAACGCTCACGGCATACCCTTGAACAAAAAGTTTCAACCGGACACGTAGGAAGATAGGGGCTTATAGTTTCGCCTCCCAACCCACTCACCTCAAGGGTGATGTCAACAATAATAACTCATGCTCACCCATATCCAACTGGATATATGTGCCTAGATCTTTCCTCACCACATGATGCTTGCAAAATAAAAAGTAAAAAGGAATAGGGAAGGATACTTTGATTCTTGCATAAAAGTAAGTGCATAAAAGTAAAAGATAGGCCCTTCGCAGAGGGAAGCATAGGTCGTCATGCGCTTATTAATTTGTATGCCCAATCCCTTAATGTAAAAGAACGTCACGCTATATTGCCCCCTATGATAGCAACCTTTATTATGCAGTCCGTCGCTTTTATTACTTTGCCATCATAAGTTCGTATAACGCTCAATTTTCTCTTACACTAATTGATCAAAACACTTTTAGAAGCAATTTTTATTGCCTTGTTGCACCGATGACAACTTACTTGAAGGATCTTTCTCGATCCATAGGTAGGTATGGTGGACACTCAAAGAAAGAGTTTGGTTTGGGTTTTTGGATGCACAAGTAGTATCTCTACTTAGTGCGGAATTTTTGGTTAGCAAAGATATTGGGCAAGCACCACATGTTAAAGGATCTATGACAATATAACTTCTATGTGGATAAGAACAAACATAAATCATTACATTGTCTTCCTCGTCAAACGTCAACAATTTTGACATATAATATTTGATGGGGGCTCACAATCATAAAAGATGTCCAAGATGGTGTATTTGCATGTGAATCTTCTCTTCCCTTATTAATTCTTTCATGAATTGCATCATTGACCAATGCTATGTTTGTCAATCTCCAATAAATTTTACTACTTATACTTTTCCTTATGTGATGTCATTACTCACCATAAGATTAGCATATGATTCTTTTCATTTGTTTCTTTTCCTTTATTTGATTGCAACAAGAAAGTAGAGAGGCAAAAACTCAAACTAAACTTTATTATATGACTTTCACTCGATTACATAGATAGATAGGCCGCAAAATTAACACACGAAAATAGATCATACTAAACTTTTATTCAACTAAAGCAAAGGGAAACTAAAGATCAAACTAAAATAGGTAAAGGTGGATAAAAGTGGTGGTGATACGATACCGGGGCACCTCGCCCAAGCTTGGCTCAAGCCAAGGGGAGTGCCCATACCCGTGAGCTCAAGTCTCGTTTGGTGGTGGTGATGAAGAAGGTGGAGGTGTTGATGAAGCCTTGTTCTTCAACTTATATTTAAGCATAAAGTTTTCCTCCCTTAGGTCATCATTCTCCAACTCAAGCTTTAATATCCTTTGGCATAGGGAATTCTTGCTCTCCTGCAGAAAACAAGACGAGATAAATTGGACCTTAGCTTTGTATCTTCTAGGGAGGCTTGATTTCTCGAATTCCACATGCATATCTCCAGGTTGAGGCAATGGATCATCCTCTTCCTCAGAGCTATCATCTTTTGTTTCCTGCATGGTAGCATCTTCTTCCTCCTCCGAGGTCCATAGATAGGGGTAAATTTCCCTAATGATCTTCGGGTCTGGAACATAGGGATCAACATGGCTCTCTCCTTCCGAATTTTGAGACGACATATTTTCAGATTTGTCAGGGAAACAACACTAGTAGAAAACATGCCATTAGTCCTGGTTGGGAAGGGCCTTTAGTCCCGATTCCCCAATCGGGACTAATGTATAGGTAGTAAAGGGTCCAAGCCTTTAGTCCCGGTTGGCTATGAACCGGGACTAAACCCCTGCCACGTGGTCGGCAGCGGGCGCCAGGGGATGGGGACCTTTTGTCCCGGTTGGTAACACCAACTGGGACTAAAGATTTAGGGGCTTTGGGGTTTATGGGTTTATGTTTTATTGTTTATATTTCCTTTTCATTTTGTGTATTCGATTTAATTCTTTTTCATTTCAAACATATTTTACGCTACTACATACTGTACACGTTATGCATATATAATAGAATATCTCGTAGAACCAATCATATACATAGAACTTTCGTACGACCATGCGTACACATATGTACAATTTGGTATATACAATTTCTCCTACAATTTGCAAATCATTACATGTAGGCATTAGGTGTAATGGTATTCTCCGTCAGGAGATATGACCTGCTCAAGCAAAAACCCCGCAATTTCCTCTTGAATTGCTCGTATGCGGTCCTTTGGTAGGAGCTTATCTCGCATCTCGTGCATCTTTAAAGAAGGAGATTAGTATGAACATGTTAGTTGTCTGTATATATATTACATCATGATAAAAAATGTGAATGGTGTTTACGTACCCAAAGATCTCTTGTAGTTTTGATCTTTTCGGTCATAAAGCGAATGTTCTCGCAAATGTAATATGCACATAAATTAGTCCCTTGTTCCTGCCTCATGCACTTTACGAGAATATAATTCAATCAGATAATAATCAAGTATGATAATGGTATTGAAACTATACTTAAAGAGGTGCGCGGACGTAGCTAGTACTACTTAATACCTTGGACTTTTGCCATTTCAGCTCCTCTTTCCATTCACCTCTAACATCTTTGGTGAACTTTTTCCAAACCCTGCCCGGCAAAGAAAATGAATAAAGGAGTTACTAATTACTTGATATCAGGAAACGAACTAAAGAGGCCGACATAGTGCGTAAATGATTGAAATTACCTGTCGAGCATCGAATGCAGGCTTCTGTATTCTTCAGGGTCTTTACTTAGTGAGTCCAGTACTTCAACAGCTCCATCGTCAATTCTAATGATTAGCAGGATCCAGTGGAAGCCGCGGACACGATTTGTATAAGCGGGCATGCATAACTCATCAACTACACTTAACATCGAGTATATATATAAGCAAAAATAGAATTTGTAGTACAAAACAGTAACACTCACTTGAAGTTGTAAGGTAAAAGTATTTCTAGTTTGGTATTTAGGGCCTTCAAAAACCTTAGCAACATTTTCTCCATGTCTTTATAGTAAGTAGTTAACACCTTTTCATTAACGGTATTTGGGTCAATGAACCCAATGCCATAGACTCCATCTCTTTTCAATTCAAAAATCTTCATTCTGCATAATACCACACAAAAGAATATAGTTAGGATAATTACAGGCAATGAATGAGCTGAGGTAGAGACTTAATTAAATTATAGAAAGAAATCACTTACAAATAGTAGCAACTGACGATAGATTTGTCGAGTGCTTTTTGATTGAATAACTGAAAGAATTCTTCATTTTCAATCCACAAATAATTTTCATGGATGTAGTGCTCTCGCTTGAATTTCACCATGAGGCTCTGTCGCTCGCTCTTTACTTCTCTCATGTACCAGTCATGCAAGTTGTGCATTTGCGTTGATAGAAGCTTCTCCTCTTCAGGACTCACGAGAGGGTTCCCGGGGACATATTTCCATGCTAGTTCCTTCGGATCCTCTGGTGGGAATTCCTCGATCTCTAGGAGTTGTTCAACAGTGATACCGATCTCTCTAGCCCTCTCTCTATCAGCGTCAGTTATTACCACCTTATCGGTACTCTGCCTGTTCTCCGAGCTGGGGAACAGTTTTCCCGCATTTACTACTACCGCTCGACTTCTGTTTTTTTTGTTTATGATAGGACTTGCTAATAGAGCGTTCATAGTCTGATAGCGGCCTTTTCTCCGCCGGTTTAGCTGCATTCAAAAAGTGTTGTACGACTTCCTCAGGTATTTTCTCCTTTGGCGGCAGGGGCGGTTTTGGTCCAAAATGGGCCTGCAATTCCTTAGCCACTTGTTCATCGATTTCCTCGTCAGTCTTCTTGTAAGCTAACTTCTTTTTGACAGGTGGCTCGGGTTTCTTCTTTTGTGCTCTCTTCCGCTTTGGAGACGGTGGAGATCGATATTGCGGACTCGCGCAAGACTCCGTTTCAGATGGATTACGCTGACGCGGTGGAGATCGATATGGCGGACTCGCCCTGCGCTCCGTCTCGAGGTGGGTTGGAGTCTGCTGACGCAGCGGACTTGGAGAAGGAGTTGGTGGCCTTGGCACTGAGTTTGGAAACACGATGCATTCCTTTTTCCATAAAATGAGACAACGAATGGCTTCTCCCAGTGTCCGCTCCCCTTCACCTCCAAGGTAGTCAAGATCTAGTGATTCATATGCCGACACAACTTTATCCACCCCGACACGAGCATAGCCAGGTGGAATCGGATTGCCGTGGAAGGTTGCTTCAGGTCCACTCGGTAAAGCAAAGCCGTCCGCCACCTTCATGGATATGTTCTTCAGTTTCACGTGTAGCTCACAAACTGTCGACTCTAAGATATCATCCACGGGCTAGCGAGCCAGCAGTGCATCATCGGCTGGGACCCCCGTGGAACCCATGCTGCTTTTCGGCATAGATGATGGAATGGTACCATCCAATGCTGCATCTGGATGCTCCTGCTGCTGAGACGCGTCTTGCTGGCTAAGTTTGTTGATTTGCTCCTGCTGCAGCATGTATTTGCGTTCAAAGTCCGCGTTCTTTGCTTCTACCATTTGAATCCGATCTATTTCATGCTTCTTGTTTCTCTCACGGCTTATGTAACTGTCGTTCCAATCCGCAAACCCTAGAAGCCACGGAACAAGGCCTTTGCCTCGTGTTTGTCCCGGGTGTTCAGGATTCTTGAGGGCGCGTGTAAGCTCGTCATTCTCTCTCTCGGGCTGGTACACACCCATTCGAGCTTCTTTTATTGCTTTAAGTAACTCGTCCGTGGCTTCTTTAAGACTTGCCTGTTCAAGAACCTCCCCTGTCTTTGGGTCCAACTTTCCCCCATGTGCATAAAACCAAGTCCGGCACCTGTCAGGCCAAGTCTCTGTTTCTGGAGTGACCCCTGCAGCCTTCATGTTTCTCTCGGATTCATCCCACTTAGGCAACCCAGACTTGTAGCCACCTGGCCCCAGATGATGGTGCCACGTTTTTTTTCTCGGCATTTATCTTGTTTACTCTCGACCGTTCCTTAGCTGCTTCTGATTCCTTGAACTGCACAAATCTGTCCCAGTCATCTTTTAATTTCAAATATTCTCCTTTGAATTCTGGAGTCTTCTTTCCTCCTTTCAAGTAATTGGTCCATAATCTTTTCTTCCAAGTCTGGAATTGTGTGGCCATCTTCTTAAGAGCACACTTCTTGACTTTCTCCCGTTGGAGATCTGTGAGACCCTCTGGTAGGGTGAAATGTTTCATGAGCGCCTCCCAAAGTAGATCTTTTGCTCTTTCGCTGACAAAAGGAACTCCGCGATCTTTTGGCTGATTCCATTCTTGAGCGGTGATCGGGATTTGGTCCCTAATGATAACTTCGCATTGACATATAAATTTGTCTGCATTAATTTTAGGAGCAATCGGTTCGCCATCTGCTCTAATTTGATTGATGTTGTACTTTATGCCTTCTTTCAACTTTTTTGTCGGGCCACGTTTAACCCTTGTAGAAAATTTGCTCGATCCGGAGGACTAAAAGAAGAAAGATTCGTTAATATATACAAATCAATCAATACTTCTGATGATCACCAGAGGGCAAATTAATACCTCGCCGGACTTTGTTAAATGGAGAAAAATTTCTTCGCCATCATTGTCAGCTGGTTCCCCTTCGTCTCTTGGTTGTTCTTCCTCAATTCCCTCACCAGATGGGTTAAGGTATTGTGAGCCATCATCTACTTCTTCATTCTCTTCGTTTCCGGAGCGTATCATGTCGTACATGACATTCTCTTGATCACGGTCTCTGTCTCTACCGTCCATAGCTTAACTAATCCAGAACAAATATAAAACAA
Source organism: Elymus sibiricus (assembly GCA_039707655.1). Classification (NCBI taxonomy): domain Eukaryota; kingdom Viridiplantae; phylum Streptophyta; class Magnoliopsida; order Poales; family Poaceae; genus Elymus; species Elymus sibiricus. Next base: position 279,100,565 of record CM077675.1, on the reverse strand, counting down.
TTAGAATGCATTCAATAAGCAAAACCGGAGATATGCAAATCAATACAAGGCAATGCAACAATATGATCATATAATATCACTAATACATCATCGAATAGTATCACTAATACATCTCGAATATTATTATATAATATCACTAATACAGATCTAGTTGACGTCTCGCGGCGCAGGCGGTGGACACCCAAAGAGAAGGAACTATGACAGGATCATAGCTCGGGTGAGATCCCTGAAGAACCTACCAGGTATTGGAGAACCTGGCGTCCAACACAGCCATGTAGCGTCGGATGTGCTCGTCCTCCTCCCTGACACGGCGACGTACCACCTCCGCGGGGGCCGGCTCCCTCTGCACTGACAGTGGTCCACGCGACCGCTACCAAAGAACCTCCGGGTCCACGGCGGGACCCTGATTCCTCACCAAGCTGCGCACCCCGGAAGGCAGCACCTCCCAGTGCCAGCCCGGCAGAGCCCAGTCCCGGACATGGCGCCTCTCAAGCAGGTTGTTGCCACCGAGTCGACGACGAGGTTGCTGGCCGGGCATCGTCGACTCAACGGCTACGCTATGCAACTAAACATTTAAACATCAAAACATCATATATCTGCCTAATATAAAATAGCTAGTGCCTAATAAAAAGTCCCATTTACTAAAACATATTAACATCTAAACCCTAAACATCTAAACATCATATATCATCGGCGATCGTCGCCTCCTCCTCACCGGCGATCGTCGCGGACTCCTCACCGACGATCGTCGGGGACTCCTCAACAATGATCGTCCGGGACTCCTCACCGACGATCGTCGGGGACTCCTCACCGGCGATCGTCGGGGACTCCTCACCAGCGATCATCGGGGACTCCTCACCGACGATCGTCGGGGACTCCTCGATATCGCGTCACCGACGACCGACGATACTACATTATTTCCAACTAAAACAACTAAAATATAAAAAAAACTAAACAACTAAAACATAAAACGACTAAATTAACTAAAACAATATGAACACTTAATTAACTAAAACAACTAAAACATAAAAAAAACTAAACAACTAAAACATAAAACAACTAAATTAACTAAAACATAAAAAAAACTAAACCACTAAAAGAACTAAAACATAAAACAACTAAATTAACTAAAACAATATGAACATTTAATTAACTAAAACAACTAAAACTAAAACATGAAAAACATCTACAGAAAATCATCATCATCTAACAAAATCATCTATTATCATATCATCTATCATCATATCTAACAAAATTACTACAGAAAAAATTACTACAGAAAATCATCTATCATCATCTATCCTCCATCATCATCATCCATCATCTATCATCTATCATCATCATCTATAGAAAAAATTACTACAAAAAATGCATGAAAATAATCTATCGATGCGGGGGAGCTCACCGGGGGGCCGACGAGGAGAGCGGCGCGATGGCGAAGAGCGGCAGCCTGGCGGCGTCGGGGCAGGGCGACGACGACCGCGACGGCGACGAGCGGCAGCCTGGCGACGAGCGGCGACGGCGACGATCGGCAGCCTGGCGTCGTCGGGGTGGGGCGATGGCGACGAGCGGCGACGGCTTCGGCGACAAGCGGCAGCCTGGCGGCGACGGCGACGAGCAGCAGCCTAGCGGCGTCGGGGCAGGGCGTCGGCGTCGGGGGAGAATGGGAGAGATTCGGGAATTTTTCCAAGAGTGTGCTTATATACCCCCAACCTTTAGTCCCGGTTGGTGGCTCCAACCGGGACTAAAGACCTTTAGTCCCGGTTGGTGCTACCAACAGGGACTAATGGCCCTGGTTGGTAGCACCAACCGGGACTAAATCTGTATTTTCTCTTTTTTGTTTTGTTTTGTTTTTCTAATTTCTCTTTTTGATTTGGAATAATTGTTAGAATATTTATATTTTTTTAATGAATCTTTTTTGCTTTAGGTCAAAACAATTACAAACTTTCTGTTAGTGCCAGTAGTTTTCAAATTTAAATAGTTTAAATTTGAATCCATTTGAAATTTGTGTGAATCACAAATTTGTGAATAACTTTAGTTTAAAAATAGATTTTTGAGTGATTGTTTTTCTTGTTGTTTAATATTAGTATGTTTTATCATTATGTTAAATTTGGGATTTTTAGGATAATTTAAATAGGTGTTTTAATCAAAACCAGATTCTGTTTAACTCTTTTAGTTTTATACCTTCATTTGTTTTAATCAAAATCACCCAAATGAATTCCAGACTTTTTGTGCATTCAATATGCACCATTCTGAGCCACATCTTCAAATTTCAACCCTTTCTAACTTCATTTGCTATTTTTCATGCATTTAATGATTTTTTGAGCTAAATAACCCTGAAATTAAAAATCACTACAAATGAAATCTAAAAAGGTAGAAACTTGGCATGATATCATCATTTCACCCACATAGCATGTGCTAAAAAGTTGAGAGGGTTACGGCAAAAACTGGATGCACTTCGTGTACAAACTGGACCATCTCCTTCGAAGTATGAGGGTTTCGGACGAAAACTCATCTGATACAAAGGCATTTCATTTTTTTTAACTTATTTCAACTCCAGACTTTTTGTGCATTCAATATGCACCATTCTAAGCCACATCTTCAAATTTCAACCCTTTCTAACTTCATTTGTTATTTTTCATGCATTTAATGATTTTTTGAGCTAAATGACCCTGAAATTATAAAACACTACAAATGAACTCTGAAAAGGTTGAAACTTGGCATGGTGTCATCATTTCACCCACATGGAATGTGCTAAAAAGTTGAGAGGGATACAACAAAAACTGGATACACTTCGTGTACAAACTGGACCATCTCGGCTACTCACTAGAGAAGAAAAGCGATGACGGTGAAGCCAATCACATCCCAGAGTGGGATCTTGGGGTATAAAACTTTTTCTTCTCGTGTGTCCCTTGCTTATTGCGCCGTAACCATGGACAATCTTCATCATTTAACAAGATGCTTGGGTCAGTCTTCACTGTGAAGGGAGGAATTTCATAAAACTTTTCATAATCTGTTGACATGTCTGTCTTGTCCTCCACTCCCACGATGTTTCTTTTCCATGAAAGAACTATGTGGCGCTTTGGCTTATCGTATGATGTATCCGCTTTCTTATCTTTTCTTTTTCTTGGTTTGGTGGACATGTCCTTCACATAGAAAACCTGTGCCACATCATTGGCTAGGACGAATGGTTCCTCTGTGTACCCAAGATTGTTGAGATCCACTGTTGTCATTCCGTACTGCTGGTCTACCATTACCCCTCCTCCTGTCAGATTGACCCATTTGCAATGGAACAAAGGGACCTTCAAATCACTTCCATAGTCAAGTTCCCATATCTCCTCTATGTAACCATAATATGTGTCCTTTTCCCTATTGGTGTTTGCTGCATCGTCAAAGCGGACACCACTGTTTTGGTTGGTGCTCTTTTTATCTTGGGCGATCGTGTAAAATGTCTTCCCATTTATCTCGTATCCTTGGAAAGTCAATATAGTCGAAGATGGTCTCTTGGCCAACAAATATAGCTCATCTTCAACAATGTCGTCATTCATGAGATGTGTTTGCAACCAACCGCCGAAAGCCTCAATGTGTGTACGTTTAATTAGGGGTCAGACTGCTCTGGGTTCTTGGAGCATATAATATCCATGTGTTTCTCGATATACGGGGTCACCAAGGTAGAATTTTGTAGAACAGCGTAGTGTGCTTGCGCCCAAGAATGCCTGTCCCTACATATTATTGATTTTGGTCCAAGTGTGCCTTTTCCACGCAGTCTCCCCTCATGTCGCGATTGAGGAACACCAATCGACTTAAGGTCAGGAATAAAGTCAACACAAAACTCAATAACCTCCTCTGTTTCATGGCCCTTGGAGATGCTTGATTCTGGCCTAGCACGGTTACGAACATATTTCTTTAAGACTCCCATGAACCTCTCAAAGGGGAACATATTGTGTAGAAATACAGGACCTAGAATGGCAATCTCTTCGACTAGGTGAACTAGGACGTGCGTCATAATATTGAAGAAGGATGGTGGGAACACCAACTCAAAATTGACAAGACATTGGACCAAATCATTCTGTAAGCTTGGTAGGATTTCTGGATCGATTACCTTCTGAGAAATTGCATTGAGGAATGAACATAGCTTCACAATGGTTAATCGAACATTTTCTGGTAGAAGCCCCCTCAACGCAACAGGAAGCAATTGCGTCGTGATCACATGGCAGTCATGAGACTTTAGGTTCTGGAATTTTTTTCTCTGCCATATTTATAATTCCTTTTATATTCGACGAGAAGCCAAACGGGACCTTCATACTAAGCAGGCATTCAAAAAATATTTCCTTCTCTACTTTGGTAAGACCATAGCTGCCAGGACCTTCATACTGCTTTGGATGCATGCCGTCTTTTGCGTTCATACATTGCTGGTCCTGCCGTGCCTTCGGTGTATCTTTTGTATTCCCATACACTCCCAGGAAGCCTAGCAGGTTCACGCAAAGATTCTTCGTGACGTGCATCACGTCGATTGCAGAGCGGACCTCTAGGACTTTCCAATATTCTAGCTCCCAAAATATAGATTTCTTCTTCCACATGGGGGCGTGTCCGTCAGCGTTAATCGGAACAGATTGTCCGCCAAGACCCTTTCCAAAGATTACATGTAAATCCTTGACCATATCAAGTATATCATCACCACTACGGAGGACAGGCTTCTTTCGGTGATCTGCCTCACCTTTGAAATGCTTGCCTTTCTTTCTTAAGGCATGCTTGGTCGGAAGAAATCGACGATGTCCCAGGTACACATTCTTCTTGCATTTGTCCTAATATATACTTTGATTCTCATCTAAACAGTGTGTGCATGCATGGTATCCCTTGTTTGTTTGTCCTGAAAGGTTACTAAGAGCAGGCCAATCATTGATGGTTACAAATAGCAACGCTCGTAGGTCAAATTCCTGCTTGTGCTCATCCCACACACGTACGCCTTCTTTATTCCACAACTGTAAAAGTTCATCAACTAATGGCCTTAGGTACATATCAATGTCGTTGCCGGGTTGCTTAGGGCCTTGGATGAGAACTGGCATCATAATGAACTTCCGCTTCATGCACAACCAAGGAGGAAGGTTATAGATACATAGAGTCACAGGCCATGTGCTGTGCTTACTGCTCTGCTCCCCAAAAGGATTAATGCCATCTGCACTTAAACCAAACCATACGTTCATTGGGTCATCTGCAAAGTCCGGCCACTTTCTCTCGATTTTTCTCCACTGCGACCCATCAGCGGGTACTTTCAACTTCCCGTCTTTCTTACGGTCTTCTTTGTGCCATCGCAACGACTTGGCATGCTCTTTGTTTTGGAACAAACGTTTCAACCATGGTATTATAGGAGCATACCACATCACTTTGGCAGGAATCCTCTTCCTCGGGCGCTCGCCCTCAACATCATGACCAGGGTCATCACGACTGATCTTATATCGCAATGCACCGCATACCGGGCATGCATTCAAATTCTCGTACTCCTCACCGCGGTAGAGGATGCAGTCATTAGGGCATGCATGTATCTTCTGCAACTCTAATCATAGAGGGCATACAACCTTCTTTGCTTCGTATGTATAGTCGGGCAATTCGTTGTCCTTTGGAAGCTTCTTCTTCATTATTTTCAGCAACTTTTCAAATCCCTTGTCAGATAGACCATTCTCTGCCTTCCTTTGCAGCAATTCTAGTGTGGTAACGAGCTTTGCATTGTCATCTAACATGCGTTGCAACTTCAACTTCTCCTTTTCACTTTCGCTGTTTCTCTTTGCATCAGCAATGGCCCGACCAAGATCATCAGCGGGCTCATCTGATGCCTCAGCTTCTTCTTCTTCATTCTCTTCCCCCATTGTAGTACCATCATATTTAGGAAACCCAGGATAGTTGTCATCATCCTCTTCTTCTTCATTCTCTTCCATTAGAACCCCTCTTTCTCCGTGCTTGGTCCAACAATTATAGCCGGACATGAAACCAGACATAAATAGGTGGACGTGAATGTTTTTTGCGCTAGAGTAAGTCTTATCATTCTTACACACACCACATGGACAACACATGAAACCATCCCGCTTGTTTGCCTCAGCCGCACACAGAAAACTATGCACGCCATTAATGAACCGGGGAGAGCGTCGGTCATCGTACATCCATTGCCGGTTCATCTTCATTACACAACACTGAAAAGAACAAGTTAATACAAGTTCATACATAAAGTTCATACACACTTATTCTCATAAAACAACATACAACTATCTAGCTAAAACATTTAAATGCAGCAACAAATGCGATCAAAATCGCAACTAAGGTAACAATTGATCAAACATCATAATGATACAAAGCCTCTTTATTAATGGCATATTTTCTAATCTTTCTAATCTTCAAGCACATTCCATCCATCTTGATCTTGTGATCATCGACGACATCGGCAACGTACAACTCCAATTTCATCTTCTCTTCTTCAACTCTTTTCAATTTTTCTTTCAAATCCTCGTTTTGTTTTTCAACTAAATTTAACTGCTCCACAATATGTTCGGTTGGAATTTCTGGTTCAACTACCTCCTAGATAAAATATCTATGTCAACTTGATGGGCATAATTGTCATTAACATGAAATGCAACAAATAGTTATAAAAGAGAATATACCACATCCGAATCGTAAACCAGACGAGGGCCGACGGGCACGGATATCAAAACCATGGCACTATATATAACAAACAATCATACAAGTAAGAAAATTATGCAAGTAACTATCTAATCATACAAATACAATTTTTTTTATAAAAAGGATAAGAACAAAAAGAGGCTCACCAAGGTCGTGCCGGCGATGGGACGGTGCGGGCGATCGACGGTGGTTAGGACGGGGACGGGAAGGCACTAAGTAAACCACACCTACACACATATGCAAACTAAGAAGTTAATTTGAGCTCAAATTGCATATAAATCAAAAAACTCCCACATAATTACACCCAAACGAAAACCCACAAATCACTATACTTATAAAGCATTGCACGAGCTGATCTAGCAATGAGAGATGAAAGGACAAAGTTGCTAAACTTTGTGAACACTTGGATGGATTGGGGTGCCTCAAATCTTGACAAATCTTGGCAAAAATGGAGGGATGAGCTCGAGAAGAGGAAGAGAAAACAGAGAAATGGAGAGGATGAGCTCGGGCTGGAAGAAGCACATCCATATATAGGGATACATTTAGTCCCGGTTGGTCCTACAAACAGGGACTAAAGGTCTATCTCTAGTCCCGGTTGGTGTTACAAACCGGGACTAAAGGTGCTCGCACGGCCCCAGCCTGACACCAGCCTGCCACCACACCTTTAGTCCCAATTAGTAACACCAACCGGGACTAGAGGTTCCATCATTAGTCCCGGTTTGTGTGAGCAACAGGGACTAAAGTGGCTCGCAAGGGTCCCAACCTGCCACCACCCCTTTAGTCCCGGTTGGTAACACAAACCGGGACTAAAGGTTACTCATGAACCGAGACTAATGCCTAGCCTAATGAACCGGGACTATTGGTGGCATTAGTCCCGGTTGTCGGTGTCAAAACCGGCGGATCTCGGGTAGGGGGTCCCGAGCTGTTGTTCTTGGATCGATGGGTAACAGGAGACAAGGGAGACGGTGTTTACCCAGGTTCGGGCCCTCCTATGGAGGTAAAACCCTACGTCCTGCTTTGTTTGTATTGATGATGGTGTATCGAGTACAGAGTTGATCTACCACGAGATCGTATGTAGTGGTCTAAACCCTCAGAGCTATGCTCGTATGATGATATGATCTATGATGATCTGATTATCCCTAATGACTAGCCTGGCCTTGGCTTATATAACACACCAGAGGCCTAGGATAACAAGAGTCCTAGTCGGCTACGTCGGTGGAGAGGAGTCCTTGTCTTGATCACCAAGTCTTGTGGAATCTTCCTCGTATGCATCATGGGCTGTCCGAACTGGCCCATTAATGAACCGCCCTGGGGGTCCTCGGCCTGACCCACTGGTCGGGAGACGACGTGGTGAGTACCCCCTAGTCCAGGACACCGTCAGTAGCCCCCTGAACCGGTCTTCAAGTTAAGGATGCTCCTCAGTTCTTCTGAACAGTTCTTCGTCTTCGGCCGTCGGTCTTGAAAACTGGTTCAATAAATCTTCCCATCACTGATCTTGAGGATCGCCGAGGTGAATCCGAAGAGTTCAAAAGTCGGGCATCCGAGGAGCCCCTTTAAGTTATCGGCCTGTATTAATACCTCATTATTTTTATGCCACAACTCGGGTCCGAAGTTTTTCCCGTGTGGCGGTATCCTCTTGTGTCCGAGCTCCGACGCCGAACTGCATCCGAGGTATCTTTCTCAGCCCGAGCTCCAACGCTGGTCGGCATCCGAGGTGTCATAGGATACCTCGGTCTCTGAATATTTGAAGTAGTTCATCCGAGCTTAAATATCGGGATAGTCTTTTATGGAGCCAGCCGTTCGCATTCGAGCTTTATGCCGGACTGCTTCCGAAGTGTCTTCGATCTTGAGCTTTATGCCGGAATGCTTCCGAGCTCCAATGCCGGACCGCATCCGAGCTCCAACGATGATCAGCGTCTGAGGTGTCACAAACTACCTCGGTCTTTAAAAGATTGAACGAATTCAGCCAAGCTTAATGCCAGAAATGCCCTCTATGGAGCCAGCCACTTGCGCCCGAGCTTTATGCCGGACTGCTTCCGAGGTGGTGCACCACCCCGACCGCGGGCTGATTTTTTGTGGATATTTTCGATTGGTGCAATTTATTCTCTGCCAAGATATATAGCCAGTAGCCCTCAAGGTGCGTGTCGGTCTAAAACCTGAGATGCCCCTGAAGGAAAAAATAATAATCAAAATAAAACCACTAATCCCAGTAGCCCCTGAGACTTAGGTCGATTTGCAAAATCGGCCTGAGGATCAAGTTCTTGCTCGGCGGCATTCGTTAGGGATGTAAACGCGGTACGCAGTAGTTTCCGAGACTCGGGTTGGGTGCGGCCGACCAACCTAAGGATCGAATCTCCTCAGAAACCTTATTGCACTTTGAATTTGCTGCATTGAATATGCAATGCAGTAGCCCCCGAGCCTTAATTTGGGCACGGGTGGTCGAATTAAGGATCGATATTTGTTTGACATAAACTTTGTTACGTTTGACACAATTTATGTGCAATGATTCTACGTATCCAAGTACTTTACATCATTAATGCTCGTATCCGCATTGTATAAGACTTTGTTGACCGACCATCGGCTTCAACCTCCTCGGCCAGTAGCCGAGGAGTGTTTGTCCTACTTTATAAAGCCTTTATAAGGGCAAAGATTTACGGCAAACAAGGCAATCCGGCCATGCGATTTTATAAACAAAGGTACGCGGAGAGATATGTTATAAGAAACATCTTCTGGAAAAAATAGTTCATTTATAAGTTCCTTTTCCCAAGATATCATGTTGACCATGATCGTGAAACCTCAACTCCGATCAATTTGGGAGGAAACTATTGAGGATTTAGTTCGGGGAAAGTTTCCGAACTCTATGGTCCTTAGTGAACCTAAATTTTCACTTCCGTCGTTGCCGATCAATTATATTCTTAAGATGGCTAGCTTTCGGCTTCACCCAGTCTGAGGTACTAACACAGATGACCCGGAAGTAAAAATCGCAGAGGTGCTCCCTAGCCGAACAATCAGAACGTAGTGGGTAAGCACAGGAGCCAGGCAACCCAGCTTGGCCAAAATCTTAAGTCAAATTGATGCATATCTATGGCGTTATAACGATCACTACGGAAGGCAGCGTTCGTATATTAAAAACAAACGCTGACGATATGTTGGGCTCTCCAGGAATCCCAATGTATCTATGCCGAGGTGCCACAAGGAACCCTCGGTATGGTTTATTTTGACTCCATCGCGACTGTTTATAATCTGAAAGTGGCCTATCGTCGGCTTCCACCCCTTTGTAGATGCTACGTAGGGTGTTTCCGTACAAACAAGACAACCCTTAGCCGACGTCTCGGTGCCCGGAGGCGGTTGTGTTAGTGGAAATGAGGCAATCAGATATTTAGGCTTTATAACTTTCACTTAGTCATAGGAGCATATGTTTGGGGGCAACTGAATAGCCCCCGGTATACGTCGACTCCTCGGATTATTCGAGGTCGAACCACCCACAACTTGGCCTTTTCAAGAAAGAAAGGCCCTTCGTTTTACTCGGATAACCTCGATCGGCTATATTTGGTTGAACACCGCCTGAGGTTCGCTGACCGATTTACGCTTGTTGTGACAGTCAGCTTTCGGCTTTCTCCAACTGAGGCACTTAACCAGTTAAACCGGAAGTGACAATCGCAGTGGTTCTCCCTTTACCCCTTAGCCGAACAAAGCGGAAACGTAAGGGGTAAGCACAGGAGCCGGGCAATCTAGCTATAGACCAAAGACACAACTCGAAATCAATGCGAAGTACCGAGGACATTCGCCGAGGACTGCATGGAGTACCTCAGTATTTGGTGGGTTCGGTGCTAGCCGCAGACCCCCTTTAATATTGCCGATGCGTGAAATGTATCTGGCGTTGTACTGCGAAAGTAATGCTCGGAAAACCAAAAAATTTACGCAAAAAACTTTATTTTTAGATAAAATAAAATAGTGCCAATCCGAAATTGGTCTAAAATGTAATGTGTGCTTCGGTCGTGCTTTAACATGATACATCTGATCTCCGGACTCCAAGCGGGTCAACCTTTCGCTTCAACCTCCATATCCCGAAGGCAGAGTGTTTCTCCGACGCCTGTTTAGCGAACTAAACTCGAGCGGCTTTATAAAGAAACCAGGCTATCCGGCTATTGACCATACACTCGCATTGGAAAAAGGAGTGGTAGATAAAGACTTTGCAATGACGAAGAAGAAAACACATTTATTAAAAAAAACGGCTCATATAAATTTAAGAGCCCCCAAGTGACTTGGGTAAAAGAATTTTATGTATAATGATTGTATGTACCGAAGTACTTATATCATATATGTGTTCGCCCGAACTTTAAACGCGTCTTAACCGACCGTCGGCTTCTCCCTCTTCGGCCAAGGGCCGAAAAGTGTTATCTTCTATGCCATCCAAGGATATCGGAGGTGTTTCGAATAACCAGGCAATCAGGCCATTAGGCTATAACAGACAAAGCGCGCCCAGGGAACTTATGCTATATTACTATTTAACGTAAGAAGCATCTTCAAAGAAAATAGTTCTGCCAACGGTTCCTTTCTTTGGGTTCTCATGATTACCATGTGGGGTGTGCAATAGATTTATGTATGCTTGTCTTCCGTCGTGGCCGACCATAGTTGAAAACAGTAAGGGCGCTAGCTTTCAGCTTCACCCGTCTGAGGTACGAGTTCGGATGACCCGATCGTAACAATCGCAGAGGTGCTCCCTTTACTCCCTAGCCGAACAATTGGGAACGTAGGGGTAAGCACAGGAGCAAGGCAACCCAGCTTTGCGGAACACTTAAGTCAACATGATGCATATATTGGCGTAAACACGAACAAGGAAGGGTGCGATACATTAATAATCATATGCAAGAGGAATGGCTTCATAAAGGAAGCCCCCAAGTAAACGGGGTATTTGAATTTGTTTGTAAAAAACAAAGTTTTGACAAAGAAAATTTTTCGCAAACAACTTTTTGTCAAAAAAGTATAATGCGTGGTCGAACCGAACAAAATTTAAAACTGAAAGTGTTTGGGCATGAAAGCAACTTAGCTGGTTAATGTGCTCGGTGTCGTTCGGGGTTGTGGCGTGACGAAGATGTAGTCCTCAGCCTGGCAGAGGTCCCAGCCCCCAAGCCCAAGGTAATCGAGCGAAGAGCTCGGGTCGAGAAGTGGCAACGCAACACGGTTGCTGCGGCGAGGCGAAGCCCCCGGTCCAGCCGAGGAAAGTAGTTCGGCAGCGTGACAGTGAAGCCCCCAGGTCCGTCGACCATGTCGACGACACAATTTTTTTGACGGAGGCAAGACGACGATGTAGGCACGCCAAGGTGACCGCATGACACAGCCGAAGTCGATTACCTGTGCACACAATATAGTGCAGGCCAAGAGTAATAAAAAATAAAGGTAATAATATATTTTAAAAAAAATCTTCTACTTAGTTAATTTAAGTGAAGCAAATAAGTAAAGGAATATGGCCTGGGCGCCGAGGTGGCTGAGCGAAGAGTTCGGCTTGACGAAGTGGCAACGCTGCACGGCCGATGTGGAGAGGCGAAGTCCCTGGTCCAGCTAACATGGCGAAGCTGGTCGGCAGGTGACGCCGAAGTCCCTGGATCAGGTTGATGAAGAGATGCCAAAGCCCCGGTCTAGCCGAGGTGACGGAGCAGGTCGGCTGGTGACGCCGAAGTCTCATGCCAGCCGAGGTGTTGAAGCAGGTTGACTGGTGACGCCGAAGTCTCACGCCAGCCGAGGTGTCGAAGCTGGTCGGCTGGTGATGCCGAATTCTCATGCCAGCCGAGGTGTCGAAGCTGGTCGGCTGGTGACGCCGAAGTCTCCGGAGCGGGTTGATGAGGAGATAACGAAGCCCCCGGTATAGCCGAGGTGATGGAGCAGATCGGTAAGGTGACGCTAGAGCCCCATACCAGCCGACGTGTAAAAGCAGGTCGGCGTGGTGGACGTCAGCTTGAAAAAGTAACGGCACGGCGATGCCGACGCAGGTCGGAATTTGCGACGAGGTCAATGCTGGCTTGATGAAGCAACGGAGCGCCCGACCCGTACAACCCGCAGATGACGAGGTTCTCTTGATGATTATTCGGCCCTCGCGATGCCGAACTCTTGATCGGTTGACCGAGGTGATGAGAAAATTTCCTTCAAAAAGGACGCCTCACAACCCGTTCATGAAAAAGATGAACTCGGGTCGGATTAGTTTTCGCGCAGAAAATAGATCCAAAATTCGTTGTACTCATTGGACGTTTCCCGGAGTCTGGACGGTCGGATCGAGCTAAAATTTTGAGGGGTGATCGGTATAGGAATTCCGCAGCGGATGAACGGTGGGATTTTCCAGCGGATATCCGAGCTAGATACTGGACACCTCGTCCTAAACTCATCCAGATTCCCGTCCAGATTCGATAGGGCTCCGGTATATTGGAGATTGCCGGAGATTCCTCCATCGGAACACGACGAAATTTTGCAGGGTTGTTTTAATACAATTCCGCACAATTCCACCGAAGCAATCGTCAAAACGACGCTCGAGGAAACGGGGACGACGAACACAAATTCGCTGTCCAGAAAGAACTGAAATATGCAGACGAGCCATCGATCCTCCTAGCGATCCCACAGCGGAACTCTCAATGAAAGCACCAATGTCGGTGTCAAAACCGGCGGATCTCGGGTAGGGGATCCCGAGCTGTGGGTCTTGGATCGATGGGTAACAGGAGACAAGGGAGACGGTGTTTACCCAGGTTAGGGCCCTCCTATGGAGGTAAAACCCTACGTCCTGCTTTGTTTGTATTGATGATGGTGTATCGAGTACAGAGTTGATCTACCACGAGATCGTATGTAGTGGTCTAAACCCTAAGAGCTATGCTCGTATGATGATATGATCTATGATGATCTGATTGTCCCTAATGACTAGCCTGGCCTCGGCTTATATAACACACCAGAGGCCTAGGATAACAAGAGTCCTAGTCGGCTACGTCGGTGGAGAGGAGTCCTTGTCTTGATCACCAAGTCTTGTGGAATCTTCCTCGTATGCATCATGGGCTGTCCGAACTGGCCCATTAATGAACCGCCCTGGGGGTCCTCGGCCCGACCCACTGGTCGGGAGACGACGTGGTGAGTACCCCCTAGCCCAGGACACCGTCACCGGTCTAGAAGCCAACCGAGACTAATGCTTCGATCTAAAGGCATGTTTTCTACTAGTGCAGTGAGAAACAAGAACAGAGGATTTTTCTGCGATGTGGTCGTCAAAACAGTCGGGGGTATATATAGAGAATTTTTATTCATGGGAAACAAGTATTTGGAAGGAAAACGGAGTCGGGAAGGCATCTGAGGTGGGCACAACCCACTAGGGCGCGCTCAGGGGTGCCTGGCGCGCCCTGGTGTATCGTGCTCACCTCGATCACCTTCCGGTTTATTTTTTTATTTCCAAAATTCTAAAATATTCCAAAACTGACAAAAAATATTTTTTCGGATTTTTCGGAGTCCGTTTACTTACCGTATCACGTACCTCCTATTTTTAAATATTCTGGAGTGTTCCGGAAGGTTTCTTTTATGTGTTCCTCCGGTGTCATGGTTTGGATAACATTGCTTTCAAGGTTAATAGGCGTACCTGAGATATAATGCTTAATTCTTTGTCCATTGACCACTTTCGGGTTAGTACCTTCGGCGTTATTAATCTTGATAGCTCCAGAACGATAAACCTCTTCGATAATATATGGTCCTTCCCATTTTGAGAGAAGTTTTCCTGCAAAAAATCTGAAACGAGAGTTGAACAAAAGAACATAATCTCCTATTTTGATTTCCTGCTTTTGGATTCTTTTGTCATGCCATATTTTTTACTTTTTCTTTGAATAGCTTGGCATTTTCATAGGCTTGGGTTCTCCATTCATCTAGTGAGCTAATATCAAATAGCCTCTTTTCACCGGCAAGTTTGAAATCATAATTGAGTTCTTTAATTGCCCAAAATGCTTTGTGTTCTAGTTCTAGAGGCAAATGACAGGCTTTCCCATACACCATTTTATATGGAGACATACCCATAGGATTTTTATAAGCTGTTCTATAGGCCCAAAGTGCATCATCTAATTTCTTAGACCAATTCTTACGAGACCTATTGACAGTTTTTTGTAATATTAATTTTATTTCTCTATTGCTAAGTTCAACTTGACCACTAGATTGAGGATGATAGGGTGATGCAATTCTATGGTTAACATCATATTTAGCAAGCATCTTACGGAAAGCACCATGGATAAAGTGTGAACCACCATCGGTCATTAAATATCTAGGGACTCCAAACCTTGGGAAGATAACCTCTTTAAGCATTTTAATGGAGGTGTGGTGATCGGCACTACTAGTTGGAATAGCTTCTACCCACTTAGTAGATAGCACCCAAGGGATACGCCAACACCCTGCCGATTCTTGAGGGGGGTAGTACTAAGATGCAAGTATATATCAAGACATGGTGTCGAGATATGACGCAACCAGTCACCAGATCCACGAGCCCAAATGAGAGAACCCAAAAGAGCCAAACAAGAAAACTCTCGACGGACTCCTCATACATCGATTCACCGATCAAGTCAAGATTTAAGGTCCAAGACTTGGTGTTAGCTACCCGATCACATTAAGATTTGGTGTCGTGCCCGTAAGCAACAACGACTCACAACCGACGGCGAAGCTTCTCCCTGAAGACACACCTCAAGCTTCCCGCGAAAGAAATTGATCCTTCCACCGTAGGCCACCACCGAAACATCCTTTTCCTGTACGCGACCATCAATATTATCTTCTTTGACAAGGCATCGTCGAAATATTCTTCTCTGACAAGCCACCGTCAACAACATAAAGCTAGGACGACGAGATACTGAAGCTTCAGGGGTACGCCCCAAAGATGACCTCACTCTGGTGTTAGGAATATGAACTGCATCGCCAATAGACAAGCACCCACCGCAGAACACCAATGTTCCCGGAAGGATCTATACATAAGTTTACCCAAGTGAGGGTCACTCAATAACCGCGACAAGACATTCAAGACGAGAATGTACTAGAGTTAGTACCGATACAAAACTCGATGATGGTGCAAGATTTGATACCAGTGCCAAGACTTGGTCAAGCACGGATGATAACCGACCCAATGGAAAATGTAGTACTGATACACGTATAAGACTCGGTGAAGACACGAATGCAAGGATTGGTATCGGCACAAGGCATGGTACCAAAGCAGGATTGGAAAAGTATACAAGGCTTAATATCGAAACAAGACTGGGCACATGATCACTAGAGAAAAGTTGAAGCACAAGAATGGTATGATCGAAAAGCACCATTTGTCACTCAACAGTCGAGTGAAAATCACCATTATTTAGGTACACCCATTTCTAGATTCATCGGCATCTAAACTTTCTAGAATGACAAGTTATCTGCCCTTTAATTTTATGAGCAGTACTACATGTTTTTTGTTTTGACTGTGAGCATTCAGAACAAATGTTGGTGATGTTGAGTAACGGCAAAGGATCTTAGTGACATAGTTCCTCCCCTCTTATCATTGCAATTGCACCAAAAACAAGAATGCCATATGTCTCACATTAAATTTCCATGGTAAGAAAGGTTTACGCTCTGAGTATATTTGCTCATGCTGACCAGTATGAATGATCTTGCTACGTGACAGTCTGTACTAATTTCTTTTATATACTTCAGGTTGGTGTGTTTATTCATGTTGTGCATACGAACGAACTTGACCTGGTCATCAAAACCAGGTGAACTAAAAATTAACTAGCTCTCTCTTGCACCATGGAGGGTGATGTCGACGAGGTCAGGAACTCAGGTTAGTGTCGGTGATGCCAAGGACGGTGCCGGAGGTGGCGAGCAGGGACGTGACCAGAGCCGCCATGGCGCACATAGGTGTGGCTAGCTTCAGTAAGAGGTGTCTGCACTGATCTTCAGTGAGAAGTGGAATAAAACAGAAATTTCAATTAAGTTTTCTGGATTATAGTATTTTATCTTCATCAGTCTTCCACCTCCCCTACTCTCCTCTACCGCGGGAGCAACACCGGTAGGGGCTCGAAGAAAAACGAGGACGGCAGCAGCGATGCACCATGCCATTCGCCTGCTCCTGCCTGACATGTTCGCACCCGTGCACCCTTTTTCCATAGAATTTTGTCCAATCTAGTTCAAATTTGGTCTACTTGTGTAAATTTGTCAGTCCATGACAAGTATATTCAATCAGTCCATAGAATTTTGGTTTAGCATTTAGGTGATGTTCTACTCTTGAAATTGAACTGTTAATCTGTTAATGCACATGTTACATTCTATCAGTCCGTAGAATTTTTGTTTAGCATTCAGGTGATCTACTCTTGAATTTCAATTGTTAATCTGTTAATGCAGATGTGATGTCTGTTGAAAAACTGAACTGATGAACTTTAACAGCATGACTTGGAGCAGTTCAGCCCCTTTCCACTTTGCTATTCATTGGCACCAGACTCCGTTCACTGCCGATACCCGTGGCCATTCAATGATGCAACGATGAGATCTGGTCTTCCCCCTTCCACTTTTCATGTAGCATATTCTGCAAAATATCACACACTCTCAACTGAATAAAAAGTGTGTGACGCAAGTTCAGGTATAATTGCTGCAAAATTTCAAAAATCTCAATGAATAAAGCTCAAACCAAAGTTCAAGAACTGTTTCCTTCGCAATTAGTTTTTTTAGAATGACTACCCAAAATACAAACCCATCTAAGTGGATCTTTCAGATAGCATGAGCGGATGAAGATCTTTCGGTACATCCGCAATGATCAGCAGGTTTCCTATTCGCCTGCCTCTGGCCGCTAACTCATGGGCCAATTTGTTTTTGCTCCGATTGACGGCCTTGACATTCCACGTGTTGAAATTTGTTGCCGTGTTTTTAATGTCATTGACAACTGAAAAACAGGCAGAACGATTATGCCCCCCAACCTGCAGTTCCTTCGCAATTGAGCTGCAATCAGTCTCAATTACTAGATTACCCTGGTACATGGCTGACAGTGCTGTAATTCCGGTCAGTATAGCTTGACCCTCTGCTTCCTCCACAGTTCCACAACCATTCATCGCTCTACTGAGTAAGAACAGCACTGACCCCTGGTGGTCTCTTGCCAAAGCCCCCGCCCAGCAATCGCCAGTTTCCGGCAGGAAGGCCGCATCCATATTTATTTTGATTACTCCCAGGGTTGGTTTCTCCCACCCAGGGAGCGTCATTGCTCTCAGCTGATCGTGCGGTATGGTTTCTTCAAATACAGACAGGGCACTGCCTCCTGTCCCATTGGAGCCATCGTTCTGTTCCTGGCTTCGAAGCTCCTTCTCATCCCGGTCAGGAATTGTGCCGATCTTGACACTGACTCTTTGCCGTCATGATGCACACAGTTGTCCTATAGAAACCAGGCTCGCCACAACAACAGGAGGATTTTTCTCCTTGTATCTGTCTCATGTCTGTCTAGAAGAACCTGGAGCCAATCTCTCCCTGAATACCTGAACTCCTGCTCCTCCGGGATTTTCCATACTTTCCTCATAGCAAACCTCAAGGCCCTGCTTTTCGTACATGCCAGTACTGCATGGAATTCATCTTCTTCCCCATGCCCGCAGATGCTGCATACGCTATCATGAACAATAGTGCGTTTATGTTTGTTCATCTTTGTTGCAAGAGATCCCGTGGCAATCCTCCAGCCAAATATTTTGATCCTCTCTGGTATCTTCATTTTCCATATTACATCCCAAATATTCCTGTCCCCTACTTCCGCGGACGACGACGAGGCCCCCGTGGCTGTGCCCCGATCCAGGCTAGCAGTAAGTTTATACGCACTTCGTACTGTAAAGATTCCATTTTTTTCTTGGTGCCAGGCTATACAATCGCCCACATCGGCAGAGGGGATATTGATCTTGAGTATTTCTTCCACGTCAAAAGGGTAGAAAATATTTTCCACTAGCTCAGAGTTCCAAGTTCTTGTTTCTGGGTTTATAAGTTGGTTTACCCACCGAAGTCTAGACCGTCTCTTGAAGTTCACTGTTCTCAAGCCCTCCCTTCTTGGTATCCATTGGTCACACTGAATCTGGATATGTTTGCCATTCCCTACACGCCACACTAGGCCTCTTTTCAGCAAGTCAAGTCCCTGTTCAATCCCTCTCCATACCGGTGAAGCGCCAGAACAGAAAACAGTGTCGAGGAGGTCACCTTTAGGATAATATTTGTATTTGAGCACTCTAGCACACAGGCTCTCAGGATTTTGGATGAGCCTCCATGCTTGCCGCGCCAGCAGTGCCAGGTTAAACAGGTGCATGTCTCTGAAACCGATTCCCCCCGCTCTCTTTGGCTGGGTCATACGTTCCCAAGACATCCAATGAACCTTCCTGTGGCCGTCCTCATCGCCCCACCAAAAGTTTCTAATCATTTTTTCGTACTTCTCACAAAAACCTTTCGATAATAGAAAGACTCCCATTATAAACGTGGGGAGTGCTTGCACCACCGACTTGACGTGCACCTCCTTGGCTGCATAGGACATGAACCTCTCGTTCCAATTGTTGCATGTCTTACCAAGTTTATCCATAATAGGCTGGAAATTTTCATCCTTCATCCGCCCCTCTGGAGTCGGCAGACCCAGGTACTTGCTCTCAAAAGTGGCAGCCTCTACTTGTAACACTTCTTTAATCTCCTCTCTGACATTTTCCGGGCACACATTGCTAAATAGGATGGAGCATTTTCCGGAGCTAAGAAGTTGGCCAGTGCAAATCTGAAAAGTATTTAGCACTCTTTTCACTACCCTTGCTTGCTCCACCGTGCCCTTGAAGAACAACAAGCTATCATCAGCAAAGAGTAGGTTTGAGATACCCGGGCTGTTTCTTGCTACCTTGACCGGCGTGATCTGCCCACCTGCCACCTCTCTGTTTAGCAGGTTAACTAAACCATCAGCGACAAATAAAAATAGGTACGGGCTTAGTGGGTCCCCCTGGCGAAGTCCTCTGGTTGGAGAGGAAAATTCAGATAGTTCCCCATCGCATTTCACCGCAAATCTGACTGATGTGACACACTCCATGATCCACTTGACCCATTGCACGCAGAATCCAATTTTCTCCAAAACCCGTTGGAGGTACCCCCAATCCACTCGGTCATAGGCTTTTGCAAGATCCAACTTGTAAGCACAGTGGGTGTCATGTTTGTTTTTGCTATGTTGTATCTTGTGGAAGCATTCAAAGGCAATAATTGCATTATCCATGATCATCCTCCCCGGTATGAATGCACTCTGGGTCTCTGATACAATGTCATTTAGTACCGGTCTCAATCTGTTTACGAGGCACTTTGATATGACTTTGTACACCACATTGCACAAGCTGATGGGCCGGAAATCTCTCAGCGATTGTGGATCATTTCCTTTAGGTATTAGAACAATGACAGTGTCATTTATGCCCTCCGGAAGAGTACCTTTGTCAAAGAAATGTAGCACCGCTGACACCATGTCCCCTTTCAAAACACTCCAATTCCGTTGGTAGAACCGGGCTGGGAAGCCGTCCGGGCCCGGCGCTTTCAGTGGTCCTATTTGGAAGAGTGCATCACTCACGTCCTCCGGCGAGAACTTTTTTGTTAATCGAGCATTCAGTTCGTCCCCAACTTTTTCCTGCGTCAACTCTATGAGTTCAAGAGGCACCACCTCTGGATCCTTAGTGTACATATTTCTAAAGAAAATTGTTGCAAGCTCCTTGATCCCCTTTCTGTCCTCCACCCAATTCCCCGCATCATCCTTCAGCTTGGCTATAGCGTTCTTTTTCCTTCTCCATGTGGCCTTCCTCTGGAAGTATTTTGTGTTGCGGTCTCCTTCTTTCAACTCCGTGGTTCTCGACCTTTGTCTCCACATCATCTCCTCCCTCAATAGTAGTTCGTCCAGCCACTTCGACAGATTTTTGATTTTGTTTTGCTGGCTTGGGAAGGGGGGCGCCATCCAGAGATCACTCAGCTTCTTCCTTATCGCCGTAGTTTCCTTCAGCAAAGAGCCGAAGTCCTTTGCTGCCCATTGCCGCAGATCCGATTGCATGGTTGTCAGTTTTGCACTGAACTTGTCCAGTTTGTCTGCCTTCACTGTTCTCTTCCAGGACGTATCGATGGATTTGCTTAAAGTCTCGACTCTGTCCCACATGTACTCATACCGAAAAGCAAGAAACCTTCTCTCGTTTCGAGGCCTCCACTCCTTCCTTGGTCCGAACCTAACCAACAGAGGGAGGTGATCAGATCTTGAGGAACAGACATGTTCGACCGAGGCTTGTTGGAAAATGTCACTCCGGGCAGAGGACGCCAACCCTCTATCAAGGCGTGCTTTCACATTTCTTTGGCCCTCCTGTTTGTTCTCAAAGGTCCAGCTTCGACCTCTGTAACCAAGATCAAACAGTCCACACTCAACAAGGACGTCACGAAAGTTAGCCATGTTCCTTTCTGATCCGAGGGAGGCGGAAATATGTTCTGTTTGCCACATGGTCTCGTTGAAGTCACCAATAACAAACCACGGTGCGTCGGATGCTGTTTTTATTCTTCTCAGGACTTCCCACATGTGTTGTCTTTCGTGAGCTTTTGCCTCTCCATACACAAAGGTTGCACGCCATTGCTGGCCATGCGGGTTTAGTCGTATCAAAACATCAATTATCTCAAACCCACGGCAAGTTTTATTACCTCCACACTTTCATCATAATACAAAGAAATGCCGGCTCCTTTTCCTACTCCAGCATGTGTAATGCAGTGCTTCAGCCCTAGTCTCCACCGGATGTTGTTGACATATTTATTCTTTTGCCGTGTCTCAGAAAGAAAAACGAGCTTTGGCCTGTAGGTGTGCACTAGGCACACCAATTCCTGAACTGTCCGGGGTTGCCCGAGGCCCCGGCAGTTCCAGCTGAGAAGTGTCATGGCTTCTGGCGGATGCCGTCGTTGGCATCCACCAGGTGACCGGCAGCCCCTTGGCCGGTTGCTTCCGTCTTTCCTCCGTCGCCCCTGTCCAGCTCACTGTCATCCCCCTTCTTCTTCTTATGCTGCTCAGCAGGTTCCTCTACCTCTCCTGCCTCCAAATAGTTTGCTGCATCAACACCCCTTTCTCCCCTTTTCCCTATGATTGTAGCTACTTCACCTGGGATCTTCTGGTTTGTATCAGCACCCTTGACAGAATCTGCAGGCATACCTTTCTTGGTCCTTCCCTCCTGAATGTTGTCCTCTCCAGGCTCCGTTGTCCCCTTCCTCACGACCTGCTCGACAGTTGGGCATGTTCCCACCACCCCCTCAGTGGCCTCCGCCTACTCATATTGTGGTCTAGGGCCAAACCCCGGAGGGTAGGACATCTTCGCCGGCGTGATGAGGCCGTCGCCCAACTCCTGTGCATCTGCTAGGGGCGGGGTTGGGGTAGAGCCCAGCTGCCCCTCAATGCCCTTCCGCAGTTCCTTTGGCTCCCCAGTTCCTGTTCCTGCATCTACTGGCAAGATCATGTGTCCCCTCTTGCTCTCCTCTTCCATCCTGATGGCTCTGACCGCTGCTATTGCCTCCTGGACCACCGGATCGGCAAGGATGTCCTCTGTGATTCTGCCGTGGCTCGACATGTTCTGCTTCCTCTATTCCCCTCTTGACTCCTCCTCGCTCCCTGAGCCAAAATTCAGGAAACGTCGAGCTCCCCCTACCTCTGGCACTATCACCCCGCTCAGGTTGTTGCTTTTCTTAAACGGAGAGGTGCGCATTGCTGCCGTGAACCTCGTCGTTTGGAGGTTCTCCGGCAGCTTACAATCGCGTTAGCCATGTCCGACACGCCCACAGTACGCACAGAAGCGAGGGGCTCTCTCATACTTAACTTCTAAGATGTGTAGCTCTCTCTCATCCTTCCCACTCTCAGCTAGCTCTCTAGTTTTGATTTTGCGGGACAGAGGTACATCTTCAACATGCTTCACCCTAACCCTGATAAACTCATTGCGAATTCTACCTCTCTTATCTGTATCAACCTCAAGAACCTCTCCTAACATAGCACCAAGTTGCTCTCCGACCTCCTTGGACAACATGAGGGGGGGAACATCATAAATCTGAGCCCATATTGGCATATGGGCGATTTCCACGTCACCCGGGGCGATGGTGCCATCCACCCGGACGATGAGGAAGCCATCGCCCCGGTGTGTCCAGGGGCCGTTGTCCAGGATGAACCGCAGGTCACCCTCCTTTTCAAACTCTAGCATATACCTGTTGTTCTTGAGCTGCGTGTAGTGGAGTCTGCCTCGCAGCCCCCACTTGTCCTTGAGTTCCTTGAAGAGGCCGGCGGCACTGAAGGCTTGCATTGAGAAGAACAAGCCCACCGCGAGCCATCTCGTTCGCAAGGCGGCCCTCTCCTTGGAGAGGTCCACCACCACCACGTCAGACTCCTGGTTTTCTCCGGGCGCTCGTCCCTTGGTCGTGGACGAGCTTCCCCTCAGCAGCTTCCCATTGCTTCCGAAGCCCCGGTCGCACGAGGCCACCTCCTCGTGCTCGTGCGCCACCGACTTCCCGATCTTTCCTTCCTGGTGCGCCATGGTGGTGGGAGAAATGTGTTTGATGCTGAGCTTTGATGGAGGAGTGGGGTGTCCGATGCCCACTTTATATGGTTCCTTACGATCCTCCCCTACCCCTGATGTTGGATGACTGAATGAATTCGGCTGATCCACTTCCGGATCTGAGCCCCTCCCGATCGGTAGTTGCTTTGTTGCCTCTCTACCATGATCTGGAGGATCCCCCGGAACCTGGACTTCTCGGCTGAAATTACCACTAAACGTACATATCCCCAGAGTTTGATGCAGATCCTCTCTCATCCTCCGTAACTGGTGCCCGATCCTTTCGAGGGTAGGAACCTCCACTGATTTCTGATTCCTATCCGCCTCGTCCTGCTTCCTCCTCTGTCCTGATTTCCCTTCCACCAATTTGCAGATCGCCTGTCTTGTTCAGATCCAGGAATCTCTCAGACCCAGGGGATCGTGGTGGCTATCCGCCTCTCTACTGGCTTCCAAATCCGTGTTACCTGAATCCTCCGTCCCGATCGTGGTCAAGAGATCCGGGATCTTACCCTCTCCAGTAGATCGCCCTCGGATCGCCCCCCCCCCCCCCCCCCCGCGGGGAGCGTCAATCACGGCCATCATCCTTTCTTTCTCATTCTCGTGATTTTGGTTAATTTTTTTGTTCTGGACGTGTCGTGGGGATGCAAATGCATGCGCACGCGACGCGCCTTGGTCGTTTGCATGAGATGCCGCTCGTGATTGAGCGTCCGTCAGTGGTACATTGATCACGAGTGTTATCGGTTAGGTAACCACGGGGAACAGGGCTTGCTTCTATTACTTATTCTAGCATAGCGTACTAGGTGCAGGGATTGGACCACGTTGGACAAATATTTACAGACAAATATTGGCGATAATTAGATTTTGGTGCCACTCGCTATACTGCTAGCTCGTGTCCACGAGCTCTCGTGTACATGGATCCACATACGCACGCACACAATCGACCGGTCGAATAGCTCACGGTTCAAAGGATGTTTTTTCCCACGCAAATGTTTTGTGTATCTACAGTGCAATGCAACCATGATCCGAGGCAGCCGTGGTATTATTATAGACCGTACTCCACCAGGATATCCACCGTGTACCGTATCACATCACAGGTGTGTGCCCGTGTGTGTAGGATGAGTCTATTTTGACAACACCCTTAAGAGTCTTATTTTGACATCAAACCTACCCGTGAAAACCCACCCGAACTGCGTCGAAAAAAAACTCCTAGCCCCACCGGTCCACTACTCCACTTCCCACCAACCCGCCACCACGCGACCACATCCCCACCAACCCCTCGATCTCCTCTGTCTTCCTCCCACACACAAGCGGGCAACCCCAATCCTCCTCTTGACTCCTTCCTCCCCGCGTCGGCGGGCTAATTTTTTTAAAATAATACATTTTTTTTATTAATTTTCAAAAATATTACGCGGTTTGAAAAAATTTCAAAAATAATACACCGTCGGTTCGGTGCAGGCCGATCGGCCCACAGCAGGCCGACAGCAGGCCAATCGGCCTGCAGCAGGCCTATCGGCTCACAGCGAGCCGACAGCAGCCCAAACTGCAGGCCAGGCCAGGCACGAGCGGGCTGTCGGCGCGGCCGGGCCCCTGTCGGCCCACTGCAGGCCGATCGGCCAGCTGCCGGCCGACAGGGTGCGGGCCCCACGGCGGCTGGCTCCTTCTTCTTCCTCCTCTCTCTCCTTCTTCCTCCTCCTTCCTCCTCCTTCTTTCTCCCCAGCCACGCACAGCTCCTTTTTTTCTCCTCTTTCTTCCAAGAAATACCTCCAATTAATACACCAAAATGAGGCGGTTTTTTAGAGATGTCTTTCTCGTTCGTTCCTCCCTTCCTCAAGTACAGCTCCTTTCTTTGTCCGTTCCACCATTTAACGGTGAAACGAGACTACACTAGAGTGCTTACCCACGTTACTGCCGAGGGTGTTTTATAGGTTGAGAGCACAAAGAAAGGCGGGAGGGAGACACTGCCGGGAAGTAACGAGCGAGAAAATATGGCGGGACTGTAGTGATTGGCATACTGTAGTGATTGGCATACTGCACTGCTGCGCTGCGCGGCGCCAGCCTCCGATTCCCGCGCGCGAGGCGACAGCTCCCTGTGGCAGACGGCGCTCACTCCAATGCAAAGATGCTGCTGCTGCTGCTGCGTGATTCCCGCCTAAATTTTCGTCCATCTGTTCGCTCGCTGGTGTTGATTGCCTGCTACTGCTGCTAATTGGTACTACTGCTGCACTGATTAAAACACTGCTCGCCTCGCCAGGGCTGTCTGCTTTGTATGATTCCTGCTGTCGGCGGTGCCGTGCCGTGCTGTTGCTACCGACAACACGGTGCTCCTCATCTTTATATACGAGATGTCGTTGCCTGCTCTCTCACGCTCTTCTCTTTGCTTCTGCCCACACTCCCTGTAGTGATTGGCATACTGCACTGTTGCGCTGCGCGGGGCCAGCCTCCGATTCCCGCGCGCGAGGCGACAGCTCCCTGTGGCAGACGGCGCTCACTCCAATGCAAAGATGCTGCTGGCTGCTGCGTGATTCCCGCCTAAATTTCCGTCCATCTGTTCCCTCGCTGCTGTTGATTGCCTGCTACTGCTGCTAATTGGTACTACTGCTGCACTGATTAAAACACTGCTCGCCTCGCCAGGGCTGTCTGCTTTGTATGATTCCTGCTGTCGGCGGTGCTGTGCCGTGCTGTTGCTACCGACAACACGGTGCTCCTCATCTATATATACGAGATGCCGTTGCCTGCTCTCTCACGCTCTTCTCTTTGCTTCTGCCCACACTGCTTGCAATTTCTCAGTCTCTTCTCTATCGTCCAGCCGCACTTCAGAACACCAACGCGCTAGTCATTATGAGTTTGCCTTGCTCGGATCAAAGCATTAGGCCTACGAAAATGAAGAGTGCGAGTTTGCCTCGGGGGGTGGAAGTAGTTCGTTGTTGGTGTGGCGATCTCTGTAAGGTGAAGGAGGTGACGGATTTTTCAGATTGGTTGGGCATGAAGTTTTTCATGTGCGCCAATTATGAGGAAGATCCACCCGTTGCTACTTCACCGTACATCAGGCCTCCGGTGTGTTTCAGTCTTGAAGAATAAACACGTTGTTGATATTATTGTTGATTTGACATTTCTATTTCTATTTTGGTTGTAGTCTCCTCCGCCTCTGTGCATGTACTATCGTTGGATTGACACAAAAAAACCGGACTGGGCGGTGACCGAGATTCGTGAAAGAGGTCGTCGTGCATGGGCAAGTTTGGACTTAGAAGAGCGCCGCGCGAAGGCGGCAGCAGAGGAGAAAGCAGAGCAGGAGAGAGAGTGGCAAGAGTACTGTGTGAAGCAGAGGGCTTTTATTGATGAGATGAAGAAGAAAAACCGAGAAGAGGGACTACGACTGGCGGAGGTTTACCGATAGCGAGAGGAGGCCCGTGAGGCTGAGAGGCAGATGAAGAAAGAAAGGGCTCGTGCAGCCAAGGCAGCAGAAGAAGCTGGTGATGGGAAAGGAAAATATCCCCGTTGGACTCAGTAGATTTATGTTATTGTATCCTAGAAGGTTGTATCTTAAAATTCGTACGAAGTTGTATCTTAATTTCAACATGTTAATTTTTATGTATCTTGTGTACTCAGTAGATTTATGTTTGATTCAGTTGCAATGTTTAATTCAGTGGTAATGTTCAATTTTAGTTGGATGCATTTAGTTCGCAGTAGAAGTGTTATCTCTGTAAACCAATTGACCATTGAAATAAAACATGAATACGGCAGGAGGCCCGTGAGGCTGAGAGGCAGATAAAAAAAGAAAGGGCTCGTGCAGCCAAGGCAGCAGACGAAGCTGGTGATGGAAAAGGAAAATATCCCCGTTGGACTCAGTAGATTTATGTTATTGTATCGTAACGTTCGCATTGCCAGTGCAAATTGGTTTAGAGAGATAACAATTGTACTGCAAACTACATGCATCCAACTGAATTTAAACATTACCACTGAATTAAACAGTACAACTGAATTAAACAATACAACTGAATTAAACACTACAACAATAAACAACAGTACTACATAAAAAAGTACTACATGAATGCATCATCCTCCTCCTCCGTCGATGCAGATCTCTTGCCCTTTGTCGAAGTAGAACTCTTGGCCTTCGACGATGAGGTGGTCTTGACATTGCTGCTCGGCATGAAGAGGTCGTCTTCGTCCTCACTGTCTGCTGACCATAAATCTGAATTCTTCCTCCCAAGCCTGATGTAAGATTCACTCTTACGTAGTTTGACCTTCTGCCATCTGCCATGCAACCTGAGAAGTTCTTTTCGTATCTCCTCAAATGTCCTGGGAGGCCACCCACTCCTAGCTAATGAGTGAGCCAACTCATTCATTATGGTGTCACTACTGATGAGTTCCTCCCATGGAACTACTCTATCATCCATCTTGAAATTGGCGGCTAGTTTGAGAAGACGATCGGACATACCAGAGTGAAAACTACGATCAAAAGGGTAATGAGGATGAGACATCTCCACGAAAGGAGGGCGGGAAAGAAAGGCGTGAGAGAAAGGGGGGACAGAAGGGCCTGCTCACCTTACTGCGGATGTGGTTATATATGTGGTTATATAGGTTCACAAGAGAAGATGGCGGGAGAGAAAGGCGGGAAAGAAAGGCGGGAAAGAAAATGGCGGGAGATAATGGCGGGAGAGAATGTCGGGAGAAAAAATGGCGGGAGAGTATGGCGGGAAAGAAAATGGCGGGATATTAGTCGTATGTATCTTATTTTATGCATGTATGTTGTAAGTTAAGTCGTATGTATCGTTCAATTTAGATGTAGTTCTATCAAGTTGTTTGTACTGTCTTGTTGTACGATCATTATGTTCTATCTAAATATGATGTTGTAGTTCGAATAACATCCTGGGTGTATCATCCAGTTCTCCAGAGGAGTGCGAGTGACCAGAGGCTTGAGCTTTCGCTCAGACCATATCGCACCACGATGACCCTTATCAATTTCCCCATTCAGCAACCACATTCCCGCCATTCCTGCACATACCAAATTCAAACATAGTTGGCACACTTAATATAAATATAGAACATAGTGCCACACTTAATACAAATTCAGAACATAGTTGCCACACTTAATACAAATATAGAACATAGTGCCACACTTAATACAAATTCAGAACATAGTGCCACACTTAATACAAATTCATAACATAGTGTCAGACTTAATACAAATTTATAACATCGTACTGCTAGCTTAGCTTCTTCCTCTCCCTCTTACTCCTCTACCTCCTCTACCTCCCCTTCGTCCCCGGTTGCCTCGTCCACGACCAGTACCACTGGCAGTGACGAAAGTGGGACAATTAGTGTCCCTATGGCCAAATTCATTGCATAGAATGCATTGCATAGTTGGACCTCCTGCTTCAGATTCATCCATATCATTCCGGATGCGCTGACACTGCCGTCTGCCTCTACTTGTACGCATATGCTCTGGGTTTGGAATGTAACGCCTTTCAGCGGGGTTGACGATGTTGAAGTTACCCATTGATCGAAAACCCATCAGCTCACCTGTCCAGGTATTGAGGACAGACTCTTTCAGATAAAATGGAGACACAAACGATATTGCGTCCAGTCCAAGCTGCCCGCAAGCAGCAAGTACATGTGAGCAAGGTAGGTGAAACAATTTTGGTTTGTTGCATGTGCACTCACACGTTGGCCAGGCTTCATTTCCAATTTTCACCTCATGCGTCCTCAACTCATTTGCACATCCGAATTTGTTGTTGACTAAGCGGACCTCAAACCTTCTCTCTTGATTACCGATGGCGACTACAGTGTGTGACCTAGCTTTTTGCATCTTGTTGTCCATGTACTTCATCACTCTTTCACAGTAACGTGTATTTGGGTTGTTCAAGATATGCTGCTCTGCTTTTTGACGTCTATCTCTGAAATACTTCACGGTGCCATAGAAAATACCCTCAACGATGGCTGTAAGTGGCAATGCCCGGTTTCCTCTGAGGACAAAGTTGTATGTTTCCGCGAGGTTGGTTGTCATGACACCGTACCTTGCTCCATGTGTGTCATGTAGCAAAGACCACCTCTCCAGAGGCTCATGCTCTATCCACTGCTGGAAGGTTTTAATCGACCTTCCAAGCCTTCTCCTAGTACCAGGTGGGTCAAAGCCTGGCAGGTCACATAGCCCAACAGGCTCCTCCTCCACGGCCGCTGATCCTGTTGCCAACTGTGCAGCTACTGCTTCAACATGTGCCCTCACCGCTGCATCTCTTGCAGCTTTCCTGTCCCTAACGTGTCTCTGCGTGCACACATTAAGTCTGTCACGTATCAAATTGTACTTCCATAACTGGTTCTGCTTGCAGAGTTTTTTGAACAGATTCATTAGGTTCTTATTTCTGAACTGCGAGAAGAAATTAGCCCCCAGATGGCGCATGCACCAACGGCTCTGCAAGTCTTGCCATGGAGTTTGTTCCTCAGGGCCTGGGTTTGTTAGTGTCCTTATCGCACTGAGTATACCTGCATGCCTATCATGAAGGATGCACACATTGGGCTTCTCCTTCACAACTGATATTTTCAACTGCCTGAAGAACCATGTCCAACTTGGAATGTTCTCACTCTCCACAAAAGCAAATGCGAGTGGGACAACTTGATTTTGGCCGTCTTGACCTATGGCTGTTAGGATCTGACCCTTGTACTTGCCAGTGAGAAAAGTACCATCTACACATATCACCGGACGGCAATGCCTGAAAGCTTCGATGCATACACCGAAAGAGAAGAAGAGACGATGCAACACCCTCACAGTTGGGAACTCTGGCATGAAGAGGTCTTGGATATCGATATAGGTGCCTGGATTCCGCTGCTGCAGTGTGTGGAGGAGTTGGACAACAGAGTCATATGCATCAAAATAAGAACCAAATCTCCTCTCAAGCGCCGCATGCTTAGCCCTCCAAGCCTTGCCATAAGAAATTATGTACTTGAACCTGGCGAAAACTTTTCTCTGGATTGCCTTCACTTCCATAGCTTTGCCCTCCACTATCTCATCGTAAAACAACCGAGCAATAAGCGTCGATGAAAGGTTGGCATGATCTTGAGGGATGCAGGGAATAAGACAAGTGTGATTAACTAAGTCACTGATCACCCAACTTGTGCCATACTTAGGGAGATAGCCGTGCACCCTGGCGGGACAATCTGCGTTCTTGCATACCATTGTCAGGTATTTCTGACTTGACACCTGAGCTGTGAAAACCCTTTGCGTGGACATTGCCCAATTTATTATTGCATCCTTCAGAGCTTGCTTGTTGGGATACATAGCACCCGTCGCAATATTGTTCTGGTGATATTGCCAGGCAGAATCATGTCCATCGTTCACCATCATTGCAGATGAGAAGTCATGATTCCATGATGCAGGATTCGGGACCTCCTCTGCATTTTCTTCTTCATCCGACTCGTTAGAATCATCGGCATGACCCATATCAACATCGGTGTCTTCTTCTTCCATCATGGCCTGCATGTGCCCATCTACCTCGTCAGCGTCCACCTCGCCATTGTAACCACCATCGGCATTTCCTCCTTCTACCTGACTACTCTGCCCTGGTTCGTAGCCATCATCTCCAGCATTTGACATAGATAACTGCCTCCCTCCACTGCTCTGCCCAGGATCGTAGCCACCCTCGCCTTCATGTGCAGTCACCTCCTTCACGACGGGAAGCACTAACGCAATAGGATTGCATCCCCTGCGTTCGCAACCTTGTAACCACCGCACCCACTCGGAGTCTCGCTCTATTGGCCTCAAATAAAAGTAAATTATTGAACTAGACCGTGTCCACAATGCATGAACACCGACGGTGTGTGTTTCTGTATTAAGCCCTAAACTTCCTGTAATCCATTCTTTCAACTGACTGACAGACCATGTTTGAGGTGCGCTCATTGGCACCTCTATGTGAGTAAATTCACTCAGATCAGCTCCCATGTTAGTTGTTTGGACAGTACCAGGACCGTAGTAAAATTTGAACTTCACTACATCAGACATCTCGGCTCACCTATTTTTTTTCAACAATGACAGACAAGTATTAAGCAACAACTTTAAATATCCGCACTACTAAATATTTGACATGTGTATATATTACGGAATATTAATGGAGCAACTATATTATAAATAATTGCCGGAGCTACTCCAAGTACGGAATATTTTTTTTCAACAATGACAGACAAGTATTAAGCAACAACTTTAAATATCCGCACTACTAACTATTTGACATGTGTATATATTACGGAATATTAATGGAGCAACTATATTACAAATAATTGCCGGAGCAACTCCAACTACGGAATATTTTTTTTCAACAATGACAGACAAGTATTAAGCAACAACTTTAAATATCCGCACTACTAACTATTTGACATGTGTATATATTACGGAATATTAATGGAGCAACTATATTACAAATAATTGCCGGAGCAACTCCAACTACGGAATATTTTTTTTCAACAATGACAGACAAGTATATTACGGAATATTAATGGAGCAACTAAAAAAATTCACACACCTACAAATATATTACAAATAATTGCCGGAGCAACTCCAACTACTGACACACCTAAATATTTGACATCCACATATAGTACGAAATATTACCGGAGCAACTTCAAATATTGACACAACTAAATAATTGACATCTAAATATATTTACGGATACTACCGGAGCAAATAGCACACCTAAATTATTTCACATCGAAACATATTACCGAATACTACCGGAGCAACTACGAAAAATAAAATGTGTGTTGAAATATACCCTTGAAGCGTGCGAGCGAACGACGAACGACGAACGACGAACGACGAACGACGAACGACGAACGGAGCCGGAAACTCCACCAAACTGCCGGAGCTTCACCTCCACCACACTGCCCCAGCTTCAGCACCACCACCTCCACCTCCACCTCCACCGCCGCCACAACCTCCTCCAATGTGCTAAAAAAAGCTTCAAGAAAAATGCTCACCAAGACCACCACGAGCTACCCCATCAGTAGATCGAGGTCTCCCTTGGTTCCCCTAACTATGTAGAACCCATTCATGGTGCTCAATCCGCAAAAAACCGCCTCATTTTGGTGTAGAAATTGAAGGCATTTCTTGTGTAAGAACGAGGAGAAAGAAAGAACAGAGAGGAGGAGCTGCAGCGTGAGGAGTGGCACAGAGGAAGGAGAAAGGACAAAGGAGGAAGAAGAAGGAGCCAGCCGCCGTGGGGCCCGCACCCTGTCGGCCGGCAGCTGGCCGATCGGCCTGCAGTGGGCCGACAGGGGCCCGGCCGCGCCGACAGCCCGCTCGTGCCTGGCCTGGCCTGCAGTTTGGGCTGCTGTCGGCTCGCTGTGAGCCGATAGGCCTGCTGCAGGCCGATCGGCCTGCACCGAGCCGACGGTGTATTATTTTTGAAATTTTTTCAAACCGCGTAATATTTTTGAAAATTAATAAAAAAAATGTATTATTTTAAAAAAATTAGCCGTCGGCGGACCCCCATCGTCTGCTTCCTCCAGACGCGCCACCCACCCACACCTCACCCACCTCCCCACAGCACCTTATGCTGGGCACCTCCCCACCCTCGATCCACCATCTCCCCTACCGGCGCTGCACCTCCCCATCCCCGATCCACCTTCTTCCCCCGCCGGCGCCGCACCTCCCTCCTAATCCACCGTCTCCCGAGCGCTGCCCCACCCCCGTCCGGCTTCTTCCCCCGTCAGCACCGCACCTGCCTAGGTTGGCGCCGCCCCTGACCTGCATCGCCGGCGGCCTGAAATCGCGCCACCCGTGCCCAGCATCGCCGCCAGCCTGGGCTCACGTCGCCCCTGCTCTGCATCGACGTCGTCGGCCTGGACGGCGCCCCGGTCTCCACGGTCGAGATCCACCTTCGCCTGCGGGACGATCCCATCCCCCACACCCGGATCTGCATCCCCAGCGGCCGTTGACCTCTGCGTCGACCTGATACATCCCGGCGACAAGACGGGGCACAGTCACTCCCTCCCCCTCCTCCAGTGCCTCCCCGAACGACCAACCTGACGCCCACGCCGAGGCTCTGATCCGCGCCGGATCGAGGCAGGGGCTCACCGTCGACCTCTCTCCCCTCAAGCGTCACATATGTGTTTTTGTTGGATTTTTGTGTGTCTTATGCAGTTTACTCAAGAAGAATTTCAGTTTGTGACTCGTTGGTGTTTTGTTTCCGTCTTGTGCAGTTTACTCAAGAAGAAGTGTGCCAGTGCGCCAGGATCCGCCACACCCTTCTCCTCCAACGTGCCGGTGACGGGGAAGGAACACTCCCCTGGCCTCCCTTGCAAACTGTCGCGGGCGACGGATGTCTTCGCTGCGATCTCCTCTTCCTTCAAACTCGCCGGCCCCAGACGCCCTCCTCCCCTAACTCTCGCAGTCGGCAGCACCAGCTTGAAGTTCAGCGGTGGCGATGCGAACAGATGTGCAGTACACTTTCGCCGATGTGCATCGTTATTCAGTTCGCCGGACCTCATAAATGGTTACGACGATGATGGTTGTGGGATGCCGACGCAATTTTTGGACTTTGTTAGGCGTGACATACCCATGTGAGGTTCACTTGGCGTGGCAGAACAATTGTTTTACTCTGCGTGCAGCTCGCTTGGTGTGGCAGCTTAGTTCTCTGCTCTGTGTGCACTTGGGTGGTTCTGTAGTGCGGGCTGTAGTTCATTTAAAAAGTGTATTTCTTTTTCAAAGATGAACCGTTTGTTGTTTTTCAATCACATGATTTTATTTAAAAAGCAGTGCACCTAGCATTGTGTTGCGGTTCATATTTCTCTACCATGGCGTCGAGCCGCCGCTGCCGTCCTGTTTCTCGCGGTCATCAACTCGCCCAGCGCCGGCCATGCGGTGCGCTATGGCCGCTCCCGCAGTGCATATGGGATCTTGTTAAGGTTAAATACACGACATAATGCAGTACACTCGGCTTGTCTATACGGTCCTGAACATGTTATAAAAACTAACAACAAAAATACATGTGGTTCATTTATGGTGATGTTGCTGTTCACTTACTCCGAATGTAAAGTGGAGAGAAGATATTACAAAAATGACAAAAAAATAAGGGATGTGGTTCACATTTCGATAGTGTTGCGGTTCACTTACGCCCGACGTGAAGTACGGTCCACTTCTCTCTTCGGAAAATTCTTGTCTGACAAAAAAAACGCATGAAGTACACATACCCGTCTGATGCAGTCCGGTTTTCCGTCTGAAGCAGTGAGTTTTTCTGTCTGATGCGGTTCACGCGTCGATTTTGGGGTCGCGAACAACAGAGTGTCCGCATTTCGGTAAAATCAAAACAGCTCTTAAACCGTAAGGAATTAGAGCGAGTGTTCTACATGAAAAAGTTGCGCCTCGTCGATATCTTTCCAACGCCGTATCATTTGCATCGTTCCGACGAGCGGTTTGGAAAAAATTTATGAAAATACACTCGTAGGCAGCGGCACCGTTTTCAAAATTCATTTAATAACGTGAGGAATCTCAACAAATGATCAACATATGAAAATTGAGCCTATTACACAGCTTTCCAACGCCGTATCACATACCTCGTTCTGACAAACGGTTAAAAAATTGGAGCGAAAGCCGTACCAAAAAATTCGTAAAATTTGAAAAACGGAATTCCGTTTTTTAGTAAATTTGAAATTACTCTCAAACCGTAAGGAATTAGTGAGAGTGATCTACATGAAAAAGTTGCACCTCGATGATATCTTTCCAACGCCGTATTGTTTGATTCATATTCCGACGAGCGGTTTAGAAAAAAACGCGAAAATACGGTCGCTGCGACCCGTCAGGCGCCCATCGTTTTTGAAACTGCTCTTAAACCGCGAGGAATCTCGACAAGTGGTCAACATGACGAAGTTGCGCATTTTCCGTAGCAATCCAACAGTATATTATATGCCTCGTTCCGATAAACGGCTTAGAAACTGGAGCAAAAATAGTACCGAAAAAACGCATGCAGTTTTTTCTCTTACATTGTAGTGCTCGTTTGATAGGGATGCAGTGCACCCGCGTTAACCGTGCAGTTTGGAAGTGTTGTCAGAATAGTTATTCTGCACCCAATGTCAGAATAGACGGTCTGTATATGTGTGTGTGTGTGTGTGTGTATAAAACCGCGAGGAATCTCGACAAGTGGTCAACATGACGAAGTTGCGCATTTTCCGTAGCTATCCAACGGTATATTATATGCCTCGTTCCGATAAACGGCTTAGAAACTGGAGCAAAAATAATACCGAAAAAACGCATGCAGTTTTTTCTCTTACATTGTAGTGCTCGTTTGATAGGGATGCTGTGCACCCGCGTTAACCGTGCAGTTCGGAAGTGTTGTCAGAATAGTTATTCTGCACCCAATGTCAGAATAGACGGTCTGTATGTGTGTGTGTGTGTGTGTGTGTGTGTATACATTTTACCCAGGCTCCTTACCCCGTAGCCGTTAGTTGATGAACTGATTTACAACGCTGATGTTGATTCAAATATTAATGGATAACTCATTAATGTGATTCTAAATGACATTATTCCGTAGGTGTGGTAAGCATGCACGCATGCATGGCAACCAATTAAACCTTCCAAATTTTCAAGCATGTACATGTATGTATGTGAAGAATACTTAAAATTAGTACGTGTTATTGGCCTACTAATATATTTTGTTTTTACAAAAATAGCAGAATAATTTAGTTATTATATTCCTCAAGTATCATACCTTAGATACATCCCTACTAGGTATGTACACATAAATTTCACGTTGGGGTATGCACTCATAAATTTCACGTCGGGTATATACATTTATGGGGGTATATACACACATAAATTGATGAGGGTATATACATCTCTACTAGGTATGCACACATAAATTTCACGTCGGGGTATATACATTTATGGGGGTATATACACATACATTTTACATCGGGTATATACATTTACGAGTTTATACACATAAATTTCATGTCGGTGGTGTGTACATTTATAGGTTTATACACAAATTTCATATCGAGGTATGCATTTTTCGGGCGGACTCGTGTATATCACATTCATGGCTATATTTTTTGCGCGGGCCCGAGTATGCACATGAATGATATAACATGCATCTTCTTTTCGAAATGAAACAATTGACAATGAGCATATGGCATGTGACGTTTTGGCAAGAAATCAATTGTCGTGGATGGTCTAGTGCATGCATAGAAAGTTTGGAAAGTGATCTAATTAATGTGGATGAGAAAGAAAAATCCTGCCATTCATGATCTAGGTGCCCAGGCAGCTAGGTGCCCCAAACATTTTACCTATATATATATATATATATATATATATATATATATATATATATATATATATATATGTATATATATATATATATACAGCCAGTCTATTCTGCTAATATTAGCAGAATAGTTATTCTGCTAACACTTCCGAACTGCACGCTCAACGTAAGTGCACTGCATCTATGTACAGTGCGCACTACAGTGTGCACTTGGATTGGGCAGTTGTCTCTGAACATGGTTTGTTTAACGTGGTTTTATTTTATTTTGATCAGTAATTTTTGTTATCCACCATGTTTTCTCCGGACGGGCATTGTCCCATTATATGTGGTAAACGTGTTTGCTGAACTACATTGCTTATGGTACTGTACTTCTTCGTGTAAAACAATGCACTACATCGTGGAGAGCTGCCGACTGCACCTGTTGCGTGTACTTGCTGCAGCCCCTGGCACGGGTTGGGGGGACCCCCCCCCCCCCATTTTGTGTTTGTTGTGACACTTATTTGAAGGCAAACTTTTTTGTCGGACGCGTTATCTTAACACGCGCATTGTTTTTTTGACTTTAACTATTTTTACGAACTATATGTATTTCTTTGTTTGACCGTCCTAACTTCATTTTCCAACACAGCGAACTGCATCTCGTACGAACTTCTTTGTTTCGAACTGGTCCGTCTAATTTACCCAGGCCGTTTTGGACCGGGGCGTCTATGCAACCCTTCCCACGAGGCCCTCATACGTGGCCGTCCCAGGCGCTCCCATTGCTCCGCTCATAGGGAGAGACCGAAAAAAAACATCTCCCCTCTCTTCCAGCGCCTCCCGAAATATCTCCCCCTGGTGCAAACCGCCGTCGCCCGCAGCAACCGCCGTCCTCCACAGCTCTAGATTCCTGCATTCCGCGCCACCCTCCGCTCCCCCACCCCTTCCCCCTCTGCTCCCCAACCCCTTCCCCTCCGCTCCCGCCCCCGCCCCCACGGCCTCCATTCATCCCCTTGGTTGTGGTCCGCTTCTCGTGCCCTCGGTCGTGATCGTCCCCCGTCTAGTTTTCTGATTACCGTAGCGGCTGCGTTTTTTGCTAATGTGTTTTTTTGCGTGAGCAGGCGATTTGTTCTTGATTTGAAGTCGGTACTCGCGTGGGCTCTATAGGCAGAGCAAGGTGCATCTAGGGTTTCGTCAGATTTCGTCGATTTTGTTACTCATATTTGTCACTCCGTCCTTGCGCTGCACTCAAACACCATGTCTTCGCCAAGCAGAGTAGATGGAGGAGTTCAAGGTATGTGGATTGTTTGTTTGGCCTTGTTTATTTTTTGTCTTGTTTATCAAGTTGTCTAGTTCATCCTGCAGATTTGTTTATGTTGTGTTAGTTCTCAGCGTTGTTGGCATTATTGTCATGTGATGTTTTTAATTTCTGTTTCTGGTTTTATTGTATCCAGTAGGTGATTTTGATGGCACTGGTCATAATGATACTGTTTATGATACGACAATTGGCACTCGTTGTCCTGGTGGCAAGGATCATGGTGGTGAGGCAGGCCATGAAGTGAATTCACCAGTTCAATCTTCTCCTATAAGTGTGGCCCCTCCTTTTGGTATGTTGTTTATTCTTTTTCTTATTTAGTTTGCCTAATTGGTTGTATCACTCTGTTTCTTGTAAATTTCATATGTGTCATGTGAGTTTTGAACTGCATTGATCTTATATATACTTGCTATTTTTGATGTGCATGCTTTCTTTATTGAGTATGCTGCTTACTTGATGTTGTCCAAACTGATGTTGCCTTGCTCAAGTTAGTCAGGCATTTTTTGGAAACAAACGTGTAATTAGTGTATGCAGCACTGCATTTATATGTATATGTGAACTCGACTATATGTATGTGTGAACTGCATTGTCGTTTTATTTAGGTTATGTATGTAGATGGGTGAACTCCATTACATTAATATGTGAACTGCATTAGTTTTTATTTAGCTTGTGTATGCAACACTGCATTTATATGTATATGTGTACTGTATTTGTTCCTTTTGCGCACTTCTTAATGACCATAGTTAAACTTCATTTTTGACGCAGTGTCTGGTTTTTATGCTGGGGCGCCTGGGTTTGAGGAGGTTACTCAATTGATTAACCATTATTTTGTAGAGGGTGACGTTGGTGTGAGCTTTGACCAGAGCATTAGGCGTCATGTCTTGTCTGAAACACGTCACAATCTGTTGATGGTACAGAGGAAGTTACGCAAGAGTGGATGGTCCCGTATCAGGTTTGTGCATATGAATTGAAGCAACGCAAGAAAAAGTTGAGGTTTGAAAGTGACTCATAGGAGTATGCGGAGAAAGAGAAGCAGAGGAGGGCTGCAGATGGTGCCAAGGGTGTCAAATTTGGTAAAGTCAAGCCGCCTGCTTTGCAGAAGAAGAGACTGAGTTCTATTGCTGAGGAAGGTGGTACTCCTCGGCAGAGTCCTCGTGTTGCTTGCATGAACAAGAACCTTGGTAAGATAACTGTTGAAGCTGGTGCAGAGGATCCTCAGCGGAAGCGACCACATGACAGTGAAGGGCCCAACTCCGACGATGATGACTTTGTGCTTGCTGATTTTGTTAGGGATGTTCAGACTGGTAGACGAAAAGATTGTGGTCCATCTAAGAGTGAACCAAAGCGGCCCCGTGATGATGGCGATGAAGATGCAGATGCTGACTCTGATGGGGAGGCGGATGTTGTTCCAAAGGTTTGTCGAAGTGGACTGCATTTTTTTCATTGTTATTCTATCTGCCCTTTTTTATCTCTTTTGTGGCTAATCTTCTAATGTGGACTGCATTTTCCTTTACACAGAGGAAGAAGTCTAGTAAGAGCAAGGGAACTGAAGATGACAGTGAGGGAGATGATGCTCGATTTAACAAGACCGTACGTTTGTCTCTCCCCACTGTGTGCAAAGCTGCTGCTTTATTGAAAGAAGCACACTGTAATCGTGTTCGGGGCGCTGGCTTTGGCGCTGTCTTTGACTTGACAGTAAAGAAAATTGTGTCACGCATTTTTATGTGCTATCCGATGGGAGTGATGACCCTGCCACGATGACAATGGACTTTGGGAATGACAGGGTTCTTCGAATCAATTGTGCTGCAGTTCATCATATTTTTGGTTTTCTTATGGGACCTCGCACAGCACCCATGACTGCTACCAGTGGCCATGATGATTCGTTGAGTGCCCTCAAGAATGAGATTGGCTTTGACCGTTCATGAAGTATAGGTGTCAAGGACTTGGTTCAAACGCTGGTGGAGTTGGTGGAGAATGATGATCTTGTGACGGTTGATCTTGCTGTCAAGGTATTCTTCCTGACACTTTATCAGAATTTGCTGTGCCATGGGCCTGCAGTTCGTTTGGGCAGGGTTGCTGCCATGGTTGAGAACATGGATTATGTGGCTATGGCGCATATGGACTTTTGTCAGCTTGTTGTTGATGAGCTGCAGGTAG
The DNA here is from genome assembly GCA_039707655.1 of Elymus sibiricus. NCBI lineage: Eukaryota > Viridiplantae > Streptophyta > Magnoliopsida > Poales > Poaceae > Elymus > Elymus sibiricus. The sequence continues at coordinate 279,060,657 of CM077675.1, read as the reverse complement.
TTGTGGTGAAGTGGCATACAGAAGGTAGCAACAAAATTGTGCAGTGGGTTGTGCCATTGTGCCCCTGATTATGTATCTTGAATTCTTGATTGCTTGAAGCTTCCCAAATTTTTAGTTATGCACACGTTGACGCCACGCGCGTCATTCCTGACGAACAAGGACCTAATGAAGTTATACAACGAGGATATAGTTGTCAAGGGAAAAATTTATCTGGAAACTTACAAATTTGGTAGGCTGCCGGTTAGTGCATTAGAGTTTTTAAGATCAGAGTTTTCTAAAAAAAATTGAAGTCATTATAAATCTGAACTTTCTAGTATTCACATGTGTATTTCTTTCCCTTTTTATCTTTTTTGCAGTAAAAGGCGTCAGGCGATATTGTGTACAACCGTCCTGCCGCAGTGTTGTGTGGCACCTCTGATGCGGGGCCTAGCAGTCATGCTAGGTTCTATGAGCCTATCTATAGAAAGTTTCCTATCTGTGATGATGAGCCGCCGCCTACTCGTGGTTTCACCGCTCGTCGGATGTTTGATAATAGAAACTCTTCTGAACAGACATTTGTTGGCGGCAAAAAACACGAGGAGATTGATGAGCTTGTTCTGAAGGTTTTGAAGTTAACTGAAGATTTGCCAACCTCTGGTGACAGGTTGAGGACAGTTGCTAGATTTTTCCCTGCTGGCCATGGCCCCCGTGAAGAAGATATTGTTGCTGCTCACAACTTTGATTGTGGTGCAGTTGAAAGCTTGAAGATTGCAGTGACGAATATTCGATCTTCGTATGCTCAGTTGAAATATTGACACGAAGTAAAATGCGCTCGGTATGAAAGATGCTGAGCACATTTTGGAAGAAATGAACCGACAGAACGCTGGCGCCGGCGCTGATAATGTGCGTTGTCCTTTTTTGGCCTTTTGAACCTCTTTTTGTGTATCATGTGGACTTCTCCTCACTCTTTGTTTTTATCATAGGCTGGAGGGGAATCTGCTGGTCTTCATGCATCTGGGGACGATGGAATCGGTCAGGTATAAGTACTTCTCCCATGCCTGTTCTGCTATGTGCTTCTCTTCTTGAACTTGTATTTTTTGCTTTCCATTTTATTTTATTTTTTTGTGTACCTCACGATTGTAAAATGTGTACTGCTTGTGCATAGTTGAAGTTTTTTTTCCTATTTTGGTCGTTACCATCTTATTTCGTTTTGGTTTGTTCTATGCCCGTAGACTCGAGTTGCTTCTTGTGATGTGCACAAGGATTCTTACGACGGCTCTGAGAAGGATGAGGACTTGGCTGATGCATCGTCCCCTCCAGATGTTGTAGCTGATAAGGTTTAGTGGAATTACTTTTTCTGTTAGTGGGTTGTAATCTAATTTTTTTCTTGTTATAAGCTAGACGTATGATGTTCTATTCACTCAAATGCATTTCTTTTACATATATGAGCTGCATAGTTTTACATGTGTGAGCTTTAGTCTTTTGACAGAAGTGAACTGCAGTTCTTTTACATATGTGGGCTCCAGTCTTTGACATAAGTGAACTTCAGTCTTTGACAGAAGTTAACAGCAGTTCTTTTTACGTGTGTGGGCTGCAGTCTTTGATATAAGTGACCTTCAGTCTTTGACAGAAGTGAACTGCAGTTCTTTTACATATGTGGGCTGCACTCTTTGACATAAGTGAACTGCGTGTTGTTGTGTTAATTGTCCCTTCGCTCATTTGTGTTATTGTGGCTTTTTTTAACTTTTTGCAGCCTGGAGATGAAAACGTAGAAGTTCGTCAATCGGTTGGCATTGTTCGTGTTGATGTGAACCAGGGGGGTTGTGTTCTTGCTAGTGGTGACAGTGTGAATGCTTCTGTATCAGTTGCTGTTGACAGTGCAGAACCTTCTGTAGCTCAAGAATCCCACCATGTTGTTGCCCCTAGTCGGCACGAAGATGCTGATGTTAACATCGAAAAGCCGTTGGAGAATGTCGTTCCTGCTGATAGTGTTGTTGGTTCTCCTGTTTGTCTGGCGTCCAACGATGTTCCTGATGTATTCAGAGTGGAGCCTCATGAAGCTGAGTTATTTGAGGACGTTGTGGTTGTCCGGACTGTTGAAAATCCAGACAACGCTGATGTTGCTACAGTAGGGCAGTCCAGTGTGGCTGTGGTGGTTTCATCGCAACCTAGCGGAGAAATTGTTTTTGGTTAGCTCTGAAGAGCAACATCATGAAGAATCTGACACTGATGGCAAGTGTTTTGTTTCGAATAGTGAAGTTCAAGATTTTCTCATTCATTTTTTACTTACTATGGTAGCTACATCAGATGTTTAATGATAAGTGAACTTCTTCGTTGTTGGTGATTTTTCAAAATAGTTGCTAGCTAGCACATTTCCTCATCTTACAACTGAACTTCATATTTTAGATAGGTGAACTTCATCTTTTATTTGTTCCTTATTTTTTATTGCAGATGACGAACTTACCGTCGAGCATTGATCCAACTCTTCTCAAAAGATACAACGAGTTGTACACTGCTGTTACTAGGGTTCGGAGGGACAAAAAGAAGAAGTATGGATTTTGATAAATTGTTTTGTTAATATGTATTTTCTAATCGCAGTCTTTGCCCTTTTTCGTTCTTGTTATTTTTGTAGTATCTTATGTTTCAGTTTTTCAAAAAAAAATCAGGGACATGATTGCTTTTAAAACTGAGTTGGGCGATATTACAATTGGCGAAGTTGGACAATGTTTTTGGAAGAAAGGGATGCTCACTACAGGCCTTGTAAATTTCGGGGTTTCTTTGCTGGTAGATAAGTTTAAGGGATCTCGGACGATGGTTGTCACGTACCATATTTGTGTAAGCATGTAGAACTTTTTGTTTGTTATTTGATTCTCTTTTCTGTTTTCGTGTGATGACCTTTTTGCTTCAACACTATTTCTTTTTTGGTTTTGTTTTGGCAGACAAGTATTTGGAATGGTGGTAGTGTAGGCAGGAGTGTGAAATTGATGTTCTCTTCAAAAGCTGAGGAACGTGTCGATCAAAAAGATATGCTGAGTAATGTTTTTATGTGTCCAAAACCATTTTTGTGTGTTGGTTTTATAGTGTTCTGTTTCTTGTTCTTGTAATACTTTTATTTATTTTTACTTCCAACAGGTCTTGTTTGCAACATTTGATCCGCCAGAGACGAGGGATGGCGTTGGCCATTATTGTGTAGTTGCCTTGAATGTGAAGGAAAGGCGGTTTGGATTTCTTGACTCGCTCAAAAAACCTGGCAGCTTTGAAGCGAACAGGGTTTTTAGGAGGATGGTTAAAAATATCAAGCATGCTTGGAAAGAAGGTAGCTCAAGTTCTGATGAGCCGCTAAATCCTCCTACACTTGATGGCTTTATGTTGAAACATGTGGTTGTCCAAATTCAGCCAAATGGGTATGTTTCTTGTAGCCCCTCTCCCCCCATACTCCTCAACTGTTATTTTATATTTATGTGAAACTAATGTTTTTATTCTTTTTTGTAGGCATGATTGTGGATTCTATATGTTTCAATTCTTGCAGACTTGGGATGGTGTTCAAGTTGCTCAGTTTGGGGTGGAGCACATTGGCTACATTAGAAAGGCCATGCTCTACAGCTGGCTTACCTCGACAGAGTGTTCCCTTGAGTTATCGGCACTTTTAATATTTGTAGATAAAGATTGTGTTAGTGAACTACTTTATTTCCCTTATTTATTTTGTCTACTGCTTGCTTCCGCTTCTTAATGTTTTTATTTATTAGTGTGCTAGTGAAATGCATTTTTTTGACAGTGAAGGGCTACATATTGTTTTGTAAGTGAGCTGCATTGTTGTAGACAAGTGAGCTGCATTATTCGGGAAAGTGGGTTGCATTATTCTAGACAAGTGGGCTACATTGATCTAGACAACTGGGCTGCATTCTGTTCTTTAGTGAACTGCATTTCTTTATATTAGTGAGCTAGATTTAATGATTTTGGTTTTGTATTTGGGCTGAGTGTTCCCATGTTTTTCCCCTCGTTATCAGGTTTTGATGTAGGTATCCATGGAGGCCGTACATCGCTGTTTCAGTCCCAGGGTTCTGAGGCAGTTATGGAGGATTGTGTCATTGAAATCTCTCCAGAGAATTCTGGTTCTTTGGCTGGAGATGGTTTGAACACGGATGTGGCATCTGGACCTGATGGTGGAAAGGTTGCTCCACCTGGCTCTTCACATGAGGTAGTTGATATTGACGATGATTTGTTATGCCGATGTCACGCATCACTAGAACTAGGAGTGTAGCAATCGGACGTCCTCCCATTGATGAGGCTCAAGTATTTTCGAACAAGAGGGCAGGAGAGGGGGCTTTAAGTTGAGAGACTCTTTAGAGAAATTGAGGCCTCCGAGGTTCAAATATATTGATGAGGTGAGGAAAATAAAGGATCTCGTTCTTAGCCAAGATTTTGTAACCAAATACAACGAGTAAGTTTTATGTGTGTGCCCCTCATCCTTTTGTGTGTTTTGTTTTGAACTTTATTTTGATCCCATCTGTGTATCTTTATCGCGGTAACGCGCTCTTGATGGTGAATAGTGCGTTTGTTGATGTCGAATGAGTCAAAGTTGACTATATCTTTATTTATTTTTTGGCAAAGGAGCTTGCATGGACTCGCATTTCATGGATCATATCATTAAGTACTGGAAGCAAGATCCTGAAATGAGTTTAGTTTATCGTTTTGGTGAACGTGTGCTACTTTCACCTCTATTTATCATGGTAAATGTGTCTGTTGTCATGTTTTTTTTGCTTTGGTGCATTTTTTTCTCTTGTACTGAATTTTTTATGTCCATGCATGCATGCATCTTATTCTTTTTTCATGTCCCATTTGTTCTTTTTCTGTGCAGTATGTTCTTCAAATGGAAGTCGTTGTGAAGAGAAATGATGAAGGATACCCTGTGTTGCCAGTTGTGCATAGCCCATTTGTTTTAGAAGATGTGGTTAAGCAGTTCAAGGTTTTTGTTGGCGATGAAAACATATTGGACGCAAAACTAGTTAGGCCATTGTTTCCATCATTTCTTCTTCTTTGTTGCATTTCTTTTATAGTTATTTGAAGCAGTGGTCCTAATGCTATGTGCCGAGTGAACTTCATTTTCATTTGTTTTTTGATGCGACAGCTTTTGATGTCGCGCTGCAAGGATTGACATTACGCCCTATACATGATGAACCGGCATCGCCAGACCATTGATATCCATGACACCAGGAGGTACACTGGCAATGGTGATTACATGCCAAAGTGGCGCACGAGTGACTACCACTCAGATTGCACTGAAGTGGTATGTCATGTTTTTCTCATTACGGTTTACCAAAAATCTGTTTTTTTACCGGCTGTGCTTCAAGCGTTTACTGGTTTTTGCTATACATTTTAGCCAACTGCAAAGCTTGTATTTCTCCTACTGCATATTTTTCAAACCGCAAAGTGACTACATTGTTAGTACATACAACACCACACTTGTTAATACAGTGCACTACAACATCTGTGACACAGAACTTCATTTCTCCCACTGCCAAACCTGGGTAAAAGAGTGATAAAACGATGAACTGACATGCATTAGAAGAGGGACCATCTAGACGTTGTGAAGAACTTATAGTTGCATCGTCTAATAGTTATAACTTATTCATATAACTTCTCTGTTTTTTGTTATATCTTTCTATTTATTGATATGTGACATGTTTTTTGTTACTTTGTGCTGCCTTTTCCCCTTTTTCTATATGAGGAGGATGACTCAACTGATGAAGAGGATTTATTGTGAAAAGTTATATACCTTTAAGAAGCACCCTGACTAGGTTAACTTGGCAGAGAAGCCCTATTACCAGGTCATGCCAGAGCAGGGGGCAAATGAGTGTGGAATCTATGCTCTGAGGTTGTCTCAGCCGTATGACGGTGTGCGTATAATTGACAGAATTGTGAAATCCGATGTAATACTTTCCGTGTCTCCTTTTTTGTTACTGTTTTTTTACTATGTTTTCCTTTTTTGTTTTTTTTCACAACCTTTTAATTACTTATCTGCATTGTTTAATTTTTTCAGCCTGTTGTTGAAGATTGGAAGGCGGAGTACATTTTCCAGCTGGTGTTCAATCCTTTGAACATGTTGTATTATGGAGACATGTCGCCTGAGCTACGAGATCTGATTGCAAGCCTTGGGCTTACTTCCCTGTCGTAGTCGTAGTCGTATACGCAGTAACAGTCATTGGCATAGTCTGGTTAAAGCCTTGGGTTTGGACGAGAGCTATGTTTTGTGGTGTGTACTCTGTGCTGTCTAAGGTAGATAATGTGTATGAAGACTACTTTCCTGTCCTGTGTAGCATCTGTTTTTGCAGTTTGTACATGGTTGAAACTGTGCGTGTTTTATTTTCATATAAATGATTTATATACCTGAAATCCGGTTTTGTTTACGTGTGTTTTTGCTTTTTGCAACTGTGCTGTTGTAGCTGTGTCTTTTTTCATCCTTTTATCTGTGCAAAAACTTGCAGAATGGCACTACATTCATGTATATAACTGAACTGCAGAATGGCTGGGTTCTTTTTCACCACAACTTTATTCTTTTCATTTCCCTTTTTTTATCAAGCGTTTTGCATTATTTGTGGTGCTGTGGCTCTGGGTTTGCGTGCGTGTTTAGGGTTGCAAACAGAATAGCTGCACTGCGCCTGTCAACCAAGCACACTGCATGCATTAGCGCAAGGTCGAGCAAGGGGGAGGGGGGTCATGACCACCCCTCCCCTCCGCCTGCGAGGCCGATCTTGGAACGAGCCGGAGACGGCAAGGATGAGGCATGCCGCGGCGTCGCGTGCGGAGGCGAGTCCGTCACACCACGTGACCCCTCTATCTATCTTCGGGGTATGGCACAGGGGTTGCGTGCGTGTTTGGGGTTGGAAACAGAATAGCTGCACTACGACTGTCAACCAAGCGCACTGCGTGCGTTAGCGCGAGGCCGAGCAGGGGGGTGAGGGGGGTTGTGACCCCCCTCCCCTCCCCCCTGCGAGGCCGAGCCTGGAACGAGCCAGAGCAAGCGACGACGCGGCGTGCCGCGACGTCGCATGCGGAAGCGAGTCCATCACACCTCGTGACCCCACTATCTATTTTACGGGTGTGGCTCTGGGGTTGCGTGCGTGTTTGGGGTTGGAAACCGAAGAGCCGCACTTCGCCTGCCAACCAAGTGCACTGCGTGCGTTAGCGCGAGGCCAAGCAGGAGGGGAGGGGGTCGTGACCCCCCTCCCCCTATGAGGCCGATCCTGGAACGAGCTGGAGCTGGCGATGACACGGCGTGCCTTGGCGTCGCATGCGGAGGCGAGTCTATCACACCCCGTGACCCCACTATCTATCTTAGGGGTGTGGCCCTGGGGTTGCGTGATTGTTTGGGGTTGGAAACAGAATAATCGCACTTTGCGTGTCAACCAAGCGCACTGCGCGCGTTAGTACGAGGTCGAGCAGAGGGAGGGGGGTCGTGACCCCCCTCTCCTCCCCCCGCGAGGCTGATCCTGGAACGAGCCGGAGCAGGCGACGACGCGGCGTGCCGCGGCGTCGCATGCGGAGGCGAGTCTGTCACACCTCATGACCCCACTATCTACCTTAGGGGTGTGGCTATGGGGTTGCGTGCGTGTTTGGGGATGGAAACCGAATAGCCGCACTTCGTTTGTCAACCAAGCGCACTGCGTGCGTTAGCGGAGGTCGAGCAGGGGGAGGGGGGTCGTGACCCCCTCCCCTTCCCCCTGTGAGGCCAAGCCTGGAACGAGCCGGAGCAGGCGATGACGCGGCGTGCAATGTCGTCGCATGCGGAGCCGAGTCCGTCACACCACGTGACCCCACTATCTATCTTAGGGGTGTGGCCCTGGGGTTGTGTGCGTGTTTGGGGTGGGAAACAGAATAGCCGCACTGCGCGTGTCAACCAAGTGCACTGCGTGCGTTATAGCAAGGCCGAGCAGGGGGGAGGGGGCGTGACCCCCCTTCCCCCCTGTGAGGCCGAGCCTGGAACAAGCCGGGGCAAGCGACGACGCCGCATGCCATGGCGTCGCATGCGGAGGCGAGTCCGTCACACCCCGTGACCCCACTATCTATCTTAGGGGTGTGGCTCTGGGGTCGCGTGCGTGTTTGGGGTTGGAAACAGAACAGGCGCACTGCGCGTGTCAACTAAGTGCACTACATGCATTAGCGCGAGGCCGAGCAGGGGGGAGGGGGTCGTGACCACCCTCCCCTCCTCCTTGCGAGGCCGAGCCTGGAACGTGCCGGAGCAGGCGACGATGCGGCATGCCTCGGTGTCGCATGCGGAGGCGAGTCTATCACACCCCGTGACCCCACTATCTATCTTAGGGGTGTGGCCTTGGGGTTCCGTGCGTGTTTGGGGTTGGAAAAAGAATAGTCGCACTTTGCATGTCAACCAAGCGCACTGCGTGCGTTAGCACGAGGCCGAGCAGGGGGAGGCGGGTAATGACCCCCTCCCCTCCCCCCTGCGTGGCCGAGCCTGGCACGAGCCGGAGCAAGCGACGACGCCGCATGCCGTGGCGTCGCATGCGGAGGCGAGTCCGTCACACCCCGTGACCCCACTATCTATCTTAGGGGTGTGGCTCTGGGGTCGCGTGCGTGTTTGGGGTTGGAAACAGAATAGCCGCACTTCGCCTGTCAACCAAGCGCACCGCGTGCGTTAGCGGAGGTCGAGCAGGGGGGAGGGGGTCGTGACCCCCCCTCCCCTTCCCCCTGCGAGGCCGAGCCTGGAACGAGCCGGAGCAGGCGACGACGCGGCGTGCTGTGGCGTCGCATGCGGAGGCGAGTCCATCACACCACGTGACCCCACTATCTATCTTAGGGGTGTGGCCCTGGCGTTACGTGCGTGTTTGCGTTTGGAAACAGAATAGCCGCACTGCGCCTATCAACCAAGTGCACTGCGTGCGTTATAGCGAGGCCGAGCAGGGGGAGGGGGCATGACCCCCCTCCCCTCCCCCGTGTGAGGCCGAGCCTAGAACGAGTTGGAGCAGGCGACGACGACGCATGCCGCGGCATCGCATGCGGAGGCGAGTCCGTCACACCCCGTGACCCCACTATCTATCTTAGGGGTGTGGCTCTGGTGTCGCGTGCATGTTTGGGGTTGGAAACAGAATAGCCGCAATGCGCGTGTCAACCAAGCGCACTACATGCGTTAGCGCGAGGCCGAGAAAGTGGAGGAGGGGGGTCGTGACCCCCCTTCCCTCCCCCTGAGAGGCCGAGCCTGAAACGAGCCGGAGCAGGCGACGACGCGGCATGCCGCGGTGTCGCATGCGGAGGCGAGTCCGTCACACCCCGTGACCCCACTATCTATCTTAGGGGTGTAGCTCTGGGGTTGCATGCGTGTTTGGCGTTGGAAACAGAATAGTCGCACTTTGCGTGTCAACCAAGCGCACTGCGTGCGTTAGCATGAGGCCGAACAGGGGGGAGGGGGGTCGTGACCCCTCTCCCCTCCCCCCTGCGAGGCCGAGCCTGGAACGAGCCGGAGCAAGCGGCGACGCGGCGTGCCGCAGCGTCGCATGCGGAGGTGAGTCCGTCACACCCCGTGACCCCACTCTCTATCTTAGGGGTGTGGCTTTGGGGTTGCGTGCGTGTTTGGGATTGGAAACAGAATAGCCGCACTTCGCCTGTCAACCAAGCGCACTGCGTGCGTTAGCGGAGGTCGAGCAGGGGGGAGGGGTGTCGTGACTCCCCCACCCCTTCCCCTGCGAGGCCGACCCTGGAACAAGCCGGAGCAGGCGACGATGCGGCGTGCTGTGGCGTCGCATGCGGAGGCGAGTCCGTCACACCACGTGACCCCACTATCTATCTTAGGGGTGTGGCCCTGGGGTTGCGTGCGTGTTTGGGGTTGGAAACAGAATAGCCGCACTGCGCCTGTCTAACAAGCGCACTGCGTGCGTTAGAGCGAGGCCGAGCAGGGGTGAAGGGGGGTCATGACCCTCCCTCCCCTCACCCCGGCGAGGCCGAGCCTGGAACGAGCCGGAGCAGGCGACGACGCAGCGTGTTGCGACGTCGCATGCAGAGGCAAGTCTGTCACACCCCGTGACCCCACTATCTATCTTAGGGGTGTGGCTCTGGGGTCGCGTGCGTGTTTGGGGTTGGAAACAGAATAGCCGCGTTATGCCTGTCAACCAAGCGCATTGTGTGCGTTAGCGCGAGGCCGAACAGGGGGGTCGTGACCCCCCCTCCCCTCCCCCTGCGAGGCCGAGCCTGGAACGAGCCGGGGCAGGCGACGACGTGGCGTGCCACGGCGTCACATGCGGAGGCGAGTCCGTCACACCCCATGACCCCACTATCTACCTTAGGGGTGTGGCTTTCGGGTTGCGTGCGTGTTTGGGGTTGGAAACAGAATAGCCGCACTGCGTCTGTCAACCAAGCATACTGCATGCATTAGCACGAGGCCTAGTAGAGGGGAGGGGGGTCGTGACCCCCCTCCCCTCCCCTCTGCGAGGCCGAGCCTGGAACGAGGCGGAGCAGGCGACGACGCGGCATGCCGCGGCGTCGCTTGCGGAGGCGAGTCCGTCACACCCCATGACCCCACTATCTATCTTAGGGGTGTGGCTCTGGATTAATTCACGAAATTGCTAGTCACTTAAGAAATGCAAGGAACCGCACTGTATTTTTAGAATGAACTGAACTAGAATGAACTGAACAGCGCACCTCCGGTTTAGTGAACTCCATACTCTAGCATAAGTGGACTACAGTTTCGTGATACGAATGTGCTGCATGTTGTTACGCTGGTGAACTACAATTTTTTTGGTGGACTGCATTATTTGACATAAGTCTGCTGGGAGGCCCCCTTTTATGTTATGGTTATGTTTGAGTGTTACTTCGGCACTATTTAGTATTGGAAGTACTTATGTGTCAACTAAACTATACTTAGCATTTTGGAGTACTGGTACTGTTATCCTTGGCCTGTTAGTTCTCAACATGACTACTTCAACATGACATGATTGCTGGATAAATATAACAACAAGCAAGCTAGATAACTTGTTCAATCACATAAACAAACTACGTACTTGACATAAGCAAACTTGTTTAACCTGATACACATGACATTAGGAAACTGGTTCATTCTAACAGAAGCAAAGTACGAACTTGAAACAATAGAAATGACAAGCACAAGCACAAGCAACTCCAAGGCCAGATTTTGATGTTTTTGTCATCACTCATAGCTGTAGTAGGGGTTGTCATAATTCTTCGCCGCCACATTTGCGCTCTCCAGACTTTCTGTGATGCTTTCAATTCGCTTCCATGACTCGTAGGTGGTGTACGCATCTATCGCAGCGTACTCGATGAGGTAATCTGGTGGTGGGCTGATCCCCCACAGTTCATGGTCTTCTTCCACGTCGATCTTTTTCTTCATGTTGTTGTAGAATGGGTTGATCACGCTGCCTGCAACATCAACCAAAGAGTGGAACCTCTTTCTTCCCTTGAATGGAACTCTCCATTTGCGTTGGATGTCGATATACTTGTCGGGGTTGATCTCCAAACCAGATTTCCGCAGCTTCTGTTTGTCACCTTCAATGCTGAAGCCGGCAAAGTGTACAACTTGTCCTCCTTCAGGAGCAGGTGGAGGCTCTTGGGCCTGCAAGGGGGAAGACAGATTGAAGATGAATCCATCAAGTACATGCTTATATAGTATAATTCATGGATGAATAAATTTCAGAAACTAGTATACAAAGTTCAGAAATTAAATTCAAGCACAACATGTTATTTTTCTTTTGGTATTTACAGTTGAGTCAATGATCTATCTGCTACTTAGTACTAGTTTAGTTTTCCTTGTTGAATAAAATAACATATACCAGTGCTTCACCAAGTTTCTTTACGCTTTTTTGCTGATGAAAAAAATATCAGGCCAAGTTCAGAAACTAGTTTACTACATCAATTCCAGAAACTATACTATTGCATCAAGATTAGAAACTACACTAGTTAAACAGATGCATGAAGAGGTTGAATGAGCGGGATAGTTCACCATTTTACTACCGCGGTGATGTGGTATACCAGGCAGAGTTCCTCCACGCATAACTACAGAACTGCTGCCCTCTACGGAGGTTCGTCTTTCCTGGTATACTCCACATCAACACCGATGTACCGAGGGTACAAGCCACCGACCCTCTTCCTGATACTGCTGATCATCTTTTCGGCTTCGTCTGGATTGCTGGTGCATACGACATCCAACTTCTCCTTGCCGTGGAGGTCAACCTTCTTGAGGCACCTGGTGTAGTTGAGCTTCTGACCGGGGACCTGAACGTCGTCGACCTCGCTCGTCTGGTCGGACGTCTCACCACGAGGACACTTGGCAGATGTTTCCTCCGCCATTGCCCTCCTCCAGCGATGGCGGGCTTGAGACAGAGATGTTGTGGGGAGTTGCTAGTTGAGATGGAGCGGCAATGGTGTTTTCGAAATGGAGCGGCAATGGTAGTGGATGTGAATTTTGGTGGCATGGTTTGGGTTGTGGAGGAGGCGGTTGGACGCGGGCTCGCCGTGGTAGTGGGGGTAGTGGACGTGTGCTCGCCGTTTTAGTGTGTCGTGGCAACCGTCGAGTGGCAATGCTCGTGGTTGCCTGGAAAAACAATTGTCCAAGCATCGTTTTTAGGACGGAAATTAACTGATCGCACAGACCCGTCGTGTCAAGATGTACTTATTTTGGTTGTCCTGTAACTTTTGTCTGCACTGATTTTAAAGCAGTATTTAGTTAAAAGCGAACTGCAATGCTTAACTAACAGCACATCTTGCTTCAACATATTGAACTGCATTCATTGGGGCCCGGACTGCACCCCTATTGTAATTTTGCAGCTTCCTGCATTTTTTTATGTGTGAGCGAACTGCAGTTACTTGCTTTTAAAAAAACTGCAGTTGCTTGCTAGTTGTGGGGCGGGAGGCTTGGTGGTTTGGGCCCTGAGAATGTGTTGGGCCCGTTGGGATGTAAGTCACATCCAGCCCAAGTAGGCCTTGTGTTGCTGTACGGGTGCTTTTCCTCTCCGCTGTGTGTATGCGGTAAAGTTTAGTCCCACCTCGCCCGCCGAGAGCGCCCAGGACCGGTTTATAAGCCGTGGCGAGGCAACCTTTACGAACTCGTCTGGTTACTGATTGGGCGCTTATACACGATGCTCGGTGCACAATTTCCTCTGACCTGTGGGCCCTTGTGTGTCCGTCCCCACGCATCGTGGCTCAGAACGGACTCGCTACAGTATGTCTGTGGGCACAGACTTAGTACGAGACTCGCTGGGGACTGGTTGCACCTAGGCGGTCAATATTTTTTCATTTCGTATTGCAAGTATTTTTTTCTTTTGCACTGCATTTAGTTGCGTATTTCGTATGCACCATTTGTACTGCTTCTACTAACATTGTGGAGTGCACTGCGTGCACTAAGTCTATGCCTTGTCTATTGCACAAAAGTGCATCTCTTGTGCTTCTTCTAAGCATTCACTGCATGTACACACCTTGTGCACTACCTGATATTACTGTACTGTACTGCACTGCATGTACACACCTTGTGCACTGTCTATATTTACTCATGTGAATTGTAGGCACAATTTCTTATTAGATAGGACTTGCAGTCAAAGTACTTAGTTTATTGGTCTTCCCTATTTCTTGGTAACGTAGGTTTTATTAATTGTCCTTCTATTCTGGTGACGTAACTTCCATTAATTTTTCATTTTTTGGGTGCGCACTCCATGTACTTTTCTTCCCGCACTGCATACGTCTACAACGAGAACTTCATGTACTTTTCTTGTGTACTGCATGTTCCTTCATTCTTCACTGTCTGCCCCAGGGCTGTTTCAAAATAGTTGTTGGAACAGTTTTGTTGAATGATGTTTTTGAATCTATTTGTATGTGTGTAGTATGTTTTGGGGTCACACATCAAATTTTTCAAACTTGTCTGAATACTTGTTCTAATACAAACTCAACAAGCAAAACCTAGTACAGCGACATTGTTTTACAAAGAAACATTCAATAGGAAACAACGGACATAAGCAAAACCTAGCAAACAGGAAACAAGAAACAACACAGTTAAAGTAAAATGAAACTAGACCTTGCCCTTTTCATTTCTAGTTGTTGTATGGGATTATAGCCTTGTTCTTCTTCTTCGCTTCTTTTTCTCTTTTGGCCCTGTCTAGCCCCATTATGACATCGTAGATGATTCTCCATGACTCGTAGGTGGCGAATGCATCTATTGTTGCATACTTGATAGGCTTGTCTGGTAGCTGGCAAAACTCCCACAAAGAATGGCCTTCGTTGCGGTTGATTTTGTTCTTCATGTCATAGTAGTGAATGTCGATCAGCCTACCGGCAACATCAGCCAAAGAGTCAAATTTCTTTTTCTTGAATGGGTCTCTCCATTCCACCTGAATATCAATGTAGTTGTCGGAGTTGATCTCCAAGCCAGATAGCTGCAGCTTCCTTTTGTCTCCTTCAATGGCGAATCCGATGAAGGTGTATTCATCATTCATGAGGAATTTGTCCATTTCCATTGGCCTGCAAGTTGTTTATATAGAGTGAATATAGTGAGACTGTACGAGTTATTGAGTACCACCCAATGTTTTTTTGATTTTCTGAACTGAACTGCACTATGAAACCTCGAATCTGTTGCAGTAAGTGGGTGTTAATACTTTGTACAACATGACTAGTAAATCTCATAATAGATTCCAGAAACAAATGCATTTTTGTTTTCTTGAATTGAAATTCATACAGGATTCAGATAGATTTGGACTATGATCTTTTTACCTCCAAATTCATACAGGATTGAAAGTAGGCAGTAATAAAACAGTTTTCTATTGTTCAGGCAGATAATTTGTATTTGGTAAAACAAAATGAAACTGTATGGATCCCTAGATTACCTAATTTAAGAATTGAACACATGAGTTACATAGAGCCAGCCAAAAATTGTCAATGAATTCCTATGCCATGCTTTAAAAAAATGAGAACCTAAGTTTATATAAGGGCATTTGCGATGAAGAAAATTAAAAATCCATATTAACAACCAAGAGTACAGATTGATAATTAATGTCACCTGTCATTAGCCGCAGAGATGTAGTAGACAAGGCACTCTTGTTCTATGCATAGCTGGAGCACTGCTGCCCGCTGTGTCTTCACGTAGTGCGTGTACTCGACATCAACGCCGACTAGTTTGACGTGCATTCCGCCGAGCTTCCTCCTGATCGTGGCCAGCATCTTGTCCACGTCTCGACCCTTGCTTGTGCAAACGACGTGGAACTTGTGGTTGCCGTGGAGCTCGACGTCGTGGAGCTCCCTGGTGCACCTGCGGCGCTGCTTGTACAGAGGTGCATCCGCCATGGCTCTCCTCTGCTCTCGCGTTTATTTTGGAGAGAGAGGTTAGTGAAAGGAAGTGGGGAGAGGAAGGGGCAATGGGGTTTTTGGGGACGAAGCACTTCTGATTTTGCTCTTTTTATGGCGGTTTGTGACAGGACATGGGAGTGGTGGAGGGCGGTGGAAGCGTGGTGGTGTTGTGGTTTCAGTTACATGGCAACTGCAGAGAGGTTTTGCGATGTGGAGGCCGTGTTAGTGCGTTCGAAATCCGAAACGACGTCGCCTCTTTTTTCGTGACAACTTCAGGTAGCCACACAACTGTCAAAAATGAGATGATTGTGTTTTTTGGTGAATTTTCTTACTAAGTGCACTACTTGGATATCATGATAGAACTTCCAATGTCCATAAATTGTACTGCATGCAACTGATTTTATTCTTTGTATATTGTATTAGATCAGATCTCAAGATTCATACAGATGTAAGCGCACTGCTTTTTTATGGAGTTCATTTTTATTTTATTATTTTTATAGATGATAGTGATCCAATTTTTTGTGGGGTTGGAGTGTTGTGTGGGTAGGGGTACCGGACTGCTTTGCTTAACTAACCGGGATGCATTCTTCATTTTAACCGAACTGCTATGTAGTTCCTGCTTCAGCAAGACGAACTGCATTGTTGTAGGTCGCGAACTGCATTTGTATGTTAACTTGGGGCTCCCTGTATTTATTTATAAGAGCGAACTGTAGTTTCTCGTATTGCCCACACACATTTTTGTTGTTGTGGTTATTCATTAAGAAACACGGTTGATGTAGTCGAACGTCTTCGCGATCCAATCACGATCCGTCCCGATGTAGCGCCGAACGGACGGCACCTCCGCGTTTAGCACACGTACAACTCGATGACGTTCTCTGCCTCCTTGATCCAACAAGCGAGGGCGGAGAGGTAGATGAGTTCTCCGGCAGTACGACGGCCTGGTGGCGGTGGTGGTGGAGCTGATCCGGCAGGGTTTCACCAAGCACTGTCGGAAACAATCTAGAGGAGAAAACGATCTATGAGGGAGGGAGAGGCTGCGCCGTGGCTTAGGGTGTTGCAGCCCTCCCTCCCCTCACATATATATAGGGGAAGAGGAGGGGGCCGGCCGCCCTAGGGTTTCACCTAGGGTTTGGTGCGGCGGCCAAAGGGGTGCCTTGCCACGCAAGGCAAGGGGTGGCGGCCCCCTTTGGGCTTGGCCCCCCACCTCCAGCCGCATGGGCCGAGGTGGGAGGGGCGGCCAGCCCACCAGGGGATGTTGCGCATGCTCTCACAGCCCATGGAGCCCTTCGGGGCATGTGGGCCCCTTCAGGTGGACCCTCGGAACCCTTCGGCACCCCAGGTTCACTGTCGGCGACGCCCGAATTCTTTCCGGTGACCAACACGGTACTTCCCATATATCAATCTTTACCTCCGGACCATTCCGGAACTCCTCGTGACGTCCAGGATATCATCCGGGACTCCGAACAACTTTCGGTCACCAACATATATAACTCAATAACACCTAATCGTCACCGAACGTTAAGTGTGCAGACCTTGCGGGTTCGAGAACTATGCAGACATGACCGAGACACCTCTATGGTCAATAACCAATAGCGGGACATGATTGCCCATATTGGTTCCCACACATTCTACGAAGATATTTATCGGTCGAACCACGATATCAAGGATTCAGTTAATCCCATACTCCGTTCCATTTGTTCATCGGTATGTTACTTGCCCGAGATTCGATCGTTGATATCTCCATACCTAGTTCAATCTCGTTACCGGCAAGTGTCTTTACTCGTTCCGTAATACAAGATCCCGTGGCTAACTCATTAGTCACTTTGCTTGCAAGCTCATTATGATGTTGTATGAGTGAGTGGGCCCTGAGATACTACTCAGTCACATTGAGTAACAAATCCCAGTCTTGATCCATGCCAACTCAACAGACACCCTCGGAGATACTTGTAGAGCATCTTTATAGTCACCCAGTTATGTTGCGACGTTTGATACACACAAGGTACTCCTCCGGTGTCAGTGAGTTGCATGACCTCATGGTCATGGAAACATATACTTGACATGTAGAAAACAATAGCAATAAACTTGACATGATCATATGCTACGTTCATAGTTTGAGTCTTGTCCATCACATCATTCTCCTAATGATGTGATCCCGTTATCAACTGACAACTCGTGTCTATGGCTAGGAAACCTTGATCATCTTTGATCAACGAGCTAGTCCTGTAGAGGCTCACTAGGGACACGGTGTTGTCTATGTATCCACACATGTATTTGAGTTTCCAATAAATACAATTATAGCATGGACCATAAATGATTATCATGAACAAGGAAATACAATAATAATCACTTTATTATTGCCTCTAGGGTATATTTCTAACAAACCTACCATTTGAAATTATGTGTGATGCTAATGATTATGCTGTTGGCGCTGTTCTAGGGCAGAGAGTAGACAAGAAGTTAAATGTTATCCATTATGCTAGTAAAACTCTAGATTCCGCTCAAAGGAATTATGCTACCACTAAAAAGGAATTTTTAGCAGTTGTTTTTGCTTGTGATAAGTTTAGACCCTACATTGTCGATTCCAATGTAACTATTCACACCGATCATGCTGCTATTAAATACCTTATGGAAAAGAAAGATGCTAAACCTAGGCTTATTAGGTGGGTACTTTTACTTCAAGAGTTTGACTTGCATATCATTGATAGAAAAGGAGCTGAAAATCCCATAGCAGATAACTTGTCTAGGATGGAAAATGTTCTTGATGACCCACTTCCTATCGATGATAGCTTTCCTGATGAACAACTTGCTGCTATAACACGTAGTGCTCCTTGTTATGCTGATTATGCTAATTATATTGCTGCTAAATACATCCCACCTAGTTTCACATATCAACAAAAGAAAAAAATTCTTTTATGATCTACGACATTACTTTTGGGATGACCCACATCTTTACAAAGAGGGAGTAGATGGTATTATTAGACGGTGTGTACCTGAGCATGAACAGGAACAGATTCTCTGGAAATGTCATTCCGAAGCTTATGGAGAACACCATGCCGGTGACCGAACTGCACACAAGGTATTACAATCTGGTTTCTATTGGCCTACTCTTTTCAAAGATGCTCGTAAGTATGTCCTTTCATGCAATGAATGCCAGAGAGTTGGAAACATCGGTAAGCGCCAGGAAATGCCTATGAATTATTCACTTGCTATTGAACCATTTGATGTTTGGGGCTTTGACTTTATGGGACCTTTTCCTTCCTCAAATGGGTATACTCATATTCTAGTTGCTGTTGATTACGTTACTAAATGGGTAGAAGCTATTCCAACTAGTAGTGCTGATCATAACACCTCTATTAAAATGCTTAAATATATTATTTTCCCGAGGTTTGGAGTTCCTAGATATTTAATGACTAATGGTGGTTCACATTTTATTCATGGTGCTTTCCGTAAACTTCTAGCTAAATACGATGTTAACCATAGGATTGCATCGCCTTATCATCCCCAGTCTAGTGGTCAAGTTGAATTGAGTAATCAAGAAATAAAGTTAATAGTGGAAAAGACTGTTAATAGATCTAGGAAGAATTGGTCTAAGAAACTAGATGATGCAGTTTGGGCTTATAGGATTGCTTATAAGTATCCTATGGGTATGTCTCCGTACAAAATGGTCTATGGGAAAGGCTCCTCATTTACCTCTTGAGTTAGAACACAAAGCTTATTGGGCAATTAAAGAACTTAACAATGATTTTAAACTTGCCGGTGAGAAGAGGTTATTTGACATTAGCTCACTTGATGAATGGAGAACACAAGCCTACGAAAATGCTAAGTTATTTAAAGAAAAGGTCAAAATATGGCATGACAAAAGGATTCAAAAACGAGAATTCAATGTAGGGGACTTAGTACTTTTATACAATTCTCGTTTCAAATTTTTTGCAGGAAAACTCCTCTCCAAATGGGAAGGCCCATACGTTGTTGAGGAGGTTTATCGCTCCGGTGCTATAAAAATCAACAACTTCCGAGCCAAGAACCCGAGAGTGGTGAATGGGCAAAGAATTAAGCATTCTATTTCAGGTGCACCCATGAATGAAGAAACAAATGTCATCCAAGTCATCACACCGGAAGAACACATCAAGGAAATCTTCCGGAACACTCCAGAAACCTGAAAAAGGGGTAGGTATGTGGTATGGTAAGTAAACCGACTCCAAAAATTCCATAAAAATAATTTCTGTCATTTTTTGTATTTTAGAAAAGTTACAAAAATAAAACGGAGTCGGAAGGGCCCACGAGGGAGGCACAAGCCAATAGGCCGCCCCCTGGGGGCGCGGCCAGATGGCTCGTGGATCCCTCGTGTGGCCTCCGGACTCCGATTTCTTCTGGAACACGTATTCTGACCTAGAAAAAAAAATCATTATATATACTTCCGGATGTTTTGACCACCACATCGCGAGACTTTCCTCTATTCTTGTTTCGAGCTGTTTTTTTTTGGCAGAGCGGAAAATATGTCGTCCCAAGATTTGGATGGAGAGAGCTTTGTATCCAATTATGTTGCCAATCCAAAGACCTTTGGGGATATTTTCCCCTATCTATGGTCCTCGGAGGAGGAAGAAGACACTGACTTGGAGGAAATAGAAGATGCTGGCCCGGATGCTAGCTCAAATGAAGATGAAGCTCCACTACCTCAACTTGGAGATATGCACGTGGAGTTCACGAAGTCAAGCCTCCCTAATGGAGGGAACAAACCCAATACCGAGTTTATCCCTTCTCGTTTTTTGCAGGAAAGCAAGGCAGCTCTATGCAAGAGGATATTGAAGCTTGAACAAGAGAACGATGATTTATGGGAAGAAAACTTCATCCTCAAGCACAAATTGGAGAAGAAGAATATTACTACGACACCACCGCCATCACCGAAGAACACTTGAGTACATGGGTATGGGCACCACCCTTGGCTTGTTCCAAGCTTGGGGGAGGTGCCCCGGTATCGTATCACCATCACTTTTAACCACCACTATCTATCTTAGTTCGATCTTTAGTTTTTCATGATTTAGGGAGTTAAATTTCAGATTGGCTTCGTTTCGAGTTTTTGCTTTGAGTTCTACCTATCCTTGTAATCGAGTGTGAGAGTTATATAATAAAGTTAGTTGAGATCGTGTGCCCCTTCTTCACTTGCACCCATCATCTTAGCAAGGCAATAAAAAGAATTAAAAAACCATATGCCCATCTCTTGAGAAGTAATGACTTCACATAGAAAAAGAGGTATAAGCAATAAGAAGTGTTGGAAACCAACAAACATAATGTTAGTAATTGATATGATCTATGCAAAAGTGTTGTAGAGAAGAGGAGATTTACATATAAAAATACTATCATGAACACCTTCTATGATTGTGAGCTTTCATTAAAAATATTACATAATGATCAAGTGTTGAAGTGGGACATGGAAGACAACATAATGATCATGTTTGTTTACATTTGCATAAAAGTTATATGGTATTGAATCCTTTAACATGTGATGCTAGCTTAGGACCTTTTGCTAGCCCAAAGATTCGCACTAAGTAGAGATACTACTTGTGCATCCATAACCATTAAACCCAGTTTCTTGCCATGAGAGTCTAATGTCTACTACACAACTTTATTCTTGTAGACTCGTGTTGGGCCTCCAAGCGCAGAGTTTTGTAGGACAGTAGCAATTTTCCCTCAAGTGGATGACCTAAGGTTTATCAATCCGTGGGAGGTGTAAGATGAAGATGGTCTCTCTCAAACAACCCTACAATCAAATACGAGAAATCTCTTGTGTCCCCAACACACCCAATACAATGGCAAATTGTATAGGTGCACTAGTTCGGCGAAGAGATGGTGATAAAAGTGCAATATGGATGATAGATATAGGTTTTTGTAATCTAAAAATATAAAAACAGCAAGGTTGCAAGTAACAAAAGTGAGCACAAATAGTATTGGAATGCTTGAAAACAAGGCCTAGGGTCCGTACTTTCGCTAGTGCAATCTCTCAACAATGCTAATATAATTGGATCACATAACCATCCCTCAACGTGCAACGAAGAATCACTCCAAAGTTCTTATCTAGCGGAGAACATAAGAAGAAATTGTTTGTAGGGTACGAAACCACCTTAAAGTTATTCTTTCCGATCGATCTATCAAAGAGTTCATACTAAAATAACACCAAGTTATCCTTTCCGATCCATCTATCTAAGAGTTCGTACTAGAATAACACCATATGATACGCATCAACCAACTCTAATGTCACCTAGATACTCCAATGTCACCACAAGTATCCATGAGTTAATTATACGATACGCATCAAACAATTTCAGATTCATAATACTCAATCCAACACAAATAACCTCAAAGAGTACCCCAAGATTTCTATTGGAGAAAGTAGGATAAGAACGTGTATCAACCCCTATGCATAGATTACCCCAATGTCACCGCGGGAATCCGCAAGTTGAGTACCAAAACATATATCAAGTGAATCAATAGAACACCCCATTGTCACCACGGGTGTCCACATGCAAGACACATATCAAGTGTTCTCAAATCCAATATTCAATCCAACATAACGATATCTCAAAGGGAAAGATTCAATTCATCACAACATGATAGCAAGGGAATAACATCATATGATCCGACTATATTAACAAAGCCCGTGATACATCAAGATCGTGACATCTCAAGAACACGAGAGAGAGATTGAACACATAGCTACTAGTACATACCCTCAGCCCCGAGGGTGGACTACTCCCTCCTCGTCATGGCCTCCGCCGGGATGATGAAGATGGCCACCGGATATGATCTACCCTCTCCGGAAGGGTACTGGAACGCCTCCAGATTGGTTTTTCGTCGATACAGAGAGTAGCGGCGGCGGAGCGAAGAGTCTAGGGTTATTTCTGATGGTTTCTATATTTGTAGGATTTTTCAGTGTCGGTTTCACGCGGAGATGGGCCACGAGTGGGGCACAAGACACCAGGGCGCGCCAGAGGGGCCTGGCGCGCCCTGGTTAGTTGTGCTCACCTCGTGTCTCTTCTGGCCCTCCAATGAAGCTTCTAGTGCCTCTTTTGTTCCAAAAAATCCTCAAAAACTTTCGTTGCATTTGCAGAACTTTGATTTCTACACAAAAAACAACACCACGGTAGTTCTGCTGAAAACAACGTCAGTCCGGGTTAGTTCTAAATAAATCATGCAAAGTGCATCAAAACCATATAAAAGTATTGTAAACATAGGTGAATATGGCATGAATACTTCATAAATTAGCGATACGTTGGAGACGTATCATCATCCCCAAGCTTAATTCCTACTCGTCCTCGAGTAGGTAAATGATAAAAGAAATAATTTATGAAGTGTGAATGCTAGCATAGTGCATAAGTTTGATTAATGATAATTTCAACCACTTTTCCTAGCATCATAACATCAACTCTTTCTCATAAAACTCATCATTATAAAGTAGCAACCAATTCAGATGTTATATTTCAAACAATGAATTCTCTTGAAACTTAACAACCTATGTTCTTAGTCACCAAACAATTGCAATTCAACTTATTCTCAACAAAGTCTAAGTAAGAGCTCCACATACTCAATCATCATATAGTCTTCTATGATTGCTAGTACTCAAAGCATATTTTTAGAACAAAAGGCATCCATCGAACACAGAGAAGAAAGATAGGGGCTTAATGTTTCGCCTCCCAAGTCATTTATCATAGAGATAATTGTCAACAATAATAAGTCATGATCAAATATATTTGACTGGATATATGTGTTTGGATCTTTCCCCACCACATGATGCTTGCCAACTAATAGATTGAGGTTGGAATAAGAAGTTGACTCAACATGAATAGTAAATATCATGAAAGTAAATAGATTGGCCCTTCGCAGAGGGAAGCAGGGATTTGCATAGGTGCCAGAGCTCAAAGCTTAAATCAGAGATAAATATAATTTTGGGAGGTACACCATTCCTATCAACGTTACAACCAAGAGTTATCAATATCTTCCATGCTAAACACATTAGCGGCGGTTCCCAAGTGGTAAAAGTAAAGGTTTACTCCCCCTCCACCAACAAACACACTCCATGGTGAGCCGAATCCACGGGTGCCGTCCATACCAACAACATTCCTGGGGGAGTTTTGTTTAATTATTTGCAATTTTTTGATTTCGGGACTGCGAATCCCTATTATCGCCCCTCTCGTATAAGGACGAGTGAATAAACACTCATCATGAGAATAACCCGCTTAACATGGAAGATACCGACCGCCCCCTGTCGCTCCATGAGCGGTCCAGGCACACAAAACAGATGCTCATTTGAAATTTTAGAGGTGGCACATGCAAATTTACTTGGAACGGCAGGGTAATACCATATATAGGTAGGTATGGTGGACTCTTATGGAAGAAACTTGGCTCAAGGATTTGGATGCACAGGTAGTATCTCTACTTAGTACGAAGTGTTGGCTAGCAAAAGGTTCTAAACAAGCACCACATGTTGGAGGATCCATAACAATATAACTTCTATGCAAATATACACAACCATAACTCATTACATTGTCTTCCTTGTCCAACTTCAAATAATTTTCTCAAGTTTGAAAATAATTAATGGGTATTCACAATCATAGAAGATGTCCAAGATAATATATTTGTATGTGAAAGTTCTCTTTCTTATACTAATCATTCATGAATTGCTTGTATGACCAATTTTATGATTGTCAAACTTCAATAGATTTTACTTTATAAACCAGATGTGAAACTACTACTAGGCACAAAGCACATTAGTAATTTCAGATTTATGATATTCAATTCATTCAACAATTTACTCATAGGATATAAGTGAAGCACAAGAGTAAATGACAAGCTACTCTCAAAAGATATAAGTGAAGATCAATGAGTAGTCAAACAATTAAGTAGATATGTGAGGACTCTCTCTCAATAAAGATTTTCAGATCTGAGTATCTTATTTAAACAGCAAACTAAATAAAAATTCATTCCAAGAATAGCACATATCATGTGGACAAATAAAAATTTAGGCTCAACATAGGCTAACCGATAATTGTTGATGAAGACAGGTGGGATGCGTAGCATCCCCAAGCTTAGATGCTTGAGACTTCTTGAAATATTTACTTGTGGTGCCTTGAGCATCCCCAAGCTTGAGCTTTTGTATCTCGTTCAATCCTCTCATATCACGGTTTCACCTATTCTCAAAAACTTCATCCACAAAAACTTGAAAATAACTCGTGAGAAGGTTAGTACACATAAAAACAAATCAACACTTCATGTACTGCCAAGACAAGTTGCATGATAATTTCCAAACATTATCTACTGTATACTATCATTTCCACAATTTATATCTACCAATATAGGCTATGGAAACTATAAGATAAGTGTATAACAAAACTATGACAGCAATCTGTCCAAACAGAACAGTCTGTAGCAATCTATAAAACCAGTGTACTTATGTAACTAAAAAAATTATGAAACTTTAGGAGAAGCTAAATAATTAATATTACAATACTGTGTAAAAATTTCAGAAATTTTCCACGTCCCAGTAAAATATGAAAATTCAAACACTGCAGCAAAAGTTTCTGTTTTAACACAGCACACATCAAACATGCAATTCAAGCATCCTAAAAGCAATTCTTGGTACATTTTATTGAAAAACAAAATTATAAATAAAACCAAACATAAAATAACAAAATATAATTACTATCCAAGCAAAACTCATATTATGTGACGAATAAAAATATAGCTCTAAGTAAGATATACCGATAATGTTGAAGACGAAAGAGGGGATGCCTTCCGAGGCATCCCCAAGCTTAGGCGCTTGAATCTTCCTTGGATATTACCTTGGGGGTGCCTTGGGAATCCCCAAGCTTAGGTTCTTGTCACTCCTTATTCTCCTCATATCTGTGTCTCACCCAAAACTTGAAAACTTCAATCACACAAAACTTAACGGAACTTCGTGAGAAGGGTTAGTGTAATAAAGATAAATCATTCACTTGGGTACTCTAAAGACAAGATTCATAATTTTTACCACATTATACCTACTGTATTCTATCATTCCCATAATTTATACCACTAAATATAAGCTATGGAAACACTAAAACAAGCAAACTATGCATTCAAAAGAGAATCTATCAAAAACAGAACAGTCTGTGAAGATCTGTAGTACAGCCATACTTCCCTGTCTCTAAAAATTCTACAAACTTAGGAAAACCTGAAGAATTTGTATATCAATACTTTGTAAAAATTTCATATCGTTATCACGCTCGAGTAAAAAATGAAAATTCCTGTACTGGAGTCAAAAGTTTTTGTTTTGGTTCAGCATCAATTCTACTCATCTTGTGAGTCACCCCAAAGGCTTTACTTGGCACATTATTGAAATAAAAGGCACAAAACATGATTACTACAGTATATTAATCATGTGAACACTCAAAAACATAAAGTAAAAGTGTTGGGTTCTCTCCCAACAAGAGCTTTTCTTTAATGCCTTTTAGCTAGGCATGATGATTTCAATGATGCTCACATAGGAATAGTATTTGAAACATGCAAAAGAGCCTCATGGATCACATGGCAAGCACATTTAAGTCTAACCCACTTCCTATGCATAGGGATTTTGTGAGAAAATAATTTATGGGAGAAAGAATCAACTAGCATAGGAAGGCAAAACAAGCATAACTTCAAGATTTTGAACACATAGAGAGGAAACTTGATATTATTGCAATTCCTACAAGCATAAGTTCCTCCCTCATAATAAATTTCAGTAGCATCATGAAGGAATTCAACAATATAAATATCACATAAATAATTATTTTCATGATGCACAAGCATAAAATTTTCATTACTCTCCACATAAGCAATTTTCTTCTCCTTCATAGTAGTGGGAGCAAACTCAACAAAATAACTATCATGAGGCACTTGATTGGCATAACCAAATTGAACATTAAAATCATGATAAAAAGTTTCAAAGTTGCTATCACTTTTGATATTATACATTTCATCACCATAATCATCATAGATAGGAGGCATGCCATCATCATCATAAATTTGCTCATCAAAACTTGGGGGACTAAAAATATCATCTTCATCAAACATAGCTCCCCAAGCTTGTGGCTTTGCATATCATTAGCATCATGAATATTCAAACAATTCATACTAAAAATATTTCTATCATGCTCATCATTCAAGGAATTCTCATTAAGTATTTTCATAAACTCTTCCTCTACCAATTGAGCACAATTTTCTGAATCCTTACTTTCACGAAAGACATTATAAAGACGATACAAATGATGCAACCTAAGCTCCATTTTTTTGTAGTTTTCCTTTATAAAACCAAACTAGTGTAAAACAAGAAACTAAAATATTTAATTGCAAGATCTAAAGATATACCTTCAAGCACTCACCTCCCCGGCAAAGGCGCCAGAAAAGAGCTTGATGTCTACTGTGCAACTTTATTCTTGTAGACTCGTGTTGGGCCTCCAAGCGTAGAGTTTTGTAGGACAGTAGCAATTTTCCCTCAAGTGGATGACCTAAGGTTTTTCAATCTGTGGGAGGTGTAGGATTAAGATGGTCTCTTTCAAACAAACCTGCAATCAAATATGAGAAATCTCTTGTGTCCCCAACACACCCAATACAATGGCAAATTGTATAGGTGCACTAGTTTGACGAAGAGCTGGTGATAAAAGTGCAATATGGATGATAGATATAGGTTTTTGTAATCTGAAAATATAAAAACAGCAAGGTTGCAAGTAACAAACGTGAGCACAAACAGTATTGCAATGCTTGAAAACAAGGCCTAGGGTCCGTACTTTCGCTAGTGCAATCTCTCAACAATGCTAATATAATTGGATCACATAACCATCCCTCAACGTGCAACGAAGAATCACTCCAAAGTTCTTATCTAGCGGAGAACATAAGAAGAAATTGTTTGTAGGGTACGAAACCACCTTAAAGTTATTCTTTCCGATCGATCTATCCAAGAGTTCATACTAAAATAACACCAAGTTATCCTTTCTAATCGATCTATCTAAGAGTTTGTACTAGAATAACACCATATGATATGCATCAACCAACTCTAATGTCACCTAGATACTCCAATGTCACCACAAGTATCCATGAGTTAATTATATGATACGCATCAAGCAATTTCAGATTCATAATACTCAATCCAACACAAAGAACCTCAAAGAGTACCCCAAGATTTCTATTGGAGAAAGTAGGACAAGAACGTGTATCAACCCCTATGCATAGATTACCCCAATGTCACCGCGGGAATCCGCAAGTTGAGTACCAAAACGTATATCAAGTTAATCAATAGAACACCCCTTTGTCACCACAGGTATCCACATGCAAGACATATATCAAGTGTTCTCAAATCCAATATTCAATCCAACATAATGATATCCCAAAGGGAAAGATTCAATTTATTACAACATGATATCAAGGGAATAACATCATATGATCCGACTATATTAACAAAGCCCGTGATACATCAAGATCGTGACATCTCAAGAACACCAGAGAGAGGGATTGAACACATAGCTACTGGTACATACCCTCAGCCCCGAGGGTGGACTACTCCCTCGTCGTCATGGCCTCCGCCGGGATGATGAAGATGGCCACCGGAGATGATCTACCCTCTCCGGCAGGGTACTGGAACGCCTTCAGATTGGTTTTTTGTTGATACAGAGAGTTGTGGCGGTGGAGCAGAGAGTCTAGAGTTATTTCTGATGGTTTCTATATTTATAGGATTTTTGAGCGTCGGTTTCACGCGAAGATGGGCCACGAGTGGGGCACAAGACACCAGGGCGCGCCAGAGGGGCCTGGCGCGCCCTTGTGGGTTGTGCCCACCTCGTGGCTCTTCTGGCCCTCCAACGAAGCTTCTAGTGCCTCTTTTGTTCCAAAAAAATCGTCAAAAAGTTTTGTTGCATTTGGAGAACTTTTATTTCTGCACAAAAAAACAACACCACGGTAGTTCTGCTGAAAACAATGTCAGTCCGGGTTAGCTTTAAATATATCATGCAAAGTGCAACAAAACCATATAAAAGTATTGTAAACATAGGTGAATATGGCATGAATACTTCATAAATTATTGATACGTTGGAGACGTATCAGAGTCCACCATACCTACCTATGGATTGAATAAGATCCTTCAAGTAAGTTGTCATTGTTGCACGAGGCAATAAAAATTGCCTCTAATCATGTAAGATCTTTTATTGTAAGGTAAAGTAATACAAGCGATGAAATGCATAATAAAGTTCGCTATCACAAGGGGCAATATGAAGTGATGTTCCATTATGTTAAGATATTAAACATATCAAACAACTAAAAGCTCATGAAAACCTCTGCTTCACTCTGCGAAGGGCCTATCTTTTACGTTCTTACAAGTTTTATTTTCATGCAACAGTCAATAATATTTCCCTTGTTCTTATTCTCCAAACTATTTAGTGGCAAGCATTATATGTTGAGGAATGATTCAAACAAATATATACAGCTGAATGTAAATGATCATGTTCCATTATTGTTGACATTATCCTTGAGGTAAAAAGGTTGGGTGGCAAGAACATTAAAGTCCCCATCTTCCTATGTGTCCCGCGGAGTCACTTGTTCCAAAAATATGCAATGTATGTTAGCAATCATAGAAGGTTACATCATAGTTGAATATGTGAACTTGCTAGAAATATAAGCTCTTACATAGACTCTTCTCTCGATTGCAAAAGCTATGATTATCTCAAGGACTAATTGCATTGCTTGTTGGTTCTCAATAAAGATTATGCCCTATATTTCTTCAGTTGTGAATAGATTGTTACTTGTTCATGGGAGGTTATATGATTGAAAACTTGCTGCTATGATGATATTCATGATGCTCTCATGTCTGTATTCTGCTTTTATCGACACCTCTCTCTCAAATTATGTGGTCAGTATTTTAGAGTTCGACTTTCGCTTGAGGACAAGCGAGGTCTAAGCTTGGGGGAGTTGATACGTCCATTCCGCATCATGATTTCTTACCATTATCTACCTTATTTTTGTCCATTATTCCACATTATCATAAAATTCTTATGTTTATTCTCTCTGAATATGCAAGGTACATCACAAGGAGGAAATATCTGGAAACTGGAATTCTGGACCGGAAAACCGAGAAAAAGGCAGAAAAATCACCAGCCTCAGAATGACCTGAGAAAACCGGAAAACCGAGAAGAATATTTTTGGAATATTTAAGAATTTCTGGAGCAAAAATATACCGGAGAGGGTCTGCCAGCAGGCCACAAGCCAACAGGCTGCGCCCCCCTTGGGGGCGCGGCCAGATGGCTTGTGGGCCCCCTGCTGGTCCTCCGATGCCCCTATTCTCCTATATGCTGTGTTTTACCCTAGAAAAAATCACAAGGAACCTTTCGAGAGAAGCGCCGCCGTCTCGAGGCGGAAACCTGGGCAGAGGCCCTTTTGCACTCCGGCAGTCAGATTCTGCCTGGGAAATCCCTCTCCGAGAGGGGGAGATCGAAGCCATCGTCATCACCAACGCTTCCTCCTTCATGGGAGGACCAATCTTCATCAACCTCTTAACCAACACCATCTCATCTCCAACCCTAGTTCATCTCTTGTATTCAATCTTTGTCCCAAAACCTCAGATTGGTACCTGTGGGTTACTAGTTGTGTTGATTACATCTTGTAGTTGATGCTTATTGGATTACTTGGTGGAAGAGATTATGTTAAGATCCTTAATTATCATTATTACTCCTCTCATCTTGAACATGTTGATGATGTGTGAGTAGTTACTATTGTTCCTGAGGACATGGGAGAAGTCATGTTATAAGAAATCTTGTGAAGTTGGTATGCGTTCGATATTTTGATGATATGTATGTTGTTACTTCTCTTAGTGGTGTCATGTGAACGTCGACTACATGACACTTCACCATGTTATGGGACTAAGGGAAGTCATTGTGGAGTAACAAGTAGATGATGGGTTGCGAGAGTGACAGAATCTTAAACCCCAGTTTATGCGTTGCTTCATAGGGACTGATTTGGATCCACATGTTTCATGCTATGGTTAGATTTATCTTAATTCTTCTTTTGTAGTTGCGGATGCTTGCGAGAGGGGTTAATCATAATTAGGTTGTTAGTTCAAGTAAGAACAACACCTTAGCACCGGTCCACCCACATATCAAATTATCAAAGTAGCGAACGTGAATTAACTCAACATGATGAACATGACTAGACAGAAATTCCCATGTGTCCTCGGGAGCACTTGCTTAATATAAGAGTACTTTCAGGCCTGTCCTTTGCTACAAAAAGGATTGGGCTACCTTGCTGCACCATTGTTACTATTGTTACTTGTCACTTGTTACAAATTATCTTGCTACAAAACTATCTACCACTATTACTCACAGCACTTGCAGAGAATACCTTGCTGAAAACTGCTTATCATTTCCTTCTGCTCCTCGTTGGGTTCGACACTCTTACTTATCGAAAAGACTACGATTGATCCCCTATACTTGTGGGTCATCAGTGACTGGATCGCGTCTAATGTTGCACTTTGTCTTGTTTTCCGTGGCGGTGTTGCCGCTTCTTGTCTTTGCACCATTGTGTTTGTAGCCCCTTGCCTGGCTGTTGATGGCGGTTTTTGTTTTCCAGCAATGTGAACTGCAATCTTCTTTGCTCCTCGCGTGCTGGTTGATGGCGGTTTTTGTTTTCCAGCGCTATGAACTGCATCCTTTCATGCTCCTACCTTGTTTTTTGTTTGTGGTGTCGTTCTCAGTTGTTTCTGTACAGCAACATTCCCTTCTGTTTTCTGTCTCTTGTTTGGTGGTCTTGTGGGCATTGTTTCTTCATGTTCTTCGTCCTCTTCACTCTCTTCTTCTTCCTCCTCCTCTTCTTCATCTGCTTCTTCATAAGCCACTTCTTCTTCAGTTGTATCACCATCTTCTTCTATGATTTCATCTTCTACGTCTTCCTCGTTTTGTGATCTTGTTCTTTTGGGGCAAGTTCTTGAATTGTGTCTCTTCCTCTGTTTCAGATGCTGCAAAGTCTCGGTTTCGTCCATTTCTTAGTGTTGTCAGCGGAATCTCTGTTTGGTTGTGCATCGCCATGGCCATGGTTTTCTTGTTCATGTTTTCTTTTACATGTCCTGGAATTGTGGCCGTTGATGGCATTACATGTCTTGCACCTTCTTATTCCCAGTGCCCGACCATCAATTTCCAGCTCAGGCTGTGGCTTACTGTTTTTTTCATCATTTTTCTCCTTGCATGCAGCCTTTTTTTGAGTTGCATCGCCCCCTTTCTTACTCCCTCTCGTGTTTGAAACAGGTGGTGGAAGAATTGTTTCTTTTTTTATTGCACCAGTAGCGTTGTGTTCGGCATCTTCTACTTGCTCGGTATTCTTGTCAAGTTGGGAATTCTCTGCTTGTTTATTTTTGCTGCTTCTTCTTCTTCTTCGTTCAGCACATCAACTTCCTCGATCAATGCCTTCATACTAGACAACGCCCTGTGGTACCCGGCGTCGGACCTTGTACCTCTGTTTGCAAAGTCCATTGCTGTTTCTGGCAGCAATTTTCTACGGCAAAATAGTGAACTTCCATCTGGTGCTGCTTGTTCGTAGTCTCTTCTGTCAAACGTTGGATTTGATCTTGCTTTCCGGGTGTATCTTTTAATGGTGTACACCTCAGGAATCTTGTCTACTCTCAGGTGATGGAGCATGCATACCACATGGACTCAAAAGAGCCATACAACACATGTTTCTTTGCTTTGTAAGTGAACTGCATGAAATTAATAAATGCATATTTTTTTTGTTATTTGTTCATTTTAAGGAAATGAACTTCACTTGGTTTTGTGAGTTACTTGTGCATGTGTACTTTTAAATTTCAGTAAGTGAGCTTCATG
Organism: Elymus sibiricus; assembly: GCA_039707655.1. Taxonomy (NCBI): domain Eukaryota; kingdom Viridiplantae; phylum Streptophyta; class Magnoliopsida; order Poales; family Poaceae; genus Elymus; species Elymus sibiricus. The sequence goes on along the minus strand of CM077675.1, from coordinate 279,028,528 downwards.
CATAACTTTCAGAAATTAGGATTTTTTGTGCTAGCGAGCCGCACCTGTGTGTGTCCAGAGTTTGCACTCACATTCGTAGACACCGTTCTTTTCATCGGCGACCACTTGGAAACCATGCCTTGCCCAATCAAATGCATCCGATCTATTGTAGTGGTGTACAAGGTACTTTGTTGGGTTCTCAGGGCACTGTTTTGCTCTGAATGCAGTGCTGATGTAGAGTCTTTCTTTGAAATCTGCAAAAACTGCCCTTGTGTATACTTTCAACAGCTGAACTTCGAACCCAAACTGGGTGTTGAGTATCGTGATTGTTTAGGAAACATAGATAGACTAGGATTGTTCCTGCCTTGACTTGTACTCTAAGATGATCATGTACTCCTATATATATGCCCACGAGGCTCAAGCAATACAACAACTATTCCACCAATCTCTATCTCCCTTCTAACATGGTATCTGCCGCAAGTTCCTAGACCTAGCCACCGCCCGCCGCTTCCGCACCGCGCGCCGCCCCCGGGGCAGTCGGCCTCCATAACCGCTGCCGGGGGCCGCGCCGCCCGTACCTAGGGTTCATCCGCCGGTCGTGTTGACCGGCTGCCCTAGAGAGTCTTTTTCCTGATCTCTTGATCCGGATTTTTCTCTCTTCCGCCGGTTGCTTTGATCGGCGTTTTCTTTTTTGTTTCCGATCTAAGATCGGTTTGCGTCGCCCGCCGCCGCCGTCGACCCCGCGCCTCTACTCCGACAACGGCGCGACCAGCCGGCCTCTACTCCGACCCGGCGGCCTCGCGCGCCGCGACAGCCCGTTGCGGCCGTCGTCCGTGCATCTGCCCGCTCGTCGCTCTACGTCGGCCGTCCCCGCCCCGTGCCGAACAGGAGGCTTGCATCACCCACCTACCGTCTCCGTCGCCACTCGCTGGCCGCCTCGGGATCTTCGGCTACCTTGAGCCTGCCGGCTGCCTTGGGCTTGCTGGTTGCCGGGCTTGCTGGTTGCCGGCTGCTTTGGGCTCGCCGGCTCCGCCGGGCTTGCTGGTTGCCGGCTGCTTTGGGCTCGCCGGCTACGCCGATCTTGCCGGTTGCCGGCTGCCTCGGGTCACCGGTTGCCGGGCTCGCCGGCCCTTCGCCGGCCTCCTCCGGCATGCTACTCCCCGCCGGCCGCCGTTGCATTGGTCTGCTCGACCATCCCACTTCACCGTCCACGACGCCGTCATCATCACCGAGCAGCGCCCCAGACCTCTCGTGCGACCGGATTGATCACCCGCTCGCCGCGATCGACTCCATCCGCGCCATGCGACTGACCTGATCAGTCGGTTGCATGCGCTTCCGCAGATCCTGTGAAGGCTGTCCCCGAGTACAGCGCCCCTCCACCGATCGAGCAACGGGGTGTCGCTGCGTCGCCCCATCGGGCTGCAACGCCGTTGTTGACATGGATTTTGACCGAGATAAAATAAAATGCATAAGCCAAATAAAATATAAACGTAAAATAGCAAAAATCCGTTTTATAATGAAAAGAAACAATAAAAAAATAACCGCTGAAGACGAGAGTTGACAATAAGATTGGCATATGATATATTGTCGAATGTCGATAATGCAGATACAGAAAAGTGCCAACAAATTATAAAATATGACAAAATAAATAGTCATCAAATTTTGTCCTAAAAATATAGAGGACACATGGTTCGCATACACATACGCTGTCACCGACAACGACGGATTTCTAATGTTGACACAAATTCAAATTGTCACTGGCGCCAGAGTAAATGTGCGCATTATTCCAGCCTATTAATGAAATGACACACGACACAAGTAAAAGGAAAAATGTCTCGTGTGACGACAAACTTAAAAAAAATATGTGTCGGACCGTTATCAAAATATTGGCGTACAATATTGATAGAAAGAATATCTTTTCATACGAAGGAAATCAGACTTGGTTAGCCATTCCAACTAATTAGGCTTAGCCCATTCAAATAAATTGGCTACGTACAAACATGGGTCACTCAAAGGCTGCGTGCATGCATAATAAGCTAATCCATTGGTCTATTATAATAAGCAAATGGGTTAGTGCCCCAGGCCCACACGATGATGAAAAATAAAATAGTTTAGGCCCACATCGGCTCATTAGACAGTTGCCAGTCAATTAGGGATTAAATAAATAAATAGAGAAAAAGAGAAAGCACCCAGCCCCGCTCTCACGTTCACACGATCCCACGATCGATCAGTGGACGTGGAGGTGGGCTCGCGCACGCGTACAGCCGGAGCCCAGCGCTGCTCTCCTCTCTTCCCTATAAATACCCGCCCGTCCAGCGTACAAGGAGTTCGGCTCATTTTCCCCTGATTGCTGCTCCCGGATCGATCAATCATTTTCACCAGCCCAAAACGCTGCCTCGCTGATTCATCCATCCATCCACTGCTCCCATATACATCGATCCATCGCCATTCGAAGTCACCTGCTCAAAACTCACGCACATACATACGTCGCAACCCCGCTAGCTTCGTCGCCGCCGGCCGTCCGCTCGCCGTCGTCGCCGCCGGCCGTTCGCTCGCCGTCGTCATCGCCGCCGTTCGTCTCGTCATCGTCGTCGCCGGTCGCGTTGCTCCCCGTCCGCTCGCCGTCGTCGCCGGTGGCCGTTCACTCACCGTCGTCGTCGCCGTTTGCTCATCATCTACACCGCCCACAAGCTACTACACGCCGGCGGCTGCTCATCCGCATCCCTTCTTCACACGTACGGGAAGAAATCAAAGTCAAGGTGAGAAATCATTGCAACCTCCTTACTCCCTTCTTGACGTATTGAAGTTGCAGCACATATCTCAAATAGTATCCCATGTTGATACAATTCAAGACTAAGATATATCCATCGACGATGCTTTAGTTTTACCGTTCATCTCATATATGCTCGGTACTACACAATTAATCCGCTCTTGATACGGTCTCATGGTGATCTTGATCCCATGTTGATACAAATCAAGATATTAAATGGGACGCTAAATGCTTAGTCTGGTCATATACTTATCTTCAATCATATACTTATGCGAACTACGTGCACATGTGCAAGCAAATTCTTCTTGTTTGGTCTCATGGTGATCCCTTACCTCCATGTTGATACAACTCAAGAATAAATGGCATCCATCTTGTTTCGGTCTCATGGTGATCTTGCATCCTCATGTTGATATAACTCAAGAACAAATCAAATATTTCTTGTTTTGGTCTCATGGCGATCCTGCATCTCCATGTTGATACAACTCAAGAATAAATGGCATCCATCTTGTTTCGGTCTCATGGTGATCTTTCATCCCATGTTGATACAACTCAAGAATCAAAACCATGTTCATCTTGTCTTGGTCTCATGGCGATTTTGCATCTCCATGTGGATACAACTCGAAAAAAATTATATCCATCTTGTTTTGGTCTCATGGTGATCTTGCATCTCCATGTTGATACAACTCGAGAATACAAATGAAATTCATGCCGGTAGAAATCAATGCAGATTTTCTCCATATATTCTCAAAGTTTGAAAGTAGCATGCACTGTGATTGGATGCTAGTAGGCATCATGATTAGATACTAGTAGATACGCATGTGAAATAAGGTCATGCAAAACGTAATTTGCATTGCTGTGATCGGGAAATTAGGCAGACTACTTATGTGTTTCTTTCATATGAATGCATGTATCGGCTAAGTTAAATGATAGATGATTTCCCTAGAAATGTCCGAAATAAATATGATAATGAAACATATATGGTTTAGTCCTATATAGCTAAACTTAAAATTAGAATTTTCATACACCCCATCATGTCCATGCAAAATATAAATTGATATATACTTCTGTTTGGTTACACTACGAGCACATAATTCATGCTATGTTGGTGATAATACAAGCAAGAAGAAATCACCATACTTCATTTGGTTATGCTACACATGGGCGCGATGTTGCTACATGATGCTAGTACTAATACAAGTGGAGTGAAACTTTATAAAAAGTATGCTCATGAACTCGAAATCCAAACTCACATTAATATTTGACTAGATTCACTTAGTCGCATGTCCATATATTATATGTTTGAGACTATAGGAAAACTAGTACATGGGCATAACCCACATGTCGTAAGATAATCTCTCACATAGATTAAAATTAAAACATGCATTCTTTTCATATGGGTGTATGCATCTGCAAGGTTAAAAAGATAACTAAGGTTGTATCCTATGTTACTCTCATTAAACATAACATAGTGTGCCATCAAATTCCATTTAGCCCCCCCATATGTTGGCTTGATGCAACACTATGTACGTTGCTATAAAGTAAACCGGACAATTTCATTTCATGCATGCATATAGAAATCACACGCATGTCAAATTAACTCATAAAAAGAGTTATCCCCTATATTGCACACATGCCCATTAGCCAGGCTAGTTAACCATTAACTAGATCTTCATACTAAAATCCACAATGGTTAAAGAGTTACGCATGCATGTTCTATACGAATGAGCATGGTTAGATTATGAATGCTATGCAACACATATGTTAGCATGGATGAAGTTCAAGGCTTCCCGAGTACGCCGACATCGACGACAGCGAGGAGGATTTTATTTCTACATTTTGTAGTTTTCTTTTATTTCTACATTTTGTAGTACTCATGTGTTGTGATGCTATGTAATAGATATATGTTGGAATTCTTAATTAGGGATTTTCTCCACGGAGATGTAATTAACAGATCTTTTATGTAAATGTAAGAGTTCTGGAAATAAAGAGCCTACAATGTTTAATCCTCTTTTATTTGTATGCATTTATATTATGTGTTTGAATTTATTCACTCTGTATCAATGACGTGGACGCGTGTTCTCACGCCTAGCCATTTTCCCGTCATCAGATTCTGGCACGCTCGGTGGGACATATTTCTCCCCTCATCTTTGAATTCCAACATAGGATTGCAACATATGAATTTCCATAGTACATAAAGCATAAAATGTTATGTACGCATATACCCAATATATATATATATATATATATATATATATATATATATATATATATATATATATATATATATATATATGAAGAAAACTAATATATGGTTTTCTTTATTTTAAAGGTATGGAGGGACAAGTCCAGCAGTTCGTCACTCTCCGCTTTGGTGACCTCTGGCTGGACGTGCCAATTGGCCCGCTCGTGGCCTCGGTTAGCAAGAGTTTGGAAACCACAGCTGCGTCCCCGACTGGGACAGAAGAAAGGGAAGTATCCTCTGCAGTAAAGGAAGGGTTTACACCTGTTCTCACAAAGTCAGCAAAGAGAAGGATGTGTGCAGCTGCGAGGGCATCTATGGATCAGCATGCACGCAAAGTTGTTTCAACTGCTTCAGTTCCTCCAGGTTTCACAAGGATGTCACCTACCAAGGTCACAAGTCATGAGGTACTAGCAAACGTTGTACGCATGACACCCGAGGAGTGGCCCGTTCTTGCAAAACGAACAGGGTCATCTGCTTCAACTACATCAACTAAAGTCGCAGTGCCCCTTACACCTTCAAAACTTAGGGTAGGCACACACGAAGGGATGGGAGAAAGCTCATATAAGCCTATCCCAAACCCCACAAGAGCGGCTCAAAGGACTTCCTCCGCGGATAAAGGGAAAGATGTAATGGTTGAGGGCACCGATTCTTCGTCACAAGGAGGACCCACTCCTCCAAGAAACCAACTTCGTGTTGATGCACCTGAATTTA